>OY829328.1:77024197-79424197 GCA_963691655.1 Toxonevra muliebris | reverse complement strand
TCTAAATTTTGTTCTGGATTTTGGTCCGAATTTTATTCCGGATTTCGGTCTGAATTTAGTTCTAAATTTCGGTCTGAATTTTGGTCTGAATTATGTTCTGGATTTTGTTCTGAACATTGGTCTAAATTTTGTGGTGGATTTTGGTATAAACTTTGTTTCGGATTTTGTTCTGAATTTCGGTGTGAATTTTGTACTGAATTTTGTTTTGGATTTTGTTCTGAATTTCTGTTTGAATTTTGTTCTGGATTTTGGTATAAATTTTGTTCTGAATTTTGGTATAAATTTTGTTCTGAATTTCTGTCTGAATTTTGGATATTAGAGCAAGGGACTTAAAAAATAAAAATAATAATAATAATACACACCTGCGCTGGTCCACCCAAAATTCCGGTAGCAAAACCGCATAAAATTCTGCCAACAATTAACATTGGATATGATTGCGCTAAGGCCAGAAAAATCCAACCCAAAAACATTGGAAATATTGAAACCAATAAAGCTTTACGTCTTCCTAGAAAATCAGCCAATGGACCAGAAATTAATGAGCCAAGAGGAGTGGCTAAACTGTGTACACTTGCTAAAAACAAAAAATTAAAAGAAAAATATCGTTGAGTTTTTCAATTCAATTAAATAATAATAATAATAATAAAGTCACAATCACTCACCAATCCATGAGCCCATTTCAATGTCAATGGCAATCTCAGTTGTTGTTGTATATGATATAGTTGCTGCTGCTTCTGTTGCATTCATAATTGTTGTTGTCGTTGGTATTGTTGCTATTAATTGTGGCAACAATACAGCAGAATAACCAATTGGCATACCACAGGCAGCTGAAAGCAAAAGTACAGCACATGTTGCTAGTATCTTTAGTCAGTTGTGGTGTTGTTGTTATCATTGGTGGTGATATAACGATGTTGATAACGATGGCAGCACAGCAGCAGTTGACAATGACAATGGCAACGATGATGATGATGATAATAATGTTGAAAAGGATATATATATATACAAAAAAAAAAAAAAAACAGAGAAAATGAAATTGCAATTCCAAAGAAATTTTTTCTTATGATGCATTAATAAAATTTTAAATTGTTACTGTTGCTACTCTGTATTTTATAATAATAATAATAATTTTATTAGCTATATATTTTTTCATATTTTTTTTTTTCTCATTCATTCATTCATTTATTCATCAATAATGTTGCGTATATTTCTTTATTGCACTTTGACCTAATTTCCTACTTTATTTTTCTTACTCCCAATTAATTTGTAGCACAGCAGCAGAAAAAAAGTATTAGTTTCATTGTTTTTTTAAGAAGAATAACAATTTTATTTGTTTTTTATGTATATGCGTGATTTTTTCTAAATTGATTTGAAAGTGCTTTTAAATTGTATATTGTACACACATTTTTGTTGAATTTCAATTTACTTTATGATCAGTGCTCAAAACAATTTGAGTTACTAATAAATTATTAAATTTTTATGATTTTTAATGAATTGTTGGAATATTTTTTTTTTGCAGACCGATACACAAAATTCATATTCAGTTATATGAAGTAAAATGAAAAATGTAAAAATCTTGAAATATCTAATGAAGTTCAAAGTTCCGGAAAACCTAAAGCTAAACCAGTTTAAGTTTTTACATTTTTCTTTTTATTACACAATATTATTTCAATTAAGCACCTATGAATATTTCAAAAAACGGCTCTACCGAACCCATTGATGGCTTATCCATATATAGAAATTAGTTTCGACAATTAAATTCATTTAAATAGTAGTGTTTAACTTTAGCTTCTACGACATTTGTAGACTTATACATATATAAAACTTATATATAAAAAAATATTTATTTCTTAGATTAAAATTTTTTTTTTTTTAGACCTTTGGTGTACCATGGTACAATAACTTGATTAGTTTTTTTGGGAACGAGAGAAATAGATTTCTTCGAAAATGTGAAAAGAGAGCTAGCGATTTTTTCATCTCCGAGTTATATACAACTTGAATTCATATGACTTAAGAGAGAAATGTGTAAGGGCGATGTTATTCAGACGGTCAAATGATCGTCGGTCACGTCACCTTTTACACTCTCTCTTTGATTTTTGAACTCTTAGAACAAAGCATGTTATGCAGACGGTCATTTGATCCCTCATCACTGGTACGCTTTTTACATACTTTTACTATTTTTTCCGTCCATTTTTGTTTATGTCTTTCTTTCAGTTCTTGAAATTTCATATATTTTTATTTAATTCTATAGCGATAAAAACAAAAACGACATTAAAGCATATTCCATTCCATAATCTTCCGTTTTTCATTAAAAATGTACTATTTTACTCCTAAAAATGCATTGTTACGAATAATTTCGCAAAGTAACACTGGTTTGATCTCATGATTCGGCATCGAAAGGCAAATCATTTGGTGACGGTACTGGTCATATTTTATTCTCCCGCTCTCTCTCTCTCTCTCTTTCTCTCAAACTTTCGTTTTATATTGGGAGTATGAATGTATAAACTCGTAATTGTGACTAACTTCATATCTATCATATGCGCCATTTTTTGACATTGACAGCTATTCTATCTCGAAGAGCGCCAAAAATACTATAAGAATTGATCTGTCAAATAATTTTCATAATTTTACAAAAGTGTTTTACTATAGCTGAAAATGTCGAATTTCGTGCCAAAAAAACAACATTTGCGGAAAGTTTTAATTTGCTTCTTCCATTTAAAGAACTTCCATTTAACGCAACTGAAGCACATCGTTTACTTACTGAAGCTTATCCTGACTGTGCTATAGACGTTAGAATATGTCAGGTGTGGTATGCCCGCTTCAAAAGTGGTGATTTTGATGTTGAAAACAGGGAACGTTTAGGCGGCCCGAAAAAGTTCGAACATGAAGAATTGAAGGCATTACTCGAAGAAGATTCATGTAAAACACAACAAGAACTTGCAGAATCTTTAGGAGTTGATCAATCAACCATTTCTAAACGATTAAAAGCATTGGGAATGGTTCAAAAGCAAGGAAATTGGGTGCCGTACGAATTGAAGCCGAGAGACGTCGAACTCCGATTTTTCACATGTGAACTGCTCATTGAACGGCAGAAAAGAAAGGGTTTTCTGCATCGTATTGTAACTGGCGATGAAAAGTGGATACGTTACGATAACCCAAAGCGTAAAAAATCATGGGCACCGCCCGTACATGCATCAACATCAACAGCAAAGCCGAACATCCATGGATCCAAGCTCATGCTGTGTATTTGGTGGGATATGAACGGTGTCGTGTATTATGAGCTGTTGAAACCGAATGAAACGATCACTGGCGACCGCTACCGACTACAATTGATGCGTTTGAGCCGAGCATTAAAGGATACGAGGCCAGAATATGAGAATAGACACGACTAAGTTATTCTTCAGCAGGACAATGCTCGGCCGCATGTTGCAAGGCAAGTAAAAACATACTTGGAAACGCTGAAATGGGAAGTGCTACCCCACCCGCCGTATTCTCCAGACATTGCTCCTTCTGATTACCGCTTGTTCCGATCGATGACACATGGCCTGGCTGAACAGCACTTCGGTTCTTTCGAAGAACTCAAAAAATGGGTCGATTCGTGGATAGCCTCAAAAGATGAGGAGTTCTTTTGACGCGGAATCCGTATGCTACCAGAAAGATGGGAAAAGGTTGTGGCTAACGATGGACAATACTTTAAAGAATAAATTTATAATCACTTTTTTACAATAAATGTCCAAATTACGAAAAAAAATAAGAGTTTATACATTCATACTCCCAATATAAAAGCAACAACAACTCGTGCCCATGACGTGATCGTCTGCATAACAAGGCACTACATGAGTTTGCTTTTTGACGAGAGCGTTCTTACCGAACTCGTTGACAAATTACAAGTCTCAACGAGTCCAACTACTTCGTTCACTCATACATGCTTAATTGCAGGTTATATTTATATGTAGGTGAAGAATAATATTACTATATACATCCTTGATCAAAAAGTTCCCGGAGTTTATTCAGAAAATTAAAAATACAAGTTTATTCATCTAAATCTATATTGTCCCCTTCAAAGTAATCGCCATCGACTGCAACACACTTATGCCAGCGCTTGATCCAATCCTCGAAACATTTTTTATATTCGGTTTTCGGTACGTCCATCAGTGCTTCCTGCGATTTTTCCATTACATCCTCTCGGCTGCTGAAACGCGTTCCCCGTAATGGTTTTTTAACTCGATTGAGCAGAAAGAAGTCACAGGGAACCAAATCAGGTGAATTCGGTGGCTGTTGGATGGTATTTGTTGCATTTTTCGTCAAAAACATACGAATAATGATGGCACTGTGCGACGGTGCGTTATCATGGTGCAAAATCCACGAGTTTTCTGTCCACAATTCTGGTCTCTTTCGGCGAATTACTTCACCCACACGCCCAAATAATACTCTCTGATGGTTAATTTGCGATTATTGACCAAATTTTCTTTTACTTTATCAACGTTTTCGTCGGTTTTCTATGACGATGGTCTGCCACTGCGTTCATCATCTTCGATTGACTCACGACCACTTTTGAACCGCTCGTGCCACTGGTAAACGACCGTTTTCTTTAGAGTATCGTTGCCGAAACACTTTTCCAACATTTCCAACTTTCGCGCATCATTAAATCCGTTTCTTACGCAAAATTTAATATAATACAATTTAATAAAATTGTAAAAAATCGCCAACACACACAGAGATATATGTACTCTTGGCTACGTAACTTTGCCAATGTGAAGCTATGACGCCAAGATTTATAGGGAATATCAACAACAGATGCACCAAATTAACAAATAAAAGAAAAAAACAAAACTAAAAACACTTAAGCAATTTCTGCTTGTAATCATTTTTTATTCTCTCTTCCCAAGCTCTCGTTGAGTTCTCATTTTTCAATCTCACTCAATCTCGTCGAGTACTCATATTTTCATACTCACTGCTTAAGCTTTCGTTGGGTTTTCATTTTCATACTCACTGCTTAAGCTTTCGTTGGGTTTTCATTTTTATTCTCACTGCTTAAGCTCTCTTTCATTTTTCATTCTCATGGCTTCACAGAATCTCTACGCGAAATGTCACAAAACATCTCTCTGACATTTTCGCTTCATATTAAAAAAAAAGCGTAGAAAAATCAAAATTTCCCTAACATAAAAAAATAAAAAATTTTTTAATGTAAATATGTACCAACATTTTAAAAGAAAAAAGTGCAAAAAAAAAACATTGAAAAGAAATTACGATCATGCGAACTGAGCGGGTTCTTTCTTGCTCCCGGCTGAATGGCTTCTTTCGCCCCCACTTCGCGTACAACCAATCATTGTGGGCTTCGATCTTTACGATATAAATAAGTTAGGATCGATCACAAATCTCTAGGTCAGGTCTCAACCAGAGCAATTACGTCATAATTACAAAAATATCCTTCACGGCTTCCAGCCGTCAATATGGTAAAGTTTAATCCTTCCCTAAAGATAACAATGGAAAACCTGTTCTTTTGGCTGGTTTTTTTTAGCTACAAACCCCATAATCAAAGATCTATAAAAATAAATTTATTGAAGCTGTTATCGTTCTGAAAACTATCCAGTAAATAATTCATTACTGGATTTCTTTATGTCTGGCGTAGACCCTTGCACAGTGCAAAAATTTAAAAACTGCAAAACTTAGCATACAAAAAATGTATTTGCTGTCCTTCACCGTACAAGAGAGAGATACCAGACATAGAAAATCCCTCTTTTCTGTGTAAAAATAAAATTAATATCAAACTTTTGAGCAAACTTAATTCTAGATCAGTGACGGCCAAACAAACATTTTGAGTGCACAAAAAAGCTTGAAAAAGCTTTGTAAAAAGCTTTCCTCTTTTGTCATTGCCTCTTTTCACTCCAAAGCTTTTTGAATACAAATATATTTTATCAACAGCGTAGAATGGTCGTCACTGTTCCATATTTTAAAAGACTAGTCGGTAAGGCCCCAGTAACTGGGGCTATTTTTTTTTGCTCAAGAAATCTCTTTATGAAAAAACAAATATCAAAAGAGAACCAAACTACTCGTTGGTGTTTGTTTTGTTATTTGTGTATGCAGATAATTCGTTAGATAATTCTGAGAAATGCCGTTACTCATGTCTTCCCTCTCTCTCTCTCTCATTTGTTATTTACTCCCGCTTAAGCAATTATTTTTACAACGATGAATGCAATGCTTTGTTCAATGAGTGAATTTTAAAGAACTTCCGACGCTAATATTTTGGAATTGGCTAAACCGATTTTAAATCTGATAATTTTTGGCTAAACTACTCGTCAAGCTATTTAAATTGATATAATATGATAGTGTAGCACTTCTGGATCTTCTGGAATAAAAATGTAGTTACACTAATAAATGTATAGATTACGTCAGAGAGAACAGTTCCTCGTCTCTCAACCCACCCAGTTTTGAAAAATCTAAACCAGATTCGTCCACCTATATTGGGTGCCTGGACATATGGATATTTCAGGTAACTGCAATGCCGACGAGTTAGCAAAACAGGGTTCGCAACTTACAGATATATCACCTATCTGCACCATTGGTGTCCCTCTTACGTCTATTAAATTAGCCATTAAGCAAAACTACCTTGAGGAAGCAAAAAGATCCTGGGTAGCGGAGCATACCTGTGGTATTACCAGGCTAACATGGACCACTATGGACAATAGACGTACTAGACAGCTACTCAACCTAAGCAGAAACTCCATCAGCATAACGACTTCGGTGCTCACGGGACACTGCATAATGGGGAGACATGCTGCAAGACTTGGACTGCCATTCAATGACTTCTGTCGGGGCTGCGGCTCTGAGGAGGAGGAAGAAACAGTCCTCCACTTCATGTGCGAATGCCCATCCCTGGCCAGGAGGAGACTAAAACTCCTGGGTTCACCTTTCTTCACTAGTCTGTCTGAGCTATCATCCATAAATATTAAGGACATAGCCAGATTCATTATGGGGGAGTCGCGCCGTACTGTGGTATCACAATGAGCCTAATTATGTGCTTAAGTGTGCTTTCAAGCAGAAGGCTGCCACTCCAACCTAACCTAACCTAAACCAGATTCGTAAGAAGTCTGGGTTGGCACATAAGAAATAATCTGTAGTTTCTACGTTATTTTCCTCATTGGAGATGCATACTGCTTCCCATGGTAACCACTTTAAAGTGGTGCTTGATAATATTTTTAATATTTTTGTTGGTCTAAAATTTCATTCCAAGATTTTTATAATATTCTTCCCTACAGCTATGTAAAAACCAACAGCCAATATTTTCCACTAAAGAGTAAAGAAATTCATAATCATATCCCTTCTGATGTGAAAGCGCTAATACCAACAATCTCAGTATGGTAAGATATTTAATTTCATGAGTGGGCAAATGACAAACATTTTCTTTGAAAACGTGTATATTTTTATTTACGTTTGCCATTTCATAATCTCAGGATGTTTCAATTCTCCACTTCAAGCACATTACCATTTGATGTACCTATACGTAAAGCAAGGTTGCAAGATTTTATATGAATACGAGTACAAGTAGTTTTTCTAAAGAATTTTGTATTCATTAATATTTTACATGCAAATTATTTATATTTACAAATAAGTTGATGAAGTGCCATTGAACTGAAACATATACTCATATATACTTTCATTCATAAGTTGAATAAATAACAACTTTTCCATACTATTTTAAAAGAACAATAAAAAAAATAAACAAATAAATGCCTCCTCCGTATATATGTATGTACGTACTATATATTTATATTTTCACACACAACGAAAAAAAAAAAGAAATAATCTTGTGCTTTACTTACAAGCAGCTACCAATATTTTAATCATGGCCAAATGCATCATGACCAAATACCAAAGTTACTAAAGTAATTTACAAACACCACTAAAGAATACGAAAGAGAGAGAGAGAGATACGGAGAGAGAAACTTGTGTCTCTCTTAACTTTTTGTTTCTCATACACATTCACTCTCTTCAGCTGAAAGAGCTGCATACAAACAAGTATTTCTCTTGCTCTTTTATTTTTGTTTTTGAAAGCTGTCCATGACATTCACCTTCAAGCAACCACGTGTGTGTGTGTGTGTGTGTGTATGTGTGTGCAAAACCAAATAAAAAAGCTTCTACACTACCGTGTGAAATTAGCACTTTGGCTGAGAGATGAATATATCCCATATGGTCTAGTGGCTAGGATATCTGGCTTTCACCCAGAAGGCCCGGGTTCGATTCCCGGTATGGGAAGTAATTTTTTTTATTATTTAAATTTACAACCATGTATTTTTCTAAACAAAAAAAAAACATATTTGCAATTAATTAATTGTGCGTATGTGTACTTTCAATAAAAATAGGAAGGTTAAGTAATTGAAAAATTTATTCGGCACCTTTTTTTAATTAATTCAATTTTGACACTTGCACTTTGGTTTTGTTATTATGATAATTTGTGGAAACAGACGAAAGAAAAAAAAATAAAAACAAAAAATGTAGTGGAATTACAACAACAAACAATAACACATATTTTGTTACCAATTTCATACTAGGTAGCAGCAGTTATTTGCATATTTTTGTGCGTGTGCTGGCCATAATTTATTTTTTTTTTTTTTAATATTTTTTGCATTACTTATTTAAATTTTTGTTTAACTTTAACTTTAAATAAGTTTCACATTTAAATTTTTTATTTTTTTGGTTTGTTTACAGTTTTATTTTTGTTTAATTCGATTTTATTTATTTTTTTTTTTTTTTGTGGCAGCTTGAATGTTCGATTTATAGTTAGGAAATACCTTGAAGTTTTCATTAATAGTTTTAGCTATATTAAATATGTACACATTTATTTGAAGAATTATTATTTTGCAAAGTCAGAAATATGTTTAAATTTTTTTTATTTTTAATCCATATAAATTCAATCAAAATTTTATATGATCCAAAGTCTTCTATTAAGGCTAGCCATCTGATTGCTTTTGGCAATCTGAAACTGCAACTTATTGATTCTGACTATCATTTGATGGTTCACACTGCCTGTTTGTCAAACTCTGATTATTACAGAACGCTTTTAATTTCTCGTGGTTGTCTCTCATTGGCATTGATTACCTTCAATTGCCACTTAACGCCTTTGACTGCTTTTGTATTCCACAATCTTCTTCTTTTAATTAACTCTAACTATCCAATACTAATTCCTACTACATCTGACTGCCTCAGAGTGTCTATGACTGCTTTTCACTACTACAAAATGTTTCTAATTGCTTCTGCATAATTGCATTCAATTTAATTGCAATATCTTGAAGTCACAGTTAATAAGCAACAGTTCATGATTGCAGTTATTGAATAACATATTTGACTCCAGAATAAAAAAATGAAGTTCGAAGTCTTTTTTAGGGACGCTGATTGGTTATTCATTTAGAAAAGTTTCTTTTGGAGTCAGGGGGAATGCAAATCTTATGACTTCAAAATCATAACTGCTTTGAGGCCATTTGGAGTCACATGCAGTCGATTGGAATTCGAAGTCACTTGGAGTCAAATTGAGGTTTTAAAATCAACTTGGATTTTGAAGTCAATTGGAACCACTTGAAGTCAATTAGGATTTTGAAGTAATAGATGTCACTTGGAGTCAATTGAGGTTTTGAAGTCAATTGGAATCACTTGGGGTCAGTTGGTGATTTGAAGTTAATTGGAGTCATTTGAAGTCACTTGGAGTCAGTTGGTGATTTGAAGTCAATTGGAGTTAATATGAAGTCTATTGAAGTCACTTGGGGATTTGAAGTCGATTGGAGTCACTTGAAATTACTTGGAGTCAATTGGGTATTTGAAGTTATTTGGAGTCAGTTGGAATTTGAAGTCATTTGAAGTCAATTAGAGAATTGAAGTCAATTGGGGTAATTTGAAGTCAATTGAAGTCACTTGGGATTAAAAGTCAATTAGATTCGCTGAAGTCACTTGGGGATTTGAAGTCAATTGGAGTCGCTTGAAATCACTTAGAGTCAATAAGGGATTTGAAGTCAATTGTAGTCACTTGAAGTCACTTGGAGTCAGTATGCATTTAAAGTCTATTGGAGCCACTTGGGGATTTGAAGTAAGTTGGAGTCAATTGAAGTCGCTTGAAGTTAATTGGATATTGAAGTCAATTGGAGTCATTTGAAGAAACTTGGAGTCAATAGGGGTTTTGAAGTCAATTGGAGTTATTTGTAGTCGTTTGGAGTCAATTGGAATTTGAATGCAATTGGAGTCATTTGAAGTCACTTGGAGTCAATAGGGGATTTGAAGTCACTTGGAGTCATTTGAAGTCAATTGGAGTCATTTGAAGTCACTTGGAGTCATTTGAAGTCACTTGGAGTCAATAGTGGATTTGAAGTCAATTGGAGTCAATAGGGGATTTGAAGTCAATTGGAGTCATTTGAAGTAAATTAAGGATTTAAAGTCAATTGGAGTCAATTGAAGTCACTTAAAATCGCCGCCACAACCAAAATAAAGCTAAAGGTAAATATAACAATCTTTCAGAAAAAGTTTTCCTTTGAACTTAATTTATTTCTAGAATGTAAAATTCTTTTAATGCATAATCATCTAAGTATACAAGAATGTGTCAAATCTCGGTACCTCATGGCGAAAGTGTGAAGTTTAACGCCCCCACTGAAATCTGTAAACCAAAATTACATGTACATAGATACTTCCACTTTTTCGAGTTCAACTCTTTTATCAGTTCATTCATACTAGTCTCTACCTAACCACCAACTGTTTATCGTTTATTTAAATACAAAGTAAGTTCATACATGCACTTAAAAAAAATGCTATCTAAATGATATCACTGTAAACCAATTTATTTTATTAATATTTCTGTTTTTTTTTATTTATTTTTGGTTTATATTTCTATTTATATATATACACACCTGATGGTAAACTCCTTTCCTTCCACTTTTCTCATGATGATCCCCCGCTGATGACGTATACGATTCAATCGATGATGGTTTACGTTGATAATGTTCCTTATCTTTATCTGAGCTTGCGACAATTTCATATTTCAATTTATTTGTTGGCATAAATTTACTGTATTCATCTTCTCGTTCTCTGTAAAGGCAAATAAAAGTAAAAGAAAAATAAATAGGAAATTCAAATACAATTACAAATACAATTAAAATATCAGGTATGGCAAGATAAAACAAACAAAAATTCATAATAATAAAATGTGCAAATATTTATTTAATATTTCCTTTGCAGTAATTACAGAAAAGCGTAAAAATTCTGCGCTAATAAAAACCTAAAGCTAAGGTATTGTATTTTAATTAGAAGTTAACACTTTCATTTATGCATAGCTTAAAAATGTAAATTTCTTTTCGTTTTTAATTAGAATTTTTGTTCTTTGTTTGTTGAATTTATTTGCCTACTTAAAAAATTTATTAACTAATTAATTAATTTTTCTTCTTTTTTTTTTTTTTTTTTGAAACGCAGACAGTGTCAATATAGACACAATATGGAAAAGTATAAAACAAACAATTGTTTCGTAATTAATTAATGACAAAAAAAAAAAAGAACAAACGTTGTTTATATACTCAGAATTCATTGTTACTCAAAAATTCGAATCGCAAAAATTAGAATATTTGTAATAAGAAATTCATATATTAATTATACGACATGGTAAAGTTTAAGCGGCTTGACATAGGCATTTTTTTTTCCTGAAAAGGGTGTGTGACTAATCGTATGACACATTAGTTTATAATCGCTAAAATTAAAGCATTGTATTATTGATGGGCTGGTCAGCTCTTAGAGAGTATTTTTTTATCCCTACATGAGGCCGAGGAATTGGAAATACTACTCACAAACCTTTGATTTCATTGTCTGGTAAAGTTATCGAAATATTTATATTTCAAACTCTCTAATCTTTCTCTTCCGAATCTTTAAGGCAGCGTAAGCCAAAGAGCATAAGAAATTTCACACGTACGAGGCTCATTTCTATAGAAAGAGTCGATCACAGCTGCTTTAAAGACAATTTTCTGACTTAAAACAGATTTGAGAAGATACCAGAGTTCAGAAAAACTCTCTATTGAGAACAAATATTACACTCCTCCTCTTAATATCATTTACTTTAAGAGTGACTTACTTTGTTTCTTCATTTTTTAGAAAAACAAAATAATAAGCGCTTTTTCGTTAGAAGTTTTGATCAAAGAATATATAATACATAGAAGGCGCATCACGAACAAATTTATTTGCACAAAAATTTTGTTCTATGGAGCCATAACTGGCTCCATTTTACGCCCAAATTAAGTGGTTCTCATAAAAGCAATGAGTGGTTAAAATTATTCGTTTCTCTTTGCTGTTGGCTTTGTTTAATGAGAGGGTTTTTTTTTTAATGAGAGTTTTGTGTTCTCTTTTTTTCATGTTTCTTTTTTTTTGGTTTTCGTGCTTGTAATATGTGACGCGAAAAAATAGGTATTTTTCAAGAATTTTTTTCAGGTAAACTAATTTTTATAAAAACTATATACATATTAAGTATTTAAAGGTACA
Source organism: Toxonevra muliebris (assembly GCA_963691655.1). Lineage (NCBI taxonomy): Eukaryota > Metazoa > Arthropoda > Insecta > Diptera > Pallopteridae > Toxonevra > Toxonevra muliebris. The sequence goes on along the minus strand of OY829328.1, from coordinate 79,411,702 downwards.
TGTATTAACTAATTTCTATTCAAACATTTTTAAAACTTTATGAGTAATGAGCGATCCCGTCGACACCTTTCTGAAAAAACATGTTTTGCGGTGACCAATATCTTGCAAATCTAGATCATTTGAAATCAAAAAATGAAATAGATTTACTTTTATTCTAAGATTATCTTATGATAAATCGAAGGATTTGAAAAAATATGCACATTTAATAAAATGGCCAACTGTCAAAGTAACAGTTCAATTCTCACTAAAAAAAACTTTTTTCAGCTGTAAAAAAAAAAGTTTTGCATAAAAAAAAAATCCTTTGATCAATCTCTAGATTATTATGTTTTGAAAAAGCATATAAATTTTAAAATAATCGGTTTAGAAGTTGTTGAATAATCGTGGTCACCGACTTCAATAACGACGTTTTGAGAAAAACGCGTTTAAAGTTTCAATTCACTTTTATGTCAGGAAGAAAATTTTTTTTTGGAAATAACAGAGTCAAAAATTTTCTTCGGATCAACTTCAAAATTTTTAGACATATTTTTGAAAACATATACTTTAAGAAAATCCAAAAACAGGTCGATTTTTTAAAAGTTACTATTGGAGGTGCCCCCTTAAAAACTTTCTAAATCGATTGATTGCAACTAGGGCTGTGCGATTAATCGTTTAAGTAAGAATTCTGATTAATCAAAATGCTTGACTATACAATTGTTCGATTAATTAGGATTTCGATTAATCAAAATGCAAACTATTCGATTAAACAGGATTTTGATTAATCTAAATTAAAGTTATTCGATTAATCAAGATTCTGATTATTTGGAATAAAAATTATTCGAACATATTCAAAAAAATTTTTTTTATTTTTAATTTGTTGGATTTTTTTTCAATACTTATCTTTTTTGCGAGGTGGGGCAAAGTTCCACCGTTGCAGAAACTGGTTGCGCAAAAGAAAGCGCAAAGAAAAATATTGAAAAAAATACATAAAATTGGAAATAAAAAGAAATTGTTCGAATAATTTTTTTCCAACTAATCAAAATCTCGTTTAATCGAATAATTTCAATTTGGATTAATCAAAATTGTGATTAATTGAATAATTGATTAATCAAGCATTTTAATTGCTCAGAATTGTTGATTAAACGATTAATCGCACAGCCCTAATTTCAATTTATGCTTTTTCGAATACAAAACAAAAAATATTACAAAAAAGAAATTTTGCGACGACCATAATCTTGGGTCACAAATTGAAAAAAAAAAAAAAATTGGTTAGGTTGGAAAGCAATATTGATATTCGGCAACAACGCAAAAAAAAACAAACATGTATCTACATATTCTCCGCAAAAAACCCATTCATATGAAACTATACACAGTCTCACTTGGCGGCACTCTGTAAAAATGTGAGAGAGCCTAAGAAAAAAAACATCATGAGAGTGCATGGGAGAGAGTAAAAGCAAAATAAATGAGTGGTTTTCCTCTTCCTTTTTACTGCGACTGCCCGCCCCCGAAACGAAGGCAACATATTTTGGAAAAGTTTTGAGAGATGCGACTTCTATGTATTATATATTCTTTCTTTTGATGCTTTAATACTCATCGCTCAGAGAATGTGTTCCTCATTCTAAGCGCTTATAGCTTTTCTCTCTATAAATATTTCTCACTAGAATGCTTTTGGGTGATGTTACACGATCAATGTTTTGCTGTCAAACAATGCAATTGTTGTTGCTTTGAAAAATGAACACTGAGCAAAAGAGAGGATGAACACATTTCACTTCAAATTTTTTTACTGTCGAAAAACCCTGCATCACTTCAAATAAAATGAGGTTGCTGAAGATGCACTGTTGCATTTTATTGGAAAATACTAGACTTTTTACTAACTTATAAATACATTTTTTTTCTTTGCCACCCTTTGCTTAGTAGTATTGTTTAAAAAATTACTTAATAATTTGTATAAAAACATGATAATTCAATGGCCAAGTAACAAAGTGGCGGAGCTTATTTTAATATTTTGAAAGATTATTTTTCTGCGTTTTTCATATATAAATGCAACATTTTTTGTATAATTTGTTGCTATTTCCACCAACATTATCTCATATTTTCATTATAATTATTTTCCATCCAATTCCATTCCAATTGTTGAATTTGCATCCACTCCAAAATACAATTAAATACTTTTTGGTTGGAAAAACATAGTTGCAGGTAAAAGTATTAAAAAATAAAATTCAGCAAAAAACTGATAGTGTAACAGGGCATCAAACAAAACGATGAAAAGAGAGTAAAAACAGAAAACATTGACAGCAAAACATTGACCGTGTAACATCAGCCTTTGCAATGAGAAACTCATTTCGATAACGGTACTAAATTTATTATACTCGCGGCGGAACTGTTGAATAGCTCAATCATTTCTTCTCTTTTTTTTTCCATTTGGGTTGACTCTTACGAAGTTCTTTTAGTGCCTTGTAAATATAAGAGAAACAGAGTATAATAGAGTACATGAACAGACACTCAAAGAGTTGACATCGTGATCGGACTTTTTTTCATATGAATACATTTTTTGCATGAGAATCGGGTCCATGCTATAAAAGCAGAGACATTGGCTCTCTCAATCACATCTTAAATTAGCGAGTGATAGACTTCAGAAGAATTTATTGTTATTGTTTGTCGTGTTGTTTTTGCAAGAAATTATTCTAGTGCAAGTACATAAATGTGTGAGAGAGAGAGAGAGAGAATGTGTTCTTCTTGCAAGAGTTTTTTATGTGAATCGAGCACACGTAATGCAAGCAGAGACGTCGGCTCTCTCAATTGCAACTCAAATTAACGAGTGATAGACTTCAAAGAAATTTACTGTTATTCATACTGTTTTTGCAATCAAATCTTTTAGTGCAAATACATACATACATACATAAATGTGAGAGAGAGTGCTGTTCGTGTTGTTCTTGCAAGAGTTGGCTTTGATGCTTTAAAAAAAAAATGTCTGGAAGCCCGTTCTCAATTTTTGTTTGCCTACGAAATTGGAACATGAGACATGAAAATACTGTAACAGATGGATAGCTGAAACTGGAGGAGAGGGAAAAGAGGAGGGGAAAAAGAGGGGGAGGGGGGGGGGGGGGTATTCCCAAAAAACACTCATTTTGCGATAAAAACTGTTTCTATTATGAATTAACAATTTTTGGCAAACAAAAATTCGAATCGGGCATATACAGAATCTCTGCAAACCAAATTAAATTTCTAAGAAAATATTGGAAAAATGTAAGCAAAAGTTCAATGAACTTTTACAATAAAGAAAAAAAAAAAAAAAAAAAAAGAATCAACTAAACTAAAAATTTAATTAAAATATTTTCAAGCTAAAAAATTAAATTTATGTTGCTAAGTTCAAAGTGTAAAATATTGCACAGTACCTATATTTATTAAAAAAAAAATATATATGCCTGATACTCCCACTTTAATGACACAATAGATTATTGAAAACAAAATAACAAAAACAATACAATAAATTAAAAAAATAACTTATAAAATTTCAATGAAATCGAAATTAAATGCGCGTATAATTCATAAACGATCAAATTAAGCGTGAGGAGTACAAAAATCGAGCAATAAAATAAATCACACGTTAAATCGCGCTTATCATTTTTACCATGAAATTATGAGTGCAGCGCGTGCGAGTGTGTGTTTAAGTTGCTGCTGCTACTGATGTGTTGGCTACTGCTGCTACCACAAAAAAACAAAAATAAATAAAAATAAAAACAAATTTATGACATTAATAATAATAGCAGAAACAACAACATTTAAACAAGCACACTATTGGCTTAAAGTTGTTATTATTATTTATTATTTATTTTACAGTTGCTTTATTTTAGTTTTTTTTTTTTTTTGTCAATGAATTTGTTGTAATTTTGCCATGTCTTTTTTTTTTTTTATTTGAAATTTTTGCACTTGACCATTTAATCTTATAAATGCATTACTCTCTGCCACTCATCCACACACACACATACAATTTTTCGTTCTTCTCTCTTGCAATCAGCGATGCCAACTTGCGGGGAATTCCCCGATTTGCGGGAAATTTTATTTAGTGCGGGTAATCGGGGAATGAGCTGTTTTTTGCGGGGAATTTGAAATCGTTCAGCTTTCAGTATTAAAATACCCCAAACAGTCTGTAGAATATTTTTTTTTTTGCCAAATTTTATATTCCTAAATACAATTCTGGCACATTCGCAACCAACACCATAAAAACATTGTTTTATGCAACACTGTTTACGTTTAGTATTCAGACAGTTTAACGCGATCGCGCAGTGCTTTGGCTTCTCTTTCAGCCGTCCAGAAAGGCTTAGCTGTGCCTTTCTTCAGCACCTTCTAATTTATAACTGTTAGTTCTTGGTTACTGTAACCTATAAACTTGCAAATTATGGTCAGCTATTATAAAGAAGAAGAAGTATATTTTATATGGTATGTTTAAACCCGATAGTCAAAACTTTAAATCAGTTTTCTCAAAACAAGGGCGAAATAATGGAATAAAGCCTTTTTATTCGCATTTTCAGCAAATTGGACCAAATAGCCTACGAAGCACCAAGCTTCTACATACTAAAATTAATATAATAATTGGTCACATATTTCACACTAAACAAAGTTTCTCCCATTTGGCGTGCACGATAACTGAAATTTAAATATGTTCTTCTACACAACAATGGCCCCAGGATGTAAGTTTGGTTAATTCATTTCTCAATTTGGAACTTTGTTTTTACGAAAAAAGTCCAATTTTTGAGAAAACTAATTTTTGCGGTCTGCCATTTTGTGAATTGTTGGTCAAACAAAATAATTTAGTGTGTCCTGAGAGTACAGTTATAATTTTTCTAATGGTATTTTTTTAGATGTTCCAGTGAGCCGCAATCACGCACGCCATTGCGTTTGACGTTTTTCAAAACGTCTTCCTTGAAGCTACAAAAAACCCTTTATATATATATTTTTTTTTTAATTATTACACAATTTTGTCTTGTACTTGAAGTCTTTAAATAGATGTCAGAAAATTTTTTTTTTATCAATTTATCAATCCTAAAAAAAATTGATAAAAAAATGTTAATCACGAAAGTGCAGGGCCTCTTAAAATAACTCTGACCGAGAGTAACTCTAACACTGCGTCTACACATACCAGTACTGGCATGCCATTTGAGAACAGAAAAATTATCTTTGTGACGTAGGCGTCCTGCCAATTATCATGCCAATTCATTTCTAACCAAATGTCACACACTGCATTTCTAACAATTTGCTAACTCCGCTCTACTTCCGCTCTACTTCCTCTCTACTTTGTTTTTGTTTTCTCTTACAAATGGGAGAAGCATCAAATATTGTTAGCTTACGTCAAATCATTGGCAGAATTCATTGGCATCGAAATTTAGTTGCCAGTGATTGCCAATGAGAAAAGTGTGAGTGTATTAGTGAAAAAGTGTGAGTGTATTAGCATTGGCATGCCAGCACTGGCAGGTGTAGACGCTGGGTAAGCCTAAGTAAAGGGTATTTTTCGTTTATATGAAATTATACCGGTGCGGGGAATTTGCTCGAAAATCGGGTAATTTCGCGAGAGTTATCGGGGAGAAAGAAAAAATGAGTTGGCATCCCTGTTTGCAATACTAGTTGATTTGTTATTGTTTGCAAGCGCACTCTCTCTCTCTCTCTCTCTGTTTCTTTCTATAGAGAGAGTAACTCTTTATACTATTTTGATTGTGTTTATGACGTAATTAATATTAACTCATTATCAAATAAATTTTCTAATGTTGAACATTTCTGCAAGTAATCAAGCGTGAATGCATGAATAATTGAAGGAATGAATGAATGAATTGATTTAGGTATCGTAGTTTTGGTTTCTTTTTCATTTAATTGCTTACACTTCCTTTGTATTTGACGCTCAATAAATAGTTTGTATTTTTTTTCTATAACTGGGATTACTGATAATAATTTTACAATAAAATTATTTTAATCATTTGTATTATCTTGGGGTTTTTTTCTTTAATTTTTTATTGCAGTTTTTGCCCTTTGGTTCCGTTAAATTTGGCCTCAAACAGGAAAAAAAAGCAACAAACCCTTACCAATTACCTAATACCCTTACTAAATTATGCTATATTTTTATTGCTAGTTACTAAGCCAGCAAAATAAACAAGCTATCACTTAAAAACAAACAAAAAAAAAAAAAAACAACAACTTTCAATTAATTTTTGTGCTGCTGTTGTTTTGACATAATTCCAAATTTTTCCTAAAAAAAATTTCTATACTATCTAATATTAAAAAAAAATGTATTTTTTTTTTATACAGAAATAGATTCTCTATTATATTTTAGAATTTTAGAAAATATCATCTAATGTTGACAAAAAATTATGAAATTGTGCTAAATTTCTGATAACATCACATTTAAACAAATTGATATGTTACGAAAAAAAATTATAGAGCAGACTTTAATCACAAAAGTTACGTCATTATTTGGAAAAGACTATGCCAAAAAAAAAAAAAAAAAACAAAATAAAATAAATAAATATATGCCAATTCATGCAAACGGAACTGGTAAATCAAGTTGATTGATTTTTGTTGCTAACGACATGCAGACAACCACAAAACTCTAATTGGTAACTTATCATTTTTATCTCACTATTAGAAATTTTTGGGATTTTTTTTATATTTTTTTTTAATAAATTCAATTAAATTCTTGATGAACTACTTTCACAAAATTGCTTAAAAATATGATAATCAATTTTGGTAAACAAACCAACATGAGCAAATTAATGCAATTATCATTGTGTGACACCAGTTGATAAATTATGAAATAAAAAATAATTATCAATGTTATCTCTAAATTAATTATGTGTGTACCTATAATAATAATGATAATATGTACCTAAATACAAAATGTTACTAAAAACGCCAGACAAACTCAATTGCTATATGGATCACACTTTTTATATACATACTTGTATTGAAATCTATAAATCTTGTTTTAATCACGTGATAGCTTTAAAAATTCACAAAATGTTGATTACACTCATCAAATGAAAGTTTCAAGTTGATGACAAGAATAATAAATATATATATATCTTCATATTCAGTTTCGTTTAACCCATTTTGAACATCCTCAAAATGCGAATACATTTAAAAATGTATTCCAAAAATAATGACTGTTTTGAACATTCGGATTCAGCGATCACACAAACCCTCGAGTAAGAATTTTCAGCCAGATTCGTTTATTTGAAAACTTTTTGGTCGCCATTTTGAAGCCTCCATTTTGAATTTCTAAATTTTGATCAAATATTCGGGTTCAAAGACCCCAAAATCTCCCGAGTAAGCATTTTCAGCCAGATTTGTTTGCTTAAAGATTTGTTTGGTAGCCATTTTGAAGCCGCCATTTTGAATTTTTTAATTCTGACCAAAGATTCAGATTCAGCGACTTTGGAAGCCCTCGGGAAAGCGTTTTCAGCACGATCCGTTAAATTTAAAATTTTATTGGTCGCCATTTTGAAACTGCCATTTTGAATTTTTTTAATTCTGCCCACAGATTTGAGTTCGGCGACCCCAAAAACCCCCTGAGTCAGCATTTTCAGCCAGATTCGTTAAATTCAAAATTTTATTGGTCGCCATATTTAAACCGCCATTTCGAATTTATAAATATTGACCAAAGATTCAGTTTCAGCGAACCCAAAAAGCTCCGAGTAAGCATTTTCAGCTAGATTTGTTAAATCTAAAATTTTTTCGTCGCCATTTTGAATCCACGATTTCGAATTTTTAAATTTTGACCAAAGATTCGGGTGCAGCGATCCCAAGAACCCCGAATAAGCATTTGCAGCCAAATTAGCTTACTTAAACATTTTTTGGTCGCAACTTTGAAGCCGCCATTTTGAATTTTTAGATTTTGGCCAAAGATTCAGATTTATGGAGTTTGAAAACCCCCGAGTAAGCGTTTTCAACACGATCCGTCAAATTTTAAATTTTTTTGGTCGCCATTTTGAAATTACCATTTTTAATTTTGACCACAGATTTGAGTTCAGCGACCCCAAAAACCACCAAGTAAGCATTCTCAGTTAGATCCTTTAAATTTAATATTTGTTTCGTCGCCATTTTGAATCAACGATTTTGAATTTTGACTAAAGATTCGGGTTCAGCGACACCAAAAACCCCCGAGTAATCATTTCCTGTCAGATTCATTTAATTAAAATTTTTTTGGTCGCCATTTTGAAACCGTCGTTTTGAATTTTTAAATTTTGAGTAAAAATTCAGATTCAGCGACCCCAAAAACCCGCAGTAAGCATTTTCAGTCAGATTCGTTAAATTTGAAATTTTATTGGTCGCCATTTTGAAACCCCCATTTTGAATTTTTAAATTTTGACCAAAGATCCAGATTCAGTGACCCCAGAAATCCCCGAAAATTTAAAATTTCCTTGTTTTAGCTATAAACGAGTACAGAATCATAAACGATCCCTGAAGTGTATGGACCAAAAACCAGACACTCTGAGCCCCTGGGAAGAACTGCTAGCATTTACTCGGGCGGAGGTGTATAGGTTAAGATATAAGATAATTTACTCAGGTAGTCAAGCTGCAATCAAAGCACTAAACTTATTTGAGATATCCTCTAAGTTAGTTTGGGAATTCATAGAATTTCGGAATAAATAGGACAAGAGAAACAAGGTAATTAACTTCTGGATCTTTGGAGATACAGAAATACATGGTAATGAGATAACCGACTACTTGACAAAGAAGGCAGCCATTAAGAATTAAATTGGTTTCAAAACTTTTCTAGAAATAGCAAAAAATACTGTAAAAAAACAACTGCAAGAGGTGAGGAAAGAATCGGTAGGTCTACCTACTTATTAACATTTCCAATTTCATAGAATTAGGGAAGTAATTGTAATGAAATTGGATTTAACCAGTTTTAACTGATTTTTTCTCAATTATGCAATTTTCAATTTATCATCAACTTTTGTGAGCATATTCAATTTATATTGTATTTTTAGCAAAAAGCTCATAAACGATCAATTTCAGGCGTAAGCTTATTAAAAATAAACACCCTAATACTAAAAAAGGTATTTTAATTATAAAATTTTGTAATTTCACAAATTATATCTGAACAAAAATAAATTAATAAATAAATAAAAAACATCAATAAGCTCAATTAATGGCAAAAATATAAAATGTCTAAACCAAAAATACAAACAAATTTGTTTATTTACAAAATATCTGATGTAATGCAACTAATTAGAATAAAAAAAGTTAACTTGAAATAATATAAAAAAATAATTATTAACAAATTTAAACAACAAATGCAAACAAATTTTGTTGATTTAGAAAAATTTGACGCAAATAAAATAAAAAGTTAATGATGAAAAAATAAAAATAAAATAAAATAATAATCAGAAATCTTTGAATAATTATAATAAGCAACCAGCAAACTTAAATTTTTCTTTTCAATATCCGTTTCAAATTCAAATCTTCCATTTTTGTAAAAAAAAAAAAAAAGAAAACATTTTAATCCAAGTTCAATTAACTTGCAGGTATTTGAACACGCGACACGCATCAACTCCAGGAGGTCCTTGCATTTTTATCTGATATACAATATTTTATATTCTTTGAACTTTTACGACCTTTAATTTTATTTTTAATTTTTTTTTTTATTTTTTTATTTTTTAATATTCTCCTGTTGTGAAGCTTAAAATTTCGATCAAAATGTATATGCTGTCACTCACACAGGTAAGTTAAAAACAGGTCAACAATAAAAGCTTTTAACTTGAAAGTAACACAGCAACAGGTAAATATCAAGAATCAGAAATTCTTAAAGAAAAAGTAAATATGCTTAAAGTTTAAATTCATTGACCTTAAAGCATGCATGAAGAGCATGTACATTTTTTTTTTGTTAATTCATTTATTTATAAATTTTGGATCTGCTCTTCTTGAGCCTAATAATAAATGGGAAAATCTTAAATCTAAAATGAAGCTAATACTCGTGGTAATGCTGGAAGCCATATATATGAACCACACATACATGTTCAATTTAATGGCACATACATACAATGAAAAAATGCAATGTGTGTGTGTGTGTGTGTAATTTGTTTTTTGACAATTCGCAGAATCTATACGCAAAATACCAAAAAACATCTCTGACATTTTCGCCGCTCAAATGTGCAGCTACGGCGAAATGCTTCGTAACCATTTACAACAACAACACATTATTCTCACACATCTTCGCTGATATGTGTGATGAGCATAATACATGCATTTTTCGATTTTGTACCAAATACAAAAAAAAACAAAAGAAATGTGCCAAACCAACCAAAAATGTACTAAAAATTTTAAATTTAAAAGTTAACAAATTTTGAATTTTTTCAGACTCTTTTTTTTAAATATATTAAAAATATAAAGGCGAAAGGAAGAAGAAAAAAATACCTAATACTCTATAAAAAAGTTTACACAGCCTTAGCGCATTAAATTTTTTAGTTAAAAAGATTTCAGTACATTTTTGATACAAAAATTTTGCAATTTTTAGTACTTTTTTTCTAAATTACAAAAAATAAAGAAATTAAACTGTTGCAAACAAAGATAAATTTCTTACTTTTAATTTTAAAAAAATATTCAAGCTTTAAGCTCAAGTAATTTTTGAGCTACATCACTTATAACTTTTTTTTTTATTAAAAAAATGTCAAAAATTACTGAAGACTTAAAAAAAAAACTTAGTTTGTTTTATGAATTTTTTATGTTTCCTGCAGCAAAATGATTGAGCTATTTTTAGTAACTTTCAACCACGAATTGTCATTCTATTTGAAAAAATGCATACATTTTTTAAATAAAGAGCAAAATTAGCTTCTTGCATATATAGTTTGAATCTTTTTATTTAGAACTGGGGCAATTTCCTCTCTTCCCCATCCCCTCTTTAAATTTTTGTTTTATGTTTTAGGAAAAGATTTAAAACACTCAAAAATTTTAGATTTTATATCAGGATATCTCGTAAACTGCCCTAATTTTCATGCGTTCTTTAACCAGATTTGTTGTAATTTAGATAGCGTATATAATTTTTTGCAAAATTTTTCAATAAATTTGAAATTGATCAGAACTTTTCAAATGAAAATATCTCAAAAACTGAAATGATAGTGAAAATGGGCCTGCAGATTCATAATAAGAGCCTGAAATTAACGTAAAAACATCTGCTGCCTTATCGGCTCAAAAACTGTACCGATATTTGCAAACCTGTGTAATTGTTTAGTCTTCTCATACCATTCAGTGAATATTTGTGTGACGTAGAAAAATACAACAGCAAATAATTTTAACGAAAAAAAAAACTAGATCACTGATGAGCAATAATTTTCTAGAATGTATTTACGCCCTCTATAGACCCTCTTATTGGGGTAAAAAAGTAATTTTTCTAGAAAAGAGCAAAAGCAGTTTTCTAGAAAAGAGCAAAGAATACCCATAAGGGATGAAGATAATGGGTTAACACTTCCCAAAATATATTCTACGTAAGATTTTACGATACGATTCTGAACACGTAAACGTTATCAAATTTAAAAATAATAAAAAAGTCTTATGGTTTAGTATAGTAACATGTTCTGAAATGGTCAAACTTTTGGACCGTATGAAAAAAAATTTGTTTGCTGAGGCCAAAAACGGAGTTAGCCACAAATCTCTGGAGCACTTTCACTATCCAACAAGCATACTCTTATCCCGATCATTTTTGGTCATCCTTAATTTGTCGCACAGTGTATTTAGTCTAAAATATGAACTGCCAAAAGATAGTGGAAGGTATTTTTAAAAAAAATTGTGCAAATTAAAAAAAAAAAAAACTTACTACATTTTTAACCCTTTCCTTACCATGGTAGCCATATGGCTATTTACATTTCAATATTTTAGCTGGTATTTGTCAAACTATTTTCATTTAAAAATTACTTCAGTCAAACGCAATTATTTCTAAATCCTAAAGTTTTCTTATTGGCGACACTGAAAATTTTGCACATTTTTTTATAGACTCCAAGCTTATTCAGCATTTTCGTGTTTCATGATATTTTTTTTTTTCAATAAAATAACTTACAAGTATTTTTAAAGCTTCAAAATTTTTTCGAAACAAAAAATATATTCTCGTCTATCTAATTGTTTAAAAAACGTTATTCTGGATTTGAAAATTTATAAAGATTCCGTTTGGCTCCACAACATCCCAACATACCAATATAGACTCCACCTCCTACCACCCACAGGAATATTGAAATCACTTTCAGTTTAATGTATTATCACTTTGAGTACGCTCCTCATTCAAAATAGCCCAGTTTCAACTTTTTCCTATGGCTCTTTCATAATTCGGTAAGGAAAGGGTTAATGCAAATGTATCGAAACTGCTATTGTGGGTACCAATGTACTTTTTCATATCAAATTGTATCAAAAAACACAAAATCGTACCAAAAATATCATCACTGAACCACCGATCTCTGCCTCTCTTATTCTCTCTCTCTCTCTCTCTCTTGCCGTTATTTTATGAAATGCATAGACTTGCCCACGATGAAATTATGGCATGTGATAATAGCGGCAATTCTCTCTTCTTTTTCTCTCATTTTTTTTTTTTTTATATGAAAAAACTCAGAATTGTCAAAGTTGTTGTTTTTGTATTTTTAACATTTCTAGGTCTTTACAGCAATAAAGCAGTATGTTGTTATTGTCTTGTTGTACTTATTGTAATGCTGTTAACACTTAGTGTTATTCTGCCATGGACTTGCCAATAATTAGAAGTAATATATTTGTAACTCTTTTGTAATCGTTTTCTGATGTTTTTTTTTTTTTTTTTTTGAAAATTTTGAACTTTGATATATGTATGCATGTTATTTTTACTATATTATTTATATGTTATTTATATGTGGATTCAAAGAAATATATAAACAAGATTTTTCGCGCTTATAAATCATGTTCGATAAAAAACAATCGCTGGAAAAGCTTGTAAATTCTTAATGGGGATTTACTGCAATAAAAACAGATTTCTGTCAGTTTAAGTTTTTAATCTTTTTTTTTTTATTATTTTCATATATTTTCTATACATTTGTATGTATGAACGTAAATTTTAATTATTTATCAATAAATAAAAAAATTGCTTATTTATTTGTTTCTCTTTTGTTATTTTTTCTAAATAGGTTGTTACTTTAGCTGATACTGATAAATAGCGCAAATTTGATAAACAATACAAACTAAAAAAAAAAAAAAACGAAACTCATGGTGCAAAAGAGTCAATTTTATGGAACAAAAGCAAAAACAAAAAAAAATATATATATATATATATATTATTGTAAATTATTTTACTATATATTATTAAATTGTCAAGTCATAGACAAGTGTTAAATTAATAATTGAACACTGAAAGTTAATCTAGTGGTTAAACATTAATATTCATCAATGAAACACGTGACAACATTAGGTCTAGCACCTAATAATTGTTTGTTTGAACTAATAAATTAATAAATGAAATATTTATATCATTAGATTGGCAAACAATTAATCTTAACATAATCTTTGCCTCAAATAAGGTAAAACAAAAGGTAAAAATCATGTTCAGTCACAGTGAAAATTTAAGTTTAAAGTCCAATAATGTCGCGCCGTTTTAAATTATGACCAATCAATCAACAGTGTAAAGTAAAACTGTAATTTATAATTTACCTGTCTGAAGACATTTTTATTTATTTGATTTTTTTTCTTCGTTCTTTTGAAAATCAAAAACAATTTATTTATATAAAACGCTGTTTTATTATTAGTTATTGAAAAATTATGTTATATTTTGGCAATAAATTCACAAAAGTGAAGCAAAGCAATAAATTGAACGCTAGTCACTGTTGTTTGTTCTTCAAAAAAAAAAAAACTCTATGAGTTTACTTTTAATTTATAATACTTTTGTTTCATTTGAGTTATATAGAATAATTTTAATTTCAAGGATTCTTTAGTTTAGTTTGTTCAAAATTTTAATTTCACTTTATATTTTTATTAACTTAATACTGTTCTCTTCTTCTTTTTTTTTTGCTACTACTGCTACTTAGTTTTAATTAGTTTTTTGTTTCTTTTTTTTTTTGTAATTTTTTGTTTAAATCACAATTTGCTGGAATACTTTTTTTTTATAAACCAATGCGACAGCTATCAAACGCGCACTGCTATAAAACCCTCAATTGTTGTTCTATTTATTGTGTGAATTTTGCGCGAAATAAAATTAACGCATATTTACACACATTTGTCATATTCACACAGATATGTAGTAAACACACACACACACACACGCGCGCGCTCTTTATCTCTCTATCTTTCTCTTTCGATTCGATCACATCGTCTTGATCAGCTGTTCAAATAATTTTGTTCTACATATTGAGATAACGCAATAAAGCACAGTTACTTGGCCTGCAATATTTGCGCTAGCTTTGTGTCTCTCTTTATTCCGCCATTATTTACAGCTTTTCTTTTTTTTTTTGGTTTGTTAGTGTAAGCTTTATATGAAAAGCTTTTCGATCATGCTTTTAAGTTTCTTTGAATATATTTAGTACAACCTTAAACCTATTTGTGAAAAAGTAATTTAAAATTTTATAATTACAGTGAAAAAAGGTTATAAGGATTTTGAAGAGGTCGTTTAAATTCGAAAGTTATACACAAATCAAATTTAAAGTGAAAATGGAACCAAATAGCCGCAAACGTATCCAGAGCGGATGTTCAAAGGTTGATGGGGTACATTAAAAGGAATACCCGGAACTTTTTGCACAACAAAGAAATTTAAATCTTTTAATAATATAGTATTAAAACACAATATTAAACTTATCATTTAATGTATTATTTGTTATTCTGAGTGTTCTGGTTAAAAAGATACAGCAACTTTCCTGCGTGCCAATTTTGCGTGAACCGCGCTTTATTTAAAATAAAATGGCGAAGATAATTTGAAATAATTCGAGATCACTGATTTCAACCAGATCTTTTCTATAACGTTTAGAATTTTCGTTGTACTATAGGTTCCAAACACATTATTCTCACTTCCTTTAGCGAGACATAATGCCTTCAAGAAAAATGATCATCTTATAAAAGGAATTGGGCCACAGAAGATTAAAACCATCTAAGTACATATTTGCTAAGAAATTAAGATAGAAAACAAAACTTTTGATTTGTCTTTAAACGTAAGATTTCTTACACATACTACAGCCAGCATTAAAAAAAAAACCTCACAAGTTGCCATAAGTACAAATAAACAAATATCCAACGCACGTGTAAAGCCAATCTTCACACATGGCAGACAAACTTGGTTAATCTCACACATCGTATTAATTTACAAGTACCCGCAAACCATATGCAGAACATTCTAATTAGAAATGAAGAACCTTGCCCGCAGAAAAACCAACAACAACACAAATAAAGAAAAAAATAATAGGAAGATATACTTATTTCATAAAAGTCAGCCAACAATATCATGAGAATGGCGCTTATATATTAATTTTTTTTCCTCTCATTCTCCCGTCATCATTATTCTCCCGCGAATTCTTCCGTAAAACCCACAAGGAAGTAAATGGCATTTGCGCTCAAATAACATGTAAAGACTTTTCATACTTCAAAAGCTAACAACAACGTATATATAACCTGGGAAAACAACTGCACCAAATAGAATTCTATAGAAATGGAGTGGTTCTAAGCTTCCAAAAGGAATAAAAGAATTAAAAAAAAAAAAATGCATTAGAATGATTTATTTAAAATTTACATTGTGAAGCTTGAAAATATGAAAACCGTTGGCACAATGAAAAATTCAAAATCAAATTTACGTTTCATTTAAATTTTTTTATTAAAATAAGTACTTAAATGATTTCCAACTGGGTATATAATACCCATAATTTTATTACAAATTCTCGTTCTACTGTCATATTATCAGTTTTGCATACACGTACTAATTGCACCGAATATGGCGGCAAATATTATATGTATGTGTGTTCACACTTCGATAATTAAGTTACTAAATAGGTATATATATTTTTTGCATATACACATACATTGATGAAAACATTTGCTGCATGCGGTAGTAATACCAAATTTTTCTATTTTTGTTTTTCCAAAGAGGAGAAATGAGTTTTAACCCCTTGAAAGTTTCATCACAGATCTCCCTAAGTAATTCTCTCTCAACTTTACTCTCTTTTTACTCTAACTTTTCACTCTCTTCGTGCAACTTACTGCGCTCTTACGTAGGACTCAATTTTATTCATTACATATTTCACCCTTGTGCTCTCAAGAGTGTGGTTAATTATTTTGAAAAGTTTTGAGGTTCACCCACACACTTAAGCACTATCTACATACATACATATATACATAGAGTAGGTACGCAAAAAAAAATGAGCTTTTCATTCATAACCTTGTAAAACCGACGTAAGACATTTTACAGAGAGGAATTCATTGAAACAATAACAAAAACAACAGCAACCATTTTCAACACACAGAGAGGTATTCACAAAAACAACAACAAAATATGAGTACTAAAATGAAATTAAAACTTTTTAAGTGTCAAGTTAACCGATTTCAATATAATTTTAATTCAAAAAAAAAAAAAAAAAAATCTTAACTTTAAAACTTGATGTAAATTTATTTGTTAGTGTCAATGTTAATTTCGCTTATGCGAATTGTAACACAACAAAATTTTCGCAAATTTTTGCAAACGCTAATTTATTTTTCAGTATACATACCTACATATACGCAATATATCGTACATCTGCACCTAAAGCAACAACAACAATCAAATCAAATCTGTGTCTGTATACCTCCTCCTACCAATGGCAAACGTGTCACGAATGATTTAGAATATAAGTTTGTATGCATTTAAGTCTGTAGGCTGTGCTGGTGTATATATGTGAGTGTGTGTGTGTGCATCTCTTGAGGGCTGCAAATTTGCAAATCTGTTAAGTCTAGGTTTATATCTACTCGTTGTCGTTGTCATACTTCAATGAATTTAAAAAAAAGAGTATAAGTGCGGCGGTAGATGGGCGAAAAGGTGAATTTAGGTGCTCGTAAAATACATAAAATGTTACATTAATGTGGTGTATTCAGTTCAAAAAGGGGAGTTATGTTAGTTTCAAAGTGCAAGGCCATCAAAAGAAGAAGCGCAACACTTAATATGTTGGATGCGATGACGGCGTCGGCGACGGCATTATAGTGATGTATTTCAGTGTATATGCGTGTAAGTGTGTTTGTGTGTGTGGGAGCAAATTCAATGTCAATGTTGGTAGAGCGAAAATAAACGAGAGAGTGTGGGTGAGAGAGAGAGAGAGATTGAAACTGAAATTCAAATCAAATTTTTTTTTTTGTAATGAATAAAATTCTGTTAATATGCAAGAGCAAAAACGAAAAAAAAACAAGAGAGTATTGATGAGAGACAGATTTGATGAGAAAATTTATAGACAACGGAAAATAATAAGAGCGAAAGACAGGAATAAAAATTAAGTGATATACGAAAACTGAAAAAAAAACAAAAAAAAAATCTAAATAAATTCTGGAAAATGAAAACACAGAAATAAATATTATTTATGTAATATAAACCAGTTCTTATAAAAAAATAAAAAGAAACAAAAAGCAAAAACTAAAATGAAAAGTTGAAAGAAAATACCATTCAAACAAAACTAAATATATGTACAAAGTCTCATGATCGGAAAATTAACATTTACATATATTTAATACTCATAATCTGTTAAAAAAAATAGAAAATATATATAGTTAAAACAAATTTTTGCGTCTTTACTGCTTTGCCTTAAGAAATAAATGCAGTTCCCCTGCCTAACTTTGTTTATTTTATGCAAATTTTTCTAGAAATGTTTTTCCAATCAGAAAAATGTAGGTACAAAAAATAACTTTTAGAGTGCTTTGTGCAAAGAAAAAATAAGCTTTCTCTGCTTTCCTTAAATGATAAAACATTTAGTTTTTATTAAGATTATTTATTTAACAAAAACTTTAACTTTTAAGCCATTATCGGTATTACAATTTTAAGAGTAGATCTGAGACTGACCTAACTTCTACGCTAAATTAAAAAAGTGGCCTCGAATCTTAAGCTCGCAAGCATAATCAATTATGATCGTTTAGTCGCGTGGTCCAAATGCGAACTCAAGAAAGACATTAAGCAGTGAGAATGAAAAAATGAGAACTCAACGGGAGCTTAAGCAGTAGGATTGAAAAATGAGAACTCAACGAGAGCATAAGCAGTGAGATTGAAAAATGAGAACTCAACGAGAGCTTAAGCAGTGAGACTAAAAAATTAGAACTCAACGAGAGCTTAAGCAGTGAGAGTGAAAAATGAGAACTCAACGAGAGCTTAAGCAGTGAGACTGAAAAAATGAGAACTCAACGAGAGCTTAAGCAGTGAGAGTGAAAAATAAGAACTCAACGAGAGCTTAAGCAGTGAGAATGAAAAATGAGAACTCAAAGAGAGCTTAAGTAGTGAGAATGATAACATGAGAACTCAAGCAGAAACTGCTTAAGTGTTTTTAGAAATATGTAATACATAATACATAGTAATATTATTATACATACACATATATATATAACTTGCTGATCTTCTCTTCTTCGTTCTCTCGAACACACAACAAATCAAAACTACTCTTTCACATTTACCCACACTACAGCAATAAAGAGAAAGAGCATAAGGTAGAATAACATCCGTAAAACAGTAAAAGCTTTACTCTCTTTTCTTGCAGACCAGTACTCTCTTTGCCTCTATTTAAACTCTCAGTGATGCTGCATAGAACTATTATACTTTCCGATTGGGATTAGTCCAGTTATTGCGTCTGGGTAGTAACTTGGCCCTCCTCGAATTAGTTACAATCAAAATTCTTTTTATGGTCAAAAATAATTAAAAATTTGTGTTATGTGTGACACTTAAAGTTGAAGGTGGAGTGGACTGAACCAAAACACTCAGTTTCAAGGACCATTGTACTGAGTATATTAATTGTCCCTTAAGGCTTTTCACATTTCTATTGATAATCGAATATAGAAAGAAAGAAGAAAATACAAAGACTCTCAAAACAATTTTTAAAAATGAGAAAACCAGCAATACTATGCTCTTTCTCTACAATTATTTCACTCTTTTTGAACTCATTCACCTGTCTACTATTAAATTAATACGTCTCAGTATCCTAACATTGTTACTCACGCTTAAAAATGTCTTTAACATGTTGTACCTTTTTGCAGCCAACCCCACACAGACAGTATAAAAAAGCTTTCGCAGCATCCATAAGCTTCGATATATACATACATATCTAAACAAAATATGCATACACATGCATATGTACGAATAAGCAACTCGCATATTGTACCAAAAGTAATGAAATAAAATCAACACACACACATACATGAAAATCATCTGTTGGGCTTGTTTTACAATAGCAAATCCCTAAAAACCCTATCCAACCCCAATAAAATTTTACTTCACCTACTCGGAATTCTCATTTTCATGTACATACATATGTGTGTATGTATGCTTGTGTGTATTCAAATGCAATTCCAAAATGCAACAAAAAAAAACATTCAATAGATGTAACTCATTCACTCAGATTTGTTCGTTGCTTGCTCATTTGAAGGTTCGTATGCTCTCTGTATTACCGTATAGCTCTCCCTCGCGCTCTCTCTCTCTCTCTCTCTCTCTGTATTTCGCTCTTGGCTATACATTAACGAATGAATATGAACGAATGAACTTAGAAACTCGTTACTTGCATTTATGAAATTTAAACAACAACAATCACACAAAATCAAAAAGGACGAATGCTACCGACTGGTTCTGTTCTTATTGTTTTTGTTATTTTTGTTGTTTTTGTTGTTATACTTCATAGACAAAATAAAACGTGTTGAGAATAACATACTGATTTAAAATTTATCTCTACTGCCTGCCTGCTGCCGTCCGTTTTGATTTTGTTTTTGCTATTAGTATTTGTTTTTTTTTTTTGTAGTGCGGGTGGTAGTCTTACAACAACAACTATATACAGCCAGCTGCACAGTTGATATGAATGCAGAGATGAATTTTAAGTTTAGTTGCTTTCGAAATGTCTACAAATGAAGACTATTAAATGTGTGGTGTGCTTTTAATTATTTATACATAAGTAAAAAAAAGTTTACTAATTAAAAAAAAAAAAAATAATAATAAAAAAAAAATTAAAAAATAGTGAAACGTTGTAATAATTTTTTTTTTCGATTTCCTAATTTTTGTTGCATATGTGTGAGAGTATGTGTGTGTATGCATTAGATTGCCATACTACTTTTTTTTTGACTACCATTTTTTTTTTCTTTTTTCCTTTTTTACTTCTACATACTACATAAAATATTGGTGTAGTATAAAGTGCAAGGCTAATAGTGTAATGAAATGAAATGATTATGATGATTGTAGTAGGAGGAGACAAGCTGAGGTTCATCATGAAAAAAATATACTTTAATACATACAAATGAAATTCAATCAAGACTAAATCTCAGCAACAAGAAACACTTCTGGTACTATTACCAACAACACTATAATAAATTATAGCAAAAAATTTAAAAAAAAAAAAACCTTAAAAAAATGTTAAATGGAGCCTGTGCATAATTAAAAAATGCCCATACAAATTTAATTTTTTTTTTAAATTAGAAAACACTTGAAAAAAAAATTAAAATAAATCTAATATTTTAATTTTAAATTTCTAAAAAAAAAACTATCTCAAATTTTCACTTTTCAAAACCCTACCAGCTGCATCGCCTAAAAGGGTATGCTATTTTCCATAAAATTTTCTATATTTCTAACTCAAAATTTCAGTTCCAGAAAAAATAAAATCTTTTCGCTGCATACCTTTTTCTTCTTTAGGTTACGCTGCTGCTTTTTTCTTCTTTCTACTTTTCACTATTCCTGTTAAGACCACCCGCACCCAATAACTTACCATACACATTCACATCTACCTTCAACTGCATCTGCACCTTCACCTTTACCTTTTTACAGAAATCAACCGATGACTTAGAAAGGCCAAAGTGAAAATAGTGTTTATTTGTATACATACCTACCAAACAGAGAAAAAAAAAATTCAACTTGAACTAAACCAAAAAAAAAAGAAAAAAATAATCAAATTCAACAATTTTGTTTTTTCTAATGCCATAACATTTTCTACCATTTCAAAAACGAAAAAAAAGAACACAAAAAAAAAAGGTAGGAAAAAAAAAAACATTTCATATCATAGCTAAAACTTAAAAGAGAGCAGTGAAGCTGTGTATGTATGTGTGTTTGTTTGTTATATAAAAATGTTAAAATAGTAGTGTTGCAGAAAGAGAGGCAAAAAGACAGGGAGGGCGACGGTACATACGCTCATCATTGCTGTCGTTGTCGTCGTCGTCATTGTCGTCGTTATCGTTTTGCTGCTGTCGTTGTTGCTGTCTACGTTATCCTTCGTATACGTTTCCTTAGCATAGCATATACCACTAACAATTTTTTTTTTCTTTTTCTCAATGTGTCCTTTCATATACTTGTACATGCATACGTACGTACAAGCATATTGTTGTTAGTGTTATTCTTGTTATTATTGCAATAGTTGTTGTTGTTGTCAATGTATGAGTGTTCCTGAACGGCGGCACTTCCTCTAACAAGTATTATATTTGTATGTATATACATGTGTATAAATGTTTGTGTTTATGTGTGTGTGTGCGTTTGCTTGTATTTGTGTGTGCTTGCAAAAAGGAAAACGAACGTACCAGAATTTCTAAAAGGAAAAATGAGAAATGTTAAAGGCATATGCCTAAAGCAATAACAATAATAATAACAATTACAACAACAACAACAATAACAAAAGCAAATATTAATAATTGCAATAACAAACAAACAAATCTGTATAGATATGTATGGCTTACGGCAGCAGCATAGCAACATCAAAAACAACAACAACAACAACAGCAACTACTGTAGTATCAAAATAATAAGAACATACCATGGAGACGTATAACAAAATGTGTCATTAATAATTTTGTACTCAATTAAATTTTAATTATAATACAATAATAATAATAATAAATAAAATCTATCAAAAACGAAAATAGCGCAGCAAGCATTGAAGAACAACAACAAAAATTACAATAACTACCACTACAAATACATGTAACTTTGATTTGATTTTGATTTCTGCAAAAAAAAAAAAAAACAACAAAACACTCTCAAAAAAAAAAAAAATAAAATAAAACTTTCAAATGAGCGAATTCTAACCAGTGAGAAAGAGTTATTAAAAAAAACAACAACAATAAGAACTACAAAGCAAAAACAATCATTTACAAAATTAGAACTGTTTTTCTCCCACTCTCTCATTCCAACTCTCACGCTGTTGTAGCTGTCAATCAACTCTTCGTATTCACATACACACACATGCACATACATACATATGTGTAGTTTCTCTTTGATTTTGTATTAGTTTTTAAACTAACAAAAACTTACTACAACAACAACAAGCAGCAACAGAAAACAAATACCAATTGAGAGCAGGGAGAAAGTACGAGTAGAAAGGAATATGTTGCTGCAATATTAAACATTTTTTTTTTTTTTTGTATGTATGTAAGTATTTTGCAATGGCACATAAAAACGACGCTCTTCCCATGTAAAACACAACACTTACGGTTTGCGGCTTTGCAAAAAAAAAAAAAAAATTGTGGTATTAATTTTTAAGGTAAGCTATTTTTATTATCTATCTTACTTGTGTATAAAAATAAACTTACATACAGTGCGTGTGAGTTACTGTTTCTTTTTTTTAATTATTTTTTAATTTTTTTTTTTAAATACTGCATATTTGCATATTTAATTGTATGCAAGAGAGAATAATTAAAGTGAAAAAACAAAGTTAAATTAAATTTGGATTTACATTTTAAATTAAATGTGGGTTTGCAACAGCATACATGGCGTATGAGCAATTTGTAATATTATTACGTATTTATAATGCGTGAAATTAATATTAATCATAATAACATCTTCCTTGTTACACGATACCTTTTAAGGTATATTGATTTCAATGCAGCAACGTTGGTTGTTGGTTACTTCTATAATTTGATGACGTTTCAAGTTTGGCAGTCCTCTAACGTGGCTATCAAATTAAAATTCGGACAATTCTAAAGGAGAGCATATTCCGCTGCCTTTATTTGCTAAAACCCTAACACGCATTTTTCAAATTTTACAGAAGAAGAAAAAAACATTTTATTATTTAGAGCACTGCTTTCAGAATTTCAAAAGCTCAAGGAAAAGAGCGTTAATTTTCAGTAAAAAATAAAGTAAGCACGCTTTATCATATTCCATCAAAAATTCGATATTGAGAAATTTGATGTTGGAGCTTTAGCAAATGAAGACAGTGATTTGTATCTTTGTACTTTCTATGATTTTTAAGCAGAAATTCTCGCCATTAGATTATGTGATCAGTTGAACCTTGAAAGTAGTTGCGGATTTGAAAATATTTATTTATATGAACAGCCAAGCAGCAATCAAAGCACTGGACTCGTTTAAGATATCCTCAAAGTTAGTCTGGAAATTTCTAGAGCAGCTGAATGAATTATTAAAAACAAACAGGATCACAATATTTGGGTCCCTGGGCACACAGAAATACATCGGAAAGAAATACGGCGACTGCTTATTAAGGAAGGCACCAACCGGAGGCTGTTGTTGTTGTACTGCAACTTTTAAAATCTACTTTACGTTCCTCTTCTTTATCTAGTCTATACTGCTTCAAGCATTTGAGTATTGCCCCCGGATCTATGAATGCTATTTAGTTCTATGCTGGGCACTTGGTACATACCCAGACATTTCATTCTTTTGTGGAACAATGCTCTACAATAAGCTGAAATATGTTCCGATGTTTCATCTTCCTCATTAAAAAACCGCATACATATTGCGCTTTCTTTCCTCAACCCTCATTTTACAGGGGTATTCCCTGAGCCTGCAGTGCCCAGTCAGAATAGAATGCGCTCAAATTTTTTTTATTAAGACCAATGCAGAATGCATATCTACTTTTATTATATTTTACTAAAAGCGCTTTCGATTGCCTTAGTCCCGGGAGGAGGTTGGTAAAGAGTTCTTACCTCTTGCATCACCATCTCCTAGTGATACCTAGACTTCTTTGTATTATGCCACAAAGAGTTTCTTCAAATTTACTTTTGGCTATGTGAACGATATAATCCGCATACCCTTGGTATTCTATGCCTGCCTCTGAAAGTTTTATTACAATTAAATTCGTCTACTACCAGGTGATAATATTACTCCCTATGGACATCCTCTGGTTTTGCTGACTGATATGTTACCTAGCCCTGTTGTCATCTCAGCTGTTCTAGAGGAAAGCATTTCTGACAACCATCTGGATGTTGTGTTATCTACTACTCTTTGACTTAGGGAGTTTTTAAGAGCCTCGTGTGAGCTGTTTTCGAAAGCTCCTTGTATATCTAGGAAAGTATGTACATACTGCTACTCCCAAGAATATCATTGCCCCTGAACCTCACATTATTAAAGAAAAACTAATAGAAGGTTAAATTAACAGCAGATCTTACTACTGGATTCATATCTCTAAGCTTAGGCAATCAAAACTACTAATTTCAACCTTAAACGAACAGCCGAATGCTTCAAGTTAAGTTTAAAAAAAAACGCAGAATAATCACAGATATCCTTTCAAGGCATTGCAAACTGAGGGAGAACATGAATAATTTAAGCATAGGGCTGGATTGCTTCTGCCGAGACGAAAATGAGACGGGGCACTTACTCGTAGAAGAAAAAAATATTTAGTAGTTTGAACATCATCACCTTAGATTCAAATTCCTTACTGTGACTCATTAGTGAGATTGGCCTCTCTGAATGCTTATGATCAAGCTGCTATTGGGGATAAAATAAACCTATTGGGTGCACTTCAATATGCCCACATTATACATCTATCTATTTACTTTCTATAATCGCAAGGTACAACCATCTGAAAAATTAATATCACTCATACGCAGTGATGTACATACGCTCAGATTTAATTCTAAATAAAATATTATTTCGGAAATAACTAAGTATAAATAATGACGTTGAATATTGTTGGTTTATTCAAAGTTAAAAACTTATTCGAACCAAAAAACAAACTTAAACTAACAGTTGATGCATACGTCTAGTGTCTACCTCCCTTTATTTCCTTCTAGTTTCTAAATTTCGAATCGAAGTAAGGTAAGTTGAATAGCCTTTTTAAGCTAGTTTTTTCTTTGTCATAGTAAAAATCCATGTTTTGTAAAGGAATACAAAAAAATCGAAAACTATAAATTTCTTGAAGTAAAATGGTGGTAAATCAGTGCTACTTGAAATTTATAAATTTATTAGGGTGATTTTTTAAGTCTAGTATATGCCCTTGCACGGTACCACGATAGCACAAATTATGAAACTTTCCAATCCGTACAACGAAACAAAAACAAAATACACGCCAATCCATTCTGCAACACTTAAAAACTTTTCCTTCGGCGATACCCATGATTGTTTATTATTTGGTGTCTACCTTATTTCCTTCTCACAAGCTTCATAAGGGTGATGACAGTCTATCAATGCTGTCTCCTTTGACTTAAAAGCTCTTTATATCAAACTTGTCTTGTATATAACTAAAAGAGACTAAACCTTCAACATTGAACTTAAGGCGGATTCACCGACCCAGAACCACATTTTTGCGCTCTCAGGCTTTTAACTTTGAATACACTAACAATATTCAAAAATGTTCTATTCATTGGTAAATAATTGATTTAGTTATTTGAGTGAGAATTAATATTTTATTTGGAAATCTGTGTACATCACTGCGTATGAGTGATATTCATTTCTCAGATGCTTTTTGCTTATCATAGGAGCCACGAGTGCCGCACTCTTTTTTCGTTTTTTTATGTATTTTTTCGCTCTCTTAAACTGAGAGCGTAAAATCTTCATATAAAAAAAAACGAAAAGAGAGTACTGCAATCGGTCGGAGAACCCGTTACAATTTAATCTCTCTCTCGCTTATCCCCCCTGTCCCCTCTTTCCTTCTCCCTTTCCTTCTTTCGATGTCGAGAGTGATTAAGAAAGAGTTTCTCTCTTAATCAGTCTCACACACACACACACACACTCTCTTACTCTCACTCTCTCTAGCGCAGTTAACCCCAAATTAACGGCGCTTCAAACTATAAATTCAGTTGTCACCTTTATTTAACTTTGAAGTGATATTTGAACTGACAAATATTACCTGACTTCTTATTTACTTAGTTTGTTATAAAATATCGTTGCTTTAGAGTGAAAAGACACTAAGTCCACTTTTCATGAAAAATTAAATTTTGATGCAGTAAATTAGAGAAAGTAAAAATAAATCGTTTGCCAAAGAAATATGTACTTATTTCATTTTTACTTGTTGATAGACATGAATAAGCAAAAATGACAAGTCCGCAGTTCTCAAAAAACATACGCTAAGTCACATAAAAAATAACAAATTTTTCATTACAATTAAATTAAATTATAATCAATGTGATTGAATGCGATTTCGTATTGCTACTTAATTTTTCGCAGGAATTTTATATTACTCTCCTGTAAAATTAAAAAAAAAAAAAAACAAATGAACTTTGCATCTTCACACTCTAAACTAACGATAAAAACTGTGTAAATAAAATAAAAAGAAATTCCAAGAACTACGGACAACTAAAAGAAACACTTCATATGAATGAAAATTGTTTACTTTCAATTAATACTTAACTCCATGCATATACCATATTCTCGTATTTATTTTACACAAAATAAAACTAAATTATGCACATACATAAATGTTTTTCGTAGAAAAATAAACAGTTTTTATTTTTAATTTGATTGCAGTTATCTTTAAAAAAATTCAACGTAGTTTATTTATAGTAATTTAATATAGTATAAAATGAATAAATGTAAAATGCAAAATGTACAAAGGTTTGTGGTAAGTGGTGGTATCTTTCACCAGTAATGCTCTTCTTTTTCTTTTTGCAATTTACAAAATTACTTTTCTAGCTTTTTCATCTCGTACATAGTATAGATATTTTGAGGTGTTGTGGTTTAGAGAATGTTAAGAAAGATTTTACAAAATAAAGTTCAAACGTATTGGGGTAAAATTTTCTTTCAATACTTATATACATTTGTATATGTATATGTAGTATTTCACATGAAATCACGTCTCTGTAAATAATTTTCATTCTTTCAATTCTCAACAAGATCTATAAATTGAATTTGAGTTTCAATTTCAAATAAAATTATGCAGAAATTATAATTCTTGGTAAGCGCATATGGCTGCAGTAATATAATATGCCAGTAAAAATACAAAATAAAAAATTATACAAAATTTAATTGATTTTGAGAATTTGTTAGAAGAAGCAATACATTTTGAAGTATAATCTTAAAGAAAATTACAAATAAACTAAAGGCTTTATTAGCATTTTAAACACAAATGAAATAAACAAGACAAATTAAAGAACTCTATGCATGTTGTCAAAATATCTGAATTGTTTTGACATCAGTTCAGTTTTGTTAGCATTTGACTCGGAGTATGTACACTTACTATGCTTTTTTTTATAAAAAATTGCTACATCTATCATTATATTTCTTTTATTATATTTACACCAAAACTCTTAACCTCACAATGTATGTTGAATAATTTATTGAGAAATATTATTGTGTTCTCTTTTCGTTTTTTTTTTTTTTTTGTATGAAGTTTTTCGCTCTCTTAAATTGAGAGCGTAGAAAATTCATGTAAAAAAGAAAAAGAGAGCACGGCACTCGGTCGATGAAACCGTTTTAAAGCAAAAACAGTAGAGATACACACACACACACATACACAAGATTCGCTCACATCTCTCTCGAGTACTCTCTCATGTGAGCGTATCATTATCGAAACTAGTGAGTGTAAGCAGATCAGCATTTCTTTTCCATTACAGACTCTTCAAATGTTTGATTCGCTCATTTGTTGGTGCGTTGAGGCTTTCAAAATAGCGGCCCTTCGCATTGATGCATTTCATTACAAGAACGCAGTTTTTTTTAAGGAACGAACTCACTACTAAAAAGAACGTTTGAGCTCAATTTACTCAAAATATTTAACGAGAGAGCACTCATTTGTTTTTTTCATTCATAAATGAGGAAAAAATGACTCGCTCTTTAACTGAATAAGGAGTGAGATCGAAAAAAACTTAACATATTGTAATATAAATACTTATCTCGAATATGAAACCCGAGTAATAAAAATCTCTAAAATCTAAATATTACATTTTATTTGCAGCAAAAATTAAATTAAACTTAAGGACGAATTTCAAAAAGTATCTGCTGTAATTCTACACTTTTAATATATGTGTTTCCCACTGTATGACCGAGTGAGCCAACCAGTTTATCATCAGCTCAAACGAATCAGATATTTCACATAATATATTTCTTCGAACTCATTAAAAATGCAAAAATAACTAAAAAATTTAATAATAATAATGCGCGTATGTATGTGTGACTAGCAGTGACAAATTAAAGTAGCTACATAGACGCGTTTGCAGAATGCAAAATAATAAAGTAGCAATTGTATGTAAAAAAAAGGAGTCGTTTTTTTACATGCAAACATTCTATTGTGCACACAAAAGTATGAGAAAAATACTATTATTGAAATAATGAAAGGATGCGAGACGCAAATGTTATACAAAAAAAAAAAAAAAAAAAAAAATGCAGAAAAAAAAGTTACAAAAAAAAAAGAGTAAAAAACGTTGAAGGAGCAAAAATAAAATCGCAGAAACGCACCGCAACGTTAGTTGAAAATATTTTACTTTATTCACTTTTTATGTATTATTTTTTTTATACGTGCACTTGTAAATGGATATGAGAATAATATTTATGTGCATCGATGCGTTCATGTGTGTGTATGTGCGCTTGTTTCTTTTTTACACAGTTTTTTTTATATATGTAAATATGAGTGTAAAATTTTACCAGGAAGGTGTCACACGAAACGAAACGAAGCGAAGAAATAAACAAACAAACAAAAAAAAAATAACAAAAAATAAAAACAGACAATGAAACAAACGAATTGGATTACACTAACACTCTTACAAATATTGCATTAAAATTGCAAATTTAATTTTTCAAGTTGTGTTGTGAAAAGGTAAATTTATTCAATAACTTTGGTTTGTTTTTGACAGATTGTTAAATTTGGTTGATTGAGAAATAAAATTCAAAGGTTTTTTTTTAAATGGGATAAGGAAAGTTTTTTGGAAACTAAAGAAGCCAAGTACCCGAGACCATGATTATATAATGGTTTCTTGACTAGAGGTATTCTTCATGAAAAGCCTGGTTCATAATATCTCTATTAGTTGGAAAAGGGTTAATGTTAAATTCCTTTAAAAAAGTATGCAGAAAGTTGGAAAAAGCTGAAATAGACTTTAGGTCACTCATCCATCGTTTTCTAAATCACTCGAACCTATCTTAGACATGTACTTTGAAAAGTTCGTTTCTATAAATCACAATATACATATCTACCTACCTCTCGGGTAAGCCCAACGAAACAGCCCACGAAACAGTATAATTTATAAATCCTTAGAAAACCAGCAGTCTTTTTTTTTTCATTACAAAAATGAGTTTCCTAACCCGGAAAAACCTTGGCATGCTAATTTTTGAGAAAAAATCTATAAGTAACGTGGGCCGAGTGTCGCACTCTCTTTTCTTTTCTTTTTTTATATGAAAAAAAGAGAGAGACACTCTTCATGAAAATCTTGAGTTACTCTCTCAATTCAAGAGAGCGAAAAACTTCATATTAAAAAAAAAAAAACAAATATGTGTATAAACACGCACAGTAAAAGTGAAACTTTGTTGTTTATTAGAAAACATTTATAACAAATTCTGTTGAAGGTTTTGCAGTCTTCTTCTTTCTATTTTGTTGTTGCTTTTCTTCTGTTGATACTCTCTGCAGTTATCGGCACCAACACGACGTAGTACACGTATAAAACACATAAAAGGAAAGTTCAGCCATTTGCAATCAATCGGCTCTCTCACTAAAGCATATGAGATAAAACTGCGAGAAATCGACTCTCTGCTTAATTGTATGTAGCCGAATAACAACTGCAAAACTTCGTTTCTTACTGGTTCTGTATGAGTGCAACAAAAACGCGTGACCGTTCTTGTTGAAGTTTTTGGACTCCGCCTCTTTCTATTTTCTGAAGTTTTTCTTCTGTCGATACTCTCTACATTTATCTGCACAAACACAACGTAGTAAACGTATATAACACATGAGAGGAATTTAAAGTTCCGTTATATGAAATCAAGCTCTCTCACTAAAGCACATGAAATAAAACTGCGAGAAGTCAACTCTCTGCTTGAGCAGCCCAATAGCAACTGTATAACTTCGTTTTTTACTGGTTTTGTATGAGTATTTTGCTCTTTCTATTTTGTTGTTGTTGTTTTTTTTTTCTATTAATACTCTCACCACTTATCGGCATAAACACGACGTAGTAATGTATATGTATAAAACAAAAAAGAGTAATTCAGTTACATGCGATCAAGCAGAGGCATTAAGATCTGCTTTCTCACTAAAGCAGATGAGATAAAATTGCATGGAAACGACTCTCTGCTTAATTATACGTAGCCGATCTTCATATGACCTAGTTCCATAAACACTAATGCAAGCTACCCACGATACAATGAGTTGTACAACATAGCCATGTTCGTTTACTACATTCATAATTGGTAATAAAGGGTTTTCCATTGCCGACATAACAATTTTATCTATTAATAAAACACAGAATTTTTTGAGATATTGAGTTCAAATTTATTGTGGGTGTAGTACAAGCATTACATTTCATGAATGAAATTCGATTTTGGTCATATGACCCCCGTTTACAGCGATCGATTCTTTGAACCCAATTTTCCACTACTCTCGCACACATTTCGACCGGAACGTTGGCAATTTCGCGTTTAATATTGTCTTTGAGCTCGTCTAAAGTTGCTGGCTTGTTGGCATAGACCAGTGACTTGATATAGCTCCATAAAAAGAAATCCAATTGCGTTAGATCGCATGAACAAGGCGGCCATTCCACCGGACCATTTCTCGAGATAACACGTTCACCGAATTTGCCTTTCAATAAATCGATTGTGACGCGTGCTGGTGGCGTGGCTAGTGGCACCGTATTGTTGAAACCACATATCGTTGATGTAAAGTTCATCCAATTCTGGCCACAAATAATCTTCCAACTTTTTAATAATTTCCAAACGTTGCTGGTTCGTGAACTTAACCATGATGAAAATGTTGACTTTAACTAACCTTTTGACATTGACAGTTCATTAAACAAGTTTAAAGGTGCGTTCATATAAAGATACGAAATTGTTATGTCCCTAATGGAAAACCCTTTGGTTAGTGATTTTAAGAATCAGTTGCGCAATATGGGTCCTGTATGTAGACTGCATGCAAATGGCGATATTTGCAGTCCTTGCTCAGAGATATTTTAATAGAAATGAGCTCAGTGTGCTGCTGTTAGCAATAAACTTCGGTTCTTGTGCTGCTTTTTGTCTACGGTACAATAGCCCAAACTTCTTTTCTACTTCTTTTAATATCAAACGTTTTACAGCAAGTACATACGTAAGGAGTGAGATTGAAAAAATCTTAACACACGTTTTACCTAATAAATTTTTTTGGGAGTAAAATTTAAACATTTCTTTGATCTAGTTATCTTTGAAGAATATGTCAGTTGTTATTTTTAATGACAAACCTGTTGATTTATTGTGAGTTTGATCAAAATGAGTGAAGAAAAAGAAGTACGTCATAAAATTATTAAAAATTTTCAAAAAAATCCAAATTGGTCCTACAAAAAATTGGCCAAAAAATTGAAGGTCTGCCGTCAAACTGTTTTCAATGTTATTAAACAGTTTCAGGAGAAATTGACCATCGATAGGAAACCTGGTTCGGGAAGAAAACAAGGACCACATGATATTGGGAAAGCCAAGAAAATAGAAAGCATATTGAAAAGATCTCCAAACACATCTGGTAGAAAAGCTGCCCGGTTAGCCCAGTGCTCTGACTATTTGTTGCGAAAAGTTAAAGCCAATGCAGGTTTGAAAACATACAAAGTCCAAAAAGTTCAAAAGTTCCAGACAGGAATGCTGCAAAAAATTTAGACGCCAAAAGTAGAGCTCGGAAATTAAAATCGAATTTCATACAAAAATATTCATGTTGTATAATTTATTTATTTATTTATTTAGTTTATGGAATTTACATCCTTACAGACTAGGTATAACAATTCAACTAATAATAATAAATTGAAGTGCAAATTTATACAATAATACAGACTTAATGCTAGATAGTTTCTATGAGAAGCATTTTAAAACTTTTTTTTGCAATTGAAAAATCTAAAAAATGTTCTTCAGCGATTCTATTTTATATCTTTAAACAAGGATCGTTAAACAATGGATGACAAAACGTATGTACTGGCAGATTTTACGCAGCTTCCGGGTCAAAATTTTTATTTAATTCGTTGCTGATGCTCGAGGAAATGTCGAAGAACAATTTAGAATCCAA
This sequence comes from Toxonevra muliebris, assembly GCA_963691655.1. Taxonomy (NCBI): domain Eukaryota; kingdom Metazoa; phylum Arthropoda; class Insecta; order Diptera; family Pallopteridae; genus Toxonevra; species Toxonevra muliebris. Next base: position 79,379,249 of record OY829328.1, on the reverse strand, counting down.
AAGCAGACAAAATTTCCTAAAAAATTCCTGGTTTGTCAAGCTATATGTGGTTGCGGCAAAAGAAGCCGAAATATACATCAAATAATATTTGCAAAAAAAAGACTTCTTCTTTCATAAGAGAGCACAATGTGTACACATAATTGTGGCCCGATTTGGCATCATGTCACTACGGCAAGAAAGCTCTGGAGTGGTACCAAAGTAATAACATAGTTTTTGTACCAAGAGAGGCTAATCCCAATCCTCCAAATTGTCCGGAGCTAAGACCAGTGGAGAGATATTGGGCTCTTGTGAAAAGAAACTTAAAGAGCACGAGCACAAAAAAGGTGTCCCAAAATATCGAAGATTTTAAAAGGAGATGGGCAAACTGTTTCAAAAAGTTGTCTTAAACAACTATCAAATCTCTGATGGAAAACTTACCAAAAAAGGTCCACGAGTTCATAAATAGTGGTTAGAACTATAAAAGATATATTTTTCTGTAATTTGTAAAATATTATCAATTAAATAAAAAAAAAATCAAAACTCTAAGATAAACCGTTTAAAAATTATTGAATTTTATATATGTTAAGATTTTTTCGATCTCACTCCTTAAGTACTGGAGGTACACCTCCAGGGAGTAAATGTTTATAATTTGCAAATGCATTTAATGTAGCAATAATTTATTTTAAAAATTAAAAAAAAAAAAACAAAAAGCTTGAAAGCATATATAAAAGAAATGTAAAAATTGTACACCAATATTTAATTTCACATTTTAAAACGAACTAAATAAAATTTTCAACAAAAATCTATCCCAACATTTAAGTAAATTATTGCGTATGAGTAACAAAAAAAAATAAAATAAAAAACTCAAAATTATGAATGAGTAATTAATAGTTACGTATACGTAACGTAATATGTCTAGAAATTCATTTACAACAATTTAATATGATCAACTCAAGTGTAAAATCTTTTAAATTTATCGCATGTTTACGTTGTTTACTTTAGCGTACGCTACTACAACATACAATATATTTACATACATACATGCATACATAGCTGCAAGCATTCACTGTTAACTAAATGACTAACTCGGTAACTTGGTTGGTGGCGCTGTATGAATGAATGAGTGAGTGGCATGTGTGGCATGGCACGATACACAGCATTTGCCCTTCATAATTTATAAAATGTAAACATAAAAACAAAATTGTATGCATGTATAGAAGCATATACACACATATACATAATATACATAGGTATATATAACATTGACCTTAACGTATGTGTGTATGCGTGTGTGTGTGTGTCTGAGTGCACACTGCACACAATAGATTTTGCTATGTATTGCAAAAACTCATACTAGCATTCTTCGCTTTTCACCATTTTCACAACTGCTACCACTACAATTACAGACATACATGCATAGAACTACTTTTTTTTTAGTTTTTTTTTTTGTTGTTTTTACTATTTTTTTCATGAATACTTAAGCATTGTTATTGCTGTTTTTTTTTTTTTTTTTTTTTTTGCTTATGTTCTACAGCATAGCACCTTGAAGCATTTTCATGTGATTTACAGCCCCTGCATGTCCATCTAATTTTTGTTTTTATTAATTTTTGTTTTTGTTATAGGGAATTTTTTTTTTTAATTTAAAAGTTTTCTATGTATTGGCTTTACTATTCATATGTGCTGTTTGCAAAGTTATAAAATTTGAAGTGTACATAAATATCAAATTATTAACACAAAAAAGGTAAATAATTAAAAAGTTTAAGATGGAATTTTTATAACAAAAAATTAAAAAAAAAATTTGAAAACCTCGTTAGAAAATAAAGAAATTTTATATAAGTATGTATAGAAGAGTGACTGTAATTTAGAAAAATATTATTTTGTTACCTGGCGTGAGCTAAAAATATTCGATTTGATGTAAAACTGAAAAAATATGAAGCTTAGTATCTATAGCTGTAGTTTTAGAACTCGCTCATAAGCTCTAAAGTTGGAATGGCTTTCGTTTTTCATAATTTTTCATGTTATTCAATCATATGATTACTTGAAGTAACTCTCTACATCTAAAATAAACGTATTCTCTGTAATTTTACCTTTCCAAAACGAGATTTAACGTTTTTACACGATGAATATTTCAGAAGTTAAGGCATCATATTGTTTTTTATTACTAAACCAATTAATTTTCCATTATTTTCAATAAAATATTTAGAAGAGCAATAAAATTAAAAAAATCTATTATGTAAGACAGTAATACCTCATTATACGTCGTGATAAATTTTAAAGTTATGCAACTCAAATCGAAACGACATAATTCAAAACAATGACACAATTTAAAAGTGAAACTATGCAGAGTAAATATATTTTTCTATTTTCCATTTTAATGGCAACCCTCAATAAATTTAGATTAGAAGAGAGATCACTTTGACTGGTACTCTCCGCCTTAAAGCTATGTATATATGTGTGTGTGTGTGTGTGTGTACAACGGCAAATGGCAAAAATGAATATTTTTCACACTGAATTTATTTTACAGTTAAATGGCGTAGAAAAGAGAGAGAGAGAGAGAGAGAGAAAATTTCAATCTTGTGAGAGATGCAAGGAAAAGAGGAGTAACAATATATATATATATATAATAAATTTGAAGAGAGAAGAGAGAGTATTATTAGAAGCAAGAGATCAAGAAAGCCAAAGAGCTGGGTCTCTTTGATGTTAGTCAACCCAAGGCGATAGACCGATTTTTTTTTTTAAGGTGGGGGAAGAGGTTGGATTTTAATGGGAAGAAAATTCATAATTTATGTTTTATGAAACTGATTTTTAAATACAATAAATTAAATATACGATGATGCATTTAATGGATCCTACCAAACAGAAGAAGATTATGGTTAATGCATAACGACGATTTAAAAATGAGAATATCCCTTTTAATTAACCCATTATTGCTCAGAGCACAACGATTCGAGAGGCCAACCTCACCCGGATTCCACATTATTTTTGGGTATGCTCTATCGATTTAAAATATTTAAAAACAGATTTTATTTTGACTTTTTTTTCTATCCACTGGCAATTAATATTAAAAATTTAAAGAAAGTTTCCACATTTCGGAAGGGGGCAGGCAGGTCAGAATCCCCAAAATTTCCCTGCTAAATAAGGCCTTAATTGACGACCTCGATAGTCTAGTGGATAGTGCACTAGACTTTCATCCAGAATGTTGCGGGTTCGATTCCCGTCTTGGTCTGGTGGTTAATTCTCATAAACTTCTTATATTCACTATCGATATGAAGCGGATGAGAAGTGTTTTTACGCAAAAAAAAAAAAAAAAAAGCAGACGAAAGAGAAATCGCATTCAAAAAAAAAGTAGTAAGAGGAATCGTCCGAATATCGTGCGTACTCGTAAACGCAGCCGAAAAAATATCAAGGCACAGATTATGCATATTTACTAAAAGCATTTACACATTTGTTTTTATTTGTACAAAATTTTGAAAATCAAATGTGTTTTAAAACTAATTTTAATTATTTACAATGTGACTGTTCACACGGGCGCAAGCATGAACGCCTGCTTGAAAGAGAAAGGTAGTAAAAATAAGTAGTAAGAAAGAGTCTTTTTCTAACTACCTATTTTTTCTACCGCTCTTGTTCAAACAGGCGTTTGTGTGAACAGCCACAATGAAAGCTTTGTATTTTTTATTGCAAACGTATTACAGAATCGATCGTATGCATAGGTTCTCAGTAGAAAAATCCAAAAAAATTTTATTTTGTCGATTACAGCGCCATCTATCATAAATCGACAAAAATGTTTTAGACAAATCCAACGTCGTTTTAGCCGTAAAATCCGAATCTGTAATAAAAAATAGGGGTTCACATAAAAAATTTCAAAGTTACCGTTCGCCTTACCTACAAGGAGGGAGGAGGGAGACTAATTTTAATACTAATGCATTTCCCCCGCAGAAAGATTAAATTTTGATCATGGACATTTTTTTCGTAAAATTCTTATTATTCGAGATATTTGAAAATTTCAGATTAATACAAAAAAATACACCCGTATATGCATCTGAAGTAGCAAGGGGAAGGAACGGGAAGAGGGTTTGGGGTTTTGATTGTTATAAGGCAAAAAATTTTTTAAAAAAAGTTTAAAGAGTGTGCATGTGTACAGGGTGACAATCGTAAAGTGACGCACACATTTCAGCAGTTATTTTCAAAAGGACGTACTTCCCTTAAGTACAATTAAGTGTTAACATTGCTGAATATATAAGCATTCATTTGAACCCCACCTCATTCAATATAACCTCCTTTAGCCTGCACACATGCCTTCAATCGATTCGGAAATCGTAGGACTGTTCGCCGCAGGACTTCCTGATCAATTTCGGTCCAGGCTTTCTCTAATGGATTTGTCAGCGACTCCAGACTGTGGTGTTGAGATGCACAAGCCTTACTCTCTAAAATACTCCAAATAGATTAGTCCATTGGATTCAAGTCTGGGGAGTACGGTGGCCATTCTTGAGATGTTATGAATCCAGAAAAATTGTCTTTTATCCATGTTTGCGTTAATTTTGCCATGTGGGAAGGTGCAGAATCTTGCTGGAAAGTCCAGTTTTCATTTCCAAATGTATCTTGGGCCCAGGGAAGAACATGTTCATTTAAAATGCTGCGATAAACAACCTGGTCAATTTTAACACCCTCTTCAACGAATATTAGAGGGGTTCTGGCATTAGCGGAAACTATAGCCCATACCATAACGGAAGCTGGCTTTTGAACTCGGCCCACAGTCCTATTTTGTTGCGATGATGATGTTAGCCACATTCGGTCATTTTGCGCATTGAAATGTTGTTCAACCGTGAAAATTTTTTCATCTGTAAACAAGATATTTTCAACATTTTTTAACACGGAGGAGCGTAGCAACGCCTTGCATCTTTGCAGTCGCAAATCTTTCTTTTTTTGTGTCAGATCTTGAGCTTTTCGGAGCTTGTACGGCTTAAGATTAAGCTTTGATTTTGCAATGATTCGCACAGTTTCACGGTTTACTCCCACTTCCTTAGCGATTTTTCTCATTGAGCGCCTTGGCTTTCGCTTGATTCGTTTACGAATTTTTTCTGTTAAACCAGTAGTGGCAACTGTTGAAAATTTTCCCCGGTCTCTATCTCCAAAACCCCCAGTTTCATTATATCGAATAATAGCTCGGTTTACCGTACGACTTGACAAATTTAAAGCCTTTGCAATTTGACGGCTACTATAATTTGCCAAATGAAATTTCATAATTTCACGACGAATATTTTCCTTGTCCATTTTTATGGAAATTTCAAAATGTAATAACAAAAATACAAATGAAATTAAAAGCAAAGCCAATGATGAATGAATTTGCTTTTTAAATTAAAGTAACGGTAAATGGCAAAACTTGTTGCAGATTATTAAACTTGCGTCACTTTACAATTGGCACCCTGTATATTTAGGTGTAAAAGTGTTATATACAAATGCATATGTGTCTAAGTTTTCTCAAAAACTTTTGACATTTTCATTATTTTCAATTTCAATTGATAGCAGAAGAAAGCAGCAGAACAATTATTGATTGCTTTCGTTGGTAATAGCAGCTGCTGTTGCCTGTGATTGCTTGCAGTTGCTGGCTGGTTACTTACTTTATATATGACAACATTTTTTGTATTTTTTCTCTTTTCTCAATTTAAATTACTTTTTATAGTTTTTTAGGAATTTTTTTTTTTTTGTATTTTTTGGTTGTAAATTTTGGTAACTTGTGCAATAAACTTGACATAAAAATCTGCAGGTATGACATACACATATACATTTACAAATACCACATACTGTAAACACACACACACACACATATTTACACAAATGCTCAAAAACACATGCAACCTATTGTGTATAACATATGTCAACTAGAAACATGATCCAGGTACCATGACAGAGATTGTTTGTCTGTCTTTTTATTTGTTTGTTTATTTGTTGTACCTACAATGTTTTTTGTTTTTTTTTTGTTTCACTTATATTGGCATCCCATATTTTCCTATCTATTTTTTCTTTCTTTCCTTTTTTCTTTTTTCTATCTAATGTCTCTTTCTCATCAACGAAAAAGAATCGTTGGTTTTTGATGTTTCATTGGCTATTGTTGTTGTTTCTATTTTTGTTTCCACTGTTTATTTACACGTAATAGAAAAATAACAAAAACGAAAGCTGTGGGAGAAAATTCGCTCGCACTCAGAGTAGATTTTTTTTGTCTCTTTATATACATATTTATGTTCACGTATTTTTTCCATTTCCTTATTTTTTTTTTGTCAAAAAAAATGAAATAAAAAAAAGCTGCCAGATTTATTCTCATACTATGATATCTTCATATTTAGTTCCTTTGTTTCTTTCTCATATGCCACTCTCTCAAATACTCCCCGCTAATGCTCTCACTCCATCTCGTTCTGTCTCTCAAACACGGTACCATGGTAAGAAATACAATTACAAATGTTAATAAACTGAAGCGTATTTTTAATACTATCACCAAAAATGAGAGTAACCAGACTACTGCCAAAGCAAATGAAGCATTTGCACAGCTCAGTAAGATCTGGAAGCCTTAACCAAAATCCTTCGAGACAAAACTGCGCCTTTCCAATAAACTTCAAGTGTTCGTCAACAGTTGAAGGGGTGTAAGTCTACAGAGTCTAAGCGCCAAACTTTTTTTTTTTTTTTTTTGAGAAGATAAATTTTTTCGCACACATATTTATCAAGCCTAATATGACTATAAAAAGTTGTATGTCTTATCTATTAAAGATAAGACACTGCACTGTAGTTGCGTATGCGGATGACGTGGCCTTAGCAAATTCAGGAAAATTTCTCCGACGTTTTAAATAACGCTTTCAAAAAACTGACCAAATGGTGCAGTAAATGCGGCTTGGGTGTAAACCCGGCTAAAACCGAACTCCGACTCTTAACGGCGTCTCTCTAAGGTTAGCGGAACAGGCGAGATATTTGAGACTCATCCTAGACAGGAAACTAAGCTGGAAAACCAATACTCTTTTTAGGGTACAAAAGGCCAATGTGGCCACTTTCTCGTGTAAAAGAGCAGTGGACAAAAGTTGGGGTATGGAACCTCAGATTGTTTACTTGCTCTATACGGCAGTGTGGTGGACAGCTCTTCAGAAAGAAGTCCAACTTAAGGCTTTGGGCAAGGTTCAAAAAACTGCATCATTGTTAATCACAAGTGCCTTAAGAACAAGCCCTTCCTTAGCCATGAATACCATTCTTTACCTAACCCCTGTTGACCTTTTTGGTAAACAGGTCGCGGCTAACTCGGCTATTCGGTTAAATTCAGTCAGTCCCTGGACTGAACCATTTGTACGACATTCCAAAATTCTTTCGAAATTTACCACTTTATCCAAAAACATTGATTACACCCTCCCCACACCCTTCTTCGACAACCACTTCATCACTTCCATTCCATTGAGAGAGAGGATATGATTGAGAGTCGATGCCAGCAGAAGGAAGCGGTGTACTTTTACACCGATTGACTTCATTTAAAAAAATTGAAGTCAATTGACTCCAAATGACTTCAATTGATTTTAAGTGACTTCAAAATGAATGACTTCAATTGACTTTAAGTGACTTCAAAATGAATGACTTCAAGTCAATTAATATTTTGTAGAGATCAGGACTGCATATAAGAGACTGATCATTCATGACTTCAACAAACAAAATGACTTAAAAAATTAAGTATAAGTCATTGACTTCAATATGATTTGTGACTTCACAGCCTTAATTCTGCATTTACAAAAATACTGGAATATTGCAATCATTTTTTTTTTAGAATTCAATTGACTTCAAACTTAAAAAGACTGCAATCTTTTACAGTTCTGCTCCACAGCAGCGGTGGCCACCTATACATACACAATGATCGATTGAGCACTTTTTCTATGAAAATGAGCTCTGTACGTGTGAAATTTCCTACGCACATTTGCCTGCGTGCAAATCTTTGGCCTACGCTACTCTACACACTCTGTTGAAATGTAAAAAAAAAGTAATGGTGAGTAATAGTGAAGCAAAGACCTCTTTGCTTTACACAAAGCACTTTAAAAGGAGTGCTTTATTCCCGAGCTGTTGCACATATGTAGTAGAAAAATCATTTGTAGTAGTCATTCTCTCTGCAAATTTGAAATAATTACGTTATTTTTTATCCGTTCCTTTTTTGTTCCTCCCAAACAATTTCTAAGCTGTTGAATTTCTTCCCTGTCTCATAGTAAACTGTGAGTACAAAACTTACACCTCAATGTTATAGTTTTATGTAATTCTATTTCCTACATTGTCATTGTATGAAGTCGTTCAACATCATCGTCAGCTTAGTATGCGAGAATGTGGGTGTAAGTTTGTCATTCATACTGCCATTGCTGGAGAATAATATTGTATCTACATATGTGTGTAGGTACACGAGTTGAGCAGTCTCTATATACATATGTGCATATGTATATACGATAAATTTACTAGATATCAAAAAGTACCTGCACTATACATACAGACACACGTATAAATCCATCTTAAAACAGGTGTAAAGTGTACGCTTCGATGGCATTTTGTCGGTACTTGTTGAGTTATTATTGTTGTTTTTTATTTTTTTATTTGTTTTTGTTTTAGCATTTTAATGCTCTCATCTTCTCTCACCACTCACTCTTACTGTATATTTTGTTTCTATTTATTTGTAGTTATTTTTTTGTCGCTCTTTTATTGAGTGTGAATTTCAAGTTGATTGTGGTTGTAAAAAGAGAAATGGCACTTGTATATACTAGGTGTGTGTGTGTGTGTGTGTGCGTTCGTTTGATTGAATCAGTTGAAGAGAGAGAGAGAGAGAAAAAAAAGAAGAAGGAGCATAGAGAGCAACACATTTGTTCCCCCTTTGGTAAATAAATGAAAGCTGTCAGTTAAGTTATCAATTCTAATGGAATAAATCAAAAAATAAAAAGGAAACTAAAAAAAAAAATGAAACAAAATAAATTAAAACTAAATAAACTTCATAAAAAAATGTTTTTTTTTTCTTAGAATGTGTACATAATATTTTTAGCCCAAATTTTTCTAGAAGCATCACCTTTAAATTAAATTAATGCTTAAACATTTTTTTTTTTTTTTTAAATGCAGAAATATATATCACTTCGTATTTATGTAACTACATATTCACTATATTATTAAAATACATTATTATTAAAAAACAACAAAATCCACTTTGATTATGGCAGCATAAATTATTGTTATATGGTATTTTTCCTACTTAAATTTCAAATTGAAAAAGTAAGTACTCATAAATAAATACGGAAGGAAGGAAATAAGCAACGATTCCGTAATATAAGCAACAAAACGAAAACAACAACAGAAAAGTACACACATACATACACATTTATACACACATACATTCATATTTAAATGCAAGCTTTAGCAATATACACACATGAATGTTTGCATGTTCTTTGCAGTGTATTTGATTTGCATGTGGGTATATGTATTTATAAGTAAGACTGCACACTAGCACACAAATCCTCGCACACCCACTTACATATATTCAGTCACATTAGCGGATCCAAGGGGGGGAGAGGGGAATTTTAAACCCATTTCCTTCCATTTCTTAAGAAAATCTCATACATTTTGATCATCGGTCATGAATGAGGAGGCAAAACAAAATTAAAAACTTTTAAACAATTTAAAGCCCTCTGCCCCCTCCTTAGGGAATTTTTGATTCCGCTAGTGCTCCTGCATATTTATATACTGCATTTCGTCCTTTCCTATTCTATTATTTATTTTTATTATTTTTTTGTTTTTCATTTCAAAATCAAAACAAAATTCAATAATCGATTACAAAACAAAGCAAACAAATAAAAACTTTTTAAATCTATGCAAAGTTTTGCTTTTCATATTCAATAGACTAGGTAGGTATGTATGTGTCTTTTTATGTTTCATTTTGCATTGGTATATGTGTATTTATGATTACATATCTACATGCAGCTATATTTTTCTTTCTTTTTTTTTCTATGATATATTAAAAAAATCAAAGCGCTACACAAATATGTGTGGAAGAATAAGATTCTTACAAGGCAACTAAGTCGTCCTTCCTTTTGGCTTGTGAAAAAAAAAAATGTAACAATAAATAACCTTAAACCCCATATACTTCATGTTAAGATCAAGTACAATACAACCGTTTAAGGTAAAGCTTGTTCAATGCAAGCAGGCGGTATTCAACATACCTTGAACATATAAAAGTTGATTCCAAAAATGCTATGGAAATGTCGTAAACTTATTATTCTCGATCCTTTTCAACTTTAGAGTTTACTAGCTATGCCTACCCGGTATTGCACGTTAGAATCCTGATCCAGAAAATAATCGTTCTATTTAAACTATGAAAAAGTGTCTTTAGTTTTGTAGAATGTTTTTTTTTTTTTTTGAATGACAGTGCCATGCCTACTTCTCGAATAACGCTCAGTTTTCAATGCATTGAGTTCATATTGTAAAAACATTAGTTCATGCACAAAATTTCGATATTCTATTTGACATAATTCTTAAGGTGTTAAGTTGATACAGTTGGCTGTAAAAAACCGTCCATGTCCAACACTTCAATACCGCTCAACACCTCTATTCTATTCTATTAACTCTACTATGATTTTGCCCATTATTAATCCCATAACCGCCTCGGTGGTCTAGTGGCAGCGTTCCTGACTCTAAAATCCCGAGTTCGATTCCCGGCTAGGATATTTCTTATCTATCTTCCTCCTTCTTTCTTTCATAATTTAAGACTTTGGTACAAAAGATATTATAGGTCGCAGTGCCTGATTTTCAGGTCATTCCATTTTTCGATTTTAATTCAATTAAAAAAGTTTATATGCTCGTTTTTAATTCAAAAGATATGCTTTTTTTATATGTCACTCTTACTTGCCGAACAAAAACATGGTGAACTTGCTTTACTAAGCGAAATTTGACTATTGAAACAGACATACTTAGCTCCTAATAGATCTCAATTTGTCACGCCTGCAAACCGAATGCCGCTCTAACTTTCTTTAAATAAAAGCAAGGTGAAACTTTGCCTTTATGTTGAATTTCATTCTTCGATTTTTCATGATTTCCACGATATATTGATTTAATTACTTATTTTGGTTTAGTGCTGTCACGCCCACTTGCTCAAAATTACTCAAATAACCTTATCCATTCAAGAAGTTGATGCCAGCAGAATTAAACATGCATTAGATTTTTGAACGCTAATTAATACAATTTAACCCATTAAGGACGAGCGGGAACCAAAGTAGATAGATCAAGAAGGGAACTTAAGGAAAAAAAATTGTTTTTTAATCTACCTCAGGAACGGCTCAGCAACAAGGTGCCATATGGCACCGCTAGGCATTACTGGGTTAATATTAGCCTCAGGAACAGCTCAGCAACAAGGTGCCATATGGCACCGCTAGGCATTACTGGGTTACTATTAGCATTCAAGGCGGAAAGCTTAGTGGTCGAAATTCGTTTACATTCTAGGGCTAAAAATGAGATTGGGAGCACATTTTGAGCGTGCAAATTTGCATTCACAATAAAAAAAAAATTCTTGCTATATAATTTTTGTTGTTTTAAAACGAGAAGACATTGAGAGCGCACATTTACATTCACAATTTTCTTCTCTTTTCGCATGTTCGATTGCCAACGTTTCTGTACTACTATTTGAATGTTAAATAGAAAAAATTGTTCTACTGTTAAACGATTGTGAATGTTAAATGAAAAAGGGAATCTACTGTTAAACGATTTTTCTCTGTTAAACGATTCTGGACTGTTAAGCGATTCTGAATGTTAAATGAAAAAAATAATATACTGTTAAACGATTCTGTACTGTTAAATGATTGTGAATGTTAAGTGAAGAAGCTAATGTACTGTTAAACGATTTTGTACTGTTAAACAATTCTGGACTGTTAAACGATTATGAATGTTAAATGAAAAAACTAATCAACTATTAAATGATTTTTTTCTGTTAAACGATTCTGTACTGTTAAACGATTCCAAATGTTACTTAAATGAAAAAATAACTCAACTGTTAAACGATTCTGTACCATTTGAATGTTAACCTTTAACTATAGAGGTGAATTTTTTGCACATAGTCTGTGACATGATGGTAAATTTTACCTTTTAATTTTACTAAAAATTTTAGTACAAAAAATGTTTTTTGTTAATTATTTGTTCTTTGAAAACAAGCTACTACATTTTTAATCAAAATAAATACAAATTTTGAAAAAAAAAAAAAAAAATTTCAAAAAACTTTATTCCACAAGCCTTTTTTTGAATACAACAAAAATTAAAAAAATGTAAAGAGAGGGTAAAATTTACCACCTCCTCCATAACTAAAGATTAAAATAAAGAAACTACTTTGTTGTAGTGTTTTACACATGCGACTTCTTACATATTTTTACCTGCGTTAACGTCAACACATTCGCAACAAATATTATATTGTATTATGCCACCACCACTTTTTGCCTTTGGCACGACTGAGATTAGTATTAAAAATTTCAACCCCTATGAAAATTAACTAACATTAACAGTCAAATTTCCAATTGCAATGAAATTAAAATTTTTAATGCTAATAAAAATTGAGATCAAAAATTTTAATGTTTATAAAACATTAGCAGTAAAATTTTTAGCATCTATGAAATTCAGCTGATCGAAAGCATTGCAGTTTTATATGATAATGAAATTTATACTTAACAAATAATGAAATTGCATTTCATTATTTGAAATTGCATTTCATTATTTGAAATTGCATTTCATTATTTGAAATTGCATTTCATTATTTCCAGTTATTTTAATGCTGTTAAAAAATTAAAATTTAAATGCTAATGCATCTTTTCAATAATGAAATTTTATGCTTTAAAAGTTAAGTTTTCTCGGCGACATTTATCTCTTATACTGCTCGTTTATAAGTTAAGGCATAATCTTCACATAATCCTTCTAAAATCATCTTATTCGGCAAAATTCTAAACTTTTAAATCGTGAAACATAATAAATTGCTGTATCTCAATATCAAATAAAAATGTTTATTTCTTATCATTAAATAAATTGAGTATGGTAAGAGTTTAAAGAAGGCTTTCCAACCCCGTAGTTAAAGAAAAAAAATGTAATAACACGTAATTTGTGTCAACGTAATAAATCAAGATGAAATGAGGCATGGTATACGTGCAATTAGACATTCTCACTTAACTGATATATGCATGTATGTAAAGTGTGTAATCTTTAAGTATTTGTCTGATTAAAGTTGAGGTTCTAAGTTTTTACCAACGTTTTCACTGAGATCGGAGCGCACACATCAATAAAAAATTAGACCACCATCTTCATCACCAAGCACTCTTTATTCACTAATTAAGATGCATCTTTATATCTTACAAACAAACGCATACACACATGCAAACTTACACATAAACAAACTTACGTACTCACACACACACACTTATATTGTATACACCTTTATATCATTATTCTTGAACATACTAACTTAAGAGTTTGTCTTGTGCCGTGCTTATCTTTTTACACATTACTTTTTTCAATTATTTGACAAACACACACACACATATATATATATATATATGTACACTTGAGTAAATTTAATAGTTTTTTCTTTCTTACATTCTCAAACAACACACTTACATACATGTAACTTCGTGAGTGCATATTACATATACATAGAAACATAAGTAATTCATTTTTTCATACTTTACTCTTCACTCACCACGCTCCACACACACACACACACACGCTCACTTACACGAAGCAACCTCAAAATGTCACATATTGTTGTTGTTGGTTTTTTTTCTGTGATTTTTGTAGGGTTTTTTTTCTTGTTTTGTTTTTGTTTTTCAACCTCTTGCCGCAAGATTAATGAGTTCTCAAGAAAATGACGAACGTCAATGACACTTGATGTCAACGCTTGATAATATGCTGTGATATGTTAGATTATCTCTCTATGTGAGTTTATGTTTGCTAGATAGTGTATGTGTATATGTGCCCAGTGGGGAATTGAATTAGGCTTAAGCCATTTACCGAGGAATAAGAAATCTTGTCGCATTAATTCAATTTGGTATACGAAATCAGACCAGGCAGATTCAACTAAGCATGAGAAGTCGGGCTTAACTGATTTAGTTGAAAATAAAAAATCTTGCTATGACTAACTTAACTTATAGTAGGAAACCAGGCCTGAATATTTCAGGTAGTAAGAGTGCATGGGAGAGAGTAAAACCAAAATAAATTTGGGGTTTGGTTTCCTCTTCACTGCGCCCGGCCGCACCCGTAATGAAAACAACACATTTTTGAAAAAATTTGAGCGATGCGCCTTTTATGTTTTGTATTTATTCCTTGGTGATATATTCCTGCAAAGACTGAACAAGTTTTTTTCATCAAGAAAACAAAGACTCAGCAGATCACACTTCCACTCTGAGCCTATCAAAAGACATCAAGTACTTAGGCATAATTTTGAATTCAAAGCTCTCGTGAAAACACAACACAGAAGAAAGAATGAGAAAAGGGCTTAATGCCCTATATGCTTGCAAGAGGACCTTCAAACTAGAGAAGGGGCAAAGATTCGCCATTCTGGGCATTACAAGAGCTGCAAGAAGCGCTCCACTAATGACCCTAGAGATGATTCTACACCTTCCCCCCTGGACATGTTTGTAAATGCAGCAAAGACTATTTTCAGATTGAGAGAGTCTAACTAGCTTACATCAGCCAACTGCGAACACTCCAGTATACTGGACAACTTAATGAGAGGTGATACCAAGCACAGCCTTATAGGTAAGGCAACTGATTTTAACTGGAAAATTCCGATCGACTATCCCTCCAGAGGCAGCTGGCTATAGCCTGATGTAGAAGACCTTTCAACTGCCTACTTTACTGATTGGATTAAAGACAGATAAAGGAATTGGTGCAGAAATTTTTGGTGAAAAGCAATAAACCCGAATCTCATATAGACTGCCGGATTACTGTAGCGTATTCCAATCAGAAGTTTTTGCCATCATGAAGGCAGTGAAGCACATAAAAAGCACCTACCTTAAGGAAGCTGTAATCTGTGTGGTTAGCCAAGCTGCCGTGTGAGCTATTGGATTTACTGCCATAAAATCATCAAAGATAATGCAAAATTATCGTAACGTTTTGAGCAGCATAAGTCACTGTAGGGTAAGTTTACGTTGGATTATCGGAAATAGCAAAATTGAAGGCGACGACATGGTGGACGAACTAGCCCGAGCAGGGTCATCAATGTCACCCAGTGACGACGCAATCAACACGCTACTACCACCGCTTTTGTGTTACAGCAGGAACAATAGGAAAGTGGTTAACCGAATCCACAAACAGAGCTTGGTCGGCCAGGGGTGATTGCAGGATTGCTGCACGTACCCTGTGTCCACGACTAAACATTAAAAGGACTAGAAGTATTTTGCGACTCGACAAACACGCTGTGCACATGGTGCCGGGTGTTGTCACTGGTCACTGTGCTGTGGGCGTAATGTTATGGAAATGGCGGCTATCGAGCAACGATATACGCAGAGACTGTGGAGACGAGGACGCTGTGGCATCGGTCGAGCATCTGCTATGCCATTGTCAATCATTTCAGAAAAAACGGCTCCGAACTCTCGGGGCAAGGTTCTTTGATGGACTAACAGACATAGCTGATGCAGAGATTTCAGATCTACACAGCTTTCTCGTCAAGACTGGCATCACAATGGGCCCAATAGGGCGTCGAAGGTCAAGAACGTAGCACAAACCCTTTCTTTAACCTAACCTAATCTTGGAAACATTTTTGGGTAACAGAGTTTCGAAAAATTTTAAATTGAGCCGAACTAACGAAACAGGCCTATAAATCTTACGCCCTTCCTGCTTAAAACAATGGATAGACTGCTTGATTTACACATTAGAAGCAAGCTCACAAGTTCGATACCACTTCATCGAACTCAGTTTGCATACACTAAAGGTAAATCAACCGAAGTCGCATTACACTGCCTTGTCGGTAAAATCTAAAAATCCTTTCAATTTAAAACAATAACGCGCTGCACTTTCCTTGACATTGAGGGTGCCTTTGATAATGCTGTATTCGGTTCCATTTCCAGAGCTCTGGAACGCAAGGGACTCGACTCTCAATCCATTGCCTGGGTGGATGCCATGCTGAAGGAGCGTGAAATCACATACACACTGGACAAAGCCACTGTAAAAGGTTGCCCACAAGGCGGCGTTTTGTCGCCTTTATTGTGGTCCCTAGTAATCGATGACCTTTTGACCAAACTGGATGAATCTGGTCACAAGGCCATCGGCTATGCGGATGATTTGGTAATTATCGTTTCTGGGAAGTGTAGTTATGAAATCAACTCTCCTACTGGTTTTAGATTGATGCGCCACAGAGGGCCGGTCAATCAATCCCAAAACAAAGCCGTCATAGTTCTCTTTACTAGGAGATACAAGCTGGACCTCGGTCCTATTTCCATTCCAGACACTGTTTTGTGTATTCCGATGACAAACTTACACACTTAAATAATTTTCTTACGAAAGCCACTAGGACTTTCTGAGACTTTAAGAAACTCTTTGGTTTTTCACTCCTAAGATGATCTTCTGGCTCTACACTATGATAGTTAGACCCGTCATAGCCTACGCAGCCCTGGTGTGGTGGCCTAAAGCCATGCAGGACTGAGCCATCACCAAACTTAACAAGCTCCAAAGGCTTCATCGCTTGCTTGTGTCTCCATAACTAAAGCAATGCGTACCTGCCCAACTCCTGCTATTGAAGCGTTAATTGGCCTGGTGCTGTTGCACATTTTCATTAAGACAACAGCTGGATATACTGCCCTGAGACTGCAAATCTCGACGAGTCTGTTAAAATGCAACTCTGATCATATTAGGATACTTGATGAAATTCCCAACACTTTACTCTATGCTATATCGGATTATATGATTAGGGATCTAAGTTTCGGCAGGAAATTCAATATTGTTTTTCCTTCCAGGTACGATTGGGATGGCCAATGCCCTAACTTCAGTCCCTAAGCTCTCAATTAGCATACAGACGGCTCGATGATGGATTGTGGTTCTGGTGCCAGTGTTGCAGGACCCAATACTACAATCTCAATCCCACTGGGTATTTGGCGTACTGTTTTTCAAGCTGAAATATACCCTATTGAGACCTGTGCAAGTTTAAACCTTTATAAGGGTCTAAAAGGCGCTAAACGACAGCCAGGCGGCTCTCTTAGCTCTCTCTTTATGGAGTTTTTCCTCAAAACTGGTGAAAGGATGCTTTGAGAATTTCCAACGCTTATCTACTCATAACAAAGTTACGCTTTGTTGGGTACCCGGCCATTGTAACATTGATGGTAATGAGGCTAGGAAGGGTTCATCGACTATGCACACTGGCCCCGCTCCCTTCTGTGGAGTCGGCTGGGCTTCCAAGAAATCAATCGTTAAGTAATGATCTAAGGTAATATGGCTAGATTATTGGAAGTCTATTCCAGGTTCAAGACACGCAAAAGCGCTTTTCGTTCCGCTTGCCCACAATCGGCACATCTCTTACTCTAAATCCAACCTCAAGCTGCTGGTGGGCTATATGTCTGTGCAACTATGTGCTCAGATATCACCTAAACAAAATAGGCCTGTCTAATGAGACAGAATGCCGCCTTTGTCTACAAGATGACGAAACGACAGCTCGCATCCTGTGCGAATGTCCGGCTTTGACTTGGCTTAGATGAGGAATTTTTGGTACTTCTTTTCTTACGATTAACAAAATAAAATCCTCTTTTCTAGCTTTAATTAGGTCAGCTGAATGTCTTTTGTCATAAGTGGGAGTTGGCATTAAAGATCTTTTAGGTCGCAGTGCCTGCCTGTTTGGGCTCCCCTCGTAGACTTCTAATATAATAGCGAAACAAAAAAAAAAAAAAACAAAACAAAAACTCATTCACATGAGGTTTTTAACCTGAATTAAAATCTAACCGCAAAGGACCCCAAAATTAACATTGACAACGCCAACGCTGAACACATACGATTATATACGAGCTTAGGGATCGATTTTATTTACTTCCACCTCATGTTTTACAACCAACCTAAATACATCAAACCTTTTCCCTTGGGTCCCACTCATACATACTGCCAATCCATTACCATTCCTTTTAAGTTGCCTCCTATCCGACTGGGTATGTATACATGTATGTGCATGTACATGTGTCTTTAATTATATATGTGTATGTATGTATGTATGTGTTTGCCCATATATGTATAAATTTTGCATTTTCGTTTAACATTCGTTATGATGAATTATCTTGAAGAAAGCTAAGCATAAAAGGCAGGAAGGAAGAAAGGAAGGAAAGTAAAGCAAAACAACAACTATAACAAGAAAACTATACAAAATGCGATTATATTAGAAAAGCACATAATACAACAACAACAACAGCAATAGTAACAAATACACGTTTAAATGTTTGCATTGCGACAATGAAAATATGAAAGGACAACAAATCAGTTCGGTATTTTTATAGTGGAATGTAATGAATTTATGTATGCAGTTTTTCTTTTCAAAGATACTTGGATACATATTTCCGTTTTTATTTTATTATTTATTTATTTATAAAATATTTAGTAAATTTTTTTATTTTAATAATAAATTGTTGTTCATATTAAGTCTTTAGAGTTTAGAGTTGTGGGTGGGTTGGACTTAACCAAAGCACTCAGTCAACGAGGACCAATGTGCTATATCCAAGGATAGAACCAGTAGAAAAGAGTAGAGAGACAGGAAAGTTATGTGGGGATAAATGGGAAGAAGAAAGGTCTCGGGTATCTCAATCTCGAACTTCTTTGTTTCACTGATGAACCTTAGAAGCTCTCAGGAAGAGGGAGTGTATGGACATTATTTCTACCCAACAGCCTTAATCTGATTCTCGCGAGCGCCGGACAGCTACAAAGATAATGCTCCGTAGTATCGTCATCCTCAAGACACGATTGGTAAACTGGATCGGTGATGACGCCCATGTTAGTCATATGCTGACCACATGTGTTGTGCCCTGTGATGACACCCCCCAAGTAATCTCAGGTCCTTTCTTCTCAGTTTGAGAAGAAATTCCGCTGATTCCCTGTTAGGTTGTCTCACGAAGCACTTTGCCGTTCTGCAGGAATCAAGCTCGGACCATCTTTCTCGATGGATAGAACCCACGAAATCGTTGATCCAATGCATGACCTCCCCAGAACTTACGCCAAGAAAAGGGTCCGGACCACATGGTGTAATTGCAGAGCCTTCATTAGCTAGTTTATTAGCTCGTTCATTCCCTGCAATACCACAGTGTCCTGGAACCAATATAAGGCATAACTTGTTGTGTTTTGCAATACTATTTAGTTTTGCCTTAAACTTGCTGACCAATTTTGAGCGACTGACATGGGTTAGCAAGGGCTTCAGTGCAGCTTGGCTATGACTGCAGATACCTATGCACTTCCCATGCTCTCTTCTCAATTATCCAGCTTGCCACGTCTAGAATATCGAAAACCTCCGTTAGGAAGACTGAGGCCATTTTTCCAGTGGAAAAAGAGTACTTGGTCTCATTGTCCAAGTACGAACTGGATCCAGTACCGTTTGAGGTTTTGGATCCATCGGTATAGAAGGCCTGACGAAGACCCCGGAGTACGACCTCTGGACTTAACCATTGATCAAACTTAATTCATCACTAATGTTAAGCATCGTTGCCTGCTTAATCACGGGCCAATCGGTCGGGTATGTTTGTAAGAAAGCCCAAACTGCCCTGAATATGATTGACTCTTGGTGTTGCTCAAACGGGCTATCGGTTAACCCTCTTAAAACTGGTGTTATTCTTTTCACCAGGAGAAGGAAAGTTGATGGTCTCGTTTTACCAGTACTCAGAGGAATCACTATTCAGCTATCCCAAGAAGTGAAATATCTAGGAGTCATTCTTGATACCAAACTTCTTTGGCGTTCTCATGTTGAGCTAAAGGTATCCAAGGCATTGGCAGCTTTTTGCCAATGTAAGGCTATTTTTGGCAAAACATGAGGCTTATCACCTTATAAAGTCTTATGACTTTATAAGGCTATGATTCGACCCATCATCACAGATGGTGGAGCAGACTTAATGTTGACAGCGTTAGGAAAGCTCTTGTCAGACTTCAAAGGACTGTGGCCATTTGCTGTACGGGAGCTTTTCCTACAACACCTGGCCCATCCTTAGATGCATTGCTCAACTTACCACCCTTTGATATTTTTGCTAAAGGAGAGGCTGTCAACGCCATCTGTAGGCTTAAACACAATTGGTATTGGTATGACACTTGCTGGGATATTGGTGACATTGTTGAAGGTACTGATATGGATCTAACAGTTCTATCAATGCCATCCGATACAATACCAACAATTCCAGTTTTAAAACAGCGCTATACAATACAAATTCCAGAGGCCCAAACTTAGCTTTTGCGGGACCTGGGCCAGGAGTTGATTGTAAGCGTATTTTCACTGACGGCTCCAGAACAGAATTCGGTTCGGGTTCTGGGGTCTTTATTGAAAATGATGGAGTGCACCTTCACTTCTCTCTTGGGTTGTATGCTTCTGTTTTTCAAGCAGAAATTTTTGCAATCATCAAGGCAATGGACTATGTTATTGATAATGGTTGGAGAGAAAGGAGTATCTGTGTATTTAGTGACAGTCTGGCTGCGCTTGAATCCTTGCTTAATCCTCTAACCACGTCTAAACTGGAAAACACAATAGCCTGCTGAGGAAGCAAATAGATCCTGGGTAGCGGAGCATACCTGTGGTATTACCAGGCTAACATGGACCACTATGGACTATAGACGTACTAGACAGCTACTCAACCTAAGCAGAAGCTCCATCAGCATAATGACTTCGGTGCTCACGGGACACTGCATAATGGGGAGACATGCTGCAAGACTTGGACTGCCATTCAATGACTTCTGTCGGGGCTGCGGCTCTAAGGAGGAGGAAGAAACAGTCCTTCATTTCATGTGCGAATGCCCATCCCAGGCCAGGAGGAGACTAAAATTCCTGGGTTCACCTTTCTTCACTAGTCTGTCCGAGCTATCATCCATAAATATTAAGGACATAGCCAGATTCATTATGGATATGATTAGTTGATATGAGTTCCTGGACACTCAGGAATTTCAGGAAATGAATCGGCTGACCTTCTGGCCAGAAAGGGTTCGGAAACTGGTTTCCTGTGCCCAGAACCTGTACTCTCTTTGTCGTCTACAGCCATCAAGACCACCATTAATGAGTGGGTCGACTTGACCCACAATCGTAAATGGGAGGACCTGAGGGGCTTTAGACAGACAAAGACCATGTTACCTGTTATCTCGAAGCGTCTAACAGACTTTCTGTTATCACTTAACAGAAAGAGCTGCAGGCAGCTGGTGGGATTATATACAGGTAATTTCTCTTGGGCCAAACATTTGCATCTGATTGGCCTGGGAGCTAGTGCCTTCTGTGCTTCCTGTGGTTTGGAGGAAGAATGTGAAGAGACGGCGGACCACTTTCTTAGTGTCTGCCCCGCTTTCTGCCAGATCAAAGTAAGCATATTTGATACTGGAGTGTTGGGAGACGCGAACACCTGAGCTCTCTAACAACGCAGGATCTGCTAAGATTTATTAATAAATCTGGTAGATTTAAAGAATAGCAAAAGGGAACACAGGATATAGTACAATGGACGTAAAACTTGTCTGAGTGCTGTATTCTTGAATACTTATTTTGTCTGTTCCAAAAAAAAAAAAAATTCAATTTATATTCTCTGATCGGCGACACTTAATTTTCATAGAAATTTAGTTAAGATTTTCAAGTGCAACTGCACTTAAATCTAAATAAAACCTTTTTTCTTATACACAATTTAAATACGAGTTTAATATTGAATATAAAATCAAATTCCTTGAACAAATTGCTAGAAGAAAAATAAAAATTTCCATTACTAATCTGTTTTTATTTTTAAATTCTTCTATAATTTAATATGCATTAATGAAAGAAACTTCCTTAATACGTTGCTGTGAATTTGCACAACTCATCATCGATAGATAGATAGATAAATAGATAGATAGATACCTATTTGTCAATTAATTGACATTTGCATTTCAGAAAACAACAACAAAATACGGTAAGTAAAGAAAAAGACACTTTCATATCGTCGGTTTATTTTAATTATTGTGTGTTCGTTTTTTTTTTTTTTTTTTTTTTTTTGCGCTTTTCATGATATGACTGCCACCAACAGTATTATGAATATAAATGCGTGTGTGTGTGTGTGTGTTCGTTTATACAGAAGTGTCAATGTCATGATGGTGGCGTTGATTTTATTTTGTTGTCGTTGTTGTTGTTGTTGATTTTTGCTTTCTAACTTTTTATATTATATATTGTAAAATATTTTCAATGTATTATTCATAATATTTTCATTCAAGGATATATAAGGAACTTATATATACAGCAAGGTTATTAAAACAAGTGTACATGAGGCAGCAATTTGTGAGGAGCAAGTACTTTTTTTTTTATATTTTTTTTTTTTCTAATCGTTCACAAACATACACACTTAATTAGAATTTCTATTGAAGAAAAGTTTAATAAACTTACAAATAGTAATTAATATGTATTAAGCACATTTTATGACTTCACTTTTGTAAATGTTTGTATAAAACAAAAAAAAAAAAGGTTTTCTTTCTATATTAAAATTTGAGTCTACAGTGCGTATGAGTAATTTCAATACTTTCTATTGTCTATTAAATTTCTTTATTCATATTAAATTTCTATTAAATTAATTCTGTAATTAATCAACTTTGTTTTATTTTTGTAGTCATGGCATTAATAATTATGAATTATTTAAGAGTTATGAACAGTGGGTGGAGGAGGCTTTAAGTGCTTTCGTTCTTCTAATTCAAGAGCAGCAGTCATAAAGGCTAAAACATTTATCGGGTTTTTTATGCTCAATCGCTTTTTCACTTTGATTCAACCATTTATTTCGACAAAGTCCAAGGCCTAATATAGTAACCTAATAACGTTCTTACCCCAGAGTTATCTGATTTTTAATAAAAAGTTGCTAGAAGTCGTTTAATTTTAGTATTTCCGAGGCCCACACAGTGAAATGACCTTTATTGTATATCAGTTCTGTGTCTTGCAAAAAGTCAGACTGTAACTCAAATCAGTGAAATTTAGACCAAACTTCAGGCTAAAACTGCGAACAAAAAAAAAAGTCCAAATTCAGACTAAAAATCTGACCGAAATTCAGAATAAAATTAATACCAAACAAAAGAAGACCAAATGCAGACTAAAATACAAAACAAAAACCGCACAAAAATCAAATTAAAAATTCAAACCAATAGTCAGACTAAAAATCTAAACCCATCAATTTTTGTTTGTTTTTCAAACTAAATATAATTAAATTCAAATAAAATAATGTTCAAATGTTTCGCATAAATTTCGGTACTTTTCAATTCATTTAAGTTTATCAACGTGCATAATTTAAATAATTAAATTATGTATAAATCCGTGTATAAATTTAGAATCCTCCTCAAACAAAATAATGCAAAATTCATAAAAACGGTTATAAAAATAAATGGCTTCCTGGAATACTTAAAATATAAATTACATGAAATTTTGTTTATGACTTTTAATTACCTAGATTAAATAAAATAAAATAAAAATTTTGTTCATTTTGCACATTTCAACGAACTAGTTATTTGTTTGAAAAAAAAATATATATATATATGGTATATACAATGTATTTATATACACATATATGTACATGCATATGTTCAATCAGTCAGCAATTTTTTTAATTTTATAGTTGAATAAATTTGCTTTGATTTTATTTGTAATCGAATCGAATCAAGTTAAGAGTTAAAAAGATTTTGTGTTCACTTTGCTTTATGAAATTTATGAAATAAATTAAATTAATACTAAAAACTGAAACTCAAAAATACATACACACATAATTGCATATTGCACAATAACTGAATTTATACAAATATGTGCCTTAAACCTGTTTTAGATGCATCTTTGATGTACACAAATATGTCGAAATTACAGCAAGTTGAACAAAAAATTAAAAGAATTGGTTTATTCATGAACAAAATCATGACAAAAATAATTGATGGTCAAAGTTTTGACCAGATCGGTTCGTTTTTTGAATTAAATTTGGTCTAAACTTTTGGTTAAAGTTTAGATCTGAGTTTTGATTTGATTTTATCTGAGTTTTGGTTCGAGTTTTGATTTGAATTTAGTCTGATCTTTGTTCCAAGGTTTGGTCTAAATTTTTGGTCTGATGATGGTCAAAGTTTTTATCTGATTTACGGTCTGACTTTGTTCTAAGTTTTGGTCTGATATCTGTTTGAATTTTGGTTCAATTTCTCACTTGAATTTGGTCTTCATTTTTAGTCTAATTATGGTCAAAGTTTTAATCTGATTTATTATCTGACTTTGTTCTAAGTTTTGGTCTGATTTCTGTTTGAATTTTGGTTCGATTTTTCACTTGAATTTGGTCTAAATTTATAGACTAATGAAACTAAAGTGTTGATCTGATTTTTAGTCTGATTTTGATTTGAGTTTTGATCTGATTTCTGTCTGAATTTTGGTTCGAGTTTTGACTTGAATTTGGTCTAAATTTTTGGTCTGATGATGGTCAAAGTTTTTATCTGATTTACGGTCTGACTTTGTTCTAAGTTTTGGTCTGATATCTGTTTGAATTTTGGTTCAATTTCTCACTTGAATTTGGTCTAAATTTATAGACTAATGAAACTAAAGTGTTGATCTGATTTTTAGTCTGATTTTGAATTGAGTTTTGATCTGATTTCTGTCTGAATTTTGGTTCGAGTTAGACTTTGGTCTAAATTTTTAGTCTGATGATGGTCAAAGTTTTGATCTGATTTACGGTCTGACTTTGTTCTAAGATTTGGTCTGATATTTGCCTGAATTTTGGTTCAATTTCTCACTTGAATTTGGTCTTAATTTTTAGTCTAATTATGGTCAAAGTTTTGATCTGATTTATGGTCTGACTTTGTTCTAAGTTATGGTCTGATTTCTGTCTGAATTTTGGTTCGATTTTTCACTTGAATTTGGTCTAAATTTATAGACTAATGAAACTAAAGTGTTGATCTGATTTTTAGTCTGATTTTGATTTGAGTTTTGATCTGATTTCTGTCTGAATTTTGGTTCAAGTTTTGACTTGAATTTGGTCTAAATTTTTGGTCTGATGATGGTCAAAGTTTTTATCTGATTTACGGTCTGACTTTGTTCTAAGTTTTGGTCTGATATCTGTTTGAATTTTGGTTCTATTTCTCACTTGAATTGGTCTTAATTTTTAGTCTAATTATGGTCAAAGTTTTGATCTGATTTATGGTCTGACTTTGTTCTAAGTTATGGTCTGATTTCTGTCTGAATTTTGGTTCGATTTTTCACTTGAATTTGGTCTAAATTTATAGACTAATGAAACTAAAGTGTTGATCTGATTTTTTGTCTGATTTTGATTTGAGTTTTGATCTGATTTCTGTCTGAATTTTGGTTCGAGTTTTGACTTGAATTTGGTCTAAATTTTTGGTCTGATGATGGTCAAAGTTTTTATCTGATTTATGGTCTGACTTTGTTCTAAGTTTTGGTCTGATTTCTGTCTGAATTTTGGTTCGATTTTTCACTTGAATTTGGTCTATATTTTTAGTCTAATGATAGTCAAAGTGTTGATTTGATTTTTAATCTGATTTTGATTTGATTTCTGTCCGAATTTTGGTTCGAGTTTTGACTTGAATTTGGTCTGATCCTCTAAGTTTTGGTATAAATTTTTGGTCTGATGATAATCAAAGTTTAGATTTGATTTTGTTTGAATTTTGGTTCGAGTTTTGACTTGAATTTGGTCTGATCTTTGGTCTTAGTTTTGCTCAAAATTTTTGGTCTGATGATGGTCAAAGTTTTGGTCTGATTTCGATCTAATTTTGAACTGAGTATTGGTTTGAATTTTGTCTGAATTTTGCTTCCAATTTTGACTTGAATTTGCTCTGATCTTTGGTCTAAATTTTTAGTCTGATGATTGCCAAAGTTTTGATCTAATTTTGAACTGAGTTCTTATCTGATTTTTGTCTGAATTTTGATTCGAGATTTGACTTGAATTTTCACTGATCTTTGGTCTTAGTTTTGGTCCAAATTTTTGGTCTGATGACGGTCAAAATTTTGGTCTGATTCCGATCTAATTTTTGGTTTGGTTTTGATCTGAGTTTTGTTCTGATTTTTGCCTGAATTTTGGTTCGAGTTTTGACTTAAATTTGGTCTGATCTTTGGTCAAAGTTTTGGTCTAAAGTTTTGGTCTGCTGATGGTCTAAATTTTATTTAATATCATTCTGATTTCATTGCATATTTATTTAAATAAAAAATAATCTAGCAAATTATAAAATATTAGAAAAATAAAAAAGGAATAATATAATAAAAAGAAATTTTATTTTTTCTTTTTAGATTCTCATGAAAAACACCACGGCTCAATGTAAAACTGCAACTGCAAAATTTTTTTGTTAACTTCTAAAGACGAAAAAATCATAATCTTTTAGTAATTAAAAAAAAAAAAAAAATAACTGAAATGTTCCCGCCTGATGGTGCCAACAGAACAAATGTTGCTTGCTATAAGTGAGACATAAATCAAAATAGAAATTTGCAACAGCGACATCATCAACAACAAGTACACATATACATACATACATATACAATAGCAAGCAACAAGCAAAACAATTAGTATTGCTGCACTAACACAAATTGCACTTAACTACTTCAACATATTTTGCCAACAAATAATAGAAAAGAAAACAACAACAACAACAACAAGAAAACTACAGCCAAAGCCAGCAACAATTTCGAAATGGATAAAAAATCTAAATCAAAAACAAAATCCAAACCAAAACGCTTAAAAGCAAACAAAGAGTCAAGTACATGCCTGGATGTTGATTTGTGGGAGGTAAGTTTGATGCCAAAAAAAAACACTAAAATTTATCTCTATATGTAAATATTTTTTAAATTTATCCAAACAACAACAAAGCAAAAATTTTTTGATATTCTTAAAATTATTTATAAAAATTGTAGCCTTTTTACTTTATTCACCTAACGAAAAGGCCAATGAAGCAATAAAATTATGAGCAAAAAAAAAAGAAAGAAATATGACAAAAAAACACAATCTCGTCTCAATTGTTTGCTTTGGCTTTGCGCCAATTTGTTGTTACTATTTTGTTATTATATTTCCAGCATTTTTTGCTATCGTTTTGTCCTTGTTTTTTTTTTCTTCTTCCCCTTCAGCATTTCAATTTTCTATGATTTTTTTTCTACCCACCATCATCATCGCCATCACTTGTGAAAAGTGTCAACATCAAGTGTTGCCAATTTGGTACTTTCCCGCAAGGTTATTTACCTTGAAAATATTTGTTAGTAGAAAAAAATACAATACAAGCGCATATAATTTTAATAAAGTGAAGCAAAAATACAATAAAGTTACTGTTTTCTAAGCCTCCCCTTTTTTGTTCTTTTCTCCTATTTCTTTTCCCCAGTCCGCCTTTTCACTTCTTCCTCCTCCTACTCCTACTGCATGCAAGAATATGAGTAGCAAATATTTCTGTAGCACTTGTGGGTGTACATAAAACAAGGGCATATTGTGATATATTCAAGTACGAATTATTATGGCATTAACATAATTTTGAATACCATTTTTCTTTTCTTTTTTTGCTATTATTAATTATTTTATTTTTTAATTGAAATAAATAGCTTTGCTTGTAGTAAAACTGACCTTCCTCTTAACACTTGAAGAAAATATAAAAAAATATATTTCAAGATTATAATTTATTTAAATTTCCTACACAAAATCGCATTGATATTAAGCGTATTCCTTTAAACTCGTAAATGCCTTGTAAACTCGTCAAGTATGTAAACTTGTCAAAATTTATACGAAAATTTGACAGTAAGTTAACGTGCTACTACAGTTTACAAGGTCTACGAAGCATTAACAAGCTTATAGAAATCCTCTTATTGCTTTGGCAACCCTCAACGTTCACGATAAACTAATATAAAAAAAAAAACTATTTTGTTTACATACTCGAAAGTTCTAAAATTAATCCTTTTTTGTATTTTTAACTCTTTACGTTTTACGTTGTAAGTGGTCTGAGTTCAAATAATCCGCAAAATAAGTTTTAATTTACAAGGAAAATACTTGAAAAAGAATTTTATTTGTAAATAAGTACTTGAGAAAATACTTAAGCTGGCGCATTAAGTCTAATTACGAACTTGAACGCTCCCACATGTATACATTTTTTTTACCTAGAATTAATTGTAAAGTTTTGTAAGAAATAAGCAAATAATCATTTGAAATCTGAGTTTATTGAAGCTTTTATTTTTACAAACTTACGCAAACTGCTGCACAGTGGTCTGAGAGTAGAAAAAAAAATGATTACGTGCAGACACTCATAGTAGAAGTGAAACTTGGTTGTTGAAAATTATTAGAATACATTTATTAACCTTTGCATGCCCGAATTTTAATGGAGTTTCGTAGAAAGATTTTATGCAAAAACAGAGTCATAACACCAAATTTTATACCTCTGCATATGCTTGTTTGTCTTTTATGAAATGCAAACAAAAAAACATAGCTATAGAGCTGTAGACAACCGCTGGATAACCCTTTTGCATCCAATCTTTTTATTTTCATATTCTTTTATCTTTTATAAATCTTTATATATATACAGGGTGACAATTGTAAAGTGAAGCAAGTTTAATACTCTGCAGCAAGCTTTGCCATTTACCGTTACTTTAATTTAAAAAGCAAATTCATTCATCATTGGCTTTGCTTTTAATTTCATTTGAATTTTTGTTATTACATTTTGAAATTTCCATAAAAATGGACAAGGAAAATATTCGTCGTGAAATTATGAAATTTCATTTGGCAAATTATAGTAGCCGTCAAATTGCAAAGGCTTTAAATTTGTCAAGTCGTACGGTAGACCGAGCTATTATTCGATATAATGAAACTGGGGGTTTTGGAGATAGAGACCGGGGAAAATTTTCAACAGTTGCCACTACTGGTTTAACAGAAAAAATTCGTAAACGAATCAAGCGAAATCCAAGGCGCTCAATGAGAAAAATCGCTAAGGCAGTGGGAGTAAACCGTGAAACAGTGCGAATCATTGCAAAATCAAAGCATAATCTGACACAAAAAAAGAAAGATTTGCGACTGCACAGATGCAAGGCGTTGCTACGCTCCTCCGTGTTAAAAAATGTTGAAAATATCTTGTTTACAGATGAAAAAATTTTCACGGTTGAACAACATTTCAATGCGCAAAATGACCGAATGTGGCTAACATCATCATCGCAACAAAATAGGACTGTTGGCCGAGTTCAAAAGCCAGCTTCCGTTATGGTATGGGCTGGAGTTTCCGCTAATGTCAGAACCCCTCTAATATTCGTTGAAGAGGGTGTTAAAATTGACCAGGTTGTTTATCGGAGCATTTTAAATGAACATGTTCTTCCCTGGGCCCAAGATACATTTGGAAATGAAAACTGGACTTTCCAGCAAGATTCTGCACCTTCCCACATGGCAAAATTAACGCAAACATGGATAAAAGACAATTTTTCTGGATTCATAACATCTCAAGCATGGCCACCATACTCCCCAAACTTGAATTCAATGGACTACTCTTTTTGGAGTATTTTAGAGAGTAAGGCTTGTGCATCTCAACACCACAGTCTGGAGTCGCTGACAAATTCATTAGAGAAAGCCTGGACTGAAATTGATCATTAAGTCCTGCGGCGAACAGTCCTACGATTTCCGGATCGATTGAAGGCATGTGTGTTGAAGGCTAAAGGAGGTTATATTGAATGAGGGGGGGTTCAAATGAATGCTTATATATTCAGCAATGTTAACACTTAATTGTACTTAATGGAAGTACGTCCTTTTGAAAATAACTGCTGAAATGTGTACGTCACTTTACGATTGTCACCCTGTATAATCGTAGAGTTTTGTGTGTATGTCATCGTGTAACTTCTGAACGACTGGACCGATTGAAGTCATATTTCCAAAATATATTTTCTTAGGGGGGAAGATGGTTCATAGCTATTCATAATGGCTTTTAGTAAAGTGGGCGTGACACCTCCCATACAATCCTAATAGTTTTTTTTGGGTATATCTCAAGAACCATTTATAGCACACTACAGAAATTAGGTACAATAACGAGAATTGACAATGCCATGGTACAACAAAAATATGGGTGGGATTGACAAAGGGGGTGTGGCACCATGCTTCGCTTTTATTTTCTACTACCAATTCTACTACTATTTTCAACTACTTTTAAACATTTTTTTCTCTGCAATTTTTTCTTATTTTCTACTATTTTTCAACCAATATTTTCTACTACTATTTTAGTACTTTTTTTCTACTACTTTTTTAATACAAGTTTTCTTATTTTCTACTGCTACTTTCTACTATTTTTCACTACTATTTTTTGCTATTTTTTTTCTACTACTATTTTTTAATACTATTTTGTTTCTACTACTATTTTTTACTATTATTTCTACCACTCTTTCTACTCAATTTTTACTATTTTTGTACTACTATGTTTAACTATTTTTCTACTACTTTTTCTACTACTTCTTTACAACAATTTGTAATACTATTTTCTATTATTTTTCCTACTACCTTTACTACTACCAATTTCTTCTACTTTTTCGCTGTTATTTTCTACTACTTTTTCCATTCCTTTTTCTACTATTATTTCTACTACTTTTTGAATGGTCTTTGATATGAATATAGAGCGTCCTGAAAGATTGTTTCTATAATTCAACTAAACCATAATAAAATTGTTCAACAAAAAAATACACTTAAAAGTTATTCCTTTTTACTAAAAAATGCTGTAATTTCTAGCTTGCTGTTGAATGACCCGATCGACTGGGTTAATAGTCATCCGCATCATATCTTTGTATACATAATCGAGGAGTTTTGTGTGTTTGTTTGTAATCATGTAACTTCTGAACGACTTGACCGACAAGATGATGAAACATAGCTTTAAGGAAAATGGGCGTGTCACCTCCCATACAATCCTTATATTTTTTTTGGGTGTATTTCAAGAATCACTTATAGCACAGTACAGATATTTGGTACAAGAACGTGAATTAACAATGCCATGCTACAACCTACCATATACCCTGAATTTTCATTACGGTATATCTTAATTTAGGCAGGAACCAAATCCGAATTGCCACCGGATTCTATACAGGGCACTGTAGGGTCAAAAAACACCTATCGAACTTGAGTCTAGCACAAGACGATACGTACCGAATATGTAACGAGGAGAAAGAAACAGCAGAACATATTTTATGCCACTGTGAAGGTCTAATGAGGACCCGACTTCGTTACTTGGGAAACTCTATCCTACAACCGCAAGACATTGCGGATTGTTCTCCTAAAGAGATATTAAATTTCCTCAAAGGAAATAAACTCATAGGAGAACTATAAACACAATAATCTTTGAGGTATATCACAATAGGCCCTAGATGGCCGCAGTGATCTGGGAAATTATTGCCCACCTCCGTATTAATCTAATCTAATCTACGGTATATCTTAGTATGGAAGTGTTATTTGTCAATGTCGGATTTAAAAAATTCTCTCAGTTTGTTGAATTAGTGGGTGTTGCACCGTGGTCTACTTCTATTTTCTACTACTATTTTAATTTATTTTTTCGTTTTATATTCGACTACTTTTTTACTACTTTATCTGCTTATACTTTTTGCCACTTTTTTACTACATTTTTCTACAATTTATTGTTATTTTTTACTATTATTTCTACTAATTTATGAAATATCTCAAAAACCTGCCTAGCTATGTCAAAATCTGATAGATGGCGCTGTAATAAGTTCTATTTTTATAATAAATAGCAAATGGGTCCATATTTTTAAATAGTTTTTAGAATTAGATATAACTTCTAGAACGGTCATTGACAAGAAATTTCATTTTTCTTCATTGAAGAATTTATGAAAAATTATTATCGTTCTAGGATGTACTGGTTCGATTTTTAGCTAGGGCATAAACGTACACCTTTCGCTTTTCTGTCATTTCTGTCATGTGCTAACACTAAAAAATTTTTTTTTTTTTCATATTTGAAAAAAGTTTTCAGTATTAAAAAGTTTTGATATCTAACTTATTAAAAAAGATCGTACACATATTCATACATATATTTGTAGTAGGCTCTTCTTGTAACCTTATGTGACCTTATTTTCAATTTATATAAAGGGTAACAGAGAAACTCTTACCATTTTTTTTTTACATGAAATTTAATATGTTTAAATCATAAGTACTTTATCAACAGAGCAACAGTGCATAGTTGCCAGAACGAATAGATTGAGCGTAAAAAAAAATATGAAGGGAGAGGGTAAAAAAAAAGTTTGCCCGGGAGGCTGTTGGAGCTGGTATAAATAGAATGTAAATGAAAAAAAAAAACAGAGGATTTTCTTAATGAAACATTCTGTTGAAAAACGTCATACAATAATACATACAGACATACATTTGTGAATACAGACATTCATATCAATGTAAAGTCTCTGTTTTTTCTGAAAAAGAATTACATCGAATTTCAATTGCAAGAGATGCAAGGCAAAGTTTTTTATTTAATGGCAATAAACTTGAATTTTTTTCGGTATTGCACTACAGCTTGCCTTTAAAATATTATGCATATAGGAATTGGTTGCTTGATAATAATGGTGATTATTACCATATGTCAATAATTAAGAAATATTGCTCATAGTTTTTTATTTACTTTTATACATACACCAGCGAATCCAAGGGGGGAAGGAGGGTGTTGCGGTTAAGCGCATGTCATCATACGTTTTCATCGTTGGCAATGAATAAAATAAAATTTTTGGGGGACAAAAAATTAAACACTTCGCCCCACCCTCCCCCCGCCCCCCTTAAAAAATCTCTAGATTCGCATATACATATATGTTCCAAGAATATATTGTTGACTAGCTACCAAACTAATGTTTTTGTTTTTTGGGTTTCGCAAAAGTTGAAACCTTAAATAAATATTTTTTCTGCTAAATCAGAATTTTCCACATTTGTAGCACTGGCAGATGGAATACAGCATTTTCTTATGTATTTACATATCTATAGCTTGAAACTCTAATATGTTGTAACGGATGTCTGAATTTGCATGCTACATGCGAAACATTCGCATAATTTTAACATTCGCATCCGCGACCGCATTCGCATCCACATTCGCATTCGTATTCCTATCCGTATTCCTATCCGTATCCACATTCGCATCCCATTTCGTATCCGAATTCGCAACCGCAACTGCATTCGCATTCGTATTCCTATCCGTATCCACATTCGTATCCGAATTCGCATCTGCATCCTCATTCGTATCCGAATTCGCATCTGCATCCTCATTCGTATCCGAATTCGCATCCGCAACCGCATTCGTATTTCTATCCGTATCCACATTCGCATCCGCATCAGTATCCACATCCGCATTCACATCCGCATTCGTATCCGAATTCGAATCTGCATCCGCATTCGCAATTCTTTTTGCGAATGTACGACGAATATTTAAATTGTGTTCACACAAATTTTCACAATTATGTTTGTGTATTATTAAAACTGTCTGCAGCTACTAAGCTTCTTAGAGAAGAGCTAAATGATGATCTATACATAAAAACTAACCCCTCACGAAAATATGAATTACTCTTTATGGGAAAACTACAAAAAATATTAAGACCCCCACGGTCACTGAGGGACCCTTAAGTAGAGATAATGGAACCTGGGCAAGAAGTGATAGAGACAAAGGACTATCGCTTGCTGCACTTTCAGCCAAACCCTATTTGTTCAAACTTTGAGGTCCCAAGGCAATCAACAAGGGTCAAAAGTTAGACCCACTGATATAAAATTCTGCATAAAGAATTATCTTAAACCTAATAAAGCAGGAGGGCATGACCTAATCAGAACAAGATAATAAAAAACTATCTGATATCACTGTAAAAATCTTGTCAGTTAGGTTATTTT
The DNA here is from genome assembly GCA_963691655.1 of Toxonevra muliebris. NCBI lineage: Eukaryota > Metazoa > Arthropoda > Insecta > Diptera > Pallopteridae > Toxonevra > Toxonevra muliebris. Next base: position 79,345,281 of record OY829328.1, on the reverse strand, counting down.
CCGGAGTCGTGGAAAATCCCGCAAATTTTGATTATAAAACTTGATGAAGACTCTTCTCAGCCTTCATCAGATAAATCCATTAGCTTGCTCCCGCTGTTATTATGAAGAACTGACTGCTACTACAAAAGCAAACAGCACATATGGAAGAAGGATATTCTATTTTAGGAAACCACACGGCACCACTGATCAAGTTAATCGCATAATAAACTAAATAAGTTGGAATCTTTCTGGATGTTGCCCAGGGTCTGTTGATAGGGTCTGGCATGAAAGCCTTATCTATAAAATAAAACCTTTGCTTCCAATAAACGCATGCAAAATACTCGAATCCTATCTGGCGAATCGAAAATTTCAGGTAAAAAATGTAGATCCCAAGAATTTCCCATAACAGCTAGAGTAGTAGTGGAGAAGGTACTAGGTCCCATGCTGTACTTACTCTCTAATAATACTGCTATTTTAAGCACGCACTATAACCCAAAAACTGCATTACAAAAACATCCACCACCTGTCCACTTTGATCGTCGTCTTACATGACGGAAACACATTGAAGTGAAACGCTAAAGCTTAAGGCTTTGAAATTAAACTGGTTGCTGAATACCAGATCCCAACTTCAATTGAATCACAAAGTTTTACTCTACGTCTCGGTGATTAAACCCCCGTGGGTATACGATTCACAGCTGTGGGTTAGAGCTAGCTTCTCTATCATTGAACTCATACAGCGTGTGTTATTCAAAAACTTTAAAACCATCACAGGCTACACTTGGTACATATCTAAAGAACAAAGATATCCATAAGGATCTTAAGATTGGTAAAATGTGTATTACTTGAAATACAAATACAAATACCAAATGCCTAAAAAGACTCCGGCGCATTAGTATTCCAACTGAATGATTATTTGCTCTCAAAATACATTATGCGGTATTGTGTTCCTGAAAATTGCTTACTTCTATTCCTCGTGCATTGTATTATATATATTTAGTCCTGTGGTTCCGCGAGGGAACAAAGGGCCACTTTACACAGTACATTGTATTGAACTTTGTAAACTATTCTAAAATCCAAGAAAACTGGAAATATCTATAGTATGAAATACGTTATTCATATTCGTTTTCGCAAATGTCAGCTTTTGACAATCGCATTCACGAAAGTCAGCATTCGTAATCGCATCCGCTAAACTGACATCCGTTACATCACTAATACATACATATATTGCTCCGCGTTAATATCCCATTAAAAATATTATGCAATGTAGCGAAAAGGTCATACGGAAGCATTATTTCCACGGGTTATATAATATTTACTCATACAATAAGTTTTATTACACACCGTCTTACCCAGCGGTAAAAGTTATGTATCAAAAGCATGTACGGAAACATTGAAGGGCGTTATTTTGTACTTTTTTGGTAGAAAAATACGGAGCGCTTGTCAAAAAAAGTAACCTGAATTACAAAGCTTTCTGTGCAATGGAGTAAAAAACTAAAGTAAAAAAAAATGTGTCGCACAGTGTTATTGAAAAATGTTTACAATAAAAAGATTGGAGAAAACTGATTCATGTTGGAATTCAAAACGTTTAGGTTCCGGCTGCTAAAATTTAAAAACGCATTTTTTGCCAGATAAATTGAAATTAAATTGTGAATTTTTAATAAATTTAATAAATTTATGTGCACATTTCAGGTTGATCGATTGAACGGTTCTTGAGAAAACAATCCTTCCAGTTCAGTTTCATAAAGATAAATTAGAGATCCATGACACTCCTCCCCCTCCCCCCGCCGAAAAAAGGAGGCGCATTAATGCTAACTATATATCAAATCGCCAGTCTGATGGGAAAAATCTCAATTTTATGGCACTGTATAATTAAGCATTAGCATTAACTAAACCATTTTTCAATAGACACCAAAAACGATAAGACATAAATTAAGAATGCCCTGATACAATCTTAACAAACCCATTTTCATGATTTCATGTACTGTTATCTCGAAAACCTGAGCAAGCAAAATGTTTTTCAGATTCGAGCTCAGCGACCCCGAATTACTCAAAACTGCATACATGTCAAATCGCTAGTCCGATTTTGGTTGTTGCACAGTGTTATTATTAAGTTCATAAATACAAAATTAATTAATTAAATTTTTGAAATTAATTTTCGATTTTTACATACTGCAAACTTGGCTCAGATTTTTTTTTTTGTGCCGCTTTCACGCTCTTTTATATAACGAAATTAACGATACTGAAGTAAATTTCATTCAATCTTATATAACCAGTCTGAAGTGCAACCGAAATGCTTCTAAATGATACAATTTGAAAGCACACAATTTCAGCCGCTGGGTATACACACATCAACGCATATAAACTCATGGATACATAAAAATGGACACATGTTTGTACGTATGCATTGTGACAATAAAGTTAATTATGGATTAAATTATATATGCATTTTATGGACATAAAATCGTACAAAGTGAAAAGTTTATAAAAAAAAAAAAAAATATGCAACTTATGAAATATGGCATACTACTGTAAAAAATACAATGTTTCAGGGTTTATTTAATGAGCGTGAACAATTGCAGTTAAATAATAAAGAAATATTGTTAATTAAAAATATGTGCAGATTGCATCCAAATTATTTAAAGTTAATGGCAAATAGGTCTACAGCCAGTAATATATTTGAAGGAATGGAACAAAGTTCTTGGGATATTCGAAAATAGAAATCAGTTTTAATTTTTCAACATTACAGGCAACTTGAATCTAGATTATTTATTTGTATTTTATCATTTCACAATAAATAAATTCACAAGTTTTTATATTTTCTTTAATTTTTTCCACCCCCCACACAGCAAAATGAAGATCGCTTCACCACCGTCGAATTACCTGGTGGCAAAATGCCAAATAACAGTAGCGCCACTGCCACCGGAATATGCCTTCCCACAACAACACCCTCACCAGCACCAACACCACGTGTGCAAATTGGTGGCGGTGACTCAGGTGCAGCACTCATTACGCTCGATACAAGTCAGAGTGAATCTAATGAACCGGAACGTGGAAATTGGACGGGACGTTTTGATTTTCTACTCTCATTACTTGGCTATTCAGTGGGTTTGGGAAATGTATGGCGTTTTCCATATTTATGCTATAATAATGGAGGTGGTAAGTGTTTAAATTCTATGCATACAAATTCTTGGTAATAAATTAATTTTCGTATACACAGGTGCATTCCTCATACCATTCACAATCATGTTGATTATTGCCGGCTTGCCACTAATGTTTATGGAATTGTCTTTTGGCCAGTATGCTGCTTTGGGTCCTGTGGCCATCTATCGTCGCTTCTGTCCGTTATTTCGTGGTTTAGGTACTGGCATGATTATTGTATCGGCCATTGTTATGTTGTATTATAATTTAATTATCGCCTGGACGATATTCTATATGTTTGCATCATTTCGTACGGAATTGCCATGGCAAAAATGTGAAACCGAATGGAGTACTGAACGTGAGTATATTCAATGTTGATTATCTTTATTCAATTATTTTTATAAAACATAGAATCGCAAACTGTATTGCGAGTACCCTCAGTGGTAAAGAAACGTTTTTTGTTATACAACTGGGTAAAAATACTTGAAATCGGAACCTTAACTTCTCGTTTGTGATCCATACTACGAAATTCGGCCGGAAAGTGGAACTTGTCTCATATGAAGGCATTAGTTAATGGTAGTAAGACCCTATCTGGGTTTTGATTCACCTCATCACAATTTTTTCTTTTACAGTGGGTTGAAATATCCAAATTTTAGCAAAAAAAAGCATCAGATGATGTCAAAAATCCTATCTAAATCTACATTAAGGATGAATCTTGTCTTCAGAAACACCCAAATTTTACGAGGAATCTTTTCTCAGAACATTTTAACCCATTAACTCCTACCCATATTGGTGTTTTGGACCTTTTTGTGAGAAATATCAGAAAAATATCTTTTAAAAGGATGTTCAAGGGATTGAAAATGATAAACAAAAATGTTTTACTGGTAAATTTAACTGGAGGTCACTAAAGACAAGAACCACTTACGGGTTAAAGTTAAGGCGGGAAACTCACTTTTGTTTTGTTGTATAGTGAAATGCCTTACCTTTAACCCGTAGATGCTTTTTGTCTTTAGAGACCCCTAGTAAAATTTTTGTCAATATATTTTTGGGGAACACTTTAACCCTTGAACACCCTTTGAAGGAGACTTTTATGGAATTTCTCAAAAAAGAATCAAAACTACCCATATGGGTTACAGTTTTCCACAAAAATATTTTACAAAAATTTTATTAGATTAAAGATAACAAGCACCTACGGGTTAAAGGTAAGGCGTAAAACTTAACTTTGTTTTGTTGTGTGGTGAAATGACTTACCTTTAACGTAGGTGGTTTTTGTCTTTAGTGACCCAAGTTAAAATATATTTGTTCAACATATTAACCCTTGAACACTATTTAAATGGGTCTTTTCTGGAATTTCTCAAAAAAGAATCAAAATTACTCAAATGGGATATTCAAGAATTAAAGTTTTTCATAAAAATATATTACGGGAAATTTTACTAGGGGTCACTAAAGACAAGAAGCATCTACGGGTTAAAGGTAAGGCTTAAAATTCAATTCTATTTTGTTGTGTGGTGAAATGCCTTACCTTTAACCCATAGATGCTTTTTGTCTTCATTGACCCCTAGTTAATTTTATCGTAAAATATTTTGGTGTAACCTTTTAACCCTTGAACACACATTTCTGGAATTTCTCAAAAAAAAAAAAAAAAAAAACTAAAACTACCTATATAGGGTATTAAAGGGTTAAAATTGTCCACCAAAATCATTTACGGGAAATTTTATTAGGGGTCACTAAAAATAAAAAGCACCTACGGGTTAAAGGTAAGATGTAAAACTCAACTTTGTTTTGTTGTATGGTGACACCTTTACCTTTAACCCATAGATGCTTTTTGTCTTTAGTGACCCCTAGTTAAACTATGTGGTATCACAATGGGTCGTTCAGGCCTAAGTGTGTTCTCGACAGCCACTCCAACCTAACCAACCTAACCTGACCCCTAGTTAAATTTATAGTAAAATATTTTTGTAAAACATATTAACCCTTGAGCACCCTTTTAAAGTGGACTTTTATGGAATTTCTCGAAAAAGAACCAAAAAGACCCATATAAGTAAAAGTTAATGAGTTAAAATATTCTGAAAAAAAATTTCTTGTAAAATTTGGGTATGCGTTTCTGAAGACAAGATTCATCTTAAACGTAGATTTACACATGATTTTTCATATAATTTGATGCTATTTTTGATTAAAATTTGTAATTTCAACAAACTATAAACAAAAACTATGATGAGGTGGACCAAACACCAGGTAGGGTTTTACTATCACTAATTAATACTTTTATATGAAAAAGTGCCGTTGAAGCCCGAAACAATTTCCAGAAAATTGTTGCACAATGTAATCGGTTTATTGGTCCATAAGCATTTGATAAAAAATGACGATATAATAGAACGAAATATCGATATTTTCGATATATATCGCCCATCCCTACTAACAGAGTTAAGCGCGTTCAGTGTATAAAAGATTTCATTCCTAGTAATAGCAACCCCATAATTACGAAAACGGTTTTTAATCTCCAAACTTGGAAGAATATTTTACAAATTTTTTCAAATTTGTAAAGGTCGCAAATTTTATTTAAATTTTCATTAACAAAAAAATACAAAATTTACTAAAAAACAAAGAAATAAAAATTTTGCTTTTCCGATTTCAGGAATTTTTACCCACTCTTATTCATCATGAATATAAGAATCCTGCAAAAAAAAAAACTTCTCATTTGAGAACCCCACAATATAAATGATGGTGAGCTATAATTCAAGCCTACAACTATCACCATTGCTGCTACGTTGATAATTATAAACAGTGATAATACAATTGCTTCAGCTGTTAATTTGCGGTCATTCGTTGGTGTGAATAAATAATTTTTACTCGTAATCATATTTAAGGTTTATAATATATTGACTAAAGGTCAAAGTTTCAAATACTTTAGTATATGCACTTAATATTTGATTGTGTTGTTTATGTATGCTGCATATAAAAACACTTGAGGTCCTTTATAATTCCACAAACTCTATTCAAGTGTTTAAAATGACAATTCAGATTAAAAAGAATTTTTTAATCATAATTTTTTTAATCAATTCGCAAAACTCATTATGCAATATTGACTATAAATGCGGCCCCCTGATGTTTTTATATTTCAACGCTTAAGTTTTGAATGTCATGTTTTAAAAAAAAAAATATTCTTTTATTTATTCTTTCAGTAAACCAATTTAATTTTTACAGCAATTAATCATGTATTAAATAGAATTTAAAAGAAAAATGTTTGCTTTCCAAAAAATTAGCACATTTAAACCCACACATATATATCCAAACTTAAGTTTCAACATATACCTACCTACCCATATACACCAATAAGTCATACGCACAAAGGCTCGAGAAGTAAATGCTAGTAGGGTATGAGTGCTAAATGTATAACCCAGCGTAAAATTTATAACTGTTAAATAATAAATTCGTAATTGTCAATAACAGTAATAATGAAATCGACTCATAACCCTCGGTGACACATATGAGTTTGGTCAGACCTTTTCCGATTTTAATTGCAATTTAAACATATTTTTAATTGGCTCTGCGACTAGACTGTTTGTAACATTTTGAGGCATGTGTTAAAAAAGATCAAGGTTTCCTTACAATTTGCTTCGATTTTTGGTTTGAATTTGGTTTCAATTTTGGTGCAAATTTTGACCTGGATTTGCTCTGACTTTCGGTCTGTATTTTTGTCTGAACACCGGTCTGAATTTTAATCTGAGTTACGGACAAAGTTTGATCTGGATATCGATTCATGCACATATGTTTCTGTACAAAACCCCAATACAAAGATTACTAGGTATAAAGATGTTTTGGTCTATACATTACATTTGTGACGCATGAGTCTGGCCAGACCCATATACCTTTCGATGCATTTGTATGGAAATATTGCGATTTTGGACATGCAATCGGACACATTTTTATTTTATACCTTGAAGGTGCAAATTGCTTAATTTTTTTTCTTAGTGATTTTCACAAACAGTGCCGGTCAATGAAATTGCAATGACGGACGAAAAATGTTTCATATCACAAAAAAAATATTTTTCAGTGATATATTTAAAAAATGTTTAAATATGAATAACAGCTTAACGTCTTTTATACTTGCAATAAAATTAGTTTGTATGTCAAAGGTTTTATAAAAATTTTAAAAATTAAAAGACTATGACAACTTATGATTTGAACGGACAAAAAATATTGTCCGATCTCTCGGACATGCTATCTGCCATCCACTATCATCGATAGAAGAATACTTTCTGAATGGACAAAGAAGGCGTTTGTTCCGTCAACTATCGAGGATTTTGGGAAACAATGACAATAGCAAATTGGGATTCGAAACCAATATCACACTCGCGATGGTTGACAATTGCAAACAGATTTCTGAAATTGTAAATTTCTTTTGGGAAAACCATCTGAAAACCTCATTCGAAATGTAAAATACTTTTTTACAGTATACTTACCTCTGCTATTTGAAATCAAAACCAAATCTCGGATGGTTGACGGACCTAAACATATTTCAGAATGTATTAAAAAATGCAGCAAATTACCTTCCAAAGTCCAGGCAGTAGTTCATAACGCCTTCTTTGCCCTTCCAGAAAATATTCTTTTCTCGATTGTTGTGGATGACAGAAAGCATTTCCGGGACTTAGGAGAGTTCTAAAAACGAAAGAAGTTCCCGTAAAGCGAAAAAATGTTAGAAACTTTTTGGTTCCCAAATAAAGCTTGAAGCAAATAATTATGAATTAATAAATTTATCTGAAACAAAACTCTTTGAAACTCATTACATTTGAATTAGTACCAGAATTAGTTCAATAGAAACTGATTACAGACGTTTTTTTTGCTGGGTAACTACAAAATCAACGTGTGTGTTGTAGAAAAAAAAAAATCTTTTATAAAATGCCTTTAAAATGTCTTTCAAAATGTTTGCACCACTCTCTCTCTCACTCTCTCTTTCTCGCTGCTTTCATCACACACAATGCCATTCTTTCTTTGGCTCTCACGCAAAAATCATAAATCTTTTAGAAAATCTTCTTCTGTGTTTGAAATCTTGGCTGTTGCTTTTTGTCCTACAAGATTTGCACGTGTGTATACACATATATATTTCTGTGTGTGTGTGTGCGAGTATGTGTGTTTGTATGCTTGTGTTTGTTTATAGGTGTTTTGTACTTTAGATTGCCTTATTTTGTTGTAGTATTTCTTCTTTTTTTTTTCCTGTAATACCAATAGCGATAGTAGCGACTTTATGATTTAATACAGTCATTTTGCCCACGCGTGCTCCAATTGCTGGCTGGTGGTGGTGCTGCTGCTGCTGCTGCTTCTGCTATTTCCTTGCTACTTATATACTTCCGTTTTCCGGTGTGTTGCTGCCTTGTTGCTACTACATTCCACTTTGGTTATGGAAATCGATATTTGAAGTGAATCTCATCTATGATGACAGAATTTTTACAATCAACTTTATCACTTTATTATTTTATATACACCACTAGCAAAAGTGAAATAAGTTTTTCGAAGCATGAAATGCTACGGCAACAGTTAAAAAATGCTTCTCTTCCTCTGTAATTTCCAACAGCGCCCCTTTTGCGGTTTAACAACTTTATTGGCATATTTTGATGTATATGAATAAAAAAAAAAAATAAAAAATGTTTTATTATTTTATTTTCCTTTTGAACATTTTCTTCATAAACTTGTATGTATGTATGTATATACACTTGTGTTTTTATGTTTTTGTGGGTATGTGTATTTACTTTAATATTTCGAAATTGACTATTTCCGTTATATTACAGAATAATAAACTCGTTTGAGTGTTAAATGTCAATTGTATTTGTTTCTGATTGTATTTGTTGTAGTTATCGGTGTCGCACTTAACTGTGTGTGGATGAATGTGAGTTTAAGTTTATGGATTTATGGATAGCTCAATCTGAGTACGAGTAAATGCAGAAGCGTAAAAAAATAAAAACTAATTTTATTTGCACAAATACTTATCAGAAATTTATTAAAGTATTTCTTTACCTTTTTAGTATTCAGAGTTTAAAAAAACAAAACAAAAATATTGGAAATTATAGTGAGCACGGATATCTTTGCAGACTAAATTGTTACTAGTCGGTAAGGCCCCAGTAACTGAGGCTAGTTTTTTGCGGAAGAAATCTCTTTATGAAAAACAAATATCAAAAGAGAAGCAAACTACTCCTTGGAGTTTGTTTTGTTATTTGTATATGCAGACCAGGGATGCCAACTCATTTTTTCTCTCTCCCCGATAACCCTCGAGAAATTCCCCGATTTTCGATCGACTTCCCCGCATTTGTATAATTTCATATTATAACAGCGCTACACGCACTTTCTATATAAACATTTTACAAAAACGAAATTGACCTCAGTGAGTGTTATTTTAAGGCGACCCTGAACTTTCTCGGTCCAAAACTTAACAAATTTTTATGGGACTGGTAGATTAATAGAAATGCACTTTCTGACTCCGGAATTCTTAACATATAAGCTTCAGCCCACTTTTGGACATCAAAGTTCTCAAAGGAGAAGACATGGGATTTTTTTTGACTCAAATACAAATTGGCAAAAACTTTGTTTTGAGAAAAACGGGTTCAAAGTTTTGACTATCGGTTTTTAACATATAAAATATATGTACTTCATCTTCTTTATGATGGCTGATCGTAATTTGTAAGTTTACAGATTTGTCAGCAATGGTTAAGAGTCAATCAGGAGGTGCTGGACGAAGGCATAGCCAAGCCTTTCTGAATGGCCAAAAGGGAAGCCGAAAAGCCGCGCGACTGTTTTGGCCTGACTGACACCCGCCGCTATAATCTCTGCGTTTTCTGAAATTTTTTCAAAATACTTTTGAATTATAATACTTTCAAATATTTCAAATAGTACACTTTTTTAAAAATCGATTTCTCCAAACCAATAAATTGCAGGGCCTGCTTAAAAAAAGATGAAGATTTTAAGACCCAAAATATGAAACATGTTAAACATGTTACATTACATAAAATTTGACAAAAAATATTCTACAGACTTTAAATACTAAAAGCTGAATGACTTCAAATTCCCCACAAAAAACAGCTCATTCCCCGCACCAAGTAAAATTCCCCACAAATAGGGGAATTCCCCGCAAGTTGGCATCGCTGATGCAGACAATTCGTTAGGTAATTCTGAGAGATGCCGTTACTCATGTCTCCTCTCTCTCTCTCTCTCTCATTTGTTATTTACTCCCGCTCAGGCAATGATTTTTTCAACGATGAATGCAATGCTTTATTCAATGAGCGAATTTTAAAAAACTTCCGACGCTAATATTTTGGAATTGGCTTAACCGATTTTAAATCTGATAATTTTTGGCTAACCTACTCGTCTCTTTAAGCTCTTTTAATGGATATATAATATGATAGTATAGCACTTCTGGATCTTCTGGAATAAAATTGTAGTTACACTAATAAATGTATAGATGTCAAAATCCATTCGATCTCTGGGTCACTAAAGTGTTTGCCAAGCAGAGGTCTCAGTAATTAGAAGTGCAGATGATAAGTTTGAGTGTAATACAATACTTTGTTATGTCACAGATATCCAAGTAACCATATTAGGTCCTTTGGTAGTTTTTTATTACCTTTAAGGTAGTCTCTGAATGTCAAATAGGTTTTAACGAGGAAGCCAGGTCATTTTTGGTACAGATACCAGATCATAACGACATTTCCGGGAATTGTAAAGCCCAAGATCGTAGCCAGAGCGATCCAAAATCATCCCCCTCCTTGCCACAAAATATCCAAAACCGGCCTAGGTAAATCCAATGTTCTAGTAAGTTTAAGCAGGTTCTCTAATTCTCATCTCACAAATCTGTGGCAATAAGAAATAACAGCTAAACTCAAAAGTTTACCAAAAATCTGTTGCGTCTTTTTCATTATAAAACCCAAAATATTGAAAGCTCTTACATAATTATTGGAGTTCAATTAATAAAAAACTATGGAGACTGCTAAATTGCAAAAATTTTTGAAAAATTTTCAACATTTTGTGATTTATAATAAAAAAATACGCAGTAGGTTTTTATTCGACTTTTGAGTTTAGCTGTTATTCCTTATTGCCATAGAATTAACAAAATATGCTTAGGCTGATATGAGACGCTGAGAAAAAAGTGGTAAAACTTCTACGTTCAGAAAAAATTTTACTTAAGAGCAAAAGCAAAACGAAATATGTTCAGAGCAAAAGTGAAACAAAATATGTTCAAAGCGAGAACGGAATAAAAAACTGTGCTGTTCTTGCTCTGAAAGAATTGTTATACCATTTTTGCTCTTACTTTTAAGGCGTTTTATTTTAACTCTAAACCGTATTACTTATGCCATTCTTGCACTGACACTCTAAATTATTTCACTTTTGCTCTTATATAAATTTTAGCCCGCTTTTCCTCTCAGCCTGTCAATTAAAACTCGAATTCTTCCGCCATTTTGAAGGACGTCAGGTCACTTTTTTAGTACACAAAGGCACAATTCTGTATAAGTTTGTTTGTAATTATTGTAAAAAAAAGTATTTAAAATGCCCCTATTCCGACTAGACCTAACCCCTTAACCCCGCTTTCAGCCGGTCTTGCTGGTTGCAGGGTTAAATTATAAAATTTTAAGACAACAAAAAAAACTTTAATTTAATTGCGAAAAAATTTACAAATCATCATCTCAAATTAACTAAGACCACTTGCCTCTTAAGTAACCAAAATCCATTAAGATTATTAACCACAACAACAACAACAAACCCAACAACTATTATTAATACTGCAAAGAGCCATCAGATACCTAAAGAAGAATTATAATAAAAAAAAGAAGCAAAGTAGCTAAACTCGAGAAGCAACGACAATACTATATACTATACACGCACAAGCATACAGCTACGGTCAAAATAATAGTATCGACATAAGAAAAATTTTTCAAATCACGCAACCACTTGGGATGAAAAAATTAGAAAATGGGACGACTCGAAAGTCAACTACTGCGACCTAGACGATATTTTGTACCAAAGTCTAAAATAACGAAAGAAAAAAGAGAGGAAAGATAGATAGATAAGAAATACCCTAGCCAGAAACCGAGTCCGAGACTCCAAAGACAAGAGCCCTAGCACGCTGCCACTAGACCACCGAGGCGATGTTTAATCAACGAACTTAGTAAAAAAACGACCAGCTTTGTCAGCCGTTTCATCAATAGAAATAAAAATACGTTTTTCTTCAATAATTATTAGGCCGGATTTCTAAAAAAAAAAAAAAAAAATCTCGAGTATAATTTTTTTTGCACTGTGGACTCATCGGAAACTTTTTTTTATGTATTTCTCAAAACAGGTTTCTGAATTTTAGGCTGTGGAGCTTTTTCAACGTTATCTCCCTGTTGATAATAATTTGCGAAACCGCCGTTCGGAACCGTCGTTAAACTTTAGGCCTAACCATCGTCTCTGTGGTCTAGTAGCTGTGTGTCAGACTCTTGTCCCTAGAGTTTCGGGTTCAATTCCCGGCTATGGTATGGTTTTTTATCTATATTTCTTTAGGTTCAATAGATCTTATTGGTCGCACTACCTGACTTTCGGTTACTGGACCAATTTGCTATATATTATAGCATTTGTTATAGAATTTATTAAAGTGCCACTTATCGGATTTTAACATAACTAGGCAGGTTCATGAGATATTTCATTAAGTGGTAGAATTAAAAGTAAAAAAAGGAACGAAAAAAATAGTAAAACATAGTAATGAAAATAGCAATAAAAAAGTAGTAGAAAATAGTCATGAAAATAGCAGTAAACAATAGTAGTGGAAAAGGTAGTAGTAAAAGGAGTAGAAAAGTATTAGAACTTGTTGTAAAAGAGTGGTAGAAATGGTAGTAAAATAGTAGCTGACAAAGTAGTAGAAAATAGAAAAATAGTAAAAAAGTAGAAAATAGTAGTAGAAATAATAGTAAAAAACAGCTAAAAAAAGTAGTAGAAAATAGTAGTAGAAATAGAAAAAGTTGTAATTAAGGTAATAGAAAATAGTATTAGAAATTGTTGTAAAACGTGGTAGAAATGGTAGTTAAAAAAAGTAGCAGAAAAAGTAGTAGAAAAATAGTAAAACATAGTATTAGAAAAATAGTAATAAAGGAGTAGGAAATAGTGGTAGAAATAATAGTGAAAAACAGCTAAAAAAGTAGTAGAAAATAGTAGTAGAAATAGAAAAAGTTGTAGTTAAGGCAATAGACAATAGTATTAGAAATTGTTGTAAAACGTGGTAGAAATGGTAGTTAAAAAAAAAGTAGCAGAAAAAGTAGTAGAAAAATAGTAAAACACAGTTTTAGAAAAATAGTAATAAAGGAGTAGAAAATAGTGGTAGAAATAATAGTAAAAAACAGCTAAAAAAGTAATAGAAAATAGTATTAGAAATTGTTGTAAAACCTGGTAGAAATGGTAGTTAAAAAAAGGTAGCAGAAAAAGTAGTAGAAAAATAGTAAAACATTTTATTAGAAAAATAGTAATAAAGGAGTAGAAAATAGTGGTAAAAATAATAGTAAAAAATAGTAACATTAAAAAAGTAGTATAGCATTAGAAAAAATAGTAAAACAGTAGTAGAAAGGAAGAAATTGTAGAAAAATGTAGTAAAAAATTAGTAGAAAAAAGTTGTAAAATAGTAGTAGAAAATATTAGTAGAAAAAGTAGAAGAAAACTCAAACTGCAAGAATTTTTAAAATCCGGTATTGACAAATAATACTTCCATAGTAAATCTTAGTACCGTACCCTAAATGGATTCTAAGACATCCCGTAATCAAACTTCAGGTTCTTTGGAAAGTGCCACACTCCCTTTGTCAGTCACCTATATTTTTGCTGTAGCATGGCATTGTTAATTCATATTTTTGTACCAAATTCTGGTACTGTGCTGCTATAATAATTCTTCTTGAGATATACCAAAAAAAAAAGTATTAGAGTTAGGATGTTGAGTTGAGGGTGGGCTGGACTAAACCAAAGCACTCAGTCACAAAGACCATTGTACTATACCCGAGATAGAGCCAGTAGAAGAAAGTAGAAAGACAGGAAAGGTATGTGAAGATGTGTAGGGTCTAAGGTCTCTCAACCTCGATCTTCTTTGCTTCGCTGATGAACCTTAGAAGCTCAAAAAAGTATTAGGACTGCATGAGAGGTGCCACGCCTACTTTTCCAAAAGTCTTTATGAATATAGCTATGTTTCATCTTCTCATTAAAGCAAATATATTCTGGGAACATGACTTCTATCTGTTATTTCTACGATTTTACACATATTCATATAAAGATTATTATGTGTAAATATTTATCCTTTGTGGAATTACTATTATTTTGTCCATAGCTGTAATATACCTACTCACAATGAAAAACGGAAAAGGAAACTTAAAAATACCAACAACAACTTTTTGACGAGCATCTTTCATTTTTTTTTTTCTATTTTTTTTTTTTTTCGTTCACTTCCACGCTTGGTCCCAATTGTGTGTAAATGATTATAAAAATTATTTTAATAGACATTGTATTGTTGTTGTTGATGTTTTTGCTTGGGGGCATGATTTTGTTGTTAGATGTTTCCGTTGTTTTTGTTATTATTGTAGTTGTTGTTGCTGCTGATGTTGATACTCTCTATTGTATAAGTTAATTTATGTCACTGGGGATATTATTTACAAATTTATCACAGTCATGGCTTCAGTATACAGCATCGCTAAAAACACCAACAACAATAATAACAACAAAAAACAACTACAACAATGGCGGAAAATAAAATACAAACAACAACAACAACATTAGTCATATGACGCTCGTCGTATATTTACTATCATTTTTATACTAAATAGTAGTAGTGGTAATAAAATATTATAGCTTGAACACAGCAGCTGCTTGTTTAACAAAGCATCCTCTTGTTTATTTGTTTGTCAGTGTATGTGTGTGTGTATGAAATTTTCGTGTGCGTAAATTTATGTCAAAATGACAGTTACATTGACATGTTTCACATTGTACGCGTTAGCAGCGATGGCGAGGTTAAATAACATCAAAAGGTTCAAAACAACATTTTTTTTTTTTTCGAAAACTTTATTTGATTGTTCTCTTTCCTCTCACTCTCTTTCTCTTCTAGATTTTTTTTTTTTTTTTTTGCTTTATTTACGTGGGTTAGAATGTTATAACGCTTATTAGAAGCTCATGCTCCTTTTTCTTTGACACACACACACACACACACATACATATATGTATCAAAAGTAAAGTTGAATTGAGTCAGTCGAAACGTCGAGTCGCACATCAATCACAATCATAATAATGTTCGTGATGATGATGATTTTGATTATAATAGCGTTGCTGGAAAATTTTGTAGAAAATTTTTTGTTGCTTATGCGAATGAATTAAGGGTTTCCTTTTCGCTTGGTTTACTACTTCAAAGTGTTTATTCAGCATTTATATACATTTGCATATAATGTATTATTTATATGCATGTGTGAGTGTAGGTATGTGTGAATGTGTTTATTCTTCAGTTTCAGTATCTTGAGATTTCTCTCAATTTACGCACACACACACACATGTGCGTAACTATTCATATGTGTGTTTGCATGGAAAATAGAATTCAATTAATTATAAATTTATATGTTCATGTTTATTTGATTATATTCAATTAAATTGCTTGAGCAGACACTTTTTTGGTTAGACAATATCCAACTCATATAAGGTTTTAATTAAGTTTTCGTGCATGTATCTTTGGTAATTTAAAGTGTTTCTTTAAAATTTTAAATCACATTGTTGACCTCTTCACATTGTTTGAATATTCTGATTCAAAAGATTTTAAAACTTTTGTTGAAACAAATTTTTCAAGTGTTTGTTTGACTTTATTGACGGAGTGCTAATTGTAGTACCTTCAATTAAGTATGCATATTTTTGTGAATTTTTGAAAAATGTTCTTTCCAGTGCAGACGGTACATATAGATGAACTCAGAGATTCATTAGAGATGGCAATTTAGTACTTTTAAGTATGCAAACCTTTACAGATACGGATTCCACATTTGCGGAGTCATATTTAATTTGGGGGGGGGGGGGGGGGGGGGACGAAGGTATTTTGGGATAAAAATCCGGAAACCTGATCGGAAATATCCGATATAAACGGTCTAACTTCTCGATAAAGTACGTCCGTCTTGTTGTACACCTCTGAAAATGAACCTCGGTTTATTTTATGATGATTCTAAAAATAATTCAGCTCTAGCCACTACCATTCATGAGCTGCTGGCTAGCAGACTTAAAATTAATTTTTATGCAGAACCCTTGAATTTTCCAGTATCTATTATTTGTGAACCAAAAGTAGCCTACCAAAAAATATGTTCCCAGTACAAAAGTCGATTCTTAGAGGTTTTCCCGAGATGGTCCAGCTCACGAACGGTACTCGCTAGAGCTGAAATATTTTGGGAATCATCATAAAATAAACCAAGGTTCAATTTCAGGGGTATACAACAACAACAATTTTTTTTCGTATGGCAATTTACCCTACATATCAGTACCATTTTAACCTCAAGACAAAGTAGCATTTGCTACAGGCCACGAGAAAAGTATAAAGCAAATCAAAATATAAATATTTCTTGCTTGCAATGAAGTTTTGCCAGTCAGTCGCCTCTAATATGGACAAGCTGACGGCATTTGGTAAGGTCAAGTGCAATCAGGTCCCCTCGTGCCTGGTCATTTAAACGGAGATTTGGTCGTCCCCTTTTGTGCGTTCCACCACCGTGACTCGAATAGAAAACCTGCCTAGCCAGAGCGTTTTCTTCCATTCGCTTAACACGGTCTAGCCAGCGAAGTCGCTGCTTTTTTATTCGCTTGACTACGTCAATGTCGGCGATTTAAATTAATCGATCTTCTCCATGTCTTTGCAGGTGCACCAACGCATAAGCCTCTTCCCTGAGGATTCCATAGAAGCGCTTGACGAGTTATATTTTCGTTGGGTCTGCGGAGTGTATGTCCGATCCACCGCCGAATTTAGTTAGTCGTAGTACAGATATCGACGTTACTTATGCGCTTAGGCCACCATATTTTGAGTAATTGACGCAGGCATTTATAAGAAAAAGCTTGTAGACGTGCGTCGATTGCTTTTGTACGCTTCCTTGTCTCGCACTCGTAAAAAGAAACGGATTTGACGTTAGAGTTGCAAATGCGTAATTTGATGTTGCTGAAGATTTGTCAATATTTCCAGATAATTCATAGCATACCAAACGCATCTGGTTCGATCTTATTCAGTACACGTCGTCCACACATATCGGACCATAGATTTTGCGAAGTATCTTCCTCTCAAACGCACCTAACAGCTTCTCATTATTGGAGCTAAATGTCCACATCTCGGCTCCATACATTAGGACGGGAGGGATAACAGACGTAAAATAGCGTTATTTTTATCCGTACGGAGAGAGCTCTGCTTCCCAATTACTTACTGTGTCTTGATCTCAAGGCAATGACAATGACATTATAATTATTATTATTTTTGTTGGATCCTAAGTAAACGAAATCCTTGACGACTTCAAAAGCATAATTGTCAACAGCGACATTTTGTTCAAAACGCCGTGACTCCTTGTTTGTTGAAGCAAGATATTTCGTCTTGTCCTCTTTTATCACTAAACTTACTCGACGAGATTCCCTTCCCCCAAGTTGAAGAATGCTGCGCTGACTGCTCGCGCATTGGTGTCAATGATGTCGATGTCATCAGCGTATGCTAGAAGCATGGCACTCTTGTAGAAGATAGTGCCGGAGATGTCGATGTTTGCAGCACAAAATATTTTCTCCAGCCTAAGGATGATGAAGCCATATAATAGGGAATAGCCTTGTCTGAAACCTATTTGGCATCAGATGGCACGGAGAGGTATTATTTTGCAAAGACAAATGAACTTTGCAGGGATACCAAAACCAGACACTGTGGCGTATAAGTGATCCCTAATCTTGCTGTTGAAGGCGGCTTTATAATGGAGTGTGCGCCCCGAGTTGTTTTTCTCGGGTTATTTCCAGGATTAACCATAGTGTGAGTATCTGGTCGATGGAAGATGTGTCAGACCTGAAGCCACACTGATAACGTCTAATTAGCTTGTTGACAATGGGCTTTAGTCTTTCACACCATACGCTTGATAAAACCTTATATGCGATATTGAGAAGGCTTATTCTACGGTAGTTGGCGCAGATCACGGGTTCCCTTTTTTGTGAATTGGGTAGAGTGTGTTGAGATTCCAATCACTGGACATCCTTTCATCCGAACATATTACGCATAAAAGCTCGTGCATACGTATTTGAGCTTTTTGCTTTCAGTTATGTTATCTGCACCCGCAGCCTTTTTTCTTTCAGCCGAGCGATGTTTGTTAAGACCTCGTCAAAGTCGAGCGTCGGTACTTCAGAGCCGTCAGTGATTGGGGTTTCCGAAACACCCCCAATGACGGTATTGTTGCCGTCATCGCTATTAATACCTTCGAAATCTGTCACCAAATTTCCGTCTTCGTCCTTGCAAGAAGAGGCGCCAGTCTTCACTACTTTCGAACCTCATTCCTATCCGCAAATATTTCGATAACATCGAACGCACGTACTTCTGCCTCTCGTTTCTTGCGGCTGAAAAAACGTTTTCCCTCCATCTTCAACCATCTGTACGCTCGTTAGCAGCTAGCGTTGCAACTGACTGCAGGGTGGCTCTATTTACGGGGTTTTTCGTTTCAGTAGCTTCGCGACACTTTTGATTCTACCATATATTTCTCTGTAAGCGATGGTAGTCTACCACCTCTTCGGCAGTCATACGCATTACGCGGGAGATGTGTGTCCCATGCTCGCATATATCATGAAGTTGAAATATATTTTGTGTTAGGATGAGTAAAAGTCGATTGGCGAAATCTTCGGCTGTCCATGATGTTTGCAGCTTTTCTATCCGATGATGTCAGCTCGGTATCTTTCGATGATATCTACCAGCTGGTTAGACACAGCTTTCCTGTAAAAGGTTCGGACATTCCAGGTGCATATCCGTAAATCGTTGTCTCCTTTGGGTGTTTGCCGACGCACAATCATTAATTCAAGGACACTGAAAAACCCGCTGCGCACATTAGTTAAATCACTAACGGGTATCAGATAGCTATCCAGGGGAGTGCCACAAGAACTATTTTGTAGAGAAAAAGTTTAACAAATTAAGAAAAACTAATCAAAAAATATTGATTTTGTGAAAACCACGACGATTAAAAAAATTCAGAGTTGCATTTCCCCGCAATTTTCGATTACGGATAACTCGGAAAATCTTCGAAATTCAGACAAAAGAAAAAATAAGGATCTCGTTATTTCTCGATAAGAACAAATTGTATGAATTTAAGCGAACATTTTTTTTTCACTGGACGATTTGAATTGGAAAGGGCCTAAGACAAAGATAATTAAAGTACGCTGAGTAGGGTCTTCTTAAGGAGTTCAATAAGTTTTACAAAAGTGATGAATTGACTCTACCTAAGTATAAGTTATTGGTTTATCGCTATTATTATGCAGATCACCGACCATATATTTGAAGAAATAAGATACAGTGTCAGGCAGTGTTAAGAACTTAACCTTTTTCACTGGCACAAAAAAAAAACTACTGAGAACTCTAATTTTAATAAAAAAAAATTCACAGCTACCTGCTTGACAAGTTTTTCGTCAATATGACAAAGAATGCAAGCGAATCTGAGAACTTTTTCGCACCTCTTTGACAATCTTCAACTTCGCACTTCTTTCATTTTAACCAACCCTGTCTCTTGTTTATTTAAAGGTTAAAATCATGCACTCAAATTGTTTCTATGCAGATTAACTCAATTTAAAAAAGTTGTTCTGATATTAATCATATTTATGCCTTCGTCACTCAACTTATAAATACGTAATAACTTGAGGATGGCATTTTCCTTTCAAAATACGATGAGTACTTGGTAGGAAAATATTTCTATTCAACACAATTCATTGGGTTACAAGGAAAAATTCGTTTCCTTTTCTTTTTATTTTTCATTTCTACCCTAAACTTTTTCGAAAAGGAACAAACGGTGCTAATAAATTTTGTAAAGCTTTAGAAGATTTTAAATAATAATCCCCTAAAAAACTTTCATCACGCTCATGGTCGTATCTAAAGCAATATGCGATGAGTTTTCTTTAAACTCTTGAAAACCCTTTTGTTTTCTATTTTACTGTATGCTCATTACTGAACACAAATTACTGGCTTTTTCCCCCAACTCAATAAATAAATTCTTTCTACTTTTTATATTGTATTTGAACAGAATTGTCTGCACTTGACTATACGTTTGTTTGTTGTTTTTTTTTTCTGGTTAGTGGTTGTTGTCGTTGTTATTGTGGTTTGTATTTGTCAAACCGCAATTTCTCTACGTTCATTCAAAAACACAATCGTATTAATGAACTCTATGAATGAATGATGCTTACATACAAACAGATACTTTGACACGCACACAAACACACACACACGGAGACATAATAAAAAAAAACCTAGCACACACATACATACGTACATAAAAAACAGGAAATTGCTAAACGAATGGGCTAGAGAGAAAGAGAGAAGAAGAAGAAAACCAATAGCGAGCAACCGCAAAGTTAAATCAGGCAACAAATGACCTCATTTCAGACGGTAGGATAACAAAGTTGGCAAATAATTACACAGCTATCGGAGATACACACACACATACGCAGTGACAAACATTCAATTTCAAGCATATATGTATGCGGTAATATAATAATACAAAGTAGCTTATGTCTGAGACTGTAGTTTTAAGAAAATTGCAATTTTATGTAGAATTCTTGTTAGGCCACCGAAGCATGAGGGTTTATAAAAAATTATGTAACACGATTTCTAAGCCTTCTTTTAAATTGCTGATGAGACAGAAAAGTAGCTACAGTAAATAAGAATATTAAGAGCAGTATAACTCAATTTTCGCTTATGTCGACTTAAGCTATTTTGTCTTATTGCCACAGATATGTATTCCAATATACAAATGTATGTATGTATGTATGTATGTGTATAAATATGTAAACATACTAAGCAGCTATATCCTTTACTGTGGCGTACCATATGCCTAGACATGGTATACTAACTACCCAGCCAAAAATTATAACTAATTTTTAACAAAACTAAATTCGTTACTGAATTTATTAAAAAGTAATGAATTTTCAAATACAATATTTTTTCTAAAATGGCATCGACTCAAAAATTGCTTACCTCTAACATTACGCAATACAAATCGCACGAGTTCAATAAGTGGATGGACTAATTGTAGGTCGCAGAGCTGAAAAAGAATGCAGTCATTTTGAGCAGCAGTCATTGAAGTCATTGCGAATGAATTAAATTTTTTGACTGCAGTCTTCCATTATATTTGAGACTTATGAAAAGAAGTCACGAAGTCTTCTTGACGTCAATGACTGTTCCATTCATTTGGAACAGTCTACTGTGACTTCACTATAAATAAGTCACAATAATGCCATGAATTCACATTATAATTGAAGTCGCAGTCATGACTTCAAATTTTGTTGAAGTCTTAAATTCAATGGAGACTTCACTTTTACAGACTGCAGTCATTTATTGAAGGATACTACAAAAAATATTAAATTTATTTAATTAATAGTGCACCTAGTGCATAATGACTTCATTGACTTCAATTGACTGCAATTGACTTCAATTAAATGACTTTAAATCAATCAATGAATTATTCAGGTCAAGACTTCACTCAAGAAACTGCTCATCCATGAGTTCATATGAATTATTTTCCAATGAATGGTCAGTTAATGACTTCATGATTTTAATTCTTCACAAAAATGTTGGAGTAATTCAGTCAATTTTAAACGAAGTCAACCAACTAAAAACTTGAAATGACTGCATTTTTTTACAGCTCTGCTAATCAGGAATCTGAAGTCAAAAAGCCCTCAAAAAAAAATGCTATCGAAAGAAACTCTAAAATGAGATGAAAGAAGAATAGTGGGTTCGAAGAAATAGGGTGAAAAAGTATTCAAAGTTTTATAACGAATGGAGCAACTTTTGATTGCTCAGCAAATATAACAGCAAATCGTATCAATTTGAAAGAAAATTGTTTTAACTGAACAATTTGAAATGGAATGGTTAAATTATATAATTATGAACACTCGAGGTGCTGCGATTCTGATTCAGACTGCAAATGAGTGACCCAAAATCTTGTACACTTCTTGATTTTAAACTGCTACCGCTATTTTTTTGTTACTTTTTGATTTACTGCTTTCAAATCAAAAGGACCTTAATTAATAATAATTTCTACTCCCTCACTTTTATAGTTAACCTCAGTATTCGCGAAGAATTTTTATATAGTTGAATGGCGGCCCAAGTGGTTGAAGGTTTCATCTCTGAAAAACTAAAAAACTGCAACTGGAAAGAAATTTCGGTAACATATCTAAGCTAGACTGGCGACAAATCTAGCATTTCCTTTATTTGAGCTCAAGGGCATAGACACTTAGATTCCTTTAAGCAAACCTCATACACGGAACTTGTTCTCTATCTGCAAAAAAAAAGGCTCTGAAGAATTTCCAAGAATATTCCATATGCCTAACTAACTACAGATGAGATACATGGCCATCACAATTACAGAATAGCCAGAAAGGTCTTGGTCTGATCTTAATATAGTTCTTAAAGAACCCGAAATTTTCAGGAAGCCAAATTAACAGTTATCAGAACAGGTCAGTTTGCTACTAGATCTATAAAGATTCACTCATAATTTTTAAACAACAGAATCATCGATACAGAACCTTTTCAACAGTTACTTTGTAGCTGTCCGGCCCTCGGAAGTACTATGCCCTGACTACTGCGAGCCCCTTTCTTTTACGACTTGAACGAATTTTTCAGCTAAAGTCAATCTTTAATCAAAAATCCTACACGCCATAGCTTTATGGTTTCAAACTAGCACTTACTGTGTAAATTATACTGAAATTTCAAATGAGATTCAATGAGAACATAACGTAACTTTATAGCCTGCAAAGTTTTTATTATCATTTCTAATATGAATAGCATTCTTCATTTTACGCATATATGACTCATCACAGAGCAGCATACCACCTAATCACTCTAAATTTTGTACATCAAAGAAATTTCTTCACAAATATATATACATATTGTCGCCTGAGAATTGATTTGGCGTATAGGTATACGAATTTGTATACACATATGCCAAATCAATTCTCAGGCGACGATATATACGTTGAAAATTTTTTAGCTTCTTAGCAGATTCTATTTTTGCCATTATCAATTATATCACAGTGTAATAATAAATTTAGAACAAGAAACGGTCTTCATGGAATTGAAGTATAGGTATAGTATAGTCAAACCCCCGGATCGGTTTTGTCAGATTTTAATTTTTCGCTGGGTTGGAATTTCAAAAACTGATCAAAAATATACTACGTTATTTTATATATTTGAAATTACAGATTTTTTTCATGTTGCTGAACATGAATCTGTTATTAAAATTTTCAATACTATACTATACTTGTACTTGAACCTCACGAGAACCGTTTCTTGTTCCAAGAGATGACCCCCTTTTTTTTGTACGTTGGCAGGTGCAAATCTTGCATAGATAACGTAGAACCCCAGTTCTACGATTATGTCGAATTCCTACCGACTGAAACCACCTACTTCCTCTCCTACCACTCTCCACGCGGGACTACCTCTAGGTATTACTTCTGCATTTGCGGTGTTGCGTATTAAACGATCGGCTTTACGCGCATGCTCTGCGTACCTCAGTTTACTGATTATGTTAGCAGTTACCATGGCTGCTGTTCTCCACTTCTCTATGGTGTCACACATCTGTGAGGTTAGGTTAGTCACCATTGGAGGTTCTCCAAATACTCTCTTCAGGTCCTCTTTTTCACTTTTGAAACATGGACAGTGGAAGAGGATGTGCTTTCCTCGTCTGGGAAGCTCAGACAATACGGGTGTACTTCAAGTTTGAAGCGGTGTGTATACTGCTTGAAGCATCCATGTCGGCTGAGCAACTGCGTGATATTAAAGTCCACTTCTCCGTGATTTCGCTGGGACCACTTTTCTATGCCCAGGATTAGGTCAAAAGTGCAGCGGCCGTTTTCAGACTGCTCCTACCTTCTTTGCTACACTTTTTTGCGCATTCGTTGGCCTTTCGCCTGTTATGCTGTAAAGAACCTTCATTTCGCATGTAAACAACTCAATTGAGACCTTGCTGGCAATAACGTATATGCCATCGTCGGTAACTGTACGATATGCGCTAGGTACTATTATGGCACAAAGCCTGTGCGTTGCGCGAATACATACATTTTAGGTGCGTTTTCTTCGCATCTGTCCATATGGGTGCAGCATATAGCATCACCCAACTGATTACTCCTTACAGCAGTTGCCGCCTCCTTTCTCGTGGGCCAATGATATTCCGCATAATACGTGTCAATGCTTTGTTTATTCTGCCTGCTTTATTACTACCAAATGTTCCTTGAAAGTCATCCTAAAGTCCATAAGTACTCTTTGGTACTTAATGTGTGGCTGCAAGGTGACCTGGTGATTTCCGACTGTGATAGTTATTTCTTCGCGCACTTTCCTAGTGCTCGGTACTACGCATTCGGTCTTCTGATTAACCAGTTCCAGTTTTGCGCCATTCAGCCATACCCTCACTCTCGCAATTTCGTCGTTGCATGTCGCCTGCAAGAAGTCTACTTTACACTCACGTTACTCTTTACTCAAAATTTTGTTTTCAGCGTACTGAGATTAAGTGTGCTAATCGTGGACAACAACAACTTGTTACTATTCCACAACTTTTTCATTATCGTTTTAAATATATTGACGTTATTCTATGCTACTAGAACATCACAGTAAATCCTTAATTTTTGGTAACAGATGAGGATTGTAGTTAATTCCAAGTATCAAAAATTAAGCTGCTTAAAAACTTACTGGCAAGAACGTGTAAAATTCCTGAATATATTACAACTTATCAAATTATGAAACTTAAAATTTCGTAATTTTTGTTTTTGCTGGGCACATATACAAACACAGATAGTTACATGCATACATATACCCAGCCGACCAAATCTTCGTAAATGATATCGTTTACGAAACTTTGGTGATAGTTTTGCGGACAAAACTATCGCTAACGGATCCGAAAACGATAAGAAAACGAATCATATGTCGCTCAGTTTGTGGCAGTAAAAGTCTCGTCCACGACACTCGCAAAAGATGATATCTATATGATGATAGCTAGCATTTTGCGAGTCTTCTTACGAATCGTTTGTGATATCATTTGGGAGCAATTAGCGATATTTTTTACGAGTCATTTATGATAACGGTAACGAGCCTTTTGCGATATTTTTACGAGTCTTTCATTCATATCATTTTTTACTACAACTACGAAAATTAATAATTTTGTGGTCTGCTTGATTTTCAAATATTTTTTATCTATTACTACAATATTATTATACTACTCTGTATTATAAAATAAAAAAATAAATAATAAAAATAATAAAAATAAAAAAAATTATGGATTTTAAATTGTACTTATAATTTAAAAAGCATAAAGTACATAAACGTAAAGTGCGTTTATGTACTTAACATAAATTCCCGTCTTTATCTAGCGGCTAATTTTCATAACCTTCTTATATGCAATAAAAATATGAAGTGTACCAGAATTATAAGAAAGTATACAAGTACAAATCTTTGCCAGTGTTTTGCGACACTCGTATTTATGCCCGCAAAACTATCGTTTGCAAGCACGTTTGCGGACATTAAGCGAGTGTTCTTGCGACACTCGTATTTTTGCCCGCAAAACGCTTGTTTCTGAGCTCGTTTGCGATAATTTTGGCGAACTTTCGCTCAACATTCGCTTCGTGGTCCACTGGGTACACACACACACATATACATTAAAGTACTAAATTGCTGTCAGGGTCTCATGGTTTTTACTCTCATTTCGGTTTTTTATTTTTTCATTTTTTAACTTGTCACTTTATCCTTTTAATGATGTGGGGAATTGGGTTCATTCATTTTTATTTTTTTTACGTTTCTTTTTTATTTTTTACTGCCATTATACATTTGTATGTATATTTATATCGTGATTTTAACCCTTTTTGTGGGTCAGTTTCATTAACTATTTTTGTTGTTGTTGTGATGTTAAAAATTCACAAGTATTTTCCATTTTTTTTTCTGTTTTTAATTTTTTTTTTTTTTTTTTTGCTTTGATAATATGATATAATAATGAGTAAGGAAACGTTATGATTTTAATTTTTTGTAAGTATAAACAGTTCGCTAAATTATGACAGTATGGAATTTTAGATTGAACAATTTGTTTTTTTTTTTTTTTTGTTGATTAGTGAAGTGAAATTGTAGCATAGCATTAAATATTAATATTATTTTAAATTTTCCATTAGAGTTTTTATATTTTTTTTTATTTACATTTTTAATGTATATTTTAGTCCTTTGAAAATCTAGTTAGAAATTCGAATAAAGGAAGCTATAAGGTTTTAGAATTCACAACAATAAATAGAAAGGATTTCTTACTTACAAAAAGATATGGCAATATTTAATGATGATTATTAGAATCCATTATTTTTGGCATCCATTCACTTAGAATCACAAATTTTTCTTATTAATGGTGAAATTTTTTTAATTCCATAAAAATAATAATTTCATATAAGTTAATGAATATACTAAAAGATTTCCAATCTTAACGATTTTATTGAAAGAATGAAAGATTTTTTTATATGAAATAGTTAATTTTAATCGCTCATAATTTTTACAAATTTTTCACATGTTGTAGGAAAAATTTTTTACTCAAACATAACTTCCCATATTTAGAAATTTTTGTTTACTTTTTTGAAAATACAAGTTTTGTCATGGGTCACCAGCGACCCTAAGATCTTCAATGAAAACTTTATAAGAACTTTTTTACACGGTTTTGTTCTATCTACTTTCTTACGGTCAAGAATGGGTTAAGTGAAAAATTAGTACTATTTTACTTTGTCTGCTTTGAAAAAAAAAATCTAATAAAAACGTACAGAAAAACTTCATTAAAAAATCCTATTGAGGGCCAAAGGGTCACCGGTGATCCATGAAAGTTCAGGCCTTTAGAGACCCAAAACATCTGTTTTGATCAAAAATTGTAACAAAAAATTGAGGTCAGACAATACGAAAGTCCGGATTTGTTTTGCGCTATCTCTTCTGGTTTCCTTACGGTCCCGAAAGATTTAAAAGAATGAAATCTTTTTCCAATAAATTTTGAAAGGAGATTTTTGTCAAATATAAAGTCGTGTGTTTATTGTTGCATTTGTCAGCTTTGTATTGGGAGTATGAATATATAAACTCGTATTTTTTTTCGTAATTTGGACATTTATTGTGAAAAAGTGATTATAAATTTATTCTTTAAAGTATTGTCCATCGTTAGCCACAACCTTTTCCCATCTTTCTGGTAGCATACGGATTCCGCGTCGAAAGAACTCCTCATCTTTTGAGGCTATCCACGAATCGACCCATTTTTTGAGTTCTTCGAAAGAACGGAAGTGCTGTTCAGCCAGGCCATGTGTCATCGATCGGAACAAGCGGTAATCAGAAGGAGCAATGTCTGGAGAATACGGCGGGTGGGGTAGCACTTCCCATTTCAGCGTTTCCAAGTATGTTTTTACTTGCCTTGCAACATGCGGCCGAGCATTGTCGTGCTGAAGAATAACTTCGTCGTGTCTATTCTCATATTCTGGCCTCTTATCCTTTAATGCTTTGCTCAAACGTATCAATTGTAGTCGGTAGCGGTCGCCAGTGATCGTTTCATTCGGTTTCAACAGCTCATAATACACGACACCTTTCATATTCCACCAAGTACACAGCATGAGCTTGGATTTATGGATGTTCGGCTTTGCCGTTGATGTTGATGCATGTCCGGGCGGTCCCCATGATTTTTTACGCTTTGGGTTATCGTAACGTATCCACTTTTCATCGCCAGTCACAATCCGATGCAGAAAACCCTTTCTTTTCTGTCGTTCAATCAGCAGTTCACATGTGAAAAATCGTCGTTCGACGTCTCTCGGCTTCAATTCCTTGCTTTTGAATCATTCCCAATGCTTTTATTCGTTTAGAAATGGTTGATTGATCAACTCCTAAAGATTCTGCAAGTTCTTGTTGCGTTTGACATGAATCTTCTTCGAGTAATGCCTTCAATTCTTCATCTTCGAACTTTTTCGGTCCGCCTGAACGTTCCGTCTTCAACATCAAAATCACCACTTTTGAAACGGGCATACCACACCTGGCACATTCTAACGTCTATAGCAGTCAGGATAAGCTTCAGTGAGTAAACGATGTGCTTCAGTTGCGTTTTTCTTTAAATAGAGGAAGCAAATTAAAACTTCCCGCAAATGTTGTTTTGTTGACACGAAATTCGACATTTTCAGCTATAGAAAAACACTTTTGTAAAATTATGAAAATTATTTGACAGATAAATTCTTGTAGTATTTTTGGAGATAGAATAGCTGTCAATGTCAAAAAAATGGCGCGTATGATAGATATGAAGTTAGTCACAATTACGAGTTTATACATTCATACTCCCAATAATTAAATTTTCCAATTAATTAAAAAAATACGGAGAACTGTTGAGCCCTAGCGTTATTGATTCCTCACCTCTTTGATTTTAATTCTCAGTTTTTTTATTTGATTGAAGGAATGTGGTGTGCTACTGTTCTGGATTAACGTTACTGATTCGTCAGCTTTATAATTGAATTCTCCATCTTTGTTTACCGATTTAAAAGATTAGGTGGCGTAAACTCTAAGTCAGGAGCAAAAGAGTGCTCATATACAGCACTCAGACAAGTTTTACGTTTATTGTACTATATCCTGTGTTTTCTTTTAATCTACCAGTTTTTTTTAATAAATCTGAACAGAACATGGGGTAGAGCTTTGGTATACGGCATATAGCCATAGCCGAAGATGCTTTTTTTAGGCCGAATAGCCGAAGAACCGAAGCCGAACATTCGGTCGGACACTAGCACAGAAGGCACTACTTCCCAGGGTAATAATATTCAAATGTTTGGCTCAAGAAAGTGACCTGTCTATAATCCCACCAGCTGCCTACACTCCCACAGTTCCTTCCATTTAGGGTTGTGGGTCAAATTGACCCACTCATTAATGGTGGTCTTGATGACTGTTAATGACAAAGGGAGTACTGTTTGTGATCTCAAGAAACCAGCTTCCGAACCCTCTCTGCCCAGAAGGTCAGCGAATTTATTTCCTGGCAATCCTGAGTGTCCAGGAGTCCATATCAATAGCAGGCTATTATATTTTCCAACACAATAAAGCCTGGATTTACTATGCATAATCAGTTTAGATGTGGATAGAAGATTAAGCAAGGATTTAAGCACAGCCTGACTGTCACTAAATAAACAAATGCTTCCTTCTCTTCAACCGCTATCAATGACATGTTCTATGGTCAACTGCAGACCTAGGTCCCCGCAAAAATCAGGTTGGGCTACTGGAGTTTATATTGTGTAACGTTGTTATAAAACTGGAATTGTTGGCATTGCATCGGATGGCATTGATAGAACTACCAAGTCCAAATCAGCATCTTCACCAACATCCCAGCAAGTGTCATACCAGTACCCATCGCGTTTAAGCCAACAGATGGCTTTACCAGCCGCTCTTTTAGCAAAAATATGAAGGAGTGGCAAGTTGAGCAATGCATCCAAGGATGGGCCAGGTGTTGTCGGAAAAGCATCCGCACAGCAAATGAACACAGTCCTTTGCAATTTACCAACCTCCATTGTTAAGGTGTTTATGTGAGAGAGTACCAAGCTCGAAATGAAGATCTTCTTCAAAACCCTCCTTCAGAGCAATTAATAGTATATCATCCGGACCCAGCAATATAAAGCTGTCAAAGAAACCACAGTCCTGGCAACTTACCAGTTGCGCTGAGAAACTATTGAACTGGCTCTCAATGTTTCCAGAAAAGTGGGTTGCAGAACGACAGAGACTTGATTGCACGGCAAGTGAAATCCAAAGATTTCAGTTTTTGATTCCGTGATTTCCATGCCATCAGATTTTTTTTGAATGAATACAATCGGTTGACTTGATCCTTTTTCAAGATTTTCACCAACCTAGCGTTGTCACACATGGTTTTTGCACTGATATAAAAATTTCTGTAAGGAATTCCTTTTTGAATCTCAAATTAGCTTTTTATACTCCACTATATAGAGCTTAGTGTTCATTAGTCTAGTGAGCTCTGTTGATTTTCTCGACTCAACCCTGCAAGGCTTTGCAACTTCACTTTGCAACAGTCACGCTCAAAGCTGGTCTAAAAAGCAGAGGTGAGGTTTTGCGCCGCTGCTTCTAGACCTCACTTGTTGCGCAATTTAGAGAGTAGAGCACAGCTTAAAGAAGCCCGTTCTATTCTAAACTTTGCCCAATTCGTCTTTTTCGAATTTCTTATGAACAGTAAAGGATTAACTTCAACACCATACTGAAATTCGATATATCTGTGGTCTGGCAGAGACTCGTCTCTAAAGACCTTCCAGTTTCCAATTGACTGCACTAACCTTCTAATGGAAAGAGTTAGGTCAATAACCTCCTGTCTAGTAGGTGTCACAAAAGTGGGTTGATTCCCAACGTTTTGTATCTTAAACCCAGAAGACCCAAGTCATTGCTTTGTGATTTGATTGAAAAAATCTTTTGAGGTCAGGTCAGGACTATAAAGAAATGAAAAGAGAAATAAAAATGAAATGAATGAACCACAATGAAGCTGAGATTCAAAAATTTACTCTAGGGAAAAAGTCTGGATTATGGGGGAGCTGGTCAGCTGCTCTTTTCTCATAGATTTTGAATTAAAAATACACAATAACCAATGAAAGAATGCATGTGGGGTAATGGGAATATGATGAAGCAGGCTGAGCTATGTTTTCCTCCTATTTCAGAAAATTTTCATTATCATTTTGTAATTTCAGCTTCAGAGTTATTTACAAATCCTTAACAAATCTTTTCAGATTGTTTCTCCTATGAAATGGCTGATCAGTGTGATGCTGTTAATGGCACATTTTACTTACGAACCTGTTATAATACCAGTTATGCCGATGAACATAATATAACCGAAATGGCATTACACGCTCTCAAGAGGCCACCAGCCGAAGAGTATTTCACGTGAGAATCTTCATCTTCTTTTTAAAACATTCACTCTTAATCTAACCTCAAAATTATATTTATCTATGTATCTTCCTTACAGCAATTATGTGCTCGGTCTTTCAGCAGGTATTGAGGAAACCGGTAGCATACGCATGTCATTAGCTGGATGTCTATTCATTGCGTGGACAATAGTCTTTTTTTGTCTATGCAAGGGTGTACAATCTTCGGGTAAAGTAGTCTACTTTACCGCGCTCTTTCCGTATGTTGTGTTAGTGATATTATTTTTTCGCGGAGTAACGTTACCCGGTGCTGGAACGGGTATTTTATTTTATCTAACACCGGATTGGAAACAATTGGCTAATGCGCAGGTAGATATATTTTTTAATGATCAATATCATAGCGTTTTGAAAATATATATGTTTTTTTTTTAGGTTTGGGGTGATGCTGCCGTACAGATATTCTTTGCACTCAGTCCTGCTTGGGGTGGTCTCATCACGCTATCTTCCTATAATAAATTCTCGAATAATTGTTACAAGTATTTATTAGTTGAAAAACTAAAATATTTGAAGAGTATTAATTTTTTGTTTCTTATTTTTATGTTTTCTTTAGGGATTCACTCATAGTTGCTATTTGTAATATAGCAACCTCATTCTTTGCTGGTTTAGTTATATTTTCAATCATCGGTTTTCTAGCACACGAGTTAGATGTTGAAGTGAAGAAAGTCGTTGATCAAGGTGCTGGTTTGGCTTTTATTGTTTACCCTGAGGTTGTAACACGATTACCGGTATCACCTGTCTGGTCGGTATTATTTTTTGTAATGCTACTCACATTGGGTTTGGATTCACAGGTAAAAAGAAGAAGAAGAAACCTATGGTTGATTAGTGAGCAATTTGAATAATCATTGAAATAATCATAAATCAGAAATTTGATTAAACAACTAATCAAAAATCTAATTAATCATAGTTCTGAATAATCTATTAATCAACACTTCGAATTAATAGAATAATAAAAATTTGATTCGTTTGAATAAAGAAAAACTCGATTATTCGCTAAGTTTTAATAACAATAACAACTTAATAATTTAATTTCACAGTTTGCTTTAATGGAAACGGTCACTACTGCCATTTTGGATAAATTCCCAAATTTACGACAATATAAAACGTGGGTTGTGCTTTTTGTTGGTATTTTTGGTTATATTGGTGGTTTGGGATTCACCACAAATGTGAGCATAATTTAAAAAAAAGAAAATTCGGCTTAAAACACACAAAATTTCTTTACCTTTTTCTAGAGTGGCATGTATTGGCTTCAGCTGATGGACAAGTATGCTGCCAATTGGTCAGTCCTCCTGATTGCTATATCCGAGTGTGTGCTTATAGCTTGGATTTATGGTTCACAACGTTTTCTCAACGATATTCAGGGCATGATTGGAAAGCGTTCACGTTTTTGGAATCTATTTTGGTCGACAATGTGGCGTTACATAACACCGGCAACATTATTGGTATGTAGAAGATATGAAAAGAACAAAAAAAAAAAGACAAAAATGAACAATTAAGTAAAAAGTTGGAATATAAACTAATTAATCAATTAATCGAACTTTTTAATTTTTTTGATTTGATTATTCATAATCCTGATTAATCGAACTTTTTAATTAATCACTACCCTGTTTCATTGATAAATCGGCCTTTTGAGTGATTGATTGAATTTATCGAGTTTTTAATCAATTAATCGTGTACAATGATTAATTATAATCCTGATTAATCGAACTGTTTAGTTAATCACAACTCCATTTAATTGATTAATCACGCTTTTCCCTAATTGATTGAATTTTTTCATTTATCACAATCCTGATTAATCTAAATTCCGATTAATTGTTTTATCGAGTTTTTAATAAATTAATCGTGAATCACAACCCAGTTTAATTGATCGTGCTTTTTTCTGATTGATTGAAATTTTCATTAATCATAATCCTGATTAATATAAATTCCGATAAATTGTTTATTCGAGTTTCTGATGATTAACCGTAATCCTGATTAATCGAGCTTTTTAGTTAATCACAACTCTATTTAATTGATTAATCACGTTTTTCCCTAACTAATGAATTTTTTTATTATTCACAATTCTGATTAATCACAATTCTGATTAATCTAAATTCCGATTATATGTTTAATCAAGTTTTTAATCAATTAATCGTGTACAATGATTAGTCATAATCCTGATTAATCGAACTGTTTAGTTAATCACAACCCCATTTCCCCTGACTGATTGAATTTTTCTTTATTAATAACAATTCTGATTAATCTAAATTCCGTTTAATTGTTCAATTAGTCGTGTATAACAATTAAACATTATCCTGATTACTAGCGGATTTAGGGGTGCGTTTGAGGGTATGACCCTCGCTACCGCCTCCTTACGAATATTCAATTTAATTTTTCAGAGATCTCTGTATCCGCTAGTTACTCTGATTAAAATTTCAATCAAACTTATTAATCTCATGCCTGAATAGATCTTTTTGATTAACCATTGTTCTAATTAGGCGATTTTCTTTAATTAATCTCTTAAACTGATTAATGGAAATTAACTAATTTTGACTTTTTAATTATTTATTAATCGCATTAATTGCATTTTTTGTGTTTGCTTAATCGCTATTAACCGGAAAATCTCGATTAATATCGATTTATGGCAAAGCACCAATCCAAAACTCTCTTACTTATTCAAAAACCATTTTCACATTGTTTTTTTTTTTCTTCAATAATTCCAGTTCATTCTATTCTTCAATTGGGTCGAATATAAACCCGCCTCCTATGGTCATTACGTTTATCCCCTTTGGGCTGATGCAGTTGGTTGGATTGTTGGTCTCCTTCCGGTTTGCGTCATATTCATAATTGGAATTCAACAGATTTGTAAAGCACCCAAACAGCTGACAATTAAAGAACGTCTCAAGTATTTACTGCGCCCAACTGCTGAATGGGGGCCAGCAGGACGTCCATGTGTCAATTTACATGTCGAACGTTATGAAAGTCAAAATTATGATACCGTTGCGAATACACAAATACTCATTAATGGTATGCCGTCGGATGTATCACCCTATGAAGATAATAAAAGCGAAAATGATGGCGGCGATGGCGATGGCGACGGCGACAATGGGTACCGCGATGAAGCGATGCAACTCTGAGAGCGGGTGACGTCATCGTCGAAAGCGGGTACCATTGTGCGAGTAGATAATGGTGATGCAATTGATGATGGCGCTACCATAAAGGGGGGAATTGTTTCAGCAGCAGGTGCGAGTGAAAAAAAAACAACTATTCGAAATGGAAGCGTAAGTAAAGTATTTTGTGTTGAATGAGAGGGTTTGAAATTAAAATTAAAGACTTTTTAAAAATGCGAATTGTAGGGAAACCCGATTACTTTTTATGAAATATGATTTCTCTCATATGTTTTCATATAATTTCAGCATTCTGACTACACTTCCGTTGTTGCAATCAAGACGTCAGCTCCAATTGCTGCCAAGTTACCTGGTCCCAGCATACTGAAAACCTCTAAAGCCAATCAAGCGGGTAAATTCAATAAATCTCAACCACAGGACAAAAGTCCCAGCAAACAGCCGCTCATACAAATGGAGCTGCGTGCCAATGATAGTGTCGGTTCGTTTCTCAATGAAGCCGCAAAGCTAAAGGTAAAAACAAACGAGAAAAAAGATGAGGAAATTACCAGAGTAACTGCCACAATAATGTTGCCCACAAAATCGATAGCAACAACAGCAACAACAACAAAAGCTGCAACAACAGCAGCTGCCACAATAGCAAAAGCTTCTGTGGCTTCTACAACAGCAGCAGCAGCAACAACAAAAATAGTTGCTGCTGGCACAATGAGCAGCGGCAGAGAACGCATTTTAACAACATTTGGTGGATGTGATGTGACAGCATCAACAACAACACCAGCAACAATCCCAGCTGCTAGTAAAATAGCAACTACACTAACAGCAACAACAAAATCACTACCAATAACAGCTACAACAATAACAAAAGCAGCTCCAATAACTACAACAACAACTGTAGCTGCAACTGTGGCAACGTTACCCATTATTTCGGCAGCAGCAAAAACAATGCCAAAACCAATAACAGTAGCAACCACAATGGCAAATGCTGCAACAACGAAAACTGTTGCAGGAGCAATTTCAAAAATGCCAAATGTTACAACAGCAACGGCAACAACAACAAATGCATTCAAAGCACCCATTGCCTCTGCTGCCGTAATCACAAAAGGGACAGCAATAGCAGCAACAACAACATTGGCAACAACAGCACCTATTATCTCAGCTGCAGTAACAACAAAAGCGACTGCTTTAACAACAACATCAAAAACAAATGTCTCAACTACAACAACAACAATAGCTACAACAGTGCCAAAAATTCCCACAGCTACGGCAGCAACTACAAAAACGCTCAATACTACAACAGCAACAACAACAACCACAAAATTACCCAAAACTGCAACAACTGCAGCTACTACAGCAGCCAAAGCTCCTTTAGCTGCTACAACAGCAACTACAAAAACGCTCAATACTACAACAGCAACAACAACTACAAAATCACCCAATACTACAGCTACTACAGCAGCAAATGCCCCTATAGCTACGACCGCTGTTACTTCAAAAATGTCTAGTACAACACCAGCAGCAACAGCAAGTGCAACAACAATGCCGAAAACAACAGCGTCTACAATAACAAAAACAACAACCTTTCCCTCTGTAACTACAACAATACCACCGGCAGCAACTACAACAACATCGACAGCAAAAACCACAACAACAAAAACTTCATTTCCACTTACCACAAATTTACCAGCAACAATAACAACATCGACAACAACTCAACCAACAAAAATTGCAACAGCAAAAATTGTTGCTCCTATCACTAATCCAATAGCGATTACTACACCAATGCAACAACAAAGGCCGACAACATTTTCAACATCACTAACAACAACTGCTGCAATTCCAACATCAAAATCCAGCGCAACAGCAAAGGCGGCAGCGGCGGCGGCGACTACAACCAAAACAACAATAACAAAGACAGCAATTAATAAGAAATAAGTTTAAGAAATTAATTTACAAAAAAAAAATAACAAAAGCACGTAAGTAATCGTTATTTATTAGTTTGATGAAAGAAACCCGACTACCGCATTAAGATTTTTGCTGTAATTTTTAAGTAAAATGTTTCAAGGAAATTTCAATCGAATAACGTTTTTGTTTTTTTAAACAAAAAAAAAAGAATATGGTTAACTATAATATTTTGTTGATATGAGTACCCATTTTCTATATGTATTTGTTAGTGATGTAATTTTATAAAAAGAAACCCAACTAAAAAAAGTAACCAATAAAACAAAGAGATGTAAAATGCTACACACAAAAAAAATGTTATTAGTTAAAAAATATTAAAAATATAAATAAATATATGGAAAAGATTAGTTCCTTGCTGGCGGAAATGAAAAGAAAATGAAGAAATACTGGAAATGAAATGAGACTTAAGTACCTTTAATAGTAATGTAAAGTATAAGAAATAGATAATTATTAGTGAAGATTTTTATCAAAAATAAAAACAAAAAAACGAAACAATAAACCGAATAATTGAATCGAATGGGAACTATTCATACCCAAAGAGAAAAAAAGAAATTAAAAATCAGGAGCTATATTGGAGATTATGGAGAACTCACTAAATTTACTGATTTTAAGAAGTCAGAATATGTTGGTTCGATTTAAAACATTTAATTTAAGGGGTTGTATACTTTTCGGCCTGGACAAATTAACACCCTTTTTGAGCGTATACCCCTCTTAAGCGGACAATTTACCTCAAAAGAAATTTGTTGTACGCTTTTCAGAACAGTTTGTCAACTCTTGACCGGATGCGGTTTTTTATGTCTGGCTGAGCACGCCTCTTGGGCGGACAAAAACTGTCTGCTGATGACAAATTAATTATAAAAATGAAATGTCAAACGGAGTTGAGTTACCTACTCAATTTCGTTGAAATTGTTCTGAAATCCAAGTGCAACTCTGTTAGCCGATAATAATTTGGATAAAAATCTATGAAAAACACATCACTATCAGAAAAACATACTGTCAAATATAAACATGGTGACTGTGTTTTTATGCCGCGAAAATTCGTCGATACGCCACAATTCTTTTTGTAGCTTTAAATATCAAAATTTGAACCGCGATCTATTTTGGAACCAATTTTCTGAATTGTGTTTATATTTTCCAAGTTAGTTTCTTTTAATTTATCCAACACATTTGATAATTTTTGTGGTCTGCTACTTCTGAAAAAATTTAAAATTCCACTAACTAACAATAATTTATTTTAATTACAAAGTAGAAGTAGAAGGTTACACTTCGACTTTTTCCCCCCAAGATCTTATTTACCCCTAAGCTTGGTTCTCAGAATCTCCTGTTTTCAGTTCAGAAAAACTCAGTTTTTGACACAGCGTGATATCAAAAAAACGCACAAAACTTGTCAGTAGCAACTTTCCAATAGTTTGAAAAAGAACCATTAAAAATTAAAATATGATTGTGGGAGGGCATTTGACCAGGGAGAATAGAGGAGCACACTATGTTTTATTTTAATCTTTTTCTTTTCTAATTAAATCATTTTTATTTCGTTTTTTCATTAAGAATTACTAGTATATCAAATTTTAAAAATTCCAAAAAAAAATAGCATTTTTCAACCCCCATCCACAGTTTGAGGGTCTGGTGGAGGTTGCTAAAGTGGGAGTAAAGTGCCTTCTAAGGTTTACTAACCCCGCTAGCATCTTAAATAATATGTATACTAGCTTAATAATTCCTATAGGTTTCGTATCTGGTACCGCTAAGGGCCTAAAGGTCTATGCGTGGGTACGGCCAGCCAGTACTACCTTAACTAAACCTAACCCCCATCTGAAGTTGGGAAAAATAATTTTTTTTTTTTTTATTTAAAGCTTACATTTCTTCTTTTATGGCACAAAAGCCCATGGATAGACCAAGCTTTTCGCATTCATATTTTTCAATTTGTACGCGATTGAGAGGGACCTACAGGACTATGGAAGTTGTAAGTTTGCTATTGCCAGCAAAATTTGATCAAAGTTGCTGGTTCAAAAAACTACCAGAAACGTATGATGAGTCAATGGAAGCTTATTTAAAAAGTCAATACCTTCATATTTCCTATGAGATTTTATAAGGCATTAAAAATTATGTGTATTCAATTTATTCAATTTTTAAAAGCTCAAATTTCCAGTGACAAAAAAGCTCAAAAATATTTTGTATGTAGTAGAATAGAAGACTGAATTTGAAGTTCTTCCAATTAGAAATTGATCATATACACGAAAAGTTGAAAAGTGCTACAAAGTTATGTTAAACACATATTAGAAGAAATCCCAAAACAAAAGAAAATTTAATTACATTTCAATTCCAAGATATTCATATTTTTTTTAAATCTTGTATTACTGGATCGGGGACTAAAATTTTAAATTTTCAAATAATGCAAATATTTGCTAAATGTATAGCGAAGAAAACGTTTCAATGTTAGAATGTTTCTTTACTCAAATCCATTTTATAATATATTTATTTTTATTTTAAAAAAATATTTTTATGCTAGAAAAATGTAGAAATAAAAAATTTTTTGAATATCGTCGGCTTAGAGATAAAACTCATTAAGTTATTAAGTAATTTCAAAACTATTTTTAAAAATCCTATGACTTGACGATCTTTTTTGGATCCTGTATTAAAATCTAAATCTATGGTCTTCAACTACTTATAAATCGTAGTGTAGGAACCAAGTTTACTCCAAATCTGTACTTAGTGAGTCTTACCCTTAAACCGACGATATATTTATGAATGTAGAAGAAAAAAAGAATTTGTTAAGCAAACAAACACTGAGAGGCAAGAGATGTGCTTACATTTTTATACTTGTTTTAATGTAAAAAAAGAAAAATCAACTAATTTTTTAGAGTTTTACATACATAAAATAGAATGAATAGGGCAAGAACTATTTAAAATAAAATCAAAACTTGCATAAAATGTGAAATAATATTGCGTGAAAATAATCCCAGTGGTTACTAGTAAGAAAAATATGAATAATATTATAAAATAATTCAATTTATCAACAAAATGTCAATCAGTACCATTAATTTTTACTTTAACCACGATTAATTAAAATTTTATGATAATATGTATTATAAATTAAAATCACTGTGGC
This sequence comes from Toxonevra muliebris, assembly GCA_963691655.1. Lineage (NCBI taxonomy): Eukaryota > Metazoa > Arthropoda > Insecta > Diptera > Pallopteridae > Toxonevra > Toxonevra muliebris. The sequence continues at coordinate 79,305,861 of OY829328.1, read as the reverse complement.
TGATATTTTTGTTTCAAATATGAACAGGAGATTCTGTTGTTGCAACTTTTTTTCAAAGAACAAAGATTTTTTAACATGAATTTGGCACACAACCCCATAGTGAAGGGAAAGCATTAAATTAGTGATGTAATGGATGCCAGTTTAGCGGGTGCGGATGCGAACGTCAAAAGCTGACATTAGCGAATGTCAAAAGCTGACATTAGCGAATGTCAAAAGCTGACATTAGCGAATGTTAATTTAAATATTCGTTATACATTCGTAAAAAAAATATCAAAATTATGCGAATGTTCGTATGTAACGAATGCAGACATCCGTAGTTGGAATATTCATACAGCACCTTTGAGTTCAATTTTTAATTACAAATAAGTAGCAAAAGTTCGCTTAGTTGCCTATAAAGGAAATTCCAAAAAAAATTTAAATTTCATAACTTTACACCATAAGCTAGAATCCGATTTTGCGTACATACGAATTAGGAGTTAAGCTAAACAAAAAGGAAAAACGGTTGGCTACTACCCGAACGTAAGTCTGTATGGCGTTGCCAACTAAAAAAAACAAAAAATTCAATTTTCGAAATCAGCTGTTTTGGCAGAAATAAGCACAAGGAAACAAAAATGTATTCATTTTGCAATATTTAATGGAAAATCTGATATTTCACAGTTAATTGTGCCAGAAATGGATTCTTTAGTCGCCACACTTATATCCCAGGAGGAAGAAGAAACATGCAAAAATAATATGAAGTTCCTACGACTGCTTACATTTGCAGTTGTTGATTGCATGGGCACATCTAGTTCGTTCTCTCTTACCGTCGTTGACATGAGTGATGCCGTTTCCAACCCACAGGCCACAGTTCCTCTGCCTGCCTGGCGTACTCGTGTGCATGCCAATTAATGCAATATCAGCTTCATCCAGATCATTAAAAATATGCATCCTATTTGTTGCCTTATCTTCTTCGTACTTAGTGGACAATCTCCGCTTGATGTAGCACTTATAATCCAACCACACTTTTTTACAAGTAACTAACAATCCTTAGTCCTAGACTATTCAATTGCAGAGTGGCAGTTTCCCAAAAACTGAGGACATCTTCATTTGTCTCTTTGTCAAATTCATGAGCGATGTCAGGATTTGCATTACTGCATATGGTTTGTTGCGATTTTCGACCTGGCAAAAACATCGAAACTTACACATTTTATTTTTGTATCTGTATGTGCACATATTATTTAATCTTTTTTTGTTAACAACTCTTTTAACTCCGAATCTTTTTCTTATTCGTACAAAATGCCACTCAAAAACTGCGAATTTACGATCCGTTCGTTTTCAGGCTTTCCATCATTCGAACTTCGAAATTACGGAACAGAAACAGGGATTCTACATAGCATACCGTTTTTGCAATTCATAGCAAAAACGAACGTGCGACGTTTTCTAGCGTGTTAATCTCCTTCGTTTTTAAATTTTTCGACATAATTGCCATTGCCATAACAGTCCTCAAAATCGGCTTTTCTTCTCATTATTACCGAAGACCTTTCTTCTCAAATTTTTTATTTTTGGAAACAACTAGAAATCACACGGCACTAGGTTCCGGGAATTTGGTGCTGGACGAATTTCTCAATCCCTAAGACCGTAATGACGACGTTATCGTGATGCAAAAAGGAGCGGCGCAGTTCACTTTTTTCTGCTTTACCAATAAGTTCTCGAAAACTTGTGGTAAGCAGAGGAATAGCAGCCACAATTTTTTCGCTGGTGAAATAAACTGACATAATTAATTTTTCCGCTGACTTCTCCTGCTTGTCTTTAATGGGTGGATTAGCAAATTTTGGGCTCTATACCATAGACCGTTGATTGGTTTCTGGGCCGCCGTACTGGAAGAACAAAGCTTCATCGTTTGTTACAATTTTATTGAAGGTGCTGGACTTTCCATCTCTAAATTTTTGCAGAAAATATTAGGCCCCTCTTTTTGAGCATCAATTTAAATTCAAGGAACCCATCGTGCTGATTTCTTTGTTTATCCAAGATGACCCCTAAATATTCGCGATGCGAACATGGCATTCAAGCCCAGTTCCTCAATTTTAGATTTTCGTCAATTTTGGACTTCACAAGAGCTACACTCAGTCGAAGATTTTGAGCAACTTTCACGAGATTCGTCCTCTATAGAAAAATCTCTGAAACTAATTCGAGACGATCACAAGTGATGGTGCATTCTCTACATTTCCTATTTAGCACTTATTAAATATTTTCACAGGCTTGAGGTTACGCCGAAATCCGTAAAGAATAGCAAAACGAATCTCTTGCTGTGATGGCGGTAGAATTTCTATCAACTCTTTCTTAGCTTTGCGTTTTCTTGTCTCCATGTCGAATGTTTGCAGTGAAACTTAAAATGAAATTATCTGACATTTTGTGATTAGTCAAAAATGTATTCAGTGTTGCCAACTGAGCGAACTTTTGTTAGCCCCTTCAATAAGTCGACGCATAATTTTTTGGGTTTTTTATATAAACTCTATGGTTACCTACATATATATATGCGAGTATATGATTACTAGTAACTATTAATGTGCACGCATACAGAATTACCTATTTAGTAAACTAAAAAGAAAAAAAAATAACAAGAAAAGTTTTGTAGAGAATTTTTGTAATTTTATATTTGATTTATAGAAATTATTAAATTATATTAGAATTTTCTGAATGAGACGAATTGAATAGTAAATGCATATGAATAATAATAAAACCGGTTACCTGAATTACAAAAACACAGAACTATATTCCTATATATAGCCAACTTAAAAAATTGGAAATAACTAATTACCAAGTAAAAAGAAGTAAATAAAATGAGCAACTGATTGAAAACGATTTAAAAACTTTCACTTTCATAATAGTATATTTTGTAACGATTAAAAGAAATGTAAAATAGAACAAGACAACTGACAAATCATATACGAATACTTTGTACCGATTGTAATCAAAAATTGATAACTAAAAATTGAACTGAATTTGTTAAAGGCATAATATGCAGGGATAAATATGGACAGGAATAGCAACAGGAACTATGACGAAAGTCTTTAGATAAGATATTTAGATAACTAAAAGTACACTATAAAAAAAAATTAATAAAAAACAATATGAGAGACTCAAGTACCTTTCTGAAATAAACATAAAATAAAAATAATTAAAAAATTATATTTTATAAATATATTCATAAAAAAAAAAAAAACAAAATAATAAATAATAAAAACAATAAATAAATTTATAAATGTTTGTACCTAATAACTAATTGAAGTAGTGTATTTATAAAAAAAAACACGTAAAATAATAATAATAAAAAAGGGGGAAAGGAGGAAACTAGTGAATTTGTTGATTTTGTTTGAGAAACAAAACAAAAATAAGTTGCCTAAAATTAAATATAAATATATATATATAGTAGAATATAAATGTATATGTTTGTATGTATTTTGTGTACGTAACACTAGTTAGTTTATATACAAATACAATAAATATTTATTGTAATTTGGGAAAAATTCAATAAAAAATATTATTATTATTATTGCAAAATCAAAATTGTGATATCTAATTTAAAATATTTATGTAAAAATAAAATTTTTTTTTTCTTTTCTTTAATTACCAAATATTTGTTATTTTTGAAAAAAAAATTAATGTTGTTATTGATATATACAGTTACGTTTATATAAAAATATATAGTTTAAAATGCATATATGTATGTATGTATATCAATGTGATTGTTGTTAGTGTTTTAAGTAATCGTATTTAATGTATACATCCTTAGAGTAGTTGCAAAAAAAAAAAAAAAAGAATACAAAGGAACAAATTTTAAATGTGTACTTAATTATTGTTGATTTTACACACAGAAATATTTTTTTTTTCAAATATTATTGTTTGTAATTCTATTAGTTCAGATTAAATTAAGGCGTCTTCCTAATTTTTAATGCTGAAAATCGAATAATTTAATAAATTATTGGGAGTATGAATGTATAAACTCGTAATTGTGACTAACTTCACATCTATCATACGCGCCATTTTTTTGACATTGACAGCTATTCTATCTCGAAGAGCACCAAAAATACTATAAGAATTGATCTGTCAAATAATTTTCATAATTTTACAAAAGTGTTTTACTATAGCTGAAAATGTCGAATATCGTGCCAACAAAATAACATTTGCGGGAAGTTTTAATTTGCTTCTTCCATTTAAAGAAAAACACAGCTGAAGCACATCGTTTACTCACTGAAGCTTATCCTGACTGTGCTATAGACGTTAGAATGTGTCAGATGTGGTATGCCCGTTTCAAAAGTGGTGATTTTGATGTAGAAGATAGGGAACGTTCAGGCGGCCCGAGAAAGGTGAAGAATTGAAGACATTACTCGAAGAAGATTCATGTAAAACACAAAAAGAACTTGCAGAATCTTTAGGAGTTGATCAATCAACCATTTCTAAACGATTAAAAGCATTGGGAATGATTCAAAAGCAAGGAAATTGGGTGCCGTACGAATTGAAGCCGAGAGACGTCGAACGACGATTTTTCACATGTGAACTGCTGATTGAACGACAGAAAAGAAAGGCTTTTCTGCATCGTATTGTGACTGGCAATGAAAAGTGGATACGTTACGATAACCTAAAGCGTAAAAAATCATGGGGACTGCCAGGACATGCATCAACATCAACGGCAAAGCCGAACATCCATGGATCCAATCTCATGCTGTGTATTTGGTGGGATATGAAAGGTGTCGTGTATTATGAGCTGTTGAAACCGAATGTAACGATCACTGGCGACCGCTACCGACTACAATTGATGCGTTTGAGCCGAGCATTAAAGGATAAGAGGCCAGAATATGAGAATAGACACGACGAAGTTATTCTTCAGCACGACAATGCTCGGCAGCATGTTGCAAGGCAAGTAAAAACATACTTGGAAACGCTGAAATGGGAAGTGCTACCCCACCCGCCGTATTCTCCAGACATTGCTCCTTCTGATTACCACTTGTTCCGATCGATGACACATGGCCTGGCTGAACAGCACTTCCGTTCTTTCGAAGAACTCAAAAAATGGGTCGATTCGTGGTTAGCCTCAAAAGATGAGGAGTTCTTTCGACGCGGAATCCGTATGCTACCAGAAAGATAGGAAAAGGTTGTGGCTAACGATGGACAATACTTTAAAGAATAAATTTATAGTCACTTTTTCACAATAAATGTCCAAATTACGAAAAAAAATAAGAGTTTATATTTTTTCACTTTTGCGGTTGCAACTTCAACTCTATATCGGTCAATCTAAAATAAAAAAAAAAAAGTCATTGTAAAATTTTATTTTAGAGTTAAAAAAAAATAAAGAAGATTGATCGATTTTCAGCTTTAAAAATTAGGAAAACCCCTTAACTTGGTAAATTAATTTTTATTTGATTATTTTTGTAGCATTTTTATCAAAATTCATACACTTTAAAAATGCACCATATAACTACACTGATACTAATTAATTACGCATAAAAGGTTTTTAAACCTCTCCACCTTCAACTCCCTTGATACCCTCTAACTAGGGTACCCAGACAAACTGATTTGATCAGTACATGTCCTGATTATTTTTTTAAGTACTGATTTTTTGAAATCACGAAATCAGTACGAAACTGTACAGATTTTTGTATTTTTTTTACTGATTTTGTACTGATTTTTTTTTTCAAATTAATATCTTAAGAATTTTTGTGCTTTGACCTTAAAAGTCTTAAAATCTTTTTTGGAAAAAGTTTCACCTATTTGTGTTTCTTTTTCTGATTGTTCACAAAAATAAAATACATACATTTGAATTTATTAGTTTACGCACTGCGAGCGGAGAAAAACAATATTTGCTTGAAGCAAAGTCTGTTAATGTAAGTTTTTAAAAGAGTGAAGGGAATTTGTTATTGATTGAATTTGATTATTTTCCACAGGTCTTACATTTCTCAAAATATGAAAACCGATACGGAGAACAAGTTTTAGGACTTTTGAGCAATTCAAGTTGCGCAGTAATGAAGAATAAATTCAAGCTTTCAATTCAAAAGATAATTCATGAATGCATAATAGTATTAAAATTTTTTGAAGAAAATATTTCGAGCATCAGTTAAAATTCGGGGAACCTATCGTGCTAATTTATTCGTGTATCCAAGATGATCCCTAAATATAAAAACAGCAAGTTAATTAAATTTAAAGTAATCAAGTAAGTAACAAGAACGTGTGGATAACCAACTATCATTGGATAAGAAAAACTGTGAATGTTTATATCACTATTTCACATTGAAATTACTAATAAAATGTACTCAAAATTGTACCGATTTGTACTAATTTGTCGGTTAAAAAATCTGGCTACCCTACCCTTTTTACTTTTGTCAATTCAGTTCACGTTTAATTTTTTGGTGGTCTTTCAACTTTATACGTAACCTTAAAATTCCATTCGGACGCCTATTTTCATCATAATCAATTCCATTTAACACCTAGTGGTGCCTCTACAAAACATCTCCAGCGCGTTCAGTTGTTAGCTAGTGCCTTCAATTCACTCTATGTTCTCTATGGCCTTAAGTAGACTGCATTTTTATGAGATCTTTGAGCGTCCCCGTTCTCTAGAGCCTCGCGAATGCCAGTCTAGAGCTTGGCAGCAAATTTCATAATGCTCTTTACGCAGTGTGTGGCCAATTCATTCTCATTTTCTGCGCTTTATTTGAACGGAAATTGTGTCCACGTCGCATCTTCAGTACAAATTTGTGTTGCTGATCACGTTCGGCCACCAGATGCGTAGTATTCGGCGAAGGCAGCGGTTGACAAAACATTGCAGGTTATAAATTAGGGCTTCGGTACTAAGCCAAGTTACGCATTCGTATAGGAGCACAGATATGACGATGGATTTAAAGATTTAAAATTTTTTTGTATTGGTGGATATTAAATGTGAGCTCCAAATGGTGAGCAGCTGTGAAAATGCACCATTCGTTTTTCCTATTCTCGCTTTGATATCTTGATTTACACTGTCTTCAGCTGAAATGTTGCTCCCCAAGTATGTGAAGCGGTCTACGGATTCGACCGTTGCTGGTCCCACCGAGTATGTGTTCATGGAATTTGCATTTATCCTTTTTGATTTGGTTTTGTTGGCGTTGATTTTTAGTCCAACTTTTGCTGATTCGGCGGATAGATCATTTAGCTTAGACTACATATCAGAATGTTTTACGGACCGGACGCAGATAATCGTCAACGAAATCGAGATCCTCTAGCAGTTCTGTAAATTTCCAAGGAATACCTCGATTTTTTCCCGTCCAGTGTTTTGTACAAAACCTGATCAAGAACACGAAAGAAAAGAAACGCCTATTTTACTTAGTTATAATTTTTTTCTCAATGCATCGGCATTACCATGTATTCCGCACAATTTTTGTTTTCTAATTTCTTCCCTAAATTATGATTCACCCATTTTAATATCTAATGCGTACCTCTGTACGGCGCTAGAATCCGCTTGGGCCAAGAACGGTGAAGCGATAGGAGAAAGAGGGAAAGAAATTCCTAAAATGTCTACGAAGATTTAATAAGTAAGGTGTGGGTTCTATTCCTCACTCAAGGTTCATACATTTGTTTACTTTTGAATCAAAATGTTTATGTTTCTTATTGGTATTTGATTTTTGTGTCCAACATTTTCAAAAAGTTAACACGAAAAAATATGTTTTCCTCCAAAGAAAGTATTTAAACAATATTTTGTATTATTATAAATGGCTGTTAAAAAAAATTAAAAATAAAAAATAAATTACAAATAGAATGTAGCTTGATGTACCTTAAATTAAACAAAAAATTAAGTATTATTAAAAACTAACAAACATAAACATAATTTTTAAAGAAAATATTTACATGTTAGCATAAAAAAGTTAAAATTTAATTTTAGATAATAATAAATTATATGAAATATTAGAAGAAAATCAAAAATATTTATGTACTGGAATACAATTAGATTAAAAAAAAAACACACACACATACAAATAAATATCAAAAACAAAACTCAGATTAAATTATGTAAATTAAAAAGAGATAAAAATAAATCAGTCAATTCAGTACTTTCTAATGATAAATTTTTGGTAAGAAAAAATAAACACATAAATTATTATTAAAAATAAATATTAGAAAAAAAATAATTTAGAATATTTGGATAAAAATTTAGCATTACTTTTCGAATCAATAAGAGAGCTTCAAAATATTAAAATTCAAAATAGCAAAAAAAAAAAAAACAGGAAAGTTATTATAAACAAAAAATTTAATTCGTTGTATTTCTTACCAAAAATAATAAACAAAAACTGAAAAACAGTAACTATAGATTAAAACTTAACTCATATCTTTCATGAAAACAAAAACAAATAAACAAAACTTTTGCAAATTCCACCTACCTTAATTATGTAGAAAAATTTTACTTGAACATAACTTAAACTATACACAAAAAGAACATAAAAATATTAACAAATACTTAGATAATTACAAAAACAAATACACAGAGATAATTTTTTTAAGCTGTTAGTACCGAATATTAAATATTAAAAAATAAATAGTAAAATAAAAGTAAAATATAATAAAAAATCATATTATGAAACTAAAAAGTATTTGTATTTTATTTAAAATAAATACATAAATTAAAATTAAACAAAAAAAAAATTAGCACTTTAAGAAATAATTTAATGCAGAAAAAAAAATACAAAATTCAATTAGTTCTATAATTAGGTACTTAAATATTTTTTATTTGCATAGCCCAAAAACACAAAACTTAAATCTATTAAGTCAGTAAAAAAACACAATAAATACAATTGAATGTAATAAAAAAAAGATATATATGTAAAAGTATTTGTTAAGTAATAAGAAACCAAAACAAAAAATATTGTTTCAGTTTAAAAACAAACTTAAAGAATTATATAATTTAACTGTGTTTATAGCAAAATTAATGTTGTTAAGAATGAAAGTTAAAAATTTAATATATTTATTAAGATTATATAATAAATTATTATTATATTGCAATATTAACAAAACAAAAAGTATTATTTATTGAGTATACAAATAAATATATTTATGCGTTTTAACAAAAATATTTTGGCAATTGATTTGCATTAGCATTTTATTAACAACGTCAATGTTTTTGTGTCCAACAAAATTTTATTTCCGATCAATTTCATCACCCAATGAAATCCGACGTTATAACAAGCATATTGTAGTCTTTAGAACGCAAATATACTGAACGACTTCCTCTACGCACTAACAGATATCCCCTCTTCAGTAACACATCAAGTAAATACTTTGGACAACTTTTCATTTTTAGTTCTCAATTTAGAATGATGATTTTTGGCCGGCATTCTAGTTATAATTGGAAAGTTCCTGTGCACCTTTGATGTAATGTCAATTTTGTAAGCATATCTGATGTGATTGAGAGCTGATTGTGCAACTCAATATTTTGGGACACTTAAGTTTTTTGGGCTTCCATCGTGTTTATGTCTTCAAATTTTATCAAATATTTTTTTTTTCTTTTTAATAACATAATTTTCACAAAAATTGTAAATATTTCCCTTAACTTTAATTTACTTTAACTCTAATTTTTCACATTTTCTCCAGTTAAGTGTTGCCAAACGATACAAAGCAGAAAAAACTGGTGGAACCCGTTTTGAAAAAACCGAGTCGATCACTCTAATGAATAAATTATAGATCTATAAACGAATGTGGCAATGTTTAAATTTTTTGTATCATAGAATTGTATTTTCCAAAAAAAAAAACTTTAGCTTCTGTTCAAAATATAACATATTTCAAAAAAATAAGAAATGGACATTAAAATAAGGAAAATAAGAGATGCCCTGACTTCACATATGCAGAGAAGACCACGTTACTAAACTTGATAAACGAAAACCACAATATTCTGGATAATAAAAAACGTCATGCATTAATTAAAAAAAACGGAGATTTGGTCTTAAACTGCATTGGAATTAAATGCAAAAAGTAGAAGGGTAGCTTGTGACGGTCAAAATTTGCGAGCCAAGTATGATATTCTGAAAAAAAAACATTGTAGAAGAAAGCTTGGCAATGAAAAGACAATTGTACAAGACTGGAGAAGGTCAGGAGAGAATATCAAATTTATTTTCGGATGAGCAGTTTTTATTGTCATTATTTGGTCCCTCAACATGTGGCTTTATGGATCCCAGTAGTGGTGATATGTACTCATTTTTAAATGTAAGCTGCATAAGGTTAAATAAAAAATTACATGAAAACACATATTAATGTTTTAAAATTTTAAACCATGCTTGGCATCACCATACAAGATGAATTCAAATACCTAGTAGATGATGGACCTGAAACACCGTTGGAAAAGAAATTCTTTGCTGATTATTTTCGAATGAAGGAATTGTGTCTGAATTCCCCCAAAATATCTTTCAATTGTATTTCGTATTCGAATTTTCGATTCATTATACAAAATTTTTAAGCACTTGTCCTGGACTTATCTAAAGGTATCATAATATATTTAGACGAAGATGATAGAGGCTATGCTATACTGCATAGCTATCAGTTGATCACCGATTCAAACATGAATTTCAGCCTACTATTGTTAAAATGGAGCTACCATGGGTCGATTTTAGCCAACGCGCAACAGCGTCGCTGAAACAAAAACCAGAATCGCACATAGCCTGAACATTAAACTAAAAGTTTACGGCAGAATTATACATATTTTCCTCTTAAAAGTGTAAAGACCTTATCGGATAGAAAATCAATATATACTTTGAGTCTCATTACCTGTTCTTTCAATGGATCAGCACAGCAAACACGATGGAAAAACCTTTTACTGAGACCACTGCATGGTACGATTTGACTATCAGCATTTCTGGAAAATCTAGTACTGCATATGCCAAAAAAGTCATCCATTTCTAAGGGCCGGAGACAGACGGAGTCCAAATAGCAGTAAGTGCATACAGATTTTACTGCTGGTATGTTATACACAAGTGTGGTAACTGCAGCAGCAGCCTAAAAATGCAGGCAATAAATTGACGCAGCGAACGAAAGCAGCCACAGCAGTATCCGTGCAGATTCACACTCAAAAGTAAAGCATGATCAAACAAAAGCAACAAAATGATTTAACAGCAACAAGTCCTTAGCGGCAGCAGCAGCAAAAATATGCAAGAGACGCAAGTACAAAATTTTAAGGTTATGTACTAGTGTTTATGCATAGGGAGTTAAATGTATTATTTGTTGCGCAAAAACACAAGCAAATTTATACACCGCAAGAATTTATAAATTAAATATCTCAAAACACAACAATTTGAACATTTTTAAAGTACTAAATTGAACAAAAATAATTTTATTTCACTGATCGTTAATTAAATACAAATTTCGACACCAATTAAGATATAACGTTGCCAGACTATCAAAATTGTAAATGACTGTAAAAGCACCGTGTGTTTAAAATATCTGCGTCTGATGATGGGGATTTTACATACTCAGAATAAAGCGACTCAATTTCTACTAAAACCTCTTAATAATTTTAGTTGCGTCATCTGTTGACTGGTTCTGGTCCTCAACATTGTCCGTATTGCAACTCTATCTCGCTGTCTGTAATCCATCTATTAGACAATTGTTCTTTCTTCTCCACATTAAGAAATAATATTTTTAAAAACGTTAATCCCTCAGATGTACTTAGAATAGTTAATAAAGAAAACATTATTAAAATTAATAATTTCTTGTTAAAATCACACATCAAACACTTAATCTAATCTTAAAACCTTAGTATGTATAATTAAGTTATTTTAAAACTATAAACTAATATATTGTAAAGCGAGCCGAAGGCCCTGGCAGCTAGTGCTTCTCTAAATTAAGTAATTTAATGATTTATCATTATTTTTCTTGTAATAAATAAATACATTTCAGTTGCAGTTATTTAATGTATTCCTCCAAAATCTCCAATTGTAATTTGAAAACTTCCAGAAGCGAAAAATATTAGTGCCATTAGCAGTTGTGAGCTTAGCGAAATTATTGTTTTTCTTCAAAGGTCAAAGAAGTAAGTTGAGATGTTGAAACAATAACGATTTGCATACCTTTCAATTCAAGATTTTAGCTTAGACTCGATTTTTGTTAAAATAATTTTTGCGTTACTTTTGGAGCGTCCTGAAAACTTCGACTCATCCCAAATCGCAAAATGTTCTTGGTTTAGCTTGAAATGATGTCTCACGGATTGGCGTGTGTTCCCTTCTTAATATTTGTAAAATTTGTAATTTGAAACGTTCTGAAGCATACATATGCATGTAAAAATATATATATTTCTATTTTATTTATTACAAATTAAATGGTGATTTTTGATGAAAAAGCGTTTAATTACAGCATAGAAAATGATGAATTAAAAAATTATTTGCGATTTTCTTTCTTATTCAACGTGTAAGTGTTATCCAATGGCGAAATTGTTAATTTTAATTCCATGCTTGCCGCCAATGCATCCACAGTTTCAACTTCTTTATCTGTAAGTCCTGGAGGTAGTTTAAAATTATTTGTACTTAAATTATCCTTAAACGATTGCATCAAATCAAGCATTTCCTGTTCGAAAGCGCTTTGTGCTTCTTGCACAACAGGCGGGGCAGGTACTTCAGGTTCCTTCATAATTCCAATTGCTTTTGCCCAAATACTCTTTTCACTTTCTTTATAGCGCCCATAACGATGTTCGAGGTTTTTCATTTCTTTGGTAATATCTCCGTTTTGTGGTTCCATATGTTGAGCGCGTGTGAGTATTTGACGCGCTTGCTGATATTCACCTGCAATTGAAATGCAAAAAAAAAAATTAATACAGAAATTTCTTGATGATTTTCTTATACTTATATTTACCGAGCATTAGCAAAGCACGTCCTTCCTGAAACAAAGCTTTACACGTAGGTTTATTATTGGTCAGACGACGTATTTCTTTGCACATAATGCACGCTTTGGCCGGTGTATTAGTTTTATTATAACATACCGCAAGATTTGTGCACAATTTCAATAGGAATGCAGTCTGTTCACGCTGTTCTTCTTCGTTCGCTAAACGGCAGTAATTCAAAACGGTCATGGCTTTCTCAAATGCACGGCAGGCATTCTTATACTGACCCTGCCCGAAAAAGTCCAAACCCTTCAGGTGAATATCCTTTACCTTATCAATAATAATCGCAAACTTATTACGATCTTCCTCAGGTACTTGCTGCTCAGCATCAACATCGCCCACAGGATTAAACGATACCAACTCAATTATGAATAGACCATTAGCACGTGGTTTCACACGCGGCGGGCAGCCCATCTCCCGAAACAGCAATTGATATGAGATAACAAATTGCGCTTGTTCGCCGCGATACATTGTACGTACTGCCGCTTCCAGGCCTTCAATTACTTCATTACGACCCGTGTAAAAACGGTGCGACGATCCACGCAGGAATGAAGAATCAAATGGTGCACCTTCACCTTCCCAGTAGGCATTGTAACGTATGCAGACACGTGCGTTTAACGGGACTGTTTCATCTTCTACCGGCCCGTGAAGAGTTATCTTTTTGTATAAGTGTTCGTTAATCTGCACCATTTGCTGTTTCAATTCATCGAATGGCTTTGTCCATGGTGACACCAACGAAGTACGATCCAAATTCTCATCGTCTTCTTCGTTATCCGAGCCCATATTTAATTCTTCGAATATGTCATTGGTGATACCGTCGTCAAAGTTGGTGTTTATTTCAAAATTGGTCCCGGTACCAATCAGATCACTATACAACCAAAAACTCAACAAATTAGTCACTTTAATTACGAGTGAGAGAAAAACACTTACCTCAACGAAAGTGGGTCTTTTAAAAAGCTACAGGTACTTAGTCCATCGTCGTCCATTTTTAATCTTAGGGTTGAACGCAAAAATAAAAACAAAACTAAATTGCTGACAATGCTTTAGTTCGCGTTTTTAGTTTTTGTTAATGCGGTGTTTCCCAGTGAAAGAAAAATGCACTGCGAACTTATGCTCAGTGTTGCATTTCTGTGTATTGCAAACATGGCGCTTTTAATGCTGCCACCTGGAAAAATGCAAAAGGAAAAATAAGGGATTGACCAAAAGAGCATATTATTGCTCATTCTCTAATCTCCATGATAAATGACCTGGATTAACATTTCGTTGCTGCTTAAAACTGAGTACTTGGAAATCTTCAAGCTATTTTGAGTACAGTACATATTGTTCAAATGCTCAAGAGATCTTCGATATTCTTTTTTAAATCAATATTAATTAAAGTAATTTAAACGTGGATGCTAATCCACATAAAGAGCATAAATAACGTGAACTAATTGAAACCAATCCATTTGTCAAATACAAATAATTGCGTAAAATACGCTTAATTTATTATCAGTTCATAGTAAAATATTTAGTTGTCCACTTTGCGAAAAAATATAAAAATGCTGGAGGATAATAATCTACATAATTCAATACAATTCTTTTAAATTATATAAGGGTATACAAAATATTTTTAGAGCTTATTTTAAAAATAAGCTGAGCCACATATTTTCTGAAAATAATTTAATTCGTCTTAATGGCATAAGAGCCAAGCCCATCTACACTGTAAAGGGGTTGACTATTATCCAGAAGTAGAGGGTCCAAAAGAAATCTTATCACCGTATTTACTTCTTCTTTCAACATTATTATCTAGCATTATTAGTTTTATAGCTTATCTCATATTTAAAATAAGCTCTTCATTTCTAACGAAACTGCACTTCAAATTAATAAACATAAAAAAACAGCAAAGTCGAAAGTGCACGGTCGACATAAAATTACAATTTCGATTTGAATGATTTCATCAACTTTTCCAATTTCATTGCCTTCTGCAAATCACCTTTGATCTTCAATTTGCCAGTCATAAATGCAGGAGCAGGTTTCAATTTGCCAGAAAACATATCGAAGAAATTCTGCCCCTTCATGGTGAGTGTGGCATCTGGTGCGGCTGTTGGCGCACCAGGACCACATGAACCACCACCATTCTTCAAATCTATGAACCAGGTACCCTTGTCATCTCCTGTAATGTCAAATTGGAAAACAGCTTGTGTTTTGGAAACAATTTCAGGCGAAAGCAAGCCATTAATCTTTTCGAATATTAATGGAATATCGGCTTTGGCATCACTACTTGAAGACGACGACTTAGGAGCAGAGGTGACTGCTGGCTGAGGCTTACTAGACGAAACAGTATTCGCTTTTGAACCCTTTGGTTCCAAAAAGAAATCATCCATAAGTTTATCAGCATAAGCGGGATCACAAGCATACTGTTTCATATCTGTAATACCAGCCTCCGCGAGTACCTCATCATCAATTAGGAAGTTGCCGGTGCATTGACGCGGCTCACGGATTAGCACCGCATATGCAGCATCCGACATAATTTCTGCTTTGCGCGACCACTTTGAACTTTCAGGTCCAGTCAACATTTCAATGGCCGCCGTTTGTATGGCGGTGCGTGGCCAAAGTGCATTAACAGCTATACCTTGATCTTTGAACTCTTCTGCCATGCCCAAGACACACATCGACATGCCATACTTGGCCATGGTGTAGGCAACATGGGGGCCAAACCATTTCGGATTCAAATTTAATGGCGGAGAAATGTTCAAAATATGCGCGTGATTACTCTTCAATAGATACGGCAGACACTCCTTGGACACAAGGAATGTGCCACGCGTATTAATGTTATGCATCAAATCGTAACGCTTCATATCTGTTTCCAATGTTGGTGTCAACGAAATGGCACTAGCATTATTCACAACTATATCGATGCCACCAAATTTGGCAACCGCCTCATTGATAGCGCTACGTACTTGTGCCTCATCACGTACATCCACAATGCAGGGGTGAGCCCGTCCACCAACTTTCTCGATTTCCTCGGCGGCAGTGTATATGGTACCCGGCAGCTTGGGATGTGGTTGCGCCGTTTTTGCGGCAATTATAATGTTGGCACCGTCGCGAGCTGCTTTCAGTGCTATGGCCTTGCCAATACCACGCGATGCGCCTGCAAAACAAATAGGAAAGTGTCAAAGTGTCTCCCTTTTGGACTTCACATTATAAATAAATAGTTAAATACCCGATATGAAAAGGGTGCGCCCGGCTAATTTCCCTGTATTGATCATTTTTATTTTGGCCTTTTCTGCTTTCAATCTTATACACTTCCACTTGAAAACTGTCGCAAAAATTTGAATTGTAATGGTCTACAAAAATAAGAGAAAGTCCAAAGTACAACAAACCTGCGTAATCAATTGGCAGCAGAAAATTGTTGTACGTTCAACGAAAACAGCAACGACGGCAGAGAAATTTAAACACAAAAACAAATCCGAACCAGAAGCCAACAAAAACAACAGCAAAATGTAAACAAGTGGAAACAGGGATGCAATTCTAGGTATGCGCATGTAAATATTCCGTGGATTGATATCTCTCGTATAGGGAGAGGAGCTGATTAAACTTTAGCAGCCATCTGATACCAATGAGTGCACGGATACTCATTGGCCAAAACAATCTGATTTAACATTTTACTTTTTGATCGAAAGGTTCTCAAAATTTTCCCTGATGACTAGCTCTGTTTTTTATTGGGAAATGAACGTGGAAAATAATAATAATTTTGGATTTTCATATTTTTAAATTTTACAATGGATATCCATAAATTTGTAAAAAGGTTCTCCTGGTGCTAAAGTCCATAAAAAAAGTTTTTTTTTAAAATTGGGCTTACGTTAATTTTACAGTTAGACCTCGTTATTATATAAATATTTTCGAAAGTCGTCCCCCATTTTCAATGTATTGCCATAGGTCTGTACAAAGAGATCCAGAAACCATGAGACCATAGATTGGAATACAACAAACCAGAAACGCCCCTGAGATTGATTCCTATGGAAGTTAGTCAAGTTTATTACGTCAGTCCGTCATAGAAATTTCTAGTAACTAATTCTTGTTTTCCGAAATCTAAAGCCAATGTAAAATATTCGTTAATATCTGTCAAGTTTTCACGAAAGATGTCTGCCATTTTGGGTCCCCTATTTTGAATATTAACATTACAAATTTATATTCAATGAAGTCTAAACTCTATTATTATTATTACAATTTATTAATCTTACAATAAATTCTAAGACTAATAAAAATATATATGAGCACTAGCTGTCAGGGCTATCAGCTTGACCCTAAACTCTATTTCAATGGGTGCCTGAGTAAAAACTGAGAGTATTTTTGAAGAACTGTCAACTACACCTCATAACGTGCTATCTCGCTTTTTCTAATGGGAAGTGTAATTAGAAGTAGATTGAAAAGAATAGTGCTACTAGCTTATCACAGTTTTCGAAAAAATCTCTATTTCTACACATGTACAGAGTAATTTTGTTGAGTCGTCTGCCATTTTGGATCTACCATTTTGAAATTTAAGCACCAATCAGCATTCCTGAAAATCATATATATATGTATTTGAATTCTGGAATTAACAACGGTTTTGACCATCCCAACGGTCTTAATAACTATGAAAACCTGCTGCCAATACATCTGCAATTCCCTAGAAAGAGGCAAATTCTTCTTGATCAGTGTTCGGAATACTTCTCGGAATGAAATTGAGCTGCCATTAAAATTTTTTAATGCCTATGTAAAAGCAGCGTGTTTTTTTTTTTTGCATTACCATTTCTATAAAAAAAAATTTATGTAAATTTCATGTTCATTAAAATTAAGTAATTTATTTTTATCAAAACGCATTTCAATTGATAACTTTATTATTCTATATAAGTTTTTTTTATGATAAACTAATTGCACTGCCTCACATCTTTCGAATAGTAATTATAAAATAGATGATTACAAATTTATAGGTCAAAGTAATTACAGATGCATATATCAATCTAATTAACACAGGTAGGAATGCAATATAATATGAAGTTATGAAATAAAAACTTAAAATTCGCATTTAATTGAACTAAATTCATGCATAATTTTAGCATAGCTATATTTAAATGTGTATGTAGGTGTAGTTATTATATATTCACGTTTACATTGCTTCTCTTTATCATAATTCTTTATCATTATCATCGGTTCAACGACTTTACTTTAGCATCTTATTAATTTCCTTATTTTGTTTGCCAATTTTCAAATCAACATCCTCGATTTTATAATTCATATTATCCAGCAATTCATTTTGTGATTCAATTTCAGTGCCCATATCAGTGGCTAAAAATTTCAAACGTGACAAATTACCACACATTTCCTCGAGATTCGCTTCCAGTTGCGCTTCGAATGGATTATTGCGCCTTTGTAATTGTGCTTGCTCACGCTGTTGATAACTTGAGGAATCATCACGCAAGCGACTAATCGGATGATTATCGTAACGTTCCGTTGGCGACATTGCAGCCGATGTTGTTGGTGGTGTTTTTATGGTATTGTTAATATTATTCTCTGTGGCTTCTTGTGAGACATTTGAACCATCACTTGCAGAAGAAGTCATTTGTGGTGATTGTCCACCGCCACCAGATAAATAATTCTTTAGTCCACCAAACACGCTTTTCAAACCATTTAAATGACGCTGACTGAAGCGTAATGTCGAATTGATTTCATCCAGTTGTCGTGAGGTTTTATCCAATTGCTCACGCTGTTTCGCCAATTCCACCGCGGTCGCTTTGCCAACTTCTTCAGTTTCGTAGAGGAGACCTTTTTAGAGATTGGAGAAAAATAATTAACTACCATATTAGTTTTTTAGTATACACACACACATACCTAAACTCTTTTGTGTTGATTCAAGGCTGCGTTCCTCAATTTGTCGTTTCTTTTCCAAATATATTTGTTGTGGATCATCGAAGGGATTTGTACTGCGCCCAAAATTTCCGCCTGCACTACCACGACCCGAGGCTGAGCTCGTGCTCGTACGCGAATTATTCAGAAATATATCATCATCAACGTCCTCCAAATCCAAGTCAAAATGATTATTCACTGGTTGCAGATAATTATCAGCCATTTTTCTCAATGTTTTTCTATTATTTTTTATGCGAAAACGTATTTGCTTTCGATTTTGGTTGCTTTAATTTCGTTTTGCTGAAGATAATTTAATAATTTATTTGGATGAGTTTTAATTACGTTTTTCTACTTTTGCACAAAGAATTTTTCAATTTTCCCAACCAAACTCCCCCTTTTTATTCGTCTTCTTTTCAAAATAGTATGAATCACAATAGGTTGGCATTTCTTTATTACTTATATTACTGTGCTGCCAGACTATTCATATCGGACGCACAGTAAAATAATAAGTGAACAGCTGAGATAAAAAATTAAAATTAAGTATCGAATCATGTTTAAGGATGAACTGATTGAAGCAATACAGCAGCTACACAAACACAAACTAATAAAAAAAATTAAGCGAGAATTTTCACATGAACATATTTTTGTATCTAAATAAAAAAAAAAAAACACTTTCACAGCATTTTAACACCCACTGTAAGTAAGCAAATGGTTTCAAATGGCATTTATGGCAATCATTGTTGCCAGATTGACATCTAAAACACAATTTTTTTTAGAACCAAAGACATTTTAGAGTTTTTTGGCTGTAAAATGACGTTTTTCCAGCAGCTTTATTTTTAAAAACTAAATATTTACATAAATCTAAAAATCTACTCTGTGTGTAAATAATTGAAAATTTACATCTTTGGACTTAATTCAAGGGTTTTTTTTTAAAGAAGTGGTCTCAATTGAAACGTTTTGGAGGACAATTTCAGATATAAAGTTTGCTGATAATACATATGCGATTCATAATTTGTCATGCGCCAAGAATTTTATTTAAAAAAAAACTAAATAAATAATAGATTGTGGATATATACACTTATTGAAATTCTTTTTTCGCAAGATTATTTGAAATTCAATCATTTTTCGTGTCACAATATTGAGCGACTAAACGATTTATATGTTATTAATATCTATGTAATTATAAGATTTTTTGCATAAATTAAATATTTATTTTTCTTCTACTCATTCGTACTAGAAAAGTTGAAAATACTCAACTTTTACAATTGACGTTTTTTAAGTTTTTTTTTTTTCATTTGGATGATGATTTTCATTCAATTTCATCTGGCAACACTAATGACAGTGTGAAATTCACATTGAGAATTGTATTAAAAAGAAGAAGAACATCAAGCCAAGCAAAACAAACACGCTTTATTTTTATTTATTGTGGAACTTGCGTGCAATTCGTATGCACATTTCTCTTTATTAAGTGTAAATTTTAAAATCACACAAAAAATGTCTGAAACAGGCTCCAAAGATACTGTATTAAAAACAGCAATGACGTACATTTGTGGTGGTAAGTTGATAATCGCAAAAAAAAAATTACAAAATTTACACATTAATTTTCTTGCAGAATGTCATCACGAAAATGAAATGCGTCCACGTGATCCAATACGTTGCCGTGAATGTGGCTATCGTATCATGTACAAGAAGCGCACCAAGCGATGTAAGTTGTAGCTATTCATTACACAACTAGAAATCTCCGCCATAGAGTTGGAGTTTAATTTTCTTTAGATAAAAAGAAGCGATGCAAATATATCAAAATCTTAAATGAAGAGGAATATTTTTAGAAAGTGCATTATAGGGAATACATTGGGAGATTCAGTAGAAATGAAGTGAGAAGTTTCTAGAATGTGCAATGATTCTCTTCTTCATTTCATACAAAAGTGATAGATGTAGATGAGCACATTTAGCGCAATTATAAGGCAAATTTGTTTTGGAAGATCTTTAAAAAGTAGTTATGTCTTGACTCCTTGTGAAGCATAGAGATATTTTATATTGTTTTATTTGTAAAGTCCACAGTATAAAGAACGTGTGGGCTGTAATTAAAGTATATGCTAGTTAACTATTACGAAGACAATGGAGCTGCTGAAGAAGCAGTGGGGTAGAACGGTGTTGAAGAAAAATGCTCCGCCTTCGCTATAAATATCTCAACCACTATGGTCGTTAATTCTAAGTTAAGTTTAAAGCCAAAATCGTTTGAATATGTTTAAAATTCTCTCAAATACATTTAGTTATTCTGAAGTGCAAATTATGTGAAATTGAATGTTAAAGTAAATCTTATATTTTTTTATATTTCCAGTGGTTGTCTTTGATGCCCGTTAAAACACATTTTATCTACGGTCTACTACGGGGAGCTGCGTATATATTATGAAAAATGCTATAGTTTACTAAAAAAATTAAATAAAAATACTTATAAAACTATGAATATCTTTTATATAATCTGTTGGTGTGATGTGTAGAGTTGTGATAGTAGTTAATTCAAAATCCGGATCCCAGATGTGAACTAGTTCAGCATTTAGGGAACGAAGTCCTTTGACAGATACCAAGTTATCTCTCTCGTGTACTTCATTGATAAATGGGAAAGCAAAGTAGATTTAGTCGAAAATATAAAAGAACGCAGTAACAGAATAATCAACGTTATAAAAAATATCACTGGTATTCGTTTTTGGAACTCATCAGTCACAGTGATTGTATTGCCCATAAATAAGTAGCACCCATTTCTACTTAACTCTTTCATACTCAATGTTGCATATATGCAACATTCACTTTTATGTTGCATAGATAAAATGTTTAACATATATTACTATTAACTCTATTTGTATTCGGTTCTGTTAGGTATTCTTCAAGTTTTCTAATTGCCGAATATTTGAAATTTCTTGCTTAAGTAATTTTTCTTACATGTTTTGTCTTTGAAGTCCAGCAAAAAACCTAAGTGCAAAAATTTGTAATAAAATCTTTTGCACTATTTTTTGAAAAATAATGCATTAAATTATTACTAACCGGAAATTTTTTTTATCAGATATGTTTATAAAAGATAAGAGAATATGAAAATCAGAAAATTGGAGAAAAGGAGTTATCCAGTGGTTGTCTACAGCTTCATAGCTATGTTTTTTTAACCTTTAATAAAGGACAAACAAAACAATGTAGAAGCAAGAAATTTGGTGCCATGATTGTGGAAGGTCTAAGTAACCAAAATTTCACAACAAAAGGTTTAAAGAGTTAATGCTTGGTTTCCACTATGTCATATTTGCCGTCAAAGAGAGAAAAAAAAGAGAATTTCCCATTTGATTGAATTTGACATAGTGAAAACCAGGCATAAGCCTTAAACACAATTGCGACGGGTGACGTTAAAGACGTTGAAGGGTACCCGCTGTCAAAATTAAGATGCACTCAGTCATATGAAGTAACGCAATGTTGAGGCCGTCCTGGGTTTCCCGCCGACAAGTTTTTCATTGACTGAGACATATTTATATTTTACCCGACGGCGATATCAAGACAGGGTTGCATATCTGATCAGCTGATTGTCAAGTTATTAAAATATTTTTGAAGCGAAATAATTTTAAAATAAATAAATTTTGTGAAAAACGTAATAATTTATGTAAATAAAAATAATAATTAGTTTAAAAATAAATGAGTTGCCAATAGAAGAAGTACGAAAGTATCGATGTTTGTACGATTTTTCAATGAAGGATTACAGAAATTTACAAATGATATATACGGTTTGAAAACAAATTGGGAATACTTTAAATTCAGACTGTAAGTATAATTTATGAGTTCATTATACTTATTATGGAGTGGCAGCCTTCTGCTTGAAAGCACACTTAAGCATATATTAGGCTCATTGTGATGAGAACGTACTTACAAACAAAAAGATTTAAGCTGATTACCAGTCACCCGTCGCAATTGTGTTTACTCGAACGGATTTTACGGCGGGTTTCCCGTGGCAATTGTTTTTAAGGTTTTACCGAAGAGAATATAATATGCCGGATCATTTCTTATATATATCTGCCCTGCATTCAATCGAATCATCTCTTCGCTTTTACGTGACGTACGTTCACGAAAGAGATGATTCGACCCCAGGTTTAGTAATATGTTTAGAGACGAATAATTAGCTTTTTAACATCTCAGGGTCTACTCAAGCTTAAGGTGATAGATTCTATGAACGTTAAGAGGGACTGATTTTTGGAATATAATGGACTTTGCAAGGTTTAACTACCTGCTGCACTCCAACATGGTTACGATTAGGAAATTTTGTAATACTTTTTATAAAAGAATAGAATCTAATTTTATTTATCCAAATCAAATGAAACACCAATGAATTGTAAATTTTCTTTAAACTAATATTTATTTTTAATATTCGAAGATTTTAAACTAAATAAAAACACACTTTTATTTTTGTTTTTAGCATTATTACATTTTTTTTTTTTTTGTTTTTTCATTTTTATTTTAATAATAATACAAGTATGCAATTATAATAAAATTAATTCATTTAATATAGATGTTGTCATTTAAACGCTTCTCTATGTTAGTGTTTTTTCACATTTTTGTTTTTTTTTTATAATTTTAAATTTTTTATTTTTATATTTTTTTTTTTAATTTTCAATTTTTATTTATTTTAAATGATACTGTGCTTTTTTTTTGACATTATTAATTTTCTAAAGTTAAATTTTGTTACATCGAAATTTTTATGCAAATTTTTGTTTTACCACATACAGAAAAAAACAAAAAAAAAGGATATTTTACACTAAAATTTAAATTTTTCTTAAATTTTTTTGTTTGTTTTTCTTTTTCAGTCAAATTTGTTTATTGTGGTTTTTATTAAATTTTTTATTTAGTTTTTTGTTTTTTTTTTATTAAATGTAATTAAGAAGATGATTATATGTATGCAATTGTGTATGTAAGTATGTGTTTTTTATGAGTTTGTATGATGTTTCTGTTTTATTTATTTTTTTGTTTTTTTCTCGTTTGTTTTTTTTTTTTTTTTTTTTCTTTTGTCATTTTTTAATTTTTTTTTTAGAATATCTTTCAATTCAATATTTTTTTTTAAGTTTTTCTAAAGTACTTTTGTCATTTTTTTTTTTTTTTTTTAGAAACATTCATAACATAATTTAAACTTAACACAATACAAATATTTTTATTAAACTATAAATAAAGAATTTAAGATTATGGCATATAATTAAACTGCAATAAATGGCAACTTAAATGCTAATAATCGTTTTAAGCTTAGGTTTCGTTAATGTGTTGAGAATTTGTATGGAAGTTTCAACGTAAAGCTTTAAATATTAAAAAATAAAGGGGAAGAAAAAAGAATTGTAAGAATTTTAATTTCAAATTTATGTTTAATTATAATGTCTTTCTGTGTTCAAAAAACATTAAGAAATAGAAGAAGAATTTAAAAAACTAATAAGCAAAAAAAAGTAAACATAATTCATAATATTTTTCCTGTGAGTTTTTATGCAAATTGTTAGATTTAAATTTTATCATTTTGTTGTTTTTGTTTTAGTTTGGTTTTTTTTTTTTTTTTAATAAGTAATACAATAATATATACCTATAAATTTTAAATATAAAATCATATTTCAGGTACATCATAACTTAAAATTTAAAATAAATGCAGAAGTTGTGTAAAGAAATGTTTATTTTATTTTTAATTTAGCTCGGTTAATTAATGGCAAGCAAAATATATATATATATATATATATATATATATTTTATTTGTTTGTAATCGCTCATAAATTCTATATTTCTAGATGAAAATTATATACTAAAAAAGTAAAATACAAAATTATAATAATTAAATGTAATACGTTGGGAGAAAATTCAATATGAACCAAATATATAAAGCTGATAATTAGTTTTGTTTGTACTTAAAAACTTTTAAAATACTGTACAGTTAACTTAAAAATATAATTTTGTACAAGCTTCATAAAGCTTATTGAATAAAGATGACTTGGAATAGTGTTGTGATGAGAAAAGGAACACAACGCGTTTGAGTAACATAATATGGCAACATAGAACAAGAAAATTTTCTATGGGGTTAGTGTACTTAAAACGAAACGAACTTAAACGAATTTAATTTGGGTAAGGAAAAGCAGCCTAAGATTCTTCGGAACCTTTTATAATTTTTTAAAATTATTTTAGCGTTTTTAGGAGAGATCTTCAATGGCATTTATAATTTTAAACTTAACTTAGAAATGTACTTAAAAATAGTGGGATTGAAATTTTGAAACTAAATAATACAAAAGCTTTAAAGTACAAACAAATCCCAGTCGGAAATCATGTCTTGCAGGACCAAGTTGTCATTAATGATGTCTACAGAGTCAGCTTGACAGCAAGAAAAAACATTTTTTTTTTTTTTTTAGAAATAAGTTTGACGAAATTTCAAAGAAAATGAAAGTCAAAAATACTAGTGGATCAAGAGATTATGGAAGGAGAGAGCGTATAATTTTTATCCTTTCCTATGAAGGAGAGGTTTATTCCTAAACCTCTTATCCCTTCGATCCGCTTGTGGTCGAAAACAAATTTGCAAGTTCATAAAATATCTGAGGACTGCATCTGCGGTTGACTGGTTAGATAGATATCAAGTCACTCACTACTTTTTCGGTAAATTTGAGAACCAAAGAGTTTTCAAAATCAGTGATCAAAATAGTGAAGTCTTCACAGAAGAGGTAAACAAATTCCACAGCATATTTTAAGTGACTGAAAGTCCCGGACATGCAGCGGGTGGGGAATATGGGTATGATTGGCCATGGCAGAGGCTCTGGTAAGTCATGTTAAAATCCACAATGTCAGAATAACTCTACTGACAAGGCGAACAAATGCATTCAGCCCACATATTGCAGCGTCCGTTTCTACGTAAGGAGCGGCTCAAACAACGTCTGTCTCGTAGCGGGCGGTTATAACTGGAAATGTTACTCTTCGTAAGTTATATCTTAGCTGGCAGCCCCGCTACGAGGATAGGGATACTAAGCTAACAACATATTATTCCGAAATCATCTTGTTACTGAAACCAGACTGGAACTATGCGCCAATGACCGGCGTGGCAGCAACTAATATAAAGTTATAGTGTCACTACAATTGAGAAGCAGAATTCTCCTGAAGAATTTTTGTACCCCAAAGATATCAATTCCATATAATTTTGTGGGTTTTGCGCTATTAAGCAAACATTTCCGACTGGGTTAACTTTTTTTTAAATAATGAGTATCTTGAAAAAGGAAATCAAAGGAGAAAAAAAGGTATATATTTTTTTTTGGCAAAATAATAATTACCTACGCATTCAACTATTTACTTTTAAGTTTTTTTTACACCACCATTTTTAGGTGTGGCTTAAATAACCTTTTTAGATTTTTAAGCAAGATGGTGGTCATCTAGTTATTTGATGAATACGTTCGTCATGCGTTTCCAAACTATGGCGATGCGTAAAATTTTCTTCACACTGACGAAAATTCCCAATGGCGTTTATGTGCCCAGTAAGTATGCAAAGCTAATGTTGCTGTTGTATGATAATTGAATACCATCATTTTTGACATTTTATGCTTACGGCAAATGCGGCAACTTAGCTTATTACGGACCATTTGAGTGAGATATTTATCACGTAAGTTTGCCATAATCACTTTAGGTGATCGACGTATTTTCGTTGGTTTAACTTGTTTGCGTGAGGAACGATTATGATGTGAATCAGTAGTGGTGACGGGGGTGACGGCGTTGCTTGCGCTTGGGGGTAGTGGCAAGATTTCAGGTGTTTCAGTTTTAATAGTTGCGAGGGTGATGTTGCTGTTGTTGTTGGTGGGTTGTAACTCAGATGCTAATGCTAATATGGATGAGGGTGTTGCTATTGTTGTTGCTGTTGTTTCTGATACATTCTCTTGTTTTATGCTAAAGTCTAATGGTGTTGCTAGATATTCTTGCTTGCTAGCAGCATCAGCTAGCAAAGGCAATGCCGTTACTATTTCGGAGATGGTTTTGCGAGTATCTCTTTTGTTATTGTTGCTGCTGCTACTGTTGCTGCCGTTACCGTTTATTTGCTTTTTTGGCGTTGGCTTACGATGCAATGTCACATTTGGTGAAGCCAAGTCTAGTTGACGCTTTAACGGTGATTTGTTCGGTGATTTATTTTTATTTTTTGGTGTAATCGTTAGTGTAATATCTGCTTTATTCTTCAGATATTCAATATACTGTTCAGTTTCGCTTAAGAAACTCTTTTGCTGTTTGGTTGTTGTTTGGCTTTGCTGTTGTTGCGGCTGTTGTTCCTGCAATTGCTGTTGTTGTTGTTGAAGTATTTGTTCCTGTGCGGTGATTGCTGGCATTGGCATCAAGAACAAATTATAGATAGCATCTTTAATATGATTTTGAATTATGTTGTTCATATTTTGATATTCCATAGCTGCTAGAAATGGTGTTGATGCTGCTAGAAATGGTGTTGATGCAGCTAGAAATGGTGTTGATGCTGCTAGAAATGGTGTTGATGCAGCAATTGCTAGTGCTGCTGCTTCTTTTGCTGCTTCAATATTTGTATTCTCTTTATTATCTCGCATCAGGTCATAGCAATGTTGTTGTTGTTGTTCACGGCTGGCAGTCGTGAAATCTATCTTTCGTTTCGATTTTGATGTTGTCGTCGTTGTTGTTGTTGCTGTTGTGGCTGTTGTTTTTATTGATTGACTGTTGTTGTCGTTTAAAGTTTTTGTGGTTGTTGTTATAATTTTATTATAAGCGGGAGGCGATTTAATAAGCTGCTCTTGATTATTTTCTTCTTCGATTTCGAGCTTGATTTTTTTGCTGCTATTTTGGTTGTTCTTTAGTTCGTTAGATAATGTTTCTTCCAAATCAAATATTGTCATTGGCATTTTCTTCTGCTGTGCTGAAGCGTTAATTGCTGGAGTACGACCATTAAGTAATTTTTTCAATGGTGTTGTTATACTATAATTCGATGTAGATGACGATGGTCGAGATGGTGATGTAGACGGTGTTGTGTTCTCATCATCATCGCCATTGGAACGTTGACGCTTACGGTTATTTGTATTATAGCTACCGTTGTTGATGTTGTTGCTATTATTACCGCCAATATATTTAGATCGTTGCTGTTGCTGTTGTTGTTGCAGAAATTGTTGTGCGCCAAGTGTTTGGAGAAATGCAGCAGCTTCTTTGGTTGTCCATGTGGTAGGCAGTTTATTATTGAACAAGAGTTGAGGATTATTAGTTGTAAGTTTCAACAACTCGTGCACGCCCCCCGCCTTATGAAAATCCTGAGCGACTGAAGCTGTGTTCCGATCCATTGCGTCCATTTTAATTAGACTGTAGAAAGAGCGAGAGAGTGATAATTTGAGAAAGTTAGTATAAATTTTTTAGGCAATATTCAAAATTCCAGAAAACTAAAAAAAACACAAAAAGCATAAATAAAAAATAAAACTTAAAAGTGAAGGGGATGCGGAAAAGTTTAGAAAGAAAAATTCCATTCATAAACAAAAAAAACTAGCAAAATTAAAATAAAAAAATTGACAATTTCAGTAATGTTAAGTAATGAATTATTTCAGAGCTGGAATCCTCTGAAATATTAAAGCGATTACAAAACTGCAAATATCAATCATTCCTTGGAAAAGATTGCAAATTAAAGAATTACTTAACAAACCCTGAGTAAAATCACTAAAAATGTAGGTATATAAATATAAAAAAACAAAACACGACGATACAAAACTAAAACAAAAAACAAAACCAAACACAAATTGAACTTAAAAAAAATTATTCAATTATTCATTGATTTTTACCGCGCATAATCATCTTCACTGCTTTCTTCTGCCTCAAGATAGTTAAATAAACGCTCAGAGCCGCGTTTTTGCGCCGCAGCATTTGGCAGAGCGCCCGTCAGTAGATCATGCGGTGGTATTAGTGTACCATTAGCGCTTAAGCGCCAACCCACCATCGATTGGGGATTAACAATGATCTCTTGTAGTGGACCGCCACCACCAGTTAGGTTACCATTATCATTTGTTGTTGTTGTTGTATAAATAGTAACCGAACCACCGGCATTACCAATGGCATTTGTCGTAGTGGTGGTCGTATTGCTGTGTGTACATAATTGATCAAGATTATAATTTTAAAATATTTTAAGTTTTTTAGAATTTCATTTCAAAAAAAAAAAAAATAAGTATATATATATTAAACTATAAAATTTAAAAGATCAATCATTCACCACTGTGTATCGGAACCTACTTTCTTGAAGGAATCTTATGGAATTTTGTTTACTACACTATACTGTATTTACTCCACAAAAATATTCTTCATGAATCAAATTTCTTCGGGGTAGTTTCAGCCAACCTTGTTCCTGATATCTAATTACACTTATATAGTTAATGAACCTAGATTATTCAGCAGATAATTCTATTAAGCACTAATCATAATACTTCAGGTCATTTGAACCTTTGATTTGTTTTTGTGAATCTGAGTTGGGCATTCGCATACGTAAAGAAGATAAGTTACAGCATCCTATTCTTGTGCTAAGTTATCTTCTAAAAGACATAGTTTTCTCAGGCACCACCCACTCTTGAGTCTCCAATGAAAGAGTTTCTGAATAAAGTATCTCTAAAAAATATTTACCCAAATGTTGCATTTGCATTCTGAAACGTATTTAATTGATTATTCGTTACTAAAGTGTTGCCAATTGTACGTAACACATTTAAATTATTTGTTGCATTATTTGTATTATTTGAATTATTACTATTGCGCGATGGTCGATTATCATGCGGACTGTCAGCCAAAGCAAGGCATAAAAAAGAGATAAGGAGGTGATTAGTAACTAGTATATATATATATATTAAACTTGAGAAGTTAGTTTAAAAGACTATATTTAAAGTTTATTATCATGTATTGATGTATATTTGTACTTACTGCACTTCATTAACATGCGTCTGCAGTGCTTCTGCTGTATCACCGAGAAAAGCGCATTTATTGCATACATGCTTCTGATGAACCTTGAGACAATGCGTGCTAAGACGTTCCGAACGTGCCGCTTTATAATCGCACAATCGGCACGCATAAGGTTTTGTATGCGTATTTATATGACGCTTAAGACTCCATCTATCAGTACCGGCCCACTCACAATAAAGGCAGGGATAACGTTTTTCACGTTTTGGCTTAGCGGGGGTATCGCCCGTTTCCCCAGCACCACCACAGCCACCTATTTGGCCATCATCTACAGTTTCTTGTTTCATTTGTGGTAGAGGAGCATCAGTAGCACTGGCGACAGCTTCAATGGTCTCAGCAATGCTGAGGCTAGACGATGTAGGCATTCGTTGTATTTCAAGGAATGCTGGATCGAGCTGCAAGTCCGATGGAGGATGTAAAATTGGTTTCTGCTCATGTGAGCCACCGTTTGTTGTGTTTGCTGTTGTTATGGTTACATTGCCACGGCCACCCGAATGACGGTTTGTTGAATTGGGCAAATGACGACGCGTTTTATTTATATCGTATTCCATTTCACGATGCATGCGTACGAAATGTTTTTTCACATGATCGGCACGATTGAATTGCTTCATGCAAGCGTAACATTGAAATGGCTTTTCATCTTTGTGTATATTTTCGTGGCGAGTAAACAAATCTCGACGATCGGTGGAATATTGGCAATGGGAGCAGGGGTAGCGTTTTACAACAACAACACCGTTTTGTTGGGTATTGTTAGTGTTTGTATTGCTGTTGTTGTTGTTGGTTTGTGAACGCCTGCGATTGTTGCCGCCACCACCGCCACCGCCATTAGAATTTCGCGCAGAACCACTGCTTGGCGTAGCTGATGTTGTGGTGGTTGGAGCTGGGACTTGTTGAACAACAGTATTTAGAATGTTGTTGCCGGCTGAAGTGGAAGGATTAGTATAAATCACTTCTGTGGTGGTAGTGACAGCTTGATTGGATAGGTCATTACGGTTTTTGGTTCTGAAAAAATATAAAGAAAAGTTATATGTAAGTGAAACCCATAAATATTATTATCAAAAATATTAAAATCACATAACTAAAAATTCTATACACTTCAGTTTACTCCATCTGTTCATTTTCCTCATTTCGAAATAAAATTCATTTAAAAAACTATTCAATTTCAATCATTTTTCAGTCTATGAGAAATGCTACGCATACACACCGACAACTTTGTACCAAAATACCAGAATGGCATTTGGCTCTGGAATGAAGAGACCGAGAAGATAGAATTCGAATCACGCAGCACTGCATCTGCAGTTAAGGAAGAATACCAAAAAACCGGTGGCTATAAATTTATACGGAAAATAGATCAAGTGGAGGAAATGATATTTCGTCAGGAATTCCAACGTCCCGAGACAACACACGACGCTGACGTCATTCTCATACAGGACATTAGAAATTTAGTGTTATTTCTGGCACCATCGGAAATTGTTAATAAACAATTTGTACTATTCGTGCATACAGTGACGGTGGAACGTTTTCTACATGCGCTCATCATATATTTTGAACACTATTTGAAAATGGTGGAGTTTGTGCTGATACGACGCGATGAGATTAGCGGTGAAAAGGCACAAATACAAAGTGAAGATACCAACGAAATCAAACGGATCTTCTCTGCACATCTCACGCAGTATCGTTTACTATTGGCACGTGAGTATAGTTCAATTATATTAGGCACTGGTGAAGTGGCACAATTCTATCACATCAAACCCATTGTTAATATATCACAATCGATTAAGGATAAACGTTTTCATGAAGGATTTCTGGCATTTTCTACGCAAGTTGTATGGATTGCAATGCATCGTCGCGCATACGATGTCGTCGATACGGAAATGTGTCGTCTCTTTCGTTCAGAACATTTTCGCTTAACGCGGCATGACGGTGTCGTATTTACACGCGCTGAGGCGAGCATGCTATATGGTAAAAATTATAAACGTGTCAATTATCGTGCACAAAATTCACCACTCGTACAGGAGCTGGCCAATGTGAGCCCAGAAAATTTACCAATATTATGGATAGGTGAGCGAAAGTATCGCGGCAATGATTATCGTATACATCAATTGGAATTGGAATATATTGTACCGGGGAGTCAGCTGGCTTTAATCGATGTAGCACATGGTATTTTGGGACATCCAAAACGTATTTATGATACAATGCTGGCTATTGATTGGGAGGCGACACGTTTTCAAAACTTTTCTGAAGATTATGATCCATATCATATAGTGAGGCAACCATGTTTGGAAGTGCCAAAAATTGATGCCGAAAAACTCCGTAAACATGCTGAGGTCTATGAATCATACTATCATATTGTTAATCATTTTGAAAAGCAAAGCAAGAAGATGCTACGCAAATGGTGTAAACGTGATCAATGCATTAATTACTTTAAGACCGAGGGCATGATTACGAGTGTATGGACTAAGTGTCAACGTGAAGTAGCTGATACATCATATGGGCCGAATGTTGAACAGATTATTGCCGAATTTATTGCACAAAAGAAGAAATTACGAAAGCAGGCGGGAGGAAAATAAGCAGAGGCAGAGAGAGAGAGAGAGAGTGAGAAAAGAGAAATTGAATTGTTTGGATCAGGCTTTTATGTATTTATATAGAACCTAAATTCTGAAGTGTACCTACAGTGAAAGAGGCACTGGATTTTAAGTTTCTGTACAGCTAAAGAATCTAGAGGAAAAATTAGGTTTGCAGTTTTATAAGCAATGACTATTTATTCATAAGATTTTTGCCCTTCACTGTATGAATTTTTACGGATGATTTTGAAATAAAAATTACTAAAAAGGAGATAATGAATAGTATTGATGTGATCTTTGAATTCGAAGTATCCTTCGTTTCGTTGATAGTACAAATTAGTTTCGATGCCACCACCTTTTGATATCCTTCTGACTCTGGAATCAGCTATTTCACCTTAACCTAACTTATTGACCTAGTTAAATATTAAATACTAAAAAGCTTGAAATTTTTAGTCCAGACATATAAATTCAATCTTTAATGAATAGAGGATGTAAGTTGAAACAGACTTGTAGTCATGACAGAATAATAGAGGTAATCCTATCCAACATGGCGCTATCTCTTTCATTCTGGACTCTACTGTCAAATTAAAAAATCATATTGTGTGCATAACGCGTGTGTGTGATCTCAATTTATACAAAAACCACTAAGCTCAGCACTCTCACTTCACTTCTCTCCCGGATGCGGGAGAACCGTATGCTTGTAGTCACAAAATAACAAAATCATCGAGGCTTAGTTGTTTTTATTTTAATAAGCACTTGCAGCTCTCCCTCTCTCTTATATGTAGTATTGCACCAAGGTGAATTTATACAGTTACCAACAACTCATTCTTCTTCTTTCTTTGTGGTGATTACTTTTGATTGTTTACTTTATGGCCAAAACAACAAAGATGTGTTGTTATTGTCTTGTTTTACGATGGTATCCGACGCAACAACA
Organism: Toxonevra muliebris; assembly: GCA_963691655.1. NCBI lineage: Eukaryota > Metazoa > Arthropoda > Insecta > Diptera > Pallopteridae > Toxonevra > Toxonevra muliebris. Next base: position 79,272,686 of record OY829328.1, on the reverse strand, counting down.
AAAATGTGTTGTTTTCGCAAAGGTGAAATTGTTGTAATCTTGCTATCACCTTATACATGATTTTACAATGGTATTGTACGAAGCTGACCCGAGCTAAGTCCGTTGCTATGAATCGTGTTCGTAGGAGAACAGGCGTAGTTGGGATTATTATGGTCTGATTTGAATTAGAACTCACTAATTTGGATCAAAAAGTGGTCTTCTCTTTTTTTTTACTTCTGAGACATGAATATGAGCGGATAAAGAGAAAATTCTTCTTTGCTCTCTCCTCTCGATGAGCGTAGTTGGCGCAGTTAAGTATAATTCAGCACGATTTGTATGGAATAAGTATTCTATAATATATCTATAATCTAATACCGATTTCGGTTTAAGACGTTAGCCAAAATTAATTACTGGGAAATTACTAGTCATGTAGTCATGAGGAGCCTCGAGATATCCCAAAAATAATCTAACTTATATTACTTAAGTATTTATGTTACTTACTTTGACTTTGATGACGCAGAATTTTGTTGTTGTGCCGTTGCATAACTCTGTAGTTTACCGCCGGTTGTAGTCCATTGAACTATTTGTGTTTGTTGTTGTTGTTGTTGCTGCTGCTGATCATTGGTATTATTACCCCCAGAATTGGTACTACCATCACCACTCCAACGTTGTTGATCGTTTTGTTGTTGCTGTTGTTGTTGTTGTTGTACATTATTGGCATTTGTGACCTTATTTAAAGCTTGTGTGCTTAAAATCGTGCCAGTGGTGGTGGCAAAACCATTTTGCATCAGAGCAGCTAAATTAAATGCAGTACTTAAGTGATCTTCTGATTTAAAGTTACCACCAGTGGTAGCAACAACAACAGAACCTCCCTCTGGTTGTTGTTGTATTACAACATTAGCATTTTGCGCTGCAGCAACGACAGCTGTTGTTGCCGCTGTCGATGCACCACCAACAGCACCAGCATTGTGCTCATATTCGATGGTGGGTGCTGAAGAACGATCGATTTGCTGTAAAGAGAAAAAGAAAGAGAGAGAAGAGATAAAGTTAATATCTATATGAAGAGCAATAACAAGAACAGCAAAAACTACTTTACTCATACTAGTGCATATATACATATGTATGCATGTACGAGTATGTGTACTTACCAGATTCGTGAAAGAACGCTCTCCTTCGGGTGTTGTCGGTCCTGTAGTTGCCACCTGCGCAACCGGTGTGCCCAACGTATGCAAACCGTTTCCGGTTTCTTCCCCATACAGTTTCCTAGTTAATTCTTTGAACATATCTTCATAAACGTCCCCAACATTTGAGGACGGTATTATTGTTGCCATGGCTTATAAAACGCGCATGCAATATTGCTACGATTCGGTATAAACTGCAAAGAAACAATTTCGAAAAAAAACGAAAATATAAGTAAGAGAAATGTAAAAACAAAAGAGAGAGTATAAAAATAAACACCCATACGAATCGCGTGCAAGGAGGTGTGCTGCTGCATTCAGTTTGGTATTGCCAATAATGACTGACACTTTCAGGAATACTTTTACATACATACATATATGTATATACATGTCTACTTAGATACATATATACATATGTATATAAAAATGTTGGGTGTTCATTTGTAAACAAAAGAAGACGTTAAAAAAGAAAACAACAAAATCCCACATTAGTTACTCTTCTTGTAAATGATTTCCACACTGTGTGAAGATTCGTCCGGGTATGAGTCACACAGCATAAAGAGTAATCAACACCCACAATTTACGATTTTTTAGTTTTAATCTAGAAAAATATTATGTGGTTATTGCAAAATACGGATGAATGTATGTACACATGTAATGTATTAATTCGAGACATGTGCTTCATTTGCAGATTCTCTAAACTTCCAACTATTGTAGATGATCTTATGATAAGTGATCATCAGAAATGTTAAAATTTTATTAGTAAAAGAAATTTGATTTATTAAAACATTTAATTAGATTTATTACATGGATTTCTTTTTAACGCTTGAACTCAGAGACATTATTGATTTCTGGAAGTTACTTTGTATCCTTGCACTATATATATGTATTTATGTGTTAAGCAAAACCAGATATGACTTTCCTAAAAAATTTGTATTCGAATTCCTACCGACTAAAACTTAGAGGACTACCTCTAAGTGCATATTACTTCGTACGGCTGGATCAGAGCTAAGCAGTAACTTATAATGGTGTTCCTAGGTTATCTTCTGCATTTTTGGTACTATTCACTTCACCTTGTTTATGCTAACTTCACTTTACTATTTTAAAAACTAGCCATTTTCGCAGCCCAAAAGAGTGTGCTGCCTTTTATCCTTTTCCGTGTTCGACGGATTTTTACCGGTATGATGTAAAGGGTTTTTCAATGGTTATGATCGAACTTTGACAGCTTATTGCTCTGATATTTCAGGTGACTAAAAAGCGGAGGAAACAATCAACAGATTCTGCGCTTGCTACTCATAGGAAACTGAACCTGTAAGTTGAGGGAATCTTTTCCAAGTTCATCTTCTTCACATACGTCTAGATAGGTGAACCGTACGTTATCATTTACGTCTATTCAAATACTCCTCTAATTGAATAAGTGCCCTTTAAAGTTTAGGTGTTTGCCGACTGTCACTATTGCAATGTCACTAACACCAAAACTTTGAACCTTGTGCCTTTTCGTTTCTTTAATAACTCAGCAACTATAGAAACCAAATTTAAATTAACCCTTGGTGCACGCGAACTCACTTTCATGTAATTGGAACACTTTTTATTGTTATATTAATTTGCACTAAATACTTATTAACAATCCCCGATTCATGGACATAAAACTTCTGAGAACTAATTTTAAGCACAGAAAAACAAAAAATGCGGGTGATCTTGACTTTTGACTGCACCCACCAAAGTCAAACTACAAATCAAACGAGAAAAATATATAGAAAAAGGGCAAAATTTGCAACAGTTGCAAATAAAACAGAAAAACATAACCGAGGCACCAAACGCCCCCATATACAAGCAAAGCAGCAATATGCCACAACAAAGAATTTCATACAGTTAGGCAAAAAAAAAAAAGGGGGGAGGAAAGGAGGGTAACATAATACGGACAACAACTTTTCCACTTGAAGCAGCAATAATATCAAGCAGCAGCAGTAAATGAGGGGGAGAACACGTTTCCATGAACGAACGATGCAAATACATAAAGAGACAATGTCGCCAAAGTAGGCGACTGTCAAACTAGTTGTTGTAGTAGTAGTGTATATGGGTGATGTTGGTAATGGTGATGATGTTGGCGGTGGTGATGATGATGGTGTTGGTGGCAGTGGATCCAACAACGAACCAACTAACAACATTAAAAACAAATCATCTGTTTTTATGCCACATGAGAGTTTCACGCTGTCTTTTTGTTTTTGTTTTTTGTTGCTGCTGTGTTGTATTTGCCCATATCTACGACGAGTTATATGAACATCCACCCACTTTAGACATACGTACAGCTGAAATATTATATTAAAGCAAATATACATACATATACACTCAGGCACGCACACACAAGAAGAGAATTGTTTTTAACTTTGAGACAAAGTGCTAGGAAACGTACATTCGTTGGGTTGGGTTCGGTTTGGTGTGGTGTTTTGTTTGCTTGAGTTGGCTGAGTTGGGTTTATAATATTTTTTGGGGAAGCAAGCAGACACAAGGCAAAAGGCAGGCGGCAATTCAATGAGTCTTTCTGTTTGTCTGCCTGTCTGATGATCGGTATATTACAAAGGCTTTTGCGCCAAAGTTTAAACTTGCTGACAAATAAGAAAATGAAAAGAGAAACAAAAATGAAAAATAATTTGCAGATGAGCATGACAATTTGTCTTGGGAGTTTATGGCGGCATACTGTGTAAATGGGTGTGCAGTATTAATCTTTGTATACTCTTTTTTTATTTGCTTGTATGATTTCTGAGAAAGAGTTAAAATTTTGGTTTTATGAATATCAATAAAAAAAAAAATATTTATAATAAAAATTATTTATTAAAAAAAAAACACTACTAGTCTGCTATTGAGAGGACCGGATAAATGACGAATGCCGCTAGACATTAAGGGCTTTTCAATAGGAACATAACAATTTTGTATTAAAATTTATTTGATCTGGCAACGTTAGAACGTCATTCATTACATTTTTATCATCGTAAAGTTTGGAAATTATTAAAAATTTACCACCGAAATTCTGAGTCGATGGTCTCTAATTTTAAGAGACCATCGATTACTCTAATTTTGGTTCGCAATAATCGTCCCACCTAGACAGGATGTGCGTGCTATAGTGGATAAATTCGAGTCAACGTATTCAGTATTGAATGTTCCTGTTCCAATAAGACAACGCACTGGTCAAAGTACCGAAAATATCGCAGCTTAAGTGCTTCAGTTTAAAATGAGAACTAGTCGATTCCACGACGTTCGCAGGAATTTGAAATCTCTCAGACCACATTGTGGCGAACTTTGCGTAAAGATCTTGGCTCCCACCCTTATAAGATTAAATTAATTGAAGAAGTGAAGTTTCGTGTTTTTTGAAGCGCCGCAACTTTTCCAATTGGGCTCTATAAAAGTTGGAAGAAATACTTGGATTTCATCGAAACACTATGGAGCCACATGTTAAACATGAAGGGGAAGTTCGGTAATCGTGTAATCTCTAAAAGTAGTACGGTCGAATCGCTACCTCTCTCATGCGATTTAACACCCTTGGATTTCGTTTAATGGGATTACGTTAAGTCTTTGATTTATGCCAACAAGCTCGGGGATTTTCAGTCACTGATTACGATTCACACGTTTATAAGACAAAAGAATTCCATTTACCTGAGAAAGTGAACGGAAAATTCGTTATATTTGTACCTCAAAAGTTAACTGCATTTAAATATTATGTAACGCGTATTCCGCCCCATTGGATCGACAATTTTGAATATTCAAAACGGTTCAAAAGATGATTCTGATAACCTTTTAAAAAACAAAACTAAGCAAAATTTACTACGAGAAAAAACTCCAACCACAATATTCTAATGATGTGTGTGAGTGTGAAATGTGTTAAAAATTAACTCCCACAGCAAATCTGAAATTCAGTGATTTGTGATTTTAGCATTAATAACTTTTAAAGATATCATCGAATTAAGTAAGCATGTTACGATATAGCTAGAGTGGGAGGGAACACATTAATGCTATATAACTAAATAAACACAAACAGGATGTCCACATTATTGAGGTCCATTATGATTGTGCAATGTTGATGATGACGCTGATATAGAGGGTAAAAGCAGCAAGCAGAGATATTGCAAAATTTATAGCGGTAGATGCACGGCAGGCGTAAGTTAACAATGAGTGTGGGGTGAGGGGGGAACAATAACGCACCCAAAAAGCAGCCCATATAGTATACAACAACAGGAAAGTAGGTACGAGACCAGATGCAAAATAAAATACAAAAAGAACAAGAGAGCGCAATCAAGGAAAGAGAGAAAAAGAGAGCGCGAGAGAGAGTGGTAAATAAAATGCATACGATCGTTAATGCGCAAAATGTGTGTTGGGAAAAAATAGTCATAACAAAAAAAAAAAAGTATCAAAAACAAAAACAAAATAACACGCATAAAATAAGCAACATCCGCTAGAAGCAAAAAAAGAAAAAAAAAGAAGCAAAACAAAAACAAACACACAAAAAATTGAGTGGGTTGAAAATGGGCGCGTAACCAGAAAAAACAACAACAGCAGACGCTAGAATTTAATGGTGTTTGGTTGCTTCGTACGAACGAACAACAAACGACGAGAGATCAGGCAGCATTTTCAGAGGGAGGCATACATATGTATGTGTGTATGTATGTGAGAAGCAAAGACACAAACAAAAAACGAAAAATCAAGAGCAAAAGAGAACGAGAGAGAAAACAACAACAACAAAAACCGGTTGTTGGGTTGAATGCCGGCTGAAATTTGGTGTCTGCGTGATGATCGGCAGTCTTCCCTGCCCGGCCCAGTCCGCTTGGCCTGCTTGCGTGAATGGTTTTGTTTTGTGCAGTGTGTGTGTGTGCGGTGCTTACGCTCTGTTGGTGGCTCTATACGTTTTTAGGGTGTCTGTGGCGGCTGTTGGGTGATGATCATGTTGATTGCAATCAACAATAACGACGCGGCGAACGACTACGAGTGGTGGTGGTAGCGGAAACATACAAATATACTTATGTACATATATATTGAGAGTGGATACAACTCACAAGTGACATCTCAAATGTGTGTTTTTGACATACAAACGCCGACGCGCTGACGATGAAAACAAAAACGCGAGTCAACCAGTCAACCACTGGGCGGCTGGTGAAAACACACACAAAAAAAAAAACAGACGATATTTACGCTGCCAAATGATGGTGTTTTTGTCATGTTATAAACACAACACATCACGACCGACGACCACGAAAAGCGTTGATTGCTTTTGGTTTGGTTACTTTTGTCGTAGTTGTTGCTTGCTTTTACAGTTTTCAACAACAACATGCGTGTCCATTTTTATTGTTGGTTTGGCGTTGTTGTCGATATTAATGATCCATCTGCCGTCGCAAAAATAAAACAACAATGCTGCTGCCATTGCTAGCTGGTAGTGTGAGTTCGAAATAATAAGCCCATGATATTTTTCGCTTTATTTTTTTATTATTATTATTTTTTTTTTTTGTGTATGAGAATTTCATAAAAATGTACAATTTACTCAGCCCAAAACAAGTAATACACAACTCAGCCCAATGACATTCACCCGCCACCACCATCATCAACCACCACATACAAACATACATACTTTTCTATATATGAATATATTTGTGCGTGCGTTTGTAAGGGGCAGCCCAGGGCAAGCTGGTATAGCTCTAACTCTGCGTATAGATGGTGAAAGGCCAACAAGCAGACCAACCGACCATGCACACTTATCGCTGATAACTTATATATGTATTTTATTGAAAAATGTTAGCATTTACGATGCGTTGGTGGGTGGGTTAATGTTGTGGAACGCATGATGATCATTGTTTTTTTTCTTGTTTTTCATTTAAGTATTTTCAAATTACATACTATGATTATAAGTGGTGGGTGGTGAAGTGAAAAATAAATTAGATTTTGCTACAAAAAATTACCGGATACTGAAATTAAATACGTATATACTTTAAAATAAAATAATTTGAAAATCTTAAGTAATTTCAGTTAGGTCTCTTCGATTGATATATGTATGTACAATTAAAAATGATTGTCATTCATAATCCTGTTCAAAATGATCTAGTTCTTTAGAGATTAAGAAAAATACTGACATCTAAGAGTGAAATGTAGTAGAGTAGAAGTTATTACACATTATCTCATAAATGAGCTTCCTATTAAATGAACCTCTTATTCACCCCTTGGTTATTGGTAGGGTAGATATTTAGGACTCAGTCGCTCTTGAAGTTGGGCACTCCCATTCATAATAATCCCATTTTTGCAGTGTGGAAAGAAGTAGCCAAGATTTTCCACATATCACCTGTGATTGATTAGGACCAAAATAGAGTTTAATTTGCATTTAAGGGCCGTTTACATATTACGTAACGAAATTTTTTACCAATTTGAACCCCTTCCCTTTGGTCGTAACACATCGTAGCAAAACGTGAAACGAAAAAATGTGAACGGCCCCTTATAGAAGGAGCGGAAAGGAAAATTATTTTACGATTTTTATTTTATTTTTTGTTTCTTATGAATAAAAATTATCTTTTGAGTATAATTTTGTTGACTCAGGAATAGTAATTATTTTTTGAGCTTTATTTTTTTTTGTTTAGGAGTTAAGTTTTTTTTTTAAACTCAAAATGTGTGAGCTCAGTGAAAAAATTTTTTCCATTACACTGTCGTTTACGAATGACTAAAAAAAAAATTAGCAAAGAAAAACTTATTAATGATTAACGAGCAAGAAAATAAAACTCAAAAAATAATTTTTATTCTCGTGGTTTCTATTACTTCAAATGGCACGCGTGCAAGTGACATAATTTTCACGTGAGCACGCGTGAGAGTCATTCAAAAGTACTGAAAATATTATTCACGCATGTTCATGCACGCTGACATTTTTGGAAAATAAATTTCACGAATGCTCACGAACGATAATTGTTTTTCTTAAAAAATTTCACGCATGCTCATGTACGCTGTATTAGCTTTTTAAGAAAATGTGAATTATAATGACGTCATAGGCAAAAGTAACTTATACTCATGCATTTTCACGTGTAAATTATATCACGTTCAGACATGTTGACGTGGGAATTATGGAAATTGAATTACACTCACGCATTTTCACATGCAAACTATGTCACGCTCACGGATGTTCACGTGGTTATTATGCGAACCAATAGCGTTTTCTTTTCTTGACAAAATGTTGCATTTTTTTTGCCTCGTGCAAAGGCAACAATTTTTTAATGTTGCCCAGAACACTACCAAAATGTTGCCTTTTTAGTGCAAGAAAAGAACATAAAAATGCTACTCTGTCAGAATCAGTTAATTTGCAGGGCTGCCTCTTTTTCAGAAAAGAACACAAAATTTGACAGCCCTCGCACGGTGCAGAAAAAATGCAACATTTATCGAGAAAAGAAAACGATATAAATTACTCACGCATGCTCACATGGAAATTATATCACGGTCACGCTTGTATTATATTGGTGAAAAAAAAGTATTCATGCTCACGCATTTTCACATGAAACTATATCACGCTCACGCTTGTTCACGTGGAAATTATGGAAATTAAATCACGCTCACGCTTGTTCACGTGGAAATTATGGAAATTAAATCACGCTCACGCATGCCCACGTGGAAATAATGTCACGCTCACGCATGCCCACGTGGAAATAATGTCACGCTCACGCATGCCCACGTGGAAATAATATCACGCTCACTCGTGTCAAGTAAAATTCACGTCACGTGCCCATCTCTAATACGAAGACATACGGATAGCAATAAATTAATTTAATAAAAAAAATTAGACTCACCAACAAAATGGCATGAAATAAAATTTGCAGCTTTTTTGTAAAAAAGAAAAATGATATATTGCATATTAAAACAAAATTTTCAAATTGAATAATTCAATCTGGAAAGCATATCTTCCGATATGGGCAAAGATTTGCAGCAGAAATTCTATGATTTCATGAAACATTTAATACGATAAATTAAAGTAAGAATCTCCAACATAATTCCATTGCGAATTTTCGTTTTGGTCATGCGTTGGAGAGGGGCAAAGACAGTAAAATTAAAGTAAGTTTGGAAATTTTCGTGATCTCCGGACTTGTATTTCCCCCGCTTACTCATTGTTGCATAAAAATTTTGCAACTTTTGAGACTTTTTTGCAAAAAGTGTGATATTCACATGAAATTATACGAAAAACCCATTGCCTTCAATTTGAAAGTTCGCAACACTAATTACATACATACATTTTAGTTGCTACACTGTCGTTTTATAAGATTTTTTGCAAACTTATTGCTATTTTCAAATTTTGCCACACTGACTAAGGGAAAATTGTTTGGCCAATTAAAAGTTCACAATTGATAGATACTGAAAAATGTTGGGGTGCTGCATACAAATTTTTTTAAATCTGCTAGCAGACTTGAGAAAATGCGATTTTTTAGAGTTTTTTTTTTCAAAATGGGACGGTAATCGGTAGAGCTGAAATATTTTGGGAATCATCATAAAATAAACCGAGGTTAATTTTTAGAGGTGTATAAAAACTTTTTTCGTGAAGCACCTTAATGTATTAATTACTTGGGGTAATTGATTTTTTTTTTTACTTTCATCAATACATTTTTTTTATATGCAAACTGCTGCGAAATGAAATAAATGTTCCTTTTATTAAAAAAAAAATTGGATGAGACTTTTTTACTCTCAGTGACCCTTTTTTTTTTGCAACTTTTTGAAATTTATCAACGACCACGCTGGTCGTGAATACACCTACGTTTCACGTTCTTTTCGACAGAGTAGCGGTCTTATAAAAATTAAGGAAATATATTTTGGAAAAATTTCTTTGGGACCATAAAAGTTAACAAGACAAGAAGGAAAATATATTTACAATATTTAATTTTAAAGCTATTTTCCAAAAATTTCGAAATATAAGACCGAATGATTTACATACCTTAATTCTTTTTTTTTTTTTTATTAATTTTGGTATTTCGTGTATATTTAATACACAACAAAATTGTTTATTATATTCTTAAACAAAATTTGGTAGATTTTTTTTTGTATTGTTTCTGTTTGTGTCCCTTTATATTTACACAACTTGCGTGTGTACGTATATAAATTTGCACTTTTAGTTTTAGTTTTGAATAATGTTGAAAGAAAGTTATTGCACTTTAAATAATTAATATTTTTGAATGAAAATCTTCGAAAAGAAGTTGACACTGTTATTATCAATTGAAAAAAAAGCACTTGAAATTACACTTAAGTTTTTTTTTTTTTGAGTTTGGCAATTCAAACATAAGTTTTTTACACTTTATATTGAACCTCTCGGTTTGATGGATTTTTCTCGACTGTTTGTAAACACATCAATTGAAGCTGAAGTAAGCAGGAGCACTTGCAATTACTATCATGTTTTTCTGTTTAGCAATTTGTATACAAACGCGACCGCATGCAAACTGTAAGCCGGTGAAAATGATTACAAAACCACTCTGTTCAAGAATTCTATCAAGACTGAAAATATTGAAATCGAATTCAGTTTAAGGTGCACTCAAGTAGTAGGCCGTAGTAGGCAGCAAGAACGCAATACCAAAACAACGTGCGAAATTCACCCACCACCACTTGTCGACGAATGATCGCACAAAACAAAAACAAAAGAAAACGTACTCTCCTGTAAAAATTACAACACGAAAAAAATGAAAAGCATGAAAGAGAGGACAGCGTGTGAGTAAAACTCACCACTTATGTATAGCAGCAAACCCCCTGTTCGCTGTGTTGCAGAAGCATTGCTGATCGTATAAAAAAACAACCGAAGTAAAATATTACCATAACACACCACGAAAAAATTGCAAGAGGGGAAAAAAAAACGTGAGAGAAAAACTCGCCAGTTTTGTTTGTGTTCAAGAATTGCGGTACACCCCCGCTAGTGCAGAATTATGCTGATTACACAGAAGAAAAAAAACAAAGAAAAATGTTATACCACGAAAAATTGCAACAGGAGAAGAAAAATGTATGAGAGAGACTGAAGGAGAGAGCATTCGCCATATATGTGAATAATAAAAAAAACAACAACATGCACAGTGTGGCCAGCTTTTATTTCTCAAAATTTGCTAAAATTAAGAATAAAGCGCGTATTTTCTTTAAAAAAGCGCTATTTTTTTTCTATACATTTAAACTTTTTCACTAATACACGCACACATTTGCTACTTCTAGCCAATAAAAATTTCTTTGATTTTTCGAAGATAATACATATTCTCAACTTACAGCAGTTTACTTGAATGAAGTAAAAAATCACAATGTTTCAATTAAAATTTTGTTAGGATTATTCAGGAAATGGATTTTTTAGTGGAGCATTTAGTGTCTTTTAAATTGAAAAAAATCACGTCTGATATTCAATAATAAGGGCACAAGATACATTTGAAATTGATGCTAAGTAGGGGAATGTGGGGAATAGTGGGACGGCTTTTGTTTTTGGTTCAAAACTGGGTTAAATATCAATATTTTTCCAAAAATTCAAAGATGCCATACTACGTGTTTAAATCTAACTAACACGGTGATTTTCATACTATTCTATCGCCGATAGCTTTTAGACACATCGATTTTGACCAAGACCGCACCCCCGCCCCCCCTTCCCCCTCTCCCCCTTGTAACACTTCCTAACAAATTGTCGGAAATTATGCGCAGGCATAATTGTGTGTGTTAAACTCAAAAATAAGACTGAAAATTCACGTTTCCCCTAATTTCCCACCTCTTTCTACTTAAAAACTGGAATTCGTCTTACAAAATTGACGTTTCTGTAAATTTGCATATTAGAAACTTAACAAATTTGAGGGCTTAACTATCGATTTGGTTTCAATGAATTTCATGCTCTTCTTTTTTTTTTTTTAAAGATTTTTATAAATTTAAATTTGTGATTAAAATTATTTTTGTTCGAATTATAGAGTCAGCAATGAGAGAAAATAAAGTGTTCAAATAACCGCGATGTCCGAATTAACGACTGTCTGGATTACCGAGATTCCTGGGAATCTGTATGGGGCTAGCAAAAATCATTTATACTTTTTAGTCCGTCTTAAAATCATGGTATATTAAAATTTTTTCAGATATATATTCAGCTAATATTAAAAATATTAAAATTTGCATACATACATACTCACTATCATCAAAACTAGATCACATTGAGTTTAGGTCACACATGATCATAATGAAAGTGACTGCCTTTAGTTAAACTAACTATAAAACACAGTGCAAATACGCACACGACGATCAATCACACACGTTAAACACAAAAAGTGGGTGGGTGGTCAATAAATGGTGGTGGTACTGGGCATGCCAAAGCAACCAACAAAATTTACAATTTATATCTAAAGCAAGAGAGTGGGTCGTTGATCATTTCACTCAAGTTTAGTTAAAAATGACTAAAATTATAACGACTTGCTGCAGCATATGAGTATTTGTATGTATGTAGACCATGTGTGGGCTAGTGGGTGAGTTTAGAGAATGAATTATGGAGAGATATCAAGTCCAAGAAGAAATGAAATCAATTGGTAATACACGCTAAAATTTAAAATAAAAAACAAACTGATTTAAAAAAAAAACAAATAAATTTTGTATAAAAATTCAGGTTTTTTTTAAAGTAATATTTAAAGATTTTGCGCATATAGCTATAAAGTGAAATAAGAGAAGTCAACTAAAACAAAAATAAAAAAAATAGAGAAGAAAACAAAGAAAATTACACAAAAGAAGAAACAGCGAAGAATGAAGACGCGACGCTTAAATTTTTGTTGTTGTTGCTTTGGCTATGGCGTATATGGGCGGCAGGCAGGTGGTATTTTGAATCTGAAACATACTTGTAGTCAGTCACCACAGCATACGAAGAAACGTGAAGCGCAATCAAAAAGCACAACAGATGAAGATGAGCTGAGCTTCAGTTTCAGTTCAGCATCATAATTTTAAGTTGAAATATATTTCTTCTTTTTTTTTTTTGGGTGGGTAGGGGACTTTTTTGTTGTTGTTGTAGTATTGTACTTGATGATTTTGTTGTTTTTGGTGTTTTGTAAACATTTCATATGTAGCTAAGTTTAAATTGAAAAGTAGTTTAACAACTTTGTGTTATGGAATTTTTGTTTTATTGTTATTTTATTTAATTTTGAAGGTGGGCGCGCAAGAATCAAAAATTCAAGGGCGTACCGTACTATGTAAATGAAAAAAGTTGGGATGAAACGCAAAATCTTCTGTTTATGTTTTTCTGATTTCGTTAGATTAAATATACAGAAATAAACACGCATTTATTTTAAGCAAAAAAAAAAATATTGTTTTCTTTATTTTACAAGAGGAGTTGCTATACCATCACCAAAAAAGCAGGTGCACCCCTATTATTTAGCGTCCTCTTTTCTTTTTTTTTTTTTGTGCTCTACCTCTTCGTTTCAATGTCAACACAGTGTTGCTTAGAATTTCGATACTTCTGCACACCGTTCTCTCCTACATTCCTATGCTTGCGCTCACACACAGTTCTCTTCATTTTTTTGTTCTCTTTACTTTCACTCAACAACTACATAAGCAAGTATGTATATAATATAGGAAGTAGGAAAACAAAAATAGTAACTATTGCAGGAACAAACGATATCCATATCGCTCATTTACTAAAAGACTGTCATAAGTCAAAAAACACGATTTTTGAGTTAATGATGCAGAATTATTCATTTAATTTTTTATTAATATCTTGTATACTCTGCGCGTGAGAATTATAAGATTTTTTCTGCAAAGTGGGAGTCAATTGAAAACTTTAAACGCGTTTTCTGCAAAATCTCGTTTTTTGAGTTATGACAGTCTTTTAGTAAATGAGCGATATATTCTTATGCATCATTGTATGCACACTACACAGTGAGTGAAAAAACTGTTCACATAGTACAACATCGCAACTTATTGTCTTATTAAATAATACTATTGGGATGTTCACAAGGTGTCTTATTCGGTGTCGTATCCTCTCATTTGTCATAAATTCTTTCAAATTTCATACAAAATTGTACGATTTTATAACTATAAGACAGTTTACGATAGCTTGTGAACGCCCCTAGAATAAAGTATATAAAGTTTGAATAAGGTATATATTAGAAAAAAATAGTGAATATATGCGTTTTTTAGTCTTCGAAATCCAATATTATTTGTTGATTTTGCAGCATTTATGGTAAGCTATAGTGACCCAACAACAGCGACAACATTTTTATGTTGCACTAGCTGAGCTCCGCTGTCGGGTTCGCAGACAAAGTTTGGATAATGCGTAGTTTTATCAAAAAAAAAAAAAAAAAAAACTGAGGCTGTAAAAAAAGTATTAAAAACATATATGGTTCCAGAGAAATACCTATTACAAATAGATCTTGAGATATCTCGACATGAATATTCAATTTGTATGGGAGGTGCCACGCCTCTACCTGACATTAAGAATTCACACTCCTGCATAACATTGGTATTGATAAATAATACTTGCATTTCAAATCGTACTACAAATGCTTCGTGAGATATCTTATAATGAATACTGAGGTCATATAGGAGGTGCCACACCCCCTTTCCAATCCCACTCAAATATTTTCTGTACTATGGCATTCTCAAACAACATCATTGTACGAAATTTCAGTACAATGTTGTGTATGGTTTCAGAGATATACTTAAATAAGCATATGATTTGTATGGGAGGTACCACGCCCACTTTTTCCAGACCAACCTAATTTTTTCCACAGAATGCCGTGAACAAATATTACTTTCATACCAAATTTTAGTACTCTACTAAAAGCAGTTTCTGAGATGAAAATTCAGGTTTGTTTTGGAGGTGCCACGCCCACTTCTCCAATCCTCGTTATGAATGCTGACGTGCACTTCAGGCCTCATAACAAATACATTGTGAATGAGTTTCAGCTCAATCGAATTGTTTTATCACCGCCAAACGAACAGCTCATTTTTATATATAAAGTTCTTATCAAAAGTTCTGCCCCACACTGTGCACTTGCGTGGTGAGTAATAGTTCCTGTAACAGTTGCTGTTTTTGCTTTCCTACTTCCTTTTTTTCGTTATTTTGTTGTTGTTCTAAATACAACATGCAACACATGTGCGACAATTTATTTTTCGTTTTCAGCTTAAGGATGGGTTTTTTTGAAATTGCTTGCTTCTTGCTGTTATCTTAATGTGGATGAAATGTTTCTTTGCAAGCTACAAACAACATGCTACAACTAAGAAGTATGCAGTTATAGGTACCTGCAACCCCCTGTTGATATCTTTAGTTTCGTTATCATTTATTTTCTACAGATACAAGATTTATTTTTGTATTTTATGCATATTTCTAAGTGTACAATCAGTTTGAGTAGTAAGGTTAAGCTTCTGTAGTAAAATTTCATGGTGAGCTAGTTTTAGCACTCAGTTAATAATTCAAAGAATTTTTGCAATTGAAAAGGAAGTAAATATGGTTTACTCAGCAAAACGTAAACAAAACTGTTGTTATCTTTACAAGCAACAGGTATATCACTGCCTAATTTACGACGTTTTTAGATTTAGATTGAAAAATAAAAATAAATCGTTAAATTCCCTGTAGTTCTTTCTCCCAACAAAACGGGGAAGCTCTAGTTTAAGTATTTGTTCTCGGAAAATCTAAAAATAAAAAAACTTACACCACGCCTTTCACATTGGATAATTTTCAGTCGACGAAATTTTTTCGAGTCTTTTCTAACTCATCGCATACGTATTCTATAATCCAATATTTATGTAAGTCAGCAGACTGACAACGCTATTCCATCCCACGCTTATCCAACTATATTTGCATGCCTATGAAATTATGTTTTAAACACAGACACACAGCCACGGAGCATTTTCTGTTCTAGTATGTTCCTATACACATGACGACCAGTGCTGTCGAAGGTACTCCGATCGGAGTATTCGCACTCCGCTCAAATCTCAATCCTCCTGTCCTGTTCCCTAATCGGAAAAAATCCTCCAATTTCATATTCTTGAATTTTTGATTGTAAACGTAAATTAAACTTAATGTGTTCTGTTGGGTTATTTTAGTTTCTGTCTGTGAAATATTTGTTACTATGACTAGCTTTATTTTATTTATCGCTGGGTTACTGTCAAAATTCAAAACTTCGTGTGCCATTTCCAGAAGCTTTTGTGTTAATGCTTGTAATTTTTGATAATTGAAATCAATAGCAGAAAAACCGCGTAAAAGTAAGTTTGCATATTTAATAAATATCAATAAATTAGTAATGAATTTATATATTTATTAGATTTGGAACTGGAAGAATTTTGGTGTGAAATTTTTCATTTAAAGAATGCTTTAAAAGAAAATTTATTGGGGCAATTTTAAGTTTTCCAAATATACTTTTTGTTTTGCAAATATACTTTTTTCTCAATTGAATCTAATAAAAGACAAAACACGAAATTGCTTGCTGGCTTCAATTGTAAATGCAGTAGTGGTTGGTAAGGAAATGCTACAAAAAAAAATGATGCCTCCAACTATGTCCCTTCGATTAAGCTGGTTCAAAATACTTGAAATAACATTCTATTTTTTATACCCGGTTTTGAGAAGAAGGAAGACAAGTTTGTTGTAGTTTTTTAATCTTTATTCAGGCATGCTCCAGAATCCGAGTGAAAGTAAATTCGAAAATGAATTTGAAATCCAGTGAAATTGTTTTTGGTGCTCTAGAAACCGAATGAATTCAAATTCACTATTTCTCTTTAATTCGTTGTAATGTTTGCAACTCGCTATATTTTTCGATCAGCTGGTTATTGGCGCAAGGAAAAAAAAAAATAAAAAGAGGTTTTGAAAATTTAAAAATATGAGTGTTTTATTTGAATATGCGCTAAATATTGAAAAAAACTAATATGCTAGCGAAAAACTTTAAAGGCATTTGAAGAAGCAGCAGTAGAAGTAACATTAACAGCGGCAGCGTTGGCGACCGTGGAAGTGCCGGCAGTGGAAGAGGCGGTGGTACTACGGGCAGCAAAAGAAGCAGCAGCGACCACAGCAGTATTTCTTCAACATTCATTACATTTCCAAAAGTGGAAGGGGGGTCAAACTGTAAAGTGCTAATTACACCTTCAATTACTGTGTTAAACGATATAGAGGGGCTGCTCCCGGTCGCCCTAGTCCCGGAATTATAGTTATTTTTGCTATTTTCTTCCTTTTTGTGGTGGGCCATTGCTCTTAAGGTTCGTCGCCAATTATTGCCAGTGCTTTTACTTTTACTTTATCGCCATTGACGAAGCCTCTAGCGATGTCTGAATGCTTCTCCATAAATTGAGGAATAAAGCATCCTGGGAGAAGCTCTTATGCTTTCTCCTTGAAATTTTTATTTTCATTCATATTTTCTATACCTTATAAATTTTTTGTTAAATTTACGCCGGCTGTTCTATTTCACTTGTTGCTGCTAAAGTGAATTTAAATCACTTTTTTTAGAGCATGCGAATTCGTTCGAAATTCACTTTTAATAACGAGTAAGAAAAGAAAAGTGAAAGTGAATCATAGAGCACCAACGAGTGAAATGCTAGTGATTTCATTTTACAAAGTGAATTCTAGCGCACCAAATAGTGAAATTGAAGTGATTTCAATTCACTTTCACTCGAAAGTGAATTCTGGAGCATGCCTGATTATTTTTTTTTTTATTATTATTTACTAATATTACTAATAATATTTTTACTAGTCGGTAAGGCTGGGGCTATTTTTATTGCTCAAGAAATCTCTTTATGAAAAAACAAATATCAAAAGAGAAGAATCAAACTACTCGTTGGTGTTTGTTTTGTTATTTGTGTATGCAGATAATTCTGGGAAATGCTGTTACTCATGTATTCGCTCTCTCTCATTTGTTATTTACTCCCGCTTAAGCAATGATTTTTACAACAATGAATGCAATGCTTTGTTCAATAAGTGAGTTTTAAAGAACATCCGAACTTCCGACGCTAATATTTTGGAATTGGCTAAACCGATTTTAAATCTGATAATTTTTGGCTAACCTACTCGCCAAGCTCTTTAAATTGATATGTAATATGCACTTCTGGATCTTCTGGAATAAAATTGTAGCTTTCACTAATAAATGTATAGATTATTATTTACTGATACTGCCTTTTGTTTCCAAAGAAGGAATATTTGGTTTTTATATGAATTTTATATGACTGAAGTTGTAACAAAAAAGCTGTGAATAGAAAATTGTATTTTTTCTAATAAAATTTCTATACATTTGTACAACTCTTAGCAATTATCTAAGTAATACTTATTTGAAAACTTGTAAGACATCTTGAAAAATTCCTCCCTTATAAAGCAAAATCCTCCGCTTGAAAAGAAAAATCCCTCCTCTTAATATTTTCAAAACTACAGCACTGACGACGACCCATCGAGCTTTAAATAAGCTGCAGAAGACCTATTCTGGGGCTTAAATTGCATATTCATACCATGCAAGGTTATCCTGATTGTTTTACTGCCGATGATTATAGTCAGGACCTGGGGTGAAATTCTATAAGTCGGATCGCTAAGTAAAGTTAACGACAATTTTAACGATACAGCGATTCTGTTGCGAGATTTTGGCGATATTTGCCGCAAAGTTTGACATTTCGTTAACGATAGTTGTCGTTAACTTTGCGATGAAAAATTTTGTGCTTTTAAGCTGTGCGACAGTATCGAAACATATTTTTTTTTTGAAATTTAGAAGCGATTTTGTGAACTATTTATGGTAAACTGCTTAATTAATTAAAAAACAAACAAATTTAATTAAAAATCTGTATCTTTCCTAATCCATAAGATGGCATTTAATTATTTAGTGTACGACATAATCAGAAGGGAGAAATGAAAACTTTGTGGTAGATCGGGCAAATTTACGGCTAGTTGATGACTCTTTCCATTTGGATGATGAGGAATTTAAAAAGTTGTACCGCATTACTTTCGACCTTGAACAAACTGTTTTTTGTGAAATCAGGGAGGAAATAGAAGGGCACTGAATTATAGGTTAATCTAGCTATTTATGGATTTTGCATTGTTTTAGTACTGATTTGTATAATCTTAACAAATTTTTGGTCTTTTTATTAAATTTTTATCTACTTTAAATTCTTTTAATCAAAATTTAAAATTGAATGAATTTTAAGAGTAGTAAAGCATTTCCAACCACAGGAAAAATGTGCAAATTTTTCGATTCCAGTGAAGAACTTTTAGTTTATTGTTCATGTTCATGTTCTTTTAATCAAAATTTAAAATTGAATGAATTTTAAGAGTGGTAAAGCATTTCCAACCACAGGAAAATTAGAGTTGCCCTAATGAGTATAAAGTGGATTATAATCAAAAGTAAAAATCTATATATATCAGGAAAATGTATTAATTTGTATTAATTTCAAGTCCAATTTACTGATTTTTTAGATTGAAAATCTAGCTACCTTAATTCCATCTAAAATGCTCTACCAGAGGCAACTTGAAATTAGAACCATACAGCACATGAGATAAAACTCAGTAAGCCGAAGTCGATGTCTCTGCTCATTTGCATGTGGCCGTTCTCCATATTTTTATATGAAAAAAGTCCGATGTCGAGGTGATTCTCTCAGTTTCAGCTCTATGATCTATGGTTAGAACTTTTAATACGCAAGCAACAGGTAGAGTTCCGCTCCAACAAACAGTGCGTTGACCAAATAAGCATCTTATGCATAATCGACGAGCAGATAAATGAAACGTCAACTTAGCCTTCATCGACTATTCGGCAGCATCGACGGCCGGGGCATCTTGAATAAACTGATCAAGCTGAAATCTTGTAATCTTCATCATCGAAACTTAAGAACTTTAATATAAATATAAAATAAATTCTGCGAAACCTGGCTAGCCAGCGATACCTTACTAGTAGGGACGTCGTTCGGGATGGATTTTTCAGAATTTGGGTTTTCGGGATTCAAATTTCGGGGTTAATCGCGAGATTGAAAATTTTATCAAACATAAAATAAAAACTAGAAAATTATTGATAAGATTAAAGATATAACTTAAATTAATATTTATTTTATTGAAGTAGCGCACTTTTGCAATCATAGTATAGAAACTTAAACGCGTTTCGTGTTTCGCTATCTTTGAGTCGACTAAATATGTGGCCATAATTATTTTTTTTTTTTTTGTTCTACGAAAATTTAGCAAGAAATTTTTGGTAGGTAAAACATTTTATTTTAAATTTTTGGTGGTAAGTTTTCTGAGTAATATAAAGTGAAAAAACAACTATGAAAAATTTTCTGAAAAACAAAGAAAATAATGTGTCACGAAATACACTGTCACACGAGTCGTACCATGAACGAATTAGAAAAAATTTTGATGAAAAAAATATTCCCTGAAACGAAAACTTTTGGAAAATAAAAATTTGAATTCCAATAAGTTTGTGGAGATGCATACAAATTCCGAAAATTCTAGGATTTGGTCCTTTCCATCCCGGGATTCTTGGGACCACTTTCAGACCGAATCCTGGAATTCCATGATCCTTAGATTGGTATTCCTACTTACTATAGAACGTACAAATACTTGTGAATAACTGCCTTCGGCGTATTTTAAAAATATGGTGACCCAAAAAACCATTTTTAATGCTGGCCTGATAACTTAATACCAATAACAACCGATCGCTGTTCAAATCAAACTCCGCAAGCGGAAACTCGGCAAGCGAAAATGAAAACGCGTTTCGTGTTTAGGTATCTTTGAGTCGACAGAAAATGTTTTCACTGATGAATCGCTTGATGCCGACTAAATTTTTGACAGTGTACTTTGTGAAATTTTTTTTTTTTTTTCTACGAAAATTTGCAAGAATTGTTTTTGAATTTTTCACACTCTGCATGTAAAACCTTTTAATTTTATTTTATGGTGCACTTCCTGAATAATAAACAAATAATGGATTTTCTGAAAAACAAAGAACAAAGAAAATAATGTGTCACGAAATACACTGTCATAAGGGTCGTACCATCAACGAATTAGAAAAACGAAAATTCTTGGAAAACAAAAGTTTGTGGAGATGCATACGAATCCCGAAAATTCCGTGATTTTGTTTTTTCGATCCCGGGATTTTCGGGACCACTTTCAAACCGAATCTCGGTCAATCGGGACTGAAAACCTTTTCGCGTAAGCCCCCTCCGAAATTTGGAGCAGAGCACTAAAGTGGGAACCATAATAGGCATATGTCAGCTTAAGCTAGCTTAGCCGAGAATGGGAACACATAGAAATCATATCGTCATGCATATAATTAGAATTGCCAAGAAATTCGTTAAGTTTCGTTAACTTTTAGTAGCTTAAGTAAAGAGCGACACTTATGCTGACTTAATCGACTCTCTCTCTCTTTCTCTTTCACTCTCTCTCTCTCATAGTTTATTTTTATGTGTAAGTAACTTACATTTGACAGTTCTGACAGTTATGCTCACGTTAGTGTATTTTGGGTAACTTAAGGCATTGACAGAACCGAAGTTGGCTTTTCGTTCACGCAAGCCAGTTTGAGCCCATTATGGTTGGGCCTTTAAAAGTCTGCGAATCGGGAAAAGTTGGAGAAAACTGACAAAGATCAAGATCAATCATGATGGAGAAGTTTTGTTGAGTACCTATGCCCGTTAAAGAGCTAAAGCACAAAGAAAGAGAATAAGAGAATACTATTGTTATTTCAACATTCCTTGTTTTTTTTTTAGTGTGTGTGGCAACTTACTTTTAGTACACACTGTACGTATAAAACCTTGAGCCTACAAACAAAAATGTCTTTATTGCTTTATTGTGTGAGATTTTTGGCATGCCAAAATACAATAGAAAATTGCATGAAAAATAAAACACAAATATCTACCACTTTGAGGATACATGACCTAACCAACCTACTAGAGATGAGTGAAATATCAATACCTGTGGCTTTATATTAGCGATCGCTAAATCACTGTAGTAGCTACCAGCGGTCACTGTACCATATTTTAGAGGTCACTTTCAATAGCTACGTTTTATTCGCCATTTAGTTTAACATGTGCGAATAAAATAAAACCAAGCTGTTAATAGCCCAGTCGGTAGAGTAACTGCGATTTTTTCCAGTAATTGTTAGTGGGGGTATGATAGATGGAAAAAACCACAAAAATTAGTTCTGGAGTTGCAGAGCGACCCCCCCCCCTACCCCCCAAAAATCCCCCTCTTTGGTGAAAAACGACTTTTTGTACTAATAACTGGTTAACCGTTGGAGATATCAAAAAATTATCTAGCACACATAAAAAGCTTAAGTGATTTTCTATATAATTTTTGCGTATATGTCATAGTTTTCGAGATATTCAATATTTAAGAAATTGCAAATTTAGTACTTTGGATATACTGTAGATGCGCGCGCATCTTTGTTTATTTGAATTTTTGAGTGCGAAGCCTATAAGGAAAACTGAATTACTCAAAAGCCAAACAAGCTAGGAAGAAAAATCAAAAAGAAGAGAATATAAAGTTCAACTTCCTCTGCCATTTTCATTGGCAACGGATAATTTTTTGTATACAAAAATAACAATATAGTATAGTTGCTTGTTGGTTTTTGCTACTTTTACAATTTGCAGGCCTAATAAAAATAAAAATAATGTTATAAATGTATTATCTTTTAGTTCAAGACATTACTTTTAAAAATCCTGTTAAAGTTAGAAATAAAAAAAAAATGACCATTTTGCAATTTTATCAGTTGTTTAGATAATTTTTTGATATCTCCAACGGGTAACCAGTTATTAGTACAAAAAGTCGTTTTTCACCAAAGAGGTGGGTCTTTGGGGGGGGGGGGAGGGTGCTAGATAATTTTTTGACATCTCCAAAGGGGCGATTTTTTGGGGGGTCACTCTGCAACCCCAGGAATGATTTTTGTGGTTTTTGAATCTATCATACCCCCACTAACAATTACTGAAGAAAAATCTCAGTTCAGAATTTTTATGATGTAAATCTTTATAATGACTGGACTATAAGTCTCTTCTTCATTATATTGCTATACATAACCAGAAGGAATTGGCGAATAAAACGCAGCCAATATTTCAAGCTTTTTCTTATGAATCAGAATTTTTCTAAATGATTTTTTTACTTAGAAAAAGAAAGTAAATTTTTTTTTTTTAGTTTTTCTTTCATATTTTATTATAAATTTATACGTTTTATTATAAATTTTTGGTTTTTTTTTTTTTTTTGCCTTAGAAGATAATAATAATATTAATAAAAATGTTTTATGTCATATCTGATTCAGCTACCTATTCCTGTTTAATCAGCAACCTTAGTCGCTGTTTAAACTTCAAAGTCGCTGGTCACCACGTCACTGGTAACCTAAAAGTCACTGCTAAGCTCATCACTACTGCCAAAATAAAATGGAGATAAAATGTCGTTCTTGAAATAAAATATTGCTCTTAAATTAAAAGTGTTTAGTCCTTTCTCTCCTCTCATTCTGTAGCTTCTTCATCTACTACTGCTTGAGACTGAATAATCAAAAATAATAAATCATTCCAAAATTCTGTAATCTCCTGATCCATTCTTATCTACATTTCACTTTTAATTACATACAACTCTTTAGGACCTTTCGATGAAAACTTTCTCGCTCTTCTTCCAACGCCCTCCTCCTTCCATTGCTCAAATAAACCAAATTTTATCATAATGAGAAACTGCATAATCATAAAAAGTTTTAAGCTAATAGAAACACCCCCACTTTGGAATTAGGGGATCAAAGTATTGCACCTCGACAACCCGAATTTAAGCCATATACGATTTCATTGCTATGAGAAGCACTTAAATACCAGAAAAGAATCTAATCATCAATGGCTTTTGTGCAAATCCAAATGCTTCATTTGCATATTATGAACCATAATTTGTTAAAATATGTGGAGGACTTTTTTTCGATTTCAAGTACTTACTTACTTCAAAAACAAACAAGTGCTTTAAAAACTGTTGAATCTCAACCCCTTTTTTCAGTTACTCAGTTACTGCAACAACAAAAAATACATATAAAGTTTCATACTCATGAAATTCACATGCAAGGCGTTGTTGTTGTTGTTCCTGACAATATAATATAAATTTAATTCGATTGAAAATTGCAAACAAAGCAACATGATAATTCAAAAAACAAGAAGAAAAAAAAAACAACTAAATATAAATTACGCACTTCCCGTGTTTGCAAGTTGTGTAGGGTGGCAACAACCAGCGTACCTGCTGCATTTTTGTTGGCTGCTGTTGTCCCAACATAAGAAATAGAGGGTTGTTGGTGTTTTGTTGTTGTTATTGTTATCTGTGCTATAGCAAAATGATCATGTGCCGACCGAAGATCGTAAATATTAGTGAAGTTTTTAAAATCACTAAAATATTTTTTTTTTTGGAATTTCCTGTTACAACGACGAAATACCACCATCACCACCACTATCTGTATTAACTACCAGCTTACAAATACATATAAGTATAAACATATGTACATACAAACGAAAAATAAAGTACAATTGAAGAATGGAAATATTGGTTGAATGGTGTGGTAGGTAGGTAGAGGTACCTTTCAATTTTTACCTGCTGCAGCTGTTGCTTTAGTTCTCTTACCTGCTGCTATTGTCATTGTGCATGAACGTTCGCTTGCTGGCTGAATAGTGTTGGGTGTGTGTATGCGAGTGTGTATTTCTGTAGAGAAGACCCCTTTTTTGTGAAATTATTACACTCTACTACTCCTACAATGAGAAAGATCTGATTCTTCCACCCCAATATTAACAGGATTTTTCGTTTTTGTGTTTGTTGTTATTATTTGTGCATGTCGGTAGTTGTCGGTCGGCATTGGCATTGGCGTCGTCATCGTTGTCTCCGCCGCTACAATTTTTATCATATGCTCTCATATACAACACCTACAAGCACCAGCACAACAACAAAACAGAAGTTACTTTGCTGCGCGATTTGCGTCTGCGTAATGAAAAAAAAAAAAATAAACACGTTTCTGCTGATGATTTTTGGGTTGGGTTGTTTTTTCTTTGGTTTTTGCTTTTGTGGTGCGCACAAGCACTGGGATTTTTATTTTTTTTTTGTAAATTGCCATAATACTCATCATCATACATATGTATGTATGTACTAACTTCACTATTTTTGACTATCTACTTCGTTTCCTTCGGCTTATTCTATGTTGTTGTATGTGCTTCTTTTTATACTTTTCTGATCATCATCTCTTCATAGGTTTAGTTTTGGTTTCAAATATTTTCAACAACTCAAAAAGGTTTTTAAAATGTTTTTTTTTTTTTGTGAAATTCTTGAGGCGTCGGTGGTTAGCGCATGCATGCATATGTTTATTTGTATCTTTCGTACTTTCGTTGTAGGTAGGTGGTGATGGTTTCTTGGAAATGATAACATAAAAGGAAAATAGCTTCGCTTCATGCTTATTGCATTATTATGTTCGTTGTTGTTGTTCTTATTGCTATTGTATCGTTTGAATGACGAATGTTTGTATAGAATTTTGCATTGTTTTCTCGCTTATAACGCAAGTGCGTTCAGATTTTGCTCGGCGAACACCATGAAATTGTTATTACACCGAATACAAAGTGAGAATCTTTATTCACTCTCTCAACGAGCACGATATGCTGAGTGCTCGAGCATTCAGGGTTGCAATGAGTCATTTTACAAAACAATATCATTACATACAAAATAGTATTACACAAAGGAGAACATTTCAGCCAAAAGCAACTCTGCAACGAACTCAATCGGCGTTTTTCTTTTTTAACTCAGAGCACAGAGCAGTGATGGGACTAAAAATTTTTTGACGGTGCTAGATTTGGATGCAAAATTGTGCTAGATTGTAGAAAAATGTGCTAAGTTTTAAATTATAGTAATATTAGTAATAGTAATTCAGTCTATTAATAATAATAAAGTAAATAAAATACATTGATTCATTCATTTGAATACGTTTAATAATTTAAACTCAATATAAGCCAATAACATGGCTCAAAGTTTATAATAGCGTTATTTCCAACTTGGAAAAATGTTTCTTACAAAAAAAGAATAAACATGACATTAAAGAATGCGAATGTTTTGTTTTATTTCAAAGAGATATTTATGTTACAGTTATGTTAAGAAATTAATGTAAATTCTTCATCTACAAAATGTTTAAGGAGTTACTAATAATAGCTGCGTTTTATTAAAAATTAAATTTAAAAAAAGAAAATGTGCTAAATTTGGAACCATCGGTGCTAAAAGTGTTGGAAATCAAAGTTTTTTGAAAAATGTGTTAGATCTAGCACAATTGTGCAAAAGTCCCATCACTGGCACAGAGTAGTGTAGAGAACGACCACACCGATCACGCTCTGACAACTCTGATTTAATTTTAAAAAGCATGGAGCACGAACTGCCATATAACAGCTATTTATAATCAAGTTTATTTTTCAGCAAAATGTAGTTCAATCATTTGGATCTTTTTTGTGGAAAATGGATTAATTAATTATTCTGAGCTCTTGTCCAGCATTTTAAATTTTTGTGTATTCTGTCCAAACATTATTTTCAATCGTGCTCTGTCGGCTCAGTCAATTTCATTTAAGCACGAGAACACCCTCTTAGCGCGCTCTGATCACAAAAAGAAACACAATTACGTTTGCTCTGAGTGCTCAGAGCTAAAAAGAAACACGATTACGTTTTTTGACAACTCGTGCTCTGCTCAGAGGTAATAAAGAAAAATGCCTGATGTAACCACCTAGACCGAGGACGAGAGTAAAATGTGATGTGTTCGCCGAACAGCCAGCGCCAACATAACCACAGCCTAAGGGCCGTTCATATATATTACGTGACCCAATTTTGATCGCTCCCCCCTGGTCGTAACACATCGTAACAAAATTTCTAACACTAGTTTACACAAAAAATTTGATGAGCGATAGCTTTATGGCTTTTCTTTCGGGTTTTCTCCCGCGGAACAGTTTTTAGGAGATTATAATTTTGTTTAATTTTTTCGACTTTTTTACACTTTAAAATTCATTCGAGCTAGAAATATCCGTTCATGACACCAAACGAAAACTATTGAGATGATAAGCAAACATATCTTTACAGAGTTTTAATTGGCTAAAGCGATTCAAGATATCAGTGAAAATATGCTAGATTTTTAAAAAATCTAATTTTACAGCTAGTTCTGCCGGGTCTAGTACGTAAAGCTGAAACTTTTACATAAAGTTTTCATATTATTAGAATAGTTTTGGGTCTTGCTTTGTAAGAGATCTCGAGCTGTCAACGGAAAAAGCGGAGGGATCATCATTATAGAAGAA
Organism: Toxonevra muliebris; assembly: GCA_963691655.1. Classification (NCBI taxonomy): domain Eukaryota; kingdom Metazoa; phylum Arthropoda; class Insecta; order Diptera; family Pallopteridae; genus Toxonevra; species Toxonevra muliebris. Next base: position 79,245,342 of record OY829328.1, on the reverse strand, counting down.
AAAACTGGGAAGAAAGGGACGACGCCACAGTGGGCAAAGCAACATTTCTTATCAAGAAAGAAAATATAATTTTTCCAGTATCGCACATAAACTTAGGCTTCATTCAAAATTTTGTGAAGGCCTGAAACATGGAAGACCAAGTATTCTCCTATTTGAAAACCATTTTCTAGCAGCTTTCTACAGAAAAAATCAAGAGAGGCAAGAGATTTTACCAACAAATCAAGACCATTGAGAGGGTTTTGGGATGAAGCATCGTTAGGAGACAAGGTATGGTTCCTCACCATAATCCCAAAAGCAACCAAAGGCAAAACAAGAGTCACAACTATTTCTAACATATTATAATAATATGAAAATACCCCCCAAAAAAAAAAAAAATGTGGAGAATGTATAGCAAAGCGATTGAACTCAATAAATTGTTGAAAAAATTAGTATACTCAGAAAATGTTGGGTTTGGATTTATTCACTCAATCAATCACACATAACTTTTGTCATTTTTGGGACGCTCTTCCCCCGGTTTGTTTTAATTTTTTTGCGTAAAAGTTTCAGCTTTACGTATAGTAGATGAAGAGGGATTAGACGTTTTTCATCGCTTTTTATTTTTTCATGGCCACAAAATTAGCCGTGGTAGAAATTTGCTTTTTTTTATTTGACTTATTTTATTACCACCTTTATATCAACTCGCTTTCAATGGTGTCTGTCTGTCAGTCTGCCTGTCTGTCTGTTCGGGTGGAATTTTGCATCTGATTTTAAACTAACTTCCTCATGAGCTACAGACTTAAAACTGTAAACATAGCTCAGAACTGGATGACAATGCAATATAAAATATCTAAAATATATAGGGGAATGGCATGCAGGTTGAGACAGTCCAATATTTTTGTTTTTTTTTCCACTAACGCTACGAATGTTTCTGCTGGAACGTTGATATAACATCATAAATTTTTCATTACAGAAAAATCTACTTGTTGCCATTTCTTATGTTTCAAACAGAATATCTAAACAGTTTTTGTGAAAAAGTGAATTTGAGAAATTTCTAAACGTAAAAAATGTAGTTATTGAAGCCGTACAAAAAGGTTAATATAATATTCGTACCACAGTTTTTCCTCTATTTTAATGTTCCGAAGGAGTTCTGAACATATCTTGCATAATGAAAAAAATATTACATCGTTTCAAAATATCAGCGATGATTGCAGGTTGAGATATGAAGGCATGCAGGTTGATACACTAAGTGCCGTTATATGTTTTGGAGGGAAAACGTCAGAGACCTCATTTTAATGCTTGTTTATGTTCGGAATTGCTATTGAACTTCTATAATAAGCGAACACGGGCAGTCGAAAGAAAGAAAACATCGTCTTCAGATGAAGATGTTGATTTCTGATTATGTGTGAAGAATTTACCAGCCAAACTAACTAGCACAAATTCCGTGTAATGCAACAAGTGTCAAAAATCATTCCATTTAAAGTGTGCCAACATAACACGAATTTAAATCACGTGCCAAAATTGCGACTCTGATGCTGATCTTTCTGATGAAAATTAATTAAATTTCTTATCTTTTTTTCTCTTCTTCATGGCTGAGGCCTTTATGATAAATAAATTAACAATAATACTTTGAAATTCATCGTCAAAATTTTTTTTGTTCCAACATTTTTCAATTACTATGACTGTCTTAATCGGCATGCCAATAATTTATTTTGGCAAAAAATAGATGTTCGGAAAATTGGTCATAACTTTTTAATTTTTCAAGCACTATTTTCAACTATTTTTTGCAGCTCCAGATATTACGTTTGCAACGGTGTATAGTTTTCTGTGATATTTTTTTTAGTAAAATATTTTGGAAATAAAAACAAAACCCGCCTCAACCTGCAAGCCTTTCCCCTATAAATATAATGTAATATAAAATATTAACGTTTATCTATTTATGGAAACAGCATATTTTTAGGCTGATGTATAAATATTATTGTTATACTATAATTATAGTACACTGGACGACATACTTTCAGACTTTGTTTAGACGAGTGCAAAGATGTGCAACAGAGTGAAAGAGCGAGGTAGAAAAGTAAGATAGAGATAAAAGTTTTGCGCAGAAAATCACATTAAAAATTAAAAATCTGCGCAAGCACGCATGTTTCATATTCAAATTGTATTTTGGCATCTTTTCTCACAAAATTCTTACAAGCCGAATTCGATAACATCAAATAATAAGAAAATGTCGAATTGGAATAAAATTCAAACTGAAAAGCTAATGAAGAAGCACGAAGAGTATACGAATTTTTACGACTTCAAGGATGCAGAATATAAAAACCATGGCAGAAGAATTAAGATGGTAGATGCATTTTGACAAGTAAGAGGAACTTTGACAATTGGGAAAACATTTGTGTTGATACTTTTCTTCTTTTTGCAACAGCGTTGCATTTTCATAATTCAATTGAGAATTTAGAAGAAAATAATTTGCATAGTACTGCATGTACATAGGGAGAATTAGTTTCTGCTTTTTATATTATTTTTTAACTCTTAACATGTTCAAGGTGTTTGCTTATAAAGAAAACAAATTTAAATAACAGTATTTATACTTTTTTTATAACAAATATAATTTATAATTTAGTACTAAGTAATAAAAGTAGTATTAATAATCTACTACTAACTCTCTCTTTTGTATACATTTCAAAAAATGCATCTCTAAAAAGTTTTGTTTTGAAAAATGAACACTGAGCAAAAGAGAGAATGAACACATTTCGCTTCAAACTTTTTTACTGAGGGTGATGTTACACGATCAATGTTTTGCTGTCAAACAGTGAAATTGTTGTGGTTTTGAAAAATGAACACTGAGCAAAAGAGAGAATGAACACATTTCGCTTCAAGCTTTTTTACTGGCGAAAAAACCTACACTGTTGCATTTTATTGGAAAATTCTAATATTTTATAAAAAATAATAGACTTTTTACTACTTTATAAATTTGCGTTGTTGGGCTTTTGTTTGTTTGTGAAAATGAGTGCTGTTTAAAAAATTACTTAATAATTGTTATAAAAACATGGTAATTCAATGGCCAAGTAACAAAGTGGCGGAGATTATTTTAATGCAATTTTTTTTTTTGTATAATTTTTTGCTATTTAGTGGTAGTTGAATTTTATTTCCACTACCACTAAAAATTTAGTGGTAGTTGATTTTTATTTCCACTACCACTAAAGGTTTAGTGGTAGTTGATTTTTATTTCCACTACCACTAAAAATTTAGTGGTAGTTGATTTTTATTTCCACTACCACTAAAGGTTTAGTGGTAGTTGATTTTTATTTCCACTACCACTAAAGTTTTAGTGGTAGTTGATTTTTATTTCCACTACCACTACAAGTTTAGTGGTAGTTGATTTTTATTTCCACTACCACTACAGGTTTAGTGGTAGTGAAATTTGATACCCACTACCACTAAACGTTCAGTAGTAATGAAGCCTTACTCCCATTGGCACTAAAAGTAGTGAAGAGCGAAATTTATTCACTAAGTCCCCAGTCTTCTCACAACCAAACAAAAGCCAAACAGCGCAAAAGGTGGCAAAGAAAAACAAATGCATTTATAAGTTAGTAAAAAGTGTAGTTTTTGCAATAATTTATTACTATTTTCCAGTAAAATACAACAGCGCATCTTCGACAACCCCAATTTATTTGTAGTGATGTAGGTTTTTTCCGTCAGCGAAAAAATTTGAAGTGAAATGTGTTCATTCTCTCTTTAGCTCAGTGTTCATTTTTCAAAGCAACAACAATTTCATTGTTTGACAGCAAAACATTGATCGTGTAACATCGCCCTTAGAAAGAAAGAAAAATATAACTGTGCTGCTGCTGCTTCCATATTTAGTTGTTATCGATTACACAGTGCAACCAGTGCCTATATAGTTGTTGGATTGACAGTAAACAATTTCACACACACACAAGACTAAAAGGCGGAAAATAATAATTTAAATAGAAAAAAAAATTTAAAAACGGACTAAAAAGCCCTATAGAGATTTGTAACCTCACACAAATTCTTAACCCCTTACAGACTGTCCTGAAAATTTATAGTTGTGAATTTTGGTAGGCATGAAAATACTTGCATGATTTAAAACAACAAACGTGGATCGTATTTTAATAGTATAACATTGAATAACAAGTTTGCGGCAAATTTGCCGCGGTGCGCCCTCTGAAGGGTTAAAACAGCACGCTGGTCCCCCCAACATCAAATGTGGATCACCACCACCTTAGAGTTGTTGCTTCTTCCTTGCATTTTGCAAAGCTAAGCAAAAATAAACCATAACACAAAAATATATAGAACTAACTACAACAATAAAGGCAACAACAAAAAATAATAATGAAAATAAAAAGTAAATACGCTCACAGGCAAAAAACCAAAAAAAAAAATATTCAAAAAAAAAAATCCGAAAAGTGTAGTGGAGAAAGATAGGAATAGAAGGAGGGAGGTTGTTCCGTCAAGACATAGTCGCAAGTATGTATGGATGTGTGTATGTATTATGAAATGAAAAGACACATCAAAAAATGGATGAGAAATGCCAATGCACATACTAAAGTAAAGTAGTACTATACAAAAAGTGGTGGGAGTGCATAAGGGGTACAACAACAACAACAAAATACAGAAATATAATACAAGGCAGCCAGGCACACATAACAAAATAACAATAATAAAAAAAAGAAAACCTTAGACGGCACAAATGTGATGAACAGGCAAAATGCCAGAAGGGGGTAGTGTAAAACTATTCAAGGAAAGGAACAAGAAAAAACGAAAAGAAAGAAATGAAAAAATTCCACAACACAACAAAAGTTGTTGGAAATATTTCAAAATATTTCTGGGGTGGAAATACATACGCTTATATACGTGCATACATATATATGTATGTATGTATGTGCGTAAGTATGTAGATAAATGTGCGGAGGTAGCAGGCAAAGTAGCAAAAGCGGGTGTCGCACCAGTTCACCATCACCAACGAGGGAATGAAGCCAAAACGAACAAACGAAGCAGAAGAAGAAGAAGAAGAAACGACGCTACGAGAAAATAGACGGGGCAGCACAAATGCAAACACAGCAGGCAAACCAGGCCAGGCAGGAATGGCACTCAAAAGCAACGACGCAGGGCAATTAGATGACGACCGACGGACATGCGAATGGACAGAGCGAAACAGACGCACAAGCAAACAAAACAACAGCAAGAAGAAGAAGCAAAATGAGGGAATTGACGAAAACGACGCACACACAAAAAATAGGGACGACATATCAGACCAGGCGACACAAGAATATGCAGAAGACAAGACGAAAAGAAAGATGAGGTGGTAAAAGGCCGAGCGCAGCAAAATATACAAAACAGAGCATAGCAGGCGATGAATTTCAGTATTTTTATACTTAGTTTTTTTTTTTTAATTTGGGTGTATGAAAGCGGTAGAGGGCAGAAATGAAAGTAGGATGTATATACTCGTCTTACATACGTATATATTTGCCTGAATGACGGCGTTGGCGGCAACTAGTAACTAGTAGCAGAAGAGACAGACGATTAAAGGTTAAATTTGTTGTTGCAAAAGAGAGTGACGAGAACTGGCGACGTGAAGCTACAAGTGTTTCATGGGCACACTGCACTGAACGAATGCATAATGGTGGTGGTGGTGGTTTTTGTTTTGTTGTTGATGGTAGCTAGTGTACATATGTTTCTACACTATGTGGGTTGCAAGAAGTTAGGATAAGCAAACACAGGCAAGCAGGCAGGCAGGCTGACAGACAAAAACGAAACAAAAATGCCTTTAGGTTTCATCATAACATTAACGACGAACAAAAAAAGGAAGATAAAATGGGGGAAAAAATATAAATAACTATGCTGCTACTTTTATTTTCAACCGCAACTGAAAGATTCTGTAGATGACGATTGCGAAGAATAGCGGCCGCATGGAAAAAACTAGAGAAAAGTAAAAGCAAAAGAAATACATATTTGTATGTATGTATATGGCACGCAAGCAACCACGCTGCCTATTTCTCCTCATCAGCAGCGTAGATTTTTCGGTTTTATGTGCATTTTCTCTGCTGTTTTGTTTCGGTTTGGGACTGCGCTGTTGAGTTGGGCAGCGCGCCTGCGCAAAAATTTGTTCGAGTATCTATTATGTATATATGTAAGTGTACAATGTATTTGATATACAGTGTCGGAAAAAATAAAAGGAACGAGCTTGTATTTGAAGATTTCTTAAAATTCTTCTTTATTTATAAACATTGTTAAAAAATTAAAGGGGGAAGGCCACTGTGACGGCTGGAAAAATGAGTGATTTTCGGAAATTTTTTTTGATCCGTCGAATAAAGGAATATGGGATCGTTTTATATTCATTTTATTAAGTGCACTTCCAACAATATTTCCATAAATTTTTATTAAAAAATATTGCATAGGTTTGAAGATATAGGCGTTGCCGTGGAGCCCGAAAAAAATTTCCCCCTCCATGGCCGCGTCGATTTTTCAAAAACGGATTTTCTGAAAAAAAAATTTTTAGTTTTTAATAATCTATATGAGTATAATTCTAGTCGTACGTAGCGTTTTTTTTTTCAAAAATTTTTTTCATGTTTTCGACCCTTTTTTTTTGTTTCAAAAGAGCTTAAAAAATAGTAAAAAAAAAATTTCAAAATCGGCTACGCTTAACGATAGCCACTGCAAAGACGAGCAAAACGAATAAAAAAATTGAAAATCGAAACGAAAAAAGTCGTTTCGAGAAAAACCCGTTTAAAGTTTTCAGTCTACTTACTATCACTAAAATGGCTGTAACTCTGGCAATTTTTTGGAATTTTGACTTGAAATTTTGTATACATATTTTTGAATATATAAACTTTAATTTAAGATAAAAAAAATTTTTTGACCCGTCACAGTGGCCTTCCCCCTTAATTGAAAGAACTTCATTGTTGTTAAACAAAACGTTAAAAATAATAACTCAAGTCTTAGATATATGCGATATCAGATAATTTTTTAAATAGGAACAATCGTATTACTATTAATATATTGTCACTTTCTTTAGATAGATTCTTACATATACAAAGTGTGATAAGAATTTTAATACTTTGTTGTAGCTCCTTTTCTTTTAACAACTTCTTGGCATCTTCTCTGCATGGATTTCACAAGCTTGGCACAAGTTTCCGAAAGGATTGAAAACCATGACTGCTGGATTTTTGCCCACAAATCGTTCTTATTTTTTGCTCTTTGTTCTCCAATTGATTTTTTTTAAGACTCCCCATAGATGTTCGATGAGGTTTAAGTCCAGTGACTGGGAGGGACTTTCCTTCACAAAGACTTTGTGTGCGTGGAGCCAAGATTTTACTAATTCGGATGAGTGTTTTGAATCATTTTCCTGCATATACTGGCATTTCTTCAACTGCGTAAGGGAGCATTACTGTATTCAATATACTGACGTAGTCCACAGCGCACATTTTTTCCCTTAATCTAAAAAATAGGTCCAACACCAGTTGCCGAAAAACAACCCCAAAACATAATGAATCCACCACCATGCTTAACAATTTTTTCGTATACTTGGGATCGAATCCGGTATTCCTGAGTCGTCGTTACATAATGTTGGCATCAGAGCCGAATAAATTAATTTTGGTTTCATCAGACCATAGCACATTTTTCCAGTTTTTGCGGTTAAGATGTTTCTCCGCAAAAATTACCCTCTGGCTTATAATTTTTTGACTTAAGAACGGTACGTTTCTTGGGTTTCTTCCCATCATTCCTGCTCCTATGAGTCTATTTCTAATTGTGCGACTTGTTACTGGAGCAATTAAATCATTTTTTAGTTCGTTTGAAGAACGAAATGGGGGTTTCCTGCAATACCGTAATTGTGCCCTATCAAAACGAGTCGAAGTTCCGTGTTTTTTTTCTCTTGTTTCATCCTTACGCACAGAGTGCACGGCATTAAAACCCATCGTCTTATAGCATTCCATAATACTTGTTATTTCGTTCATAGTTTTTCCAGCTTTTCTGTGGGTTTTTACAGCTTTTTTTTCAGCTAACGTACAATGTACTCCGCGGCCCATGTTTAATAGTAAAATCTGTTTTTTATCGAACGATAGTTTTCTAAGAGTATAATTTAACCCCCAATTTAAAATCTGTTTGCTATTTGACGTAATTAGTACAGTTTTTGAACTTCCTACTTGCCTGTGAAATCTAAAATCCCAATTTGGTCTTATTATTTTTTTCAAACAAAACCAATGATATCCGACTTAATTCACGTTAAGTACCGTTATTTTACAGTGACCACTATCAGAGGAAAGAGAAGATTTTTAATGTTAAAATATTTTTGATGTTTCTTCCTACTATTTTTTCCAACACTGTAAATATCCATATGTATTTATGTAGGAGGGGCGTTAGACGGACGAACAAGAAGTGGACTGAATTACGGACGAAGAGACTGAGGAAATACAACCATGATAAAAGTAGAAGTGAACTGAATTACGAACGAATAGACTTAGGAAATACAACCCTGACAAAAGTACTTTTAAAATGCAACGGAGAAAGAAAAGCGAAGAAAGGGATGGTTGGTTGAACGAGTTAAGAAGAGCAACAACATGACACGGACGTCAAGTTGTAAAACGTTTAAAATGTTAAATTAAAAAATCCTTAAGGAATAATAATATTAATTCTAATAATAAAATTAAATACTTGTAATGAAATGTCAGTAAACTAAATATAATAATAAAAATCTTTTAAAAACCAAAACTCTACAAATTGGGGGCTCAACCGGGATTGCGTTGATGAGCCGAAGAAACAGAAGACGCTTTTCAGACTCAGATGCGTTTCTTAAAATAGCGCTAGCGCTGCAAAAAACCGGTAAGTTAACTCAAGGCTAAAGGAAAATTTCTAGTGAAGTGAATTGATAGAAATTAAAATTAAATGATACGTGTGTTTATAAGTGTGAGTTTTATTTTATATTTTACTTTAAGCCCAAAACTATGCAACATAGCAGAACAAGCAGACAACGAAAAATAACAGCGTCTCTGCTAGAACACTATTGCTTATTTCTGTGGCTATTATCTGAGGAATAACAGCTAAACTCGAAAGTCAAATAAAAATCTGTTGCGTATTTTTCATTATAAATCCCCAAATGTTGAAAGTTTTTGAATTTTTTTTTCCATACTTTTTTAATAATTAAACCCTAATAAAACAGTGCGACACGAAAATTATGCAGGAGTTCTGACCCATACAGTTGGGTTGACGTTTATCAAACTTTTCCATTACTTCGAATTTTTTTTTTTAAGCCTACTTGAAGATTTTTCATACTTTGCGCGACTCTAGTGAATGTAACGTAACGTCTAGGTGTCCGATTTTCAAAATCTGCTTTTAATGGATTCACAAGACCTGCTGCTTTACAAAAATGGTAAGTTTATGAAAATTTCGAAAGAATAGACAAAGTTATTGACAACGATTTGAAAAAAAATTTTTTTTTTTTCTAATTTACCTTCTTTAAGGGAGTGAAAATCATATATATTCAATGTATTAACTTAATTTTTTTAAATTTTTAATGAATCACGTGTATTTTGTTTCATCTGCAAAATTTGTATTTAAATTGGAAGAATAACTACTGAGTTATTGTCAATAACATACAGAATTCGTTTTTTACAGTAGGTGCTGCTCTCCAAAGTCGAAAAATTTAATTAACACTGTGTGACAGTGAAAATATAATTTCCCAGAGACATAGCTCAAATTGTTGGTCTATTCAAGTAGAAAAAACTGCATATTCGGAATTTTGAATTAACCCTCAAAATCTGGACTTAGGGCCGAAACATCAGTAAGCACACAGCCACTTATGGGCCGAGGTTCAAGTTCCACAAAATTCTTTTAAAATTTTTTTTTTTTAAATTTGTGGCCTAAGTTCAAATTCTACAAATCAAAAAAAAAGAAAAAAGAAACTTATTTTACCCCGCCGCGCTGCGGAAAATTAGCCGCAAATTGTTTAATTTGTGTTTTTAAAATTTAAAGTTTAATTTTTGTTCATTAACCCGTTTATATATAACTTCAAATAACGAAAATGACATGAACTTAAGTCATGACTTTGAAAATTAACATCTAGATTTAATTTTCATAGTCTACTAAAAACTATCACTAATCATAAAAGTTGATCGCTACCACTCAAGCGACCTTTGTAAGTTTTTAGATGCAGCGTAGTTTACCGTTAGCCGTTGGTATTTGTGTTTGAAAATTGCTATCTCGTTTTTGAGGCTAAATTGCCGCGGCGCTCTCTTTCGTGTAACATGAAAAAATTCTAGTGTTACTTACAGAAACTTTTTTAAAGTTAAAACAATGACGAATAAACCTTTAAAATATATATCAATGTCACTAGAAAGTAATCACTTGTTTTATTTTAATGATTTTTTTTTGCTATAAATAAGAAAAATTGCAGTCGATAAAATTCTCCTTGCAGCTAAATTGCCGCGGCATGCCCTCACGTGTAACTTTTCAGAGCGCCCCCTCCGAAGGGTTAACTTTTCCGTATGGAACATTTTTAAATGATTTTTTTGTTGAAAAACTTTCCTATCAAGAAAATGTTGAGAAAGACGAAAAAAATCGCAGTAAAAACGTGGTAAGCTGCGTCTTCAGCGCGACAAAAAAAAAATGGGTGTGTTAAAAAAAGGCTCTGCGATAGTGAGTTTTTACTAGTGATGGAAATTATCGAATAAAAACTATTGAATTATTCGACAGTTAAAAATTACCCATTCATTCGATAAATGTGAAAAAATCAGTCGAATAAATAAGCGATCTTTTGCTATTAGCGAAATATGCCAACGATTTTTTTCTGTAAGTGAAATGTGCGAATAAATGAATTCAACTGAACAAACCGTTCGATCGTTGAAATCATTCATTCAGCCTTCAATAGTTTAAATCACTCGATAGCTTTTATCACCACTAACTAGTTCGAATAAATGAACGAATGAAAAATCGTTCGATAGTCATAGTTTTTATCACTACTAATTAGTTCGATTAATGAATGAAAAAAATCGTTCGATAGTCAAAATCCCTAATCACATAATAAATGTATGAAAAAATCGTTCGATTGTTTTTATCACCACTCATTAGTTCGATTAATGAACGAATAAAAAAATCGTTCGATAGTCAAAATCACTCGATAGTTTTTATCACCACTAATTAGTTCGATTAATGAAAAAATCGTTCAATGGTCAAAATCAGTCGATAGTTTTTATCACTACCAATTAGTTCGACTAATAAATGAATGAAAGAAATCGTTCGATAGTTTTTATCACTACTAATTAGTTCGAATAAATGAACGAATGAAAAAATCGTTCGATAGTTATCCTTATCATTCGATAGTTTTTGTCGCTACTAGTTAGTTCGATTAATGAATGAATGAAAAAAATCGTTCGATATTTTTTATCACCACTAACTAGTTCGATTAATGAACGAATGAAGTTCGATAGTTATCGTTATCATTCGATAGTTTTTGTCGCTACTAGTTAGTTCGATTAATGAATGAATGAAAAAAATCGTTCGATATTTTTTATCACCACTAACTAGTTCGATTAATGAACGAATGATAGATAGTCAAAATCACTCGATAGTTTTTATCACCACTAACTAGTTCGATTAACAAATGAATGAAAGAAATCGATCGATAGTTTTTATCACTACCGATTAGTTCGATTAATAAATGAATGAAAGAAATCGTTCGCTAGTTTTTATCACTACTAATTAGTTCGAATAAATGAATGAATAAAAAAATCGTTCGATAGTCAAAATCATTCGACAGTTTTTATCGCTACTAATTAGTTCGATTAATGAATGAATGAAAAAAATCGTTCGATAGTTTTTATCACCACTATCTAGTTCAATTAATAAATGAATGAAAAAATCGGTCGATAGTCAAAATCACCCGATAGGTTTTATCACCACTTACTGGTTCGATTAATGAACGAATGAAAAAATCGTTCGATAGTCAAAATCACCCGATAATTTTTATCACCACTAAGTAGTTCGATTAATGAAAAATCGTTCGATAGTCAAAACCACCCGATAGTTTTTATCACCACTAACTAGTTCGATTAATAAACGAATGAAAAAATCGTTCGATAGTCAAAATCACCCGATAGTTTTTATCACCACTAAGTAGTTCGATTAATGAAAAATCGTTCGATAGTCAAAACCACCCGATAGTTTTTATCACCACTAACTAGTTCGATTAATAAATGAATGAACAAATCGTTCGATAGTCAAAATCACCCGATAGTTTTTATCACCACTAAGTAGTTCGATTAATGAAAAATCGTTCGATAGTCAAAACCACCCGATAGTTTTTATCACCACTAACTAGTTCGATTAATGAATGAATGAAAAAATCGTTACATAACTAAAATCATTCGATAGTTTTTATCACCACTAATTAGTTCGGATTAATGAAAAAATCGTTCAACAATCATTCAGTTATTATCGATAGTTGAAATCACTCGATAGTTCCCATCACTATTTTTCACAGCGTCTGTCGCACCAACAAAATCGAGTGTGTCTGCACATGTGTTAATACTTATATTGCAAATAATTTGAATTTAAACCTGAATTAATAAAAGGATGGAACTGTATAGTTTCTCAATAATAAAACTGAAATAATGAGACATATTTACATACCTTAAGCACTAATAATCCTTTTCTTGTGGTTACAATATTTATGTAATTTTATTTTGATATTTTTTTTAAACAATGGTTGATTAAAGAAAATTGTTTTCTATTTTATTCTATGTGCTAATTTTTTACACTATTTTTAATTTCAATAAATTAAAATGCAGTTCTCCGAAAAAAAGTTTAATTTGTTAACATAATTATGATGGAAATTTTCAAGAAGAAGTTGACAATGTATTCATTAATAAAAGAAGACACTTGAAATTACGCTTTTTTTTAAGGCTTCTAAATTGGCACGCTCACATGTAATTTGTTGTCCGGCAACTATGGCAACACATCCACTCAGTTTAATGAATTCTTCAAGACTATAACTACTGAGAGCAAATGAAATTGAAGAAACCAAGAGCATTCAATACTGATCAGCAGTGTGGCCAACTTTTGTTTTTCAAAATCCGCTGAAATGAAGAATAAAACGCGGATTTTCTTAAATTTTTTCCCTATTAAAAGTGCGAGAAGACTCAATACATTTAAACTTTTTCACTAACACAGGCACACATCTGATACTTCTAGTCAATGAAAATTTCTTAGATATTTCGAAAATACTTTAAATTAAAAAAAAACGCGCTAAGCGCTAAGTCACTTTTTTAAGGGAATTTTTTTTTTGTCAAATTTTATGTGATGTAAAACGTTTTACTTATGCCTTATTTCATATTTTGGGTCTTAAAATCTTAATTTTTTCTTAAGCGAGCACTTTATTGGTTTGAAGAAGTCGATTTTTAAAAAAAATGTGGTATTTGAAACTCGGAGTGATTTCGTAGATATAGATGTTTATAACGCCGAGTGCCAGTCAGGCCAAAACAGTCGCGCGGTGCTTCGACTTCCCTTTCGGCCGTTCAGAAAGGCTTAGCTATGTCTTCGTCCAGCACCTCCTGATTAATAACTCTTAATCCCTGCTGACTAATCTGTAAACTTATAAATTACTGTCAATCATCATATCTGTTAAAAACCGACAGTCAAAAGAAAGCCCATGTCTTTTCCTTTGATAAAGTTGATGTCCAAAAGTGGGCTGAGACTTGTTTATCTATTAAAATGAACATATAGTAACTCGACACAACTCATCTCGTTCAAATTTGGTGTGGTAACTTCAATCCAATATGACTAAACTTTGTGCAAGTTTGAGCCTGATCGATTTTAAGAGTGGATTCCCTTGAAATGAAATCTCCCATGTTTCAAAAGAATTCCGGATTCAGAAAGTACATTTCTATTGATCTAAAATAATACTAACCGAGATCAATTTTAAGGTATTTTTCGAAATTCGAAATTCGGTGGGCTACAACTGTCGCCTTGTAGTTAGCTACTAAACACAATGGAAGCGGCACCACCTGCAACAAACGCAGCCAAAACAACAAAAGCAAACTCTCTGTCGTTTGTCAAAAGCTGTTCTTGGAGAAAAATTGGAGCTATTTTAGTTACTTTTCATTCATTAATATTTTTTTTTAATTCTTTAGCATTTGCAAAAACCCAGGAAAATTATTGTAGTTTTTAGGGAATGGATTCGAGAAAATATGTGTCAACGTATGAAATTGTGCGCAATTTTCATAAATAAATGCATAGTATAAGATATTTAGAAATATTATTTATGGGCTATTGTATTAAATATAGCAAATCGAAAGTGTTCAAAATTTTCCAAATTACAACAAAATCCAATACAATACAAATTTAAAAATATTTAGTTAATTTTTCTTCAAATTTAGCCGATTGGAAAAGGCAACACTGAAGAACGTCCACAAAATTTCAGGGCTGTCATGTCAAAAATATTAGATAATAAGGGGATTTAGGGAAAATCGGAAGAAGTATTAAAATGTAGTTTCGTAAAAGCACACATTATTTTTGATGATGCTATTATGTAACTAGTCTTTAACTAGTTTAAGAGCACATCAAGTTTTTGCAAAACCGAATGAATAATGTACACGGGCTTTGAGTATGGTACTCATTCAGCGTTGCCATATCGACAGATTTATTCATAAAGTACAGTTTTTCGGTCAGCACGCAGTACAGCTTATTCCCAAACTTTACAGTTTTTGCAATAATAGGCAAGAATGGACTTAAATATGTTCGTGTTCCTGATTATTAATAATAACATACATATTTTTTATACATTTTTAAATAAATTTTTCTGTTTTTTTTTATTTTATTGATGGTCACGTTCAGAAAATGCCTCTGCTCCGCCACTACTACCTGTGTGTCCTATGAACCCAAATTGATCACTTTATGATCAACAAAATTCTTCTTCATTTCATTGAGCGTATTATTTTTCTAATACTTCAGCTCAACATGTTGCTGAACAGAGACCGTTTTCTGAACGCAAGCAATGTTATTTTTTATTGATTTATGTTACTTAATTTTAAAGAAATTAGGTTTTTAGATTTTATTAAAATTATTTCACATTTTTTTAAATAAATTAATTTTAGCTCTTTCATAGCTGACCAATTGTGCGGGTAAAATCTAGCAAAAGTTAATCGCTTTCGCCCTTTTTTCAACTAGGAACAGATTGATGATTAACTGTTGTTGTCCTTATGATAAATAATGCTTCAAACACCGTTTTTTAAAACATCCAATCCCAAATCTCAACTTCCTTACTTGGCTGTCTTTTGAACTCGATCCAGCGACGAGAGTTCCAAGATAAGGAAAATTAATTTATCTTCGTTCTCACAATAATAAAGCTGTATGGTTTGAGTTTTTCATTTCGAAAATAAAACTCAATAATTAATTTTTATTCTCGAGCAAGAAAATAAAAGTAAAAAAAAATAGTTTTTACTCCTGAGCAATAATTTTTATTCTCGAGAAAAAAATAAAAATCATAATTTATTTTTTCGATTGAGCAAAAACATAAAAATCAAGTAATAATTTTAATACCAGATCGAAGAAATCAAAATCAGGCAATAATTATTATGGTTGATCGAAAAAAATTTAAATCACAAAATAAGTATTAAATTTAAATTTTTTGTTATTACTTATAACGGATACGGTCCCTGGTTTTTTGTTTTTATAGGTTACAGTTTTTTTTCCAAATTACAGTTATTTTTTATTTTTTTACAGTTTTTGCCCAAAAAAATATGGCAACTCTGTTACTTACTCTGAGTATGTTATGCTTGTTTTTCACCATGTCATTTGACAACATGCTGGCAATTTTATATGGGAAATTCTCTCTTTCTTTTTCTTTGACAGGGAATATGACATAGTGTAAAACCAAGCATTAGTCATTTAAAAGTAGCAAGAGGGGAAGCATGGTGAAATCATGTAGAAGGTGATAGCAAGAATACAACAATTTCACCAGTGCAAAAACAACACATCTTTGTTGTTGCGCCAGATATCATAAAATGTAAAAATCAGCCGTACAATAAAATAATAACAACACATTCCAACTTTATAACGCCAATTTCATTTGACTTACTTGCACGTGCCAAAAACTTGAGGAGGATTACTAAAACATTGCTTTGTTGCTTTTTGATTTGCACAGTACTTTAGCTTCGGTAAACAAAACTAGGTTCGCAACGCCATTGGAGTGATTTAATAATCACTACTGACAACAATAATTGGTTCCAGTTGTGAAAATGAAGGTTTCCCAATGAATCAGTGTATCCCTGGGTGGCTTTACTTCCCAATCTAATCTTCAGCTACTTATATTCAAGTTTTAAAACTTCAAATCCTATTAGGTTTATAAATACATACAGTCTTTGATAGAAGAAGTGCTAAGAAAATTAAATCACATCCAAAAATTAACTATTCATTCATAACTATGCATCTAGAAAAAATAAAAGAGCTTGATTCACACTTTAAATCTATATAGTTGGGGAAATTCCGCAATAATAAAAACCAAGAAAACTTCACTTCCAATGAAATTGAAAGTTATCAAAAGCGAGCAAGCAACAGCTTCACCATCCCAACATTTTCGTCATCATTAATGATTACTTTATCGTCGCATCACAAGTAAGTAAACCATGTATGCTTGTGTATTTTATTCAGTGCATTGATCAAAGTCTAGCAGCAAAAACAAGTTCGAACAACATTAATATATATGTATGTACCTATAAAAAAAAAGTAATCCTCCCTCCCTTTCCAATGTCAATGGATGCACTTTCAATCGCTTCGTATTTTGTTGTATTACTTTTATGACTGAAAACTGGTTTTAATATACTATATGAAACCGGCGTATTATTATAGGCCAACATCAGCAACAGCTACAGGAAAACGAAAACAGTACTGAATGTTAACAACGAACGATGCGACAATGAGGTGGCAGGCGGCAATAACGACGATCGGTCGTCGATGAGCAATACACGTTGAGTAAAATGCATGAACATGCTATTACTACAGAGTTGTTGGTAGCATGTTGATGATGGTTGGTGTTGGTGGTGGGTTTATACCCATATTGACCGTTTTCTGTTGCAGTGGTATAAATGTAACAATGATATAATGCTGCTGCAGCCGCCACAAAATAAGAAGAAGACGACGACGAAGAAGAAGGTCAATTACAATATACTATATTTATCGATTACTAACTAAAAAAAAAAAAAAAAATACGTGTATTTGTCATAATTTGTGAAACCTGTTGAATAATTTTTTTTTTTGCCTTTATACTTGGCGTTTGGGGGAAGACATACATATTGCATTCTGCCTTTCCTATGAAAAAGGTATGAATCAATAGGGGGAATCACAAAGTAATAAGGTTTCTTTTTCGTCTGTTGCTAAAAGGCAACAGGTAACACTTTATCGTATTAAGTTTCTTACAAAATTATCAAAGAATATTTAATATGATACATAATTCACATAATAAAAGGTTACAAATCTTTCGAAATCGAATCTTTCAATTATATGTGCTGTGTAAACTAGAAAATCACGACGAAATAGAATTTCTAGAGACTATGAAAATAAGTTTTTAGAACAATTTTACATGGGACTGAAATGGTAAATTATTTTATCCCATCACTAAGAGCTTGCTGTATTTTTTTTAACTTATGCCCAAAAGCTCGATATTCTAACCAAAAAACTCTGCTTCACTTTAGAAAAAAAAATAGCAACCAGTGCTGTGGGAAGAAAGAAATTTTGAGATCTCTTCAAAACAAAATTGTGACCGGTGAAAAAACTTTGGGAATCCCTTAAAACAAAAAGAAGAAGTTATTTCATTTATTCGTATCGAAATAAAAGTTCAATATGAATAACATGAATAACATAAAATATACGCTAGGGCGGGCTCGGAACCCTGTGCCCCTGGCTGCAGCCTATCACTACTTTATTTACATACGAAATAATAATAACATACTTTCAGAATGCGATTCACCACACTTCACCTTGCGATACGAAAGTTAAGTTTGACACCCACCACACTTACATACAAAATAATAAAAATACAGTATACTTTTAGGGTCTTATTTTTAATAATAATAGTACGGAATATGTACTACTTTATTTAGATATAAAATAATAATAATGAAGCATACTTTCGGGTGCAATTCATCACAGCCACCAACTGAGCCTTATGAGTTGAAAGTGTATACGCAGTTAAACACTGATGTTTACACATCATCGCTCGCCAGTGCTGCCACTCATTTGGGTTTTCTTGTACACACTGAAATCGTATTGGCATCGTTCCATCGACACCGTCGATAGCCCTGTATTCGAGTCAGTGTGCCGTACTCTATTCTCAGCTTTCGGTTGCCTTTTATTCTCGCCGGCATTTGAGTCCATCGCCTTGTGATTTCATCTGGACTGGTATCGGTCTCTGTATTTCAAACTCAGTGTTTTAGTTGGCACTTGTGACCTGTTTAGTATGATGGATTATTTTAACACTTTTTCTTCTGATTGGAAATGGCAGCCCGGGACAAGTTGCGTACCCATATACTAGACACTAAAAGTTAGAGTCGCTCGACGATGAGTCATCATAAATGGCCACAAACTCAAAAATGGTCCTAGTCCAAACGCCAGGGGGACAGGGAGGGGGTAAAAATTAGTGTTTTCGGGCAAAACAAAGAAGTGTTTGTGCAGCTCTTTGCTCACTTGCTAGCACCAAAATAAGTGACCCAGAGCGCACAAGCGTCCACCTTAGCCCTTACTGAATGCTCTCTCCCCTCCACCTAACCATGTCGTGCGGTCTGGCTGAGCTGAGTGGCGATGCGTCGAGCAGTGGTTGCTGGGTGAATGAGAGAACTGGGCGTGAGCTATACTAATCGTAAAAGGTTTCAGTGAAAATAATAAACCAAACTAGGAAAAATTGTATGGACATTTACTGTTTTTATTTTGTTTTAAATTTGCCTTAGCCGTTTCTGATCAGAGAAAAAAAGTACCTATGTCTCTCGTCCTGTTTTCTTGTTGGTATTTGTACTTACTTCCTTATATTTTAATAAACACGTTATTCTGGTGCGTTCTAGTGATTGTCGCTCTGTATTCTAGTCATGACTTATTTCAGTAAGCGCTGTATTCTCGTCAGTGCTTGTGTTGGCCGCTGTGTTGTCTCGTCAGCAATTGCCTGTTTTCTCTGTTTTTTTTTTTTTGTCTTATTTCCTTGTCGGTACTTGATTCTCTAATTTGTGCCCGTGTTAGTAGCTCTGTATTCTAGTCAGCATTTGTGTTGGTCATCTTGCATTCTAGCCATCACTCGTATTAGTAGCACAGTATTCTCGTCACCACTCACGTTGGTCGCCCTATATTCTAGTCGGCACTTGCGTCGGTCACCCTCTGCTCGGCTCGTCACCGTGTCTGCATTCTAGTCGGCGTCTGTCGGTAGCGTTGGTCGCCCTGCATTATTGTCTGTACTCATACCGGTCGCCTCGTATGCTCGTCGGTACTCGTGTCTCATCCAATATACTCATCAGTACTTGTAGCGGTTTCCCTTACATTCAAATCGGCTCATTTGTTATACTGTATTCTCGCCGTTATTCGTGAACAATCTGCAGAGCCAAATCACAAGGTTAACAGAGTATTACGTAAAATCGATCAGCTAGATTGCTTTTGTTTTTTGATATACCATATTCATATATTACAGTTACTAACATGTAGCACAAATAGATATTGGCAAGGGCGTGGAGAGAAAATACGCGCCCAGGCGGTCCAACTTAAGGGTTTTTGTTTTTGAAAAACATTTTTATACATAAGACATTAATAA
This sequence comes from Toxonevra muliebris, assembly GCA_963691655.1. Taxonomy (NCBI): domain Eukaryota; kingdom Metazoa; phylum Arthropoda; class Insecta; order Diptera; family Pallopteridae; genus Toxonevra; species Toxonevra muliebris. Next base: position 79,225,568 of record OY829328.1, on the reverse strand, counting down.
AAGGAAACGAAAGGCAACGAAGGTGTTCTATTCGAGCCACTGTGGTTGAATGCTCAGAAGAGGATGACATTTTAGTCGAGAACATTTGAAATTTTTTTTTTTTATTAGTGTGTTCAGTAAATTGATTGGCCGTAATAATAGTTATAACTTTTTCGAAGACAGAAAAATGATTTTCAAAATGGTTTTGGACCTATAAACATGTAAATATCTGAAGTCTTTAACTACGAGCGCAACTGAAATCTGCAAAATTCAAGTACGCATTTCTCCTAAACTAGAACCAATCCAGCCAAAGGCCCGATGGATCTGAACTCAGTATACCCATACAAAAGTCGACTAGCACAGTGTTATCAATGTTAAAAAGTTTAAGATTGAGAAAATCGTTTTCAACAGCGCACTATGGGGCGTATGAAAAATCTAGCTGGCCAAAATTCAAAAATCGGCTATCTCGGTTTGAATTCAAAAGTATATGGATTTACTCTCCATATATCCCTCACCATAATCCACACACAAGATAGTCTAATTAGGCGAAGGATCGGGTTGTGTCCTGCCAAAAGTTTTAATATTGTTGAAAATGTGTTGCACATCAAGTGTAATAACTTAGCCAATACTAAAGCTAGACCTTTATTTTTAGTCTCATATTAAAGAAAAATCTTTACGCTATTAATGGATGTATAATAATAATAATTAATTTACCCTTCTTTCATACCTAAAAATGCGATAAAAAAAATAATAACTTTTTTCTAGCATTCTATTTTTTTTTTAATGGATGAGAAAAAAAAGTTCCGATTTGCTCCGGGCGAAAATAAAAACCATCGTATTATGTGAAGCATTTACTTTAAAATAAGATATGATTGCTTTGCAACTTTTTGCCACAGCTTTAATAACAAGCAAAAATATGACATCACATAGCATTTAATAAACCATTTTAAAAGGTAGTCAGACAAAAATTGGTCTAAGGAGGAAGTCTAAAGCCAGTGATGATTCGATACAAGTAAATACAAATAAAAACTCGATACTTTTCATTCGATTCAAGTACTTTTTTTACTGGATGCTATAACATAAGTATTTTACTTGATATCGGGAGAAAGGGTCAGTATCGGATACTCGATACTTTTGGAAAATATTTATTTAAAAAACTGAAATATTGCTATACAATATTTAGAATTGTGGATCATTTTATAATATTTTACAGCAATCAATAATATATTTCAAAATGCTACTGCAGAATTATTCAAAATATTTCAGTCCATATTGCAATATTTCAATGTATGACAATATTGCAGTACAGTATTGAAGTGCTAGAAGATATTTCCGGCCATGCATGTAAAACATAATGTTTATTGAAACCTTTTCATTAAAATAAAATATTTTTAACAAGCTTTAATCTGTTGATTAGTTTTCCTTCTATTAAAAATTTTCTAGCGATTTGCTAAATTAAATTAACGTCATTTCTATATGATTCACGTGTTTCCAGTGGAAATATCTCAAAACCATGATTTATTGGCGAAAAACTTGTGTTGAGTAGTGTAAACTGTAGGCTCAACCATGTTGTATCACAATGAGCCGTTCTGGCCTGAATGTTTTTCTTGACAACCACTTAAAAACAGAGTAATTTGTCTCTTTAAGGGAGTATTCTACCCGAGATGGTGCGAAATATTGATGTTTATGTACAAATCGTTGTAAATAAAAAGATTTTCAATATTTTTATTCGATTTTCAATATTTTTATTCGAGGTTTTTTACAAGTTTTGAACAATAGTTTTTATTTTTAATATTAAAAATATCTTTGTTAATAATGGTTCATTCGACGCCTTGAACTTGAGCCTGCCGAAAATAGTTGCTCCATGGTGGACATAATATATCCGGTTTAAATATTCTGAAACACAAAATGTAACCCATTTTGTAATCGTGAGATTTCCTGCTATCGCCTCATTAAGAGAATAAGAAAAATCAATTTAAATCAGACGTTTGAAAAAAATGACGATTTTTTGACCTTTTTTTGTTTATATTTTGCATTAAAAACATTAGTTAAACAAATGCTTTCGCCATAATCCTAGATAAGGCCATACCTATACATTCGCTTGATAGCCTTGTAAAATTTCAAGTAAATTGGACAAGTGGTTTTTTTGTGAATCGTGTCCACCGTCCCGAAAAAAATAGTTTCGAGAAAAATGAGTTTAAAGATTTACAAACGTGGTACTTACAAATGATGTAACTTACGGTTAATCAGCGATTCCAGGACCATACATTGCCCCCTCTTCTTTCTCATAAAACTCGTTGTCTATATCAAAAATATTAAATAAAAGAAAAATAGATTTTTCGGACCATCTCGGGTAGAATACCCCCTTAAACGAGTATTCGATACAAGTACATATTCGATACTTTTTTCCGATGTATTAGGTAGCATCGATACTTTTATTCGAAACAAGTAATGAGTAAAAGTATCGATACTATGTGGGTATCGAATTAACACTACCTAAAGCCTTCTTGACTCTGTATGAAAAACTTTTTAATCGGACAATTGCAACGCCTACCTCTAATATAAATGTATGTGAAATTTTGCAAATGCAATAACTTTGAACCCATTATAGATATAATCACTAATTTACTTGTGCTAATATATATTATCTTGGAGTATAAGTCATGCCAAAAATTAGAACTATCGGACCATAATCACGCATACCTCTCATATTAATAGAACCACAAAATACTAATATTTTTTTATTTTTTTTTTATTAAGTATTATTAAAATCTCACATGTATGAAAGGTAGGCGTAGTAACACTCCAATCGTGATAATTTTTACCTTGATATATAAATATGTTAATATTTATCAGCATATGTAATTTCATCATTATATCTGCAATGGGTTCCAAGTTATAGGATTTTAAAAATTTCGCACATATGAGAGGTGGGCGTGGTAATAATCAGATCTACTTTTTTAATGATATATGGCAATAATAATGTTTATAGGTACACTAAATTTCATGATCATATCTATAATATATACCAAGTTATACCCTTTCGCGGTTTCATTTGTATGGGAAGTAGGCGTGGTAATAGTCCGATCGTTATAATTTTTCACGTAGTGATTACTGGTGACCCCATGAGCGAATGAGCCAAATTTCAGAATTTTGGCCAGCTAAAAGCGGATTTGGCCCCATAGTGCAGCGTACAGTAAATTATATGCAACTATACGATCTCCTCTAAAAAACCCGCAACTGGGGGAACTCCTCCGCCCCCTCCCTCTTTTCAGGCCTGGTTAATGGCTAGGTTGTCTCTATTAACATCACAGATGTAAGACAAAATATATTTATTTCGATAATAAATTGATTGGTTATTTGGTTTGCAGTAATAATTTAATTGAAAACTATTTGCCAAACCGCAAAATATTTCACAAAACTTGATTCCCATAGCAACCAGGCACATCATACTTATTGTGCGGTTAGGCATAGGCATAGTTTGCTTGAGTTTTTAATAGGCATGTATGTACCTATGCAAAAATTTTCCCCAACAATGCAAATATTTTAAAACTCTCCAAAACTTTAAACTTTTTGGGTAATTAATGCGCATATGTTGCAAATAAAATATATTGCTCTGCAAATAAAATTAAAAAAAAAAAAATAAATTAACATTTAACTAAAAAGTTGTTGAATACTTTTTTGTTTTTGTAGTTATGTATGGATGTAGACAAAAATATGGATATGGAAATTGAAAAGCGACATCTATAAAAATTTGTAAAAACAAATAAACAAAGGAAAAAACAAAACAAACTCATACACTCTCTTTCTCTCACACTCACTATACTGTATTCACTCACACGCAGGCAGCACAAACGTCAGTTTAGCAAACGGAAAACGGAGAGAAACAACAACAAAAAAAAAAAAAAGAAGTGATTGTGAGAGAGAGAGAAAGTGAAAATGAAACAAAGAAAAACATTGAGAGAAAATATGTATGAGTATGAGCGCAAATTTAAGGAGCAAAACAAAAATGACACATTTGAAAGGAGAACTAATGTGAGTGAGTGCGTGCGTGTAAAATGATTTTGTTGTTGTTATGTTTCGATATGATTGTGTGCATAGGAATTGCATTGAAAAATTGTTATAGATACAAAATTTATAGTCAAAAAAGGCAGAAAAACAAATTAAATTTATTTAACTTCCGGTGGGGGCAGAGGCAACAATGTATGCCTAGTACACACACACACACACACGCACACGCACACGTACATACATGTATAGAAACACGCATACGTACGTATGTATGTACGTATGTTTTTATAGCATTCCAATTAAATACCAACAAAGCAAAGTTTAGACAGACATGAGACATTTTAAGTGTGAGGTGGAGAAGCTGGAAAGGCGCCTGCCTGCCTGCTCCTAAAACTGTAAAATGTATGCAGCAGTAGAGAAAAAGCAAAAAGGAGAAATGGGTGGTTTGAGTATTGACTGACTGACTAACTAACTCTGAATAAAGTGCATACCGAAAATAAATATGAGGGAAGAGGAGCGCCAGACGATTTCGGGGAAAAATCAATAACGTTTTCTTTTTCAATTTTGTTTTTTTTTTGAAAATGAAAAAGTTTAAACTTAAATTTTCTACGTATTTATGGAAAATTAAAATTAAAATTTTATTAAAAACTTACCATCATCTCCAAATACATTTTTTCTGCGCTCTTTTATAAATATATATATATATACTATATATATCGCCACTATTTTAAAATTAGTATTCTATGTATTTATTTTAATTTGTATTAAACTTCTGCAATTATCGCCATACAATATTTGCGTAGAAAGAAAAATCGTTTCCATTTAACATAGATTAAATTTATTTCCATTGAACGTCGCGCACTTTGCATTAATCCAATGTTTTCTCACACTGTTCCAATAATTTTCACTTAGCATACTCCAAATTTATTTCAACGTTAATTTCACATTTTTCTTAAGCCTTTATCCTTTTTTATTTATTTTTTTTCTATTTTTTGGTTCACTTCCTTCACTCACTCACTGCTCTACGCAGAAGAAAAATTTATTGAAAATGGCGTCTTTTTTACATTTGATAAAGAAAAAATAATTTTACACACACAAATAACACAACAGTTACACAAAACAACAGCAGCGCAAGTAGTTTGTATGTGTTTGCATGCATTTCTTTGTGTGCGTGCGTATGTGTGTTTGTGTGTGTATGTGTGTGTGTGTCGGTATTCTTGTGTTGCTGCTCCACTGTATTTTTGTGTAGTGTTGTCATCAATTGCCAATTGAATAATAATTGCAATTGTCAAAAGCTAACGGAAGTTTTGTAACTGTATTTTGCTTATGGGGAGTTCATATACAAGCGCTCACCATCTCACTGCTACTCATTGCGCCAGCGTCATATCAAAAACACCCCATGCCTACCCCCAAAATGTTTCTTCTTTCCCTTCTTCGCTATGAAGTTGATGTGAAAATATATGAAAATACCCTACCAAAAAAAAAAAACAAAAACCGAAAAACTGATTTCATATCATCTCTGAGCACAAATCGATAAATAATTGAATTGTTTGTTGAACACTCACGCACACACACACACATACTAGTAGATTGTCCATGCTGTTCATTGTTGGTGTATAGAGAGCCTCTCAATTTTTGTTACATTTAAAATGCATCGTTTATGTTTGGTAGTTAGTAGTCGGGATGTGAGCTGTGCTGAGTGCACGCATGGGGGTACATACTCGTAATCTTACTGTCTCTTGCTTTGGTTTTCTATTTCTCTCTCGCTCTAGGAGAATTCATATTTGGTATTGGGGCTGTTTTTGTTTACTGAAATAAACATTTTGACCAAAAATATTAAAAGAGAAAAGCTTTCAGTGCTTTGCAAAAAATAGTTGGTTGTCAATTAAAGCTTTTTAAGCAGATCTATAAGTATGCTTCATCTATAACCATCCTACTGTTGTTAAGTTAGTCTTGGAGTTGATAATTTTTAACCCTTTCGAGAGGGTAAGGAAACCAGATGATAGTCCCCAATTTGTTGTTACAATTTTTGATGTGATTACATCTTTACTCGAGGCTGAAGGAAATTTTGTGGTGGAGTGAATTGATAGAAATTTAAATCAAATGTTACGTCGGTGTCGTGTGAAGTTTCATAGTATGTGTGAGTTTATAAGTGTGTGTATAAATAAATAAATAAACGTAGTGGAGCTTATGTTAAACTTCCGTATCGCCAGGTGAGGGGTGGTGAATTGCTCTCCGAAAGTATGATGTCCTGTTATTAGGATAAACAGATTAAGAAAGGTGAATTTTTGATATTAAAAATATGACCCTAAAGTATACTACACTTTTATTGTTTTGTATATAAATGTAGTGGTGGTTATGTTCAACTTTCGTACCGCCAGGTGAGGAGTGGTGAATTGTTCTCCGAAAGTATGCTGTCCTGTCATTAGGATAAACAGGTTAAGAAAGGTGAATTTTTAATATTAAAAATAGGACCCTGAAAGTATACCACATTTCTATTGTTTTGTATATAAATACAGTGGTGGTTATGTTAAACTTCCTTATCGCCAGGTGAGGGGTGGTGAATTGCTTTCCGAAAGTATGCTGTCCTGTTATTAGGATAAACAGGTTAAGAAAGGTGAACTTTTAATATTAAAAATAGGACCCTGAAAGTATACCACACTTCTATTGTTTTGTATATAAATGTAGTGGTGGTTATGTTCTATGTTTAGAAACAGCCAATTGAACATCGAACTGACTTTCCACTTGTGTCAAAAATTTTTCAAAATATATGAGGTTTCATATAACTAGATATGGCCCACAAGGACATGGGTGACCGAACGTTTCTATGCTAATTACAGCTCAAACGGGACTCACTGGAAAAGAAAAATTTTTGGATCGCTCTCAGCTAGAACTTGGTTTACTCAAAGAGTATTTAAGAATATGCAATTATATTATAGAGATTAAATCAGTTTCTTTATAATTGATATTTCTGCATTGAAGGGATTTTTAAAAGAAACTTAAATTTCCCCCTCTACTGCCCCTCGATCGGACTCACTTATCTATCTACTACGACTTCTTTTTTAATGAAAATTCTCACGTAAATCTGAAAATTTCAACAAGTATTTAAAGTATTTTCTCACTAGCTATGGATATTGCCTCGCTTAGCTGAAAATTCTGATGAAAAATTGTTTTTTCTTTATTTCCACCATTGGGATCTATCCACATATAATAAAAATAGTGAGTAGAAGGATTTTCATCGAGCCAAATTTAATGTTATGATTATGTTGAAATTTGAAATAATAATAAAAAAAAAATTTTTCAAGCAAATAATAACACATAGGTTAAGAAAGTTTTAGTAAGCGTCATCTAGCGGAAGTGTATTTGATAACTATACAGCGCATTCGTTGAATTTGCTAAGCTTAACACCTTTCTTCGTTAAAATTGTTTATACAGAAACCATGGCGTGAGTATTCACTATGTGAGAACAGTCCTAGTTATTATAAAAGTACAGTACGGTATAAAATTGGAATTGTATAGTACGAAATAAGCAATCAGCGAATTCGTTAAATTCAGCAAGTTTTGCTTCAAACAGTTGAGCCTCAAACTATCGGGTGGTGTACAATACTTGAGTACAGTACGAAAATGCGGAAGTAGAAAGCAGCACAAAAGTACAGTACGATATAAAGTCTTCACTATTTTTGGAATGAAATTTGCGTGCAAAAAAAACCTCACCGCTCCAAAATAATGAATAATGGAGTGAAAGAAATGTCTTCAATAAAGGCCTCTTCTCATTCTTTCCGATTGGAAATTTTTTAGTCTAGAAATTTATGTTATTTTTATTAAAATTATAACGTGTAAACAAATTTCTTATTTACGAGTATATGCAAAATTCATTCCAACATTGAAAACAACAACACCAAACTAAAGACAACACTTGAAAGTTTTCAGAAAGCAGCAGCAGCAGCAACAAATATACATAAATAAAAAAAGGGAAAAGTTTACTTCAATGCCAGCTGCATCCGGTTTGTATGCTGCATACTGCAAAGAAGAGAATCCTTCAAAATGACACAAGGACGCAAAACTAATAATACAACAACAAATAATACAAACAGATATGTGTGTGCAGTCGGACAAATGTATGAAGTAATTTTTTTTTGCTTTTTTTTGTGGTTGTTGTTAAGTTTTGCTTCCCATAGCGGTATGTCATCGTGTTGTTGTTGTTGGTGAGCGTGTGAGAGTGATAAAGTTTTCTTTTTTGACAGAATAAGAAGAAGAAGAAGAAGTCATAAAGTCAGAGACAAAACTTAATTTGAGGTTAGAGTTGATTTAATTTTATGCGTTTTAAATTGAAATTTAATGTAATAAAAATTGAAAATTTTGAGATTTTTATGTGACAACAACAATGGCAACAAAATAGTTTGTGAATTTTTAGTATGCCTGGGAGGACATTAAGTAAACTCAGCGACTACTGCATAACCTTAAACGGAGGACATATTCGATCCATGTGCTCCTCAGTCAGAGGCACATAATGGTAGTCTGGTATAGCCAAAGGCATCCACAATTGATCTACACATAGTTGCCGGATTTGTGGATTCTTCAAAATTGAATAGATTTGGAACTGAGCTAAGTGTGGAAAAGTAAGGGCAAAGCCTGTGGGCCATTGGACTTGATTGATTGACGTACTTCGACCTTAAGATTGTCAGACAAGCCAACATTGTCAACATTGTCTCATCCATTCCGTTCGCTAGTGCTTTATGAATCCTAGCAGCCGCGGGGGTATCGACTATCTCTTCACAAAATTTCCTAAAGTTGGCTCATTTTGCCTCCCCTTATCTTTTTTTAGTAGCTTGCCACGTACGCTTTACCCTATTAAAAAGTTTCCGCGTATCGGATCTTAATTTGGACAGTGTCGGACTCCACCACGTACTGGTACCTTTGATACTTTGGTGCTTTTCGACTAGTTTAAACTATATTCAATCTTTGCCTTGCTCTATTTCAGCTCAACATAAATGTGACAGGACTAAGCGCTCCAATGAGCAACTCAGTTTTGCGGCGTTCGGTAACGAAATTGCAATTCCAACCTAAAATTTAAATATTTATGAACACAGTGAATTGAAAATTTTATTAAATTTTTTATTTTTAAATTTCAGGTACTTTATAAAATTCTATTTCCCAGCATAAATGTCGCAAAGACTATACCAAAATTGATAAATATTCGAGCACCTTTATTACAAACTAAATTATTAACATAAATAAGAAATTGCGCTTGATCCGGATATTGGCATGCAGGATCCTTACAGGTAACATGAGTAATAAAGGCTAATTCTTGAGCCTGCACTGAAAGAAACAATGGCGGACATGCTGTTACAGTTTCATAACCCTCGCATGCATCTGTCAAGTCAAAACTGAAAGCACTGGTGGGTGTAATTTGTGAGCATGTCTGCTCCGGAGGATTAGAACTGGTATTACGGAATGGCAACACAATGGAACGTGAAGTGCAAACAGTAAAAGAAATTCCGCTAACAGCTTGAACGCGTAAATAACGCATGCTAACCGAACCGTAGAAATAATTTGATACCATGCGATAAAAATTAATACCACCAAGGCGTACATATTGCTGCATTTGATTAGAGCCTGCATTAGGTGAATACCAATTAGAGTAACAACGTGGATTTATAAGACGGCGCGGCACTGTATTGGAAGATAGAATTGTAGTTACATATTACCATAAAAATGTGTAAGTAAAATGATTTATTTAAAATGATTTACCTTTTCGTATGCGTTTAACAACAGGCTCTGCTGCTTCTTTCACGCCTATATCGAAACTTAAAGGAAATAAATCTTCCTTGGGATTATTGACAAAGTCCTTAAACCGCACTACTGCACCACCTGCATAATAGATAAAGTGGAAATCTGGTATGGTCGAATTGAGATAATGGAAAAATCTCATTGAATAATGTGCATCATATTCCGAAATATAAGCTATCGAGCTTGGTATAATTAAAGCGATTAAAGATTGTCCACCCATAGATGCGGTTCGTTGATCTGCATTCATTATATTTTCAAAACGATCGCTTACTGTATTGAAAATCATGGGAAGACTAAAACCTGGCGTGACTGTAAAATAAAAAAGGTATACAAATAATAGTTGAATTTTTTTCAATTGATTGCATTTTCTTACACCATGAATGCGATGTTCTATTCCAGTTCATATAGACTTCATTTAAATAATTCGTTGTGTTCACGATAACTTTACCATCAAATGCTGAAAATAATGTCACCGAACTGGCATATGGATTGATATTAAGACGCTGTAACACAAACCTGTAAATAATGTAATTAGTGGGTGAATAGTTTAAATTTTGAATATAGACTTACATTACATAATCCACTACATAATTATATGGCCATGTAGTATCAAGAAATACAAAAATATTTGTTATGATTGCTGTTAAATTTGAGATGTCTGGCTCTTGATTATTCCAATCTTCAGAGCAATATGGACAAATCCAGGCTGTGAAATAATTTATAGAATATTTTTTAACTGATTAAAGATTATGCTTACAATTATTATCACATTTACTTATTTTGAAACCTACGAAAGGATTTTTCTTTTAGTTATTCCATACTGTTAATTGAATATAGACCAGGGGCTAGATTCCCTAACCAAGGCCGTATTTAGGGGGAGGTTTTGGGTCACCCCCCGAAATGTGGAAACTTTATTCTAATTTTTGAGATTAATTGCTAATGGATGGAAAAAAAGTCAAAATAAAATCTATTTAGCGATATTTTTAACTTCCATCGGTTTTTTTCTAAAAAGTCAAATATAAAAAATAAATTTGAAATCTTAGTTACACTATGCGATCAAATCCGATTTGTTTTCTTCGACATGAGGTTTGACTACGGATTCAAAAAGAGAAGCTGATACTGAGCACTCCTGCATTCATAGTTTTTCTAGGTCAGTAACTGTTTTTGATTTAAAGTTTGGTCCTGAATCAGTTTGAAAAGTTAAAAAATTAATAAAAATAGAAAAAGTTATCGGATCCTTGTAAAATTAGACTTGCTTGAACCCCATTTTTTTTTCCTAAAATGTGACGTGATGGGAATTTTTGACCTCAGATTCGTGTTCAACGTGAAAAATTCTTTCGAAGAGACTTAACAACTTGGTCGTTTTATTCGTTTATGTTAAACTAGCTAGCGATTAAAACGCAGCTTGTATTTCGCATTAAAAACAATCTCCGCTTAATTGAAATGCAATTAAGCGGAGATCAATTAACCGAAACTTACTCTTTATGAGTTTGTTTGTGCTTTGTCTCTTAAATTTTTACTTATTTAAATCCGAGTATTTCTTAAGAAAATCCATTATTTATTCTTTGTGTTCCTCATCAAATTGCAAATGTGAATATTTAAACAAAGCCAAAAAAATAAGAAAATCATTCAAAAATAATCTTTATATTCAATGAATAATTAATGCATTTCGGCTTTTATCATATTTTTAATAATACCTAAATGAAATCGCTCATTAATTACGTTATAAATACGTAATTAATCTGTCAGCTTTAATATTCCTAATGATGATTTCAGTTAAGCAGTTTTAGGAGAAAATCTGAAAATGTAATGAATTTTTTAACCCATTATTGCTCAGAGCATCACGACTAGAAAGATCTCTTTCAATGCTGTGACTTCACGAATTTAGGGAATATAAACCAACCTCATCCGAGTTTCTTATCATTGATAATGGCTTAAATTCCCAATGATGATCATTTTTTTAAAAAAAAACTGAGCCTCTACTATTTTTGGTAATTTTTTTGAGGTTGGGTACATCATCAGTAGTGGGAAGTCATTATGATATGAGGAAGATTAATGAAATTATGTCTCTCAATAATAATATTTATTTGAAAAAAATTTGATTATTCTGTGAATTTTTTGTCACTTTTGGTAATTTTTTTGAGGTCAAGATTAAAAAAAACCGGAGAATTTTTCCTAAAATTTTAATTTTATAGGGTCCATCAAATGTATCATCGATTTAATTTATTGTATTTAAAAATCAGTTTGATAAAAATTATTTATGAATATTTTCTTCGAATCAAAAACCCCCGCCCCCCGAAAAAAAATTTCTGGCTACGGCCCTGTCCCTAACTGTGAAAATGAGTTTTATTTGTCAAAGTTCTGTACAATGATTGAAAAAAAAATTCACTGGAATTTGTTTGGCGGGTTTTTTCCTGAGCGGTGTACACTTTCGATTTTCTCGCAGTTAGGGAATCCAGCTCCAGGAAATAATTTTTCGAATCCTTGCATATTATTTACAATATTTTTAAGCGAATGAAAGTGAACCTGAATTTTGTGCAACATACTTACAAAATTTCTATTTTAGTCTCATCAGTTAGAGTTAGACTTGAGGATGGACTGGACTAAACCAAAGTACTTAGTATCAAGGATCATTGTACTATGCTCGAGATAGAGTCAGTAGAAGAAAGACTAAAAGATATGGGGATAAATGGAAAGAAGAAAAGTCTAAGACCTCTTAACTTCGAACTTCTTTGTTTCACTGTTGAATCTAACAAACTCAGGAAGGATATGAATATTATTTAAATTCAGGACACCATTACCCAACAGCCTTAACCTGGTTCTTGCGAACGCCGGGATGTTACAGATGTAATACTCAATAGTATCGACGTGCTCAAGACAAAATCGGCAATTCGGATCAGTGATAACACCCATGTGCAGACCACATGTGTTTGTTATGCCCGGTCCAGTGCTTTCCGAACCATATCGCAAGACGTGATATCGCAAGACAGAGCTCGCGAGGCTTTATAATAAAGCAGGAGAAAGACCCGCCGGAATATTAAAAATAGAGGAACGCCAACGACCTACATCAGAGTGGCAGCAGCGCTGGGAGTGCTACACAAAAGTGCGATGGACGTTTACGCTGATTCCTGACATTGCGAATTGGTGTCAACGGAAGCACAGGGATACAGATTTTTACATTACACAGCTGCTAAGAGGCCATGTGTGCTTTTAGGAGTACCTGCATAGATTCGGACGTAAATGAAAACCCGAGGCATGTGCTATTTCATTGCGCACGCTGTGAAAACGAAGAGGGAGGAGCTGAGACAAGCTTTTGGCAGGACATCAACATTGAAAAATCTTACCACAAAGATGTGCCAATCGGTGGGAAAATGAAAGGCGACAAGCACAGTGACTGCGCGGATTCTGATCAAGCTACGCGCCACTGAAAGAGAGTGAACGACAACAGAATAGCAGGAACAGATCGAGAACTGAACTCCCAGATCCACCCACGCGAAATAATACCTGTGGGTAGTTCGGACCATCTTCTTCTATAATTAGAACCCACAAAGTCGTTGATCAAACGCATGACCTCCACGGAGTTGATGCCGAGAAAAATTTCTGGACCCCATGGTGAAATTACAGGGCCTTCGTTAGACAGATTGTCTGCAGATTCATTTCCTGTAATACCACAGTATCTTGGAGCACATGTAAGGCATAACTTGTTGTGTTTCGAAACACTTTTTAGTGAATGTAAGGCAATTACATTCGCTGACTGACATTTCGAAGAGCTGGCAGGGTTAGCAAGGTCTCTCAGTGCAGCCTAGCTGTCACAGCAGAGGCCAATGCACTTCCAACGCCATTATCTAGTATGCTATATCCACAATAGCGAAACCCTAGGTTAGAAAGACTGTCGCCATCTCGCCAGTGGTAAAAGTGTCTTGGTTTCTTCGTCCAAGTACCTACTCTCATCAGTTAGCCCGATATCTAATTTTATCACTAAAAACAATGCCGATGTCTTTATCTCTGACATGTAAATAGTAATTAATTCAAACAATCAGATTTACTTTGGTGCGTTGATTCGATGAGAGATAAAAGAAACGGTGCCGATATGGGGACCAGTTTTTAACCATTTATTTCTCCAACCATTTCAATCATTTTATGAGGTTATAGGAAAGAACTTTTTAAGTAGTGAATTCGGAAAGAGCTTCACAATGATATAAGATGTTGTTTCTCTCTCTTTGGTACATATTCGATATAAATCTTATTGTAATACACCCAGAGTAAATAAATGTTTTTTAACCTTACAATGCCCTGTGAGAAACTATGTGGCCATTCGGTTGTGGTTTTGGCTTAGGGAGTAGGATATAATGCATGCAGTCTCTCTTGGCTTGTCAGCTTTATAGTCTTATATTGGTCCTCTCTACATTCCCTTATGAATGCCCATTGATCCCAACAAGATTTCAGCGTTTCAGCTCCGAGAGTTGTTCTCGTTCCAATCATTTAATGTGCTTCATGCCTCAATACTACTATACTAAGGAAATCAGCAGATTTCTCTCAAAATCTGTAACCAGTTGCAAAGCTGTCCTTGATTTTTTAAACGTGTTTAGATTACTGGGGAGGGGCCCAAATTTGGGTTCTTGTATAGCTTGCTTCCTTTCCTTTTGATTGGCGTGTAGCAACTTTTCAATGGGCGCTTTTAAAATACTTCAGTAAGCTGTTGATTTATGTTCCATAAGGGGCCAGAGGACACCGTAAAGAAGAATAGTGTATTTTCTGAGATATTTGATTTGCAATGTTTCAAAAAAAACTTCTGATTCTGTACCAGCCTTCATCTTATGGTAATTTTAGAAAATTGTAATTTTACAGAATATTCTTAGCTACTGAAACGTGGGAAGAGGAGGTGAGGAGTGAGAAGAAAAGTCGGCTTGTATTTGGTATTGGCAGACTTTGTCTAAAACAGCAGTTCTCAAACTTTTAGGATCGAAGAACACTTTGCAAAATTAGTAATTCCACCCCCTCCAACTCGGCGATTTTTTGACTGTTCTCGATTGTGCAAGATTCTTAGACATAAACGATGCAAAACCAGAATACTTAGACCATTAATGCATCATACACATTGACGACGGCAGCTACACGACTACATCTGCCAAATTATAAAAAACACATGTTCTTATGGAGACGATTAATTTAGCGACGACACGACCACATGACCACCGACCGCAATTGTGGCTGTAGCCAATTTTAAATCTATTTCTAATTTGACAAGCGACAGAGAGTTTGCTTTTGTTGTTTGCGTTTGCTGCAGGTGGTGCCGCTTCCATTGTGTTTAGTAGTTGACTACAAGGCGACAGTTGTAGCCGACAGAATTTCGTAGTCGTGTGTTCGTGTAGCTGTTGTTGTCAATGTGTATAGTGATGATTCGATACAAGTAAATACAAGTAAAAACTCGATACTTTCATTCGATTCAAGTATTTTTTTACTCGATGCTATAACATAATTATTTTACTTAGTATCGGAAAAAAGGGTCAGTATCGGATACTCGATACTTTTGGAAAATATTTATTTAAAAAACTGAAATATTGCTATACAATATTTAAAATTGTGGATCATTTTGCAACATTTTACAGCAATCAATAATATATTTCAAAATGCTACTGCAGAATTATTTCAAAATATTTCAGTCCATATTGCAGTACAGTATTGAAGTGCTAGAAGATATTTCCGGCCATGCATGTAGAACATAATGTTTATTGAAAACTTTTCGTTAAAATAAAATATTTTTACCAAGCTTTAATCTGTTGATTAGTTTTCCTTCCATTATAAATTTTCTATATATAATATCTAGAATCTAAAAATGTGGATCAAAAAGAAGTCTAGCAATATAATTTCTCGAATTGGATTCATTAAATAATAAAATAAATCCAGCAAGTTTGTTTTTGTATTTTTAGTTTTTATTACTTATTCCTAAAACAAAAACTAATTACAGTAGGTAGAAATAAAAAGAAAATATTTGTGTAAAATAATGCAGTAGTAGTAAATAAAATAAATGTTGGAAAAAGCTATGAAAATAATATATGGTAATATATAAGGTGTGCTTTTGGAAGGGTGGGACAATCATATGGTATGTATGCACTCATACTTGTAAGTAGATGATGTGTTGAGCTTTTTAGTTTCTCAAATTGTACAAAAAAAGTAACTAAATATTTTACATTTGTTACATTTTGGTTTTATAAAACTATTCGCATAATAAAGAAATTAAGACGACGACGACGACGATGACGACGATGATCAAAAGCGAGCGTTCCGAAAATTTAAAACAAACTCAATAATTACTGCAGCATTTGACGCAGGAACGCTGCCATAACAATAGTAGCAAAACTGGCAATAATTTTGGCGACACCGCTATAACAACCCATATTCACCACAGATACAATATATTTAACTTGATCTGGAGCTTGGCAAGCAGCATCAGTACAGGAAACCGATTGTGTGTTACCATTTGAATTTTGAGGAGCTGATACGGATATATACAAAGGTGGACAATCAGCGATGTTGTTATAACCATTGCAGCCGCTTGATAAATCATAAGAAAAACCATTACCAATTGGTACACAGTTTGAGTTACCGGTATTGGTACCGGTTCCACCGGTATTTATTGAATTAGTGCCATTATTTTGCGAGGGTAATATTTGGGAACGTGATGAACAGACAGTCAATTGTAGAGAACTAAATTGTGCTTGGACATTAACATAACGACCGCCGCCAGCACCGAAGAAATAATTGGGTACCATGCGATAATAGTTTGTATTGCCGGGACGTACATATTGAGGCATTTGATCGGTACCGTAAGAAGGAGTGGTCCAGGTAGAGCCACAACGTGGATTAATAATGCGTCGTGGTACTATAAGTAGAAAAAGAATTAGAAAACACAGGTTCGAGTGAATTTGCAAAGCAGTATAAGCAACTTACTTTTCTTGATACGCATTAGAACTGGGCCCGAGGAAGCAGCCACATTGCCGCCCGTATTCAAAGCATACAAATCCTGACTGGGATCTCTAACGTATGGTGCAAAACGATTAACCGTACCACCGGTATAATATATGAAATTCAAATCTGGTACTTGTTCGCGTAAGTATTGCAATTGAGTGGTCGAATAACTTGCATCCCCGGAACTTACCGAACCCATATTTGGTACTAACAAAGCAACTAATGAATGACCTCCCACAGAAGAGTTCGTTTGCTGGGCATTCATGAAATTTTGTGTTAAATTTTGTATGGTTCGTAGAACAGTGGGTAAGCTAAAACCGGGGGTAACTGCAATGGAGCAAAACAAAAAATTGAGTTAAGTATAAAAGTGCATCCAGGATGGAGAAATTAACAAAGGTTAACAATAATTACACATTAATTGAGTAGTCAAATTCCAATTTTGATAAATATCTGGCAGATAGTTTGTGGTATTCACCATAATCGTACCATCAGCAGCTGATATTAAAGTAACCGAACTAGCATCCGGATTTATATTAAGTCGCTGAAGAATGTAACTAAAAAAAAAAAACAAGTGAGAGGAAACAAATTAGAAGACATTAGATTCATATAGAAAATCTACGAGTACTCACTTTATATAATCAACGATATTGCTATATTGCCAGGATGTATCCAAAAACACATAAATATTTGTCATGGGTGTAATCGTTTGAGAGATATCTTGCGGTAGAGCATTGCTAACCGAACAGGATACATCGTTTAAGGATTGTGCTGAAAGAAAAGCAAGAACAAGATATAAGATTTAAAATGAAAGAAAGAGAGATATAGAAAAGTAAGTTGAAGTGGAAGTAAGAACAGATAGCAATAAGCAAGGTTGAAACAATTCGAAACTGGTAATAAGTATAAGAACCAATGCTTTCCCGCTGGGAAAATGACAGCTTGTTTTTTCCTCAAATCTAAATTTTGAACACTTTTTTATACTTCAAGTTGAAATTGTTTTGAAACAAAGTTCTACTTCCAATATTAGATCTTAGCTTATGACAATTCAGAAAATCAATAACCGGAACTATTGAGGAACATAAAAAATTCTTTGCCTCTCGTAAAGATGACGAAACCAATTCAACAGTGATCGCCCGGAAACTCTGATGGAAACTTCAATCGAGAACTCAAAATCTTAGTTACGGTCTAGGTTTGACCGACCACATGTTCAAGCTGAGATTGTAACTTTTTTTAAGCTGAACACTTAGAGCTGGGATGCCCAAAAGTTTCTTATGAAAGTGCAAACACCAATACATATAAACTATATTGTTATAATCTCATACGTTAGACAACAAAAAAAAATCTACTTTGAACACCAACAAAACATACGAAAGTGTTGTTGCTTTGCACTTTGGCATAGGCAAAGAAGAGAGCTGAGAAACGAAAAAGACAAAATTGTTTATGTATTTCGTATTGCTTAGTGCGGAGTGCTGTGTGTGTGTGTAATAGAACGCACGGCCTATGCCTAAGTGCTTTTACAACAACAAATGTGCACCAAGTGCATAGGCCGTGGGCACCTCTGACTTAGAACCTTCGATTGCTTAGAAACTCTGGAGGAGACTTCATCAACATCATAAAACATAACAAATTTGGTCTGGTCCTGGATGAGATTTGAAGAACAAACACCAATTGATTTAAGAGTTCATTAGACACAGAAGCTAGTAACTCTCACAGCTCCTTAAACTCTTACAACAGCTAAAGCAAACTTAGTTTTCAAAGATGACGGATGACAGATTTCAAAGGCAACCGATTGAAAATACTAACAAAAATATTGAACAATGACTAGTAATTGAATCTCAACTAGTTTCACCTAAAACGCTTACAAAACCTTTAAAATTGTTAAAAAAAATGGAAGAGAATCCGATAAAATAAAGATGAATAAAATGTTTGTAATCAGAATGCTGCAGTTCTTGAATCAAGCTTTTCAGATAAGATAGATAAGAAATTTGAATTTGAGTTATATGGTATGGAATAATATTATAATTTTGCTTTTATTCGATACACGAATTCAACTTTGGCTTAGTAACAGTATTGGCCTTGACTTCATTTAAGTTCAGGTGACTGAAATCGGATGCTTCGATGGTTCGTTGGAACTACCCACCGATGTTGTTCCAACCTCAAACTGTTGCTCGACACAGGAATCCATCTTTGACTTAGTAACAGTAATGGCCCTGACTTGATTTATGTTCAGGTGACTAAACTGGCTTCGATGGAGCTACCGATGCTGTTTCAACGCTTAACTGTTGGTCTCTAAACCGTGCAAGCACTGAACCGATAGTAACTGCAGTTCTTTTGTTTGAGTTATTTAAAAGAAACTTAAAATTAACCTTATTTAGATAGAAAAAATTGTTTCAATACTTACGAACATAACTTGATAAGGCATTCGCGGCTGATGTCGAGAATTGCGCAATAGCTGCCGGTGCCAAAGTAACGCGCAATTGCATTTCACGATCCAAAACTTGAGCAAAAGCGCTCGTCTGCGCGATCATTTCATTCAAAGGTGCAACATTTGGGAAATTATCTTTCCGATTACAAGCCATAATACCGCTACCCAAAACACCATCCATCGAATAGTACATGCGCAGCAATTGAGACAATGTCATACTGGACGCCTGTGTACGCCATTGGGCAATATTCATAGCAATGATGAGTCCATCCAAACCACCACGTATCTCAGCATCGGTCATTTCGAAATTTTGACGCTGGGTTAGGAAATACCATTTTGGCATAATAGTACTATTCCAAGCACCATTAGCACCCACAGATGCTGATTCAGTAGATGAAACGGGAACTTGTACAAGCGCCACTTCAGCTAAATCACCCGCCAATGTGGCTGCCCAACGATTATCAACATTGACGGTAGCAGTTTGTGGGGCATTTTGACCACCGGGACGTCTCGAGAGTGCGAGCAATGTACGCAACTGTACATTTTGTGGTTGTAGACCAGCAGCAATACCAGCCATGAGGGTACCCGCAGCAACCGTACCCCATGGTGTCCAAATGACACCATTCTCAACGGGACACTGACTCACCTCACCATTGTTGGATGCGGGTCCATAGCTATTGCCATTGCCATTACCATTATTATTGTTATTACCAGTACCCATACCGCTATCATTCCAAGCAAAATCAAAATCATAATTTGGCCGCGCTTGCTGTACATTCTGCGCTACCCCGCGTGCTCTCGTTTTCTTTATATTTTGTATGTTTTCCAAAATCTCAACATCACCCATGAAATTATTACGCTCTACTTGCGCAGCACGCGGCAAACGTTGAGCGCGATACTGTGAGAGACGATTGCACACTTGATTCTCATCACCGCGCACATGCGTATCAATAGAGCTCGAGAGCATAAAATGTAGAGAGCAACGCTCTTCCCGCGTCAGCGTTTGATTGGGGAAATTTAAAGCATTGCCCGGTATTAGACGTGAGAGTAAAATGCGAAATTTAGGAAACTGGAATCCAGTGGGACTGTAAGGTATGACACCGGGTGATGCCATTACATTTGGTGCACGATGTATGCCATCTTGACGGAAACGTTGTAGTAACGCCACCGCTAGGGTGCGCATATCTGTATTATAGCCGGGTGTATTTTCCACCTTCTCGATGAGTGAGATGAGTGTTTCAATAGTTGAGGGTAGGCGATTTACGCGCCACATAAAATAACTGGTATTATAGCATTCCACCAGCGATGGTGGAATTGAAAATTGCGCATTCTCTTGTGCTTGTATTGAACCTATGCTGGAGCATAGGAGGAAGACAGCGGCCAGCGCTGCTGCTGCGAGAGCTGCTGTCCTCGTTGTTCGTATCGTTGCCAACATCTTTTAAAATTCACACTATGATTGGTTGGCTCTATTAAATCCTATTTTTCAGTTTGGTCGTTTTTTCTCTGGAATTTAAAGAAAACACAAATTCAGTTATAATTGAGTTTCACAAAATTGTAAGTAGATCATGATTGAATTATTTTTTCAAAATGAAATTAAATACGAAGTAAAAAATTGTAGCTAGCGGAAATGCATTAAACATTTTTGAGCGCAAAAACGATACAAAAATTTGAATTCAGCCTGCGTTGTTCTACTTTGCCATCCTTTATTTTTGTTTCGTTTTTGCACTCAAAGATTTTTAATGGATTTTCGCTAGCTACAATTTCTTATTTCGTTTTTGATTTCAAACTGTCATGTGTAGTATTGAAAATTTTAGAGAACGGAATTCAGTAAAGTCGTTATCATAATGCATGATGACTACTTAGTTATTAGTAGAATATTTACGATGTATGTAAGCTAATTTTATGACCAAAAAAAGAGGAAATATTTGTATTTGATAAGTAGATATTACAACATTTGCCCCTGGCCTAATAAATTTTAAGCCTATTACTCATTACTTACTCACTACTTATATACGCAGAAAGGCAACTGAATACTTATTGTATATTATCCATGGAGTTTTATATTTCCACCTTATATCAGCAGAAAAAAATATACCAACTTCGTTTTTTTTTTTTTTTATTAAAATATCGATAAGAAATTGCACTGTTAGTTATTCTTCATGTCTTTGTGTTGAAATACTAAATTGTTATCGATTTCTTATTATTTTTTTTTTTTTGATTTATAAAAATATAATCGTTATCATTACGTAAATAATAATATCACAAAATATCTAAGTTTTTATATGAATAATGGAACCTGACAAAACTATTTAGTACTATAGTATATAGTTTATTATGAACTCATATTTATTTATTTTTTTCGGAAAGATAAACTATATAAAATAATATAAGGTAATTGATAAAAAGCTAAGTAAGTATGACAGGTGAGTTTGGCGGCTGTTTCTAACCCTTTTAATAAATAATTTTGAATTTAATAGAATATCATTTAGGGTAGGATCTTTTTAAGTAAAATATTGCAATTTCTTATCAAAAAAAAAAATTGAAGTTCCAACTCGAACCAATGTTGAGCTGTGGTACCCTTTTAAGACCCGCCTATATTTGTTGTTTCACAAACTAGCATTCAGTGCTACTATTTTAGACCAATATTTTCAAATGAATTCCTAAAGAACCATTAGAGCTCCAGTTCACCTGGAATTTTCTAAAGTATTCATTGAATGCCTTGGAATGAACTATATGGAAACCTCAATCTTAAAAGGAAAAATATTTTTAATCCACATCTGCTAGAACCATATGCAGTTGCCCATCGAAAATCTCCCAAAAATTATATATATAAATTAAAATATCTCATTTCAAAGTTTGAAAAATCTAAGGCAGGTTCCCATGCAGATAATTTTCACGAAAAGTCGAAAATTCTTATAAATAGAGTTTTTTCTATTATATTCTATATTTACTAAAAGAAATCCGGTACACTTATTTTTCTACCAATATATACCTAATAATTTCCAATGATGTAAAAGCTCCAATTGACTTAATAAGTTAAGGCAATGTTCTTCAGTTGCCATAAGTAAATCATTCAGCAGTCAATATTGAACTGAATAAGTTTTGAAGAATATATAGAAACATGGAACTAGAAATGAGAAAAGGATCTTAAGCTCAAATGTGGATATCACAAACACTGGCGTTATTGAAGCAAAGTGATTCAAAAAAACAATTTTAGGTAACATCATCTTAGATTAATTAACATAGACCTGAGTTAGGAATCTTCAGTTCCAATTAGAAAATCAACAATACAATTAATGTTGAAATTACAGTAAATAGTTTAAAAACAACGCTTTTTGGGAATATCCGGAAGATGGAATTAACGAGGAGATTATAAATGCAATAAATATTGATTTGAAAAACTAATTGAGAAATGATTTCAAATGATTTAAGATTTTAATTTCATTAATAAGATTTTAATTCATTATTCTTCCACTTCACTAGATCGCCTCAACTGGTTATTCCTAGGTAAAATCATCTTAATTCAGGTCGATGTTTTTTCATTAACGCCATTAGATTATGGAACTCATTTCCAACCCACCTTCAACGAATGGCTAATATAAGTAGCTTCAAGAATGCAGTTTTCCAACATTACTCCAAAAAATTTTAGCTTCCTTGTTTTACTTTACCCATCTATTAACAATTCATTGATGAGTTGAAGGCCAGCACTAAAATTAATAAATGAATAAATGATGACTTGTAAGTCACTCAGTTATAGTCAATTTTAAATGACTAACTTTTTAAAATTATGAGTCCCAACTGAAGCCAAAGACTGCAATTAGAAAAATGTATTCATTTTAATAATTTATTGATTGACTTGTAAGTCATTCAGTTGAAGTGTTTTCAAGTCAATTGAAGTCAATTTTAAAAGACTAACTTTTTAAAAATTATAAGTCCCGAATGAAATCAAAGACTGCAATCAGAAAACTGTATACATTCAGTTAAAAATATTTTAAAGCCAATCGAAGTTCATGAGCCTCAAATGGAATCAAAGACTGCAATCAGAAAACTTTATTCATTTTAATAATTCATTGATTGATTTGGAAGTCATTCAATTAAAGTATTTTAAGTTCAATAGAAGTCAGTTTTAAAACTGTATTCATTTTGACAATAAATTGATTAATTAGAAGTTAATCAGTTGAAGAATTTTAAAGTCAATTGAATTGACTTCAATTTAAGTGATTAACTTTTTAAATACTATGAGTCCCAATTGAAATTAAATACTGCTGCCAGAAAATTGAATTCATTTTAAAAATTCAATGATTGACTCGGAAGTCATTCAGTTAAAGTATCTTAAATTCAATTGAAGTCAATTTTAATTGATTAAATTTTTGAAAATCATGAGTTACAAATGAAATCATAGACTGTAATCAAAAAACTGCATTCATTTTCATAATTCATTGATTGACTTGGCAGTCATTTAGTTGAAATATTTTAAAATCAATTGAAGTCAGTTTTAATTGCAATCAGAAAACTGTATTCATTTTGACATTTTATTAACTGATTGGAATGACACAGTTGAAGAATTTTAAAGTCAATTGAATTGACTTCAATTTAAGTGATTAACTTTTTAAATACTATGAGTCCCAATTGAAATTAAATACTGCTGCCAGAAAATTGAATTCATTTTAAAAATTCAATGATTGACTCGGAAGTCATTCAGTTAAAGTATCTTAAATTCAATTGAAGTCAATTTTAATTGATTAAATTTTTTAAAATCATGAGTTACAAATGAAATCATAGACTGTAATCAAAAAACTGAATTCATTTAAATAATTCATTGATTGACTTGGCAGTCATTTAGTTGAAATATTTTAAAATCAATTGAAGTCAGTTTTAATTGCAATCAGAAAACTGTATTCATTTTGACAATTTATTGATTGATTGGAAGTCATTGAGTTGAAAAATTTTAAAGTAGTTTGAAGCCAATTTTAAATGAATAACTTTTTAAAAATTATGAGTACTAAATGAAATCAAAGACTGCAATCAGAAAACTGAATTCATTAATTGATTTGAAAATCATTCAGTTCAATTATTTTAAATTTAATTGAAGGCAGTTTTAATTGATTCAACTTTTGAAAATTATGAATCTCAAATGAAATCAAAGACTTGCAATCAGAAAACTGTATTCATTTGCAGTGATTTTAATGAATGCAGCTCGAAATAATTCCCCTTTTTTATAGCTCAGCCAATTTCTGTTTTTGTTGAGATATGTGCAGGGCGATATATAGAATGTTTATATATTTGGTCCTAGGCCTAATCATAAATAATTTGAAATCATTTAAAGTCAATTGAATTCAATTGATATACGAAATATTTAACGGAAAAGAGGAGCAGACTTCATACCGAAAATCTTTCCTTTGGATTTGCTAGTAACAGTCTGCCTAAAATCAATGAGTGACTCAATTTCCATGTTTTTTTTATCTCTAATGACTTGCAAAAAACTAAAACTCTTTTGAATACTAAGAATACTGCAGACTCATAGACTAAATAAACTAAAAATTTTTTTGAATCATAAGAGCATAGCAAATCAGCCTCTTTATAATTCAAAACTCTTTTAAAACTTTTAAAGAAAATTGTAATATAAATTTTAAGGTCCTTCTAAGAGCTTAGCTAAGTTATGTTTTCTTATTTATCTTCCTTTCCTTATAGGGTTAACTTCTGTGTGTTGCCAAATATTAATTGATTTTCAAATTCGGAGAATTCACTAGTTCCTCAAAGGTATGAGTCAGAATCGATTACTAAGAAAAACTAATTTATGCAGCAAATATCAAAGTACGTTTACAAATCACCCCTTCTCCACCCATTGTAGTTAAAGTTAGTTAAACTAAACTATTCCATTTCAAATTAATAAAATAATAAAGCAAATACCGAAATTTTGGGATTTTCAGGACTCATTTTAGTTAAGGCAGGGAATTCCCCGTTTCTTGAAATTTCATTATAAATACCATATTTGAGAATTTACTTTTTATTTTTAATTTCTTTGTTTTACAAAATTTGATAACATGCTGAAGAAAATTTTGAAATTTATATTCCTAAAGGAAGCTGACGTCATTTCTAAAATAAAAATATGAATATTTTTTTTTTAGTATTCTTTGTAATCGTAAAAGTATCGAAAAATAAATAAGAAAGATTACAAATCTATATAAACTACAAGTGTTTATGAGTCAAACTTTGCCATTTTATTGTTATTGGTTTTTTTGTTATTGTTTTTGCTATTATTATTGGTCTTGGTAAATGGCTCATAAATTTATAGTTATCACAAACTTATACACATACTCGTGCAATTATTTTTTAAGTATGTATATCATAAGAGAGCTTAATTGTTTATCCCTTTTTTACACCTCACTTATACATGTACATGCATATGTATGTAGATGTGAAGGTGAGGTGTAGGTTTACCTACAATATAAAATTTTCTTTTTTTTTTGGGATTATTATCAAGTCTATAAATCGGTGGTAATATAATATTACAAGAACACGTCCACACACATACTATCAAATACACACTTAAATACATGTGACCATACACATGTACAATTTATTTCACCAACTTTATGCGTAAAATTATTAGTCGAATATTTGCTGCTACTATTTTGTTTGAGCAAAATAAATGCGATTTTAAGTCTTAAGATTAGATATAACAACTTATTATTTATACTGGCATATATTTGTACATGTATATTTGTATGTCTATGTGTATATATATTAACTGATAAGATACTAGAATTTTAGTTTCTTTCTTAAAAGTCGACAGCATATGAATTTTAGTTATGCACACTAATAAAAGTCATTAATTTATTACAATTCAATTTAGTTTCTTTTTTTAATAATTTTTAGCGAATTTTTTTTTTCGATTTCTTGTACAGTTTTTCCACATTTTCTGTATTTTTTCAAAATGCACAGTTTATAAACTTTCAATCATTATGAATTTTTCACAATATTTCCTAAAACTTTTTTCATTTTATCACTTAAAATTATAAATTTTTAATAATTTGATTGAACATTTCTAAACCAGACTAGAGTTTGTAAAGACTTTCTTTTTTTTTTTAGATTATTTCCATACGATTTTACTGATTTTTTCACTATACAAAAATCTGCTTCCGATTTTATATTTCATTTTCACTTCTCAAAGATAAAAAATTAAAAAAAGAAAAATTCAATATATTCCCATTCACTATATGAACAATGGAACGAAAATTCACCTTATTCCACCTGTCTGCCTAATCGTACTGAATTCTATTATATCAAAAAAGAACCGCACCTAGGCCACGAATATCGCATTTTTACACAAGCAGCAAAAATGTGTTGTAATCTAAAGTCCCGCACTATCAAAATCAATGATAAGCGTATATATATACATATATATATATATATATATATATATATACCTAATAGTCTATATATACCACCACATATTTTTCATTGTTATGTGTATTTTTAAGGTACGTGAATTTCTTTTCAGATAAGATTAGATAAGATTCACCCAATTTTGTGGATGATGTGATGAATAATGCTTTTGTAAGAGTTTATTTATTTTTTTTTACTTCTTCGCTTCAAATACACAAATAAACTTTACATATTGTAATATTGTGCAAAACTTAAGGGAAATGTATACATTTACTATTAATTATAACCGTTATTTTGTCATATATAGTACTATGAGATTTGAGAATTCTTATCTTATTAGATAAGAAAAATTTTCAGTTTTCGTCTATGTATTTTTTGTTTTTTTTTACATGTATATGTAATTTCTGTAGAGTTTTGTATAGTGTAAGTCTACACATTCTTTGCAGTTTTATACCTACCAATGAAGTCTATACATATAAAATAATAAATAATATTGGTACCTTAGGACGGTACTTAAAATTGTCTACCTACAAAAATAGCTGCATAGCTTTTTTTTTGGCCACAGTTATCGTATTTTCACAAGGTAATTGCGATATCCATAGATTGCTTTTGGATGCCCACAAAAAAGTTTCACTAGTCGTCTCTGCATCTATGGCCGGTTTTTAACTTGCTTTAGGTTTTGTTTTTTATATGAATATCTATTTGATTTTTAGTCAAATTTTTGGTCTGAATCCAAATTCAGGACAGGTCTGAAACCAAATTTAGTTTAGTTTTTGCTGTTTTTTACTTTGAATATTGAGGTGAGTTTTAGTCTGATTTTTAATCTGTATTTTGGTCTGAATATTGGTCTTGTCCGTGACTTGTTTTAGATCTGGTTTTTTGTTTGAATACTGTTCGGATTTTTTAGTTTGTTTAGTAGTGAGCATTGGTCAGAATTCTAGCCTGCTTTTTGGGGGATTTTTGTTTTTAATATTACTCTGAGTTTTTTGTCTGATTTTTTATCTGTAATTTGTCAGTGACTTGTTTTAGGTCTGGTTTTTTGCTTGAATATCAATTTGATTTTTAGTCTGAATTTGGCTTCAGTTTTGGTCAGAGGTTTGGTTTGCTTTTTGTTTGAATTTTATTTTTTTTTTGCTTTTAATATTGGTCTGAGTTTTTTTTTCTGATTTCTGACCTAATCTTTAGTCTGAATTCTGGTTTTAAAGTTAACTTATTTTACGTTTGGTTTTTCTGGATTTCTGGTCTGAATTTGGCCTAAGTTCTGGCCTGTTTTTTTAGTTTGAATTTTATTCTGATTTCTGATCGGTATTTTGGTCTGATTTCTGATCTGAATATCGATCTTGTCAGAGACTTGATTTAAGTCTGGTTTTTTGCTTGAATAGCGATCTAATTTTTAGTCTGAAGTCTGAGTTTTGGCCGGAGTAGTGGGGTTCCTTTTCGTTTCTGATTTGTATTTTGATCTGAATATCTGTTTGAGTTTTTGTTCACTTTGGGCTGAGTTTTGGTCTAAATTTTGGTTTGATTTCTGATCTGAATATCGGGCTTAGCTTTGGTCTACTTTCGTTCACGTCTGAATTTTCGCCCGAATTTTGGCTTTCAACTAAGTTTTGGTTTGTTCTCTAGTCTGGTCTAGTCTGGTCTAGTCTGGTCTAGTCTGGTCTAGTCTGGTCTAGTCTGGTCTAGTCTGGTCTAGTCTGGTCTAGTCTGGTCTAGTCTGGTCTAGTCTGGTCTAGTCTGGTCTAGTCTGGTCTAGTCTGGTCTAGTCTGGTCTAGTCTGGTCTAGTCTGGTCTAGTCTGGTCTAGTCTGGTCTAGTCTGGTCTAGTCTGGTCTAGTCTGGTCTAGTCTGGTCTAGTCTGGTCTAGTCTGGTCTAGTCTGGTCTAGTCTGGTCTGGTCTGGTCTGGTCTAGTCTGAGCTATTATGGTCTAGTCTGGTCTAGTCTGGTCTAGTCTGGTCTAGTCTGGTCTAGTCTGGTCTAGTCTGGTCTAGTCTGGTCTAGTCTGGTCTAGTCTGGTCTAGTCTGGTCTAGTCTGGTCTAGTCTGGTCTAGTCTGGTCTAGTCTGGTCTAGTCTGGTCTAGTCTGGTCTAGTCTGGTCTAGTCTGGTCTAGTCTGGTCTAGTCTGGTCTAGTCTGGTCTAGTCTGGTCTAGTCTGGTCTAGTCTGGTCTAGTCTGGTCTAGTCTGGTCTAGTCTGGTCTAGTCTGGTCTAGTCTGGTCTAGTCTGGTCTAGTCTGGTCTAGTCTGGTCTAGTCTGGTCTAGTCTGGTCTAGTCTGGTCTAGTCTGGTCTAGTCTGGTCTAGTCTGGTCTAGTCTGGTCTAGTCTGGTCTAGTCTGGTCTAGTCTGGTCTAGTCTGGTCTAGTCTGGTCTAGTCTGGTCTAGTCTGGTCTAGTCTGGTCTAGTCTGGTCTAGTCTGGTCTAGTCTGGTCTAGTCTGGTCTAGTCTGGTCTAGTCTGGTCTAGTCTGGTCTAGTCTGGTCTAGTCTGGTCTAGTCTGGTCTAGTCTGGTCTAGTCTGGTCTAGTCTGGTCTAGTCTGGTCTAGTCTGGTCTAGTCTGGTCTAGTCTGGTCTAGTCTGGTCTAGTCTGGTCTAGTCTGGTCTAGTCTGTTCTAGTCTGTTCTAGTCTGTTCTAGTCTGGTCTAGTCTGGTCTAGTCTGGTCTAGTCTGGTCTAGTCTGGTCTAGTCTGGTCTAGTCTGGTCTAGTCTGGTCTAGTCTGGTCTAGTCTGGTCTAGTCTGGTCTAGTCTGGTGTAGTCTGGTCTAGTCTGGTGTAGTCTGGTCTAGTCTGGTCTGGTCTGGTTTAGTCTGGTCTAGTCTGGTTTAGTCTGGTCTGGTCTGGTCTGGTCTAGTCTGGTCTAGTTCTCCTCAAAGAACATATCATAACTGTGTTATGATATGTAAATGTATGGAAACGATCCGCTAAATTTGGGAACCTTCAAGAAATTACAGAAGTGGGTGATCGAATTCAGAAGCAGCTCATTTTTCACCCGAAGTTTGGGGATAATAAATTCGGATCATATTGTAATAGTCGATATCGATTCATATAAGATACTGTAAATTGACTGTA
The DNA here is from genome assembly GCA_963691655.1 of Toxonevra muliebris. NCBI lineage: Eukaryota > Metazoa > Arthropoda > Insecta > Diptera > Pallopteridae > Toxonevra > Toxonevra muliebris. The sequence goes on along the minus strand of OY829328.1, from coordinate 79,195,947 downwards.
CTATTAAAGTATTGTATTCACATGATATGATTGTTAAGTACTTTTTTGATTAAAAATGGTCAAAACTTTGCTATAAAACAACTACAACTGCTACCAATACAAACAAACATAAAGATAACCCTTCAGCCATCATCAAAATTAATGAGAAGACAAGAGAAAGAAAAAACCCCGATTGACACTGAGACCGCTGTGCGTGTTAATTGATAAATGTGTAAATATTAAGTGTGCGACAATATTCTTAATAAACTAACCCTAAATAAAAAAAAAAACACAAAAAAAGAAGATTAAATTTAATAGAGAAAAATATTTAAAAGGATACCACAAACGAAAGGATATGACTCCAAAAGATCAAGATATGAGAACGAGTTACAAAACTGTTAAAGTGTGCTGCGTGTCATATGTAAATTAGTGCCAAGCACACAAAAAACAAAAAAAAAAAAATATATTCTATGTACTTATAGAACGAAAGCAATTTACCAATAATCAGACATGCTAAAAACGCATAAGGACATTAAAAGGATCTCTTCTTGTTTTTTTTTGTTTTTTGTTTTGTTTTTTTTTTGTTTGACAGTGATGTGTGGTCTCCTTGTATGTGAATGCATGGTCATAAAATGCAGAAATATTGTAGCGAACGCTTTCAAGTGCTAATAAACTAAATTTAAATTTGAATTAATAATTTATGTAAGATAATGGTAATAGAGGATAACGTTAAAGGATACAACTACTACATACACACTAAAACTATCTACCATCATTATGACGATGACGATGATGATCAGGAGGAAGAGTTAAAGATACTAAAGCTCATCATACTGTTTTTTTGGTGTCATATCCTGGGGTTGTGTTGAAAATTACATGAGTGTATGTTGTTTAAGTGTTACATACACATACACACACTCATACATGCACAAACCCAGGGGTGTTGACCGCATGTTGTTGTATTGCATGTTTTTTAGTTACTGTTGTTTTTGTTGTATACATAAATTAGCTATTCTGTTTACTTTCACCTTCTGTCAACCCTTTTAACTTGTCTAATGTATACTCATAGAAAAATCATGGTAATAAAAAGCTGATATTTTTAAAAAAAAAATTTATTTAAGTACTTATGATGGAACTTCGATTGTTCGAGACAAGGCCGTATTTAGAGGGGAGATTTCGGGGTTCTGACCCGCCCCGCCCCCCCCGAAATATGGAAACTTTATTCTAATTTTAGAGATTAATTGCCAATGGATGGCGAAAAGTCATGGGTTTTTTTTTTTTCTAAAAAGTCATATATAAAAAAAATAAATTTAAAATCTTAGTTACACTATGCGATCAAATCCGATTTGTTTTCTTCGACATGAGGTTTGACTATGGATTCAAAAAGAGAAGGTGATACTGAGCACTCCTGCATTCATAGTTTTTCTAGGTCAGTAACTGTTTTTGATTTAAAGTTTCGTCCTGAATCAGTTTGAACAGTTTAAAAATTAATAAAAAAATAGAAAAAATTATCGGATCCTTGTAAAATTAGACTTACTTGAACCACATTTTTTTTTCCTAAAACGTGACGTAATGGGAAGTTTTTGACCTCAGATTCGTGTTCAACGTGAAAAATTCTTTCGCAAAAACTTCATCTTATTAGCAAAACCCATGAAGTTTAGTAGGCAATCTTAAAATATAATTAGTTTTTTAACGCATAATTGGTCAGATCACCACGAAAGATCTCAACCTCCTTCGGGTTCCTTAACGGCTCGAAATTCCCAATGATGATCATTTGAAAAAAATGAGCCACTACTATTTTTGGTAATTTTTTTGAGGTAGGGTACATCATCAGTAGTGGGAAGTCAATGAGTTAATGAAATTATGTCCTTCACGATAAAAAAAATGCATTAGAATGCACATTGCATAATATTTATTTGAAAAAATTTAATTTGATTATTCTGTTAATTTTTTGTCACTTTTGGCAATTTTTTTGAGGTTAAGATTAAAAAAATCGGAAAATATCATCGATTTAATTTATTGTATTTAAAAATCAGTTTGATAAAAAATATTTTTGAATATTTTCTTCGAATGAAAACCCCCGGCCCCCCCCGAAAAAAATTTCTGGCTACGGCCCTGGTTCGAGATATAGTGGAATGCCCTAATCTCTAATTAAAAAAGTTGTAGTTAGAGATTTGATTAACTAAAATACCTAAATCTTCACTTAATGCATCCACTTATAGATTCAGTCAAATCTTGCAAAGTTATGGTTGCTAAATGAATCAATATCAATGAATTAGGCCAATTCCGGTTGTTTACCACTGGACCATTGTTAGAGGATAAAATAAATGCATAAATATCATATTGAGAATTTTCCTTTGACAAAAACGCTTGTGATACCCTCTTGCAAACATCATTCATTGCTTTTCAAAAAGCGAATCCAAGATTTCTGATGAGGTTTTTAGCTCGACGTCCGGATATTATAAATAAAATATGTAGGTCTGCCCGTGTATGGAAGATAACAATACGACAAACTCGTATTTTGTGTTATTGTCCAGTTCGGGTTCGAGAAGGAATATTCAATTAGATGTTGTCACTGCCCACTGAATTAAGATCGTCTTCTGCCTCCATTGGGAACAGGGACTTGATACTAAAAATGTTTCAGGCCCTAGTGCTTGACTACTGTGTCTTCCCCATAGCCACAAAATAATAATAATAATAATATCCTTAGTCATTGAACGCTGAATCATTTTGGTGCACAAAAACGCCCCTAGTTAATCCTTTTACAACAACAACAATTGACAAAGTTACTTAACAGAACCAAAATTAATTTTACTTTCAGTTAGTATCTTTCATTAATACTATTAACTTTTTTGTTTGAGTGTATGTATGCATGTAATGCGTAATCTAGTGTGTTTTTAACATTATTTTTTTTTTTTGGAACTTACGTTGTTCCAATTTTTCTTTAAATTTATGGTCAATTTCATTTGTGCCACCATTGTTTATTCTGACACTATATTCTTGCTTGCATTACTAATCGTTTCTATTTTCTATGCAAATTTTTTTTTTTGGTAGACAAATATTAGTTGCGTAAACAAATTTCGATTGTTGGCGCGCACAAAAAAAAAAACACGCAACATTTTCTAAACGAACATATACAAAGTAAGTATGTATATATGTATAACGATATATGTGCATGTATTTGCGTGTGTGTGTGTGTGTGTATATATATGTGTAAATATAAATGCCCTTTTTTTCAACGACGAAATTTTAATTAACAAAAGGGTCAATTGACAATTTATATACGCATTTGACGTATGCTCTGGTCAACAACAATACCAGGCTACTGTATATGTAACAATAAGGATATAAGGAGTGGGAGTAGGGAAAGCGGAGAATGGTTTTGGAAAGAGTAGTTTGCATGTGATATGATATCGATATGACATTTTTGATTAATTTATGAATTTTCGTGTGAACATTTATATTTGTATTTCTATTTTTCATTTTTTTTGTTTTTTTTTCATTATTGTTTACACAAATGTTGCGTGTATTTCCAAAATGTTGTCATAAAATTTTGTATATAAAGCGTAATAAAAGTTGAAATTTAATTACATACAATTTGTATTACTATTACTATTTTACTTAATTATAATTGTTCAATTAAACTTTTATTATTTTTTGATAAGTAAGTTTTCGTGTGTATGTTTAAGGATATCTTTTTTATGCAGGAATTATTTTTGTAATACAAATGAATGAATAAATAAATAAAAAATAAATTACTTAAACGAAGAAGAATATTTCGTTCGACGTGCGTAGATTTATGCGTAAAAAAGTTGTAAAAACTTAAAAAAGTCCGCATTTTTTTTTTTCTTAACGCGAGTATAAAGTCCTAACTCCAGCTATAGCGAGAATTCTATATTTCTAGAATCGACTTGAATTTTAGCTCTCAGATATTTCACATTCGAGATATAATATTAACCAGGTATAAACAGGGGTCTGTCGAGGCGGCTCTACTAAGAAAGAAGATTATCGAAAAACCAGGAAAAGTATTTTTTTCATTAGCCTAAGGCCTCTAATATTATATAAGAAAAAATTAAAATTCAAAAGCAAGTTCTCTTTAAAGAAAAATATCTTTAAAAAATACTTAGTTTTTGGAGACTACCGCCTTAAATTCGTTATGACTAACCAAAGAAATGAACAGAAACCTGGAGGCAAGATATTTGCTTTAGTAAAATTGTTCATTGATGGCTTCTCTCTTCCAAAAAGAATTGTCTGAAAAATGTGAGAGGATGCGTAGCTACTATTTTCTCCAAGGCCGGTTTTGGGGGTTCTGAACCCCCCTCCCCCCCCCCCCCGAAATGTGGAAACTTTCTTCTAATTTTTTATATTAATTTCCAGTGGGTGGGAAAAAAGTAGAAAATAAAATCTATTGGAAGATTTTTGAATATTTTTTACTTCCATCGGTTTTTTTTCTAAAAAGTCAAGTAAATTTGAAATCTTAGTTACACTATGCGACCAAATCTGATTTATTTTCTTTGACATGAGGCTTGATTTCGGATTTAAAAAGAGAAGGTGATGCTGAGCAATCCTGCATTCATAGTTTTTCTAGGTCAGTAACTGTTTTTGATTTAAAGCTTCGTCGTGAAACATTTTGAAAAGTTTAAAAATTAATAAAAAATAGAAAAAGCTGTCGGATCCTTGTAAAATTAGACTTGTGTGAAAAGTAATACAAAGCATTATTTTATTATGCTAAACTTGTCCGCCATATTTGATTCAGAATTTTGAATTTTTAAAATCTGACTGCAGATTTGTAACTGCACTTTTTATTATGTCTGGCTGTGAGTGTGAGTAAGATAAAATCCGTTCTTTGTAAATTTTTTCCTGCACCCGTAGACATAAACACTTCCCCTGCTTTAAGGGCGCATGGAAACAATATGACTTAGGGCTTATTTGAAAGGGCATGATTTAGCCTTTAATTCCTAATTTTCGAAGTTTCTAGCACGTCAGGGTTCAGCTCTACAATTTCTCAAAAATGGCCAAAAACGGTATTTTTAGGGATTTCAGTCCCAATTTTTCTAAAACGTGACGCAATGCGAAGTTTCTGACCTCAGATTTATTTTCAGCATTAAAAACCATATTATTCGCCAAATCCATGCAGGGCAGTGTTATTGGATCAGCTTCAAAGTTTTTGGAGACAATCTTAAAATGTAATTAATTCTTTAACCCATTATTGCTCAGAGCACCCCGACTCGGAAGATCCCTTTTAATGCTGTGACTGTACGAATTTAGGGAATATATGCCAACTTCATCCGGGTTCCTCATAATTGATAATGGCCCGAATTCCCACTGATAATCATTTGAAAAAATTAGCCTCTGAATATTTTTAGCATTATTGGTCATTATTTTAACTTTGGGTAATGAAAGTCAAGGAGTTATCGAAATTATGTCCTATGTTAAAAAAATACATTGGAATTCACATTGAATAATATTTATTTGAAAAAATTTAAATTGATTATTCTGTAAATTTTTTGTAATTTTCGGCCAACTCGGAAAGAACAATTCCTAAAGCTTCAAGGCATTTATCCACTCTTGTCCCTTGACTGATAGGGTCCATCAAATGCAACATCGTATCTAATTTATTTATTTAAAGATCAGTTTCATAAAAATTATTTATGAATATTTTCTTCGAATGAAACCCCCGCCCCCCCCCTCCCCCCCCCCCCCGAAAAAAAATCCTGGCTACGGCCCTGATTTTTTTTATCACCTCATCAACTTACTGGAAACTTTAAGAACCTTATAGATACATATAAAGGGCCTGCGGTCAAAAAGTGATATTCAACACTTTTTCCTAAATGGGTTTGTGTTTTGTTTCCAGTTCCCAAAAATCACGTCGACATTTTGCCGCTTTTAGATTTTAAAAATGTTGATTACTTCTTTTAAAGTAAATATTCAAAAATCGCATTTCGGTAAGTGCGGAATAGGGAAATGCGAACTTTTTTTTTGCTCTCCTGTAAAATTTTGAAATTTTTCGATATCACGTTTTGACCGCAGCCCCTTCATGTGTGTTATGGATCTAAGCTATCGGAGCTTTGGTTTTTTTTAAAGACTAATCGGAAACGGTCCATTAACGTTTTAATTATTGTGATTCTTTCTCCACAATCTCTGAATGGTAGCGTAGTAGACACTAGCATAAGTCAAGCTCCCAAATAGTTTTCGTATTGAAAACCGATAGTTTGAATTCCTCTACTATATGCATTTTCCTTCCCACTGTTCTCCCGCCTTTCCGTTTTTCAGTTCTGTGCGATGGAAAGAAGTTCCGAAAAAGCGTATTTTTCAGATCGAATTTTCGTACCGAATCCTGGCGTTGATTCCTTTATTTCCCTCACTATCCCACTTCAGTTCTGTGAAATTGCAAGAAATCTTAGCATGGAAGCCTGGTGTAAATTCCTCAATTTCCCTCCCTACTCTTTCCGTGAAATAACAAGAAAACCTCATTTTGATTCCCGTTTGGGTGGATATCTTTATTTTTTTTCTCTTTCTTTTTTCGTCTTCATGGAAAAAGGTTTTCAAAGAGGCTTTAAGTCAAATTTCGATAGCATGGCTTCCTTCATTTTTCTTCCTTCCACACTTCTTGTCGAACAATTTTTTAGTTCTTTTAAATAAAGAGAGGGCCTCAAAACTTTCTTCATTTTTCATCCTTTTTTTTTTCCTTAGTCTTACCGATCTTCAGTTCTTTGAGATGAACGAGATCCTCAAAATTCTAAAAACTGGATTCTTCCATTTCCATCCTGCTGTCTATTTCCCTCGCCTATGCCACTATTCCTCAGTTCTGTGAGATAAAAAAAGAGGTCCTTAAAAGCATTTAGATCAGCGTGGGGAAGTTTTGATTTTCCTATTCACATTCGCCGCTGACGCAATGTTGTCACACGTGCACTATAAGCTACTTCTGTAGCATACGAACTTTTGACAAACAATGGCATTCGGCTGAAGTGTGAGAGCAATTTCGGACACGCAAATCATGTCAGTTGACATCAATGAGTATATGAATAGAAATTGAGAGGATTTTTCAGTAACTTTGACAAGGTAATATTAGCTGCGTTTTATTCTCTACTTGCTTCTAGTTATGTATAACTAGCAGCGATAATTGTATGGGAAAACAACAACAAAGCCACAGAGATAACACGTATAATTATAGCTGTTATGTATACTTAACAAGTAGCTTAACTACATCAAATTCTATTGTGAACTGCCATAAGTAAAAGAAGAAGCATGACAGTTTGGCAAAAAACAAAACAAAAAAAGAAAAATATTCGAAATGTTTACCGCTGAAAATACAAAATTAAAATCATCATTAAATTTTCTTATGAAGAGTAAAAACTAAAAACAATGCCCTCAATTAATCGCAATGACTGGGATCCATTAAAATGTTTCACCTCTAGCTGCTGTGCAGTTTCATTATGAATAACAATGGCTGCATTCACGATACTCATCAATTCCTAAACAGTTGTAAAATTCTATTGTGATTGACACCATTTTTAGTGAGCGAGCGCCATTTTTGGTAGCGAAAAATTTGTATGATACTTTTCACCGGTTGATTTTTGTACAGCGGCATATGTTTATCTATTTTTTCTATTTATATTTATTTGTTTATTATGGCTGTCAAATTTGACAAAACATATTCATATTAACGCCATCGTCAAACATACTTTGCAAAAACATTAAATTATTTATATTCATTATTTAAGTTTTTGGTTTTGTTAAAGAGGAAAAATAGCAAAAAAATATTCACAATAGAAACATTAACGCTAAAAGTAGCAGCATGTTCACGACTCGAAAATTGATGAGCTGTAACTGTTTAGCAATTGATATGTGTCGTGAATTCAGCCAATATAACGAAGAAGAGATTTAACAACTTGGTCGTTTTATTCGTACATGTTAAACTAGTTGAAGAATAAAACGCAACTATTATTTGTCTTGCTCTTACTTACTACTACTACTACTATTACTATTATGGCACAACAGCCCATGGAGGGCCAAGGCTGAGCTTTTCGCATCCATTCATGTTGTGTGAGTTATATTTATACACGGATGGAAGGAACCTACAGTTTTATGCCGAATCCGAACGGCAAACTGAAAAGCTTTTCATAGGCATTTTTTACTCTTGGAGGTTTGCCATTGCCAGCCAAGAGGTGATGCCATGTAGAAAAATTTTTATTTTCTTTTTTTGATTTTTTTGAGCGTGCCGATATATGAACCCGGGCACCACTGCATAGCAGTCCAACACACTAACTACTAGGCTACAGCGACCACTTACTTATCTACTTTTAATTACACTTCGCATAAGAAAAAGCAAGATAGCATTCCATTTACCTTGAATTTTACAATTTTTTTTTTTTACAAAAACCGGCATGACGTTAACTCTTTGGCATGACGTTAACTCTTCCTTATATTTTTATTTAGTTTAACAGCACTACAGGAATTTTTTACAGACTTGAAAAATAACCTGATCATTTCTACTATACATAAAATTAAAAACTCGTAAATTTCCATAAAATTAGTTAAATTTTCCAAATATTTACGTAGACTCCAAATACTGTAGAATTTGTTTTTGTTTTCACTAGTAACAAAGTTTTCGTGCTATTGAGACTCCATCCAAAAACTCTTTGATAATTCCTCCTGCACAATATCTCCTTCATATCCTATCCAAATTTATAACACCTTCTTAACCCTTTCTCCTTTTACACGTTCCTATATAGAGAAACACACTTGCTCTATATGCTCTTTGTAACCTTTTCTATATTGACAATAAATTCAATAGGGAGCAAATATCAAAATGACACTTAAATTTGTTGGAAAACTAAAACAAAAAGGCATAAATTTCTAAATTCAATTAAAAGTGAAATGTAATTCCCACATATGGTGACACTGGCAGAAAATACAAAACATAAATATACTTACATAAGGTGCAAAAGTATTTGGGTGCTAGTTTGGCACTATCCCTGACCACCCCCACATTCGTAATAGAATCAATAAATGACTTTTCAACTTGTGTGATTTAAATCAAAAAACTATGTAAACCGAAAAGTTGTAAAATTTGTGTATGTGTGTGATAAATTTGTGAAAATTTGCCGAAATAACAACAATAGTAGAAGGAGCATGAAAAAGCATTTATCATCCTTCTGAATAATTAAAAATTGTTTGTGTTAAATTTAATGGTAAATTTGTATGTAGAATCAAGGGCAAGTTAAGTGAAATGTGTAAATATTTTTGGTGTTTAGAATTATTTTATTTATTTTTTTTTTTATATGTAAGTGTATACATTTTTTTTTATATTGGGAGTATGAATGTATAAACTCGTAATTGTAATTAACTTCATATCTATTATACGCGCCAGCTATTCTATCTCGAAGAACGCCAAAAATACTATAAGAATTGATCTGTCAAATAATTTTCATAATTTTGCAAAAGTGTTTTACTATAGCTGAAAATGTCGAATTTCGTGCCAACAAAACAACATTTGCGGGAAGTTATAATTTCCTTCTTCCATTTAAAGAAAAACGCAACTGAAGCACATCGTTTACTCACTGAAGCTTATCCTGACTGTGCTATAGACGTTAGAATGTGTCAGGTGTGGTATGCCCGTTTCAAAAGTTGTGATTTTGATGTTGAACACAGGGAACGTTCAGGCGGACCGAAAAAGTTCGAACATGAAGAATTGAAGGCATTACTCGAAGAAGATTCATGTCAAACGCAACAAGAACTTGCAGAATCTTTAGGAGTTGATCAATCAACCATTTCTAAACGATTAAAAGCATTGGGAATGATTCAAAAGCAAGGAAATTGGGTGCCGTACGAATTGAAGCCGAGAGACGTGGAACGACGATTTTTCACATGTGAACTGCTGATTGAACGACAGAAAAGAAAGGGTTTTCTGCATCGTATTGTGACTGGCGATGAAAAGTGGATACGTTACGATAACCCAAAGCGTAAAAAATCATGGGCACCGCCCGGACATGCATCAACATCAACGGCAAAGCCGAGCAACCATGGATCCAAGCTCATGCTGTGTATTTGGTGGGATATGTATAGGTGTCGTATATTATGAGCTGTTGAAACCGAATGAAACGATCACTGGCGATCACTACCGACTACAATTGATGCGTTTGAGCCGAGCATTAAAGGATAAGAGGCCAGAATATGAGAATAAACACGACGAAGTTATTCTTCAGCACGACAATGCTCGGCCGCATGCTGCAAGGCAAGTAAAAACATACTTGGAAACGGTGAAATGGAAAGTGCTACCCCACCCGCCGTATTCTCCAAACATTGCTCCTTCTGATTACCACTTGTTCCGATCGATGAAACATGGCCTGGCTGAACAGCACTTCGGTTCTTTCGAAGAACTCAAAAAATGGGTCGATTCGTGGATAGCCTCAGAAGATGAGGAGTTCTTTCGACGCGGAATCCGTATGCTTCCAGAAAGATGGGAAAAGGTTGTGGCTAACGATGGACAATACTTTAAAGAATAAATTTATAATCAATTTTTCACAATAAATATCCAAATTACGAAAAAAAATACGAGTTTATACATTCATACTTCAGTTTTATTTAAATAACTTAGTATAACTAGCTATTGAATACATCTTTTATATCTAATCAAATGTCAACAAACTTCACACCGCAAATTCACAAAGAAACGCTTCGTTAAAGTAAACTGCTATCATACGTCGATTAAGATTAAGACGCCACCTTATTTATATTGAAGCTCCAGCTCTAAAGGACACAAGCGTTTCATTTTATTTTTTCTCCTCCAATTGCAATGCACAGCGAGTAAACAATTTTAGCATAATAAACACAAGAAAAAAGGAAATGTATAACTATATATAAAAAAAAAACTGATGCACTTTACCGAAAAACTAACAAAATATATATACAATTTTATACTGAAAACATAAAGGATGCAACCCAGTAAAAAAAAAAATGTATATATATGCTCGATCTAAAACATGAATAATGTTTGTAATTCGATGAATATACAAATATCAGCATATTTCGGTTTTTGGGGTCACTGAAACCAAATTTGATATTAGAATCCGCCGTTTTGAATTTTAAAAATTTAATATCAATTTCAAAACTATTTAACCAGGTTCTCTTCGCGGTCCCGTTTAGAACTTACCTTGGTTAAGGTTGGAAAATAAAAACATAAATTTTTGTTATAATATATAAGTAAAAAGACAAAACTTTCTAATATAAAAGAAAGAAAGAAAGAAATGAGAAAATATTCCGTTCAAAGCATTTATATGAGAGTGGCCCGTCTCATTTTCTAATCCCACACACATTTTCTTTGTAGCATGAAATTGTTAAACAACGTCTTTGTAACAAATCTCAGTACTGTGGTATAAATCGATTTGGATTAGAGCTAAAATCTACAAACCCTATCCTCATTTATGTACATTTTACATATAAACTTGATCATTTGAGAGGCTGAGAGGAAAAATGGTATAACTTCTGCGTTCAGAAAAAAATGGAATAATTTTACTTAAGAGCAAAAGCAAAACGAAATATGTTCAGAGCAAAAGTGAAACGAAATATGTTCTTGCTCTGAAAGAATTGTTATACCATTTTTGCTCTTACTTTTAAGGCGTTTCATTTTCACTTTAAATCGTATTACTTATGCCATTCTTGCACTGACACACTAAATTATTTCACTTTTGCTTTTATATAAATTTTAGCTCGCTTTTCCTCTCAGCCTGTCATTTATCATTCGAAAATAATATAAATCCGAATCGTCCTCATTTGAGAGGCTGAGAGGAAAAATGGTATAACTTCTGCGTTCAGAAAAAAATGGAATAATTTTACTTAAGAGCAAAAGCAAAACGAAATATGTTCAGAGCAAAAGTGAAACGAAATATGTTCTTGCTCTGAAAGAATTGTTATACCATTTTTGCTCTTACTTTTAAGGCGTTTCATTTTCAGTTTAAACCGTATTACTTATGCCATTCTTGCACTGACATACTAAATTATTTCACTTTTGCTTTTATATAAATTTTAGCCCGCTTTTCCTCTCAGCCTGTCATTTAGATGTCAATTTCCCAAAGTTTCATCTAAATCGGATGAACGGTATTAGTGGAAACTTATAATACACGTTCACATATCGTTTCAAAATCTTTATATTAGACCGGTAATTGACTCTCTCGTTGACTCTAGATGCCTAATTTGGTAAACTCAGGGATCACAATTGGTTAATGAGGTAGCGATAGGAGTCTTAGGACCCAACATCAAAATATTTTTTCCCATGTTCTGGTGTTTTCCAGGCTGAAATCTGTAACTAGAAATTATTCTAAGCAATTTTCTTAAAGGAGCAATGAAACAACTGACGACTTGTATAGGTTTGTTGGGTCAGAACCTTATAGTGGGATAAACTGACCCTCAGTGAGGGCAGCAATATGCTATGTTTGGCAGAAATATAAACTACAGGAGATTTTTTTTAATTCTGTTATACTGGTACAATTATAAGTGCATAAAGTTTGAAACGTGCAAAATACGATGCTGTTATTGATTTTGATCAATTCTCAAAACTGATGTCTTGAGAGCCTGTGAGCGTCACTCATCTCTGCTCCCTACGCTGTTTTTCCAAAATTTTAAACGCGATTATCTTGAAACTTTTTTTTTGTCAATGAGTTGAAAATCGGTGTTCACGATCGATCGAAAACTATTTGACCGAGCAATCTCATATTTAGCATACGTTTTCATGATACTTATGTTCAATGAATGAACCTAAGACCGGCTAAAATTTTTTAAAATAAATCTGTTTTAGCTGGATCAAAGTTAGAAATTTTTTTTTTCTCAAAAAATCGACTAATGATTTTAATTGTTTATTCTAATTATTTTTTTTGCGCATACTGTTTCAGATAATCCTATCTCTTTTTGAACAGTTTCACGGCAACAGGCTACACCTTTGTCATTTTCAAGTTTTTTAAGCAATAAAGATCATTTTTAAGACTACAATTATATAATAAAAAGTACGTATGACCCTAAAAAAACATATACATTTCTTACTCTCCATAAAAAAAATCCTTAAAATCTACTAAGAATTGCCGTTTAATACTATGTTACCACTGAAACGAAATTGCGTGGTTTCGGCTGAAACTGCCTTGAAATGCTCAATTTCGGCATATAAAAATATGACAAATGAAACAACGGAAATAAGGTGGTTTCAACATTCGAAATCGAGCAAAAATCTAATGCAACCCTGAATGTGTTCACTGAAATGAATATTGAAATGAATTTGCTCTGACGTTTCTATACAGACATTTATATTTTGCTTTGCTTACAACCTGATAAATATAAAGAAACGAAAATATAAAAAAAAAGAAATTTGTGGAGTGCGCGGGAAGAGGAGCCCACAGCCATGGTATGAGCAGAAAAGGTGGAGGAGCTGAGTATGGCAAAAAAACGGCCATACATATGAACAAATGGCTAAGGAGCTACGTCAGCAAGGCTCCATAGTGACTGTAGTTGTAGTAAAACAAGATACATAACAATTGACGCTTTCATGATAGTTTTTAGGATACTATGAAAATTAAATCTAGAGGTTAATTTTCAAAGTCATGACTTAAGTTCATGTCAATTTCGTTATTTGAAGTTATATATAAACAGGTTAATGAACAAATGTAGTCATCACAACAACAATGTATATAGAGGCGGGCAAATCAGACGGCCGTTTCGGAATCCGCCACAATTCTTCATCAGTGATCTTAGTGATAGTTCTTAATCTTTCAATATTCTATATAAGCTACTAGTATTTGAAATCATAACCCAGAATTACAGATTTGATTCCAAATATCTTCACTGAATAGAAATATTGAAAGAAACTACCACTACCGTTCTATAAACTTATGTTGTTGTTTTTTTCCCATTGTAGCTAGTCTGCATAACAGTTCGTTATTTGAAAGTCTAGTACATGAGAGAGTGTGTGTGTTTGTGAGAAAATGATTCTAGGTGTCATTTTTTCTGAACGGGCCCCATTCGATCAGTTCATGATAGTTTTAAGGAGACTATGAAAATTAAATCTAGATGTTAATTTTCAAAGTCATGACTTAAGTTCATGTCAATTTCGTTATTTGAAGTTATATATAAACATGTTAATTCGTTTATTATTTTGTTTCTCTTCGTATTCAAATGATTTAGATTGAAATTTTAAGCAATAATTATATTAGCCGCCGGCATTTTGCAACAATAAATAAACAATGAACTGTCAAACGAAACCATAACCGAAACTAGCTTCACAATGAGAACGATTGCAGTTTCGTTCGAAACCATTTGCCGAAACTACGCGATTTCGGCTCAGTGTGAACATGGTATTACATAAGAATGACCCCCTTAAGGAAGTCTTGTTTAAATGTGGTATTGAAAACCTAGATTAAATATAACTTTGTACCTTAACTTATAAACTATCTGAGTACCGAAATGTTGGAAAGAGATGGGAAAAAGTTTCGAATGATTTCCATGTTTATTAAAGGGCATTTGGGAAGAAACGGCAATTGTAACTAATTTGGATTGAGCAGGATTCTACTCAAACTTAATCGAATTGGTAAGAGTAGACAGGAAATCCTAGGAATGAACACGTAGAACCAGGCAACGCTGCACTAGAGAGTAACCTCCCTTCAACGAAAATTACTATTGCCAATCACAGTTTGGTGACCATGAAATTTGGAAATTTAGTTTCAAGGCGGCATCAAAATATCGGAAGCGTTAACCTAACCTTTTGGTTTCTATTCGAAACAACTAAACTGTTACTTAATATTTACAGAAACTTTCAAGCAGAAATACTAGCCACCAACTCGATAGTAAAAAGTAGTCGCCCTTTTTCGGAAATTATAATTTTTGTCAACAGTTAAATGATCAAGGAAATCAGTAAGTCCTTTTATATATTATACTTATTTAAATCGAATATCAGAATGCGCTAACCTGACTCAAAGCTTTTTAATCCTTATTTTGAAAGAAATTTTAGTAAGATTTTGATGTGTAAGTAATTTTTATTTTTTTTGCTGGGAAGTATCATAGATGCAAGCAGATACATAGCTGAAGTGTTTCTTGAAGCTGCAACCAAAACAATCATGAATTTTTCATGACGGGGTTTTGTTTTGTTTCTTTTTTTTTTCTTTCATAAGGTTTTATACTCTATTCAAAGGATACATTGGAATACATATAAAAAAAATGCAACGATTCACTTTGAGTAAAGTGTCAGCATTGGTTACACATACACACGCACACACACACATATACATATATATGAACATAGTTGCAGATGACGATGATGATGAAATGATAGCAACAAAAATAACACATCATCAGCAAATATTGCTAGCTGACTGCCACTTGCTTACAGTGATGTTTAGTGACAAGTGTTTGCACTATGCACATATAGATACATGGCAAGGACAAGCTCAGATAGAAAACGAAAAATGTTGCATGAATAATAAATGCGTAATTGTGGCAAAGTGAAATCATAGCCATAATAAATGAAAGCGATAAACTGTCAGTAATTGAACATAAACCAACATGGGGTAAATACATATTTGTATATATGTATGTATTTATGTACATATTTCCAAGAAAGTAAATGTCTAAATGGGGAGAAAGAGATGGTTTGGAAACTAATGTAAACCCATGTTTAGCATATCAACATTTTTACCACGGCAATTAACTTTACAAATCGCATGTGAGTCGGTGATTAATTATTCCAAAACTGGACACTTCAAACTGAATACGTTCGAATGGGCATAACAAAAAGTCGAAAGCAAAAACAAAAAACGAAAAAAATTATGAAGAAAAGGGTTAAGTTGACCTTTCAATATGTTAATAACTTATGGTGCTAACACACAGATACATACATACATGCATAGCTTTATACTTATACCCTCTTCCAAAGTTTAGTTTTTGCTTTGAAAACATATAAACATATGTTTGTCCTATACATCTACTAAACTATAATTCAAACTTTAGTGATGAATGTTTTTCACACACACACACACACACAAACAGAAATTGAAACTATTTTTGTGACCCATACACATGAACCAATATGTGTGAATACTAAAAGAAAAAGGATAAAGAGAATATATCCTTGAAAACATTTTGCTTGACATTTTGTGCATATGTCTTTCGGCTTTTTTTTTTCTTCTTCATCGCATTGACCATAGTGTCTTGTTCCTTTTGCTTCTGCCACTTGTAACCACATACTCTCCATTATACTAACTATGTCAGTCTGTCCGTATTCATTAGTGCAAACATGTTTGCTAAATGGATTTTACTATCCCATATCAGTTTTTTTTATATGTATGTATGTATGTATGTAAATTTGCATGCATGTATGTATGTGTAAATATGTTATTTGAGTTAAAAAGGGTTTACTATTTCTATTTCTTATCAAAATGTTGGCATTAATTTTGATTTGGTCAACACTTCATTAATCACGCTTAAGCGATCTTTCTCTATTCTCGGGCACAAGGAAAGAAAAACTAATATTGCTGTTAGTTATTTGTGAAATGTGTGAAAAAGGTTTTTTGGTTTTCTTTAGGTTGTTGTTGCTGACCAGCAAATGCAGCCAGCTGATGTGTGTGGTCAAAAGGGATTAATCTCTATTCATGAAACTTTCAAGGAAGTATGTGTGTGTTTGAAAGTATTGAATTAAGCTTATAATCATATTTGATATTTGATATGAATGCAAGAAATTGTTATATTTTTCTAATGTTATAAAGACTTATTTTCAGAGGGGGACTGGGAATCAGGGGGGCTGGACTAGGGAGCCCAAGTCTTATGATTTTAAGGCCTAAAACTTATATTTTATCTGTTTCAAAAAACTCAGAAATTGCATTTTATAATATAACAAAATTTTAAAATGTATGCATAAGAAATAAACTTAACCCTTAAATGCCCAAGGACACCGATTTTAATGAAAAAATTATATGATGTGTGGAAAGATGAGATAAGAAGAAAAGTCCTTTTGAGTTTTTCGAAAAAAGCTTTTTTGAAGATACATATTCCATATTCGTGTGAACAACATGGATCAAATGTATCACTCCCAGTGAGCTTTGGTCGCTGAATCCAAATTTGACAGTTAAATGTTTCAAGCACATCTTCGAAATATTATACAAAACGACAATTCCATTTCAATTTTGAAAAATACTTTTCTCCAGTTGTCAATTTCTATAAATTAAGTCATTAATTTATAAGAGCAATCGGTTTTAAATGAATGGTGTGTACTTAACTGTAGATTTCATAAAAAAGTTATTGGTATTAAGTTTGTTAAAAAAAAACGATGCAAAGTCAATTTAAATGGTTGTATCTTTAAAGATACCATAGACATTTAAGGGTTAACATATTACTTAGAAGGACCTCGAAAAAAAATGTATTTCCTAAAGGCGGAGTATGATTTTTTCGTTCCTTTAAAATTTTTTTTTGATTCATGACCAACGATTAAAATGTATAAGATTTTTATCGGTATGAGGGGGGTGGGAAGGGGGCAGGAAGGCCTTCTCACCCCCCGCCCCCCCCCTAAAGTCCAGTTGGAAATTCTTTATAGAAGCTCTATGCTCCACTAGAAGCCAGAAGAACTGATGATGTTGCTTTCGCTGAGTCTCCGAAGCATGTTATAATGTCTCTTATTCCTATTAAGGTTTCCACTTGAGATTGCAAAAAGAAAATATCTCTGAAATTTAAAGTTTCAAAATTTTGACACGAATTTAAGTTATAAAATCATATTTAGCTAAAAGAAAAAAAATTTGTATTTGTCGTTGGATGCCTTTCACTCTCCGTCTTTCTAGCCTTACTTTTGTTACTGAGCACCAGCTTATTGAGGGTCGAAGCCGAGTTTTTCGCATCCATTCATTTTATGTATACGACCCATATTTGTACACGAACAGAAGGTACCTACAGTTTTATCTCGAATCCGAACAACGAAGTGAAAAGTTTGCTTAGGCAATTTTTACTCTTGGATGTTTGAGGAGCTCCAAAACACAATAAAAGCATAATAAAGGGTTTTTCAACTCATGGAGTCTTGAGAATATTGCCAACAATCCAAATCAATCGATTCCATGCCGTACGCTGAAATTGGGACGCTCTCAAACAACATTGTGGTGCTTTTTGTTCCCGAATTAGCGTCGCATGAATGTGAGATACATCGATTGATTTATTAAAGGCGAAAATCCAAAATAATGTTGTCTAGAGAAAAGGACTCGTCAATTGGTCTCCGAGATCGTACGATCTAACGCCTCTGGACTTTTTTCTCTAGGGTTATGTGAATTCGTTGGTCTATATCAGCAAGTCAGAGACTTTAGACCAGCTCAGAGCTAATATGAATACGAAATATCGGCCGAAATGTGTGGTGCAGTGGTCGAAAAATAGGTCCAACGAATCATTTGCTACAAGAGCACCCATAATGAGAGCTTTCATTTGCAATAAAGAACTTGGCGATATCTCAAATACTTTGTGTTTTATTGGAAAACTTTTCAATTGCCTGTCGTTTATTGCATTTTGATTTGGAGCTTCTCATTTACCATTGTCAGCCAGGAAGACGTGCCAAGCAGAAAATTTTTTATTTTCTAACTTAATCTGGGATAACAGCTGTGCAAATTGTCAATATCGAAAATTAACCACATATACTTTGCCACGAATGGTATTCCTCTACTGTTTTTGTGTCATTACTACAACTCACATATCCTCTAAAATTGCATTACACTGTGCAAAAGCGAAAATCGGACGAACTGGGGAACTTGTGTATATTTTAAAGCTCTAGGACTTCTATACTTTTTGATAAGCAACCTTATTTTCAAGCATATTCTAATAATATTGTATTTTTCAAAAACAACAAGGTTCTGAAAGTGTATTCTGTTAGAACTCGAGAAAAAAAATTATACGTGTCTTGGCGTTTTAAAAGTTTCTGTCTAATTTTCTTTTTACGCGGGCCTAAAGTTTGCCCATTTCTAACAGATTAGTTCCAATATATCATAGAAAAATTTTTTAGTTTTGCATCAAAGCTTGTTTATATGTTCAGCAACTTATAGTAGAATTTTCCGTAGAATATTTTCTTCTAACATATTAACCCTTTGGCGCTGATCATTATGGGTCTTTTTTGCCTTTTTAGAAAAAAGTTACTTTTCTGACCCATTACGAGGGTCGATAGAGGGTTAATATGTTAAAGAAATATGTTGCTCATGTAATTTTACTATAGATTACTGAACAAAAAAAATCTGTAAGCTTGGTTTTAGTAAAATAAACCCAAATTCCAAAAATGTTTCAAATTTTCCCTTTTTATAAGTAGCGAGCAAACGTGTCTTTAATAATATTTTTTAAACTAAAAGTATATTTTATATTGCAAAACAAACATTAATTAATTAAATAATTATTAAAATTATTAAGCTTTGAATGAAATAATTATTAAAATTATTAGACTTTGAATGAACATTTAATTAAATTATTCAGTGGAGTGTCTGTGTTCTGTCGAAAACCTGGCGTGATGGAGCAAAAAAGTTTTCATATTCAAATTCAATGACCGCAAGATGTGAAATCGCTAGTTCGATTTCAGGGTAATTTTAGGGAATCAATGTGTTTTAGTGATGATACAAAGACAGTAGAAGACTATTTTCTAAAATATAATCGTGATATTGCCCTTAACAGATTTCGTTTTGGGAAGTAAGTGTGCTTAATCTTCAGTCATCCAGTCTATAAAAAAACCTAAGTTTTTTGGAAATATGTTATTATTGGATTCATTTTGAAACCCGAGTTTTCGTTACTTAAATTTGATTTAAGTTTTGGGGTTATGCCCCTAATGAATATCCGTTATTGTTGTTCAAAAACTATTGAACTGATTTTGTACAATTATGGGCTCTGTCTATGAGCAGTTTCTGAAAAAAATAATTAAACTTAAATATACTGTGACTTTGAACGAGTTTACGAAAGGGGGCGGGGGGACGGGGTTGTGTAAAGTACATTTTTTTCATACTTTATTTGGCAAAGTTGGGCAGAATTCGACAACAAATTTTTCTGTCTTTGTTACTAGTAAAAAAAAAAAAAAAACAATTATTCCACACAAATCGGTACTCACTAATGCATGCCCAATAAAACTGTTGACTTAATTTTGACAGCTGCTTTTTTAGGGATTGAGTGAGCCACTCTATGAGACATAGCTTTTGGCAAATTCTTTTTGCTTTGAGGCTTAGTTATTGTTATGATTGTAACTGTATACTACCTTGATCAAAAAGTTCCCGGAATAACCACCGTGTGACGCTCCCATCGTTCCGATTTTCCGAGTTCTGTTTTTTTTTTTGTTAAGTTGGTATATCTGTAGTTGATATTTCCTCTAAATCTTAGCGTCATAGCTTGACATTTGCAAAAGTTACGTAGCCAAGAGTACATCTATCTCTGTGTGTGTTGGCGATTTTTTACAATTTTATTAAATTGTATTGTATTAAATTTTGCGTAAAAAATGGATTTAATGGTGCTCGAACGTTGGAAATGTTGGAAAAGTGTTTCGGCAACGATTCTCTAAAGAAAACGGTCGTTTGCCAGTGACACGAGCGGTTCAAAAGTCAATCGAAAATGATGAACGCAGTGGCATATCATCGACATCGAAAACCAACGAAAATGTTGATAAAGTAAAAGAAATTTTGCTCAATAACCGCAAATTAACCATCAGAGAGTATTTTTTGGGCAGAGAGCAATGCGCCGAAAGAGACCAGAATTGTGGACAGAAAACTCGTGGATTTTGCACCATGATTACGCACCGTCGCACAGTGCCATTATTATTCGTATGTATTTGACGAAAAAAACAACAAATACCATTCAACAGCCACCGAATTCACTTCTTTCTGCTCAATCGAGTTAAAAACCCATTGCGGGGAACGCGTTTCAGCAGCCGAGAGGATGTAATGGAAAAATCGCAGGACATATGATGGACATACCGAAAACCGAATATAAAAAATGTTTTGAGGATTGGATCAAGCGCTGGCATAAGTGTGTTGCAGTCGATGGGGATTACTTTGAAGAAGACAATATAGATTTAGATGAATAAACTTTGTTTAACTTAAGTTGTTAAACTCTCTTTTATTGATTGAATTTTAAATTGTTTATATGGGCATCACCCGTTGTTTCTATTGTTCTACATCGATAAAGATGTTTTGCTGAATTATATGTATATTTAAAATTTAAAGGCAGCGAGATGTGCTCGGCTCCTATACTGTATTTTTTATATTCATTCTTTTCCTTACTTACAAAGGGAACACATCAAATGCACCTCCAGCTTTGATCCCAAAATTTACATTTGTAATTACTTTGAATTCTTACTCTAATTAAAGATTGTAGAACTAAATTCAAAGTCTCTTTTTTTTTGCTATTTCATTTCAAACCACTCTAAGTTTGAAAAAAACTTGTATTTTTAATTTTCTGAATAAATTCCGGGAACTTTTTGATCAAGGTGGTGTATATGTATTTTCAAAACCTGCCTGTATATTTTCTTGGGCTGCTTTTCTAATGGTTTCTTTTGGTTTTGCATGGATTTTATTGCGTTTCTCATTTTAGTTTAAGTATTTTTGGGCACCAAAAAGTGACTGAACTTTTTTATAAAAATTTTGGGGAATCCCTTAAATGATTTAATAAAGTATAGCTACAGGAAACTATTGTGGAGGCAATAACAACCGTTTTAGAAAATACGGAGGTAAGAGACACGCTAGAAATTTGAAAGTTAAAGGTTCTAATAAATATTTATTCAGCAATTTTTAATAATTCGCAAATAAATTTTGCCAGCAACAAAACAGAAACGAAGCGCCTACCCAATCCATTGAAATAAATTGTAAATGTGATTGAGATTTCTATATCAGATTGATAAAATATTTCCAGCCAATATTGCAGAAAAATATAAATAAATTCGCTTGCATATAAATAAACTATTATGACTGATAAAAGTAATCAAATTCGCTGGAAATTTGTGTACATTCATTGATAAGCCAATAATGATTCATTAAATTCATAAATTACATAGATAAATAAGGAAGTTACACAAATTATTATAAATCGATTTTTTTCTTTAATAATACCAAATACAGGGTGACAATTGTAAAGCTTTGCCATTTACCGTTACTTTAATTTAAAAAACAAATTCATTCATCATTGGCTTTGCTTTTAATTTCATTTGAATTTTTGTTATTACATTTTGAAATTTCCATAAAAATGGACAAGGAAAATATTCGTCGTGAAATTATGAAATTTCATTTGGCAAATTATAGTAGCCGTCAAATTGCAAAGGCTTTAAATTTGTCAAGTCGTACGGTAGACCGAGCTATTATCCGATATAATGAAACTGGGGGTTTTGGAGATAGAGACCGGGGAAAATTTTCAACAGTTGCCACTACTGGTTTAACAGAAAAAATTCGTAAACGAAGCAAGCGAAATCCAAGGCGCTCAATGAGAAAAATCGCTAAGGCAGTGGGAGTAAACCGTGAAACAGTGCAAAATCAAAGCTTAATCTTAAGCCGTACAAGCTCCGAAAAGCTCAAGATCTGACACAAAAAAAGAAAGATTTGCGACTGCAAAGATGCAAGGCGTTGCTACGCTCCTCCGTGTTAAAAAATGTTGAAAATATCTTGTTTACAGATGAAGAAATGTTCACGGTTGAACAACATTTCAATGCGCAAAATGACCGAATGTGGCTAGCATCATCATCGCAACAAAATAGGACTGTTGGCCGAGTTCAAAAGCCAGCTTCCGTTATGGTATGGGCTGGAGTTTCCGCTAATGCCAGAACCCCTCTAATATTCGTTGAAGAGGGTGTTAAAATTGACCAGGTTGCTTATCGGAGCATTTTAAATGAACATGTTCTTCCCTGGGCCCAAGATACATTTGGAAATGAAAACTGGACTTTCCAGCAAGATTCTGCACCTTCCCACATGGTAAAATTAACGCAAACATGGATAAAAGACAATTTTTCTGGATTCATAACATCTCAAGCATGGCCACCATACTCCCCAGACTTGAATCCAATGGACTACTCTATTAGGAGTATTTTAGAGAGTTACGCTTGTGAATCTCAACACCACAGTCTGGAGTCGCTGAAAAATTCATTAGAGAAAGCCTGGACTGAAATTAATCAGCAAGTCCTGCGGCGAACAGTCCTACGATTTCCGGATCGATTGAAGTCATGTGTGCAGGCTAAAGGAGGTTATATTGAATGAGGTGGGGTTCAAATGAATGCTTATATATTCAGCAATGTTAACACTTAATTGTACTTAATGGAAGTACGTCCTTTTGAAAATAACTGCTGAAATGTGTGCGTCACTTTACGATTGTCACCCTGTATACATAAATAACTAGTACAATATATAAAAATTCTAGTCAAAAAAATCTGTAAATGTATTTTCAGTTAAATAAAAGGAGTGCACTAGAAATCTAGAAAGGTTTTTAAAATGTGTAATATTTATGACAATAGAAACACTAAAAAAAAATATTTACCAAAAAAAAAAAAAAAAAAAATAAAGCATAAAGAAAATGAATTTGCAGACACGTTGACAAAAGAATTGTTTGATACTTTTATATGTTTGTGTTTTTGATTTTTTGGTACATTTTTTTTTGTTTTTTTTTTTTGGGTTGAAAATATGAAAATACACAAAGAACAAAAAAAGAAGAAAAATATTAAACAACCTGGCTCAAAGCGAAAAAAAAAAACAATAAATGAAATGGCAACATTGAAAAAGCATATCAAAAATTTTTTGGTACTTTTATGAGAGATACAAGTATGCATGTATGTATGCACATATGTATGCGTGTGTGTGTGTGTGTGTATGCTAGTAAGTATTCATAGCATAACCCAAGGGATGACAACATGATATTGTTGATGATGATGATTTTAAATTGTTTGCTATGATTTATGCAAGAAAATTGATGAAAATTATTTTGTATACCAGCATACGATTCTATATAGAAAACAAGAAAAAAAAAAAGAAGAAAAAAGCTTCAAGATTTGTGATATTTGTAAGCGTAGAGCATGAGAAAGTAGTTTAGTGATTTTAGAATATTAAAAATTGTTACTTTCTTTTTTTCTTTTTTGCATTCAAATTCTATTTTTGTTGTTTGTATGAATGAATGAATTTTTCAACGATATTTTTTTTGACTATTTAGTCAACATTTTTAACTTGACATTTGTGAAATTAAAGAATTTTTTCTTTTATTTTTTTTTTTTGTTGGTTTTGTCGATGTAATGGAAAATTTCTTTTGTTTTGCGTTTGTATAATAAAAAAAAATATTAAAAAAAAAAAAAAAATAAAGTGATTTCAGCAATTTATTTGTAGAACGTTTGTACTTGTTTATTTCTATTTTTTTTTTTTTTTGTTTTGCCTCTATGCATACATAATTTTTGGCACCTTTTTCATTTAATATTAATTTTTTTTTCATAAAATATGAAATGCGAATGAAAATTCATAGACCGCAGACACTTTTGTTGACGATGAAGACGGTGGGAATGTCAACATGCGGTTTAACATTAATTTGTCGTACTTGCCACGATGTATTTGCCAGCAAAGCTACTGGTTTTGGTTTCCCCAGTATATATTTGAAGCCTAGGCAGGCAAGAAGGCAGGCAATGTTGTTGCTGCTGCTGCTGCTGCTGCTATTGCTTTTACTTGCACTTTAATTCCCTGGAGTCCTGTTGTCTGTCTATTGCTGTCATTGTCATCATCATCATCATCATCATTATCGTTGTCGTCGATGTCACCATTGCCTTCTCTTTTGCCATCATCTCAATTCGCCTCCACCTTCCACCTTCAGTTTTATAAAATTGTTTCATTGTTTTTTCGAGTTCAACATAACGAAACGCTAAAGAAAAAAATATCGTGCTGCATAATTTTATTTTCCTACAAATTGCATGCCACCATTGATTTAATGTTGGTGAGTGTGTTGTTGGTTTGAGTGCAAAATGCATTTCTTGATGCCTTAATAAGCGGTTAATTTGTAATTAATTTTATTTATGAATCGCATGTGATTTGAAGAGGATTCAGTTGAAAGTTATAAGGGGATCAAATTGAAGAAAATTCATGGAAAAATAAAAAAAAGCAGAAAAAAGAAGGCAATAACTGTACAAGATAAAGTGACTGAAAATTTATATATTTCAACCATTCAAGTCTGAGTGGTAAGATAGTTACGATGGTCTAGTGACAGAATGCTAAAACAACAACCTAAGGGTTTCGAGTTCGATTTCTGAACATGTAACTATAGCTCGTCGTATGTGTTTTCTCAAAAATCATCTATCGAATTATTTTAAGGTTTTTATCAACCAACCAACCGATTGAATAAAGAATGAATGAAACAACCTTTGCTTGTTGCACCAACCTTTCTTCAGTTACTTTTACAACTGTAGACGAAATTATATATGAAACTGAGCAAGGCCGTAGCCAGGGTTGTTTTTTTTCGGAGGAGGTTGTCATGAGCAGAGCTAGATAAATTCAATTACATTACAATCGCAATTCCAATTCCAGGAAATTTGTAATTGGTACTTTTTGTTCTCAATTCCTTAGTAATGGAATTGAAATTAACCTAAAAAAAATCAATTACTTTCGAGGAATCATTCCAACTAAATTGTATTTAATTTAATTCCAAGAAAGTACTTGATTACTCTTGAAAAATAAACTCTTTCCTATTCAATTACATATTCAATTCCAATAAGGAATTGATATATTTTTAATTACAAAAAAACCAATTCCTTGTAATGGAATCGAAAATTTTTTTAATTCCATTACCTAGGAATTTAAAAATTTTAATTACTGATTACAATTCCTCGCAATGAAATTGAAACTTTTATCAATTACACAATTAAAGAATTTAATTGAAAAAATAAAATTAACAAGTACAATTCCTTGTAATTGGAATGGAGATGGAATTTAATGGAATCATTACTACCCATAAATATCCATAATTAATTTTATGAAACTGATGTTTAAATGCAAGAAATTAAATACAATCACTAGCGGTTCAAGAGGAAGCGGAGGGTTTCATTTCAAAAGCCCTCTAAAAAAGTTTAGGAACTAATAAAAAATTAGAAAGATTTGTCGATTCATTGCATTGATTTTATTTTTGGCAAAATTTTCGGCAATATTGTTTGAAATTTTTGCAACAACAGGTAGTGCAATGCGTAAGATTTACGAACAGTGAAAAAAAGAAACCATATCGTCGCCTGAGAATTGATTTGGCGTATAGGCATAGGAATTCTTATACACATACGCCAAATCAATTTTCAGGCGACGATATTCTTATTGAGATTCTATTTTTTAGTGCTGCTTCGATGGTCTAAAGGCAGCTTTGCTAGACTATCATCTCAGGAGTCTCGAGTTCGAGTTCATGGCCGTACGCTTTTCTTAAAAAATAATTTTTCATGTCATTTAAAATTTTTCAAGTAAAACCAATAGCCCAAAAAGCTATCTCATATAAAAAATTATCCCTTCTGCGTAGTGTCAGTCGATTTTATAAAAGAATACAAATGCGTTAGTGTCGCTCATTATGGCAAATACTTTAATTCAGTATCAGCGATCGTAATAGATGTTATTTTTACCGAACAAACCTTTCTTCCTCCTCCAATTGAACCGCTCTCCAGAAGGATCTAACTGTATAGACTGACAAAAAATGACAACTTGATGAAGTTACGCCTGGTGAATACGGCGAATGGGGTAACTCATCCCAGCTATTGTGTCTCTACAGTTTCTGTGGTTGGTCTCGTGAATATTAGGCCTAGGGATGTTATGTCTTTCGACATATTCGGGTAATTGTAATCAGTTGAATCAGTTTTCAGCTCTTATTAATACCTTGACTTATTTGCAGAAGCTTATAGTGCCTCACATATCTTTGGCCTCACAAAAATCCACAGTATAATTTCACTATAATTTTGCCTCCAATTGACTTCAAGTCCCTAATTGACTCCAAATGACTGCAAGTGTCTTTAAATGACTTTAAATCTCAAATAACTCCAATTGACTTCAAGTGGCTCCAAAATACTTCGAATTCCAATTGATTCCAAGTAACTTCAAGTGATTTCAAGTTACTTCCAGTGATTCTGAGTGACCTCAAGCGACTCGAAGCGACTTCAAGTGACTTCAAATGACTTCAAGTATCTTAAAGTGACTCCAAGTGACTTCAAATGACTTCAAGTGTCTTAAAGTGACTTCAAATGACTGCAACTGTCTTAAAAAGACTTCAAATGTCTTAAAGTGACTTCAAGTGACTTCAAGTTACTCCAAGATTTGCATTCCCATGATTTTCGAAAAAAGATTGCCTTCCCCTGACTGCGAAAAAAGACTAAATTTTTTATTCTGGTGTCAAATATTTCGGTAAATGCAATCGTTTATTAACTATTACATTATTTTATTACATTTATTTTATGCATTATTTCACAGCTCATGCATCTAGTTACGTTGCAATAGTCCAAGCAATCAATATTCGATATTTCTGAAATTTCTTGGAAAGTTTGACTTGAATGGTCGTTTAATAATGCCTACAATTCCTGGTCTTCAAACTTTTTCGACTGACCACGGCAATTCTTTTTCTTTTCCACATCAAAATTAAAAGGAACTAAGTTATGCAGTTATAGAAATATGAATTTCATTCTGTTCAAATAGACGGAAATTGAATTGATAAATATAAACCATTCAGTAAATACACAATTAATGTGAAACAAATATTTACTATTAAAATAATTTAGGTACATAAATATTTCAACTTCAAGGTAAAAAATTAATTAATATGCTCTCTCAAATGATGAAAGAATAACAAAAAAAAAAAAATAAATAAAAAATCAAACACATCCTCATCATCAAATGTAAAAATATATGGAACTTTTTTTTCTTCTTCTGAATTCTATGCATAAAATCATAAGCATGAATGTAAAAACAACAAAAACAAAATTAAATATATTCTGCAAAAGACACTAGAAATATGCAAACGAAAAGGAAAAAACAAATAATTATTATTATAATAAAAAAAAAAATAAAGTTTTTTTTTCATAAAAATCAACACAAACAAATGAACGGGCAAATGGGCAGAGAAGTGGGCACAGAAGTAGTGCCACACCCAAAAGGGGGAAAGGAAAAGTACCTACAGAGTAACGTAATGTAAAAACCACTCAAAGGTGCATGCAATACTACAAAAACCGCTCAGTTGCAATAGCAACAGAATCAGGCAAGTGGAAAGTACCTAAAAAGGATGCACTGAGCAAAACAAAAAAAAAAGGAAGAAACTAAATAAAATACACAACAACAACCAAAAATATAATAAAAAGTTTTCATCTTCAATTTTTTTTTTTTTTTTTGTTTATTATTTTATTTTATATTTTTCACATTTATTTCAATATTTTTGCAGTTTTCTATTTTCGCTTTTCTGCATTTTTTTTTGCTTTTTTTTAAATTTATTTCAGTTGTGGTAAACACTCAGCGGCGGAGAAGCGCATTTCAAGTAGGGATTCAATGGAAACCACTTTTTCTTGTGCGTTTGTTTTTTTATTTTTATTATTTTTTTGGACTTATTGCTTATTAAGTGAGCGCACATGAAGTGTGCAGAAAAGTGAGCCCAGTAGAAAATGTAAATAATATCGTGAAAAAATGTTTTTACTACTAACTAATTAAATTAATGTTTCCCATAATTTATTTAAAATTGCTTTACCCACTAAATGTTAAAAAAAATTTTCTGTAAAAAATCCAAATAAAAGAGTGGAAATATAGTTGAGAAATGGACTGTAGTCTAAAGTTTTATTGTCTGCTAGTCATTTACAGAAATATGAATCTCGCGTTTATAATAAATATTTTTATAGGAAAAAATTAAACAAATTATACTCTTTAGAAATTAGTATTGAGGTTATGTGGAATACATTCACAGAATTATAAAATTATTAGTGGTACAAAATCACATATTAATAATTAATAAAACATACAATATATAAAATCATCCAGTTTTTAATAATTCTAATTTAAATAAAAATTAATTTTTGCTCTCTTCTTGTTGCATTGTTCTATTCAAAGAGGGCGCTCAAGTAGACCACCAGCTACCGACCATATTTGTTGCAGCTTTTGACGTTCGTTCTTATTTTCTTCCAAATTGTAAGCTGTTAAAATCTTCAACAAAAAATAAATAAAAATAAAACTAAAACTAAAAACTAAATCACGAAAAGTAAGAAAGTACAAAAAAAAAAATAATAATAATAACAAAAGTTGCTTTTTGGATATCAAAACCGCGCACCACTGCACTTTTGTTGTTGCTTTGCCTCTGGAAAACAAAACTTAGTTGTGCTCCCTCGCTGTAGCAAAGTAGTCTCAGTCATATCCTTTAAGTAGCATAATTCATTTTCATATTTTATAATAACAACAACATTTTTGTTTTTTTTTTTAGTTACATTCATCGGTTTGGATTTGTTTTTTCTTTATACTTATATGTTTTATATATATATATTTTTTTTTTAATTTTTTCTTGTTTTGTTCAAGTGGTAAAAAGTTAATGGATTGTTAGGTTGCCTTAATGGTTTTCTTGTCTCACTCCCCGACTGTCTCCTAGCTACCGCCTTAACGTTCCATTTGCTACTCCTGCGGCGGCATATGCAGATTTCTTTTGTATGCAATTAAAACAAGGCACTTGAAATTTATTTTTGTAATTTTCGCGTTGAACTTTTACTACTTCTTCTCAAGTTAATGAAAATGTTGTAATAAGTTTTTTTCTTCTATCAAAAGATAATGTTAGGGATATGCAAGTATTTCATTCTTTATAGTGTAATGTTTTGGGAAAACAGACAGACGGTGGGAGTTGGAGATACAAAGGAGAATACTTGTTAAAGGAAGAGCTTAAGTTTTGAAAACATAAACACGTTTTTAAATAATTATCCGAATCCGAGAGGGAATTGAAAAACTAAGTGCCGCA
The DNA here is from genome assembly GCA_963691655.1 of Toxonevra muliebris. Lineage (NCBI taxonomy): Eukaryota > Metazoa > Arthropoda > Insecta > Diptera > Pallopteridae > Toxonevra > Toxonevra muliebris. The sequence goes on along the minus strand of OY829328.1, from coordinate 79,166,052 downwards.
CAAGTCCTTCAAGTTTTCATCAGTCCGTTAAACAAATCTCAAATATTGGCTTGTGGAGTAGAATATATCTAAACGTGATAACGGGAAAGTTGAAGAAGACCAGTCGGCATCTGGGTATAGCGTTTAGAAAAAGAAGCTCGCTTTATAAATTTAAGCTTAATCGAAGTTGAGCGACTGGCGCAACACCTAAGGGCATTAAGTCCCTTTCATCAGAGAACAATAGGCTCTTAAGACTACGTGCTCTCCGCTTTACGGACATAACTGCCAAAACCAATTTAGGTGCTATAGCCGCCCCACAATCAGCTATAAAAAACGGTTGTAATTCCCATTTTTTGAGCTATATGACCGCCTTGAGAACTGCTATAAAGTCCAGAAATAAATTTTATAATTTTTTTTTTTTTTTGAATACAAAAATTTAGTTGAAGAGAGCTATTTAAACTGTTACTTTATTACAAATACACGTCTACCGTTACCACACATTTTCTATGGGGTTCACCTCATTTTTTTTGCATCCATGTCGTAAAGAGGTGACTCAGACCTTCAATCATTATTTTCAGATCCAAACAACAACAACTCAGCAGACTTTTTTCAGACCACCATTTGTATAGTTTGACCATGAATTTTGCATTAAAAGTTTGGGTTAAGGCCAGAGTGTAAAATAACAAATTTTCTTGATTCGCGAAATTTAAGATTTTTGATTCACGAATTTTTGATTCATGAAAATGGATTTTTTGACTCACGAAAGTGATGCCACTTTACCAAACGAAAATGAAAACTCATATTCTCACTTGAACCTTCAGTGCTCCAAAAGAAAAACGAATGCAATGGAATGCAGCATGTGAGATGAAGCTGAAAAATTATTCCTGGGTCTGTGAGAAACATTTTCTTGTAAGCGACTACAAAGCTAACACTACAAGTTGTTTTCTTCTGAAGCCGTATATGATAAAATTTATGTTAATTCAAGAATCAATAAATTTTTTATATTTTTTTTCTTATATTTATTAGTTCTCCACGAAAAATCAAGGTTGATTCATGAAATTTTTGATTCACGGAAGTATATTTTTTAATTCACGAAATAGAATTTTGATTCACGATTTTGTGTTTGATTCTAATTTATTTTACACTCTGGCCATAATTTTTTCGAAACCTTGCTCTGAAAACCACCCATACACATGGACTTTTAAAGTCCATGTAAGTTTTTAAAAATGAAGTAGGTTAGGTTTACATAGTAGTGGCTATCTATCACGACACACTTAGGCCAAAAACGGCCCGTTCTGTTACCACGTGGGTGCTAATATCCTTTCATCCTCTTTAATACTGAAAACCAAGATTAATCGAACTACTTGGTCTTTGTTATATAATTAAGTAGGTTCCCTAGATAAGTTGACCCCAAGTCGGGCAGGTCGTCTAGTAAATATTGGCCCAGGGCATTTTTCCTACAGATAGCCTAGGCTGGGCAAAAGCATAAGAAGTGTGAAAAGGATTCCTCCTCCTCTTCATCCCTGCAACTTCTGCAAAAGTTATTTGAGGACGCACCCAATCTAGTCGTGTATGCACTTATAAGGCAATGACCAGTTATTACTGCCACTACTTTGTAAAATTGTCTTCTACTGACGGATAATGGCTTCTTAGAGCGTTTGAGGTTGTACTCCGGCCATACCTGCTTAATGATTTTGCATGTCTGCCAAATCACTTTCGTCTGGTTCAAGAGCTCCATTTGAACATTAAGCTTGCAGGTTGCCAGTGGGTTACCCGGATAGTTTTTAAATTGTAAAAGCGGCATTTTCGTGCCTCGCATCCTTCTGCTGGCATCAGCTCTCAATCATATCCTCTCTCGAAGGAATGGAAGTGATGAAACAATTGTCGAAAAAGGGTGTGGGAAGGGTGTAGTCAATGTTCTTGGTGGTGAATTCCGAAAGAATTTTGGAATGTTCTACAAAAAGTTTAGACCAGGGACTGACTGAATTTAACCTAATAGCTGAGTTGGTCGTGACCTGCTTCCCAAAAAGGTTAACAGGGGTTAAATAAAGAATGTTATTCATGGCTAAAGAAGGGGTTGTCTTTAAGGCACCATAATAGTAGTAGTAGTAGCATAATAAACCCAAATTAGGCAAAAATTAAAGATAGTAGAAGCTGTTTGCAGACTGAAAGATTGATTTTGCTTTATTTATGGAAATTTAACACATCATCAAAACCAAAGGAAAATACGTAGTACAATTGAAAAAACATATTTTTATTATTTTGGAACACGACTTTCGTCTAAAATTTTCATACCAAAGTGGGGTATTAACCTGATATAAAGGCAGTGACAGGACACTGACATTTTCTAAGCCAATGACTTGGATTGAGCAGGCAGATCATATAACAGACGTGTGCTAGTTCTGCGTAAATTACAAATTTGGTAAAAGTAAAAAACTATTTCCTTTTATCAGCCATTAACCGTTATATACATGACTTTTATGTTTTTGGTGACCCCTAGTGAAATTTTCTGGCAAATATTTTTGTGGAATATTTGAATCCTTAAATGTCTCTTTTGAAAGGACTTTTCTGGTTTTCATCAAAAACAGGGTCAAATTGTCCCATAAAAAGAGGAATTAAAGGGTTAAAATGTTCTACAGAAATGACCCTCGTAAAATTCTACCGTACAACTTTGCCAACAAGATTTTTCTCAGACATCAATTTATAACACTTTTTGCACTTTTTGTATTCAGCTCCCTTCGACCAAAAAATTAAAACTTTGACCCACTGTAAAAAAAAAAAAACTGAGACGTGCTGGATCATAAGTTTTTTTTACAAAAATAGTCTATAAAACATACCCTTTCAAGATTATAGGGTGGCTCTTCTGTTGCAGCCAAAAAGTCTTAATTTTTTGGACTGTGTAATTTTAATTAATAGAAATTTGGTTTTCGTATTTACAAAACCGTTTTGATGAGGTCACGGTGACCAAAGCTTTTTTGGGATTATTTCATGGGCGTATGGGCGTTGTGTCCTGTCTTCTTTATTGTGACATATTGATCCTCATTAGAATATTAGAAATTTTATTGGTGTCCTAGTATTTTTGGTCTATCTTTACTGTTGATCAAGTACTAGTTATAGCAATAAGTAATTCTCGTATCAAACAGAATGTCTCACTACTGGTACTACATATTTACATATATGCCTATAAAGTTCATTGAAAATATAGCATCACCTGGCTATACCAATTCTAGGCTAGTACTGAAACTGGTTGAAGGTTTTATATAAGAAAAATAGTAGAGCAATTTAACGTTCTCTTTTATAATTTGTATCAATGGTCCCACACTGATACTGGGTAAATTTGCCACTAGCAGAACCTAGAAGGGAGGAGAGAGGGTTTGGTGATAAAATCTACTTTAAAATTTCATACATTTCGATTATTGGTTATGAATCAAAAAAAAATATTAAGGCGTAAAAAATTAAAACCCCTTAAAGATGTTTGTATCCGCTAGTAATGGCATATAACTTTATAAATTTTAGGTTCTTATAACCTCAATATTTTTATATTTTATGACATAATGAAATTTCTTGATGGAGTTTTTAAATTGTTACAAACTCTTAAACAAAAAATTTTTTACAAAAATCTTGATAAGCCAAAAAATCTTTATAAAACATACAATTAACTGTGGAAATTAACTCATATCCTTCAAAAAGACTTTAACTGACATAGACAAAATCTACATACGTAAGTAAGTCAAATGTAAACATACATTTTCCCCCCTCTTCCCTCCTCATCAAAAAAAAAAAGAACTCAATTTTCCGATTAAGTATAAAAATTCACAGATAAAGTTTGAACAACATTTAAATTTTCCAAATTGCTATATAGAAGTAAGAGGGGAAGTAAAATGCTTAAGAGGGGAGCAGAAAAAAAAAGAAAAAAAATCGCAATGCAAAAAAAAAAAAAAAGAAGAAAAACAGAAGCAATAGCAGAAAGCTACAATGTGTGATAACAGGCAACTTGAGGCATCACTTACGTCTCATTATGTTTATATGTTCGTGTGTGTGTGTGTGTATGTGTGTTTGAGAGTTTGTATAATGGCAAGTGTGGGGAGATTTTATGCATGTAAGCATCCAGGATTTACACATACTTACATACACGCACACATACACACAGTATGTGTAGCATACTTAGCTGGATGTGCCGCAGCTCAAATGTTTTTTAATCGAGCGCAAAAATTCATGCAAATTTATCTTGTTCTTGTTCTGGTTTTTTTTTTTTATTATTTTTTTTTTATTTTTTTTTATTTTTGAACGTCGTTGTGCTCTATCGTTGAAGCAGTAAAAATGTTGTGGCTGTGCCAAGAAAGAAAGAAAGAATGAAACATGTGTTTATTTTGCAACCGAAATTATAAGAGAAAGGGCGTACACATACAAACATTCACACACGTTTAGTTAAACTGCATTGCTTCCAGTTATTTTTCTTTAGATTAACTTGTTTCCCAGTTTGAAGTGTGCGTGTATTTTTTTGATTTTAAGTTGATTTCCTTCTTTCTTGTTTGAAGCTCATGTGAAGCGTTACGAAACTTATGTAATTTGAAAATAAGAACTTTACTTAATCAAGTGCGGTAAAGGCAGCAGAAAGTTGGTGCTGAATTTTTTCGCATCATCACATTTTGTTGATGCAACTGTAAAGGATATGTTTCGTAATAAGTTTTTCTTAGTAAACTAAAGTTTATGAAGAGTTAATTTCTTTAAATCAAAAATCTTTAAAGCTTCTTGATAAATAGATATTTTTACCGAAACGTTTATCAGATCAATGATTTTCCACGTATGTAAAATATAACCAATTTGAAATTCGGGTATCTTGTTGCCTTAGAAGACCAAAATTATCAACACGTGTTTAAAACCAACACTAGTGAAAAAATTTTATGCAGAAACTCTACGTCATCGAAATCACTGGTGATAAGCTCAGTAACCTTGCTGACGAAAAACCGAAATAATCGCTTAAATAGAATACTAAAGAGACGAAATTAATAATGGATCGGCAATAGGTTAGCCACTCCAACCTAACCTGGTTGGAGTGGCTGTCGGGAGACACACTTAGGCCTGAACGGCCCATTGTGATACCACATAGTTGGACCTACAGTTTAATGCCGATTCCGAATGACGGTGTGGCAATTTTTTTTATCGGCTTGGTGGTTTTGCCATTACCAACCAAGGTGTGTACTTGTACACTTTCTTATAATTCTCATACACTTTATATTGATAGTGAATATAAGAAAGTTATGAAAATTAACCACCAGACGAAGACGGGAATCGAACCCGAACCTCCCGGATGAAAGTCTAGTGCACTACCCACTAGACTATCGTGGATCGGCCATACTCTGAATAAACTTTTTCACACCATTACATGCATGACGTTCGTTTAGAACCAGCAATAAAATAGCTGACGAGTGAAACACCTAGAGGCATTATAAGACTCCAGATTATAAGGAAGAGGTAGAGGCTGAAAAAGTTTGTAAATCTCGGAGAAGGAGCCTGCCATAGCACTGTACAAAGTATTGGTGGTTCTAACTTTTGCAAATATCTAGTGGATGCAATTTTTGAAGTTTACTGAAAAGTTTTCAATGAACTAAGTAATGCCTGAAAAACTGCCAATTCCCAGCCAAGAGCAACCGTGCTTAACCCATTAAATACGGAGCGTTGCAATAGAGTAACGTTTAGGGCTTTGATTGTGCTAAGTCACTGATGGAAAAAATTTACTTGACAATGATTAGAATTAGATTATAATTGATCATTCTAGATTATGTCACATTTATTTTATGCTGGTTAGTCAATCTTGAAATAAATTTTTCGATCCGAAATCGCACAATTTTTTGATAAAATTTTTAAAATTTTGCTAAAAATGTTAAAAATTTAAAAGCGAATAAATTAAAAAAGAATAAAATTTTAGCATTTAATGATCCAATATTTTTTATAAATGGGTCTAAACTCATTTTCAATTACTATTTATTGAAAATATTTTTTTTTTTAAATATTTGCGTTGCGAAAATGCAACTCTGGGTCTAAGTACTGTGTATTTTTTGCATAACCTCCTAGATTTTATTGACAATAAATAGGCACTACCTTAAAGAAAAACTTCAATGAATATCATATTAGAACCAAATTATTTAAAAAAATTAAAAAAAAACTGGAAATTAGAAATTAGAAAGTCGGTGTGAAATTTCAATGATTTTGGTTCAGCTCTTTTAAGGTCAGGAAGATTAAATGGGTTAATATTGAACTCATGGACCTTGTTTAACAGACCAGTAAACAACCACTACAGCAATCAGTAGTACGATGCAATATGGTTAATATTCCAGATAGCGCAGGGTAAATTCTGCATTATCAGTTCGACAAAGAAGATGTTGAGTCTGTGGAGTATCTGTTTTCTCACTGCCAGCACTTCAACAATGTCAAAATGACACAACACATAAGACCACTGGGTACAAAGATCTTTGATCATATGGATGTCATAGTAATCCTTCGGAAGGAGAAGTTCTCACCTGCATATGGCAGTCCGAGAGGAAGAGCGGCCTAAAATTTATATAAGAGCTAAAGTGAAATAATTAACATCTCAATGCAAGAATGGCACAAGTAATACAGCTTATAGTGAAAATGAAACGACTTAAAAGTAAGAGCAAAAATGGTTTAACAATTCTTTCAGAGCAAAAACAGCATAGTGATTTATTTCAGTTCTGATCTGAACATATTTCGTTTCGCTTTTGTTCTAAACAATATTCGTGTCGTTTTTGCTCTTAAGTAAAATTATTCCTCTTTTTTTCTGAACTGAGAAGTTATACTACGTTTCCTCTCTCATATATGTATTCTCTCATTTAAACTTAGACTGGTTTTTCACCCTAGAGTTCGGTTAGGTGAACTTAATGGGTCCAATTCGCCCTCTAAGTAAGCTGACTTCAGGCTCAATCAACATAAACTATATATATGGAGGATATTAACCGTTTCTACTAAATTCTTCATGAAAATATTTATGCATCCACTGTGTTCTAGTCTATAAGGGAAAAAGTTTTCCTTAAAGTCATTCCTAAATAAGAGCGTCGGCATGGTTTACCTGTTAAAACTCGCTCATGTCCATAGTGGCTGTTCACATGAGCGCAAGCATAAACGCCTCTCTGAAAGAGAAAGGTAGAAAAAATAGGTAGTTAGAAAAAGAGAGGCGTGTTCTATTTCTTTCTTACTACCTATTTTTTTTACCTCCCTCTTTCAGCCACAAAGAAAATGTTGACAATTTTGTCAGATAATCGACGACACGCTGCAGTTTAGGTATGACTCTTACTCATAGGATTAGCTTAAAATTAATCCATTTTGGTCTGCTGGTCGATTAATCGACCAATCCGCTTTCATTACTTTCCTGGAGAACCTATGGAACGAATTCAGGTTTTTTTTTGGATATAACAAATTTTTGGATTTTTATTAAACAAAAAAAAAAAAAAAAAATATAAATGCTTACCTTCCCTCTTTCATTATTTACTCTTGCTCTAAAGGGGGAAAACAATTCCAAAAAATGCTTTTTTTTTAAGCGATTGATTTAAAATATTCAAACTAGCAAAATTTTTATATACAAAAATTGTTCAAAATGCGCTGGTCCAATAATCATCCATTCAGCTCATATATATAATAATTTTGGAAGGTTTCGCGAAATTATAAACTCTCTAGCAGGCAGGTCCGCCTAAAGGTGGGCAACCGCTTGATACAATTTAGAAGACTTTTAAAAATATTTTAAGTGTACTCAGTCGATAGATGTATACTGGAGCTGAATGTTCCGTAGCTTCAGTACTCTGTACGATGTTTCATTTTTATTCTATCGTCAGTTGAAGGTCAGATTTTGAGTAATTACCGAAAAAAATTATTTTGGGTGATATTAAAATTATATGGGATAATTTTAATTATTGAAAAAATTATTTTGTGTTTTTAGTTTGGATTGCCCAAATTAACGAACACAAGGCAGAAGTGAAACTTCTTGTGAACTAATTTTTTACTTCATTGGCTTGTGTTTTTTAATTTCATTTGCTTGTGTTTCGTTTAGTTCACAAGAAGTTTCACTTCTGCCTTGTGTTCGTTAATACACAACTAATTTTCTTTTTTGGGATTAATGCTAGGAAAAATTGCAACTCTGTACCGGTAATGTCGATGACAATTGTAGTGAACTTTTTTTGTGTGCGACATCTTCATGTAATTCCTTGGACATTTGCGCCATCTGTATGTGAAATGTATAACTGTCATAAACTTTAAGATGGCGACGCTACACATTGTTCTTTCTGCCATAGGCGTGTGTGTGTGCTTGTAATTAATATGTTATATTGAATTAAAACAATTTATGAATCGTTTATTATATAGTTTGCCCGTGAATTCAGTTACGAAATATTGATATTTAGCTCCTCATGCACATTGTTTGACAAAATTATTGTGCATTGCAAACTTACGCGCGACATCACATCCGCTTGGTTTTACTCTAGGACAAGAGAAAAGAAGTTTCACTTCAAAAAAAAAAAAAAAATGTTTGTAGTTGTTTTTTGGAGCTGAAAAAGGAAGTAGGAAGTAGGAAATTGATTATATTTTACATTTATGCAATTTGAATACATAATAATTTTTAACCTTTTCATTTATCGGGACTACAAGCTTTTTGATGGACCATCTATTTTTTCACCTTAAGCTAAAATAATGACACTATTTCCGAGTTCATTTCCGAGTTTTATACATTAAAACCAATCCTTATATTTTTTAATGCGGAAAAAAATTCTCCTGCTAGAGGGTTAAAACTAGACATACTTTAATTCTAAATCCTCGAAACTTGGAACTTACGAACAAGTATTTCAGTGGCCTATGAACCATTCCATTGGTTTTAGAAGAAATTTACTACTTAATAAAACTAAGTCTTAAACTCCATACTTTGAATTTGAAACCAGTTTTAAATAGTATACATAAATATGGAAATAATTCTCATTATAAATTATTAAGTAATATAATTACTAGCTCAATTACACAACAAACCACACAAAAGGTTCTGCATTTCACAAACTGACCACCAACCGAGTCAAACTATTAAATACTGACCATTTCAACAGCACCATTCAACCAAACGAATATATACAATACATGATCTGATTATAATACTTAGGTATATAAAGAGTTTATTTGGCACGTGGTCAATTTGTAAACATAATAATTACGACATGACAAGAAAATATTCATGTGGAATACAAACCAGCAAACAATGCAATTTTCTAAAACATTAAAACTGACCTTAGGTCATTGTTTGAAACCGGATTTCCTCAAATTCCCCTAAACTCGAACCTCAGAAATAAAAAGTGATCAAAAAGAAAACCGGTTTCTTTTACAACAATATCGGTGGTGGCTACAACTTCATCAAATGCATTCATAACATATTCACCCTAAAGACATGTTTGCATTTTCTGCTGTTGTCCTTTGTGAAGCGTGTATAAATGCATGCAGCTACTGCTAGTGCTACCCTCTTTGAGACAGGCACCTCTCTTATTAACGCTTGCCCGTGTATGTGTGTATGTGAATGTGAATAATAACAGTGTGGACAGGGGTCAGTTGATGACAATATTCTCGGGTATATTCGAGTATTCCCCGAAAATGATAAGTTTCAAAGTACAAATGTAACACTTGGCATTTTTTCTCTCATAATGGTTTGTTGTTGTTGAATGGTAAATGAAGCAAGTGCCTTGGGGTGCAATTGTTGCATGCATTTTGTTGTGTGATTTTTTTTTTTTTTGAGATTGTTGACATTTGTTGATAGATATGAAACACAACACATTTTTTTTTAACAAAGATGGGAGTTTAAAGAAATAGGTGATTGCACTGTTAGTTCAATGAATATCTGATAGAATTTTATGGAGCACAACTTCAATGTTTTTATTTAGGTAGAAAATTTTCTCAGTCTGGGATAGAAGGTTCTGCGAAACAAGACTCAAATAAAATACATAACTCCTGAAAATAAATACACAAATAAATCCGGAAAAGAGATCTATCAATCAATATATTTTTCAGCTCCCAAAAAAAAAAACAAATATCAAATTATCAATAAGACAAAAACGCGCTTGAATGTGTTAAATGAACTTAGTACCTATAATAAAGCGTCTTGAAATTCATATCCGTCAGTCGTAACACAATAAACTATTTAATTAAACAGCAATTGGTTGTATACAAATTGCAAAAAAATAAATCACTCATTGGTAGTAATTGCGTGAACTTGTGTAAATAATCTGATTAATTGTTCATGCATTTATGATACTATATTTGTTGTTATTGTTTTAACGTACTACTTTAAGTTTAATCTTATTTTGTACTTAGGTAATTATTTCATGAAATTTCGAAAAATTCTTTGTGATTCATAGATTTTAAAAATTTTTAATACGCTTACTATATATGCACTCTAGTTTCCTGCTGAAAATTATGTGGGGGGCAGGGGGGCTAATCTTAACATTAGGAGCTCTTACACCCTTAGATGCTCAGACGGAATCATTTTTGACTGTTATACTGCTAAAATATGAAATACTATGGTATTATAAAGACAAATATTTATTAAAAGTTACAATAAGAAATAAAGAAAGTTTATAATTCTTTTTTTAAAGATAAACAAATTAAATATTAGATTAAAGGCAATACCGGGAAGCAGACCAAACTCAAATCAAAAACCAGTCCAAAAATCTAATCGAAGTCCAGAACACATTGAATTCAGACATAAATTCAAACTTAAAGAAGAGCAATATAGACTGAAAAATTATGAATTCAAACGAAAAATCAGACTGAAATTTATACTAAAATTCATAATGGCGAAAAATACAGAAGAACACATAAAATGTTAAAATAAAACAGAGGCAAGATGGGGAACCAGATCGAAAGTTTGATTAAAGCCCAAGCCAAAAACCAAATAAAAATTCTGATCAGAAATCGGACCAACAATAGATTCAAATATCCCAAATTCGAACAAAACCTAGACCGAAATTAATAACAAAATTTTTATAAATACTTAGACCAAAACTTAAACAAAAAGAATGCATCCAATTACTAGGGCTTTGCTTGAATTTAACGGGGTATTCTACCCGAGATGGTGCGAAATATCGATGTTTTCAAATCGTTGTAAATGAAAAGCTTTTCAATATTTTTATTCGAGGTTTTTTGCAAGTTTTTCTACAGGTTTTGAACAATATTTCGTATTTAATGTTGAAAAAAATATTTTTGTTAATAATGGTTTATTCGACGCCTCGAACTTGAGCCTGCCGAAAATAGTTGCTCCATGGTGGACATGATATCTCCGGTTTAAATATTCTGAAACACAAAATGTAATCAATTTTGTAATCGTGAGACTTCCTACTATCCTCATCTAGGAAAATTTTCTTCAATTTAAATCAGACGTTTGAAAAAAATGACGATTTTTTGACCTCTTGTCCACCGTCCCGAAAAAAATGGTTTCGAGAAAAACGAGTTTAAAGATTTACAAATATGGCACTTACAAATGATTACGGTTAATCAGCGATTCCAGGACCATACATTGCTCCCTCTTCTTTCTCATAAAACTCGTTGTCTACATCTAAAATATTAAATAAAAAAAAATCGATTTTTCGGACCATCTCGAGTAGAATATAAGGGGGTATTCTACCCGATAGGATTTCTAAATATAATAATATTGATTTTTCAGTGAATAGAAATAGTTTTAAGTTGTATATTGATGCAATTTACTCCTAAATAATTAATTGTATTTATAATTTTCTACCTTTAACATATTTCATTGTCATTTAGTCAGTAAGGATTTGTATCCATTAAGCAAAGCAAAATATAATTGTCAGAATAGAAATTTCAGAGCAGTTTTGACACAGTTTCGATACTGATTTTATACCTATGGTTACTTGGGAAAATTTGCTTTGAATCATCTGTAAACTTTTCTTTAACTTTATTATGTTATAAACTCTGAATATACTTACTTTGAATACAAAAGGCATCAAGCTCAGCACTTCAACAAAGTGGGTACAAAGATCTTTGATCGTATGGATGTTATAGTAATCCTTCGGAAGGAGAAGTTCTCACCTACATATGACAGGCCGAGAGGAAGAGCGGGCTAAAATTTATATAAGAGCTAAAGTGAAATAATTAACATCTCAATGCAAGAATGGCACAAGTAATACAGCTTATAGTGAAAATGAAACGACTTAAAAGTAAGAGCAAAAATGGTTTAACAATTCTTTCAGAGCAAAAACAGTATAGTGATTTATTTTCTTTTTGCTTCAAACATATTTCGTTTCGCTCACCATAGAAAACCATAGAAAAGGTCAAATAAGATCAAACCTTAGTCGGAAAATTCCAATAAAATTCAGACTAAAGAGCACCGAATTCGTATCAAAACTTAGACCAAAAATCAGGTCGATATATAAATAAAAAATCGGAACAAACTCAGTTCAAATACTGACCACAAATCAGACCTATATTCAGAGTCAAAATCAGACAAAAACTCAGACGAAAAATTAGATCTCCAAAAAATCAATTGAAGTTTTTCACTTCACTTTCAAGCCTGACACTTCGTCACTTCCTTTTTCATAAAAACACTTCGGTTTCCCAGTTTCAATGAAAGACTAAAATCGATAAAAAAAAAATCTAAATATGCTCATTTCTGTAATATTCTCAGAACGGTGTGTTTGAATTTATATCCCCTATATAAAGTAAAAAGCAGGGACCGAAAATAATGATTATTTTGCAAAATTAAATGAAAAAAATCAACATGTTCTAATTGTCGGAGAGCATAGTTGAGTACACCAAAATGATACTGGCTGCACGCTTTATTGAAACCAGTAAAGATTTTTTTTTTTGAGCATTACCCCTAAAAATCGAAAATAATTATTATGTATTGATTTTTATTTTTTAAATCTAGTTTAAAAATTATTTTTGATTTTTATGTTTTTGCTCATCCGAAAAAATCAACTTATGATTTTTATTATTTTTTTCGAGAATAAAAATTATTATTTGAGTTAAATTTTTTTGCTTAAGAATAAAAATTATTTTTTGAGTTTTATTTTCATGCTCGGGAATAAAAATTATTGATTGAGTTTAATTTTCTTTCCGAAATGAAAAACTCGAAACCTCATAAATCCTTGTTATTGAGAGTACGGTTATTGCATGTTCGTCAATTTATAGTCAAATTTTCCATAAAATATTTTCCTCCAACATATTAACCCTTTGGCACCAACAATTATGGGTCTTTTTAGCACTTTTCGAAAAAGTTTATTTTTTGACCCATTACAAGGGTTGATAGAGGGTTAATATGTTCCAAAAATATGTTGCTCATCAAATTTTACTAGAGGTCACTGAACAACAAAAATTAGCATACATCCTTTAGTATATTCTGAGACCTCTTTTGTTTATTTAAATACCTATGTAGCAACACTGATGACGCACTGTCATATAATTTATTAGAATTTGATTGAAAATTAAGAGGTAGACGATTTTAGTAGAAGGCTAGTGGAGGATTTTATTTCTAAATGATTTTATGCAAAAACGCGACAGTTTCGAAGAATTCTGTCAATTTGTTTTTGGCTTGAAAAATTCCCCAAAATAAATTATGGTCCCTCATTCAAAAAGTTTTTTTTTTTTCGCAAACTAAGCACATAAAACCAGATAAATTTTGAAAATATGTCAATTTCTTATTACGCATCAAAAAACACTTTGAAGTGAACACTTTTTTAAAAATCACTTCGATTTTTTAAGAATTTCACTTCACAAACAAAATTTCAAAACGACAGCCCTGGTAGTTACCATACCAAACGAACGAGATTGGTCAAAAAACTCGCTGAGTTGGAGGTGGTTGAATTTTGGCATTTTGATCAAACAGCCCTGGTTTCGGATCCATGTAACTAATTCCTCTAACCTATTGCATTTAGAAAATTTTATTCAAATTGTTTTCAATAGAATTTTATACAATTTTTCGGAAAAAGGAAAAAAAATTTAAAAATCCAAATTTGGACTTTTTTTTTTCGAAATTTTGACTTTTCTTTTAAAAAAAGGAACTTTGGTTTTTTTTTGGAGAGCGGAGGGGGGGGGGGGGGGAGGTTGGCGAATCAAAAGAAAGCTCAGGTGTTTTCCTTTGACAACATTGAAGTCCAAAAGCTGCAATAAATGAGATTTCCAATTCTATTTCCTTTAGTTTTTGTAATAGCGTATTCCTTATTTTTTAAATATTTTTTTTTGTTAATTTCGCTATTAATTTTCCATAGCTCGGGCAATGTTTTATAAATTACAATAAATTCATTCTAAAATCTTTCCATTTTTGCACGATGCCCACCCAAAAACGTTTGCTTTTCAATGTAGAAATGTCTGAAGTCGGACCAACATGCGTTTACACAATTGAGCATGTCTTCGAGCCGTTGGCGAAAATTTGAATCTTTTGATTTTCTTCGAGTATAGAGCATAGACCGCCGTTTTTTGCGTCCACATGATTCGTCGTGAGCGCAATTGAGAGTCTATTGACTATGAACAGACTAGTGCAAGTCAGCTTTTACACACATCGATTACGGCCCGATTCCACTCACTGGGCAATACCCAGTGAACCAAGAAGCGAACGTTTGCCTAAAACTATCGCAAACAGGCTCGGAAACGAGCGTTTTGCGGTCGAAAATACGATCGTCGCATGAACATTCGCTTATGCGTGTTTGCAAACGATAATTTTGTGAGCATAAACATAACAAATAAACAATAATAGACAAGAGAGACAACAAACGGTTTTTTTGTCACACAACATAATAACAAAAAAATGAGCGTCGCAAGATCATTCACTTAGTGCTTCTAAACGTCCTCGCAAACGGTAAGTTTGGGAGCTTGAATATGACAATATTCAAATTAATAAGTAAAAGAGACAACAAACGGTTTCTCTGGTTTGTAAAAAGTTTTGCAAAAGGCTCGATTATGATATTTTTTGCAAGTGTCTTATAATGCAGACACACGAGAGTGCATTTCAGGCAAATTTAACATTTCGTTGAAATGAGTCTGAAATGCAGAATTTCGTGTCAAATGAAATTCTGCATTTGAAACTTATTTCGTTGAAATGCGTCTAAAATGAAGAAAGTAACTAGCAACCCACAAACACAAGGTTGTAAAAAATAGGAAAAATTTAAGATTTGGATTTTGTTTTCATAACAGCTGATCTTGTAATATCTATTAAGTAAAAGAATCATAAAGTAGCTCATTGCTATTCCTCCAATCATCCATAATTGTTATATAAATTATTGGTGTCCAAATCTAATTGAAAGGCAACATTTTTATATATTTTTAATTA
Organism: Toxonevra muliebris; assembly: GCA_963691655.1. Classification (NCBI taxonomy): domain Eukaryota; kingdom Metazoa; phylum Arthropoda; class Insecta; order Diptera; family Pallopteridae; genus Toxonevra; species Toxonevra muliebris. The sequence goes on along the minus strand of OY829328.1, from coordinate 79,150,751 downwards.
CACGAAACAAACACAAAAATTCCGTTTCTTCTCCAAACTTTTTATCTGTCAAAAAATGAATTTTAAATTACTATTTTGTCGTGTGTCCACCTAAATTTAAAATGCAGAATTTCAACGAAATGCACTCTCGTGTGTCCGCACTATTAAACAAAACTTTTGCTGCCACAAACCGAGCGACATATCGTCGCCTGAGAATTGATTTGGCGTATGTGTGTAAGTATTGCTATACCTATACGCCAAATCAATACTCAGGCGACGATATGATTGGTTTTCGTATCGTTTTCGGATCCGGTCACGATAGTTTTGCCAAAATCTCGTAAACGGTATCGTTTACAAAGATTTTGCTCACTGGATATGGTTACACTATCTCCATTTTATCGTTATTTTTTTAACAAATTTTTGAGCATAGGAAAAAGCGACAAAGAAATGTCAAAATTTCAATTCCAAAGTTTATTTTTGTTACGAAAAAAATCCGCCATACTTACGCTGGTGTGTTCATGGTCATTGAAATATTGGATCAATGTTTCCAATTTTGGTAAAATGGACAACACGTAACAAATTTAAATAGAGTTTTTATCTATTTTTCTATGTTTGTTTGAAATCTAGAGATATTTTCGTTTGATTTGGCATTTCATTCAAATGTTTTTACTCTTCCTTTCTTCAATAATTCTTCGGTTTCTTTGTTATTAGAAAATTGTTTTACTGGTAAATATTGAAATCTACTTCTAAGATGAAATTTTTAAAATTTTAATTTGTTAAGTTTATAATATAAAATCTTCCTTCTAAAGCTTAACAAAAAAATTGCATATGGTAATAAAATCTCAAATAATAATCATGTACCCAACTCCTACGTGTCTCACAAATCTGTCTATCTTTTCTAAATACAAAACGTCAACCGCATCAGCAAAATGAATGTGTCCCATATCGCATTACTACCAATCTTCAAAAATCTTCATATTCATTTATTATTATACATGAAACGAGGATATGAAGTTACGAGTATTTCTTAAAATCTACTTTTACATACTTGATATTAACTTTTGTGCAACATTTTCAACATTTTGACCACAAAAGCTTGAACGGAAATGAACAACATAGAGAAAGTTAAATTTACTTATAAGGAATAAGGAATGCTATAAATGCCACACAACACAAAGCATCCATCCATTGAGTAGTAGGTGGAAGAAGAACAATGGAAAGTAGCGAAAGACTTTAGAAATGAAATCTGCATTTTCTTGCATAGATTTTGAAGAAAAGTGTCTAGGAAAATATTGCTGACTTTCATAAGATTACAATAAAGTAAGCCACAATACACACACACACACACACACACACACATCCATACTCTCCCTTCCCACACACACACACTCATGCAATACTAAAATAAACATATTAACGCATATGAACCGCATATCAGTTGCTTGACAGACACATATCTTACAGCGGTCCGACGGTCCCAGAAAAGGGATAAATATAGCCACAAAAATATTGTTGTTGTTGTTATTATTAGATTTTGGTATGCGTATGATAAAGTTTATTTAGTTTTATCTATATTTGTTGTCCTTTAGTAAGAAAAATCAACGTTCTCAACTTAATACAAAACAATACAATTTTTGTGCCAAAAAGAAAATATCACATTTCATTTCATTATACTACAAGAATTGTGCATGTAGTAGTTAGAAAATTTTGTATGTCTTGAAATTAAGTTGTCTCGCCCACAATGACTAATTGCTTAATTAGCATATGGTCTTGACATGACAGCAACAGCCGGAATAATAATAATAATAAAAACAACAACAGCATTTGAGAAGAGTGAAAAAAAACTAAACAAAAAGGACTTTCAGGATATGTGAGTATATGCATGGAAAGCAACCTTTTTTCAAGGTTGACATATTGTTAAGTATAAAAGTTTGAATTTCTTAAAATTAACCTTAAGGTGCAGTAATTTTGTAAAGAAGGTAAAAAACGAGAAACGAGAAAGCTTATCAATATTTTGGCAGGACATATAAAGATATAGGACTTACATATCACACATACATACACTGGCGGTCACAAAAACCGCACCACCCACCAGTTTCAAGAAAATCGTTTAAAATGGGTATGGGCTTAAACCTGATTTTGTTTTAGTGAATGTAATTTTTTTTTTTTTTTTTTTGGGAACAAAATGAACAAAATTGCAAATTGAAAAATCATACATACACACAAATTTTATTACTTTTTAATTAAAACAAAAATATGGAAGAAATTTCACGTTTTTGAGGGTATTGATTAAAAGTATGTAAAAATTAAAAATATTTGTTATTTTTTGAAGGTGTAAACTAAGATTAATTTGTTTCATACTTATAGTCATAAGCAAAATTGTTTAGTTTGATGGTGCCCGTCTCTTAGCCTTTCTTATGGCCGTTATCTCGAAGGCAAAGAGTCGACAAGCACTTTAAGGATATCATTCGTTATTTTTTTTAATACTAAACTATTTTAAGAGCTCCAACAAGGAATTTTTTATTCTTTGGCATGTTTTGAGCAACATTCCCTTTCATTATATGAATAGAGGTGCCTTATCGGACTTAAACCGCGCGAGTTACCTGATCATTCCCTCCAGTAAATTCTAATATCATCGAAAACATTTTGAATCTGCAAACAAATAAGGATCAATAATTTAACTTTTTTACTATTTCTAAAATTATCAAACATCAGGCATTAATTATTAATTAAATCTTGCCAATTTGGCGTGATAATAGGCTACAGAAGTCGTCCGGAAAAATAACGTCATTAATGAGCGGACGCGTACAATAATTGGCTTACAGCAATTGCTCCATAAAATTTTAGCCATATTTTTGGGCACTCACAGTCCCTTCAATATAGTATAAGGGATCCATCCAAACTATCCGACTTTATGGGAATTTGACTATTTTCGCTACACAGTTATCCTTGTATTTCTCTATATCTGAGCAACGCAAGTACCGAAGATTAAATGCGCATACAAAATTTAGTTTAATTTGCCCGATCATATAACTTTTCTCGAGTCTGCCAGAGTTCAATTGCTGTAGTTTTTAGTCCATGCCAGGCGATTTGTTTCCATCCATTTCGTCAACAACGACTTTTTGGCTGATCATCTCCCATACAGACCGAACTTTTGTTTCTTTCTGCGTAAGTTTTCGACATTTATATACACGTTGTAATAGCTCGATAGTCTAGTGGGTAGTGCACTAGACTTTCATTTGGGAGGTTCGGGTTCGATTCCCGTCTTCGGTGGTTAATTTTCATTACTTTCTTATATTCACTATCAATATGAAGTGTATGAGAATTATAAGATAGTGTACAAGTACACACATTGGTTGGTAATGGCAAAACCACCAAGCCGATAAAAAAAATTGCCACACCGCCGTTCGGAATCGGCGTTAAGCTGTAGGTCCAACTATGTGGTATCACAATGGGCCGTTCAGGCCTAAGTGTGTCTCTCGACAGCCACTCCAACCAAACCTAATAGCTCATAAGCTCAGTCCTTATTGTGACTACACTTTTGATTCGATAATTTATGGTTCTCTTTCAGGTTATGCCATTTTCTTTCGTATTTGTCTTCCATAGTCTTCTTGACCCTTTTGTCCTTTCAAGCGGATACAATTTGCCTTTTTTTCTAGATCAGTCCAACAGCAGTTGAATGTAGGCATCAGATTTCTTCAGATATTTAACTTTATGACACTCCTTGATACCTAAGAATAAAAATTTCGACATTTTGGTGGTGCGACAATTGTTTATATTTTGCAGTTGTTTTCGGCACTTTTTCAAAAATTCTTCTTTTCGCCAAACAAGCGCAATAAAAAATGGTATATTCCGTTTAAATACATTCTTAAAACATAAACAAGGGAATGTCCTTTACAAAGGAAGGGAAATTTGTGCAAAGTTAGGAAATATTATCGAAATTGCAGCAGTATTGCAAGTGGTGCGGTTTTTGTGACCGCCAGTGTATATATGTATACATATGGGGCACGTGACTTTATTAGTTACGCAAATATGAAAATGTTGTGTGTGTTTTAATGAAAATGACAAGTTTACGTCATGCTTAAACATAAATGAGCGCACTAATACATGTGTGTGTGTATGTGTAGTGCATATCTTCTTTGTAATTAAACCATATTCTAAAGCATACTTTAAGGGTTGATTTTTATGTAGGTTATCGATTTTATTTATTTCTTTCCTTTCTTTTTATACAATTTTAAATTGAAATTTATATTAATACCTTAAAGAAAATTCAACTCATCCAAAACCATTCCCATTCAGAGCAGATACCTCTACTCTGAATGAGAATCAGAGCATTCAAAAAAAAAGTAATAAAAACTTTTATACACATAAACACTTCTTCTATCTACTACTTATACGCTTATTTTACTTTATTTCTACTTAAAAGAAATGCTTAAAAAAAAAAAAAAAAAATAAATAAAAAGAAAAACTAACTTTTTTTTTTCTTATTACGCGCTAATGAAATTCAATTGCCGCCATGATATCAAGGCATCCTTGCCGAAGCATAGTATATGCATTGACAGACAGTAGAAAACAAGCCGCTTTCTTCTTATTCAGCAGCAGATTCAGTGCTAGCTTCATTGCATTTCAATATTGCATATTGTGTATTGTGAGACAAATATAAGATTTTCGTAACAAAAAAAGAAAACCAGCAGCAGCAAATTCCATCGTCTATCATCACTACATCAATTGCTAAAGATTTAAAAAACTTTTTATCCTTCTACACTCTCACGTAAATCCAGAGTAATAAATAAAAACCTAAATTGAAATATTTTTATGTCTGCACTTGGTATTTTGTAAAAAATTTATGAGATTTTCTTTTGTTTTAGCGTTTTTCTACAATTTGTGTGTATGTTTTGTATTTATAAAAATTTTCCTCAATTGTTTTTTAACAGCTTCATACGCGGTCCTGAAGGATATTATTTTATTAGTGCACTTAAGACTTTCAGTGATTTAAAAAGTTGTATAGATTTGTCTGCACATTTAAAGGGTGCTGCATTCGTCATTACATATGACATGGCTTAAGGCCACAAAATGTTTCAGTGAGTTGAAGTCTGTTCAGAAGAAAACTAAGTAGAGCTCAAAGGCCAGCTTTCATTGATTGGAAACTGTAATTGTGATGGCTTGACTGTTTTTAATGGAACCATTAGCGGATCCAAGGAAGGTTTTTGGATTGACCCCTTCTCCCCTTACCGTTGAAAATTTCATATATTTGGATTGTTGGCCATGAATAATAATAATAATAAAAAATTTAAATTTCCTTTTTAGAAAATCTTTGGATTCGTTAGTGGTTGGAACAATATTAGTATATATTAGGCTATCGTAGCCTCAAGTAAAGTCAGAGTCAGAGAAATAGGGTACAAGAAACTACGGACATAAGCACCGAATATGCCTACTTTGCGGAAGAGAAATTTCGTACCCAAACTGAATTTCACGAAGGGATTCGGTATATTTTTCTAAATAAATATAGATTAAAGAAGACATTGTGTTGGAAATAGACAACACTGATGGAATCAAAATAAATGTCGGGGTCCGGGCAGGAGACACCTCAATATTGCCAAATCAATCCGACGGCCGGATGAACCAAGTGTTTTCAAAACCGAAATTTTAATAAATAATAATAAATAACTTCAAAACAAGGTTAAAATATTAATATTTACAGATAACTAAGCGCAGCAGCAGAAACAATCTCAGCCTCCTAGCAGATTAAAGCTCAAGACCCAAAATTAATATCTTCTAAATTAGTTAACCAATACAGGAAGTTGCTCTCCACTCTAAGTCATAGGTTTGACATTGGATTTCAGGTCACAAAAGTATTGAAGACAATGTAAAAACCGGGGAATAAGCGAGGTAGGGTTATAGGTAAAGGTATTCCTTAAGCACAAATAGTAGCAATTTCCCTAAGCAACTGCTTTAAAGGAAAAAAAAAAAGATTTTCCATCGCTCAAAAACTCACCGACCTTTTGGTCAAACATACCCTGTTTCGGAGCCATGTAACAAATCACCTATTGCATTTAGAAAATTTTATCCAACAAGTTTTCGGCAGATTTTTATTCTATCTTTTGAAAAAAACAAGAAATTTAGAAATATGCAAAATTTGGGCGTTTTTTCCAAAATCAAAAATAGTTTTTTTCAAAAATCAACCTTTTTTTTGGGCAAAAGAAAGCTCAGTTCTTTTCCTGTGAGAGCTTTGAGGTCCAAAAGTGGGATAAGGCTTGCTTATCTATCAAAATGGACTTCGAGTAACTCGAAACACAGACTCGGCGAGTTTTTGAAATCACCCATATATGTATGGTATACATGTTCTTTATCAGAGATGGAATATGTCTATCTGCTTGTCATCAGCCCTAGTAGTAGGAATGGGCTAAAGTTTTCCACTTGTTGGAATTAAAATCAAAAAGAATTAATTATAATCTTGGAAGAAAAAAGAAATTCCTCAGTACTTATTTAATTTCTTTGGGGAATTGCATATTTTAGATTACAAATTACACAGCCACACAAAAAAAAAAATTGTATTTAGAGTCAGGAGGCCAGACCATGTTTATTATATGTTTTTGGGGGGCTCACTGAATCCGAATCAGAGGTCCAAAAAATCCAAGCGCATCAGGGGTCCGACATAACCTCAAAAAACCTCATAAAAAAATGTTTTTCGTATCTGGAGATCAGCCCATGTTTACTATATGTTTTTGGGGTCACTAAATTCGAATTCGAGGTTCAAAAAAAAAACCCGGCATATCAGGACTCGGACATAACCACAAAAAAACTCATGCAATTTCTTTTCCAACCCAGGGGCCGGACTGAATCCGAATTCGAAGTCCCAAAAATCCCATTATGTCAGGTTTTCGACTTAGCTTAGATAACGAGATATGAGAGGCTGAGAGGAAAAGTGGTATAACTTCTACGTTCAGAAAAAAGCAGAATAATTTTACTTTAGAGCAAAAACGAAACGAAATATGTTCAGAGCAAAAGTGAAACAAAATATGTTCAGAGCAAAAACGGAACAAATCACTATGGTATTTTTGCTCTAAAGGTATTATTATACCATTTTTGCTCTTACTTTTAAATCATTTCATTTTCACTATAAGCCGTATTACTTATGCCGTTATTGCACTGATATATTAAATTATTTCACTTTTGCTCCCATATAAATTTTAGACCGCTTTTCCTCTCTCTCAGCCTGTCATTTAAAAATCGAAAGTGAAATTTGGAATCACTGAATTTGTGATTAATTTTCATTTATTCCCTTTCCATTTTCTTTCTACTTTATTACTTAACCATATAAAAGAAGCTGAGAGGAAAAGTGGTAGAACTTTTTAATTCAGAAGAAATGGAACAATTTTACTTAAGAGCGAGAGTGACATGAATATTGTTCAGAACAAAAGCGAATCAAAATATGTTCAGAGCAAAAGTGAAAAAAATATCTTCAGAACAAAAACGGAATAAATCACTATGCGGTTTTTGCGCTGAAAGAATTGTTATACCATTTTTGCTCTCACATTTAAGTCGTTTCATTTTCTCTCTAAGCCGTATCACTTGTGCCGTTCTTACACTGAGATAATAAATTATTTCACTTTGGCTCTCATATAATTTTTAGCCCGCTTTTCCTCAGAGGCTGTCATATGTTGCACGTTATGTTGAAAACCTGACATGCTGGGGGTTTTTAGACCTTGGATTCAGATTCAGCGACTCCAAAAACATTGAGTAAACATGGTCTGACCACCGAGCTCGAAAAAAAATTTTACGAAGTTTTTTGAGGTTATATCAGATCACTGACATGCTGGGAAACTTCGCCAGTCGTCTATGCTATGTGCGCGCTGGCACCGGTTGATAAGAGCAAGTGCAGTCAAGTGCTTCCAACGAAGATTCGGTTGCCCTCTTCAGCGCGTTCCACAACCGTGGCTCGAATTTCCTAGCCAGCGAAGCCGCTCTAGTTTTATGCTTTTAACTACGTCAATGCCGGCGTGAAGCTCATGCAGCTCATGGTTCCAACTTACAGTTTCTCATCATTGGTGGTCAATATCAATGTCTCAGCGTCATACACTAGGACGGGAATGATGACTTATAGAGCGTTATTTGCAATTTTCATTGCAATTAATTACAAATGATAATTCCCAAGAATTGAATTGACAAAAGTCACAATTCCATTACAATTAATTAATTACTTATGCCAATTAGAAGAAATTGTAATTGAATAGGAATTTAATTCCTAAAGTAATCATTACTACCCAGCTCTGGCTCTAGGTAATGATTTAATAGAAGATCTCAGGAATTGAGACCTTGGACATTTGAATTTATATTGAGTTGTAAGAAAGCTAAGGTAGTTATCTCATACCCTTACACAAATAAAATGACTGCAGAATAAAAGAGACATCGTTTCCAGATGACGGAAAGTAACTCTATTATTACAAGGTTTCAGTAAAGTTAACGAGAAAGATTTTAGTTTCTGAAAATCAGGATATTACTAGGACTAAACCTCAAAAATTTCGTTACTTTAACCAATAAATTATATACTTTTTTAAAAATGAATCAGTTGGCGTTCTCTGGCTTAGTGTACTACACTAATTTTGACACTTCGCACAGGTAGTTAATTTAAAATAAACGGCGCGCTAACCCGCATTATGTGGAATATCGGAGGCCCACGGGAGGGCAGGCGTCAGCTGCTTTCAATGGTGACCAGCTCCGTTATACTGTATGCAGCACCCATCTGGGCGAACGCAAAGAAGACACATCTGAAGGGCATTCGCTCGATTTATAGGCTCAGTGCACTGAGGATTGCCAGCGCCTATCGTACAGTGTCGGACGACGCCATTTGCGTCATAGCAAGAAAATTGCCCATTGACCTACTAGCAATAGAAATGAAGCGCCTTTATAGTATAACTGGAGAAAGGCCAACGAACGTCAGGAAAACAGAAGAGAGGAAGCGTACCATTATGGAATGGCAGCGAAACTGGGAGCAGTCCAAAAAGGGTCGCTGCACCTTTAACCTAATCCCTAATATAGCAGCGTGGATGGAGCGCAAACATGGAGAAGTCGATTATTTCGTCACCCAAATGCTCAGCGGGCATGGGTGCTTTAAACAATATCTGCACAGATTTAAACTTGAAGAAGACCCGTTCTGCCCGAACTGCCCGAGCGAACCCGAGGACTCAACACACATCATTTTCCACTGCCCACGCTTCAACAGCATCAGGGAGGAACTAGAGAGAGCTTTTGGGGAACCCCCCACGGTAGCCAACTTGACAGCACAGATGTGCCAAACGATAGAGAAGTGGAATGCAGTATGCAAGATGGCGAAGAGCATTCTGACATTATTAAGGAATGCTGAATCTGAACGTAAAGCCGAGCGTGCGCAACGAAATATCGCAAATACAGAAGACGACGAGGATGGGTGATGAACAATAAACAATTATTGACACAACACAAATAGATCCAAACAACAGAATCAACAAACGAGTAACAGCATAAAGCTGAACCAGCCCTGCGAAGTAATACCAACTGGTAGTCCCGCGGGGAGAGTGGTAGGAGAGGAAGTAGGTGGTTTTAGTCGGTAGGAATCCGACATAACCGTAGAACTGGAGTTCTACGGTATCTATGAAGATTTCCACCTGCCAACGTACAAAAAAAAAAAAAAAAAAAAAAAAAAAAAAAAAAAACAGGTAGTTAATTGTATACGATTTGAAGACCACGATTTTAGATAACCTTCTGTTAGACCCTGATCTAGCAGCTTGTGACATTATGGTAATTTCCTTCCATTTATCAACCTGTTTATATTTATATGAATGATGTGATTTTTTCATCCAAGAAAAGTTAAGTGTTTCGAAGGAGTTATGATATTTTTGGTTTGCTTATTGGTTTCTAGAACGAAGTTTATTATCCAAAGTGATGACGATTTCTTCTCAGTCTCATATTAGACAGCAATGGATTTTACTTTTAAATGACTGTGGAAACTTCTATTTCGATGGATATTTCTTCACTCAATATTTGCGAGAGCTCATACTTTTCTGAAAAAATTTCCTTTAAATAATGAACAACATTAAATCAAATACGAACATAATCAATTTGATGTTGGATACTACAAGTTTCTCACTTTTCCACTTTCCATTTACTGCGCAATGAGTCTCATGTGTCCTGGTAATCGTTTCTCTTCAAATTTAATAATGATCAACGCCACCACATGATAATCGCTGCATAATGACGCTGATGATGATGTGAGTTTCTCACGCTTTCCCGTTTCTTGAGTTTCCTTCCTTCTCTTCCTTTCTACCGGCACCGCAAAAATTTCACCAGCAGAACCAGAAAAACAAATATTATTTTTGTTTTTCTGAAACTTACATACACAGTACGACACAGTACGTGGAAAACAAGTCTGAAGTTTTGCAAAGTTGTTTTTTTTGTTTTTTTGTTTTTTTTTTTTTCTATAGCGCACAGCTGCCGTTGGCAATATGGAAACGCATCATTTATGCGCGTAGGAAGAAGTTTTCGCTTAAAGCGGAAATAAAAGTTTTGCAAATAATTCTTTTTCTCGGCGGTAATTTTTGGCATACGAGTGAGAATGTGTGTTTGTCTAGAAAGTGAGTGTGTGTGTGTGTTTGTGTGTGGGATGAAAAACCACCAGCAATAGTAATAAGCCGCAACAGCAATTGCAACAATCTAAGTAAGTAATAGCAGATAAACTGTTAGCAGACATGTATGTGTGTGTGTGTGTGTGTGTAAAGGGTAAAATATATGGGCGGGGGATTTGTGATTTTGTAAAGTGCTGTGCAGCATGTGTGGCATGCATGCGTCGTGTTGATATGTAATGCAACAATCATGTCATACAAGTATAAATAAATATTGTGTTTTATAATAATGAAAAATTCAGAAGTTAAGTGATTTATTTAAGGTTATACTGTACTAAAATAAAAGTTTTTTTTTCATAGTATGAGAATGGCTGAACGATTGACCCAATTGAACTGCGCTCACGTGGTTCTTCCTGAAATCATAAATAGGTATAAGTAAGCAAAGAAGTTCCAAAACTGATTGCCCTTCAATTGCCATATTGCTTCGCTTAAACGATTGTGTAAGAAAGAAACGACTTCAGATCGTATAAATCTCTTGAAATTAGCAACGAATAGCCCGGTATTGAAAGTAGAATAACCACAGCTCTTTTAAAGTCATCAGGAATCATATAAAAAAACCACAATGTTTTGTATATTAATATCATCTTCAAATAGATCCTGAACTTGGATAAAAACGTCTTCGTCCTCCTGCCTTCTTTCAAAGTTTGGTCCTCTTTCGGAAAGTTTCTCTAAAATTTGAGGCATGTTTTTTGCGAATAGAAAGAATTTCAACCATTTCACCCCAAAACTATTAATATTATTGAAACAAAGAATATAACCAAATGAATGAGTCCCTGAGCCTGAAAGATAGTATAAGTTTTCCCGAAAGCACCAGAAATCGGACTTATCGATTATCTAGAAAAGGCTAAAAAGCAAAACAAAAATCGCTGAAACGGCCACGATGTACCATAAAATAATTTACGAAAGCTTCTTAACAATTTTCATTTCGTTCCATAAAGTTATTTTTTTTTAAGAAACAAAAATAACAACACGATCCCGCGATAATTTGAATCGAACTCGTTACGTTCTCTAGTATTACTTTTCGCAAAATAACCTGAGGTTCTTCAATTTGGATAATAACTATTTTTGTTTATGATTTAAAAATATTTTTTTTTTTTTCATTTGATATAATTTTTTTTATTTGAGCAACAGAAAATTACAAAAAACATAGACCCCAGGAATCGACAGCACCAAAAATCGAATACCAGGATCTAACCTGAACCCCATACTAGAATTAGCCCAGAGCAGATTCATCTTATCATTTCGGACTTGTGCGAATGGCTTGGGAGCCAAGCTTGAACTGGTAATGGGTCGAACATTTCTCTGATCTTTAAAGTGTTTGGTAGCAGCGTTTTTTATGACATATTCAGCATGATTTATTAGCTCAAAGGGAAGAGTAAAAAGTTTCGCTAAAAAACGTCATGAATATCGAGTCCTAATATTTAATCACCCGCATTTTTACCAGTTTGAATTAAAAAGTCTAGAACCAGATTAACCGAGACGGGAATCGAACCCGAATCTCCCGGATAAAAGGCTAGAGCACTACCCACTAGACTATCGAGGTCTGGTTCGAGGATCGAGGATTTGGTTCTCTACATTCGTCAGCAATTTAATTCCACTGCCTTCATATTGATGTTGAATATAAAAAGGTTATGAGAATTAACTATCAGACCGAGACGGGAATCGAACCCGAATCTCCACAGATAAAAGGCTAGAGCAGTACCCACTAGACTATCGAGGTCGTCTAAACGACTGCCAGAGACCTGAACAAAAACAGATCTCTTCTCCAAGCCCTATGCTGCTGAAGGAGTTACAGGATCCAAAGAAGAAGAAGAAGATGTTTAAAAACAAAAATTAAATACAATCACTAACGTATCTAAGGGGGAAGGGGAAATTTATTTCTAACCTTCCCCGTGGTCGAAAGAGCATACCCAAAAAAAGTGAAAAATTCGGATGAGGTTGACATATATTCTCCAGATTGAAAACAGGATTGAAACAGACCAGGGTGCGCTGAGCATTAATGGGTGAAGATGATTTTTCTTAAGTTTTGCCGTGAAAACTCCATGAAAAAAGAAACTGGTACGTTTATAACCCCAACCACTTTTTTGTAAACGTTCTGCAATAACATGTCCACTGTCATAACTGTCCGACATATTTTTTGGCATAAGTTTTTACATCGATATTACTCAACAAATTAAAAATTTTCTTTTGTATTTTTTTCTTTACACTGGCAATTAAAATAAAAAAATAGAAAAAAGTTTTGATATTTCGGGGGAAGGGGAAGGGAGGGGTGTTGGAACCTCTAAAAACCCCCTCTAAATACAGTATTGGGTCAGGAAAACACACAGGTTTTTTTATAAGGTGGTTTTGAAAATCAACAAAAAAATAGTAAACTTAATTATTTTGTATTTAAAATTTACAACGTTACTGGCCTCTATATGTTTTTATGAATGGGAGTTACAAATTATTTCTATCTGATTAGGTTGTGTTAGGTTGAGTGGTTGGATTTCCTTAAGCGAGAAGAAACCCAAGTAACGCGATAGATTACCTTTTTGATATGTAACAGTAAGCAAAACAAGTAAGAAATCAAAGAAAGCTTCGAAAAACTTGATGCTCTAATATAACAGGCCCCAGAAACAGTTTACTTGGATCGCAAAGCTTCAGCAGAGTATTTAATTTGATGTTAGAGACTTTCCTTATTCCATTGGAGAAAGATTTGAGTCTATATCCTGCCCAAGCCGAGCAGTTACAAAGGAAGAGTTCTAGACTTTCTACCTCTTCGAAGTCCTGGTAACTGCGAGAGAAGCCATTACATGGAACAAATAGTCTCGCTGTATGTAATTGCAGTGCTCCTTATATAAAGCTTTAATTCGTTCAATTTCCACTAAATATGCCAGAGAGCACACACATACACACACATTGTACCGTACCACACGGTTGCCACTTTGGTAAAATTCTACCAAAACTGGTACATTTTTTTCTATTTTTCTGCGTTTGGTACATTGGTACATGTTTTTAAAATTTGGTACATTCTGTGGGCAAAGTTAGCTTTCATAAAATAATTAAGAATTGTAAACTTATGTTCAAAATTTTTTTTATTAAAAAAGGTAAAATTTAAATATATATATAATATATAATGCCTTCAAAAGAATTATGTGTGGGACGGTAAGAGTCTCATTATATCTAGTCGGCCAAAACTAATACAAAATATATTTTAATTAATATGTTACTTTTTATTAAGGATGTAGTGTGGTGTTCCGGCCTAATTTTTAAGGTTATTTCGGGAATTTTTTATTATAACAAAATAAAATGCGATCATTTCACTTTTTTAATATGTTATTATTGACATCTTAAACTGTAGAAAAAAAATTTGTTTTTGGAGTTTATTTTACGATATTTTTGTAATGTTTTTGACGTCTAAAGTGGGCGCCTAAAACAAAGTTGTGGGGCTGGCCCGAGTGATTCCAGCACTTGTTGTCTTCTTAAACAAAAAATTTAAATAGATTATGGTTCTGTAGGTTTGTCATTCTAGCAGATAGTAGATTTAAACATTTGGATTAAAAAATAACAAAATGGCGGACTTTTTTTTTTTTAAATCGCGTTGTTTTTAGTTGAAAATCGTTGCAAAAATCAGGAAATAATGATTAAAAATAAATAATTCTACTACCTAAACTATTAACACATTAAAAGTTCAGCCCAATCGGTTCGATAGAATTCTGTCAGACCCCTGAGCCGGTCAAAAAAACGTTGTTTCGAGAAAAACCTTTTTTAAATTTTAACAATAGATAAAGTTTTCACAACCGGTGCTCTCGACAATGAGATATAACTTCGTTAATATTTTGAGTTTTGGTTTGAAATTTTTACAGTATACTTTCAATATATTGTACTTTCGAGATACATTTAAAAAAAATAATCGATTTTTTGAAACTCGAGCACCAGACTACATCCTTAATAAATAACATTTAATGTTATTTATTATTTTGGTACATTTTCCTCCCATTTCGTACATTTTTTTGTAAATATTGGTACAAAATAAAATGAGTAAGTGGCAACCGTGCCATATCATATTTGAATATGAAAACTTCCACTGTTCGTCTGTCAAACGACAATAGAACAAAAAAAAAAAACGATGAATAAAAACGCATGTGATTGAAAACGGTAAGTAACAACGCCCTCCAATTAAAATTCTATTTACACGCAATATTAACAAAAGGCATCAAAAAACTATGTGTGTAAGTATGATCCTTGCAGCATCCTGCATCCATCGCATAAACACGAACATTTGCATATTGCATGCATGGAATATTTAGATTGAACACCTTTTCAGAAAAGAACTCTTTGATTTTATTTTTTTATTTTCAGTGTGATGCGTGAAAAGAATACGGGAAAAACAACCCTTTCGTTTTTTTTTTTTTTGGTTTGCTTTGTTTTGTTTCATTCATTATCCTAGATAAAATTGTGAAGCGCAACTGATGCTACAGAATATATTTAAAATATCAGATGCGCGCGATCGTTATGATCATGAGGAGTCAGTCACTCGGAGACTTTTCTCTTATGCAAAATAGCGCCGCTTATTAAATATTTAAATTTATATTCAGTGATCTCTCGTCCTTTTTTTTTTTTTTCTTACTTGTAAACAGCTGTTTTGATATTTTTTTGAGCAAATTTCTAGTGCAAACGTTAAAGGTCGAAAATGAGGTTAATTTGTATGTACTCGTATAACTTTTAAATGTAAATTTTTATTGAAATAAATTTTTAAGTTAAAGAAAGTAAATTATAACTTAAAAGTTAAAGGTGCTTTATACATATATATTCTAAGTATGTTTAGTTTGTGTTGTTAAAGTAAGAATATTTATATTTTCATATTCTAAGCAAACTCAAGGGAAAACGAAAATAATAATAACCAAAAAATAATGCTAAAGACAAGCTACAGGACAATAATGCAGGTACACTCAAAAAAAAAAAAAAAAAAAAAAATTTGGATTTATAACTCTACAAAAAAGTATATGAGTAACTGCAAAATGGTTTTGAATTTTCAAAAAAGAAAAACATAAAAAATACAAAAGTGTATGAAATTTTTATTTGAGTCGATAAATCAGTGCTTTACTTTTTTCTTTTTAAATATTATTTCAAGTATGCGTAACGCTCGTATCTTTTTTCTGACAAAAAAAATGTATATTTCTACCAAAAATTTTTAAAAAACTGTCAATCGATTTGAAAAAACTGAATATTTCGCGGTATGAATTTTTCAATGAAAATTTATAAGGAAAGCAATTTATCCATCATCTTAATCGTCTTCGTTTTCTATTTTCATATCTCCCTCCGTAGTTGTTTAGAATTTGTGCTTAGAAGAAATTTAACGAAGCGATTCCGGCTTTGCTATGAGGTATTCAAAGAAATCAACGCATGCATATTTCAAGTTACATTTGACGATAAGAATCGCCTTCAATGTTTCCACTTCTTTCAAAAGTATATTCGCAACGAGTTGCCAGACGTTTTGCATTGCGATTGATAAATTTGAATTTCCTAGCTTTCAAAAATTTTATATTTTTTTCTTAGTATAAACGCGGTATTTAGGCAAAAAATGTATACTACCGCGAAAGAAACTGTATAGATACGAGCGTTATGTATGCGGGAAGTCCAATTTTGAACCACTTTTTCGAGCAAAGCTAATGATGTTTTCCGCGACTGCAATTGACGCTGGTTTATCAGCATACACGTGTGACTTCATATAAACCCACAAAAAATAGTCTAGAGGCGTCAACTCGCACGATCTAGGGTGGCCAACTTATTGCTCACCGAACTTATCTCTCAATAGGCCTGCTGATTTACGTGCTGTGTGGCCCCAGCGTCGTCTCGTTCAAACTACTACATGTCGACCACATTCAACCAGAAATGAGCTTTGCCACTAAACACAATTTTTCGGTAGAAAAAAACTGGTCTTCCTCAAGTTGCTGCCAGTTCATCAACACCGGCGGCTAAGGCAGCAATATTTTCTTCAGTTCGCACTCTACACACACGGGTAGGTGGATTGTAATCCAATAGTGCAAAATTAGTAGGGGAGTGTTTTTAGGGTTGGAGCATGTTTTGACTTTTGCTTATAACTTCCGTTCAATTCCTATTTTTTATTAATGTTGCTTATAGTTGAAAAGATCTCATAAATTGCAATGCTCTTGCTAAACATCTATACATTCATTAGTGTAACTACAATTTTATTCCAGATGACCCAGAAGTGCTACGATATCATATTATATATCAATTTAAAAAGCTTGACGAGAAGGTTAGCCAAAAATTATCAGATTTAAAATCGGTTAAGCCAATTCCAATATTAGCGTCGGAAGTTGTTTAAAATTCACTCATTGAACAAAGCATTGCATTCATCATTGGAGTAAATAACAAATGAGAGAGGGAGAGAAGACATGAGTAACGACATTTCTCAGAATTATCTGCACTCATAAATAACAAAACAAACACCAACGAGTATTTTGGTTTTCTTTTGATATTTGTTTTTTTCATAGAGATTTCATGAACAAACAAAAAAATAGCCCCAGTTACTGGGGCCTTACCAACTAGTTAAAATATAATAGGATTAATAGTTCAGGAGCTCTGGACATCTACAAAAAAAAACAAAAATTGTAGTCAGGGTCGCAACACTGTAGAAAATCAACAAGAAATGAAGGAATATGATTTTTTTTTTTTTTGGAACAGACAAAAGAAGTATTCAAGAATACAGCACTCAGACAAGTTTCACGTCCATTGTACTATATCCTGTGTTCCCTTTTGCTATTCTTTAAATCTACCAGATTTATTAATAAATCTTAGCAGATCCTGCGGTGTTAGAGAGCTCAGGTCTCCCAACACTCCAGTACCAAATATGCTTACTTTGATCTGGCAGAAAGCGGGGCAGACACTAAGAAAGTGGTCCGCCGTCTCTTCACATTCTTCCTCCAAACCACAGGAAGCACTGAAGGCACTAGCTCCCAGGCCAATCATATGCAAATGTTTGGCCCAAGAGAAATGACCTGTATATAATCCCACCACCAGCCTGTAGCTCTTTCTGTTAAGTGATAACAGAAAGTCTGTTAGACGCTTCGAGATAACAGGTAACATGGTCTTTGTCTGTCTAAAGCCCCTCAGGTCCTCCCATTTACGATTGTGGGTCAAGTCGACCCACTCATTAATGGTGGTCTTGATGGATGTAGACGACAAAGAGGTTCTGGGTCCAGAAAACCAGTTTCCGAACCCTTTCTGGCCAGAAGATCAGCCGATTCATTTCATCAACAGCATACTATTGTGTTTTCTAACACAATCAAGCCTGGATTTACAAGGCATAACCAGTTTAGACGTGGTTAGAGGATTAAGCAAGGATTTGAGAGTAGCCTGACTGTCACTAAATACACATATACTCCTTTCTTTCCAACCATTATCAATAACATGGTCCATTGCCTTGATGATTGCAAAAATTTCTGCTTGAAAAACAGAAGCATACAACCCAAGGGAGAAGTGATCATTTTCAATATAGACCCCATTTTCAATTAAGACCCCAGAACCCGAACCGAATTCTGTTCTGGAGCCGTCAGTGAAAATACGCTTACTTATGGCTACAAATAACATGAAAATCAAAGAAAAAGAAAGGAAAAGAAAATGGAAAAACTACTCTTGAAAATCGGAAAAAGAGATCTGAAATCAAAATAAAAATCCATCCATGTATTTCCAGAATCAAAACGCATCTTTACTATAAAATTTGCGGAGTTCTGACCCTGATTACAAGCACTGCTCCGACTCTGACAACACACGCCATTTAGCGTCACATAATTTACAGTGTATTCGCGTGATGCAAACACTTCACGCTCTGAACTCGAAATGACATAAAAAGTTTGCTTTCGTCATGTCAAATAATACTGTATATTAACTAAATGAACGCCAGTGAGATATAACGGAGAAACGACACAGTTCCGATCCTGATAGCGCCCCGACCATAACGACAATCCCCTACGAAATTTTGTTACTATGGCTTGAATTGCTTTTTCAGTTGGTCGATTTTGATAACCATAAGATCGAAGGTCGAAGTGAGGGAAAAACATGTCACAGAACACGAATTTTGATAATAAAATTCAATAATTTGTAAGCGTTGTACGGGTGTAAGTTTTTCACTAATGAGATGACAATGCTAATTGAGCATGTTTGACTTTGACACATGTCTCGAATCACAAGGGAACTGTCAAAAATTCGAAACTGAAATTAGTGAAAAATATGTGCAATATCAGGTTTAGGTTTTACCCAGCAGAATTTAACCTTATTATCGATAGGGAGTTCAAGTGATAGAAGTCCGATAAGACGTAGAATTGATGACTCTGCTGACGAACTTAAGCCAGGATTTACAGGGAAAAAATATTTCTATTGGATAAAAAGGACTTCATATTCTTGTGAAAACGAATATGATGGCTCAATTCGAGGTCCTACATCTATCTAGAAGGAGATGATTGCAATATTGGTATAGGATAATAGGAGACACGTGGCTTGAATACCTGCTGACAAAGTTAAGCCTGGACTTGCAGAGCAAAAATATCTATGCTGGATCCAAAGAAACTCGTCCATTGATTTTATATTGCTATGAAGATGAAAATATTTTGGTGGAAAATAATTTCAATTCGGGACTTTGGTTCTACTCAGGAGAAGGTGACTAAATTATCGATCTAGGGTTCAAGTTTAAGAAGCTTTGTCTAAGTTTAGAGTGTCAAAGAAGTTGGGACTGTGATTTAGAGCACTGCGGGTGGAATTCAGCTAGAATTTACTGAGCAAGAATATTTATATTGAATACAAAATAAATCGTTCATTGGTTTTATATTGCTAGCAAAATGAAGATGATCTGAAAACAAAAATTATTTCAAATTCGGGGGTTCAGGTCTAATCAGAAGAAAGCGTTGGATTATGAATGATGAAGTCGTAGGTTTATCAAACAGATGGGAGTGTGACTCGGAATCTGCTGACGTGGTTCAGCGTGGACAGATACAGGACAGATATTTATGTCGGCTACAAACGAAGCGATTACTTCAATAAATAAATAAAGAATTTAATTATAAATTCTTATACTTTTTAGGCTAGAATGGTTCATTGTGGTACTACAAGATTGGACCCATAATTGAGAGGCTGAGAGGAAAAGTGGTATAACTTCTACGTTCAGAAAAAAGTGAAATAATTTTACTTAAGAGCAAAAGCAAAACGAAATATGTTCAGAGCAAAAGTGAAACGAAATATGTTCAGAGCGAAAACGTAATAAAAAACAATGCTGTTCTTGCTCTGAAAGAATTGTTATACAATTTTTGCTCTTACTTTTAAGGTGTTTCATTTTCACGCTAAACCGTATTACTTATGCCATTCTTGCACTGACACACTAAATTATTTCAGTTTATTGCTCTCTTATAAATTTTAGTCCGCTTTTCCTCTCAGCCTGTCATTTATCATTCGAAAGTGATATAAAACCGAATCGTCCTCATTTGAGAGGCTGAGAGAAAAAGTGGTATAACTTCTACGTTCAGCAAAAAATGGAATAATTTTACTTAAGAGCAAAAGCAAAACGAAATATGTTCAGAGCGAAAGTGAAACGAAATATGTTCAGAGCGAAAACGTAATAAAAAACTATGCTGTTCTTGCTCTGAAAGAATTGTTATACCATTTTTGATCTTACTTTTAAGTCGTTTCATTTTCACTCTAAACCGTATTACTTATGCCATTCTTGCACTGACACTCTAAATTATTTCACTTTTGCTCTTTTATAAATTTTAGCCCGCTTTTCCTCTCAGCCTGTCAATTGCACACTTTTTTATATTTCTCATTCACTTCATATCACGGGTGAAAGTCTAGTGAGCTACTCACGCGACTATCGAGGTCGTTAAGCGAAACAATGGGGAAACAAAATTTCTAATTGTATACCAAAAAAAGAAAAATTCCAATCAGAGTTGCTTGGGCCCTGTTTACTCGCTGCGACTTTTGCCACTTCGAAAACAAATTTTAATGATTTTTCATTATCGTTACATTAATGTTAATAAAATTGTATAGAAATCAGTGCCAATCTGTACCAAATCAGTATAAGTATTTGCGTACTGAGTTAAGATTTCGGAATAAGTACAAAAATAAGTACATGCACTCATGAAATCAGTACGTCTGACAGCTCTAGCCTCAGATCCTGAGGTAAGTTACTGCTCTTTCCATAGAATGAGAAGAAATTTTTCTATGTTTGCTTGAGATTTTTGTACTCGAGATTTAAGAAAAGAAAGAAAAAAGGGAGCAACAAGTGATATCGAGAGCCGCGGTAAACCTGAAATAATAATAACCTAAAATTTATCTAAATTTACCAGGACCTACCAGCTATAAAATTTTCTATCACATGAATTTGGTTTTCAAGCCTAGAAAAAAGTTGAAATTAATAATTTCGACCGACAAACTCGAGCAGGTAAAATTTCGAATATCTTGAAATACGCTCTCGGTTCAGACACAGCTGTGAAAACCTAAAATTATTTCTTTGACTGTACTATCATAGGATGCTAAACGCATATGGTATGAGCGGAACTTTTAAGGATGCTTGAAAAATAAACGCGAAAATATCGACGGAAGTAAAAGTAAATAAACTTTCGAAAATACAAAAGCAAAAGAAAAGGAAGACCAACATTTGAGAAAGAAAGTTAAAGTGGGGGGTTTATTTTGTGGTAGTAGTAAAAAAAGGAGGAAAAATATAAAAGAAAAAAATAAGAGAGGCATAAAGTGAAGAGTAAATGTAAATGTACAGGACAGTTAAAGCCAGTAACAGTAAAATAAAACGCTACCCACCTCCAAGTGAAAGGACTTTTTTTCAGTGATTTTTTCATTTTTACTTACTGATAAAAATTTTTTACAGCAATTTTTTTTTTTCACTTAAAAAGTGTTGTTTAAGAAAATTTTTAAAGAACGCTTCAAATATAATTTTATTTTTCTTTTTTATTTCTGGTGTTTCTTTTTTGAAGGGAAAATCTTTTTATATGCAGATGAAGATAGTAAAAAATCAAAAAAAAAAAAAAAGAGAAGAAAAAAGAAACGTGCACTCAACTCAGATCAACATGAACACCTTTATAGTTCTTTGAATTTGTTTGTTTTTTTGTCGCCCCCCCATTTATGGAATATATTTATTCTTCTCCTTTTCCCTTTATCATTGAACTTTCTCAAGCGGACATTCAAATGTGTTTTTATTGATTCACTCGCTCCTCACTCGCTCAGCATTCGCTTATTGCCGTTGAACGAATGGCGGCGGATGTAATGTCCTTTACATTTTTAATATCCGGCGGTGATAAGTTGAATTATTGGTGTTCGCCCGTTGGTTATCATTGGACATGTACGACTACGAGTAGAAGTCTATACACAGCATACACTTAAGGGCATTCCATGTAACTGAAGCAAGTGTGTCTTTATGTTTTCTTTATGGGGTGTTGTCATGGTTTGGTTTTGATTGTTTGTCGTTCTTCTTAATAGAATTTCTATTTTCAGTTGATGATATTTTTGAAATTTTATCTGATAATATTATGTTTTATTTTTTTTTTTTTGGTGACTTTTATTGGTTTCCATTTTCTCATCTTATTATGGAATTTTTATTCTGCTCTGTTCTATTCTGCAATTGCGATAAAGCTAATATTTTTCATTTGGTCATGATTTTCTTATCTTTTGAAATTAGATTTTATTTAGGTACCTGTTCTTATTTTTTGTGTGTAATTTGCAATATATAACATTCAATTAAAGACATCTCTTTAGATTTATAGGGGTTCTTAGTTTTGTTTACAGTCATTTTAAAGTTTTCAAGAATTACATATTGGGAGTATGAATGTATATTTTATGTATTTTTTTCGTAATTTGGACATTTATTGTGAAAAAGGGATTATAAATTTATTGTTTAAAGTATTGCCCATCGTTAGCCACAACCTTTTCCCATCTTTCTGGTAGCATACGGATTCCGCGTCGAAAGAACTTCTCATCTTTTGAGGCTATCCGCGAATCGACCCATTTTTTGAGTTCTTCGAAAGAACGGAATTGCTGTTCAGCCAGGCCATGTGTCATCGATCGGAACAAGTGGTAATCAGAAGGAGCAATGTCTGGAGAATACGGCGGTTGCAACATGCGGCCTTGCAACATGCGGCCGAGCATTGTCGTGCTGAAGAATAACTTCGTCGTGTCTATTCTCATATTCTGGCCTCTTACCCTTTAATGCTCGGCTCAAACGCATCAATTGTAGTCGGTAGAGGTCGCCAGTGATCGTTTCATTCGGTTTCAACAGCTCATAATACACGACACCTTTCATATCCCACCAAATACACAGCATGAGCATGGATCCATGGATGTTCGGCTTTGCCGTTGATGTTGATGCATGTCCGGGCGGTCCCCCAGAACCCCCAAAACCTTCCCTAAATACGGCCTTGGTTCAATGCATTGACTTTTGCTTTTAAAGTCTAATTTTTTTCACAAACATTGTGACCAATTCAGGAGTGAGGAAGTCGATGAGTCTGTTGGTTGCTGTAGTATACTAGAATCGTTGCTTCTGGACTAATGGACAACTTGTATGAATAAAAATTCCTAAAATCTTCCAATATGAATGGATCCGATAAGCTCGGTCTAGGCACTCCATAGGCTGTTGTGCCATAAAAGAACTGTTGGATTCGCTAGTGCTGTGATGCATAATATTCCATTATTCGATAGCGATACTCTTATAATCGAATCGCTGTTTCAATTGCTGAGCACTTAAGCAATTAATTTATGGCTAGAATTTCAAGTATCATCGATCTATGCTTAGCTTTTCAAGTCCAAAATGTTCAGTCGTTTTCAAAATAAAGAAAAAATTTTCATTTTGATTTTAGTTCAGATTTCAGCCTGAACTCAACTGGGAGTCATTACATAAAGGACTTATATATATTTTGCAATTATTGGTGCTTTATAATTTTTAATTCCAATTTTATATCAATAAGGGTGAATAATACAAAAATATACGAGCAAGTATACGCCAATAAATATGCAACAAAAAATTGTGTATACTTTATTGCAATGAATTAAAAATTTATGCAAAAATATTCAATATAAAATTTAACAACAATTTTAATATGTTAAACATTAAAAGCGTTTTCATTTTCAAACATTTACTTATATACAAATAAGTAAATGCAAATATACATGCGTATGTACAATAAGTACATAAAAACAAAATAAGCAAATATTTTAAGAACTCATGAACAAATTGCCAGCAATAATTTTCCACTCAAATATTGGTGAATTGATGGTGGTGTATCAGTCAAAGGTCGTTAATTTTTAAAATGTGCTTATAAATTTTCAACCAGAAAAAGAGAAAGAGTAACGAAAATGAAATACTTAGAAGGAAAGAAAGAAAGTATTAAAATTTTTGCTAGACAGGGGAGAAATCGAAAAGGTCTAACTACACTGAAAGCTTAAGAGTAGAGAAAGACATTAAGCTATAAAGGATGTACAAGTACATGCATATATAATATCGATGGATGCTTTTCTTGTTACCTAGAAAATAAACAAGGGAGGTTGAATTTTAAGCTAGTGAAAATGTTTAAAATACTTCATAGCATGAGAAGATTAGAGTTGCCAACTGTTTGTTTTTCTTTTTTGAAAGTGTTTATCTTGTTTAGTAAGTTACTACACTTAAAAGAAGAGAAAATGGCGTTTGTATGTAATATTGGAAAGCTTTCATATGCCAAAGGCGGGGAGTACATCTAAGGGGGGGCGGGTACATCTTCCATACTATGTATGTACATATGTACATTGCAGATATACGAGAAATTAACCCTCAATTGACTATGTTACATTGCGTGTTCATATATGCACTAACGTTTACCCAGTAACTATGTGTATGTGAATATGTGATGCTGCACAGACATGGACACTTACTCTATACAGACGCACAATTTTATGAACCCTTCCTTCTCATATTGTAGAACATTCAATTTTTTATAAACGAAATATGATTTCCTCTTATTTGATTATAAAAGAAAAGCAGCCATGTTAACGCTTAGATTTCACCCTCTGCGCCTCACATAAAAACATATATCAATTTAAAACTCGTATGGTTAAAATTCTTAAAAAAAAAAATAAAAAAATTGCAACTAAAATTTGAGGGTGTTCACTCGTCAGTGAATAATTTATGTTGCAAGAAGCAAGCTATTTTCAACCCAAAAAAAAAAAAAAATATGTAGATAGATATCTATTTTTTGTTATGGCTATATACAAATATTTCTCTTGGCTCATAAATTCATGTCAAGTATTTATAAATCAAATTGGAATTTTGCTACTAAAATATCTGTCAATTTGAAACGCACTTCCGTTTCCGTTTTACAAGTATTCTCCATTAGTTTGTTTTTGTCTGCCATATTACTTAAAAAAAGAATGAAGAATTATGGTTTTTCTCCAATACTCTTTGCGTTTTTTTTCTCTTTTTTTTAAATATCTATAGATGTGTTATTACAATGTTACTCTAGGTACCCAAGATTGTCAGTTCTACTTCGCCATATTGCAATAAATATGCATTTTTTTCAGTTTCCATTTGCCATAAGAAGATTTATTGTTATTTTCTCCATAAAAATTTTTCTTACAATTTCAATTTTCTTTTCAATTTATTAATACCTATTAGTTGTTGTGACATATTTTTTTTGCATTGATTTCTTTTGCAGTTCATGCTATTAGAAATATTTTAATATTTTTAATTGCAGATTTAGCAAAATAATATATTTTTCGTATTTTTATAGAATTTTTTTAAGTTGTAGATTGAAAGGTGGGAACTCTAAAAAAAATACCGCTTAACTCTAGTTTTAATGTTTTGTCAAATTTTTGCTGTAGAAAACCACCAAATTCTTCATTTTTCTATGCGGAACTCTTTCTTGAAGATATTTAGCGTAACTGTATTAGCCGTTTGAAGTTACAGTGCTTCAGTGATTGACTGATTGATTTGAAATGGGTGTAACCTACTTCGACCTTGACCCACTACTACCCCCAATAGTAAACTGTTTAAAGGTTGTCAGACAAGCTAATCTTGCTGAGAAATCTCAGTAACTGATGTGGCTTCAAAGCTATGATATTCTCACTTCGAGTGAGTGCCTCGCAGTCAGAGCTGGGTAAATTCAATTACATTACAATACCAATTCCAATTACAGGGAATTTGTAATTGGTACTTTTTGTTTTCAATTCCTTAGTAATGGAATTGTTAAAAGTTTTAATTCCAATACAAGGAATTGTAATCGGTAATTAAAATTTTTAGATTCCTAGGTAATGAAATTGAAAAAAATTCTCGATTCCATTACAAGCAATTGTATTTTGTAATTAAAAATATATCAATTCCTTGCAGGAATTGAAAATGTAATAGAATAGAAAGGAATTTAATATTTTAGTATAATCAATTACTTTCTTGGAATTAAATTCCAATTTAGTTGGAATGATTCCTCGAAAGTAATTGATTCCTTATTAGTTCAATTCCAAAAAAAAAAAAAAAATTTTTATTTTTGCAAAATGCTTCTAATAAGCCGTTACGAGAGAGGTAACCCGCACTTTATACTGATTCGCTCGTAACGACTTATTGAAAGAATTTTACAATATTTTCAGATTTTTTTAATTTTTTTTTGGGCCTGTTTTGGAATCGAACTAAAAGGGAATCAAGTACTTTCGGGGAATCATTCCAACTAAATTGGAATTTAATTCCAAGAAAATAATTGATTACGCTTAAACATTAAATTCTTTTCTATTCAATTACATTTTCAATTCCTTTCAGGAATTGATATATTCCTAATTACAAAATACAATTCCCTTTGATGGAATCGAAAATTTTTTCAATTCCATTATCTAGGAATTTAAAAATTTTAATTACTGATTACAATTGCTTGTATTGGAATTGGTCAGAGTATCCACGTTTAAGGTTGAACTATGCACGGAGCAGAATGGCAAGAATCTCCGTTTGGAAGATATTCGGAGTTCTTCCCATAGGCTCCGAAAAGCTAGTTAATAGTATGACCTCTCGTTACCACGAAATTACTTAAAATTGTGGTAACTAGACACTATATTGATATGTCAGCGCATTGGGCAATGAAATGTTTAAAAATAATGTGGGATTTTTTTTTTTTTGATTGGGACATTTTTTGAAGGACTTAGCCCGTACACGCTCTTGTTGCAAAGACTGTACAGCCGATTTGAGGCAAGTTTCGGTATTTTGTAGGGTTTCAATGCCAATTATTTAAATTATTTCTTATATTTTTCAATATCAATGACTGCAATTCAACTGGGAATCCAAAAATATATGATTCCTTATGGTTGCCAAATCTAAGCATACTATCATACTTTTCGTATTAGAATAGTAAGCTGTCTACAGACCTTATGGAATACCTTCAGTTACAATGAATTTCTGTATGCCCCTATTCATGTCTAGAAAGTCCATTATTACGTTTATGAGATTTTGTGGCATATTTTAATTAAATTACATCAATAATTTGGACGTAACCCTTAGTTTAGATTTTGAAAAATACAGTAGACGCCCAGTATAACGAACTAAGCAATACACAACCGTATTGCAATATCGAAAAACTCATTAATCAGTTAAGATACCGATTATTTTAGTTTGCTGTCATAATTGTGATGCAGAAAAATTGGCAATATTCCAAAAATTTCATCTACCATACAATAATATATAATAACAAAATTCCATAAAAAATTACAATACATTAATTAGCGTTACCAGAAATATTTTCCCCTTGTCCTGTCCCCTTGTTAAAATTATGCAAAATAAATTTGTTAAGAAAGAGAGAGAGTGAAAAAAAAAACGAAAAATTGTATCAATTTTTCAGAAATATCTTTATCAAAAATCTAGATATGAATAAATACCTACTGTATATACGCGCATAAAAGGTAAACGTTAAATACGCATATCCTTAAACACATACATACATACATATGTAAAGGACAATATGCGTGCATAAAGGAAACCAATACAAATATAACTAACTTTATACATGTGTATATATGTACTTACAATATATAATGTAATATATAAAATTTCCCCTTTAATTTTGCGTATGTGTAACTATATGAAAACACGCATTTTCAGTGGAAAATATATATATATATATGTACGTGCATACGCGTATATTTACGCATAGCTTGATAAAAGGGTTAAAAATCTGTGTGCTTTATTTGTATGTATGCAAAGCATGCGTGCCCAACACCCTCCAAAAAATAATATACGTATGTAATAACGATGGGACGAAACCAGAGAGTGTTGCCAGATTGTCATGGAAGTTTTATAAAAAAAAAAAAAAAAACTGAGCAAAAAAGTATTCGTATGCATTGAAGAGCATTTGAAAGCATATAAGGCGACATATAAAATTAGTACACCAGAAGGTATAAGAAGAAAAAGAAGAAGAAGAAAGAATTCGAATGCTAGCGGGCGTTGGCAGGAGGTTATGGTGTCTTCATTATTATAATTTTTTACCCCTTTTTTTCAGCGTTGTTTACATATAATTTTACTATGTCAAAATTTTGGCATTTTCATCTTTGTAAGTGTCAAAAAATTTGAGATGCCGCATGGCGGCGGCCATTATGAATTCTTTAGCGTATTAGTTGCTGCTACTGTTGTTGTTGTTGTTGCTGCTTGCTTTTGTGGTTTTCTGTTATGCGTCTTAAAATTTTGTACGTTTATTTTTTTTTTTTCTATTTTATTTTAATGTTTAAGTTAAGTTAGCAATGGCGGAAAGAGTAAGAAAACAGCGCACAAGTTTAAATTCTGAAGTCTTCAGTTTAATTCTCTAGAGGATTTGAGCGTCAGCTAAGATTACATATAATTTCGTAATGAAAATAAATGTTTTCTTTTTTTTTTGCTAACAATAAAGCTCCTCCAACCAACCTTCTCTACCCTTCATCTTTTCTACTTCATCTCTTCGACTCGCCATATCCTTTCGAGTCCTTGGAGAGCAAGGATTACTGTTAAGACTAAAATGTAATAATATTTACGCGTAATATATACACCACATGAAACGAAAATTTTCTCCTAACAACTAATAAACTTTGGAATATGAAAAATCTTATGAGATTTTTGTGCAATTTTTTTTAATGATGATTTCTTTTTTTTCCTTGAAACCTATTAATATATTTCAATATTTCAACATACACATACATAGCGATTACATTCATACAGCTGTACCTATTTGATTTTTTTTTTTTAGATTTTTTTTTTACAAAAGTTTCAAGTACACATAAAAATAAAAAATTTGCATATTTTCACAATTTACCCCCGAATTTTTAATGCCGAATGTTTTGTCTGCTGCAACAAACGAAACGCTTGCATTCAATTGCAAAAGGTGGTAAAGTGCGATTATTGTATGTTTTTCATATGCAAATTAGTTAAGATGAATGAAAAATGTGAAAAATTAAAATTGGAAATCGTAAAAATTTGAGAAATTGATGATTTATCACGCACGTTTCAAATATTGCACATACATATATAAACGTTTAATTTTTAGGAGCGGTTGTTAGAAATTCGTTAAATATTTGTACCCGTATCAGGGAAATATTGGTTTTCTTTGTATATATCGCTCGTTTGCTGCAAGACTGTCATAAGACAAAAACAAAAAAAAAAAAAAAAGATTTAATGCTTTATCTTGTTTAACTAATTATAACGGTATAATAGGAACTCTATTCGCGAGAACAGTATATGTCGTTATAGTTCATTGAAAGTTTTAAAAACGATTTTCTCAAAAGTTTGTTTTTGTTTGCCTTATGACAGTTTGGCAGCAAACGAGCGATTTTGAATTGCATGACTTTGATTCCGGACATGTTAAAAAAGTAATTTGATCAAAATTCATCAAACCTCCTCAGTTTACACTACCGTACTCGTTGGTTGACATTATTACATAGTAACATTTGAATTTAACTTTTGGGTTTGACGTTTGACTAAGTTAATTTTTGTTTTGCGCAGCATGCACTAAAGATATTAGAGTACAATAAATATGAAATGGAGCAAATTCTAGGTCCGACCCCTTCCTTTTTGGAACAAAACTTGTAAGACTGTCAAATGAGAGGCTGAGAGGAAAAGTGGTATAACTTCTACGTTCAGAAAAAAGTGGAATAATTTGACTTAAGAGCAAAGGCAAAACGAAATATGTTCAGAGCAAAAGTGAAACGAAATATGTTCAGAGCGAAAACGTAATAAAAAATTATGCTGTTCTTGCTCTGAAAGAATTGTTATACCATTTTTGTTCTTACTTTTAAGGCGTTTCATTTTCACTCTAAACCGTATTACTTATGCCATTCTTGCACTGACACACTAAATTATTTCACTTTTGCTTTTATATAAATTTTAGCTCGCTTTTCCTCTCAACCTGTCATTTATCATTCGAAAGTGATATAAAACCGAATCGTCCTCATTTGAGAGGCTGAGAGGAAAAGTGGTATAACTTCTACGTTCAGAAAAAAGTGGAATAATTTTATTTAAGAGCAAAAGCAAAACGAAATATGTTCAGAGCAAAAGTGAAACGAAATATGTTCAGAGCGAAAACGTAATAAAAAATTATGCTGTTCTTGCTCTGAAAGAATTGTTATACCATTTTTGCTCTTACTTTTAAATCGTTTCATTTTCACTCTAAACCGTATTACTTATGCCATTCTTGCACTGACACTCTAAATTATTTCACTTTTGCTCTTATATAAATTTTAGCCCGCTTTTCCTCTCAGCCTGTCAAATATGAGTGAATAAAAAAATTCGCTCAAAGAGAGATTAGGTTAGGTTAGACCATCCGATCCATAGTGCTACCACAAACTTTTTAGAGTGAATAAGAACTACGAGTTATATTTAATACTGTTTCCAGTTTGAAACTACGCGTAGCCTGTGCAAAGTTTTTTAATAGAGCCAGATTTGTACTCGCTTTGACATTTTAGGGGGGAGGGAAACGCACTCCCTAACATCCTTAATCTAGACAAGGCTAGTATTGGCCAATGACAAAGAATGTGTTCTAAAGTCTCCTTTGTCAGAGTGATAACAGTATCTGTATAGGTCGTTTTCCACCAAACCGAGCTTTTTGGCATGATACTTTAAAAAGCAATGTCCGGTAACTACTCCAATCAGCAGACTACATTCATTACGCGAAAATGAGAGCAGAAATTCAGTTTTAGTACGAGAATATTGGGGCCAAAAAAGTGTTGCTATGCGGGAGGAGTTTTGGCTCTTCCATCTTCTATTTGAGGCAGAGAAAAGTTGTTTATCTAAGGCTGCATGGAAACCAAGTTATGGCGAAATGCTACAAGGCTCTTTCTCAAGACTTGTACCTTGCCTTGCAAGCTCGTCTGCCACCACATTTCCCATTATACCAGAATGTCCTGGTACCCAGCAGAGTTGTAGCTTATTGTTGGTACTAAGGATTTGAAGAGAGTTGTAGTATTTATTTACCGATTTAGACTTTATTATAGGTTCCTTTAGAGTATATTTAAGCTTGAACTGTGAATAAGTTTAACTGATTTTTTGGTATAATGCAGCACCTATGCTAAATTCAGTTTTAGAGGCGTCAATGGAGACAGTCGTTTCGTCAAGTTGGGTTTGGAGCCCACCACATCAGAAAACAATTCCACTGAAACCGCAAACGAAGCTTCTGATATGGAGCCTCCTTAATGTAGACTACCCCCGCAAACAACGATTTACGAATATGCACTTGGAATATCCGCATCCTCTACAAGGAACGTGCCTCTCTCTATCTTGCTGGTAGATGTCTTCGAAAGATATCGAGCTGACATCACCGCTATTTATGAAATGTGATGGACGGGACAGGGATGCTCCAAAGGTGTATCCTACAACATCTACTACAGCTGTCATGATCTGAGACATGAATCTGGTGTTGAATTTGTAGTTGGCAATAGACTGTGTCATCTGGTCTCGTGGTTTGCGCCAGTAAACGGGCGCCTAGTCACTGTCTGCATCAAGGCAAAATTCTTCAACAACAGCCTAATTTGTGCTCATGCCCCGAAGGACGAATCGAATCGACAAAAGATGCAATCTTCTCGACCAAACCCGATGAGCGTTGTCCCCTCTACAATATTAAAAGCGTTTTGGGCGACTTTAATGTCAAGGTGGGCAAATAGAGTCCCTTTGGTTTGACGTTCGAAAATTTTAATTTCCACGACGAAGCCACCTACAACGGTATGAGGCTGACTTCGTCGCGGTACAGAACATGACAGTTAGTAGCATCAGATTCCAATACGAAACTAAATTGATCAACGAAATGCATACTTCAAGTACACTAGACGTTCGCACGATACGTGGTGAAATTATCGACTCTGGCCACTACCTGATTGTAGCCAAGGTCCTCACACGCCTTTGTGTAGCACAGAGAAACTGGAATGGTCGAAAAGCTGCAAATACAACGCACAGTCGATGATATTGATATCATTGGCACCAACGCGCGAGCGGTCAGTGCAGCATTCTCCAACTTGGAAAGGCAGCCTCGTCAAGTGGGTCTAGTGGTGAACGAGGACAATATGAAATATCTTGTGTCAACAAACAAGGACTCACGGAGTCTTGGACAAAATGCTACTATTGAAAATTATACTGTTGAAATCGTCAAGGATTTTTTTTTACTCAAGATCCAGCATCAACAACAATTATAATGTCAGCTTTGAGTTCATGCATTTTTTGAGGCAACATCTCTCCATTCCTATATTTCTATTACACAGCCTTGGATAAACAACTTTTCTCTACTTGAAATAGAAGCTGGAGAAGCCAAAACTCCTCCCGTATAGCAAAAATGTATTGGGCCCAAAATTTCGTTGCAAAAAGCTAATTTCTATATTCAGTCTCTCGTAAAGAATGCAGTTTTCTGATTAGTGTAGTTACTGGATATTGCTTTTTGAAATATACTATGGACCTGGCGGTTAATGTGAGGGATTTGCCACCACTTCTAACCTAACCTATGTTCACCTCTTTCATCTATCTAAGGATATCGATTACGGAAAAATCGCTCATTAATACTTAGGGTCTCACAAATGGAAATTTTTCCACAGTTTTTATTTGAGACCAAACCCAGCAAATATGGCTACAAAAAAACTTCGATACCTACGATTTTTACCGGAGTTGTCAGGGCGAATAAAATCATCGAAATTGACTATATATGGTAGATTTACAAAATAGTCCATAACTTAATCATTGTACTATCGATATGCATGTATAGGGTAGAGATATATGAAAGGTAATACGACGGGCTACAAACTGAAATTAATTTCGTTAATTTTTCGAACAAATTTTTTTTTTTTTAATTAATTAAAGTTTCATTTGAAAAATATGTTCCATAATCACATTTGATGAGATAGTCCGTATGAAAAAATGAGAGAATTTATGACAAATGAGAGGATAAGACACCTTGCGAATACCCTAAATATACTTTTGGGGGTTGCCAGAATTTGTTTAACAATAATTCAATAATTTTTATTGCTCAGAAGCTTCATTTCGAGCTCTTGCCATTTTAAAAACTGTTTCGGACTTGTATTGTTAGAGAAGTTTTTTGTTGTTGTACCGCGACCTCCAAGATCTATTGTACGGCCCTCTTCTCTATCTAGTCTGATCTGCCTAGAGTACCTCATCCAGTCCAGTCTCCCTCAAAAATTTGAGTATTGCGCCCAGATCTATGGATGCTAGTTCTGTGCAGGGCACTTGGTATATACCCAGACATTTCTTCTTTTGTGTTCACGGTTCTTTTTGGGTTCAGGTCCCACGAAAGTCCACGGAAGAGGTCGCTGCCCCCTTTCTAGCTAGTTCGTCTGCTTGTTCATTACCTTCTACACCTATGTGCTCAGCGACTCAACATAGAGCGACTTTTTTGTCCTTGTCCAGTTTATTGGGCTTGCTCAAACAGTCCCACACAGGTGATCTCAAAGAAGCATAGTGGTCGAATGGCTGCCTGGCTGTCCGACATGATAGAGATACCTTACCGTTTGTACTTTCTGTTCACGTTACTAGGCTATTTCCCCATCAGCACAAACTGTTTGATTCTTGGTCCAAATACTCCTGCCCCAGTGCCATCATTAGTTCGTGACTTAATTGTATATCACTTAATCGTGTGTTCTTTGAATGTGTATTTATATTCTACACCCTCCCATTCGTTCTTACTACTAAAATTTGCAACAAAGTGTTTCTCAAAACCATACTGTTCGTCCATTCTGTCAGTCCATTCTTGGGACAGTCCGAGAGATAGTTGACTTTCGCCGGGTTATCCCCAAGCTAGTGATATCGCTTTCCAGAGCGGAAATGATCTTTTCTTAGGGTTAATATTTAGCCCTACTGTCCTGCACCATCGCCTAGTATTACCTAATCCTTTCTCTTTAATTCGTAAAACTTTTAAACCAATTTAATTCTGATTCCGTAGCTCTACTAGACACTCGCTTACAAGGCCGTATTTAGGGGGGAGGTTTTGGGGGTTCTGACTACCGCCCGCCCCCTCCCGAAATATGGAAACTTTCTTCTATTTTTTGATATTAATTGCCAGTGGATGAAAAAAAGTCAAAATAAAATCTATTGAACAGTTTTTAAATATTTTTTACTGCCATCGGTTTCTTTCTAAAAAGTCAAATATTAAAAAATAAACTTAAAATCTTAGTTACACTATGCGACCAGATCCGATTGTTTTCTTTGACATGAGGTTTGACTTTGGATACAAAAAGAGAAGGTGATGCTGAGCAATTCTGCATTTATAGTTTTTCTAGGTCAGTAACTGTTTTCGAGTTACAGTTTCGGGTTTAGGGCTCATTTGGAAGGGTATGATTCAGCCTATAATTTCTGGATTTCGAAGTTTGTAACACGCCAGTATTCAGCTCTCCAATTTTTAAAAATGGCCAAAAATTCTATTTTAGGGTTTTCCATCCCATTTTTTCTAAAACGTGGCGTGATGGGGAAATTTTTGAACTCAGATTCGTGTTCAGCATAAAAAATTCATTCACAAACACTAGGAACCATTTTATTCGCAAAGCCTATGTAGGGCAGTAGTAGTGGATCAGCTCCAAAGTTCTAGGAAACAATCTTAAAATGTAATTAATTCTTTAACCCATTATTGCACAGAGCACCCCGACTCGGAAAACTTCTTTCAATGCAGTAACTGCACGAATTTTGGGAATATAAGCCAACCTTATACGGATTCCTTATCATGGCTCGAATTCCCACTGATAAGCATTTGAAAAAAATGACCTTCTGACTATTTTTAGTATTTTTGGTAATTTTTTTGAGGTCGGGCTCATCATCAGTAATGGCAAGTCAATGTAAATTTTCTTCGAATGAAAACCCCGCCCGACCCCGCCCCCCCCCCCCCCCCGAAAAAAACCTGGTTAGGGCCCTGCTTGATTATATCGTATATTTTTCTTAATTATATATGTACATATTTTTATGTATTTATTTATATATGGACATATGTATGCATACATACCTAAACAGGGCCGTAGCCAGAAATTTTTTTCGGGGGGGTTTTCATTCGAAGTAAATATTCATAAATAATTTTTATCAAACTGATTTTTAAATACAATAAATTAAATTGATGATAAATTTGATGGACCCTACAAAATTAAAATTTTAGGAAAAATTTTCCGATTTTTTTTCATCTTAACCTCAAAAAAATGGCCAAAAGTGACAAAAAATTCACAGAATAATCAAATTAAATTTTTTCAAATAAATATTATTCAATGTGCATTCTATTGCATTTTTTTTATCGTTAGGTACATAATTTCATTAACTCATTGACTTCCCACTACTGATGATGTACCCAGCCTCAAAAAAATTACCAAAAATAGTAGAGGCTCATTTTTTTCAAATGATCATCATTGGTAATTTGAGCCATTATCAATGATAAGGAACCCGGATGAGGTTGGCTTATATCCCCTAAATTCGTGAAGTCACAGCATTGAAAGAGATCTTTCTAATCGTGGTGCTCTGAGCAATAACGCATTAAAAAATTAATTTTAAGATTGGTTTTGCTAATAAGATGGAGTTTTTGCGAAAGAATTTTTCACGTTGAACACAAATCTGAAGTCAAAAATTTCCCATCACTTCACGTTTTAGGAAAAAAATTGGGTTTCAAGCAAGTCTTATTTTACAAGGATCCGATAAACTTTTCTATTTTTTATTAATTTTTAAACTGATTCAGGACGAAACTTTGAATCAAAAACAGTTACTGACCTAGAAAACAGGAGTGCTCAGTATCACCTTCTCTTTTTGAAACCGTAGTCAAACCTCATGTCGAAGAAAACAAATTGGATTTGATCGCATAGTGTAACTAAGATTAAAAAATTTATTTTTTATATTTGACTTTTTAGAAAAAAACAAACCGATGGAAGTAAAAAATATTGTTAAATAGATTTTATTTTGACTTTTTTTCCATCCATTGGCAATTAATCTCAAAAATTAGAATAAAGTTTCCACATTTCGGGGGGGGGGGGGGGGTGGTCAGAACCCCCAAAATCTCCCCCTAAATACGGCCTTGTACCTAAACATATAAATACCATTCAGCTCGCTGTGCTCTTCATGTACAAATAGTCTTAACAAATTTTTAAGAAATTATACCCCAAGGAAGAATTTTCCATCGTCTCAGTTTTGATTAACGTTTTCTTTTTAAATGCTTCTTGTTTTTTTTTTTTTTTCTTTATTCCTTTTTCTTTCCTCTTCCTCTTTTTCTTCTTCTACAAACATATTCCAGGGTAGATAATATGTTGTTCTTGATGTTATTCTTAATTACTTTTTAGGGTGGTTTTTCTAGGTTTTTTTTTTTTTTATTCCATTGCTTACAAAAAAAAACTGCTGCCGGAGACAATTTTAATTAAAAGTCGAGACATTTTTAAATAACATTGTATCGATTTATGCATACTTAGATACACAAAAAGAAATACAAAAATCTTGTTTACTTAATACATTTTGTAATAAAAGAAAAGAAAACTAACAAATAGAATGAATCTCATATCCATTTATAAATCCATAAAGCCTTCCAGTAATTGCATTTCCATAAATCACACTAAACTCATAACCAAAATTGCATAACAATGACGGTCAACGCGATTAATGTCACGCTTGTTCACCTTTTCAATAAACAAGATACTCACTCACGCCCGGAACATATGCTCGAGGGTGCTTGACCCTTATTCAATAAAGATAAACATGTTACTTATACTCTATAAATAGATATTCATTTCACAATTTTATTGAGAAAACAAAAAAAAAACAAAAACAAAATCGCCCTAACTGCATTTTTGCACGGAAGTGACCACTTTGTATTACTTTTATTTTTTTCATTTTTGTCATGAAAACCGGAAATAATCAAATTGACCTCAGGGGAATATATGTATGTATGTATGTGTATATGTGTGTGTGTGTGTGTGTAAGAAAAGTATCATAGTAAATCGCATCACTGACCATTAAGTGATTTTATTTATCTGTTGCTTCGGTTACGTGAGAGGGTTTTATTTTTCCTTTACCATATCCTTCATATTAAGCGGTCAGTTGGACACAGTCAGCAACAATACCGAAAATTTACTGTTTACTGACCAAGGGTTGCATTGTTTTGGTAGGAAGGTAATTTTTATATGCTTCGTTTTTTGTACGTTTGGTTTTTTTTTCTGCTTCCCCTCTACAAATAGATAATGGACAATGGTCAGTTTTGTAAACAACTCAATTATTCCGCAAATGCAAATTTATGTTTATAAATTTTTAACTTTTAAATTGTTTGTTTATTGTAGTCCATTAGGGTAATATTATTGGGCTCATAAATTTTATGCTCATTTTTTTTTTTGTTTGTGGTAGGTTATTTTCATTCAACTTGTTAAACATGATTTCGAATCATTGCTGATTCGACTTTGACTTGTTGCACGCGATTTGTCGTCTACACTGTAAAACTTTGCTTGTTTCTTTTGTGTTTTATTAGCTCAGTAGAATTTTTGGAGTACACTACTTGATTTAATTCAATATGAGTTTCGTTATCGGTAAATATGATGACGGATGACTGGTGAAGTTGAAATCCTTGGTCATTAAAGTGAACGGAAAAAAAGGTTCATGTTTTTGTATTGGATCCCAGGGGATAAAAGGAATAGAACGGATAATCAAGTGGTTTTTGAGATTCCAAAAGTGTTTTTGTGTTTTAAAAATTACTTTGCTTTTTCAACATTTTTGCGTAAAACCAAGCAGGTAAATAGTTTTCGAATCATTGTGTGTGAATATTATTTACAGTCAAAAAAGTTTTTTTGCATGAAATTTGGTTCTGTGACTCATGGGCTTGCCGCCGAATTGAATTTTTAAATTCTGAAACTACCAAAACGTGGCATTTTGATTCTAGTTTAACCTCCATTTCTATGTGGTATCACAATGGGTCGTTCAGGCCTAAGTGTGTTTCTCGACAGCCACTCCAACCTAACCTAACTTAACCTCCATTTCCCAAAAATTACGATTTTAGGGTGAGTTATCAGTCAAAATCAAAGTGTGGTTCGACATTCCCCATATTCCCCTATACAGGGTGACAATTCTTAAGTGACGCAAGTTTAATACTCTGCAGCAAGCTTTGCCATTTACCGTTACTTTAATTTAAAAAGCAAATTCATTCATCATTGGCTTTGCTTTTAATTTCATTTGAATTTTTGTTATTACATTTTGAAATTTCCATAAAAATGGACAAGGAAAATATTCGTCGTGAAATTATGAAATTTCATTTGGCAAATTATAGTAGCCGTCAAATTGCAAAGGCTTTAAATTTGTCAAGTCGTACGGTAGACCGAGCTATTATTCGATATAATGAAACTGGGGGTTTTGGAGACAGAGACCGGGGAAAATTTTCAACAGTTGCCACTACTGGTTTAACAGAAAAAATTCGTAAACGAATCAAGCGAAATCCAAGGCGCTCAATGAGAAAAATCGCTAAGGAAGTGGGAGTAAGCCGTGAAACAGTGCGAATCATTGCAAAATCAAAGCTTAATCTTAAGCCGTACAAGCTCCGAAAAGCTCAAGATCTGACACAAAAAAAGAAAGATTTGCGACTGCAAAGAAGCAAGGCGTTGCTACGCTCGTCCGTGTTAAAAAATGTTGAAAATATCTTGTTTACAGATGAAAAAATGTTCACGGTTGAACAACATTTCAATGCGCAAAATGACCGAATGTGGCTAACATCATCATCGCAACAAAATAGGACTGTTGGCCGAGCTCAAAAGCCAGCTTCCGTTATGGAATGGGCTGGAGTTTCCGCTAATGCCAGAACCCCTCTAATATTCGTTGAAGAGGGTGTTAAAACTGACCAGGCTGTTTATCGGAGCATTTTAAATGAACATGTTCTTCCCTGGGTCCAAGATACATTTGGAAATGAAAACTGGACTTTCCAGCAAGATTCTGCACCTTCCCACATGGCAAAATTAACGCAAACATGGATAAAAGACAATTTTTCTGGATTCATAACATCTCAAGCATGGCCACCATACTCCCCAGACTTGAATCTAATGGACTACTCTATTTGGAGTATTTTAGAGAGTAAGGCTTGTGCATCTCAACACCACAGTCTGGAGTCGCTGACAAATTCATTAGAGAAAGCCTGGACTGAAATTGATCAGGAAGTCCTGAGGCGAACAGTCCTACGATTTCCGGATCGATTGAAGGCATGTGTGCAGGCTAAAGGAGGTTATATTGAATGAGGTGGGGTTCAAATGAATGCTTATATATTCAGCAATGTTAACACTTAATTGTACTTAAGGGAAGTACGTCCTTTTGAAAATAACTGCTGAAATGTGTGCGTCACTTTACGATTGTCATCCTGAATATAGCGATTTCTGAAAGCTTATATATTAAACTGTGAATTGTTATGAAACTCAAAAACACTAGTCGGGATTGGTTTCCTAAAACCAAAGAAGAAAAAGTCAGTTTTGGTTTTAGTTTCTAGGAGTAGGAATAGATATATTAGATAAGATTATAGAAGCTACATTGGGTATGATTTTTGATTTAAATATGTGAGGAAGCTGACGATGTCTTTTGAGTGGACTAGTTCCTTTTCCTACCACATAAAGCTATCAATAACCTAAACAGCAAGGTTCTAATCTCATCACCGCAATATCTGTTCTCTCTAGAGTTTCATCTCTGCAGTTTCTTTGCCGCCTATCCAGCAAATAACGGACTATCCTATACTTTCAGGGATTGGCTGTCCTTGCGATGCCCGGTTAGAAAACCTGCTTTGTTTTATTAACTGTTGAGTCTTCTGTTTTGATATGGTTGGAGTTAGATAAAGTACCATTTCAGTATACAAATCACACAACTATTCCTTAGAATTGTAAAACTAAATTTTCAAGTATAAATTCTTTTATTCTCTAAGTGGCACCTATGAAATTATGGAACATTCTTAAAAGATTTTTCCATAGAAAGTATTCCACATTCTAACTAACATACGTGGGGAATGCTTTTTGTTTTTTTTTTGTTTTTTCACCACAAAAGTGCTGCTTCAAAATGTTTTGCCGCTTTTGAGTTTAAGTGTGAAAATATACACCCGCATAAGTGCACAATTTGTACAAATATAAAAAAAAATTGAGGCTTATTTTCGCATATACACAGAGCAACAGCTTTTATGCTTAATAGTCCTTTATTACAGTCAACAACAACCAACCAACCAACACAACAATAACATGCATATCCTTTTTCCAATAGAACGTTTACATCCACAATGCATTCTGACTGCATCCTTTGCTGATGTTGCTGAGTTTTTGTTATTGCGTTGAATTGCATATGCAGCAGCAGCATGCATTTCATATACGATTTCAGTATGCGATGACTGCATATCCATGGTTTTTTTTTGTGTTTTTTGTTTTTGAACAGAGAGCTGCATTATCCTTTTTAATTTGCACTTCAATTGCTTGAGCACAACATGAGTGCAATGTTAGAATCAGAGTAAAGTAGAGGAGAGTAAAGAGAGCATAGAATGCTTCTGCTGCAATATAAATTTGCATGCATTTGTTCAGCAAACCGTTGCTTGTGCAATTGTGTACATCCTTGCATTTATATATCCTTTATCCTTGTAGTGCATTCTACTTACATACATATGCATAATGTTGGCATTTATTATTTATGCTTGAGTGGCATAGTCGTATTTTGTTTTTTTTTATTTTTTTTTTGCACAGCACGTTGTTGTTTTTACAGTTCAGCACTGAATTTTTCACACTTTCAAACAAAAGGATATACAGATATTCATACAGGAGCACACATATTGCATGGCAGGATAATGCAACAAGTGGCGCTGATGCTGGCACTGGCGCCTATTTCAATCCACAAAGGGTTAAGAGATTTTTAAGTGGTTTTTAATGTAGTAGGAAATATGAAAAAATTAGAAAAAAAAAAACAATTTACATTGAAAAATATAAACTCAACTCAATAAAGATGTGATAAAGAAATATTAATAAATAAATGAAATAAATATAAACATGCGCATAAACAATTATGTAAAATAAAATAAACTTATAGTAGAATTTCTTTAAACGTTTCTTCTTCTTCTTCGTACGACATTCTCATCGTAATCTTCGATATCATCATCACCATCATCGATCTCGACGTCATTCGGACGTACCGGGTAACCTTGTTCGGGCTTGACAATCTTAACACCTTTTTCGCCAAAAAGTAGACAATCAAAATTTCTGGAATATAATGAAGGAAATATACAAATATTATATCAATTTAAGGAATTAATTTTTAGCACGATTTTTTTCATTTCTGTAGGTAGTTTTCAAAACAATCAAAAAAGTTCTGGGTTTGTAGGGTTCATTTTTCTGAGAATCCGAAAATATTTACTATTTTTGTACTGAAAATTTTGATCAACATATGACAGGCTGAGAGGAAAAGCGGGCTAAAATTTATATAAGAGCAAAAGTGAAATAATTTCGAGTGTCAGTGCAAGAATGGCATATGTAATACGGTTTAGAGTGAAAATGAAACGCCTTAAAAGTAAGAACAAAAATGGTATAACAATTCTTTCAGAGCAAGAACAGCATAGTTTTTTATTCCGATTTCGCTCTGAACATATTTCGTTTCACTTTTGCTCTGAACATATTTTGTTTTGCTTTTGCGCTTAAGTAAAATTATTCCACTTTTTTCTAAACGTAAAAGTTATACCACTTTTCCTCTTAAATGAGGACGATTCGGTTTTATATCACTTTCGAATGATAAATGACAGGTTGAGAGGAAAAGCGGGCTAAAATTTATATAAGAGCAAAAGTGAAATAATTTAGAGTGTCAGTGCAAGAATGGCATAAGTAATACGGTTTAGAGTGAAAATGAAACGCCTTAAAAGTAAGAACAAAAATGGTATAACAATTGTTTCAGAGCAAGAACAGCATAGTTTTTTATTCCGTTTTCGCTCTGAACATATTTCGTTTCACTTTTGCTCTGAACATATTTCGTTTTGCTTTTGCTCTTAAGTAAAATTATTCCACTTTTTCTGAACGTAGAAATTATACCACTTTTCCTCTCAGCCTCTCATATGTTAAATCTTTTCAATATTTACCGAAGAGGATCCGGAGGAGAGGGTTGTAGTTTCTGAACCTTATTTTCATTGTAATCATTGACATTTTTTTAATTTTTGTTGGATCATATTGAATATCGGAGATCTAAGCAAAAAGTTTTAGATATTGACTGAGGTTGATTAAGCGGAGGGACGTGGTTATAGGGGATATAGATTGTGGCACCAGAAACATATTTTCTTTGTAATTACGGGCCTGTTTTTAATTTATGTTGTGCCTTATTGGATTTCGAAGATATTCAGAGAAATTTCCTTACCATTCATTTGGATCTAAATTAAAAGTTTTGGATTTTCATTCAAGTGAATCCCAGTGGTTTCAGGGGCTAAAGGAAATACTGGTTTTAGTTCCTGAAGCATATTTTCATAGAGATTACTGATCTTTTTTATTTTTTTCAAAAATATTCAATGTTTTGGACATTGACTGCTGCGGATATAGGTGTGGGAGGGGATTGCTAAGTGCGTAAGTTGTGCTCCTTCTTCCCTGCAGAACAGTTAAAATTCCGAAATACATTTTTCTCTCAAATGGTTAAAGACTTCCCCCTAGACCGAAATCTTAGATCCGTGGCTTTTGGCGTACCTTTTCGGAAGCATATTGTCATGAAAACTACACCCATATGTTTGGTTTAGGTTTTAAAGTTACTCAAGAAATAAACCGAAAATATTCATGGTTATTAGGGAATATTGCATTATTTAAATTATTTTAGGGTTTCAAAGTTTTTCGATTTAAAAATTATTATTTTAGTATATTAAAGTGAATCGACTTTGCAACTCCCATTTTTTTTGAAGAGGGGCTTCTATATTATTTTATTTAAATTGTACTTCTCGGCATTTTTAGTTTTATAAAGTTTTACTAACTTTTGCTGCAGAGCCCCTAGGAACCAAAAATAGATTCTGTGGTAAAAAAAAAACTTTGGTGTGTAAAATTT
Source organism: Toxonevra muliebris (assembly GCA_963691655.1). Lineage (NCBI taxonomy): Eukaryota > Metazoa > Arthropoda > Insecta > Diptera > Pallopteridae > Toxonevra > Toxonevra muliebris. The sequence continues at coordinate 79,107,656 of OY829328.1, read as the reverse complement.
CAAAAGAATCGGCCGGTTCATAGATGGCGTTGTGGTACAATACTAGGAAAAATTAAACTTTTCCCTGAGTTTTGCTGCGGAGCCCCACTGAAATATATTTTAGATAAAAAAAAGGCCACAATAGTGTGCGATATTTCAACAAAAGCGGTCGGTCCATAGATGGCGCTCCAGTACAAGATAAAATTCAAATTTTTCCCTATTTTCCTATCTGTTGCTGCGAAGCCCCCTTTGGATTGGCTTTTAAATCAAAACAGATGCCAAAAATAAGCTTTTTGGCCCAAAAAAAAAACCTAGCACACAAAATTTCGATAAAGTCAGTAAATTATCAAAATCAGGAGAAATTTAATTTATTCTTGTATTTCAGCGCTATCTATAAACCTTCCGATTTTATTGAAATTAAGTAGGGCTTTTTTTGTCAAGAAATCTATTTTTGGAATCCATTTTTATTTAAAAATATTTCAAAGGGGGCTCTGGAGTAAAGGTTAGAAAAATTCATAGTTTCCTTGTACTGGAGCGTCATCTTTTTTTTTTATTTTTTTTTATTTAACGAGGAGTAATTGAAAGCCGAAGTCAGTGCGAGACTTCCACCCGCTAAACATCTCATCTCGTCCGACAGAAAGCTCCAACAGGAACCACCGTTAAGTATTTCGTCGGTAGGCCGTCTAGAGCATTACTGTCCACTCGTCTGTTTTTTATTTTTTGTCGGTCTTGTTCGTTGCCGTCCGCTGTGGGGCAGGGTCACTGACACCTTGGTTTCTTCGTTCCACGCGTAAAAACTGCTACTTTCCAGCCGCCAACTTCGATTAACCGTGACAGCCGGTATTGGTCTGGCAGCTGGGTGAAGAGGCGGCTGGAACAAGCGTGAGAGCTAGTTTTTTTGAGCGGGAGTGGTCTCATGAGGTATGAGGTACCGTTTCATATCAACGCGGGAGGCGTCTAGGTCTCCTTGGCGTATATTTTTAGCTGAGCCTTTTTATTTTAACCGATCTGGGGAGACGGGCGTGGTCTCATTGCAGTCGGTATCACCGTTTTGTAATAAACACGGAAGACGTCTGAGTCTCCTTGGCGTTTATTATTATTTTGAGCTGTGCCTTGTTGCTTTGGCCTGGTGATACGGGCGTGGTCTCATTGCAGACTGAAGCGGCGTCATTCATCGGGAAGGCATAGGGCTTTGTGACATTTTGGTCTCGCCCTCTCTCTCTGTGGGGTATTTTAGTCGCCTCTTATGACAGACCTTATCGCGGGAATACTCTTGCTCACTACCCGCAGGGGCAAGAGTCTCCCACTGGAGCACCAATTATGGCCAACCGATTGTGTACAAATTTTGCACACTAGGGTTTCTTGGCTCAGAAAACTAATTTTTGACCTTTATTTTGATCTGAAATATATTCCAAGAGGCTCCGCAGCAAAAATCAAGGATAAGTGGTATTTTTCCTTGTACTGGATCGGCCTATTTTGCTGACAAGGACCCTTTTTCTGCTTCTATTTGGATCTGAGCCTCCGTTAAGGAGGCTCCAAAGCAAAAATTAGTAAAATTTTTAAAAAATTAAAAACGGAGGGTGAGGGAGGGGGGAGGGGTTATTATGTCAGACATCTTATTCAGTTATTTATTCCCTCTTCTCCAAAAGCGCTGTCATGATGGCGGATATAATTTGTGTCGAAAAGCGAAAAAAAAAACAGAACAAAAAATTTTAACCCCTACTATAAAAAATTTTTAAAAGCGGAGATCTACCAATATAAACAAAAAATTTAAATTTTATGAAGAAAAAAATTGTTTATCTAAAACTCCCAAAACCGCAAACGTAAACAAAACAGAAAAAAAATTTCATCCTTATCAAATTTTCAAAAGACGCAGAGTTACGAATATCCACAAAGCCTGATTTGGCTCGAAAAATGTTTTACGGATTCGAAATAAGTGGCCAAAAATACTTCAAAAAAACCCAATATTTCTTCAAAAAGTTTAACTTGGATGGACTTATTCTTCAGAGCCTCTTCTATTTTTTTATAGGGAATATTTTCTTCGTAGATTGTAGGTATGTTATTTTATCTAATGGTTTAGTTAGTGAAAAAAGATTAATGCAAAAAAGCGAAATATTTTTTTTTCATGGGTAAATTTCTTGAAAAGAAGCTGGACTTAGGTGATTTTTACCTTCAGTAACCTACACTGCATTTTGATGTGGAATATTTTTCTCGCTTAATTTAAGCTAACCTAAAGGAACTTTTTTTAAAAGTCTCAAACTCCAGATCTTTTCACTAAATCTCAAAAACTTACCTTTCAAATAGCTCATATCCCTGAAATGATCCCGACATATACATACACACATGCATATTCCGGCCCACAAACCAAATATCATGAAATTGTATACAAGCACGTGCAAAACTAAAACGTGGCGGACGAAAACAAAATGGTGGTGGATTTTGTCCTGAGACCTTACGTTTAAACCATACGTTATTATTAACACGCATTCGTATCTCGAAAGAGAATTCTTCCGGACGATAAACCAATTCGGTACAGCTATTCATGCCAATAACTGAAAGAAATCCTGTAATTAAAAGAGAAAAATTAAATAGGACTTGATTTTTTATACTAAATATAAAGTCGGAATTACCCACCTGCACAACATTTGCAAATCCCTGTGTCACATGTACACGGTATTCGGCTAACTAAATCATTTACGGTTACATTTGGTAATGCAATTTGCCGCGATTGTTCCTCCAGAGCCAATTGATTTAAACGATAGTTCATGTGTCCCAATTGTTTTGCTGCCTCGTAAGCAATATCTTCACTTGGTAGCTCATTATTTTCAGCTGGAAGAATTTTCAGAATTATATGGGATTAGAAAAGTTTATACAATTATTATATATTTATTTTTCCTGAACCCATGAAGGTGATGGTTCAGATCACGTGTTCTTCAGTATGGAAAACAATTTGTAATTATGTACAGTGCGTAGTAATAAAATATCAGACGTTAGTGGAGCTTTAGATTTCAGGTTTTTATTTTGAAGAGGAGAAAACTGTGAACAATAAAGACCCAAATTTATAGGAGGCTTTCATATAAGATTCACTTTTGGTTCTTAGACAATGAAGGGTACTAGAGTAGGTTTGAAGTACTTGTTTAAAATAGCTGATCCATAGTTTTCTGAAAGCAGGGAACAGGTTTAAGTATTTTACTTCCTTCAAAATGTTTTTCAATTCAGCAGCAACGACCGTAATGCCTGAGATATATTAATCGAAATAGTTCCCAAACTCAATTCGCCAGGTCTGCCTCAGCAAGAACCTGAACAGTTCGGTAATAAACAACTATGAGAGAAATTCTGTATTAGTCTGGGAACCTATCCAACTTCTGATAAGTTTAACTCGAAGAAATTGAAATGTATAATTCTTTTTGGTGCCAAGGTAGTTAATATAATTAAAATGAAATATGAACTTATATGTATAAAATGGATCGACTTACAAACTCAGTGGTCAGCCAAAGTAAAAACATATATATTGGGAGTATGAATGTATAAGCTCGTATTTTTTTTTCGTAATTTGGACATTTATTGTGAAAAAGTGATTATAAATTTATTCTTTAAAGTATTGTCCATCGTTAGCCACAACCTTCTCCCATCTTTCTGGTAGCATACGGATTAAGCGTCGAAAGAACTCCTCATCTTTTGAGGCTATCCACGAATCGACCCATTTTTTGAGTTCTTCGAAAGAATGGAAGTGCTGTTCAGCCAGGCCATGTGTCATCGATCGGAACAAGTGGTAATCAGAAGGAGCAATGTCTGGAGAATACGGCGGGTGGGGTAGCACTTCCCATTTCAGCGTTTCCAAGTATGTTTTTACTTGCCTTGCAACATGCGGCCGAGCATTGTCGTGCTGAAGAATAACTTCGTCGTGTCTATTCTCATATTCTGGCTTCTTATCCTTTAATGCTCGGCTCAAACGCATCAATTGTAGTCGGTAGCGGTCGCCAGTGATCGTTTCATTCGGTTTCAACAGGTCATAATACACGACACCTTTCATATCCCACCAAATACACAGCATGAGCTTGGATCCATGGATGTTCGGCTTTGCCGTTGATGTTGATGCATGTCCGGCCGGTCCCCATGATTTTTTACGCTTTGGGTTATCGTAACGTATCCACTTTTCATCGCCAGTCACAATACGATGCAGAAAACCCTTTATTTTCTGTCGTTCAATCAGCAGTTCACATGTGAAAAATCATCGTTCGACGTCTCTCGGCTTCAATTCGTACGGCACCCAATTTCCTTGCTTTTTAATCATTCCCAATTCTTTTAATCTTTTAGAAATGGTTGATTGATCAACTCCTAAAGATTCTGCAAGTTCTTGTTGCGTTTGACATGAATCTTCTTCGAGTAATGCCTTCAATTCTTCATCTTCGAACTTTTTCGGGCCGCCTGAACGTTCCCTGTCTTCAACATCAAAATCACCATTTTTGAAACGGGCATACCACACCTGACACATTCTAACGTCTATAGTACAGTCAGGATAAGCTTCAGTGAGTAAACGATGTGCTTCAGTTGCGTTTTTCTTTAAATGGAAGAAGCAAATTAAAACTTCCCGCAAATATTGTTTTGTTGGCACGAAATTCGACATTTTCAGCTGTAGTAAAACACTTTTGTAAAATTATGAAAATTATTTGACAGATCAATTCTTATAGTATTTTTGGCGCTCTTCGAGATAGAATAGCTGTCAATGTCAAAAAAATGGTGCGTATGATAGATATGAAGTTAGTCACAATTACGAGTTTATACATTCATACTCCCAATATAATATTGACTTCACCATCATCATTAGATGATATATCAGATAATCTGAACTAAATGGGAATGAATAGATCATTAACATATTAAAGCTATACATAAAGCTACTATATTTCTGTAACGCAAATAACTCAGGGAAGATAAAATCAAAAAATATCATTGACGAAGTTTAACGTAGAACATTAAAAAGTGACCTTTAAAACAATTTTTCCACTGTTAGACCTCCATCTTACTTAAAGTGTCAGCTATCTTTAGGCATATTACATACTCTATTCGTACCTGAAGTACTCCAAAAAAAATCGCTTTTAATCGCAACTTGTTATAAGCGTGATTCATTTCAATTCTATGAACATGACTAGAATACGAAGTACAGTCATCAGTAAATAGGTACTTACAAGTACGTTAACCGAAAAATGTTAAGGTTAATAACCGAAAAAGTGAAAAAATTGTTATGCAATGAAGTGAAGTTATGAAGGTTCAAAAAAAAAGGTATTAATTTTAATTAAAGTTAGTTAATAAAAAAATTCTTTTAAAAAATATTAATAAATGAGGTTAAACATAGTGGCAGTGAATTGACGAGATCATATTGCTAAAGTAATATTGGGTCATATAAAAAGTATTTTCGGTTTTTGTCACAAGATGGTATTAAATTAGTGCCCGACCGAAGGTGATTTTTTGGCCGAAGCCGAACTTCGGCCATTCATCTAACCTTCGGCCGAAGCCGAAGACCGATTTTTAAAAAATATAAAAAGTAAAAATCTGAAAGTAAATTTTTTCTACCTATGTATTTTCAAATATATACAGAAATATATAAATAGTAGATACTCCAAATAAAAAGCTGACCAGTAACATTAAATAACTGTTCACTGTCGAAGGAGCTGACAAATATTATTTATTTCAAGAATCATTTAAAAATTTGTTTGCGTCAAAATATAAAGTTACATCGACTATATATCTGTAAAACGACTGTCTTGAACGACACCTGTGTCTCCCATGATTCTGCTTATCTAAAATCAAAGATTGCTTCAGCGTATTAATCGATAGACCTGTAGCCGCAACCAGAACCCTCTAGTTCCCAAATGTTTGACTAATTTTAAAAAAATTGGGATTGATAAATTTTTATGTAAAAAGCATAAATCTAATCTCAAAACCCTAAAAAATTTAATGGGCGTGGTTTTATGAAGCCGGAAAAGTTGAATGCCTAAAAGTGTTTGTTTTTGAATAAACTTTTTAGCAATTTTTTTGAAATAACTAAATATTTTGTATTAACAGCTTATATTTTTATCTATCTAGTTTTGAAAATAAGTATTTGATTTTTGTAGTTTTTTTTAACTATTTCAATTTAAATAAAACACATTAAGAGATATCGCAATGATCCTGGTTCGGACGGAGTAGAACTACTGATGCATTGAAGATACGATGAAAGTTCATTAGTTTTGGAGATATCATGGCAGCCATTTCGAAAAATGCTGTTTTGAGAAAAACTAGTTTCAAAGTTCAAATATGCATGACAGCTGTATCAAGGCCTGCAAATAAACATCAGTAACTTTCAATCGACTGTGAATTTCAAAGAATCCCTTTACACATATATTCTAGAGCGATTTTAGCCAAAACAATTTTCAATTTTTTCGACCTCCTTGAAAACAAAAAAAAAGTGAAGCGCCAGTAATGGAAAATGTCGGCTTTTCTTACAATTCACGCTTCTTTTCAATACGCTTCAAGTCTTCCTTAAAAAGTAAAAAGTTTGGCTTGCTTCTGCTGCCTCAAATTGTATTAGCTCCAGCAGGTTGTTCGTTAAAAGAAACACACTGATTACTGTTTGTACGATTGTAAATCTGTGGGTTACTTCAAAAGTAAAAATGGGACAAGCAAACGGAGAAAATATAACACAGAAATTGTTATGTAAATACTTTATATAACCACTTCACATTTATTTATTTGTATCAATTCTTACTGCCAATCAATAGTAAAAATTATTGTAAACTAAAATGCTTATAATCTTCGGCTTCGGCTAAATACTTCGGCCAAAACCTCGGCCATTTTTTGCCGAAGCCGAAGACAATGCCGAAGGTGCAATTTTAGGCCGAATAGCCGAAGAACCGAAGCCGATTATTCGGTCGGACACTAGTGTTAATAGCCATACATCTGGCACCACTGATTTGATTCTGCCAAACGCGCGTTTGAAAGTTGACATTTCAAGCTAAATTTTTTGTGAAGACAGTTTTGTAGTCTAAGGAAAATTTTCTAGCTATTCCAGTGTGTTAGGCCTCCACAAACGTTTAGTCAAATCACTTAACTTCAACAGAATGCTCTCCATCTGAAGTCGGATTGTTGAACGAAGTACGTGAAAATGTCTCTATACCGAAATTTAAGGGCGATAGAACCTGTTCCGATTGAGAAATGTTCAGCAAAGAACCATATCTAGCCAGAGCATCGGCATTCTCATTTTCGCTTATGTTGCTATGTCGAGGAACCTAAATAAGAGTTAAATTAATGTGTTGTATAAGTCTGACTAGTTCCCTTAATCACAAGCTAATGATTAATTTTTATTAGTCGTTTAGTCATGTCTCGTTGACTAATAGCTGACAATTTTAGTTGTAATCATAACTGATATGATGATTACGATTTGTTTTTAATACGAAATAAGTTTCAGGAAAAGAGTTGATGGGTTTTGGCAACTGAGTGAAAAAGAAATGTCTTTTTTATTTTTATAATCGTTAAAGTTTTTCTTGTAGCGAGATTATCGATTTAGGTGTTTATATCCAATGCTCACTTCTGCTCATTCGTGGTTTCGGCATATGGAATTCCCGACGATATGCAAAACTACTTAATAGGTTTCAGCTTAACATTTTTCATAACCCAGTCAAAATGACTAAATCTTTTAGTAGTCATATCTACTATCGATTAACTATTTAATCATAATTAAATTTAAACATGATTCGTTAGTCATGATTAAAATTGTAGTCGACTAACTAGTTAATTAAAAAAATTAGTTTTTTACGCCCTACCTATGATACCTATATACAATACATATTTATATTTCAAAATGGGTGTGGTATTTAAAGCCCAACTCTGCTTGAACTTAATTTTCAAACTGAATAAATAGTTTCTCTTCATACTCTTAGGTACACATAAAATAAAGAAAAAGTGAATCAGGTTAAAAAAAAACTTTCCCATTTTGAGGTTATAAAATTATGTATTCAATTTCAATTGTAGGTAGGTACTTATTTTTATGTACATGGACATGTAAAATTAACATTTCAGTATCAAAACCATTACAAGTGCATAAAGTGTAAATTTCTAGTTAGTGTCAGAAACAATTACGACTAGTTTTCTGTTTGTTTTTGTTTTTTTTTTTAACATATTCAGTTTATGTTTATGAGTTTTCCTTCTTTTCTTTATACTTAATGTTAGTAAAGGTTAAATTTAAGCGATTTTTTTATACCATGGAGTTTTCATATACCATATGTAAGTGTTTACATATATACCATACCTTTGTACAGTGACGAGAAAAATTATGTTAATTGAGTTTGGTTTTTAATAAATTATTGTACTTGGATTAAGATTAAGTTATTGTTTTTTTTTTTTTTCTTGTTAGAACTGCAAAAGAAGTTTTCAATAATACAGCACTCACAAGTTTAACGTCCATTTTACTATATCCTGTGTTCCCTTTTGGTATTCTTTAAATCTACCAGATTTATTCAGCAGACCCGGCGGTGTCAAAGAGCTCCTTCTGTTTAGACAGACAGCAGGGCAGACAATAAATAAAATAAAATAAAATACAGAAAAAAGTGGGCAGCCATCTCTTTACATTCTTCCTCCAAACCGCAGGAAGCACTGAAAGGACTAGCTCCCAGGGCAATCATATTCAAATGTTTGGCCCAAGATTACTGATTATTATATAATTTCTGAAATTTAAGATGTGCTATTTTTGGCGAACCAGTATCAAACTGGTTTTTCAAGCTATTTTTAACTGGTTTCAGGGCTTTTTTTGGTTTAAGTTTGGATCTAAAATTTTGTCCGAATTTAGATCTGAAATTTGGTCTGAGTTTTAATTTAAATTTTGATTTTTGTTCCAAATTTTTGTTTTGATTTGTTATTTCCTTTTTGTTATTTGTCTGATTTTTAAAACAGATTTCCTGCTATATTTGTGGTCTGGTTTTTGGTTTGAGTTTTAATCCGAATTCGGATTTGTACCAGATTTGTGGACTGGTTTTCAGTCCGGATTTTGGTCTGTAATTAGGTCTGGTTTTTGATCTGATGTTGGGTCTGAGTATTTGTTTGGTGTTTGATAATGTCTGATAATCATATTATAATTTAGTAAAATCAGATTTGAGACTGGGTTTTTGGATTGGCTTTTGGTCTAGGTTTGGACTTTGAATTAGGTCTGGTTTTTGATCTGATGTTGCGTCTGGGTATATGTCTGGCATTTGGTCTGGTTTTCGATCTAATTATTTGCCATTATCTTATAATTTAGTAAAATGAGATTTGTGGACTGGTTTTCGGTTAGGATCTTGGTCTGGAATTTGGTCTGGTTTTTGATTTGATGTCGGGTCTGGGTATTTGTGTGGTTTTTGGTCCAGTTTTCGATCTAGTTATTTACCTGATAATTATCTTATAATTTAATAAAATCAGATTTGTTTTAATCTGGAATTAGGTCTGGTTTTTGAACTGATGTTGGGTCTGAGTTTTTGTCCGGAATTTGGTATGGTTTTCGAGGTAGTTATTTACCTGATAATTATCCCAGAATTTAGTAAAATCAGACTAGTTTTTGGCCTAGATTTCGGTTTGGAATTAGGTCTGGTTTTTGATCTGATGGTTGTTTTTGGTATTTGTCTGGTTTTTTGATCTGTTTTCGATCTAGTTATTTGTTTGATAATCATTTTATAATTTTATAAAATCAGATTTGTGGTCTGAGTTTTGATCTGGAATTTGGTCTGGTTGTTTGATCTGATGTTGAGTCTAGGGATTTATCTGATTTTTGATACAGTATTTGATTTAGTATTGTGGACTGGGTTTTGATCTATGTTTCGTTCTGGAATTAGGCCTGGTGTTTTATCTGATGTTGGGTCTGGGTGCTTGTTTTGGTTTTCAATCTTGATATTTGCCTGATAATTATCCCATATTTTTGAACTAGTTTTTGGTCTGGGTTTTGATATGGAATTAAGTCCGGTTTTTGATCTGATCTTGGGTCTGGGTATATGTGCGGTGTTTGTTTCAGGTTTTAATGTAGTTATTTGCCTGATAATTATCCTATAATTTTGTAAAATCAGCGATCTCTAAGACCGAGTCATAGACTCGAACTTCTGAAATTGTTATTCTTCTGAGCATCAAGTTTGTTTACAATCGAACACGATAAGAGATTTGAGAAAAACTATTAGTACGGAAAATTCAGCGGAAGTTTGATGAAAATTTTGGAAATGTGAGTGCCAAACGCAAACTAAAGAAGACCGTCAAATTGTAACCGTTGAATTTAATATAACTTGTCAGGATTTGATTAGGATTAATCCAGAGAAATAAATTTGAAATGAAACCTTGACCTGATAAACTGCAGCAAGTTTCTGCGAAATTTCGGGGAATGTAAGCACAATGCTTGAATAAGTTCAGAAATCTGTGTTCTGAAAAACCCTGAAAAGAACCAAATAAAATTCAATCACTTTTGCTCTTCACTGTATCCACTGTCGCTCTGTAAATTGCATTCCTTTCAACGCGGTTGAAAATTAATTTCAATATTTCTTAGTGTGATTTATCGAACCGGTTGTATTTACATATGTATGCACATAAATATTTATTTAAAAAATTTCTATAAAAACTTACTTTACTTAGTAAAAGCATGTGTGAAAATAAAAATCTAGAGCTCTCACTTTAATTTATTTCTTTTTTTTTTCTTAAGCAAATAAAACAATTTATTGTTATTGAGTATCAAAAGCAAACATTATTTATTTACATTTTAAAATGTTATATGCAGATATGTAATATTAACACAGGCTAATCACAATTTGTTTATGTTTAGAAAAAAAAAAATTATAATAATAATAAAATTCACAATTTACATAACCGCCATACAAATATTTACACAATTTTTGTATTCTATAAAATTACTACTTAATAAAACAAACAAAAACAGAAAATAAAATACTAAAAATATAAATAAAAATAGAAAAAAAAAACAAATAATAAGAAACAAAAAAATACAAAAATAATAATAATAATCAAAAGGAAAAAAATATAATTTACATAATACAAAACCAATTTAAAAATTTCTATGTACAAAGGGAAATTAAATTTAAATATAAAAACCACAACAATATTAAATAATTGATTTATTAATTAATAATAATTTTAATAACTTATGTTAAGCAAATATTTACAAGTCGATAAAAAATCGGCAAAGCAAAAGGATTAAAAAAGTTTATTACTAAATAATAAAAGTAAGACATAAAATATGAATTCTTTGTACTACCAGATTCTGTTTTGGCCACGGCCAAAAGTGAAGCAGCACACAGCAGATAGAAGACGAGGCGGGGATTTGTTGTGGTGGGCATTTTGTAGCTGGTTGTTATTGTTTGTTGTCAAAAAAATATTTATTCCAATAAATATGCCGTGAACGAGTTAACGCAAGAAATTTTCACTTTTTTTAAGAGCGCGTTACTAAAAAGGGAAATTTTTCGTTGACTTTCGTATTTGGAAAAAATTCACTTTTTAATCAAAGTGTTTTATTGTAGCTTTTTTTTTTTTTTTTTTTAAAGCACACACTTTATTTACATGAAATGCATAAAAAAAAAGAGCAAACAAAACGTTTTGAATTTTTTTTTTATTATTTTATATTATGTTTTAATTAAAAGTGTCCACAAAACACAACAGAAAGTCTAGAAGTTAATTGAAAAAAAAAACTTTCGCTTTTAAAGTGCAAGCAAAGCGTTTAAGCGGTAACTAAAGTGTTCAAGCAAAGCAAAGAGCCTATGCAAGTATAAACGCTCAAATCGATTTAATGTTCGAAAGTATGTTAATTAAAATTAAAGCAGCACAAATGAAACTGAAGCTTTTAAACTCGAAGGCAGCGAGCTCAGAGGTTCAATCGTTCGTTTCCTTTAGCAAGCAGCTTAAAACACAACAACAACAGAGACTTTGCTTTGAATTATAAAAACCGTACCGTGCGTGTTAATGGCCAAAAGCCAACTGATCGTACAAAACAGTAGCAACTTAGCACCTTGGCATTTAAAAACAAAAAAAAAAAAAAAAAAAAATGATCATCAACAACAACATACGAGTACTCGAATAGCAACATATGAATTGCTTTTGCTGCTGCCGCTGCGATTTCGCATCGCTCTTTTTCTTTTCAATCGCTGGTGAACGTTGTCGGCTTTTCAAGATCAATGCCTGCGTGAGTTTTGATTTCGAATGCTATTAGGTAGGTGACAGTTTGAGTAACGAATTCAACTTTTGTTGGTCTTCTTCTCTTTGCTAGAGTAGGGTAAGCTTTTTTGTTGTACTTATTTATTTATTTATATTTTAGTGTAGGTAGGTACTATCGGATCGGTCAAGAAAACCAGTATTTTTTTTGTTGTTGTTGATGGTGTTTGAGATGTGTGTGTGTGTGCGTGTAAAATCAGATTTACAAATAACAATTTCTCTTAATCGATCGATCGTGCGTGCATTTGGTGTTTTTGGTTTGGTTATATTTTGGACTCTCACTTTTTGGCTTGTCATTCTCGTTATGGTACTTTTATTTTGTTTATTTATTTATTTATTTTTTTTTTTAAACTTTATGCTTCTCCAAACAATATCAATTTAGTTGTCATTAGTTTTTTTTTTTCTATTAGTTGTTATTGTTAATCGATTGTGTCTTTATTTATGGGTTATCATTTTTTTGTTTTGTTTTATTTTTGCCGATCATCATTTTTTGGGCGTACTTCACCCAAATTGGTTTGTTCTTTATGTTTGGTTAACGATCTTGTCAACTCATCATTAATTTCATTAATTAGATTAATTCTTTTGGCAGAGTACCATAGTTGAAAATTGTACGGTCTTTGAAGTTTTTCGTAAAATATGTGAAAGAATTTCAATTAGATTAGAATGAGCATGCGCAGAATTTTAGGAGGTAGAAATAGGTTATCGAAATTTGCGTTATTTAGAAGATTGTTGTAAAGAGATATGTCATAAAGAAATAATATGAATTTTTGGAAAGTAGGGTACTCCCCTTCCGACCCTCCCCTTCGCGCTCAAGTGTTCATGTAAATCAACCTCTTTATTTACGCTCCGGTATCAGTCTTTTCAGAGGGTTTACAGGTGTGGGGGAAATAAAATGAATCGGTTTTTTGATAGCTCACAAGTTTTTTTTTTACCTTAAATTCAAAAAGAAAGAAAAGTATTACAAATGATGGCCCTGTTTTTCATAAAGTAGACGACATCGTTTCGGCCATGATTTAAGAATCATTTCGTATCATTTCTAAGGGAATTTTCATAACCTTCTCAACAACAACTTTTTTCAGTTGCTTTAAAGACAAAGGTCTGCTTTGCTCCATCAAAGTTTTTATGTAGCCCCACAGAAGATAGTTGCTAAACGATGAGCTTGGAGAACTAGGAACTCATTGGGAAGTTTTGAAATATATGATCTTGTGGCTGTCAAGAAAATCCCATAAAAACCGTTACGCCAATGAGATGGCCTTGTTTTTAAAAACACTAAGATCTTTAATCGTTTGTTCCCGTCTTTGAGTATCTGTATTTGATAGATAACACCATGTGTCATCGACTGTGATACAATTTTTCCATTTACATGTAGTTTACTCAAAGATCGCTTTCAACCGCAGCCACTATGCAGCCTTGCTGTCGCAGGTCCTCCGCCATTTTTGTTCATATGTATGACCGTTTCCTTCTTTTCTAACGCAGCTCTTTCACCTTTTTTTTTGCCCATATCTCAGCTATGAGTTCCTCTTCCCACGCACTCCACAAATTTCTTTTTTTAATATTTTCGTTCTTCCTCTCCTAATGTCGATATCGAAATGTCAGAGCAAATTCATTTCAATATTCATTTCAGTGAACACATTCAGGGTTGCATTCGATTTTTACTCGGTTTCGTTGAAACCATCTCATTTCCGTGGTTTCATTTGACATATTGTTATATGCCGAAATTAAGCATTTCAACGCAGTTTCAGCTGAAACCATGGAAATGATCGAAACCACGCAATTTCGGTTCAGTGGGAGCATAGTATAAGGTCACTTAAACTGGCTTTCTTTTTCACTATCAAGTGTAATGGAGGGAGACCAATTATTGCCCCTATTTCTGCAGTATGGCACATTTGCTTCTGAAATACCTTGACTAACTCAGAAACGAGACACATTCGAGTTCCTATATGAACCACTTGAGTTTTAAAGATAAATATAATAAATAATATATGGCTAGCACGTGCTTAGAATATTTTATAAAATCGTCAGTTCAGAGGTAAAACTCATTAGATACAAATTTGGTAAAAACTGGGTTCCTACACCATGCTTCATAGTTTAAGATATTCGTGATCAGGAAAAACCAATTTTTAATCATAACTTTCTGAAATTTTGATATACAACCCTCAAAATGCCAGTAAGTATAATTTTTAAAAAGAAATAATTTTAAAATTTAAGTTTCTCTGTTTTTATCAATTATTTTACTGTATGAGTTCTATATCTTCTACCAGTGTGTCTTATGAACGCAAAATTGATCACTTTATGCTCAACAAAAATTATATTGAGCAGTCGTCATTTCATTGAGCGTATTATTTTTCTGAAACTTCAGCTCAACATGTTGCTGAGCAGAGGTCGTTTTCTGAACGAAAGCAGTACTAAAAAAAATTTAAATAATTTTGGGTAACACTACTCTACAAGGCTTTCCACAACGAATGGCGATAACATTTTCTATAGTAAAATTTATCCGTAGAATCCGAATATCCTAATGATTTTTTTCGATTGGCCCCAATTTTCCATGTAAATGGGTTGAAAGCACATACTTCACATAAATGTTTGTAAAAACTTTAATTTTCAGCCAATGAATTTTAGATATTTACATATTTCAGATGGGAGTCAGGCAAAAATTCTAAGGTATAATACTTGCCAATAATAACTGTAATATTGCTGTTATGATCAAAAATAGGTACAAAAAATTCAATTTTTTTTTTATTTTTCAAACAAATTTTAACTTTGAAGCCCTATTTCTCAAAACTATTATATGGGTAATAAAAAGTTAGCCCACCTATCTTATAGAAAATTTTATTACAAACATTTTAAGCGTATATATGTGCATGCAAAAGTCATAGTTTATGAAACTATAGCATTTTATTAACATCAGTGCAAAAAACATTTTTATTCTAATCAAATAAAAAAATGCCGTACAACAAAATTTCAGCTTTTGGCTTTTAGTAATTTACGGTCGCTGATGAAAACTACGTACTCAGATTTTCTCCATCACATCTAGTTCTCCCATAATATGGACCTGAAGTCGGAAATATGGGGTCTTCAGGGGCTATTAAGAAATTTCTTTATTCCAAAAGATACGAATTTAATGTTTGAAGAAATGTTGTTGAGCACAAAGAGATAAATAATTTTTCCATACACATTTTTCCTCCACCTCCTACCCTTCCTCTTGAAAATAGGGTTTTAAGCTCCCTTTTTCGATAAATGACCGATAAAAAAAACTTTTGAGAAAAATATTATACTGTACAAATGTAGTCATCACAACAACAATGTATATAGAGACGGGCAAATCGGACGGCCGTTTCGGAATCCGCCACAATTCCTCATCAGTGATCTTAGTGATAGTTCTTAATCTTTTTCCTATGTGGAGTCAACAAAATTAAAAAAATAAATAAAAATTAAAAAAAAAGTTTTGTTGGCCCCACATGGGACTGAACCACGGGTCTTTAGACCATTTATTGAAAAACGGGACATTTTCAAGGAAGAGTAGGAGGTAGAAGAAAAGTGCCATTTACATGGAAAATTGGGGCCAATCGAAAAAAAAATTATTAGGATATTCGGGTTCTACGGAAAATTTTACTATGGAAAATGTTATCCTCATTCGTTGTGGTGAAAGTTTTCGTAAATTTGTAGAGCAGTGTAACTATTTGTTTTTTTTATTTATATATATTTTTTTAAATTTACTTGTGATTAAATTTACCATTATCAATTATTATTTAAGCTCTTTGATATTAATCATTTAAGTATAGTAAATTCGATCTGCTCTAACTTCTCTCTCTCTCTCTCTCTCTCTCTCTCTCTCTATCTCTGTCATTCATTTGCACTGACATACATTCTCACTCATTTGACTTTGACTTTGAATATGGCATACTTCACTTATTTTTTTATCTTTTGAATATTGTTTAATTTAAATACTTAAGTATAAACTAATACAACTTTAATCAATCATCGGTGTAGATCTGTGCAAATATATGCGATCATACAACTTTCGTATGTCTTACTTCTTGTTCGCTCAACTAGTTAATTTAATTTTATTGCCGGGCAATCAAGTTTAGAAAATGGTAAAACGTTTCAATAGAGCGTTTGAAATGTTTAAGAGTGCAAGCAACAAAAACAAACAAAAAACAAAAAAAAAACACTGATCTTAACACAAGCTAGCAGGGCAATCAATATTCAATCGTGCTAAAAATATACGCTTACTTATTTGATGCTAAGTTTTTAATTATTTAAAGTTAATCTTTGCGAAAACAGAAAAAAAAGAAATATGTATTCACATTTAAACCTGTTCCGCATTTTGTTATGCGGAAGTTTAAGCAGCGTTTATAGAAGTTTTTGATGTGGTGCTATTGAATTTTTGTTCACTTGGGTTTTCTAGTTTGTTTGTTGGTAAATTAATGTTAATTTAAGTTGATCTATGGTATTTTATGAATAATGAATGGTGAAAATAACTTGATTGGTTTTGAATAAGGGGATTTTAATTTTCATTTAAAAACTTCTGGTTGCTGCTTGGAACAATTAATAATTGAAATGCAATATATCAATGGAAGTATTTAACATTTTTTTTTCTGTATTTGTTCACTGTGATGGGGTAACTGGTTGCGAGCCTCTCCAGAATGTAATTGTGACCAAGGCGGAAGGCATGGTGGCGCAGCGCAAGTGTCAACTGTAGAAAAATCCCTTCCACGGTTGCCACTTACTCATTTTATTTTGTACCAATATTTACAAAAAAAAAAAAAAATGTACCAAATAGGGAGAAAATGTACCAATATAATAAATAACATTAAATGTTGTTTATTAAGGATGTAGTCTGGTGTTCGAGTTTCAAAAAATCGATTATTTTTTTTAAATACATTTCGAAAGTACAATATATTGAAAGTAAACTGTAAAAATTTCAGACCAAAACTCAAAATATTAATCGAGAGCGCCTGTTGTGAAAACTTTATCTGTTGTTAAAACTTAAAAAGCGTTTTTCTCAAAATAACGTTTTATTGACCGGCTCCGGGGTATGAGAGAATTCTATCGAACCGATTGAGCTGTACTTTTAATGTGTTATTTTACACGCCAATGGCTCTCGCTGTTAGTAGATTTGTTTATTTTTAATCATTATTTCCTATTTTTTACAACGATTTTCAGCAAAAAACAACGCGATTTAACAAAAAATATTTGGAAGTCCGCCATTTTGTTATTTTTCAATCCAAATGTTTAAATCTACTACCTGCTAGAATGACAAGCCTACAGAACAATAATCTATTTTTGTTTAAGAAGACTTTAAGTACTGTAATCACCCCCAGGCCAGCCCCACACCTTTTTTTTTAGGTGCCTACTTTGGACGTAAAAAACACTACAAAAATATCGTAAAATAAATTCCAAAAAAAATTGTTTGTACAATTAAAGATATCAATAATAACAAATAAAAAAATGAAATGATCACATTTTATTTTGTTATAATAAAAAATTGCCGAAATAACCTTAAAAATTAGGCCGGAACACCAGACCGCATCCTTTATAAAAAGTAACACACTAATTGAAATATATTTTGTATTTTAAAAATAGTTTTTGGCCGACTAGATATAATGAGGCTCTTAACGTCCGACACACAATTTTTTTGAAAGCATTATATATTATATATGTATATTTAAATTTTACCTTTTTCAACAAAAAATATTTTGAAAATAAGTTTACAACTCTTAATTATTATAAACTAAACTAACTTTGCCCACAGAATGTACCAAATTTTAAAAATATGTACCAATGTACCAAAAGCAGAAAAATAGAAAAAAATGTACCAGTTTTGGTAGAATTGTACCAAAGTAGCAACCGTGATCCCTTCTACTACGGTGTGTGGCCCAGCAGATTGTCAAGCTAGACCAATTGCCGGTTATACAGTCCTTTCAACAAGAGCGTGTACGGCCTAAGTCCTTCAAAAAATGCCCCAATCAAATAAAATATGTTCCACATTATTTTTAAACATGAATATAGTGTTCAGTTACCACAATTTTAAGCAATTTCGTGGTAATGCTTTAAACTGTCGTTTCAATTGAGCAATGCTCTTAGCATTTTTTCTACTCATCTTAAGCTTAATAATTGCTCAAAAAATTCTCCATGTGGTTAGCATCTGGAGATTGAGAGGCGCAATCCAAAATTCTGGTCCCATTTTCTTCTTTCCACTTACTGCACAAATGACTTTGATGTTTAGGGTCTGGCCCTTTTAAAGCACTCAATTTCGATTTCCTTTCTCAAACCAGTTATTGGCAGAAGATAAGAGTCTATGCTGGTATAAATAGATCATGTACTGGATTTCAAAATTTCTCGTAAACATGATTATCCTGTCGAAACTCTGTTTTGAAAAGTATTCCAAAACTTGAGCTTTTCCTGGATACTTAACTAATCTCAAAACCATCTTACTGCCCCTAATGGACAAGGCACGTTTTATGGTACCTGCCGTCAGTAAAATAGATTCGTCTGTAAAGCCCAAATCGATCCAATCAATATCCATATCCATGTTCGACAGCCCACTCCTGCCATCTTTTTGTTTGTTTTGCCGTCAGTAAGAGTTAGATTATGGTAGCTCAGAATTCAACTCGGAATCCATTTAAACGCCTTTGGATTGCACTAAGGGGTATATTAATGACCTTCAGCGTTGGGCTGCTTCAAGTGTAATGGTAGAATTGGCTTCAAAAAATCATGCTATCACTGAAACCTGCTGCTTTGATGTTGCTCCAGAAGCGCAGTGATTTGGTAAGTCGCAAACATTCTGGTGTCTTAAAAAAAGCTAGTTGCATTTCTTTACAAATGCCTTCAACTTCTTAAGGTATTTGCAGCACCTTCCTAGGACATTTCGGATTCCTTTGGATGTGAGCAAAGAATGACAGTTTAAAAACGTTTTGCATACATGGAGCTCAATTTGAAAAATTGCTTATACAATGAAATTGTAATTGTGATTATTTGAAAGGTTATACAGCGCAATTCGCAATGAAATATTGAATGTTGAAAATAAAGTCCAACTTGATACTTAAACTTGTTCGTACAATTAAGCTGAACACGGTCTTCTTGAAAAGACTGTAGATCAGAAAATGACCCATCAGAGATCACAGAAACATTGTTGATAGAGGAATATCCTCTAGACTGTCGGTTGACCAGAAGGGAGCTCCTAAGCTCACAGTCAGTAGCAAGCCGTACTGGCTTTAGTATATATATAGATACAGCGACAAACAGAAAAGTTTCCGAATCATAATAGTGGCCACTCGGCAATATGAGCAATATATTGTTGCTAGGTCTGGGAGGCAAGATCCAGCATCAATGGCAACAGAAAATCGGTATCCGGGACTAATGTCACACTCGCGATGATTGTCAATTGGAAGCAGCGGTCTGAGATTGAACATATTCTTGCGAAAAAAGTATACGTACCTCTGTGGTTCGAAATCAAAACAAAACTCCGGACCTAAACATAATTCAGAATCTAAGTATTAAAAAATGCTGAGACTTACGTTTCAAAGTTGAGGCAGTTATTCATAAGACCATCCAAACAAACGACTTCTTTGATCCCCTCAAAAAAATATTCTTCCCTTGGTTGTTGTAGATGACATAGAGCATGTCCGAGAGCCCGGACTTGGACGAGTTCTAGAAGCGAAAGAAATTCTCGAAAACAGCAAAAATGTTAGAAACTGATAGAGTAGAAAGAATTGGCATTTTTATGTATCTCACACAAAAAATTAGCGTGATCGGACATCATTTGCACCTCTTACGATTTTTCGTACATATGCTCAATTTCTGTTCAAATTCGTAAGCTTTGAATGCGATGCGCGAATTAAAGAGATATTGTCCGATTTAAAAAATTTGTTCCCTAGGTGTTACTGATGTGTGTCAACTTTTCCGCACTATTACATTAGCCGGCTAATGAGGGGGGGCGGGGGGGGGGGGGAAGGAATGATGGGGTTTATCATGGTGAGGAAATATTCATAATTAATTTTTATTAAACTGAAAAACTTTAAATATACCTTAAAACATTGCTGTTTATTACCTTTCAAAGAAGTCTAAATTTAGATGGACCCGATAATCCACGCTATTTTTTATTAATTCTTAAGTTAAAAAGCTCAGTTCCAGGACGAAAACTTTAAATGAAAAACAGTTTCTAACCTAGAAAAACTATAATTGCTGGATTTCTCGGCATTATCTCCTCTTTTTATATTTGAACTCAACCCCAACAAGTCAAAGACAACATATCGAATTTGGTCGGATAGTGTAAATTAAATTTAAAATTGTTTCCCTTTATATTAATATTAAAAATATTAAAAAACCGTTCAATAAATTATAAAACTTTATTTTGTCTTTTTTTTCTTTGCATTGGCAAGAAAATCTTCACAATTCGGAAGGAGGGGAAGGGGGGAGTGGTCAGAACCCCCAAAGCCCCTTCTAAATACGATCTTGCTTAATAGCAATGATAAAAAACCTGATGCTGAAGAGAAAGAAGAGTAAAGGAACAGAAAAAAAAACAAGAGAAATCGCCCTACCGAGCGAGTACGTCAACCCGAGATGGCTTGGATAGGCCTCTCAGAAAATACTTAGTGGGACTAGCATGAAATGAGAGGTTGAGGGGAAAAGTGGTATAACATCTACGTTTAGAAAAAAATGGAATAATTTTATTTAAGAGCAAAATTGAAACGAAATATGTTCAGAGCAAAAACAGAATAAATTACTATGCTATTTTTGCTTTTGAAGAATTGTTATATAATTTTTGTTGTCATTTTTAAGTCGTTTCATTTTCACTTTAAACCGCATTACTTGTACCGTTCTTGCACTGAGATACTAAATTATTTCAATTTTGCTCTTATATAAATTTTAGCCCGCTCTTCCCTTCGGGCTGTCAAATGATACTTATGATTCCTCAGACAACAAGGACTAGCCCCTGAAAAGGCAAAAGAGGAAACAATGGAGTTTTGATTGCAGAACGATTAGCGCTCAATCAAGAAAGTGACATTTTTAGAAAAAGTGTCAGCACGGTATTTTATAATCGGGTACCTTTACCTCGCCTGGAATACAAACTTACCATGTGATTAATTCCCAACAGTCGGGAGAATTAAACATTGAGCCCCGGAGTCTAGAAGAGGTGATTTCTTATAATTTTCTTTAACACTTTTCCAATTAGTTTTCAACTGAAATAACTAAAAAAAGTGCCAAAAAAAAATACAAAACTACTGCTAACGGTTTCAAGTGTCGACTACATTGAGATAATGAAAAAAATATGCGAGATTTTCACAAAAAAAAATGTTAATAATATGTTACCTTCCTCATTTCGTTAGTATTTCCCAAAAAATAAAAAAAAATAAAAAAAAAATCTCAATGTAATTCAGCAGTAAGTAAAGTAAACTCAATCAGGTCAATACGGTCGGCATGCTAATAAATTATGTTAATGCGCTGAAATTGGTTGCGGTTTTTTTTTGGCCAAAATGAAAAACAAACAAAACACAATAAACAACGTTAGTGGAAAATGCATGTAACTTACGTGCTTCACGCGTTCAACTATAGCGCCATCTATCTCAACGAGTACGTAACTATTGTCTATGATTATTTGTTTACTCAAACTCAAACTTCAGAAAAAAGAAAAAAAAAAAATAAGAAAAATATAAGTAATGCAGGATTTGATTATGGAATATTGCACGGGATGGAGGATCGATTTTGACCACCGTGACATTAGAAAATTATTTGCTATTGGTATCGATGGAATAGAGTAAGTTGCTATTGTTGTTGTTGTGTTTTCATATACGTTAAGTTGTTGTAAATCATGTGAAATCAATTTGTTTGTTATTTTTGTTTCTTGTGTGCAATTTTCTACTTTTGGTGTATCTCATAAATCGTGATTTTGTAGGTACATTTTAGTTACTTAGCGTATATTGTTTTTGTTTTTGTTGTTGTTGTTTCTATACTCACATTATTGGTAGCATCTCTAATGCTATGGTTTTCGGTTCATGTTGTTGCTGTTGTTGTTGTTGTTGTTAACATGCCATCTATCATTCAACAACAGATTTTCTTGTTTGTTTCATGAATTTCATAATTCGCATGTGAAAATTGGAAAATTGTTTATTTTGGACACACGAGATTGATTTAGTAGCAAAAAAAAAAGAAAAAAAAATTATGCTTGTTGAAAATCGTGAGTTATTCGTATTGGCACGATAAGAGTTTATAGCTGCTTACATACGTATATACATAAATACACATGCTGATAGGTATATATTAACATACCTAGTTATGTAACGTCATATGTAGGTATGTATGTATGAAGTTTTTTGGAAAGGAAGGAAGTTTAATGTATTGACAGAATTTAAAAAATATTTATAAAATCCTTTGAGCAAAAAGCTTGAAGCAGCATTGACTTGCTGTACATAAAACCGAATATTCTTCATACTCAAGACATCACTATCGAACAGCCTTAATCTGGTTCTCGTGAACGCCTCACAGCTACAGATGGTAGTAGTAACGACGTCCTCAAGACAAGATCGGCAGGTCGGATTGGTGATGACGCCCATGTTGGTCAACTTCAGAAAAAATTCCGCTGATTTCCTATCGGGTTGTCTCACTAAGCACTTTGCAACTCTACACGACCCGGACTCGGATTATCTTCTTCTATGAATAGAACCCATGAAGTCGTTGATCCAACGCATTACATTCACAGAGCTGATGCCGAGAAAAGGTTCCGAACCCCATGGTGAAATTACAGAGTTTTCAGTGTGTAATATGTTAACCAATTCTCAAGGTGGGTCACCTCCGTGGCCTGTTGAATGAGTGCTAGACTGAAGTTCCAGCTGCCTCAGGTTCGATTCCCAGATGGGGTTAAATTCTTTAAAAAAAAGTCCAAATGGATTGTTCTAATTAAATGAGTCGCTTCCTTGACTTAGCTCTTAAATGCTCAATTCCTAGAATTCATATAAAACATAATTTGCTGTTTTTTACAACAATATTTAGTTTTGGTTTACACTCTCTGATCAGTTGCGAAGAGCTGACAGGGTTAACAAGGGCCTGCGGTGCAGACTGGCTATCACTGCAGATGCCTATGTACTTCCCACTTCATTTTTTCTCAATTGCCCAGAACGCCACAGCAAGGATAGCGAAAACCTCCGTTCGGAAGACTGACTGACATCTGTCTAGTGGCAAAAGAGTTCTTGGCATCTTAGTCCAAGTACCAATCGAATTCAGTGAGGGTTTGAATCCGCTAGTAAAGAAGACATGACGTATACCCCGGAGCACGGCCTCCGGATTTAACTACCGCTGATCATGTTTTGGAAACCGAACCACTGTCAGAATGTATCTTATAATCTGAATTATGTTTTCAAATGGTTTTCCCAAGAAAATGTACAATCTCAGAAAAGTGTCTGCAATTGTTAACCACTGAGAGTTTGATATTAGCCCCGGATACCGATTTGCTGTTGCCATTGATACAAGATCTTATTTCTCAGGTCTAGTAATAGTAGGCGTACCTCTGTGGATCGAAATCAAAACAAAATCTTGGATAGTTGACAGATCCACAAATTTTTCAGAATGTTTTAAAAAATGCAGAAGCTTTGCCTCCAAAGTCCAGGCAGTTATATATAAGGTCATCCAATCAAACGCTGTTTTTGCCTTTACAAAAAACATTCTTTTGTCTATGGCTATGGATAACAGAGAGCATATACGAGAGCTCGGACTTAGGTGAGTTCTAAAAACGAAAGAAGTTCCCGTAAAAGGTAATAATGTTAGAAACGTTTTGGTTTCCAAAATAAATTATGAAGCAAATTAGTCGGAAACAAAACTTACCTACCGCAAAATTTTGACTTTTTTTCTTATAACGTTTCAGAAATTAATATCTAGTAGGGAAAGCAAATACTAAAAATCAATTTGGAAGACATTTCATGACACATTTAGGCTGTGGAGCGCTGCGTTAAACTGATGGCACAAGCCTCCTCAAAAGTATGGGCACAAGCTACGTGATGGGTTAATAAGAGCAACCCTCACCTCTCGTGCCCTATGCCTAAATTTGACACTAAAGTTGAGTTTGCTATTTATTTCTAAATAATTTTCCACGTCCTTCATTGGTTGGTTGGTTGGAAAGGGTATAAGTGGAACTCGCGGTGCAGTCACCTTCCCGTGGGGAGCTCTGAGCCATCCAAGAAAAGGCGGGTCATGAGCTGCACTACCTCAGCCTCCCTCCCAGCCCTCACAATCCAGAGGGGACGTGGAAGGGGATAGAGTTTTTTGACTTTGAGCCCCAAGGTCGTCTTGTATGAAAATTCAGATGGATTAATCAACGTTCACATTGGCTTACACCATCTGCAACCCTGGCTACTTTTAATAAAAAGGGAAAGGAGGTAGGGTTGCGAAGGTTGGCATTTTTTCCTCCTAGGTCATCTTACGCACAAAAATGAGTGCGATCAAACATCAGTTATACCTCCAACGATTTTTCGAATATGTGTTCAATTTCTGTTTAAATTCGTTGTTGTTGTAGCAGCGTCCAAGCTACTTTAAAATGTGCATCATTGACATGAGGG
Source organism: Toxonevra muliebris (assembly GCA_963691655.1). Lineage (NCBI taxonomy): Eukaryota > Metazoa > Arthropoda > Insecta > Diptera > Pallopteridae > Toxonevra > Toxonevra muliebris. Next base: position 79,082,919 of record OY829328.1, on the reverse strand, counting down.
TGTCCTGTTAGGTCTAGACCCAGGAATCCGGTGACGCTTAAAGGTTGTATCCATAGTGATAGTGGTGTCAAGTCGTTGGAATTGGCTGAACATTCCAAAAAGTGTCCAGTGTCGTGAGGGCTGTTGTTGCATTCTTGGCAGCTGTTGTGGATTCGGCAGCTAGGCAGTATTCTGCAGATAGGCAGTATTCTGCTGCTGTGCAGTTTTCTGCTGCTGTGCAGTTTTCTGCTGCTGTGCAGTTTTCTGCTGCTGTGCAGTTTTCTTCTGCTGTGCAGTATTCTGCAGTCTGTTGATTAAAACCTTGGTTACTTCTTCTTCGTGAACGGCAGAACCAATTTGTAGTCGTTGAGGTCGAACTGTTCTGTTTGTACGGTTGTGAGGCAGCGAATGTTATTGAGGTGCTGCTCAAGTCCTTTGCGGATGTTGCGTGATAGGGGTGGCATATCTAGCAAAGCCTTATTAGGGTGGGTTTGTTGGTGGCAAGCAATCAGGTATTGCTTTGAGAGAAGCATAGCTTGCAGAGCCTTCTATTGGGTATCGCAGATATATGGTCACTAGTTGGGGGTGGCGCCCGATAGCCTTTTAGGTGGGGAGTAACGTTTCTTTGTTCTTGCGCCGCTTGCGCTACCTGCTAGTGATTTGATTTGTTGTGTCTCCTCAAGCGATTTCTGATAATTGTTGCATGAAAAGCGAAGGTAAGCAGGTTGTTGAAGGTAACACCCACTATCTTCGGGTGGTTCACTGTTGGGACTTGTTTTTCAGCGGCTACAATATCGAGTACCAATTTTATTTCCTTTGTCCAGGTTGTAAAAGGAGTAGCTGTTGATTGCTCAGTGGACAGTTGTAGGTTGCGATTATCGAAGATGTTTACGATCTCTGTCTGATATGTTAGGACCCGTTTAGAGAAAAGTGCAGTCGTCGGCGTATGAAACTAGTCGAATGCTGGCAGGTGGGATAGGCATTTTTAAAATATAAAACTTGAAGAGTACTGGCGATTGAACTGCTCCTTGTGGTATTCCTAGCTTTATCTTCCTGAAGGGTGATTTAACGTTACGGAATTCCACAAATGATTGCTTGCCATTCATATAGTTCGCCAGTCAGCGTTTTACCAGATTGGGTAGTGGTGGTTTCATTAAGTCTTGCAGTATAGTGGAGTTACTTACGGTGTCGAATGCTTTAGCTAGGTCCAGAGCAATCAGCACTTTTCTTTCACATGGTTCAAACTTTGAATACGTTGCTCCAACGGAAGATATTATTCAAATTGTTTTTCCCTCTGAGTAATGACTGTTGACAACTTTTCTTTACTGTTTGTTACAACTCGATTCGGAAATGTTTTTGTTTTTCGCTCTGGTTTATTAGACACCCGGTAGAAAGCTTGGCACATATTCACTACCTTCTGAACCAATTAATCAATCAGCTTCCACAGTTTTTTTTTTATTTAACGAGGAGTAAAAAGGAGTCAGTGCGAGACTTCCATCCGCTAAACATCTCCTCTCGTCCGACGGAAAACTCCTCCCGGAACCACCGTTAAGTATTTCGTCGGGAGGCCGTCTAGAACATTACTGCTCACTCGTCTGTTTTAATTTTTGTCGGTCTTGTTCGTAACCGTCCGCTGTGGGGCAGGGTCGCTGGCACCCTGGCTTCTTCGTTCCACTGCTACTTACAAGCGTGAGAGCTTGTATTTATAAGCGGGAGTGGTCTCATGAGGTATGAGGTATCGTTTCATGTAAACGCGGGAGGCGTCTAGGTCTCCTGGGCGTTTATTGTTGGCTGCGCCTTTTTGTTTTAACCGATCTGGTGAGACGGGCGTGGTCTCATTGCAGTCGGGATCACTGTTTTGTAATAAACACGGGAGACGTCTCGGTCTTCTTGGCGTTTATTATTATTTTAGGCTGCGACTTGTTGCTTTTGTCTGGTGAGACGGGCGTGGTCTCATTGCAGACTTCCACAGTTTGCCGTGATCCATTTGTATTGTCACCAGAGATAACTGTGTAGAGAGATATAAAGGTGGGAAGTTAATTTGAATTTATTACATAACTATATAATGTTAATAAAAAAAAAGCTTAAGCAAGATTCATGCTACATATGTAACTATTAATTTTCTTCCTTACATTTACATACATAGATTCAAAAAAAAAGGAATGAAAAACAAATTCAAAACTAATAAGAAAATAAATTTCCTATCATTATCGAAGCAAGCACAGTAAATCAGAACAATTGCTTTACACACACACACACACACACATACACAAACAGATATTCCACAGCGCTTAAGCCACGGACAAAATGTTGACTGGCGCTATATGAGAGAAGAGGACATGACCTCGCATTTGTGAAGATTACTGAAAACAACAGGTGGTAGTAGATACCAACAACTACGGTCGAAACATTGAATACTGGCATTAAAAAGTAGAGTGAGGCTGTTTTGAAGTTAGTTAACAAGCATGAGTGGGAATTCGAACATGAGCAAACATGATAAAACACATGTACAAACATTAAACAAAATCACCAATGTACATATAAAGTAACTAAATGGAAATAAGAAAAAAATAAAAATAAAAATAAATAAATAAAATAGCAATAAGGTAGGAAAGAAAAATATACATATATACATTGATTTTATATAAGCTGAACTTGAACGCTTATTCTAAGGATTCAATTTCTGAAAAACCAAAAAACAAAAGGAAAAAAACAAAAAAAAAAAAAAAAAACCAATGAAAATCGGCATGATCAAAAAAGCTCAAAAATAAATATATTTTTCTATTAAAATTACGCTAATAGAAGTCACTTGTCATTGCAATTTCAGAGGCGAAGCCAGCAGCAGCAATAGCAATTGTGGAATCAACAGTATTGCTAGTAGAATTGGCAGCAACATGTTGCTGAAAGTTGCTGTATGTTAGTTTAGAAAATATTTCCTTAATGCATACATACATACATACATACATACATATGGTATGTTCATATGTATGCATCTGTATGCAAGGTTCAGCCCATTGTAGAATTTGTCAGTTAATAAAGTCGTGATCTGTGCGCACGTTCTGCTCTTCTCTTTCTTAAGCAGTGCAATATTGGTGTTCGATCGATCGATTGGTGGTGGTGATGGTGGTGGTGGTGGTGATGATGGTGGTTGTGAATGTGAATGTTGCTCTTCTTCTTGACCACCTACAAGAATCTACCTACCTTTCTGTTGTTGCTATTCTTTCTCTGTATTGTTGTTGTTGTTTTAGGGCTGGTCAATTAAATTTTTTGCCAATAAATTGTATACAGTAAGTCGTTTAATCTAAATTAAGCGCTTGAGCCAAGAAGGGGGGAAACCGTTGTGAGGAAATGTTGCTGCTATAGCATATTGTGGCAACTATTATCATCAGCAGCAGCAGCAGTATCATCACCATCATCATGATCATGTGTCATAAACAAGTTGCAAGGCGCCGACGAACATTGATTTTTTTTTTCATTTTTCATTATTGTTGTTGTTGTTATTTTAGCTTTGCGGTATAATATGAGCAATATTTTTATTGCCGGACGGAAGTTTTTGTGTGTTTTTTTTTTGTTTGTTTTCGTTTGGTTGCGTATTTCATTGATACAGTGACGGTTTTTGAAAACAGACAATTACATAGTGCAATATTAAAAAAGTTTTGACTAATGCCACAATTTTTCTAAAGTATATTTTAAAGGAGATCACTAACTCACTAGGTGTAAAAAAATTAAAAATAAATCTGTTTGTACCCAGCAACACTTTCAGCTTGCCTCCGTGTAAATCGCCTTCATTGTTTTTCCTTAACCCCTTCAGTCCTGAAAATGTTCCAGAGTTAAAAAAAGTTTTTTTCATTTAATCTAAACAACATCAATTCATAGAAAAATTACCCCATAAGTTTTGAAGTATGCGGTAAATTATTAGCATACATACAACCAAGGCCGTATTTAGGGGGGGGGGAGGGGGTTTGCGGGTTCTGACCGCCCCCCCCCCCGGAAATGTAGAAACTTTCTTCTAATTTTTTATATTAATTTCCAGTGGATGGGAAAAAAGTAGAAAATAAAATCTATTGGAAGATTCTTGAATATTTTTTACTTCCATCGGTTTTTTTTTCTAAAAAGTCAAGTAAATTTGAAATCTTAGTTACACTATGCGACCAAATCTGATTTATTTTCTTTGACATGAGGCTTGATTTCGGATTCAAAAAGAGAAGGTGATGCTGAGCAATCCTGCATTCATAGTTTTTCTAGGTCAGTAACTGTTTTTGATTTAAAGCTTCGTCGTGAAACATTTTGAAAAGTTAAAAAATTAATAAAAAATAGAAAAACCTGTCGGATCCTTGTAAAATTAGACTTATGTGAAAAGTAATACAAAGCAATATTTTATTATGCTAAACTTGTCCGCCATATTTGATTCGAAATTTTGAATTTTTAAAATCTGACTGCAGATTTGTAACCAGCGCCCCTTAAAACACTGCGGACCATTGCACTTTTAATTATGTCTAGCTGTGAGTGTGAGTAAGAAAAAATCCGTTCTTTGTAAATTTTTTCCTGCACCCGTAGACATAAACACATCCCTCTGCTTTAAGGGCGCATGAAAACAATATGACTTAGGGCTTATTTGAAAGGGCATGATTTAGCCTTTAATTCCAAATTTTCGAAGTTTCTAGCACGTCAGGGGTCAGCTCTACAATTTCTCAAAAATGGCCAAAAACGGTATTTTTAGGGATTTCAGTCCCAATTTTTCTAAAACGTGACGTAATGCGAAGTTTCTGACCTCAGATTTATTTTCAGCATGAAAAGTTAATGCTAGGAACCATATTTTTCGCCAAACCCATGCAGTGCAGTGTTATTGGATCAGCTTCAAAGTTTTTGGAGACAATCTTAAAATGTAATTAATTCTTTAACCCGTTATTGCTCAGAGCACACCGACTCGGAAGATCCCTTTTAATGCTGTGACTGCACGAATTTAGGGAATATATGCCAACTTCATCCGGGTTCCACATAATTGATAATGGCCCGAATTCCCACTGATAATCATTTGAAAAAATTAGCCTCTGAACATTTTTAGCATTATTGGTCATTATTTTAACTTTGGGTAATGGAAAGTCAAGGAGTTATCGAAATTATGTCGTTGACGTTAAAAAAATGCATTGGAATTCACATTGAATAATATTTATTTGAAAAAATTGAAATTGATTATTCTGTGAATTTTTTGTAATTTTCGGCCATTTTTTTTAGGTTAAGATTAAAAATAAACTCAGAAAAAACAATTCCTAAAGCTTCAAGGCATTTATCCACTCTTGTCCCTTGACTGATAGGGTCCATCAAATGCAGCATCGTATCTAATTTATTTATTTATACATCAGTTTCATAAAAATTATTTATGAATATTTTCTTCGAATGAAAAGTCCCCCCCGAAAAAAAATACTGGCTGCAGGGCCGTACAACGTATACGGACTAAAAAAATTAAGTTCATAAATCTATGTTAACTCATTTAGACCCGGTACTAGATGCCATGATCCTATTTTGAATATTTTCAAACCCTATGTTTTTTCACAAAATTTTGGTCAGTTGTAGCTTCTGTATAAGGACCTGTGAAGTTATAGTTTCTACATATAGGTGAGTTTTTTATTTCAAATGCAAAATAATTAATTTTACTATTTTTTGTTGATTTTCAAAACCACAAACTATGTCTGTTCACCTGGCCTTTAATGGCCAGAAATGCTAAATTTTTTATACTGAATTAATTTAGATTAATTGTTGGTAAAAAGTTGGACTTAGGTGGTTGGACCTAGGTAATTTTGACCTTCGCTGACTCCAACTACTTTTCAGTGGTGTCTACGATTTCACGATCGTTTACCCGGTATATTCATATATCGAAAAATGGCGTGATGGTGGGTAAGGGGTGTTAGTGGAGTGCTGCTGTCAAAGTAATTTTGTCCTCCCTTCCATGTTGAACCTCTTTCTCTTAGCTATGAAATATGTACAAGTTAAAAAAAAAAATTTATATTGGCCCCGCGGCCACCAAAAGTATGGGTTTTGACCACGATAGTGAAGTGTCTCGAGAGAAAATCTGAGAACAGGGTCGAAATCAGCGAACCCCGAATTACACTTAAAAAATTATCCATTCACTATTTGATTTTGCAAAGCGTCAAATTGTTGCACAGTGTAATTTGCAAATACATACATTTGCCTATACCTATGCTGCCTAATTATGGGCGTTACAAACATAATTCGATCAAATTTTAGAAAAATTATTGGAGCTTTGACATCAATTTTTGGTAATCAATTTAATTCATATATTAAATAATTTCGAAAGCAATTTTTCTGAATTCTTCTTTCTGTGCTCTGGTGTGATCTAAAAAAGTAAGAACCGAGTTGTGATCAAGGTACCCAGTTTATTGCTAGTGGTTTACTAAGGAGTTCAAAAAGTAGTGGACCTTTTGCTGGCTTATTCTTCACCAATTCTTTTCCAAAACTGTAGCACGATTTTGAGAACCTTTCACGACTTTAATTTATAATAAAGGTTGTTTTCACGTAAACCCACACAAAATATGATCTACGTTGCCAACTCGCTGGTCTGATATGTGAGATTAATTTACTCACCGAACTAATCTCTCAATAAGTCCAATGTTTTGCGTGTTGTGTGCCATGTAGCGCCGTCTTGTTGAAACCACATGTCAACCCGAGTCAGCTCGTGCATTTTGGGTAAAAAAACAGCTCGAAATCATCGAACGATTGTGTAAAATTGATGCGAGATTTCGTTTCTACGGCTTGAATGGCATGCTTAGCTGGCCGATTATGACGACCAATGGATGCGTTCAGATAACCTCTGCTCAGCAATATGTTGAGCTGAAGAATCAGAAAAATAATACGCTCAATCAAATGGCGACCGCTCATGATAATTTTGGTTGATCATGAGGTATCAATTTGCGTTCATAAGGCAATCAGCTAGCAGTAGAGGAGCAAAGACGTACCATTCGTGTCTTTTGAATGTGTTTGACTTTGACACATGTCACAAGTCACAAAGCAACTTTCGAAAATTCTACACTGAAAAGCCAAGTAGCAATAAAATCTCCTTCATATAAATCTGATGACGCATGGATTTGGTCCTCCTCTACCAATTCAATCGTATAGTATTAATTTATTGGATTACTGTTTTAAGAGGGGATTTTATTTTTATTTTTTTTTGTATTTTTAAAATTTTTGTTTGAACATGGTCAACGATCAAAATGTATAAGATTTTCATTGGTAAGGAGAGGTGGGGGGAGGAGGGTGACGCCAAAACCCACTTCCCTCTAGCGATATTGGTTGTGCTCACAAGTTTGGTTCAGTAGGTCTTTACAAGACCAGCAGAGATCGGCTCAAGTGCTGAAATTTTAAAACCCTTTTTTCCGAAATCTCTGGATCCGGATCTCCGTATGATATAAAATGATGAGTCGTACCGCAAAACAAATATGGAACCCTTGAAAGTCCGGATCAGAAAGTACATGTAGAAGTGGAAATGAAATACTCACCAAAAAAAACTTCGGTAGTATCGCTAAGAAACCTAATGTGGAACTACGTAGACTACAAGACAAATCACTCAAAACCTGAGGAATTAGGGTTGAAGGGGAAGCGGGTTAATCTGGTAATAACTTAAAGGAATAGTTCGAACCCGCATGCGATTGTCTATGGGCGCTGCCAATGCCCTTTGTACTTCTAAAAGTAAAAAAAAAGCAAAAAAGGAAAGGATAGCGGAAAATTGACGTGACCGGAAAAAACAGAATTGTGATCTCTAATGCAAATTCACTTCAGAAAAGTAGCAGCTGTATGTTTAATTGTATAATTTATATTTACCTAAAACATTATTTGGACCACGCTATTTTTTCTTCTATAAACCACCACTGCGATTCCCAAACAGTTTTTCTGTTCCCGCAAATAAAGAAACAGTGAACGAAGAAGAAGAAGATGAAGAAAGTTATATACAACTGATCATATCTCATACTATTATATTAAAGATTTACACAAGTTGGCAATACTTTATGTCCATGTTGCCGTAATCACAAATAGCCACAGGTGGTAAAAGAAAAACCAACGCCAATTCGTTGAGCGAATCGACGATTGCAAGACTAGAAAATCATAGACTGACATATTCATGAAATTGTTTACTTTACTTTTGCAAATGCGTATTAAAACTAATGCAACTAATAAGAAATAATAATAATAAATAAATCGTATTTGTAGCTTAATTGAAAAAAAAAATAAAATAAAGATTTTAAACTCTTTAAGTTACGTTTACGTAAGAATCTTTATGCAATCAACGATTTTCATTTTTTCCTCTTCTTTTTTTTTTTTTTTGTGGGATGCAAATTTCTTTCTTTTTCTTTGAATATCCTTTACACATATGAACCCTAGACAACTCCTCAAAATTTTAAAATAAAGAAAACTCCCAAAAGAATATGCTTTTGTTTCGGTTAATTAATTGCCATAAAATGCAAACGTCATTGACATTTATGACAGCCAAAAATATGAGAAAAAAAGAGAAGGAAAATACGAAACAAAAATCTTATACAGAATGTTACCAAAAATAATAAAAAAAAAAGAAAGAAATTATTGTATTTCAAGTGTCCTTAGAGGCTTTTTGAATTTTGTGCTGCAAATTTTCGACTTATGGAGTTGCAACAAATTGCACACGAAAAGAAATATATTGTAAGGATGCAAGGATTGTGCTTTGATTGTAAGCAGAACACAAAAAAAAAAAAACAAAATAAAAAGAACATGAATTTAGAAGAATTTTATTTGGTATATTGAGTAATTTTTGTAGGGAACAAAGACTCACTGGACTGCGTATGAGATGAGATTTATGATGAATGAGACTTTGTACGCAAAGTCAGCCATGTAGATAATTGCAGGCTTGATATGGAACCATTTTGAATGTTTTCGAACTCATACAAAAACAGGTTATTGAAGCAAGAACTTGTACTGGCACTATTTAAGCTGACTATTTTAGTTCGGATCTTCGTGATAAGTTTCCTAGTTTAGCTAGCTATAAGAAAAAAGATCTACAAATTTAACTGAGGTATTATTATTTATTATTTAGGGGAGCCCAACCAGGCAGGCACTGCGACCTAAAAGATCTTTTGTGCCATTCCCCATTTTATGACAAAAGACGTTCAGCTGACCTAATAAAAGTCAAGACATCTTTTGTAGAAGAAGATTTTATGTGATTAGCCGTCAGAAAAGGAATACCAAAAATTCTTCCTCTGAGCCGAGTCAAGGCCGGACACTCACACAGAATGTGAGGTGTCGACTCGTCATCTTCCAGACATAGACGACACTCTGTCTCATTAGACAGACCCATTTTGTTTAGGTGATATCTGAGCACATAGTGTCCAGACATGTAGCCCACCAGTAGCCTAAGGTCAGATTTGGGATAAGAGATGGCCTTATTTTGGTCAAGCGGAATGATAAGTGCTTTTGCCTGTCTTAAACCTGGGATAGAGTTCCAATACTCTAGCCATTTTGCCTTAGACCACTCTTCAACGATAGATTTCGTAAAGGTCCAGCCGACTTCGCAGAACGGATCGGGGCCAATGTGCTTGGTAGATGAACCTTGTCTAGCCAGTTTATCGGCGGCCTCATTACCAACAATGTCACAGTGGCCGGGTACCCAACAAAGCGTCATTTTGTTACGGGTAGACAAGCGCTAGAGACTCTCAAAACACGCTTTCACCAGTTTAGAGGAAAAACTCCATGAAGAGAGTGCTAAGAGAGCCACCTGGCTGTCTGAAAAAAAACCTGAGGTATCGATTGTGGATTTGCTTGCCTAAAGGCTAGAAATTCTATCTAGAAGTTTCCACTCGATGAAAATTAACATTGACTTGCCATTACTGATGATGAGCCCGACCTCAAAAAAATGACCAAAAATTCTAAAAATAGTCAGAGGCTCATTTTTTTCAAATGATTATCAGTGGGAAAACGGGCCATGATAAAAAATCCGGATGAGGTTGGCTTATATTCCCAAAATTCGTGCAGTTACTGCATTGAAAGAGGTCTTCCGAGTCGGGGTGCTCTGAGCAATAATGGGTTAAAGAATAAATTACATTTTAAGATTGTTCCCTAGAACTTTGGAGTTGATCCACTACTACTGCCCTACATGGGCTTTGCGAATAAAATTGATTCCTAGTGTTTGTGAATGAATTTTTTATACTGAACACGAATCTGAGGTCAAAAATTTCCCCATCACGCCACGTTTTAGAAAAAATGGGAGGGAAAACCTTAAAATAGAAATTTTGGCCATTTTAAAAATTGGAGAGCTGAACACTGGCGTGCTACAAACTTCGAAATACAGAAATTGTAGGCTGAATCATGCCCTTCCAAATGAGCCCTAAACCCGAAACTGTAAATCAAAAACAGTTACTGTCTTAGAAAAACTATAAATGCAAAATTGCTCAGCATCACATTCTCTTTTTGTATCCAAAGTCAAACCTCATGTCAAAGAAAACAAATCGGATCTGGTCGTATAGTGTAACTAAGACTTCAAGTTTATTTTTTTTTATATTTGACTTTTTAGAAAGAAACCGATGGAAGTAAAAAATATTTAAAAACTGTTCAATAGATTTTATTTTGACTTTTTCTTCACCCACTGGCAATTAATATCAAAAAATAGAAGAAAGTTTCCATATTTCGTGGGGGGGGGGAGGTCAGAACCCCCAAAACCTCCCCCCTAAATACGGCCTTGCACAGATCAGCACATTTTGAAATTCTCTCTGGCCTCAGGTCACAATTGCAATATAAGATTTGCCAGAAAAAGAAAATTTTTAAGGCATTCCTTTCAACTAATAGACTCAAATCAACTTGAATTGAAGAGTTTGAGGCAAGAATTCTTAATTCAATCATGACCAAATCAACGTCAACTTGAACTCTTAATATTGCAAATGAAAAAAATGCGATTAGTGAACTTGAGTCTACGAAGAAAGAGTTTATTTGCCTCTTGCATGAAAAGAAATGAAGGGTAATAAAAAATAGAACTTTTTGTCGACAGAAGAGAGAGAGAAGTGGAAGGAATTTTGCTCTAGTGTTAGAGATAAAGAAAATGATATATAAAGTTTCGGTTTTCGAAATATCGGGGGCGACTAAGGGGATAGTGGATGCTTCCGTCCACAGTAACAGACTTTGTCATACTTACTTACTAACTGCAATCCTCTTCTCCTAGTGGAGCATAGGGCTTCAACAATCGATCTGAATCTGACTCGGTTTGGTGTCACGGCATATATCAATCCAGCCATATTTGGCAGAGTTAATTTCTGTTTTAACAGCTCTTCGCCAGGTTTTTGCTGGTGCAGCAGGATGTCGAGAGTCTTGAGGGTTCCAACGTAGAGCTTGGCGTGCAATACTGTGGGGGTTCTTACGAAGAATAAGGCCAATCCATCGCAATTTTCGTCTTTTAATCTCCCCTACTACCGATGCTTGACTTGTGCGGCTCCATAGTTCTTCATTAGAGATGTGGCCACCAAATTTTCAAAATCCGGTCTCATACACTTGTTGATAAACGTCTGAATACGTGACTCAATTCGGTTAGAACATTTCCACGTCTCAGAATAATAGTATAAAACAGATTTCACATTTGAATTGAAGATTCGTTACCTCGTTCTCAGTGCAATTTGGTTTGACTTCCAAATATTACTTAGCAAGCCGAAGGCAGATTTGTCCTTATTAACTCTGACACTGACAGCTTCATCGGCACCATTTTTATTTGACATAACGCTACCCAGGTACGTAAAACATTGCACACGCTCGATATCTTTATCTTCAAGTTTAAGATTAGGAGATGTGATACTGCAATACTCGCTGTTCATAAACTTGGTTTTCTTAATGCTCTCCTCGCACTTGTCTTCAGCTGTACTAAATTTGAATGCAAATCAGTTAATTTGTGACTCATCTTCGAGTTTCGTAAAAGGAGTCCATTGTATGCCACGTTTACCACTTAATGTTGAGCGCATAACCTCGTCAAGAGCAAGTATAAACAACATGCTCTATGCGGAACTAAGTAATATGGGCTAGAGCTAAATAATCGCATTTGACATCGGGGCCACACATGGCATTAAACCATCATTGGAGAGTAAAATAGAAGAACTGGCGAAATTCATGAAAGTGTGGGAAAAATGGTGGGAGAAATCGCACAAAGGGTAAAAGTAAAAATAAGTTCCTGAATTTTTTCTCAATTTTAAAGGACACCTTTCTTTATCGGAATATGCAAAAACATTCTCTGCTATTTTCCGCTCTCAAGAAATAAATAATTCAATTTGAAAATTAAACGGAACACGATTTTTTCGACAAAAATTGGAATGAAACTTTTTTGTTAACCCTAAAAGTATGCAATCATGTTATGCGGATGACATCGTCCTCATAGTCACAGAGGTAAATTTGAAGAAACTCTTTGTGACATTATACAGAGGAGATGGTGCAGGTCAGTAGTGCTAAATATTAACCTTGCAAAGAACATTAAAGTTCCGTTTACTAGGAAGAGATCACTCCCGCATTGGAAAGCGAAGGTTATTGTACAAAAGCAAGAGTAAAATATCTGTACTTAGTATTAGATAGTAAACTCACATGGAAATCATGGCATGTTGAGTCAGTGACAAATAAAGTCACTCTCGCTTTAATGATATGCAGAAGGTTACCAGGGGAAACTTGCGAATGTAAACCAAGTGTACTAAAAACAGCGAAAGCTAAACTAGAAAGAGTTTAAAGTTTAGCATGTCTCTGTATAGCGAGAGCGAGGCGAACATGACCAACTGCTGCATTGGAAATACTGTTAGAGAGCTATTAGAGCTCCTTCCATTACACCTTGTAATAGAGGGTGCCTAAAAGTTAGCATTCGTAAGAGCAACAAAAGATAAAAGGTTTTCGGGAAGATCTACAGATCCTGAAATATGAGATAACCCGGCGAAAGGCAACTATCTCTTGGACTGTCCCCAGGACAGAATGAAGAAACAGTAAATGTAGTTTTGAGAAACACTTTGTTGCAGGACTTAGTCGTCACCTTGGTCACCTATGGGTTAAATAATGATCACCAATGGGTTAAATCATTTAAAATTTACTTTAAAAATTATATTTAAATGAGTTTGGAGTAAAATTGTGATATGTTTATGTTACTTTGGTCACAAATGGGTTAAATCGTGGTCATCAATGGGTTAAATAATCTAAAATTTACTTAAAAAATATAGCTCAAATGAGTTTGGTCGAAAAAAAACGAATTTTAGAATTTTGAGCACTCACTTATACGGAGCGGCCCCAATGTGCGGCATAACGCAATGAAACTTTAATCTTCAAAATCTTTTTCAAATTAAAATAACTTTAATATTATTTAAATTACCAGATACTGATACATAAATTCAAAAGAACAGGGCAAAAAAAAAAAAAAAAAAACAAGTGCCTATTTTTAGGCAACAACAACCGTGCACACTGATATCTTGACAAGCATTTTCAAAATATTGCGCTATGAGTTCTGCCATATACGCCTTTGTATTTCCGCACTCTAAATTAATGAAAAGCTTTCATAACATCCTTTGTTTTTTCTTTGTTTGTTTTGGGATTTTTCTACTTCTTTATTTATGTTTTATGTTTTTTTTTTTTTTAATTTTTTACTTAATTTCTTGCAAGGTGCAGCCACAGCATTTCACTTTCAAATCAGTTTGCTTCCTTTTTACGAGTGTCTACTTGTACCGTCATACCTTGCTACTGCCCGCCTACAAGTATACTACAATATATGTATGTATAGAAGTGCTCTCGTATATGTTTGTACTATTAAAATTTTTATACAATTTTGTTGTTCATTTGTTTTTTAAGCAAATGCAACAAAAATCAAAGCACAGAAAAAAAAAAAACCAAGAAAACGACTGCCAAAATAAGAATAAAGAAAATATACAAAATTTTTTCTTGCTATAGAGAGAGAAGTACCTACCTAACTTACATTACCTTACCATATTTATAGAGGAGCAAAACAAAAATCATTCATATGCTGCTGCGGCTGCTTTATTTCAATGCTTCAATGTATATATATTTTTTTTTTCTTAAAAAAATCATAATTTTAAGCTTCAGCAGTGTAGAATAACAGCAAGCAGCTATAACAAATAGTACATTACGTGTTGGTAGCAACATCAGCACATCAGCATCAGTTATGAAATATAAGAAGACTTCAGTGGCGAAATGCTTCAGAAATTTCTTTTTATTTTATTGTTGTTGTTACTGCTGCTGTTGCTGCTGCTTCTTTGTTGTGTTAATTAAGCAAAAATTGTTGATATTGTGCTTCAAATATATGTAAAAATAAAAACCATAAAAATTTTTTATTTTTAATGCTTATTTTAGTTTTTATGCTGATGCATTATTTACATACAATTGAAAAGATGAAATTTAATTTGGATTGTTGAAAAAATAAAAAAATAAATAAAAATAAGTAAATGGCAAATTCAAGTCATAATATGAAGGTATACTTTCAGGCGCTTGTGAAGAATGTTGCATATCGTCGTCGTTCAAGCAGAAATCACTAAGTCCAAATTCATTTTTTTGTTTGGATCCGTTTTAATTAGCTTCTATAATTCGAATGACATGATAAATTGGATTTTTGATGATCCAGTTATAACGTACACTAATGTGTGTACGAATCTGTTAAATTTTCAAGTTTTGCCAGTGTTCGTAGGGCGCCATGCACTGCATAAACTAGCTTCATCTCAGAAATTAAAAAATGGACTTAGTGAATTTTGCCAGAACGACGACGATATATTGAAAACATATTTCTTTAATTTTATATCTCGAAATATTTTTTACACTAAGGCTGTGGTAAGACCATATGCATTTTTTTGGTTATCTATATTCATAAGATCGATTTTTGAGAATATTTTAACATCAATCATCACCACAATAAAATCCGTAAGATATGTAATGTGATATTTAAAAGGATCAATAATCCACACGTAGTCTCCAGGAACCCATTCGCTTTTGAAACATTGTAGAGTAGTTTCGACCCATTGCTTTTGGTGTGAAATTCTGAAATTCTGAACTTTAAGAGTATAGCTCAAAATACTCTTTCAGCAGCTGACAAATTTTCCCAGATATATCTTCAATTCTAGCAGAGCTTACAGCTGCAGTAAAAAGAGTCGTAACTTTTTTTGAAGTTCGAACAAAATACGAAAGAATTTTTCAAAAATTACACAAGCTACCAAATGAAAGCTTAGCACAATATTCTTTTTCTACAGTACTCTGGTCTTCTGAGAAGGTATCGATTTCTTCTCAAGAACTGTAACTGGTAATAATTTCGGATCCATTTGCCAAGTAATAATGGGAAAATTGTATCCTGAATGGCGATATTACTTAGATCTTATTTTTATTAAAAACCAGGCATTTATCTTGAAGTATTATGGCATAAATCATTGGCTTCCCTTGAATGTGGTTTTCACTATAAATGCACAAATGCCGCATGTCTAGAAGGTTCTTGGTCGTCTAAAAAAGAAGACTCGGAAACGCAATTTCTTCTATTTTATTTTTTACCATGAACCCTATATTTTTAAGATATTTTAGTTCCAAAAATTTATTGATTTTAATTCGATAAAGATAGTAGATTAAAAGAACAATGCTATTTAGTGGGGTCAAAGGCTGACGCGAGACCGGTGGGCAACTCTTATGGCGGCTTTTAGAACCACATTTGGACAGTGTCATTAAAATGCTTTCCGTTGATTTGTTCTGTTACATTTTCAAGGATTCTCGGTCCTCTGGTAGTGAATTACATTTCCAATAAGCTGTTGAAAATCTTATCTAGAGTATTGACAGGTGTGTCTGGGATGTCTTAGGAAAAGGCTGGTGGGGGTTTGAGGGGGTGGAGGAGGCTGGTGAGGGGCTGGTTGGTGGTGTCTGAGAGTCTACTCTTTAGGTGGTTCCCTGACACGAATGTGGCAATTGAATGATTCCTGTTGATTTATTCCGTTCGTATGAAAGTTATTATATTAGTTTTCTAGGATTGTCGCCCTCTATTGGTTGCTTTTTTTATGTTTGTTATTGTAGTTTTTCTTATAGATAAAAACTCGGAGAACATTTTACGACCTAACTCAAAAACACAAAGCTGTGCAACGGTTTGATATTTTCCTTTCAATCAAAAATATAAAAATCAAACAATGATTTTTTTTCCTGAACATAAAAAAAAGGAAATAATTATTATTTCTGAGCAAACAAATAGAAATCAAAAAATTATAATTTTTGAACAAAAAATAAAAAATTTAAAAGTCATTTTTATTTATGATCAAATAAATAAAATTTAAGTAATAAGCATTAATTTTTGATTTTTTTTATACTCCTTTTTAATTTACAAATGTTATGGTTCTATGATTAGTATTTGCAAAACACAAACTAAACAGTTTGCGGCTAATTTGCCGCGGCGCGCCCTCCGAAGGGTTTAACTCAGATTTAAAGGTTTATATATAATAACAAGTGAGCGTGGCGCCTCCTATACAAATCTTGTACTTTCTGATATGATAACATCTTTTTTCGAAACTGAAGGAAAATTTATAGTGGAGTGAATTGATTGAAATTAAAATCAAATGTCACGTCAGTGTCGTGTGAGGTTTCATAGTATGTACAAGTTTAATTACAGCCCAAAATTTAAGCCCAAAAGTATGCAACACATAATTTCTATATCAAAAACGATTATGTAATATACGAACATATCAATGGAATATTTTAGTTTATAGTGTATTCTTTGCTAATTGAAATTATAAAAAGTAAAAATGAAGAAAGTACATTAAAAAGAGTAAATAAGAAATTTGAAAAACCCATGGCTACACTTTTTGGAACATAAAAACAAAAACTTTTATAATAAAGTAAACAGCAATCCGTAAAGTATGTTATCACATCATATGACGAGTGCGGAAGCAACTCATTTTGGTTTTTTTATTACACGTTTATCTCTGGAACTATTTATAGTGCAGTATTAAAATCTGATACAGTAACCTCAAAAAAATGGCCAAAAGTGACAAAAAATTCCCAGAATAATCAAATTAAATTTTTTCAAATAAATATTATTCAATGTGCATTCTTGTGCTTTTTTTTTGTTCAAATGATCATCATTGGGAATTTGAGCCATTATCGATGAAAAGGAACCCGGACGCGGTTGGCTTACATTCCCTAAATTCGTGAAGTCACATCATTGAAAGAGATCTTTCTAGTCGTGGTGCTCTGAGCAATGAATTTTTCACGTTGAACACGAATCTGAGGTCAAAAACTTCCCATCACGTCACGTTTTAGGAAAAAATGGGGTTCAAGAAAGTCTTATTTTACAAGGATCCGTTAATTTTTTCTATTTTTTTATTAATTTTTAAACTTTTCAAACTGATTCAGGACGAAACCTTACATCAAAAACAGTTACTGCTGACCTAGAAAAACTATGAATGCAGGAGTGCTCAGTATCAACTTCTCTTTTTGAATCCGTAGTCAAACCTCATGTCGAAGAAAACAAATCGAATTCATAGTGTAACTAAGATTTCAAATTTATTTTTTATATTTGACCTTTTAGGGGGAAAAAACCGATGGAAGTAAAAAATATCATTAAATAGATTTTATTTTGACTTTTTTTCCATCCATTGGCAATTAATCTCAAAAATTAGAATAAAGTTATCACATTTCGGGCGGGGGGGGGGGGGAGGTCAGAACCCCCAAAACCTCCCCCCTAAATACGGCCTAGGTAGGTTTAATGGTATAGGGGTAGACATTTTTCAGGGCTTCCTAATGAATAAATTTCTCTCAAACACCAAACATGTATTATTCTAATTTAGGGGAGATTTTTTCCCTCGGATATATCCAACTTTATCTAGTATGAAAAGCGCCATAAAACTCAGATTCGTTTAAAAGATTAATCTGAAACACTTCATAAATCCCCATAAAGTTTTTACCTCTGACACATTGGGAGTTATAAAATTAATTAATAAATATTATAATTTATTTCTAATGAAAATCTCTATATGGAAGATTGCATAATAATTGAAATAAAAAAACCAAAATTTTTACTAACTAGAAAGCAAAAAAAATCAAAAAAAATATTTTCATTTATTTTTAGCAACATATTGGAAATTTCTGCATGATGTAGTCACGTAACATATGAAGAAGCGTACAACACTCAATGACGGTGAGCAATTGAAACAATCAAGTACCAATCAAAATATTCTAGCACGTATGTAATTCCCATGAAATTTGAAACTACCGAAGTGTTGCAGTTTTTTCTTTTTTTTTTCTTTTTTATTTAAGGCACATGTATCATATCATTCGTAGTATCTATTCGAATATCGACTTCAATCGAATGCGAAGGCGAATTCGAATGCATTTCTAATGAGAACAACATGAAGTAAATTAAATAAAATCGGTAGCACATGTCGTCTTCTTTCTGCTACTAGCAAACTATGAAGAAGTAAGTCAAAATCAAAAAAATCAAGCGATACAAATCAATTCGATACCAATACCAAGTATGTATATCGATAATAATCGATATGAACTAAATAATGATGAATCGAGAGAGTAGCTATGCACACACTAGTAGCGGTAGCAGTTATGGATTTCGAAGATATGAAGTAAGATGAGATGAGCTGAATTGAACTGAATTTATTTGGAGTTGGATTTGCAGTTGGATTTATGTGTGTGTGTTGAGTTAAAGGTACAAATTAAAATCCATAAAGGTCTTGCAATGGGTTAAAACAATTTCGCAAGCGTAGCGTGAGATAAAATCTTAAGAATTACTCATAAAAATAAAATCAAACAAATCAATTTTTTTTTTCTGTTGGTTTGGTTTGTTGCCATCCAACTCAATCTATCTATCTATCGACAGTTTGGAAGTAGTTCATTCACGTTTCCTAGCATTCCAAAAATACAAACAACAATAACAACAAAAATCACATAAATGTGAAGAAGTTAAGTTTAAAGTTGCAACTGTTGGTATTAGCTTTGAGGTATATAAGTTGTTGGTTTTTTGGGTTAGACAGTGATAGAGATAGATACTCGTAGAACAAGAGTGCGAGCGAGAGAGAGAGTATGAGAGAGAAGAAGAATTACCTAGCCAGGCTGATTAAGAAATGCACATAAAATAAGGTTAGCTTTACTGATTTTATGTGGAAACACGTAAAACCTAATTTTTTCGTTGTTGTTGTTGTTGTTTAACTTTGTGTGCTCCGGCAGCAACAGCAGCTACTTGATGTACACGTTAAGGAAATCACGTTGCAATTTACTATGTACGAGTTGTTGAAGCACGCTTCTCTTCTTCTTCTTCAATTGCCGCTTCTTCTGCAACTACTACTAAGTATTTCTATGTATGTATGTGTGTGTGTTTGTGTTACTTTGCTCCTTATTCTCAGGCGGCAGCTCATTTCTACTAGTAGTTACCCTGTTATGTCTATGAAATATGATGTAGAAATATCATCGCCAAACTCATAATCTTATGTTTGTTTGCATTAGTGATGTAGACATGGTATAATTATCTTGTTGCTGTTGTTGTTTTTGTTGTTGTGGTTGCTGTTATTGTTGTGTATCAATGAAAGTCCACGAAAGTTTCAATACAAGTGGACAGACATAAGATGCGCGCTCACACAACTCCTTATAGACAGCCAGCGAGACAGACAAAAAATTTCCGCTGATGATTGACTTAAAAA
Organism: Toxonevra muliebris; assembly: GCA_963691655.1. Classification (NCBI taxonomy): domain Eukaryota; kingdom Metazoa; phylum Arthropoda; class Insecta; order Diptera; family Pallopteridae; genus Toxonevra; species Toxonevra muliebris. The sequence continues at coordinate 79,063,279 of OY829328.1, read as the reverse complement.
ACAAAAAAAATTTAAGTAGAGTTTCTGTTGATCGGCATTTTGATTGTTGAGACTTTGTGGCGCATATGAATTATAAGTTCAAGTATTTGGTTTGTGTGTTTTTCCTTTTTATTGTTGGTTTATTGTGATCAGTGTTGCCAGAAATAAATGTTGGAAATTTTCAAAAATAGATTTGTAAATTGTCATTTGAATGAATATTCAAGTCTTGTTAATTTAATGAACTTAAATTTGAACCAAGAAGGGCTGGAAGTAGGATTCACATTATGGCTGAATTTTTTTTGGTATCGAGACCCCCTCAAGATGAAATTACGATATGCTAAGAGACTTCTCATTGGTGGCGAAAGCAAGGATACTAGTGCCACTGTAGAGGTTGCTCTTTTAAGGTGCTTATCCGTTGATTCTCCACTGATTGAGGTACAGAAACTTGCGGCGTACATTCAAGTAAATGCGGTCAAGTATCTTTCTTCAAATAAAAAAAGCACTCTTTATTTGGAAACAAAAACAGGATAGCTTTCAACTATCGGTTTTAATCCGAATGCAATATTCGGAAGTGAACCTTTGATCCCAAACTAAAATGAAAAATTAACGTCGAGCCGCAGAACTTAAGGCAAGATTTGTGATCTAAAACTACAATAACACTAATTGCCACTAGCGGATTGAAAGAGGAGGGTTAACGCTCCTTCCCTCAACCCAAATAGATCACTGTTTTTTTGACAGCAAGTAGAAAATTATTTTTTCCTGCCATATAATTTGTGAAAGCTACGACATACTCCCATTCTGGGACTATGTCAAGTGCAGTCCAAGCAAACAACATGACGTGATCGAATTGCATTGTCGATGGCATCCGGAAAAATTAAAGGGACTTAGAGTTCTTTGCCGTAAAACGCTGTTGTTATCAGCAGAATAGGATTTTATAAATCATTTTGACTCAATCACTAACATGAGTACAAAGAATGGAGCAACAAGTTTCAGGATTACGACGCTTCGCCTTGAAGCTATGGAATTCATCTTCAAACTTCGGAACATACCAATTTTTTCGATATGGTTGGTCATATTATTCATGACCAAGTAGAGGGTTTTAAACCCAAAACCAAGTGCAGCCACGGTGCCCCAGAGCTTATATGACTTCCAAAACATTTAGCAGAAATTTCAATGGACGTTAGTTCGATAGGGATCATTCAATGAATCAATGGCTTTATGAGTAGTGATTACAAAGATGGTTCAGAGTTGGAACGTGAGAAACTACGAAGAGGTTTCAGAACGAATCAATGTTACGTGAGAAAGGATATAATAACAGAGCATAATATCTGAACTTCTTGGGCGCTTAACACTAAATGGAAGAATGTGTTAATATAACCTTCATGACAAAACAAAACTTATTTTGGTTTCCAATAACTATTAAAGCCAACCAGATAATATGTGGTATCACAATGGACTGTTCAGGCCTAACTATATCTCTCGACAGCCACTCCAACCTAACAGCTAACCTAACCTAACCTTTTTTTTTTTTTTTTTTGTACGTTGGCAGGTGGAAATCTTCATAGATACCGCAGAACTCCAGTTCTACGGTTATGTCGGATACCTACCGACTAAAACCACCTACTTCCTCTCCTACCGCTCTCCCCGCGGGACTACCAGTTGGTATTACTTCGCAGGGCTGGTTCAGCTTTATGCTGTTACTCGTTTGTTGATTCTGTTGTTTGGATCTATTTGTGTTGTGTCAATAATTGTTTATTGTTCGTTGCGCACGCTCGGCTTTACGTGCAGATTCAGCATTCCTTAATAATGTCACAATGCTCTTCGCCATCTTGCATACTGCATTCCACTTCTCTACAGTTTCGCACATCTGTGCTGTCAAGTTGGCTACCGTGGGGGGTTCCCCAAAAGCTCTCTCTAGTTCCTCCCTGATACTGTTGAAGCGTGGGCAGTGGAAAATGATCTGTGTTGAGTCTTCGGGTTCGCTCGGGCAGTTCTGGCTGAACGGGTTCTTCAAGTTTAAATCTGTGCAGATATTGTTTAAAGCACCCATGCCCGCTGAGCATTTGGGTGACGAAATAATCGACTTCTCCATGTTTGCGCTCCATCCACGCTGCTATATTAGGGATTAGGTTAAAGGTGCATCGACCCTTTTTGGACTGCTCCCAGTTTCGCTGCCATTCCATAATGGTACGCTTCCTCTCTTCTGTTTTGACCTAACCTAACCTAACCTTTTTTTTTTTTTTTTTTTTTAACGAGGAGGAAAGCATAAAAAGCCACCCAGTCAGTGCGTGACATTTTCACGCTAAAACCACCTCTCGTCCGTACGGATATTCCTCCCGGAACCACCGTTAGGTATTACGTCGGAAGGCCGTAATGAGCTTAGTGCTCAATCGTCAGTATTGGTTTCTGTCCAATTCTGTTCGGTTTTATCGTCGGTTGACGATATCTGGCTCCATATTTGTAGTATTTGCCGTGCGCTCGACTTTGCGCGCACGTTCTGCATGATACAGAGTGGTCATCATATCTGCAGCAACCTTGCATGCTGCATTCCATTTTTCCGCTGTGTTACACATCTGTGTCGTCAGATTCCTTTCTGTAGGGGGTTCTCCAAAGGCTTTCTCCAGCTCATCTCTGTTTTTGTTAAAACGTGGGCATATAAAAAGTATATGCTGCGCGTTCTCCCGTTCCTCTGGGCATCTTGGGCAAAACGGGTCTTCTTCTCCGGTGTTGATTTTATGCAAGTACTGCTTGAAGCACCCATGGCCACTAAGCAGCTGCGTAATGTGGTAATTCAGTTCACCATGTCTGCGTGATATCCACTCTTCTATATCCGTAATGAGATTGTAGGTCCATCGACCCTTCTCGGATGACTCCCATCTTCGCTGCCATTCCATGATGGTATGCTGTCTTTCTTCTCTTCTTATGGCTTCGGTTGATTTTGTGTCACGGCCATATAACCGCTTCATCTCTTGTGCCTGTAAATCTATGGGCACCTTACTTGCTATGACACAAATAGCATCGTCCGATACTGTGCGATACGCGCTAGCAACCCTCAGGGCACTGAGCCTATATATCGCACGGATATCCTTCTGGTGTGTTTTCTTCCTGTCCGCCCAGATAGGTGCTGCATACAAGATTACTGACGTAGTAACCGTTGAAAGCAGCCGGCGCCTGCCCTCACGCGGGCCTCCTATATTCGGCATGATGCGTGTTAATGCGCTGTTTATTCGTGCTGCTTTTCCACTAGCAGCTTTCAGGTGATCCTTGAACGTCATTCTAGAATCTATAAGTACTCCTAAGTACTTAATGTGTGGACACGAGGTGATGTTATGATCACCAACCGTGATGACCAGCTCTGCACGTGCTCTTCTGGTACTCAATACCACGACTTCCGTCTTCTGCTCCGCCAATTCCAGCTTCGAGTTGTACAGCCATCTTCTCACTCTTGAGATGACATCGTTACATATAGCCTGTAGCGAGTCCAGGTTCTTGGATACTGCCACTATCGCGATGTCGTCTGCATATCATACGATTGTTGTATCCTCCGGGAGATCCAATTTGAGGATGCCGTCATACATTGCGTTCCATAGTGTTGGGCCGAGAACGGAGCCCTGCGGAACGCCTCCTTTGACACGATACTGCTTCACGCCGTCATCAGTATCGTACATTAAAATTCTGTTGTCGAAGTAGTTTGCGATTATTTGCAACAGGTATTCCGGTACTTCGAATCCTCTCAGTGCACTCATAATCTGAGGCCAGTTCGCCGAATTGAAGGCATTTTTGATGTCTAACGTCACTACGGCGCAGTACTTCTTCTTGCCGTTTCCCCATTGGTTGCCGCTGGTGGCCTCGCGTGCAATATTCATCACCGTTTGTATTGCGTCGACCGTGGATCGTCCTCTTCTGAATCCAAACAGTCGTGCTGATAGCCCTCCTGGCTTTTCAAGCCACTCCTGGAGCCTGTCCCCTATAATGCGTTCGAGAACTTTGCCCAGTGTATCCAGCATGCATAACGGGCGGTAGGATGCCGGTTCATTAGGCGGCTTCTTTGGTTTTAGTAGGAGGACTAACCGCTGTCGCTTCCATGTGTCTGGAAAAACTCCTTCTGTCAAGCATGCGCTGAAAAGCTTCGCGAACACCTCCGGTGTAGCTTTGATTGCCGCCTTGAGCGCAACGTTGGGGATGCCATCCAGTCCTGGGGCCTTGTTATCCGCAATCTTTCGTAGCGTTGCCAGCGCTTCGCTGGCGGTGACTTCTGGTGCTTGCACGCACTTATGTTGTCGTGGAGCAAGTTCTTCCTGGGGGGGAAAGAGTGTGGTCACCACTTTTCGCATCAGTGTGGGGCAGGTGGGCTGTGGGGCCCTTAACCCTCTGACCTTCCTCATAACCGTTGTATATGCCATCCCCCATGGATCGGTTTCTGCGCTGTCGCGTAACTGTTTAAAACAGATGTTTTTGCTGTCTCTGATGGCCTTCTTGAGCTCGATTCTACAAACTTTGTAGTCGAGCTGCAGGGCTTCCCACGCGGGAAGAGAGCGAGCTCTCTGCGCTTTCCTGCGTGCTTGATGGCATTTCTTCCTGGCTGCCGCTATCTCCTCATTCCACCAGTACACTGGTCTTCTGATCAAGACTGCACGTCTTCGGGGCATCGCACGCTCTGGAAAGTGCTGCGATGGTATGCACTGCCATGTCTGCAGCTGGTTTGGTCTGGAACATTGCATCTCTCCAAGCTATGTTGAACGTGTCCGCGTCGAGCGCTTGCCTCTTCCATCCATTTTGCTGCGCCTTCTGTATCCGAATCGAACTGTATCCGGTGGCACCCCTCGACCTTGTTATCCACGTCGATGATGATGGCCTTGTGCCCATCGCTATGCGTGTACATGTTGCTAACACTCCATTTGGCAGAGCGCGCAACTACGTTGTCCGCAAAGGTGAGGTCTATTATGGACCTACCTCTGCCGTTGTCGAAAGTGTATGCCCCGAACTCATTTAGTAGCTCCAGCTCTAAGGGAACCAGGCTCTCAAGGAGTATGTGGCCACGTCGGCACGTGCGGGCGCTACCCCATGTTGTGGACCATGCATTAAAGTCCCCGCCGATAAGAAGTGGATGCTTTCCGCGTGCTTCTTCCACTAATGCTGCCACCATGGTCTCAAAAGCTTCCTCGCTCATACTAGGTGGAGCGTAGCAGCTGAAAAAGTAGATTCCACCTACTTTGACCCACGTGAATCCTTCTTTGGCTCTTTTCATCTTGCCTTGCAATGAGGCGTTGCCTAGCGCCCAAATGGCAGCCTTATTCGCTGCGTCCGTGCTGCCCAGCCATGTCCATCTAGATTTGTATACTGCTCCGAAAGTAACGCTAAGTCGAAGCCATGTTCGGTCGTCAATTGCTGCAAGAGATCCTGCGCCGCCTGGCAGTGGTTGATATTGAGTTGCAATATCTTCATTGTCACCTCAAATTTTTTCGCGCCTTTTGGAAACCTAACCTAACCTAACCTAACCTAACCTAACCTAACCTAACCTAACCTAACCTAACCTAACCTAACCTAACCTAACCTAACCTAACCTACCTAACCTAACCTAACGTAACCTAACCAGTGACAACCAATAATAATAATATAATTAATAATAACAAATGTTAGTATGAAACTCCTTTCGATTCGGTTTAGTCATAATGGTTAATGGTAATCAAAACGAACTTTGGCTATTTTCAATTAAAATTTATTGCAGTGGTTCGTAAAATAAAGGTTAAAGGCCCCTGGTAAAAATCCATATCTTTCTTGCATTGAAATCTTTTTCTCTTTCTACTATTTTCTTATAAATTTCTTCTATCTAGAAAGTGTAATGGTCCTATGAATTGTGTACTGCGAAAGGACAATGGCCTCCTTCCCGCTTTCAACCATAACCTAATGCTATAGTAAAAGCGGAAGACCCAAAACTTATTTAATAAACACAAACCACCATTGGCCGATTGAGTATCTAAAATGACTTCCTTAAATCCAATACACTCTTTTGGCAACCAGGTTTAAAGAATTCCACAAATATTAAAGAAGTCTTCAGTAAAATGAACATTTAGAATAAAGAAATGATCAAATCCTAAGCTAATGAATGGTTTTGGTAATTTCGGGCGAGAAAGTTATTTAAATTCTTGTGGTTAGCCCTAAAATATACCATGACAATACTAAATTCTTCCTACAAAAATCCCGGGCTAGAAAAATACACAAGCAATTGAACTTATTGCAGCAAATACGTTTTTTTTTTAATATGTAAAAAATAAATATTTCAATTTATCATGCAATTAAGATATTTCTCATATCCTGTGTGCATAACTCATAAATTTTTCACCTACAAGTCCGTGTGCAGAATCCCAGAGCAACAAATTCCAAACCACTCGTAGACGTCGTCACTGAAGCTGCTTAAAAAATAAAAAAAGAAAATAATAGAAAATTATGAAATAAGTAAAAGAGGCTCTCCATGCATTAAAAACCTTTTAATTTGCTAAATCGCCTTAGCAGACAAGGAGACGAAAGGATATGCACAGGATGTAATGCTGAACAAGAGTGTGTGCGGGTGTGTGTGGGTGTGCGAATACACTTAGACATAGGCAAATGTCTGCAAAAATATTTTACGATTTACTTTTAGACGCCTACAAGCACATGAGCAAGCAACTGTATACGAGCGAGAGAGTGTGTGTATGTGTGTGGAGGAGATGGTGTTGAGGAAGCAATGCAGAATACAGTTATCCTTGCAGCATATCCTTTCGACTAAATCAAATACTTAAATGTGCAATTTTTATGCTTGAATATATTTATACTTTTTACATACATACAAACATAAGGAAACGAATCCTTACGATGATTGCTGGCTATATAGCTTACGATATAGCATAGGGATAAGGTAGGCTAATTTTCACTTTGTTCCTTGAGTTGAAGTGAGGATTAACAAAACACAAATACATAAAAAAAGAAAAAGCTGAGAAAAACGAAGAAACAGTAGAAAAAAAATGTAATATTTTTGACTGTCAAAAATGGTGCAAAAGAAAAAAAAAAATAATAAAAAAAATTAGAAGATGAATGTGAGATTTTTTGGGAAAATAAAATATTTCGCCGCCAACTTCAAGGCTTCAAAAAAGGTGCACTCAAGCAAACGTAATAATTTTTATTTTTTTTTTTTTTTTTTGAGAGCTGCTGAGCTGAGATGTGTTTTTTTCGTTTATTTTTTTTTTTAACATGCAAAGGATGTTAAGAATATACGCAAGGATCTATTTGGACGAGGAGATTGGTAAAGTCTACGACGAGGGAAATGAAAATGACGACGACTGCACTTGATGAAATGTGATTACGTATGCTGTGTTGAAAACAATGAACGCCAACAAAAAATATTTAAAAATTATTTTTCTTTCTGACTTTACATACTCCAGAAGCAAGCAAATTTCATACTCCACTCGTTTGTTCTGCATAACACACAAATAAGGATTTATTTTTTATGAAAGTTATTTGAAAAAAATCCTGCTTATGATATCCTTAAGCAATTAAATATGTGCTCATTAAATTCTCTATTCTCTAATAAAAAATGGTAATCCAGAATTTTACCATTGACTTTTACCAACAGAAAATCTTTTTACAATTTTCAAATAATTAAATAGAAAAATAATAATTTTATTTTATTATTTTTGCATACTTTACTGCTGTTGGTTCTTGTTTTTGTAAATGTATAAAGCATAAATATGGCATACCTCAGCAAAGTACAAATATTTCATTTAATTTATGCTTTTAATTTGCTTAGCATTTCCTCAATTCCTTTGTTTATTATTATTATTATTTTTGAACTGAACTCTGTATAAACTCCTTAAGAAAATTCCGTTATCCTTGTGCTGTTGACCACTTTATGCTTGGCCTGTTTTCTATAACATAAGATATCTTTCTTATATACTGAATATTTACCCCGTTTTCGTCCACTCTGCACTCATTTACGTTACTTTGGCACAGTGGGGTGAAATGCTTTTGAAAATGGACAAAATTTTAGTGATTTCGAAGCTGAAATTTTGATTAATCAAAATACTGATTAATCAAAACACTGATTAATCAATTGTTAGATTAATGAAGATTTTGATTGATTAAATTAATCGATTAGTCAGGCTTTATCAGGATTAATCAAACAAATTTTAATTTTTTCATTTTCTTTGATTTTTAGGTTGGCAACTGTTCGGAAAATGGTTGTCGCAAAGAAACGTATTGAAAAAATCAATTAATTAATCAAAATCTCAATTAATTGAATAATTGATTAATCAAGTATTTTGATTTATAAGAATTCCAAATTAAACGGTTAATTGCGCAGCCCTAAATCTAAGCATTATTAGTAAAAGTAAAGCATAAAGAATCGTCACGATAGTTTTTATAGTTAAAGAGATATTGTCCAAAAATTTTCCATTTATTGGGTATCCGAATCATGAAAAAAGTTGAAAGAAGAATCGATTGATTGATTGATTGATTAATATGGGTGACATGTCCTATTGTACCCTCGATAGTAGCTTTGGTTATAAGCTGTCAAAATAAGCCAATCTTGCTGATGAATCTCAGTAGCTGATGTGGCTTTAAGGCTATGGTGTCCCTACTTTCTGGGTAATAGTGTCCCAAGTATATTTTCCTCCTGCGAGTGAGCGGCTTGCAGTGCGCATTATGTTGTGTTCTGATGTTTCCCTGTCGTTTTGGAAAAACCTACGAGTGTTATCTTGATTTATACCTAAGTTCTTCATGTGTTCTTACAGTGTTCTGAGAGAATGCTCATGATTAATCTAAGTTGGTCTTTCCTTAGCTTGAGACAAAGGGCCGCTTTTTTGGGGTCTAAGTTTGCAATGAAAAGTTTTGATTATTCAAGCTTTGGGAGGAGTGCTCAGTAGGATAACCTGCTGTTCCATTCCTCGTTTTTAAAAGTATTTTTCATGGTTAGGATTCCGAGACCTACTATGGGTTCAAGACCAATGTATGTCTTGGCCGCTGCTTTTCTTGCAAGGTTGTCGGCTATCGCGTTACCATATATATCTGTATGTCCAGAAAACCAGAATAAGGTGACCTTATTTGTCTTGCTGAGTATGTTCAGGAGCTCTAGACATTCACATACTAATTTTGAGGATATCTCAATCTCATAGGCTCCGAGTGTTTGGTCTTCGGACCACACACACCCCTGCCCTAGCACCTTTGTCTGTTCTCGAGCCCTCAGTGTAGCACCTTTTTTTCTGCTCTTTGTAAGAGGGATAGAACATCTTGATGTCCCATTACCTCCTATTACTTAGTGCAGGTTAGGTTGGAGTGGCTGTCAAGAGACACACTCAGGCCTGAACGGCCCATTGTGATACTACATAGTTGGACTTATAGTTCAACGCCGATTCCGAACGACGGTGTAGCAATTTTTTTATCGGTTTGGTGGTTTTGCCATTACCAACCAAGGTGTGTACATGTACAATCTCCTATAATTTTCATACACTTTCTTATAATTTTCATACACTTCATATTAATAGTGAATATTAGAAGGTTATGAGAATAAACCACCAGATGAAGACGGGAATCGAACCCGAACCTTTCGGATGAAAGTCTAGTGTACTACCGACTAGACTATCGAAGGATTTCTCGAAGTTGTAAATACTTATTTCTTGATCTTGTCATCTCTGGGCAAGGTAGGTCAGCATAGATACTTTCTAGTTCTCTATTGCTAATGACCTTCTCCCTGCCAGCTCCTTCCCTTACTTTACCCATAATCGTCCTTTTGGCGGCCATCTTAATTACTAGATGTAGAGGCGGAGGTCAAATAGTGCCTCCATGACTGCTGTAGAACTTGTTCTCATTGCTTTTGTGATACAGACACAGGCTAACCTTTCGTCTTTTGTGAGGGTGCTCCCCTCACTTACCGTGACTTATTTTAATCTTTTCGACCAGGCAACTGTACTATAGGTTAGTGTAGACCTTTCCATCATGGTGTACATTCACTTTAGAATGTACGGAGTACATCGCCAGGTTTTCCCTGCTAAGCTTCTGCACACTTTGCTGGTTATATTGTCTGCATGTTTTTTCCAGAGAAATTTTGAGTCTAGTGTTATTCCTAGATATTTGACTTCCTATGTAACATTGATTACCGCTTCATTCAGCTTTTTAGGCATCGTGAGCGGAAGTTTCCTTTTCCTAGTGAATAGCTCTAGGGTGAACATGGATGGATTTATGTTTAAATCCACTAATTTGCACCATCTCTGCGTGAGATTAAACCCCCTTTGAATTATATCGCAGAGTGCATCCTCGTATTACTCTTTAGACTCCAAATGACTTCAACTGACTCCAATTGACTTCAAAATCTCAATTGACTCAAAAAAGCTTCAAGTGACTCCAATTGACTTCAAATTGCAATTGACTCCGAATGACTGCATTTGAGTTCAAGGGTATTTAAGTGACTCCAAGTGACTTCAAGTGACTCCAAGTGACTTCAAAGCAGTCATTATTTTGAAGTCATAAAATTTGGAATCTCATTATTTAAAAAAAAGATTGCATTCCCTTGACTCTAACAAAGACTTTTCTAAATGAATAACCAATCGGCGACTCCAAAAAAGAGTTCCAACTGCATTTTTTATTCTAGAGTCAAATATATATGTTATTTAGTAACTGCAATCATGAATTCTCGGTTATTCAATGTGACTTCAAGGTATTGCAATTAAATTGATTGCATTCTTTTACAGCTCTGAATGACACTGTTATCAGCATTGCCTTGACAGGTTATACTATTGTCTGTTAGCAGAAAAATAAGTTCTTCAACCACTACTACTACTATTATAGGACAACAGCTCCTGGAGGGCCAAGGCCACTAGGCTCCACAATAGTGGTGATATAACACCCCCCTTGTTGACACCCTTTTGTTGTTTAGAGTTATATTGTGGATGCTCCAATGAAAACTCATTTTAAAGTTTAAAATCTTCAGCAAAATTTTTAGTATTTACAGCGAAATTGGAAACTTTTTTCTCCACAAAAATATAAGTTGATCCTTAAAATCCTAATAACCCCAAAACACAAAGTTTCCCCTCCCTGCGCCGTCGTTTTTCGATCCGCTAGTAGTCCGGATAGTCCAAATATCTAGACTCAGTTATCCATATACTATTTTCATACCGCTTTTAGAATAAATTTCTCTGCTGAATAAATTAAAAAACACTGAAGCAAATTATTTAAAAACTATTTATGCCCTTCTATTATCGCATTTAGCTACACTGTTCATATTGGCAGCAGCCATTTCCAGTTTTTGAAGCTTGTGGCTTTTCATCCTTTTGCACAATTATCCTTATTTCTTTCTTAGAAAGAGAAAAACAAAAATGTTTTCACAAATTATTGTTGATTCAGGAATTTTTAGCTTTATCGTTGTTGCTATATTAAGAATGTCCTTCTATAATAATAATATTTGTATGTATATAAATATAAATAATTTTGTTTTTATTTTTTTTTATTACTACAAGTATTGTGTATTTTTGATATCCTTTTTATCCTTTTTTGCTGCTTGTAAAAACAATATACATACACTACTACAAGTAGTTAGAAGTAAAATTGTAATCGTAAAACTGTAAATCAAATATAGGAAATTATTTTCTTTAGAATTAGTTTTCTTTTATTTTCTTTTTGAGTTTTTGTAGTGGTTTTTGCTAAAGGATTCTCTGTAGTGGTCTTACAATTTACTCACATTTAAAGTAAAATGTATACAAAAACTTATGGTTTCAAAATTCTCTTACCTATTAATGAAAAATTAGGATACGATGGTAAAAATATAATTATTTTTTTTATTTATTAAACATTTTTAAGAAGTCCTTTTTATATGCTCCAATTCACTTAGGTCAGTTCTTTGTGTGCAATAGCGGCTCTAAATTGTGGTATTCAAACAGAAAAATCATTTTGCAGGTCAAGCAAAAATTCAATTTAATTCCTTAAAATATGTAGTATTTTTTATAGATACTGTGAAGAATCAAAATTGAAAAGTACTTAAAAAGAAGAAGAAGGCTTGATCATATTTGCTGAAAATTGAGAGCTCTGTGAATTCTGTCTTCCTGCTGAGTTCAAGCTCTTTTCTTGCCATTGAAATTTCATTTTATTGGGTGCCCTAAAATTATAGAACAGAAAAAAGCGATTCAGCAATGACTTTGGAAGAAGTGGTTCGGATTTTAAGCCTCTAATGGGTGATTAGATTAGATATAGAGGTGAGCAGGAGATCCATAGGCCTTCCATAGCACTCAGACTGTTGAACCATTGTACTTTGCCCAGATATAGGAAATTTTTGTTTTAGACCAAAAAGTACAGAAAAGGAAAAAGAAAGTTGAAATGAAAATACGAATTTTAATCCTCCCCTCTCTCTTTCTATATCTCTTAATTAATGATCCAATATATTATACCCTATAAAAAAATCTGCTTGGATCTGTAGACCCTTACTCTCTAAATGCGAAGTGAAACTTGCTGCTTTCCCATACAGTTCCCTCACAATGTAGGTTTGCATGAACGAACTTTAGACCATCTTCTCTGTGAGCGTTACTTATTGAAGCTTCGATCCTTTGCGTAGTCCCTATTACCGAGCTAACGCCAACTAACGAGCCTCGATTTGCCAATGCATCTGCCCTTTCGTTATCAGACCCATCGAATTGTTTTGAAACCCATTGAAGGAACAATTTATTAAGCCAAGTGGAATTACTCAGTTGCGTCTTACAATCGCTAACTATCTACGAAAAATTGTAGGAAGGGTGCGGGGTGAGGGGGGGGAGTTGAATGGATGAGGGGCTTTTCTATTCAGATACCAACCAGAACCGGTTCCAAACATTACTTTGAAGCCTTCTGTATAAAAAACATGTGTAAAACAATTAAGGCTGATCTCTGAGACCCTAGACCTTTTTTCTTCCCATTTATCCCCACATAACTTTCCTGTCTCTCTACTCTCTTCTACTGGTTCTATCCTTGGGTATAGCACGATGGTCCTCGTGACAGAGTGCTTGGTTAAGTCTAGCCCACCCTAAACTCTAACATTATTCAATCGATGGAAAGAAACCCCGGATAAAACAAATTATGGACGGAGGGGCATGAGTTGCTTATGAAATCTTACACCTTTAAGTATTCTCAAGCGGAAATTTTAGAATGGTCCTCGTTGACTGAGTGTTTTGGTTAAGTCCAGCCCACCCACAACTCTAAACTCTAAATATATCTTTGTTCCGCATCATTTTCATTGTACCAGATTCCGTTTTCTACCTGATTTTTAATATAAATTTTGGTTTTCTTTTAATTTATATTTGGCGTTTTTTCAGCCTCAGTTTTAATCTAATCCTTAATTTGAGTTACGGTCGAAATTTTGGTCTGAATTGGTTTGATTTTGATACGAGTTTTGGTCTGAATTTCGATCTGAAATCGGTCCGGAATTTTGTTTTAAATTTTTACCTGAATTCGACTAGAATTTTGATACAGTTTTTGTTTAATTTGTTGTCTGAACTCGGTCTAAAATTTTGTCCACTTTTGGTCTATATTGGAGTTAAAATTTTTTTTTCTGAATATTTATCAGATATTTCCATTTATTTTTGGTCTGAATTTTGGTTTTCTTTCGTTTGGTATTTGGTCTAAAGTTTTGTCTAACTATTAGTCTGAGTTGTAGTCTAAATTTTGGTACAAATTTTTTCTGATTTTTGGTTTTATTTTTGGTCTGAGTTTTTAACTGATTATCGCTTAGATTCGGTCTGAATTTTGGGTTTTTGGTTTGAGTTCTGGTCTAAATTTGGTCAATTTTTGTAGGAATTTTGGTCCGATTCATGGTCTGAATATTGTTTTTTTTTTTTTAATCAAGATTTTGATCTGAATTTGTTCTCATTTTTATCTAAATTTTCGATCTGAATTTTCTTGGTTTGAGCTTCGATCTAAAAAAAAAAATTGTTTGAATTTTAATTCGAAATTTATTAAAAATTTCCGACTAAATTTATATCCAATTTTAGTTTGAATTCCAGTCTCCGGTTTGTTTCAGTTATCATTAAATTTTTGTTCTGTATTTTTTGATGTGAACTTCGACAAATTTTTTTCCACTAGTTTTTGGTCTAGGTCTAGGTTTTGGTCGATATTGAGTTTGGTTTTATCCATTAATTTAGTAAAATCAACACTACCCAAACCCAAATTCTAGAACCGCCATTGCACCCATCGTTTCCTTGACCCTTTAAGGACAAGCGGGAACCAAATTAGATAGATCAAGAAAGTAACGTGAGAAAAAAATTATTTTTTAACCTAGTCCAGGAACGGCTCTGCGACACCGCTAAGCATTACTGGGTTAATGCAATATACCAACACCAGTAGCTGAACAAAATTCACCATTTTTTGTGTATATTTGTGTCGATCACTGTATTTTTAGATATTTTAACATAAAATTTTACATCAAAACTGAATAGCCTTCCATTCGTTTTGTCCAACTGAAGAACATTTTTCTATGTCGTACGGAAATACTTATTATTATTATTTTTTCCATCACTATATTGAAATGTATGGATAACTATTTTGGGACTCAAGCCTATATAGAACTGTAACGCCAACTAAAATAAATTTTTAGAAATTCACTTTTCCGCTAGTACCAGATTTGATAAAAGTTTTAAATTTAGAGCATTTGTGAACTCTTTTGTTTTCATTTATTATTAGAATTTTTATTTATAGTCCAGTTATTATATTGGGAGTATGAATGTATAAACTCGTATTTTTTTCGTAATTTGGACATTTATTGTGAAAAAGTGATTATAAATTTATTCTTTAAAGTATTGTCCATCGTTAGCCACAACCTTTTCCCATCTTTCTGGTAGCATACGGATTCCGCGTCGAAAGAACTCTTCATCTTTTGAGGCTATCCACGAATCGACCCATTTTTTGAGTTCTTCGAAAGAACGAAAGTACTGTTCAGCCAGGCCATGTGTCATCGATCGGAACAAGTGGTAATCAGAAGGAGCAATGTCTGGAGAATACGGCGGATGGGGTAGCACTTCCCATTTTAGCGTTTCCAAGTATGTTTTTACTTGCCTTGCAACATGCGGGCGAGCATTGTCGTGCTCAAGAATAACTTCGTCGTGTCTATTCTCATATTCTGGCCTCTTATCCTTTAATGCTCGGCTCAAACGCATCAATTGTAGTCGGTAGCGGTCGCCAGTGATCGTTTCATTCGGTTTCAACAGCTCATAATACACGACACCTTTCATATCCCACTTTTTCGGGCCGTCTGAACGTAATTGTTTGAAATTAGCAATTTCTTAAATATTGAATATCTCGAAAACTATGACATATACAAAAAAATTACTTAAGACCATTTTTTTAGAAAATCACTTAAGTTTTGTATGTGTGCTAGATAATTTCTTGATATCTCCAACGGTTAACCAGTTATTAGTACAAAAAGGCTTTCTTCACCAAAGAGGGGGCTTTTTGGGGGTGTCGCTCTGCAACCCCGGAACTGATTTTTGTGGTTTTCCCATCTATCATGTATATCTCCATAACAATTACTGAAAAAAAATCGCAGTTAAGAATTTTTATGAACTTTTGGTGCATTTTTTACTCTACCGACTGGGCTATTATTAGAATTCGTTGTTAATTTGAATTCATGGAATCTAACCTCCATAAGGCAGTTCCTTCGGATACGGCTAGTGTACACTCTGATGCCTTTGAAAGCTTCTCATAATCCCTAGATATAAATGCGTCTCGATTTATGCTAGAGTGATGTTAATTTGTGTCGCTATACAAAACTGGGAAATACTAAAAAGGAATCTTTAACTTACCTGCTAAAAAATTCCACATATAAAATTTTTACATAAATACTACAAATGAATGCTTTAATGTTTTCTGATTTTGAGCTCTTGAAACGCTGCCTTTCAGAGCGTTTTTTTTTACATCTTAAATTAAGTTGAAACATTAAAAATTAACATATATTTTTCACACATCATAACACACATATTTTGCTAGCCGAAAAAGAAAAAAACGCACATATCCTTGTTGCAAAATTATATGCGTAAAAAAATACATCCTTCGTAGCAGCAAAAATCACTCAGTGAAACAAAAAAAACGCGTTTGAGTCGCGAAAAAACGCGTTGCCAGCGCGTCACATAACCACAACACCACTGCTACTAGCTCTCCCTCACGCTTACCATTCTCGCGTCATAGTCAACGCTTTAAATTAACACTTCAGCAAGCATAAATTATGCCACCGAAAGTATCCTTATTTTTTTTTTTTATAAGGCTTGGCGTGTGTTTTTAATGAGTTGCCAAAAAAAAAACCAAAAACCCAGAAACTGAAAAAAATTACCAAAAAATGCGCAAAAAAATAAAAACAGTAAACAGAAAAGGAAAAACATGTTCAAAACATTAAGTGCACATGTGTGTTAGTGAAAAGTGTGTGTGTATGTGCAGGTACACACACATGCATTATAAATTATGCTAAAAAAAACATCATGCAATAATGCATGCAAATTTTTTCTGATTCCTGTTGTTTTTTTTCCTCTTTTTAGCTGGTCGCGTGCCGCTTTCGTAATTGCATTGTTTTTCTTATTCGCTTTCGCGTTTTTTTTTTTTTTTGTTTTGTTTTTTCTGTGTGTTCTTCATCATTAAATTAGCTTAATTTTTTTGCCGTTGGTGTTTGCCGTCAAGCTTGAATGCATTTTTAAAACATTAATTTCAGAAGTGCATAATTTTTATAAAAAGCTAATCAGAAATTTAGTATTTTGGAGAAATTTAAATGAGTACACTAGCGGGTCTAAGGGGAGAGGGGGGTTTTTTCCATTTTTTTAAATAAAAATGTTTCAATTTAATATCGGTCGATTTTCTGCCTAAAAAATTAGGTCGACAAAGTTTATAATAGCGTTATTTCAAACTTGAAAAAATGTTTCTTACAAAAAAAGAAGAAACATGACATTAAAGAATGCGAATGTTTTGTTTTATCTCAAAGAAATATTTAAGTTACATTTATGTTAAGAAATTAATATAAATTCTTCATCTACAAACCTGTAGTTTTGCAAATGTTTAAGGAGTTATTTGTAATGACAAATAATAGCTGCGTTTTATTCGCCAGCTATGCGAATAAAACGATCAAGTTGTTAAGTCTCTTCAGCTCATTTATGGCAGTTCACAATAGAATTTGATGTAGTTAAACAACTTGTTATGTATACATAGCAGCTATAATTATACATGGTATCTCTGCGGCTTTGTTGCTGTTTTCCCATACAATCATCGCTGCTAGTTATACATAAATAGAAGCAAGTAGTGAATAAAACGCAGCTAATGACAAAAACGATACTAATTTAACATAATAAAATAGGCATTCACAATAGTTTTGCAATTGCAAGGTTGCAAATTGACGCAATGAAAATAAATAAAAAATAAGATTAAAAAAAACGAAAATGTGCTAAGTTTGGAACCATCAGTGCTAAAAGTGTTAATTGTGCAAAAGTCCCATCACTTTCGTCAACTTAAAAACGCAATTTAAAAATCTCTTCGAACTTTACTGTTAGTTATAAACTCAAAAAACCAAAAATAAAAAAGCAATAAACTTTCTTACCACATTATTAAATAAGTTATCGATTGCAACTGTATAATAAATTTGCAATCTCATCAAGAAAACTCAAGTCAATAGTAACAAAAAAAAAAAAATATATTATTTAAAATCTCCAAGGAGATAATTTCCTACTACTGTCTAACCAAATAAACTCATAGCAAAATAAAAGAAAAAGTAGAAGAAGAAGAAGAAGAACTGAATACTAGAGGCTGCTTCTCAATGCAATGAAAATGAAATTGTCAATTTCAGTTTTAGAGATTTATTTGCGAAAAAGGATAAAAGTATGTATGTATGTATGTATGTATATGTGCGTATGTGTGTCTGTGCTTGTTTTCATTTGTAGGGACTCGACGATGACAGCATCCGAATAGTATTAAAATACTTGAGAACTTTTTATAAGCGTTCAATAACAACAACAGTAACAACAGTAACAACTTTGTCTACTTCATTGACATTTATAAGAGAAAATCGAATTTAAATTAAGTATTTTTCATTTCCAGCGCAATGGAAATGATTTTACTATTTTTTTTTTTAGTCCCCTTGGTTACGTGTGTTTAATTTTTTTTTTTTTGCATTTATTTTTGTTTTAAAATAAATTAAAATGAAATCGAAATGAATTTACAAAATTCCTAAGAGATATACTACGCATCCCAAAAGTTACACACACACATACAAACAAAGATAGACAACAATTTCCTATTTTGTTTTTTTTTTTTGTTTTTTTTTTTCTTAACTTCTTGTGCTCCTTTTTTCTGAAGTTTATAATTCGCTTTTAATGGCAATTCATTAGGTTGTGTTGGTGAGTAGAAAAAAATATATAAAAAAAACGGCGAGAGTTTCCTTTGCTTTACTCTGTATATATTACAACTTCTTTAGCATATTTCGAAGTGCCCATCATTGCTTAGTTTACCCTATTTATACGCAAATAACTGCACAGCATCCTGATAATTTCTTGAGCAGTATTTTTTTTTTTTTGTTTCTTATTTTTGCATTCACTCAATCGTCAATTTAATTTAATTGTATTTTTCAGGCGTGAAGAAGTTTTTCTTAATTTTTTTTTAGGCATGCATGCAAAACAGTTTATGTGCATACACATATCGCTCATTTACTAGAAGACTGTCATAAGTCAAAAAACACGATTTTTGAGTTAATGATGCAGAATTATACATTATGTCACGCTTCATATTGTTTAAAAATTTCATATTAATATCTTGTATACTCAGCGCGTGAGAACTATAAGATTTCTCCTTTTTTCTGCAAAGTGGAAATCAATTGAAAACTTTAAACGCGTTTTCTGCAAAATCGAGTTTTTTGAGTTATGACAGTCTCTTAGTAAATGAGCGATATAACAGATATCAGTGTTTGTTTGCGTAGTCATGCAATGACAACACTTGATTACCCCCAAAAATGTTTTTTACTTTGGAAAAAGCTCTTTGCATACACCCAAATATTTTGTGCGTTGTCTGCTAAAATCAAATTTAATTACATTTTTACATGTAGAAGCAAATTTGCTTCTTTTTTTTTTTCTTTTTTTTTATGGGGATACATTCAGCAAAATCAAATCAGTAGCTACAAATTATTGCAAGTCATATAGAAGTTTCTATTCGATTTGTTTTCACATATACTTTTATTTCGATTGTAGGTGATATTCAATATTATTAAATTCACATTCTGGTAATTTTGGATTATTAATTTTTTTTGGAAATTTTTACGTTATAAATACAGAAGCCTTTCATTTCTCTAAGAGATTAACCAGTGGCGGTTCTAGGATTTGGGTCTGGTGAGAGCTGATTTTACTAAATTAAAGGATGAATATCAAATTCAATATCAAATTAAAGGAAAACTGAAACAAAACTGAAAGCAAAATTTGAATTAAAACCGTATAGAAATTTGGGTGAAAATTTCGACCAAATTTCAAACTAAAATTCAAATATTTTTTCGGATCGAAGTTCAAACCATGAAAAGAAAATTTCGACCAAATTTCGAACTAAAATTCAAACACTTTTTTCAGATCGAAGTTCAAACCATGAAAAGAAAATTTCGACCAAATTTCAAACTAAAATTCAAACACTTTTTTCAGATCGAAGTTCTAACCATGAAAATAAAATTTCGACCAAATTTCAAACTAAAATTCAAACACTTTTTTCAGATCGAAGTTCAAACCATGAAAAGAAAATTTCGACCAAATTTCAAACTAAAATTCAAACACTTTTTACAGATCGAAGTTCAAACCATGAAAAGAAAATTTCGACCAAATTTCAAACTAAAATTTAAACACTTTTTTCAGATCGAAGTTCAAACCATGAAAAGAAAATTTCGACCAAATTTCAAACTAAAATTCAAACACTTTTTTCAGATCGAAGTTCAAACCATGAAAAGAAAATTTCGACCAAATTTCAAATTAAAATTCAAACACTTTTTTCAGATCGAAGTTCAAACCATGAAAAGAACCGATTTTAGATCGAAAATCTAAATCAGATTAAGACCAAATTCAGACCTTGACAAAAAAAAAAAACAATATACAGACCACCAATCGGACCAAAATTCCATCAAAAATCGTTTAAAATTATTCCAAATTCAGACAAAAGTTCAGACTAAAATCCCAAAATTTAGACCAAAATCAATTCAAAATTCAGACCAAAAATCAAAACGAAAATTAGATAATAATTTAGACTAAAATTTAGACCATAACTTAGACTAATAGTTAAACAGAACTTTAGGCCAAATCGCAAACGAAAGCAAACCAAAATTCAAACCAAAAACCAGTGGAAATATCTGATTAATATTCACACCAAAAAAAGTTTAACTCAAATACAGATCAAAAGTAGTCAAAACTTTAGACCGAATTCAGATAACAAATTAAACAAAAACGGTACCAAAATTCCAGCCGAATTCAGACCAAAACTTAAAACAAAATTCGGACCGGTTTTGGACCGAAATTCAGACCAAAACTCATACCAAAATCAAGTCAATTCAGACCGAAATTCTATCACAACTAAAACTGGGAATTAGATGAAAAGAAAACCAAAATTTAGACCAGAAATAAGGACCACAACTTAAAATAAGAGTTGCAACTCAAACCAAAAGGATCTCAAACACAGACCGTAAGCAAATCAAAATTTAGACCAAACGCGGATTAAAACTCAAAACCAAAACAAAATTCTGTCATACAATCAAACCAGAATTCAGATCAAAAAAGAACAAAAGTTCAAAACAAAAACTAGACCATTATCAAGCTTTCTAAAAGTAAGACATCTATAAACTGTCGCTGAAATTGTAGAATCGATGTAGTCCGAGCGTATTTAATAACCGATTGCACTGTTTAGAGTTTAGAGTTGTGGGTGGGCTGGACTTAACTAAAGCACTCAGTCAACGAGGGCCATTGTGCTATACCCAAGAATAGAACCAGTAGAAGAGAGTAGAGAGACAGGAAAGTTATGTGGGGATAAATGGGAAGAAGAAATGTCTAGGGTCTCTCAATCTCGAACTTCTTTGTTTCACTGATGAAACTTAGAAGCTCTCAGGAAGAGAGAGTGTATGGACATTATTCATACTTAAGACTTCACTACCCAACAGCCGTAATCTGGTTCTCGCGAGCGCCGGACAGCTACAAAGATAATGCTCCGTAGTATTGTCGTCCTCAAGACACGATTGGCAAATTGGATCGGTGATGACGCCCATGTTAGTCATATGCTGACCACATGTGTTGTGTTCTGTGATGACACCCCCCAAGTAATCTCAGGTCCTTTTTTCTCAGTTACAGAAGAAATTCCGCTGATTTCCTGTTAGGTTGTCCCACGAAGCACTTTGCGGTTCTGCAGGAGTCAAGCTCGGACCATTTTTCTCTATGGATAGAACCCACGAAATCGTTGATCCAATGGATGATCTCCCCAGAACTTACGCCGAGAAAAGGTTCCGGACCCCATGGTGTAATTGCAGAGCCTTCATTAGCTAGTTTATCAGCTAGTTCATTCCAATACCAATACCACAGTGTCCTGGAACCCATATAAGGCATAACTTGTTGTGTTTTGCAACACAATTTAGTTTTGCCTTACACTCGCTGACCAATTTTGAGGGGCTGACATGGGTTAGCAAGGGCCTTCAGTGCAGCTTGACTATCACTGCAGATACCTATGCACTTCCCATGCCACCTCTTCTCAATTATCCAGCTTACCACGTCTAGGATAGCGAAAACCTTCGTTAGGAAGACTGACGCCATCTGTCCAGCGGAAAAAGAGTGCTTGGTCTCATCGTCCAAGTACCAACCGGATCCAGTACGTACTGTTTGAGGTTTTAGATCCGTCGGTATAGAAGACATAACGAAGACCCCGGAGTTGCACTGTAACGTGCATCCTATTGGCATGTCCAGCATGGCGGCTAATCAGAATTGTTTCAAATATCCGATTCAAATGTTGTACGTCGCCCAAAATCTTTATCGAATGAAACCAAGATACCCCACACAATTTGGGCACGCTGCAGCCGCCGTTTTTTACTATCACATCTGGTTTTGCCGATATTTTCCTTTGAAGCTTTCCGGAAAACTATATTTGACTTTCAATTCGGAACCAAATTTAAGCTAGAAGACTTGGGATTTCGTTTCTGATGTCTCAGAATAATATTTTTTGAGGAAAATGATAAAAACTTTTATCCTGACTAGCCCTCACCCTACCTTGCCGCCTTATCCTCCCCAAATTTGAGTCGAGTCTCAATTTGCATCAAAAATCGTTTACGATTTTATATGGAAAAGTACAAATTCCGGTATAGTGAAATGTAGAAAAATGACGCACAGTGTAATTACATAAAGAAAATTATCGAAATATTTCTGATGGTCGTATAGATTAAGTCAAAGCTTTCGAAATTGAGTCTTCATTCTTCAAGGTAATTCGTTTACTTTATTTCTGTCATCTGAACCAAACAAATTTCGTAAAGTGGTTCGGTTTAGCGGTGAATGTTCTCTTTGAACTTCTCTGGTTGGGCTATAAAAAAAACCGGTTCTTCCGCATCTTCTGAAACACTAGAAATCGAAGAAGTCTTTTAGGCTTTCTGACAATCAGAATTAGGTCTAAGAGTTCTGAGTTTTCTGGTTTGAACCAAACAAATTTCGCAGTATGGTTCAGTTTGGCGGGATGGAGCGTTATCCTCTCTAAGCTACTGGTTTGGTTTGAAAAACGGTTCTTTCGCAACTTCTGAAATTCTAGCATTGGCTTTGTTACAGTCGGAATAAGGTCTAAAAGTTGGAGAAGGTATTTTAGCTTCGGTTCCAAAACCAGAGATGTGAAACCGACAAATTTCGCATTATGGCTCGGATCTTTCGCACCTTTGCAGGGTTCGATTCAAAAATGGTTTGGTTTAAAAATCATGCAACGTAAAATTTTATATTGCCTCCTTCGGTTCAGTTCGAGCCACTCAAATTACGAATGGTTCGCCTCAAAATTGGTGTGGTTCAAACCCGATTTCCAGCCTTGTTTTATTTGCATATATTAATAGGTATAAACTAATAATATTTAGTTAATATAAATTTATAATTTCAATAAAATAAATACCTACTTATGTATTTCTGTAAATTATTCACTTGACTTGAACTTGAACGTAAAAGCATTTGTGAAATATAAGGCTGTGTTTTGTTCCCGACACGTGACTATGAGGGTGGGGGATGAATGCTCTCGTAGACGGTGAAATTTCGCAGACATTTCATACTCTCAACAACGTAGTACATATTCATAATCCGTATAACTTTAATGCCGTAAAAAAAAAGAAAGAAAGAAATTTCACTTGTGCAAATTTAATTTCGCTTCTTTCTTTATTTAATTTTTTTTTTTTTTTTCGCGAGAAAATGAGAGGGAGTGATACTACGGCAGCAGAGATTGACAAAGAGAAAGCGAGGTAAAGCGTGAGTGCGACAGTGTCGCATTTGCATTTCTGATTACGATTGAGTTTTAGGTTATTAGGTTAGGTTTTATGGTAGATTTTGTTTTTGGTTTTTTTTTTTTAATTTTTTGCGGTGGTTGTGTATTTTTGCGGGTATCATCAACATTATTATTGTTCAGGTTGTTGTTGCTTTTGTTGTTGTTTTTTTTTTTTTGTGAATGTTCAATTGCGTGTTTTAAATAAATTTAAATTAAATTTTCTCTTTTATTAACTCACACTCTCTCGCTTGTTCTCTCTAATTCTGAGTTGGTTGACAGTTGATGTGTTTGCAATGCGTGTGTATATGTGAAAAATGTCAACGCATGTTTTTGATTGAATGCTTTCTTTCTTTTCAAGTGTTTTACTTTGGATTGTGGTAATCATCGAGTTATGTAGAGGAGTGGAGTGGTGGAGGGTATTAAAATGATAGCTGTCATGTAATTGAAGGAAGGGAGTTTGCCAATTTGCAAATTTTGCTATAATATGGGGGAGAGCGTGTGCTGAGAGAGAGAGAGAGAGAGTGAGAGGGTGTTGAGGCGTAAAAGTGATAGTTTAAAATTTCAAACAATGTGTGCGGGGAAGAGGGGAAAGGGAGGTTTAGCAGTTAACTGTCAATGAAAAGGAAAAAGTGCCAAATATTCGCATGGTTTTTGCTTGTCAGCTTCGGGTTGGAATCCGTTAATAGTTAGACCGTCACTTGACTTCGCTATCCTAGACGTGGTGAGCTGGATAATTGAGAAGAGATGGCTTAGGAAGTGCATAGGTATCTGCAGTGATAGTCAAGTGGTGACGGCCACTTGATAATAGGTGTATAAATATGAAGTGCGGTTTTAACTAATAGACTGCATAGCTATTATGTATGCTTTGTGTCGTGTATAATTAATATGGCATTTTAGAGAGTAGACATTTGCGAATAAGATCCAGTATATCATAGGTTGCGATTGTACAAACGAAATATTTTTTTTCGCTTCAAAAATATCGAATTTCGAACCAGAAAAAAAATGTTTGCGGGGAAGCTTAATAACCTTCTTTCATCATTTCAAGAAAACAGCTGCTGAAGGTTATCGTTTATTGGCAGAGACTTATGGCGAGCAAACTACAAGCTAAGACACTTGTGAATGATGATCTAAAAAACTAAAAAGCGGTGATTTTGATGCCAGTAGCAAAGACCGTGGAGGACCATCGAAAATAATGGAATATAGGAGCTATCTACTATGAACTGCTAAAAACGGTTGAAACGATTACGGTTGAATGATACCAACAACAACTGATTAAAATAAACCGAACATTGAAGGGCAAAGACTAGAATATGGCGAAGGTTACGAGGTGACAAAGTAATTTTTCAACATGACAATTCTCGGCCCAATGTTGCACATTCTGTTAAAAACTATGTGTTTGGAAATCAACAAATGGGAAATTTTACTCAGCCCGCTATATTCATCAGACTTGGCTCCTTCCTGGTACTACTTTTTTCGACCGCAGCAGCACGGACTTGCGGAAATAGCACTCCAATTCGTACGAAGAAGTGAAAAATATTTATGCACCTAATATAAAATATCAAAATAATAAATACACTGCATACTTTTAGGGTTATTTTTTAATAATAAGAATTTGTATAATAATTTATTATTGCATAAATTTTAATAAATAAAAAAAAAATATTTTTTGCAATAAAACCGAATGACCGCGCTCTGTACCTAGAGCGCGCTCATTCGGTTGCTTTAAAAATTCAGTTATTTCAGAAGCACCGATCATTAAATATTTGTCTTTCTCTTCCCGTCCACTTTGCATTTTCTAGAGTTCAATATAGACTTAAAAGTTCAAAGCATTCCAGCATTCCTTGACGAAACAGGAGTTGAAAGAACAATGCATCAACTCCTTAACACTTTGCCCGTTGTTTACCAGAAAAAGCAGGGGTTTTAAGAAAGGGGAGGAGGGGTAACCAATGCCCATAAGTTCTGAAGGGCACAAACGCCAATGCCAGTATTTAACCCAGTCTTATTTTCTGGTTGTAATACTTGAGTTTCCGAAGCTTGTGATAATTCTAAGCCCATGTTATATATTCTCATGGGGTTTTTTCATCACCAGTATTTCTGTAACTTTAGGCTTTCAAGGAAAAATGAATCAAAAGGCCGGCTTAGAAATCTCGATCACTTTTTCATGGTCTAGTAGGTCCCAAAATGGTTATTTTTTCTTCTAATAAAGTTTTAATTCAGGAGCATGAATCAAAATGGCAGAGATATTTATTGGGATGGGAGAGAGGGGCAAGGATTAATGTCGAGTTTGGAGTTTACCCTCAAAGCGGTTCAAAGCTTTTTGTTTTCTAAAAATTTTGAATATTGTACAAGAAATTAGAACTATTATTTTAAAAGAATATTGAAAACTGGAAATAGGGATTGAAAACTGAATTAGCGAGGCGAGGTTCAGCTCTCGATTTAACTCAGGCGCAATCTGTATCATTTCCCCTGAATAAAATCAAGGCTGATATACTCGTCTACTTCCTTACTCTTGAAGATAGCAGATGGAAAAAACTTTCCACATGCGAAGTAACCGAAAAAAATGTTGCCGAAATTCGACCATAGTAGAACCAGGGATCTTCTTTGTCACACCCGATCTGATATAGCAAGACTGATTGCAGTATTGATGAGTCATTAAGCAATAGGGGACCATGCGGCCAGATTCAGCATCCCCCACAACAAGCACAGCAGAAATTGCAATAACCTTGAAGAAAGAGAGACTCTAACCCACTTTTTCTGTCATTGCCAGGCTCTTGCTAGGACCAGATTAAAATCACTCCACGAACCTTTTCTAGACGACATAAGCCAAGATCTCCAAACTCGAATTTGGAAAACTTTGCTACAATTTCTTAATCTCACGAATTGAGTCTAAACAGCAAAGAGCAAACACCCATTAACAAATGAGGTTATTGTATTAAAACTTCGCTTAAGCGTTTCCTCTGTGAGGGAGTAGCCACTCTACCTACCAACCTCTTCCTTTTCACAGAATACCCTGCGTGTTCCAGTCAATTGCGGCTCTGGCTCTTAAATGCACACTACAGAAATAGAGTGAGACTTCAGTATAAATTAGTCAACCCTTTCCTTATTTCTCCTAGGAATAAATTAACCATTTTTATGACAGCTATAAAAATGGACAATGGTCAATTAAACAAACAGCTAAGGCATAATGTTCAATTAAATTAAAAAGTAAGGGTAGTTGCATCACGTGACTACATATCAATACAAAATAAAGTAATAATAATATAAATTAAATTACTAGTAAATTTTTGTGTACGTTAAATTCTGATGGCACTAACACATAATGAAATAATCAAATATTTACTGATGTCCTTAAGTAAACTATCAATTGCCTGTACTTTTTTTTTTACGTTTATCAATAAAAAAAAAAGCAAACTTTGTCCAAGTAGATTTCAAGTCAAAATCAATTTTTCCTTCCAGCAAACAAGGCGCCACTTGTTGCCAAAATTGTTGCAATTTTTTGTTCTCTTTCTTCTTGTCTGTTTATCTTCCCTTGAAGGATGCAGCAGTTGCTGATATTCCTGCTGGTTGCAGCAACAGCATATCCTTTGAGGCGCATTTCCAGTCAAATATAAACGTTAAATATAAATTGAAAAAGCCATTTTGCTGCCAATTTAGCAAACACTTAAACCAATTTCTCACTTCAATCCACATCAGCATCAATCCACATCAGTAGCAGCAGCAACAACAACATAGCTCCACCACCAGCACTTAAACTTCTCCAACCATCATTTTACCAGCATATCCTTGCTCTTGTCCTTACGTAGTGCATAGAAGAGCATACACACACACATACACACTCACATCTAGCACTGCAGCTTATCAACTTCAAAGCAACAAAGTGTGAAAATGTCATGTCACAAAGTGTTGGCAACAATTTTTTTTTCATATCAGCACATGAACATACGACGATGGAGTGCACAATGCATACACAGTTGATTCACAATGTTAGAGATATGAAGTGAATGCAATAGCTTTTTGTTGTTGTTGTTGTTGTTCTTGTGAAATGCATGTCAAATGCAGCAATAGAATCACAGTAAATTAAGCAGCTCGAAAAATTTAAAAAAAATATTGCATGCAAAATTTTCATCTGAACTTTTATGTATTCAGATTCGTTCAAATAAATTTATAGCCGCTGCAGATAATTTTCTTGAGGGAATGATCTTCAGATATAGAGTCAAAAAACGATCCTGAACATATTCCAAATGCCATCGAAAAACTTAACTTTAATATAATATACCACAGGTGAAAGATTGAAGTCCTTTGAAAAAATCAAGGGGTAATCTGAAATTCTAAATTATTACACAAATTTACAGTTTCAAGCTAATAATGAAACGCTTGGTAAAGCAAACTAATCTGTCTACAAAAGCAATGGTATACTTTATTGAAGGTTCCAAGTCATGTATCGTATAATTATGATGTCGTATAATTTTGAATGAAAAATTAGAGAATTGATGACAAATGAGAGAATACGACGTCGAGTACGACATCTTGTGAACACCCTAAATATTTCTGACTTTAAAATTGAATACTATCATTACATTTTGTGTCTCAATTGAATAAATCAAAGCTTTCAAAATATCTGGGAAACTTGAGGTTATAGAAAAAAAAACGCCTGATGCAATTGTACGGAGCCCAAAAAATTTTGATATTGATGTTGAAGACAGGGAACGTTCAGGCGGCCCGAAAAAGTTCGAAGATGAAGAATAGAAGGCATTACTCGAAGAAGATTCATGTCAAACGCAACAAGAACTTGCAGAACCTTTAGGAGTTGATCAATCAACCATTTCTAAACGATTAAAAGCATTGGGAATTATTCAAAAGCAAAGAAATTGGGTGCCGTACGAATTGAAGCCGAGAGACGTCGAACGACGATTTTTCACATGTGAACTGCTGATTGAACGACAGAAAAGAAAGGATTTTCTGCATCGTATTGTGACTGGCGATGAAAATTGGATACGTTACGATAACCCAAAGCGTAAAAAATTATGGGGACCGCCCGGACATGCATCAATATCAACGGCAAAGCCGAACATCCATGGATCCAAGCTCATGCTGTGTATTTGGTGGGATATGAAAGATGTCGTGTATTATGAGCTGTTGAAACCGAATAAAACGATCACTGGCGACCGCTATCGACTACAATTGATGCGTTTGAGCCGAGCATTAAAGGATACGAGGCCAGATTATGAGAATAGACACGACGAAGTTATTCTTCAGCACGACAATGCTCGGCCGCATGTTGCAAGGCAAGTAAAAACATACTTGGAAACGCTGAAATGGGAAGTGCTACCTCACCCGCCGTATTCTCCAGACATTGCTCCTTCTGATTACCACTTGTTCCGATCGATGACACATGGCCTGGCTGAACAGCACTTTCGTTCTTTCGAAGAACTCAAAAAATGGGTCGATTCGTGGATAGCCTCAAAAGATGAAGAGTTCTTTCGACGCGGAATCCGTATGCTACCAGAAAGATGGGAAAAGGTTGTGGCTAATGATGGACAATACTTTAAAGAATAAATTTATAATCACTTTTTCACAATAAATGTCCAAATTACGAAAAAAAATACGAGTTTATACATTCATACTCCCAATATATAAGAGCAAAAGTGAAATAATTTAGTATCCCAGTGCAATAACGGTACAAGTAATACGGTTAAGAGTGAAAATGAAAACGATTTAAAAGTAAGAGCAAAAATGGTATAAAAATTCTTTCAGAGCAAAAACAGCTTAGTGATTTATTCCATTTTTGCTCTGAACATATTTCGTTTCACTTTTGCTCTGAACATATTTCGTTTCACTTTTGCTCTTTAGTAAAATTTTAACACTTTTTTGCTGAACGTAGAAGTTATACCACTTTTCCTCGCAGCCTCTCAATTCTGAATTCAGAAATATAGTCTTTATCTGAATTTACCCCTGCACAAATTTTTCAGTTACCCAAATATTTGACTTCCCGCTTAAAACTGAAAAATCCCGATATTTTATCTTAATGTCCAGATGAAGTCCGATTTGCATCTGGCAAAACTAATTAGAACTGTGAACAGGTTTAAGATTAGGTGTTGGGTTCACTGGCATATAAATATTATCCTTGAATCGTTAGATATTCTCAATATTTTTCAATTATTGTAGTGCACAGTGTACATCAGTTAATTAACTATTTATTTTCAATTAGGATTGGTTACTTCATTACATTTCAGTTTATTGCTGTTCTACGCTAACATGCAATTCCATATTTAAACAAATTATATACGTATGTACTTACCCTACATTTAGCTAGCTCGAATTGTATTGTCAAAATGTAGTACGTTTTCACACGCTTTCAAACAAACACACACACACACATATACATATATAATTACAACATACTTACATACATGCTCATATGAATGTATAAGTATCCATACGATAATCATGGCTTACACGCTCATTCACTAGTATGGTAGATCGATTCGTAACCAAGTATCGTTTGCTTTCTACATTCATATACAATTACAAATCGTGAGATTTAAACTGCTGCTTAAAACAGAACATAAAATTACATACTAGAGGGCGCTTTGAACGCATGTAAACATAAATTTACTACATTAAAATAACAACAACAACAACAAAAGTGATCGCCTTCAAAATGTATCGCACTCAATAAGCTAGCAATAAAAAAAGAAAAATCCAAACTAAAGAAAAGTTTACAATCGGACATACAAGCTCACATTTAAAAAGCCATAAGTCATACATGGCTAATAAATTGATATGCAAGCATGATTGGGCTATAAAGTGTAATGAAGAATATGTGTGTGTGTGTGTGTGTGTGTGTGCAGTACAGGGTCATGCTATGACTCTATTTCAAAGAGGATATTTCAGATATTTTTGTTTTGATGAAACCAAGAGTTAAAATCATAATGTACCAATATTTGATACGCCCTATTTTAACATACGGCTGCCCCATTTGGTTTAATATTTCACCATCTCGCATGGAAAAAATTAGAGTATTTGAACGAAAATGCCTAAGAGCATGTACATCACTTTATAGATCTCCAAGTAGTAATTATATTAAATACATTTCAAATAAAAAATTATATGATTATGCTAATATAAATAGAATAGACAATTTTGTAATTAAGCTAATTAGAAATCATATTGTTAAATGCATGCAAAGCACAGAAAATAACTTGATCATGGCTCCATATTGTGTTAACGATCAATATATATCTTATACCTTACAATCAGGGTATGTACCACCTGAGGCCTTCTTATACCTCGATATAAACAAATTTATACAAAATGAAAATGGCATTCCGATCTTCTATCATCTCTATAGAAGGGCCAATAATAAAGCTGTACATAACAGCCTAATTGTTGAAAATAATATCAGATTTGATACTAGCGTATCTGAAAAAGATTCTGATGAAATTTATAAATTAAATACTAAAA
This sequence comes from Toxonevra muliebris, assembly GCA_963691655.1. Lineage (NCBI taxonomy): Eukaryota > Metazoa > Arthropoda > Insecta > Diptera > Pallopteridae > Toxonevra > Toxonevra muliebris. The sequence goes on along the minus strand of OY829328.1, from coordinate 79,032,376 downwards.
AATTTTGGTGGCTCACCTGAAAATTGCCCTTCTTTTTACCCTTTCTGACTTGCTTTTATTTTTGTATATAGAAAAGTAATGCTTTTTTTGTGTTCAATTTCCATTACAAAAATCATATATATGTTATCCGCATAATATTATAAATAATTTAAAAAATAAAAATAAAATATAAATATTTAATATGCTTCAGAGCCCGATTAAGGGACTGTGTATAATAATGTAAAAATTAAGCTATTTGTTTATTTGTAGTAACTATTATATATATATTTCTCTCAAATAAACGTTTTAAAAAAAAAAAAAAAAAAAAAAAAACCAGGCGCGGATACAAGGTGGGCGGGAGGGGGGGGCAACAAGGGAAAATTTCCTCCCCCAAAAGATTTTCAAATACTTAAAAATTTAAAAACTGAAACTGGCAAAAAGGTGAAAATAATTTATTATTGTAGTTTTTAGTTATTACGATTTACTTTCAATTATAAGAATAATGAATAATCTTGCTCATTAAACCACTTTCCTTCTCTATGGAAATGTGCTGTGATAATAATGATATCTAAACCAAATAAACCTGGAAACTCAGTGCCCTCATATAGACCTATAAGTTTGCTGGCAATAATCTCGAAAATATTCGAAGTAGTAGATTGCTAATAATACAAGAAAATAAGAATACATATAGTTCCGAATCACCAATCGTCATAAGCACGGTACTCTTGAGCATAGTGAATATTGTCACTGACTTTCTGGAACGCAAAAAATATCGCTCTGCCATATTTTTGGACACTCAACAAGCGTTCGAAAAAGTTTGACATAAAGGGCTGTTATACAAATTAAAAAATTTACTTCCAGCTCTATTTTATTTGGTCTTAAAGTCCTATCATTCTATGTCAAAGTAAATGATGAAACACTAGCCAAATGTCAAGTGAAAGCCGGTGTACCACAGGGCAGTGTTCTGGGTCCTGCTCTTTATTCGATTATTACAAGTCCTGAAACTGATGGTGTTAATATAGCTACTTATCCAGACAATACTGCCATTTTAGCGTCAAATTAATCTCCTACAGAAGCTGCTAATATAATTCAGAGACAGCTCGACGACATTCAACAATGGTTACTTCGTGGATGAGTGCTTGATTGGAGTTTCAGCTGCCTCAGGTTCGATTACCAGTTGGGGTTAAATTCTTAAAAAATATCCAAGTGGATTGTCCAAATAGAATGGATCTTTTCGGTGATTTGGTTCTTAAATACGTGACTCAAGTACCAGTTCAACGGGTTCTATTCTCAGGTAGAGAATTGAATCCACCTTCGGGTCGATAAAAGAAAATCCCAGATGGGAAAGGGAAAATTTGAATACAGGGTAGGAATCAGCGATCTTAAATTATTCTTAAAATTCTACTAATTCTCGACCCATTATAAACCAATCTAAATTCGAAAACTGAATAAATGTTTCTTATTGTTATGTTTTCCACTATCCTTTACCTTGGAAATAGACCATAGAAATTCTGAAATGCTTCGCTACAAGAACAGAGTTTCCCCAAAATGCGTAACGTACCAGTTCGATACACGAACGTGAAAAAAAACGCGTGGTTCATGGAGAATATTTCCTGTATCCGCCACTGGATGAAACTAGGACTCCAACAAGCTCAAAAATATCGATAAATTTTGAGAATATGACTTCACTAAAAATAGTCAAATTAAGATTTTAATTTCGATTTCAACTGTATATATGTAATTACTTTTATGACACACCTTGTATGTTGCTCATATGCTTACCTATAGAATTTTCCCCATAACATTTTCGGATACTTAAAGAAAATCTCATACGGAAACTCTAGATTTGTTTTTTTTTTTTTTTAATACATAAGTACTTCAATATAAATATATGTACACACACACACACACACACATACACATAGAGCCACAAAGTAAAAGAAACTACAAGTAAACTTTAAAATGCCAGTTGAAGACTATTATTTGTCGGACACGAGTAAATTGATTGCATCTGCAATTGCAACCAGCAACCAGCAACAGCCAAAAACAACAACAACAACAGAACTTGGCAAATTCACATGGAAATGCCAAAAGTAAACTCGTTTTAACGCAAATGCACAAAATGCAATATGAGACTATGAAAAAAATCTAGACGAAATTTGTGCCCAGTAAGGAAAAATGGATGGTTCCTTACTTACCCTAGTACCGTTCTCTAGAAAAAGAAAACTTCCGCTCATGAAGCCTATAAAGCTGAATGAGAACGTAATTATGCTCAGTGTGTGGTCCAAAAACCAAACAGCCGTTTAACTTGCAGTATTGCGAGGAAAAAGCTTCTACAAACCATAGAGCACATGAGATGGCACTGAGCTGAGAGAAACTACGTCAACGTTTCTGCTTCACGTTCAACTGAAAAAAGCACGATCCCGATAGAAGTTGTTGTAAAACTATTTTTAGTATAACCAATTGACTCCAAGTTCCATACTGGGCGTCTTTGAATACCTACATTTGTGTGTGTGTGTGTGTGTGTGAGTGAGTGCGAGAATGCAAGCTGTGTAAACTAGCGTACATACATAGAAAGGTTTTCGTGTAGATGGGGGCATTTAGCGTCTTGATCGGTTTATCACCGATTAATTAGAGTTTGATAAATACGCGCACGCCGTGAGTAAATAAATCATAACCAACCAATGTTGCCATGCACATACATATTTAGGCATTTATACATACACCGAGTGCCCATATTGATATTGTTTTTTGTGTGATTTTTTCTTTTTTTTGAGAGAGAGATTTTCTAGAATTTACTCGTATTTTAACAAAATCATATATGAAGCGAAACTTCAATGTAAGAAGAAGAAATCGAAATTTTTAAGCATCCATACATGCACTTCAAAATATTCCTTCATCGTGCACATCATACACACTTCAAAGCGTTGCAACATTAGATGCGCTACACTGCATTTTCTATGGAATTTCAACTGCAAAATTGCAACAACCAAAAAACAACAGAAAGAAAGAAAAAAGAAAAAAATTACCAAAAATTTCAATTCAGTTGCTAGGTTTTTTTTTCACTTAAAAATTTTCTTTCTTTCTTTTTTTGACATTTTGTGTCATTTACGCCACAAAATACCTACAACAAAAAGAAAAAAGAAAAGCGGAGACTTGTGAGCTTTTGAACATTCGTAATTATGAAATCCTTTGAGTATTGAGAATGTGAGGAGGCTAGAGCCAAATAAACGAAGAAGAAAAATCATTCGCATGAAAAGAAGCGAAGCTAATTTTTATTAATATTCTTTCATTTTTTTTCTTTGTGTGTATGTTTGCTTTTTTGTTATTTTCTGGTTTTTGTTTTTTTGAAACATTGAATAATTTTTTGTTGTTCAATTTTTTACACTTTTTCCATTTGAAGTTTTTATTCTATTCTTATTTTTTGTTGTTTTCTTTTCTTTTTTTGGGGTAAAAGCACCCAAAAAAAAAAAAGAATTAAAATAAAAATATTTCAGGCTTTTGTTTATTTTGATGTCTGCTGTTCGGGAAGGTGATGGAGCTAGTGGTGATGGCGGAGCTGGTGGTGGTGGCAGCAGTGCAACCGGCTATTGTGGGTGGTTGGATGTATGTTTCAGTTGGTGTTTGATGACTGGCGGTGGTAGCATAGCATATGTCTTTGTATGTTAGAAATCAGCAGCTCAGACAGGTGAATAAGCATAAATACGTTTCATATTCTTTTTATTATTATTTTGATTTTTATTTTTTTCGGTTTTGGTTAAAAACAGAGAATTGTTTCGATTTTTTTTTCCGACAAAAAGTTACAATAGAAATGAAAGGAACCTTTTGGTTGCTAATTATAAATATCTTTTTTTGAAGTAGGTAAATTTGTATGTATGTAGTATATGCATTAAAAATTATAGGCACGTCTATTCCAAGGGGTTTCAACAAATGGAAATAACTTTTATTTTAAGGATATGTCTTATATGAGGGAGACCACCACAGGTCGGGATCATCGATTCATTAACATGTGTATACAGGGTGACAATCGTAAAGTGACGCACACATTTCAGCAGTTATTTTCCAAAGGACGTACTTCCATTAAGTACAATTAAGTGTTAACATTGTTGAATATATAAGCATTCATTTGAACCCCACCTCATTCAATATAACCTCCTTTAGCCTGCACACATGCCTTCAATCGATCCGGAAATCGTAGAACTGTTCGCCGCAGGACTTCCTGATCAATTTCAGTCCAGGCTTTCTCTAATGAATTTGTCAGCGACTCCAGACTGTGGTGTTGAGATGCACAAGCCTTACTCTCTAAAATACTCCAAATAGAGTAGTCCATTGGATTCAAGTCTGGAGAGTATGGTGGCCATGCTTGAGATGTTATGAATCCAGAAAAATTGTCTTTTATCCATATTTGCGTTAATTTTGCCATGTGGGAAGGTGCAGAATCTTGCTGGAAAGTCCAGTTTTCATTTTCAAATGTATCTTGGGCCCAGGGAAGAACATGTTCATTTAAAATGCTCCGATAAACAACCTGGTCAATTCTAGCACCCTCTTCAACGAATATTAGAGGGGTTCTGGCATTAGCGGAAACTCCAGCCCATACCATAACGGAAGCTGGCTTTTGAACTCGGCCAACAGTTCTATTTTGTTGCGATGATGATGTTAGCCACATTCGGTCATTTTGCGCATTGAAATGTTGTTCAGACGTGAGCATTTTTTCATCTGTAAACAAAATATTTTCAACATTTTTTAACACGGAGGAGCGTAGCAACGCCTTGCATCTTTGCAGTCGCAAATCTTTCTTTTTTTGTGTCAGATCTTGAGCTTTTCGGAGCTTGTACGGCTTAAGATTAAGCTTTGATTTTGCAATGATTCGCACTGTTTCACGGTTTACTCCCACTTCCTTAGCGATTTTTCTCATTGAGCGCCTCGGATTTCGCTTGATTCGTTTACGAATTTTTTCTGTTAAACCAGTAGTGGCAACTGTTGAAAATTTTCCCCGGTCTCTGTCTCCAAAACCCCCAGTTTCATTATATCGAATAATAGCTCGGTCTACCGTACGACTTGCCAAATGAAATTTCATAATTTCACGACGAATCTTTTCCTTGTCCATTTTTATGGAAATTTCAAAATGTAATAACAAAAATTCAAATGAAATTAAAAGCAAAGCCAATGATGAATGAATTTGCTTTTTAAATGAAAGTAACGGTAAATGGCAAAGCTTGCTGCAGAGTATTAAACTTGCGTCACTTTACAATTGTCACCCTGTATGTGCACACTTGGGCATCCGTATATTTATCTTGCCGACTTGTGGCAGGAGCTTAGCCTTCTAGCTCTTACAGATTCCTTCACCAGACGATAGAACATTTTTTGGTACGTAGACTTTTGCTTATTCAAATATCTAATCACATCGTATATGACTGGCTGTAGGAGTTAATGAAGGGGTCGTTCTATGTATTTGGTCTACGGCGGATGTGAACTAAACCATAATTAGAGGCATTAGAGGAGACCAGGGTAAACTTTATTGAAAGCTTTTAGACACACACAATTTTCAATTCGTAATTTTTCCTGATTTTTTTTTTACAATATAGAAAATTGCGCACTTTATATGGTAAATTTTGGAGCAGTCATGGCTAGCAAAAATATTTTCTTAATCAAGTAACAATAAATATAACAAAAACGATCACAACATCATCAATTGAATACGCGCACCATTTTTCTAAAAATACATAAAATTAATAACAAAAAAAGAAAATATGTGTCTGCATGCACTCACAGTAGAATTTGAAAATTATTAGAAAACATTTATAACGAATTCTATTGAAGTTTTTGCAGTCTTCTTCTTTCTATTTTGTTGTTGCTTTTCTTCTGTTGATACTCTCTACACTTAACGGCACAAACACGATGTAGTACACGATTATAACACATGAGAGGAAAATTCAGCCATTTGCAATTAAGCAGAGACGTATATGAGAGAGCCGACTCTCACTAAAGTATATGAAATCACGGTTGCCACTTACTCATTTTATTTTGTACCAATATTTACCAAAAAATGTACCAAATGGGGAAAAAATGTACCAATAAAATAAGTAACATTAAATGTTATTTATTAAGGATGTAGTCCGGTGTTTGAGTTTCAAAAAAACGAGTATTTTTTTTTAAATGTATTTCGAAAGTACAATATATTGAAAGTAAACTTTATCTCTCGTTAAAACTTTAAAAATGTTTTTCTCAAAACAAGGTTTTTTTTTTTTTACCGGCCCAGGGGTCTAAGAGAATTCTATCGAACTGATTGGGCTGAACTTTTAATATATTATTTTACACGCCAATGGCTCTCGCAGGTAGTAGAACTGTTTATTTTTAATCATTTTTTACAACGATTTTTAACAGAAAAAAAACGCGATTTTGTTGGTTTTTAATCAAAATGTTTAAATCCAGGCCAGCCCCACCCTTTTTTTTTAGGTATCCACTTTGGACGTAAAAAAACGCTAAAAAAATTTCGTAAAATAAACTCCAAAAATTTGTTTTGAACAATTAAAGATGTCAATAATAACATATAAAAAAAAAATGAAATAATAATTTTATTTTTTTTTAATAAAAAATTCTCGAAATAACTTTAAAAATTAGGCCGGAACACCAGACTACATCCTTAATAAAAAGTAACATATTAATTAAAATATATTTTGTATTTTAAAAATAGTCTTAGGCCGACTAGATATAATAAGACTCTTACTGTCCGACACACAATTCTTTTGAAAGCATTATATATTATGCAAGGCCGTATTTAGGGGGGAGGTTTTGGGGATTCTCTCCCCCCCCCGAAATGTGAAAACTTTTTCCTAATTTTTGATATTGATTGACAGTGGATGGAAAAAAAGTCTAAATAAAATCTATTGAATGATTTTTAAATATTTTTTAATCGGTTTCTTTCTAAAAAGTCAAATAAAATAAAAAATTTCAAAAATAAATTTGAATTGAAATCGTAGTTGTGCTACATGGCCAAAAACGGTATTTTCAGGGGTTTCAACCCCATTTTTCTAAAACGTGACGTAATGGTAAGTTTTTGACCTCAGATTCATGTTCAGCATGAAAAATTCACTCGCCAAAACTAGGAACAATTCACCAAACCCATGCAAAGTTCTTAATCTTAAAATATAATTAATCCTTTAACCCATTATTGCTCAGAGCACCCGACTCGGAAGATTTCAATGCTGTGACTGCACGAATTTAGGGAATACATGCCAACTTCATCCGGGCTCCTCATCATTGATAATGGCCCAAATTCCCACTGATAATCATTTGAAAAAAGTTAGTCTCTAACTATTTTTGGCATTTTTGATCATTTTTTTGAGGTTAGGTTCATTATCAGTAATGGCAAGTCAATGAGTTATCGAAATTATATCTTTCACGATAAAAAATATATTGGAATCCACATTGAATAATATTTATTTGAAAAAATTTAAATTTATTATTCTGTGAATTTTTTTTGTCATTTTCGGCCATTTTTTTTAGGTTAAGATTAAGAAAATTCGGAAACAAAAATTTTTTCTAGAGCTTTAGGACATTTATCCACTTTTCTCCCTAGTCTGATAGGGTCCTTCAAATGCATCATCGTATTTAATTTATTGTATTTAAACATCAGTTTCATAAAAATTTTATATGAATATTTTCGTCGAATGAAAACCTCCCACGAAAAAAAATCCTGGCTACGGCCCTGATATTATGTATATTTAAATTTTACCTTTTTCAACAAAAAATATTTTGAAAATAAGTTTACAATTCTTAATTATTATAAACTAAACTAACTTTGCCCACAAAATGTACCAGATTTTAAAAACATGTACCAATGTACCAAGCACAGAAAAATGGAAAAAAATGTACCAGTTTTGGTAGAATTGTACCAAAGTGGCAACCGTGCATGAAATAAAACTGCGAGAAGTCGACTCTCTGTTTGATTGTATGTAACCGATCCCTATACGCTCTCGTTGGCTAAACACTAATAACAACATAACTTTGTTTCTTATTAGTTACGTTTGGGTGTAGTGAAATCACATTTTTGTTGCAAAATTTCAATAAAGAAGTTAAAGAAGATATTTGGTTATGATTTCAAATATTAGTAGCTTATATAGGATATTGAAAGAATAAGAACTATCACTAAGATCACTGATGAGGAATTGTGGCCCGTGATTTGCCCGTCTCTATATACATTGCTGTTGTGATGACTACATTTGTTCATTAACCTGTTTATATATAACTTCAAATAACGAAATTGTCATGAACTTAAGTCATGACTTTAAAAATTAACCTCTAGATTTAATTTTCATAGTCTCCTAAAAAACTATCATGAAGAAGTTTTACTTCGAAAATTATCAAAAATACTGAAAACACAGTGACTGACTTTGAACCGTTTCTTTTTTATCACTTAATACACAAACAAGGGGCCGTTCACATCTTAGGTAACGCAATTTTTGACCAATTTTGACTCCATCCCCCCTGGTCGTAATACATCGAAACAAAAAGGTCCCCCTCCACCCCTCGTAACGTAACAAATTATTTTCGCCATTTTAAAGCAAAATTTTAGGCATAATTTTCGAATTCAGCGGAAGAAAATCAATTTTATAAACTAGTGTAATTTTGAAGTCATAGCATAAAATCAACGTTGCGTAACGCGGTTGATGATCTCCCCCATGTAACACCACGTGCGTTACGTAATATGTGAACGGCCTATAATCGGTAATCAACTTTGCCATGGAATTTTCTAAACCAATACGGAAATAAAATTCATGACCAACTTTATCCCGGTGTCACATGACCCATTTTACCTCTGACTGATAGCTTATATTTTCAAACAAATATACTTAAACTTAAGAAACTGCAAAAAAAATCAGACGCAATTTTGCATTCATGAAACTTTGCTTCACTTCAGTGCTGTTAAATGCAAAATATTAAGGCTTATCCACAGGTACGATTTATTTACGTTAGGACGTACTCACAATATTACCCTGCGTCATGACAGATGGCGTACTACAGGGATTCATATTGTGGTGACTCTTTGGACCGCGATTCATGAGAGCATTCTCAAATTGAAGTTCTTAACGCGTGTTCCTGAACACAAGGAAGAAAAACGGGAAAAACTAGTGGTCGGCATGGGAGACAGATCATAATATAAGAGAGACAGGAAAAGACCGCTAACTGAACTGCTACATCTAGCCCCAGAAATGAATTGCTGAAAGTAATACCGCAGAGAGATTGAAAGAAAAGGTTGAAGGTGGTTATAATCAGCAGGAATCTGACGTATCCGTAGGATTGAAGTTCGGCAGTAGTTATGCCTGGGGTCTTGTTAGCTCTAAGGGCGTCAGTATAAGAGTACTGGCGTTATAGATCTTGAGGGCTGCTGCCTTATTACTGAAACTAATTTCATCCCTTATTTCTCTAAAATCGCGGTTCTCAACTGTTTTCATCCTCGCCCACTTTCATTTTCACACAACATTTTTTATAGATTTTTTTGTAATGTTACAGTCAACATACTGGGATAAAGTTCCTATAAATGCAGAACACAATGATTGAGGAAGGCATATAGGTTAGTGAGAGAAAGAAAGAAGGAGAATATATGTGAACATTTGTTTTAAATTTGGAAAGGTCTTAACAATCAGGAAAAATATTTCGAAGCCTGTTCGTCAGAGGAAAGAACTATCTCTGTAATGCATGGTGCATTAGAAAACCGTGTCCACGTGGAAGGCGTGAATTCGACTAGCGGTTCATGTAGCTCTGAAGAATACATGAACTAGCGGAGGTTAATAGTTCCTCGTGAAGAAAATGAGGATGGCGAAGTTTTTGTTGGAAAATTACTAGTAAAAAAATAACCAAATAATTAATAAATCGAGTCCATTATACATTATCTGAAGTTATTTCTAATGTCAAAGATTGTGTAAATCGAAAAACCCACCGAAGGCTAAAAAAGGCTCTACGAGAGAGAAGATTTATAGGTAATTTGGAATAACAAGACTTTTAAATGTAGATATTTTTCTAAAGTCAGTGCCTAGCATCATGTATGCCTTGCTAGGTCCTCGTGCGGCAAAAGATTACACTACCAGCAAGGCCATCATGAGTTTCTCTAATTATCTCTGTTGTCTCTGCACGTTAATCCGTCTACGACCTCCAGAAGGGCGCGACCCACCATTTGAGAACCACAGCTCTAATATGTGGTTTTGAGTAGTGGGTTGAGTTAACCCCTTATTCAAATTATATTTGGGCTTCTATTGATTTTCAATTCAGGTATGTACAAGTTCCGCCAGTATTGTTTTGTAACCAGTACTTGACCCCGATAATAGCAGGTGTGTTTCTATGATCGATACTTGCTGCTTAGAAGCTATTGCTTTGTCAAGTTTCTCGCTCTTCTAGCGTTGAAACCCTGCATGTTGTACTTTTCTCCCTTTATTTTTTGTTGACAGTTTTCATAGCCCAGAAGAGTCTTAACCGCGATATATAAAAGGGAAAGCTTTACTATGGCAAAGCACCCATACTATGCTAAAGATACAGTTACATACTTGTGTAGCTCAGCGTTCGACAGTAAGTTGAGTAGACATGTAGACATATGCATGTAAGAACGATGATAAATGCTAATATTTCGCTTAATAAACATTCCAATTTTATGACGAAAATAAATCAGAAATAATCAAAATAATTAATTTGCTATAAAACTTTTTCTGTTAATTTCACAAAAAACTTGAGGGCATGCATTTTATTTAACACCACCACTGCCGCAATTCCAACCCACAAAAAAAAAAGAAGTAAAATCATTTCCAGAAACGTGACATTTAGGTAAAATTTTGTTTAAATACTTTTAATACCAAAGCGTGAAAATAAGCACAAACAAAAAGCATAGACTATATTTGCATTTGAAATGCCAAAAGATTTGTTAAAAAACAAAAACAAACCAAAAGAAAAAAGTAAATAAATAAATGTGTACGAACGCGGATATGTGTGTGTGTGTGTGTATGTGTGTGCAAAAAGCAAAGTTGATGCAAATGATTGACTGCATGACAAATAGATCGAAAATACAAGGAGCGCTCTATCGATATGTGTGTGTGTGTTTGTGTATCTGAGGAACTTTATAAAAACGTGTTAAATGTTTATTTATCGGAAAAGTTTAAAATATAAGACAAAAACATTCATCAAAAAAAAACAAAACCGACAGACACACACACACACACATGCATATTTGCATGCATCCATAAATGAGTTGAAGGAATATGCAAATGCCAATGTTTTGTGCGATTGTGTGGGTAATTTATCATTTTCACTTTTTGGGTTACAATTGCAAGGCACACACACACACACACACACACATACAGATAACAATAAAGGTGAAGAAGGTGTACATACATATGCATGTTTATTTAAGTGTGTGTGTGTGTGTGTGTTCAAAGTTTTTTGAACCATCGTTGATTTTGTCAGGACCTTTTTCTTCCTTTGCTTTTTTTTTTCTACTGAATTGTTGAGGATTAATGAGTTTCGTGTGTTTATTTTATTGTTAGTCTTTGGCTTCTGTATTGTTTATGCCTGACTCTGGCTCTGACTCTGACTCTAACTCTGTTTCTGCTTTTGTTGCACTATCATATTTTTTGAAGACAAGCAACCAAATAGACAGACACACAAACAAATACCTCTGCTTCTTCCTTTTCTCTTTCTGTTTCATCTACAACATCACACCTCCTCACCTACACACATATACCTACATATAAACCTAACACTTTGAATATATTTTAGCTGCGAACACGTTCTAATAATCCATCATCACTTGTGGTTTATGTTTGCTGTTTCGGTTCAAAAACGTTAAGATTTCTTATCTTTCTCTTATTATTGCTGCTGTAGTTTATTATGTGTATTTTTATTTTATTTATACTTAAAAGGTATCAAATTGTTGTGCTTACAATTATGTGATGTTGTTTGTGTATTTTCTTATTGTATTTTTCCGGATTTTTTATTTTCTTTCTACCATGTGTGACCACGAAATGTTTCTAAGTAAAGCGGCGGCGAACACCTGAACTCCTTTGAACTTCAGCCGTGTGTTTTTTTGATTTGACGTTGATGATATGCGTTTTAAAAATGATCTTGATCGTAATGGTTGTGGATGCTGTGGGCCTAGATTTGATAATATTTAAATTAATCTTTATACATATATATATAATCGTAGAGCTTTGTGTGTATGTCATCGTTTAACTTCTGAACGACGGGACCGATTGAAGTCATATTTCCAGAATATATTTTCTTAGACGGAAGGATAAAACATAGCTTTTCATAATGGCTTTCAGTAAAGTGGGCGTGGCACCTCCCATACAATCCTAACCGTTTTTTGGGTATATCTCAAGAACCATTTATAGCACAGCACAGACATTTGGTACAATAACGAGAATTGACAATGCCATGTTACAACAAAAATATAGGTGGGAGGGACAAAGGGGGTGTAGCACCTTCCATATAAGCTGAATTTCCATTATGAGATATCTTACTAAAATTTGAATTCTTTCAGTTTGTTGGAGTTTGTTGTTAGTGCTTCACTTTTATTTTCTACTACTATTTCTACTACTAATTCTACTACTATTTCTACTACTATTTTCTGCTACTTTTAAACTTATTTTTTTCTGCAATTTTTCTTATTTCCTACTACTTTTTCAATCAATATTTTCTACTACTATTTTAGTACTACTTTTTTAATACATTTTTTCTACTACTTTTTAATACATTTTTTCTTATTTTCTACTACTATTACTTTCTATTACTATTACTTTCTATTATTATTCTACTACTATTTTTTACTACTTTTTACCAGTTTTTTCTACTACTATTTTTTACTATTATTTCTACCACTCTTTCTACTCCATTTTTACTAATTTTGTACTACTATGTTTAACTACTACTTTTTCTGCTACCTTTTCACTACTTCTTTACAACAATAAGTAATAATATTTTCTGTTCTTTTTCCTACTACTTTTTCTACTACCATTCTACTACTATTTTCTTCTACTTTTGCGCTGCTATTTTCTACTACTTTTTCCATTTCTTTTTCTACTATTATTTCTACTACTTTATGAAATATCTTAAGACCCTGCCTGCAAAAAATTCTATATTTATAATATATATGAAATTAGTTCAAATTTTTAAATAATTTCAAGAATGGTCTTTGATATGAATATGAAATATTATTTCTATAATTCAACTGAACCATAATAAAATTAATCCTAATATTTTTTTTGGTATATCTCAAGAATCATTTAGAGCACAGTACAGACATTCGGCACAAGAACGTGAATTAACAATGCCATGCTACAACAAAAATATAGGTGGGATTGACAAAGGGGGTGTAGCAACTTCCATATAACCTGAATTTCCAATATGAGATATCTTACTAAAAATTTAATTCTTTCAGTTTGTTGGATTAGTGGGTGTTGCACCATGCTCTACTTCTATTTTCTATTACTATTTTAATTTATTTTTTCCAATATTTTCTTCTTATATTCGACTACTTTTTTACTACCTTATCTACTTATGCTTTTAAGCACGGTTTTATTACATTTTTCTACTACTTTTTCACTGTTTTTTCTACTTCTATTTTTTTTTTATTATTTTTTACTATTATTGCTACTAATTTATGAAATATCTCAAGAACCTGCCTAGCTATGTCAAAATCCGATAGGTGGCGCTGTAATAAATTCTATTTTTATAATGAATAGCAAATGGGTCCATATTTTTAAATAGTTTTTGGAATTAGATCTAACTTCTGGAACGGTCTTTGTTATTCTTCTGCAATTTAAATAGTTTTAAGAATGTCAATTTTGATGCCCCATTTTTAAATCTAGAATTTTTACTAATTACGTCCTTTAAGCTTGAATTGTCATTACCAATGTTCAATTTTAAACACCAAGAAACTTTATTCTTCTTCATTGAAATAAACTTCAATTTTCCCGCTTCGTCGTAGAAACGGCAGAAAAACGTCTGCCGGGTCAGCTAGTTAACTATATTTGACTATATCACATCCAATTTGTTGATTTTAGACGCCCTGTATAACGCCGATATAATCCTTCTCTAATAACGAATTGTTCCTGAGTAACATAAAAACAAGTTTTTGATGTGATTTCTCCAATTTGTTCTGGGAAGTCATTGTTTAACATCTTAGAAATAATTGAAGCTTCGCTGAATTATGAACTACATGAATGAACTACACTCCATGCAATATCTCCTTCCCTATAAGTCTGAAATGTGAGGAAAAGACAATTCCAATCAGACGGAACCAAGGTACCTGCCAAATATCCCTTAGCAATAGAAACGGAATGCACATCTTAGAAGTCTCTCTATTTACATCAAATTCCGCATTTTATTCACTTCTCTATCAGGAAGAAAAAACTAAACCATTGTATAGTTAAATTTAACTTTTTTTTACTGATTGATCCAAAAAGAACGTAGCTTCCCCAATAACTGCAGTGTCTTTCAATCAGGAATATTTTCTATTGAATGGAGAATGGACATTAGAATGCCATTTACGTCTAGGGCGAAAAATGAGACAGCGAAAGTCTGTACGTCTTCTAGTTGACAGGTCAATAAGCTCTTCACCTAGCTTACCAGAGGTGGCCTACTAGTTTCTGATGGGCCACCTGAGATACAGAAAGATTTACGTTCGTGTAATTGACAAGCTTCTGCGAAAAAACATGATATTCTTCGGTGCCGACACAAGCAGCGGAGCTCGGAGGTACTCAAGTACCACAAACACACCGGCCTCTCGGAGTCCTCTCTCAACATGAGTAGTAAGAGGAAACTGTGACCGAAACATGTACACTTTGAAGGTATACAAGACCTTTGACATCCAGTGGGCGTAGTATATATTCCAGGTGCAAGGAAATGCACGCCTAGCGGTGGCACGTATCCAAGAAATATTAATATAAGTTCCAAGAACTCACGGCAAACATCTCTACATCTGAGAAATCGGCAAGGAAAAATAAAATAAAATACAATACAGAAAAATTAACATCTACAATTTACAATGTATACTACAGTGCCCGAGTTAGTAAGTATTGATTCAACTTCAACTAGTTTAAGGCAAATTCAACAGCTGCTTTCATCTCATGCTCAACTGCGGTCTGAATTGTCTTGGTCTTGGCCAAGCCTGCTGAAAACGCTTGTACAGAAGAATATCTGGACCACAAAGCTAACATACTCGTACTACCCCTAAATATTGTCCGATCGGGTTGAAATTTTACGCGATTTCCTTTTTCTAGAATATAGTACACCAAATGCTTGAGTAGCACCATGAAAATTCGAAACTACAAAAATAATGGAGACCCTAACTGATATTCTAAGCTAATTCCTCAATTTGAATCCACGACAATTTTTCTCGTTTAAGTAAATTTTCCCCAAAATGAAGAAAAATGTGCTCCTTTCATGGAACCATGGTGTTCAATTTGAAGTAAGTGATTTCTTAATTTTTTAACAAATTTAGTTGCATAGAAAATGTAAGAAAGAGACGGTTATACCAAAAATGTTCTCCATACAAAATTTTGGTATACACAAAAAACTAGCTTTACTCTTTCGGCCTTAGCAGACAATCGCGTACGCTTTGTTTTTCTTTTGAATTTTTTAGTCGGCGTCTCTATTTCAAGCGAAGCGGTTGTGTTTGTAGCTGTTGATATAATTTGTGAAAAAAAAATATATATATTGTGAAAAAATAATAATAAAATATATTGAAAAGATATAAATTTCAATAAACTTCAATTTATAATTTTTATATACGTATGAAAGTAAACCTTAATACTTATTAAAAATAAAATAATAAATGAATACAAGTAAAAAAATATGACTTCTATGCCTTTTAATTAAAACAACATTGTATAAAATATTCCATAAATTGAAGATCTTTTTTCTAAAAAGATAGTAAATTTACTTCAATTTATGGAAAAATATTCCTCAAACTGAGGAAAATTTTACCTAAATTATATACAATTTCTCATATTGAAATAAAATATTATTCATTTGAAAACCGCAATTTCTACAAATTGAAGACATATTTCTTTAATTTATGGAAAACTTCCTTCTTTCAAAGAAATTTTTCTCTAAAATAAAGAAAAAATATTTCCTCAATTCAAAGAAATTTTGTATATCTAAATGAGGAAACCATTTCTAAGGCACCAAATCATTCCCATTTTTCCTCAATTTGATAGCCGTTTTTCTTCAAACGAGGTAAGTATTTCTCTGGGTGTAGATATCTACGCACATACATGATTTTGTCAAGAACGTGAACACTTCACGAACATAATAAACAATAGGATTGAACACCATTAGCTTGGCTAAGAAGAGAAAGCGATCAAATTCGTAATTAACGATGAACAGCTTATCGTTAATCTAGCCCCGCGAAGTTATAGCTAGAGCTAGTTGCACGGGGGGAGTGGAAGAGAGGTGGTTTTAGTCGGTACGAGTCCGATATAATTGAATGAGAACAGGAATTCAGAGGTACCTATAAAAGTTTCTACCTCCCCAGGTGCAAAATAAAAATTAAAAAGTATTCACAAAGCAGCTACATTATTTTGGATTCCAGGACATTGTTATATTGAAAAGAGCTATGCAATGAGATGAGAGTAACATCGGGATCTGGAATCGCCAGTGAACATTTCAAAAAGAGAACCAAAAATTAGATTAGATTAAAGGCAATGAAGCGGGTATACTAGATGCAGCAATTAATGGCAGTGTTCATATTGAATGGAATCGAACATATAAATTTTTTAATTAGAAGAGCTCGCCAACGAAAACGAACATTAACAAGACTGTTGATATCTGCAGATTTAAAGTCGTAGCCTCTGATTACAACAGGAAATCAAATGGGCACACCCTGGAAGAGTTTGTCATGGGTAAGAGAGGGGGAAAGAAGAGTTTATCTCCGAAACTCACTCCAGTATATATAAATTTGAGTATATCATATTTTCATAGATTGTGCCACTGTAGCATGAAGTTTGTGTTCACAAATAATTTCATAAATACAACAACAATAACAATGAAAACGATGCAAAACCAACAAACATTAACAGCATCAACAATAAAAGTAACAACAATCATAAACGTAATAACAACAACAACAACATTTATTAATGATCCCAAAATCGCATTCAAAAATGAAAATCATTTATCAGTTGCAAATTTGTTAAACTTGTTGCACAAAGAAGTTTTTCATGTCACATGAAAGTGGCTACTGTTGCCACTGTGTATATAAATACATACATACATTTTTCTTCTAGTCACCGAAAGGTTTCTACCTTTAAAAATGTTACCTGAGAGTTTATTATACAATTGTATATGCATATGTTGTGATATCAAACGATGCGTTGTGATGTTGCAAAGTGATGCGATTAGATTGAATTAAATTCATAATGATGATACTTTCATATACATATGGATTTTCAACCTTAACTTATCCTTACTTTATGACTAAAGGTGCTATTACTATCTAAATGGTTGCCTATGGTAATGGTTACAACAACAACAACAACAAAAACAACCACATTGCAAATTGTTTCTACCTATATGTAGGAATTCACATTGTGGTGCAAATTTTCAACATGAGATTAATGGATTCTCTTGATGTAATGTGAATGGGTGAGAATATTCTTAAAAGATTATGTCGAAGTTTTGAGAGAGCATACACATTTACATTAAAAATTATAGTTCTTAATGAATTGGGTAAAATTATTTGAATAAACTGCTGGCATATGAGGACTTACGAGCTCGCCTTGTTTTGGAGCGATTAATCATTCAAAAGCCCTCAAATTTTTTTTTACGGCTTTTCGCCTTTTGGATTTCATTTATTTGGAAACGTATATGTTTGGTTACAGAGCCGTATTTTTTTTCGACGGGGGGTGGGGGGCTTTCATTCGAAGAAAATTGACATTGACTTGCCATTACTGATGGTGAGCCCGACCTCAAAAAACTTACCAAAAATACTAAAAATAGTCAAAGGCTAATTTTTTTCAAATGATTAGCATTGGGAATTCGGGCCATGATAAGGAATCCGAATGAGGTTGGCTTATATTCCCAAAATTCGTGCAGTTACTGCATTGAAAGAGATCTTCCGAGTCGGGGTGCTCTGAGCAATAATGGGTTAAAGAATTAATTACATTTTAAGATTGTTTCCTAAAACTTTGGAGCTGATCCAGCTACTACTGCCCTGCATGGGCTTTGCGAATAAAATGGTTCCTAGTGTTTGTGAATGAATTTTTTATACTGAACACGAAGCTGAGGTCAAAAATTTCCCATCACGCCACGTTTTAGGAAAAATGGGATGGAAAACCCTAAAATAGAATTTTTGGCCATTTTAAAAATTGGAGAGCTGAACACTGGCGTGCTACAAACTTCGAAATCCAGAAATTATAGGCTGAATCATGCCCTTCTAAATGAGCCCTAAAACCGAAACTGTAAATCAAAAACAGTTACTGACCTAAAAAAACTATAAATGCAGAATTGCTCAGCATCATCTTCTCTTTTTGTATCCAAAGTCAAACCTCATGTCAAAGAAAACAAATCGGATCTGGTCGTATAGTGTAACTAAGATTTCAAGTTTATTTTTTTTTTATATTTGACTTTTTAAAAAGAAACCGATGGAAGTAAAAAATATTTAAAAACTGTTCAATAGATTTTATTTTGACTTTTTCTTCATCCACTGGCAATTAATATCAAAAAATAGAAGAAAGTTTCCACATTTCGGGGGGCGGGGGGGGGGGGGGGCGGGTCAGAGGTCAGAACCTAGAGTATTAAATTCAGAAAAATTAATTGCCTTATAAATTTGAGATTACACAATAAACGACATACCTACTATTTTTGTGTGCCATATACAGGGTGACAATTGTAAAGTGACGCAAGTTTAATACTCTGCAGCAAGCTTTGCCATTTACCGTTTCTTTAATTTAAAAAGCAAATTCATTCATCATTGGCTTTGCTTTTAATTTCATTTGAATTTTTGTTATTACATTTTGAAATTTCCATAAAAATGGGCAAGGAAAATATTCGTCGTGAAATTATGAAATTTCATTTGGCAAATTATAGTAGCCGTCAAATTGCAAAGGTTTTAAATTTGCCAAGTCGTACGGTAGACCGAGCTATTATTTGACATAATGAAACTGGGGGTTTTGGAGATAGAGACCGGGGAAAATTTTCAACAGTTGCCACTACTGGTTTAACAGAAAAAATTCGTAAACGAATCAAGCGAAATCCAAGGCGCTCAATGAGAAAAATCGCTAAGGAAGTGGGAGTAAACCGTGAAACAGTGCGAATCATTACAAAATCAAAGCTTAATCTTAAGCCGTACAAGCTCCGAAAAGCTCAAGATCTGACACAAAAAAAGAAAGATTTGCGACTGCAAAGATGCAAGGCGTTGCTACGCTCCTCCGTGTTAAAAAATGTTGAAAATATCTTGTTTACAGATGAAAAAATGTTCACGGTTGAACAACATTTCAATGCGAAAAATGACCGAATGTGGCTAACATCATAATCGCAACAAAATAGGACTGTTGGCCGAGTTCAAAAGCCAGCTTCCGTTATGGTATGGGCTGGAGTTTCCGCTAATGCCAGAACCCCTCTAATATTCGTTGAAGAGGGTGTTAAAATTGACCAGGTTGTTTATCGGAGCATTTTAAATGAACATGTTCTTTCCTGGGCCCAAGATACATTTGGAAATGAAAACTGGACTTTCCAGCAAGATTCTGCACCTTCCCACATGGCAAAATTAACGCAAACATGGATAAAAGACAATTTTTCTGGATTCATAACATCTCAAGAATGGCCACCATACTCCCCAGACTTGAATGCAATGGACTACTCTATTTGGAGTATTTTAGAGAGTAAGGCTTGTGCATCTCAACACCACAGTCTGGAGTCGCTGACAAATTCATTAGAGAAAGCCTGGACTGAAATTGATCAGGAAGTCCTGCGGCGAACAGTCCTACGATTTCCGGATCGATTGAATGGCATGTGTGCAGGCTAAAGGAGGTTATATTGAATGAGGTGGGGTTCAAATGAATGCTTATATATTCAGCAATGTTAACACTTAATTGTACTTAATGGAAGTACGTCCTTTTGAAAATAACTGCTGAAATGTGTGCGTCACTTTACGATTGTCACCCTGTAAACCCATTCTTATTACTGTGACCAGGTTATAATATTTTTGTACAAGTTTCTCATTTATTTGAAGTATTTCTTTTAAAATATCAAATCATATTATATATAAATTTAAAGAGCCTGACGAGTAGGTTAGTCGAAAATTATCAGATTTGAAATCGGTTTAGCCAATTCCCAAATATTAGCGTCAGAAGTTTTTCAAAATTCGCTCATTGAACAAAGCATTGCATTCATCGTTGAAAAAATCATTGCTTAAGCGGGAGTATATAATAAATAAGAGAAAGAGCGAAGACATGAGTAACGGCATCTCTCAGAATTATCTAACGAATTATCTGCATACACAAATAACAAAACGAACAGCAACGAGTAGTTTGGTTCTCTTTTGATATTTGTTTTTTCATAAAGAAATTTCTTTCGCAAAAAAATAGCCCCAGTTACTGGGGCCTTACCGGCTAGTTTCTTTTAAATAAATTACAAAATCGCAAAATTGCAACAATGCGGAAATGTGAGATAAATATCATGCAATAAATAAAAATCATATGTTGTAAAAAAAAACAACAACAAATTTCGCAAAAAAAAACAACAACAAAAATGAATAAATATTTAAACACCACTTTTACTTAAATTCGGAAAATTTAAACATTCTAATTTGCTCACCAAACTATTTATGCCATGAAACTAAATAACATGCTACAATCTCGCTCGACATCAAGCTCAGCAACCAACCAACTCGCATACATATGTAAGTATTGCCAATAAGTTAGAAAATCACATGCTTACATGAACGAGTACATGTGCTAACACTATTCTCAATTCCAACCACTTCTCCTTAAACCAAAAAAAAAAAAAAAAAAAAAACAACCGCTATGAAGGAAGAAAGAACGTAACGCAATCAATGAAGTACGAGTATGAGGAGCGAGTAGGTTTCAAAAGTAGCAGCAACAATTGGTGTTACGTTCGATCGTTATCACTAAATCAGAGGTTAATAGAGCTGTATCTATAAGATACAGATACACACACACACATACATACATACATATTCTATTCCTACTTATAATCGTATACGAGAAGCTCAAAAGAACATGAATGCAATATC
Organism: Toxonevra muliebris; assembly: GCA_963691655.1. NCBI lineage: Eukaryota > Metazoa > Arthropoda > Insecta > Diptera > Pallopteridae > Toxonevra > Toxonevra muliebris. Next base: position 79,011,156 of record OY829328.1, on the reverse strand, counting down.
GCTGAGGTGAAGATTATAGACATTTTATACTACACGAGAGTGCATGAGTGCAGTGTAGCACTTTCCAATATGCAGCCAAAGAACAGCAACCAACAACAACAACACACAACCAAATCTGCCTGCAATAATAATAATATTGCACCAACCACCGCCAACCACCAGCAGCAGCAGCAACTTGTACTTATAAATACACACGTCCTCCACCTTAACCTTATTTTCTTGTGTTTGTGATCTCGCACCTTTGACGATGTTGCTTCCTTCCTTTACCTTTTTTTTTCACTTGTTGTTGTTGTTGTTGTTGCTTTTGTTTTGGTTGATGTTGCCTGGCAAAAGCTTAAAATCCATCTTCTTAAACGACATGATAAAAATTTTGATTACTCTAAAGTAGACAGATCGCTACTTTACCCGCAGCGAAGACGGTAAGTTTCATTGTTGTTGCTGTTGTTGTTGCTGTTGTTGTTGCTAGCTGCCGTTGCCGCTTGTAGATATATTTTACGGTTTACATCATTTTTACTAAATTACTTTAATGGCATAAATATAATCATTTGTTTTGTGTATTGCAGTTGCTATTGTTTTTGTTGTTGTTGTTGCTGCATTTCTAGTTATTGTAGTCGATCATCATTTTCGATAGCATCTCGTTCATCACCGTTCATTTCGTTTACCGATCGATCACCTCGATCGATTTGTGTGTAACAGTGAAAAATTGAAAATTGATCGCATTTAACTGAGATCTTATATTAACAAAATGTTCACACTTTTCATATTTTATCGGTTGTATACATATATACATACATATATACATTTTTTGAGGAAGCTTTTTCAAATGGGAATTACATTGGAAATTTATCATTTTTTTTTAGTGGAAATTTTCAGTGGTGAACAATTTTCTGTAGACGAATACTATGAACCAGAACAGAGGAGCTATGTTGAGGTTAAGGAGAGGGGCGATCTAGACCGAATAACTCTTGGAAATGAGATGGAGAAGGAAGAATTATGAATGACGCAGAAAAATATATTTTGCGAAGATTCATGAGCCGAATCAAAAAATGTTTCTCAAGAAGGTTAAGTTATATTGCGCTGCATTGGTATGGACTTTCTAGACAGGGCTTATCTTCTCTATACACACCCCACGATTTTTTTTTTTGTGTTTGGACTATTTCCAAATCATTCATACAAGCGAGGTCGAGGATGGCTATCTTATTCCAAACTCGTTCCAGGTCTTAGACAGGCTAAGAAGCTTGTCCTCCTTCTCGCTCTCTCCCAATCCCTTATTTTAAGTAAAGCAAACCTCACATTGCTTGTGGGCTTTCTATCCGGCCACTATGTGGACAGATATCACCTAAGTAAGTTAGGTCTGTCAAACGAGACAGAGTACCGTCTATGTATGGAGGAGGATGATACGACATCCCACATTCTGTATGAGTGTCCAGCTTTCGCTCGTCAAACATGAGGTATTTTAAGCAAACCGTTTTTAACAGGTAACGAAATTAATGCCTATTCAACAAAAGATATTCTAACCTTCATCAGGATAGCAGATCGTCTTTTGTCATAATTTGACGCCAAAAAAAGAATAAAAAATTTGAAATAATCTATTTCCGCGAAGGTAAGCTAACCAAACCTATCACCGCGCAAATACCTTTAATCTTACCTCACCGACGTCTTATGGTCCATGCACATTGACAACAGCAGCTACACGAACACACGACTACGAAATTCTGTCGGCTATAACTGTCGCCTTGTAGTCAGCTACTAAACACAATGAAAGCGGCACCACCTGCAGCAAACGCAGCCAAAACAACAAAAGCAAACTCTCTTCTCTCTCTGTCGCTTGTCAAATTAGAAATAGATTTAAAATTGGTTACAGCCACAATTATGGTCGGTGGTCGTGCCGTCGCCAAAACAATCGTCTCCATAAGAACATGTGTTTTTTATAATTTGGCAGATATAGTCGTGGAGCTGCTGTCGTCAATGTGCATTGTGCATTAAAGTAATAAATTCATTTAGTTTGTTTTTAGGAGGTCGTTGACGCTGAAGCCGATATTGTTCACCAACAAGCGATGAATTACATATGACAGACTTTTTCCGTTGTGGAGAATTCTCTTGCTAAAGCCACGGATATTTCGCCTTTTTTAGACCCTTTTTCTAAAATATATCAAAAATATAAAAGCAAAGGAAGAAAAAAAAAATACCCCTGGAGATAATTCTACCCTAGCTCCTTTATTTTTTGTATTAAATGGGTTTCAAAAATGGCTCTGTTTCAAAAAGATTCTATGTTCAAATCAAAGACCATGCTTAAAATAGTATACAATTTCAAAAATTGTTCAACATTTATTATCTAAAATATATGATAAAATAATTTTCATCTTATTTAGGCCGTTTTTCCTTCATTTCACTTTGTTTTCAGAATAAAAAAATTCTCATTTCTCGCCATAGGCTGTGGTATATGTATGATGCAAAAGTAGTTGCTCCAACTCCTGCCATTGAAGCGTTGATTGACCTGGTGTCATTACACATTTTCATCTAGAAAACAGCCGCAAATACTGCCTTGCAGCTGCGTATATCGTCAAGCTTACTGAAAGGCAACTATGGTCATCTGAGCATTTTTGACGAAATTCCTAACACTCCAATATGTACTGTATCGGATTATATGGTTAGGGATCTGTGTTTCGGTAGGAAATTCAACATCATTCTTCCTTCCAGGTCCTAATGGGATGGCCAGTGTACCGATTTCGGTCCCTTTGCTCTCAATTGCTATACAGACGGCTCGAAAATGGACTGTGGTTCTGGTGCCGGAGTTGTAGGACCGAATACTAGAATCTCAATCCATCTGGGTATTTGACCCAGTGTCTTTCAAGCCGAAATATACGCAATTGAGACCTGCGCTAATATAAACCTGTATAAAGGTCTTAAAATCTCAAATATTGTAATTTTTTCAGACAGCCAGGCGGCTCTCTTAGCACTCTCTTCATGGAGTTTTTCCTCTAAACTGGTGAAAGAGTGTTTTGAGAGTCTCCAGCGCTTGACTACCCGTAACAAAGTGACGCTTTGTTGGGTACCCGGCCACTGTGACATTGTTGGTAATGAGGCCGCCGATGAACTGGCTAGGCAAGGTTCATCAACCAAGTAGATTGGCCCCGATCCGTTCTGCGGAGTCGGCTGGGCCTCTACGAAATCTATCGTTGAGGAGTGGTCTAAGGCAAAATGGCTAGAGTATTGGATCTTTTAGGTCGCAGTGCCTGCCTGGTTGGGCTCCCCTAAATAATAATAATAATAAATAATAATAATAAAGTAGTTGCATCTGGCTTTTCTGTTTATACACATTGCTTTGTGATTCAAACTATATGTTACTAATTTTATTGAAATGCTAATTACTGCATGTATACCTTCAGATCCTGATGTACCTTCCATTCTTGCTCTGAAAGGAAAATTTATCACAAGAGGTATAATGTTGTCCGCACTGATGGTACTGTGAAGTAACTCTAGTCCAATGCTGAAATTTTTCTATTCCGCTAATGTAATAATTTCTAAGAGAAAAATTTACGTTAAACGCATACGAGGAAAGTCTATTCTTCTATTTTAGTTTCGTAGAACTAAACAGAAATTATAGCGAATCTTATGAGATCTGCCATTTGCCAGTTCTCGAAAAAGCTTGTAAGTATTTTATGTGAAGTTGACGAAGGTTTTGGAGATTGAAGAGAAAAAGGCGTTCTCTAATTTTATTCTATCCTGAAACAATTCCATAGTAAACAATGGTTGAAATATTTTGCCTTTATACAAAAGTTTTTTGAAGTGAAACTTCTTTAGCGCTGCTGTGAATTGAAAATTTTGCAACGAAAAAATGCAAAGGAAACGAACTTTCATTACACTCAAACGAAACTAATTAGAAACGAAGTTATGCAGTTGTTAGTGTTTAGCGAGCGAAGGCATATATGCCGATCGACTACATACAATCAAGCAGAGAGTCGACTTCTCGCAGTTTTATGCCATGTACTGTAGTGAGAGTCGGCTCTCTCATAGACTTCTCTGCTTGATTGCAAATGGCTGAAATTCCCTCTCATGTGTTATACATATACGTGTATGTACGACGTCGTGTTTGTCCCGTTAAGTGTAGAGAGTACCAACAGAAGAAAAGCAAAAACAAAATAGAGAGAAGAAGACTGCAAAAATTTCAACAGAATTTGTTATAAATGTTTTCTAATCATTTTCAAACAAGCAACAAAATTTCACTTCTACTGTGAGTGCCTGCAGATAGGCAATTTTTTTTTTCTTATTAGGAAGCAATTTCTCTCTATTTTCCAGATTAAAAAACTTTACGTTCTTTTCATGAATTAAATATAGACCGTATAGGGCTGCATTTGGAATTTGGAAACTGTTTGTATGAATTGCGTTTGAATACATACTTTAACTAACTATTCGTATTAGAATATTGGTTTTTTAATATTCTTACAGCTTCAGGTCCTGATGTTTTTCCTCATTCCCGTCCACCTCTGAGAGGAAAATTAATCATAAATTCTATGGTGCTGTCGCTAGTACATCAATAGTATTAATGAAAATGCTATATTATTCTGAATTTTATATCATCTCATCAGGCAGAAAAATGAGAACGAACTAGTCTCTGTTAGAGGTAACCAGCAAAATGTATTCGACCTTTGCTCCCAGCACCAAACACAGTCAAGTAAGTAAACCAAATCCTTTCTCATACTTCCCGAATAGTCTAACATTTCATCATTTGCAGGTCCGGACTTTAGTTACCTGTATACTTTTTTTTAAGCTTCTTTATTTGTTTCATATCATATTTGAAAATTTCTAAAAAATTTACCCCAAAATGTTGCAGGAAAATGAATAAAATGGTAATCGCGACATTCAGAATATTTGTCAACGCCCTTTTCAAATTATCGATAATCAATGTTCTTGTTCTTTCTTTTTTAATGATGGGGAGTTAAATTAATAAAACAAAGAGTTAATATATCGTAAGGTACAAAAAAAAAATATAAAACAAAAGAGGATTGGACACTCATTTGCGCTTATGTAAGAGACAAGTATGTCTGAAAACACATATTTATATACTAAACTTGCTTACTGACTTATTAAATCTATACTCATAAATATTCATAAGTTTTAGCATGCAACAATATGCCAGGGACCCAAGCAGACAGACAGACAAAAGTAAGGGAGATGGAAATATCCAATTTACATATATATACGATAATTCTCTTATAAGAAAAAGGGTTAAATTAAACAACAATAAATATGAAGGAAAAAAAAAATCGCAAAATTTTTATAGATAGATACAAAATTAAATACATCATAAATATGCATGAGTTAAGTATTTTAATTTTAATGCTCGCATTTATTTACATACATACTTTGTAAATACTTTCCTTTTTATTATTATTATTATTTTTTTTTTTTTTTGCCTATTAATAGCAAACAAATTTTTATTTTTCTTTGAGTTAGAAAAGGAAAAACGAATATGGCTTATAATTAGAAATGAAAGGCAAACTGAAGTTCCACTGTTTTTTTTTTTTTTTTTTTTTTTTCTAAGGGCAAATAAGGGATTTCTATTTCAATATCTATTTAACTTTGCGGCTCATTGATTAAAATCAATGTTTATATATAGGTAAAGGAAAAGAAGAAAGCAACAGAAGCGTTGCATTCAAGAGGAAGGGTTGATTAATTTACGCTATGAGCATGTAAAAAAAAAATAAAAAAAAAATTATTAGAAGAATTTCCAAAAAAAAAAAAAATTACATGCATACAGTTTTAATGAATGGCATGTATTAGACATACACATATCATTTCTTTCTAACTATCTATGTGTCTGTCTGTCTAGCTTTACTATCTCTATCTCTATCATGCCATCTGCATATCGTGCGTTTGTTTAATTGAGTTTTTTTTGTTTTTTTTTCATATCATTTCAATGTCTTTTTATATACATACATAGAATTTTGTTGCTATTGTTATATTAAAGTTTGTCATTCTCATTAGTCTACCACCAAAAAAAAAAAAAAAAAGAAGCGAACGTGAACTTAAAGGTACACATATTCAACCAGGGGTGCATTTACTAAATATCTACTACATAAGTATGCAATAGATATAAAAAAAAATTCACACAAATAAAATAACTTATATAAGTATGTATGTATGTATATATGTTTATACATATCAATCAGAAAATCGTAGGATGATATATTTATTCGAAGGCATTTTCATAGGTAGGTAAGTAATTATATATATATATATGTTTTTTTTTGTTTAGTAAGTAGTAACCACAAAATGATTTTAATTTTAGATTACTTGGAAATGAATGAGAGTGTGTAGGTACAAAAAAAAAAAAAAAACAAAATTTAAATCAATAGAAGGCGGAGGATTCAAATAAACAAGCTCGAAAAAAAAAAAAAAAAAAAAAAAACATTTGTCTAAATAACATACGGAAATATACTAAAACGAGTATGTATGAATAATAATACAAAAGAAAGAAAAAAATACATCCCTGCTCTCCCCTGTGTTTATGTCACAATTCACAATCTTTTTTTTTTCACCAATTGACAATAATATTTAAGTTTTGCATGTGCACGTACGTTAATTTTAAAGACACCCAAAAATTTATTTCGTCAATTGCTTAGAGCACGCGAATTTTTCACGTTATTGTAGAGAATTTAACAAGTGTGGAATTGTTTTAGCTATTCAAAGTTCGCTTCTTTTTTTTTTTTTTTGAGCAGTTACTTATTCAACATTTCTTTTAGTATTTAAGCTTCAAAGAACAAAGTTGTGAAATTTTTGGCAATTTATAAACAGAGTTTAATGAGTCCTTTGATGTATTGCATAAATTAAGTCTGGTATTTTTAGAGATTATTTTGATTTATGTTTGGGTTAGGATTAACTTTTTAGAATTTGATAGGATTTATCATCGCTGAGGGAACTTTGGGAGGTGTTTGTCAAGTTGCCGTAAAGAGGTTTTCAATGGCTATGCCCAAACTTTGACAGCTTATTAGTCTGACGACTCAGGTGGCAGCACTGTCATAGTCACCATTTTAAAATGCGCTACAGTTTTCAACAACGCGTACAATTTGTTAAAATTTATTATAAAAATTCGTGTTCTGTTCGCCAAACCTTTTGCGAGCTATTAACGATCGAAATGATTGTCCAACAGAGCGATTAATTGAATGAATTATCGCGAAATTCGAGTACAGCGGTTCGGTTACCGATGACGCCGAAATACGCAGTCAAGCGAGAATATTGCTGCTGTTACTGTAAATCTCTCGTTTCCTCGTCGTGCACAAAAAATTGGCCTTTCTGTGACCTCAACTTGGAAAATTAAGCGAAAAGTCTTAAGCATGCATCTGTATCAAATTCAATTGACTCAGGAACTCCTCTGGAGCAGCTGGAAACGGATCCAAATTTTGGCGAAAAAATCATCTTCAGCGATGCAGCACATTTTTGGTGGAATGGCTTCGTAAACAAGTAAAGTTGTCGAATTTGGGCAGAGAGTAATCCACAGCAACGATCTGGATAGTCTTGTGGGTAGTGCTCTAGACTTTCACCAGGGAAGTTCGGGTTTGATTCGCGTTTTGGTCTGGCGGTTAAGTCTCATAATTTACTATTATGCCTATCGATATGAAGTGTATGAGAATTATAAGAAAGTGTACACCTCTTCGGGTAGGCAATGGTAAAACCATTAAGTGAAAAAAAAGACGTTAGGTCTAACCATGTGGTATCACAGTGAACCGTTCTGGCCTGAGTGTAGGCTAGCCAGATATTTGAACCGCGAAATCAGTACATTAGACGTTGGAAAGCAGTGAAAATCAGTACAATAATCATATTCAACTAATAACAAATTCCTTTCACTCATTTTAAAACTTATCTTAACCGATTTTTTTTCAAGTAAATATTGCTTTTCTCCTCTCGATAGCAGCGACGCGTATGAATTTTATTTTGTGAACAATCAGAAAAAGAAACAAACAGGGTAAGACTGTTTGCAAAAACGATTTTAAGACCATCAAGGTTAAGCACAAATATTCTTAAGTTATTAATTTGAAAAAATCAGTACAAAATACAAAAATCAGTACATTTTCGTACTGATTTCAAGATTTCATAAAATCAGTATTTAAAAAAGAAAATCAGGACATGTATTGATCAAATCAGTACGTCTGGTTACCCTACCTGAGTGTATCCCTTGAAAACAGTCACTTGCAAAAAAAAAATCCACATCAGTATCAAAAGTCTTCAGTGTGAAAACCTTTTTTTTATGGTGTGGATTTTGGTCCATACATTTTGCGAAACGAGAATGACCAGACGGTGACTGTCAGTGCCGAATGGTATCGCTCTAGGATATCTGATTTTTTGTGGCCTCAATTGAATTACATGGACCTGGATAACATGTGGTTGAAAGAAGATGGCGCAACGAGTCACACAGCAGGCGTTACATTTAAGTTGTTGCAAGAAGAGTTTCCAGAATGCGCTTCTTCTAGAAGAGCTGACATTATCGTGCGATTTAACTATGAAGATTTCCACCTTCCAAATCACGAACAAAAAACCACTCCTTCTGAATAGTTTCAGAATGGCTAGATATTTTGAAGGGATCTATTTCGTGGGTATGTAAGATTGCAAACATATCGTAAGGTAGCATAACCTATAAATCTAATTATAACAAAGCTCTACGTTGCGTTACGACGTCGTTAGTCTTTTGCACGCACGGACCACATTACAGACCGATACCTGTCAGTTGATAACGCTACGATATGCTACGATTCGCTAGTATAATTTTACCTTCAGTTTCAACCAGAGAAAGTGGGTGTAATAGCAGCTCTCGAACTTTAAGGGAAATTTCTCGATTTTATTTTCATTTCTCCCCTCAATTTGTGATGAAAAATAATCTCATTTAACCAAAAACTAGACAAACCCGAACTTCGCTGGTGAAAGTCTAGAGCACTTCCCACAAAACTATCGAGATCGTTGCTAATTGACTTAGCTCCCCATTTAGGATGATATCAGCTCGTGAAACTTGCTCTTCAACAAAACTTTACTTAGCAGTGTTCTCTTACGGAAGTATCTGGCGCTAAGACTAAACAAATCCTGCGCTTTATTAGAGCTTCGAAATGGTTTCATGAATAAGTAGTGAATGAGGTGCCCGTGTCGCGCAGTGCTATCACAATGGACCCATTTAGGGTCTATTCAGACTGGCTGCCACAATAATCTACCTACCTACCTAGCAGTGTTGAATTTGTGGCCACCGTATATTCCAGAATTTATATTAATACAGGGATATAAAAAACTCTTGAACAATCGATTTCAAATTAGGGATCGGATGAAGTCAAGTGAAAGAATAAAGGTTCTATTATTTATATTCTTAGCTAGACTTGCTGAGTCCGCGACTGGTCTTACCTTGACGAGCTACTCGCTAATAGATTAGCAGAATTAATATAATCAAAAGAATGAGCCTGTTTCAAGTTAGATTTTAGGTTCTTTGATCTCTGGTAGGATATGGGATGTCAACTAAAATTGTTCCCAAATGAATTTAGTTCTCAACAAGCGCAGTCCAAACGACTTTCACTGGGCGAATTCTTCTACGCTTGAAGGCTTACCATTGCCAGTCAAGAAGTGGTATAATGAAGAACATTTTTACTTTTGCGTGTCTAGTTGTGAACCTGGAAACTCACCTTGGTAGACCAGCACACTAATCACTAGGCCACGGCGAACACTCTCCTTGTTGTATATATAGAAGAAGAGGTCAAGAAAGTCAAGGAACCCTTTTCAAAAATTTGTTAAAAACTTCAACACATACTTAACTATTTCGTGAACTATCCTACATGTAGGTACATAATATAATTTATGCCTTTCGGTTGTGGTTAAAAACCAATTAGAAAAAAACGTTCGTATTCGTAAACATACAAAAAACAAGTCCGAATGTGGTATAATTAATAACCTTAAGGAAATGATATAAAATTCAACCAAAAACACACAGGATGATTTCCAAAATTTATTTGCATACTTATATCATTTACACATCGTCGCCTGAGAATTGATTTGGCGTATGTGTATACAAATTCATATACCTATACGCCAAATCAATTCTCAGGCGACGACATGCTTAAAAAAAAACACAAATAAAAAAGGATATAAAAATATTAGTATACAAAGGTTTGAAGGAAAGTCCTGTTGCAAATAATACTGACAATTTCAACGCTTGATATCAAAAACTATACAAAATCTGTTTACATTTTTCATATATTACGAGAGTACGAGAAAAGTCAAGTTTATTTTAAGAGAAATATTGATTTTAAAATGTGTATGCTCATGAATTTCTTATAGAAAATAAGTAAACAAAGGATATGCTTTTAAGCGAATTTTTGGCTTATCCTGGCAAATGTTGCAAATTGATAAAAATGAGAAAGCTTCTTTTCTTATTCCACAGAGGGTCATCAAAATGTCTCCATTTTGTGAGTCAATGTTGAATGCTGTTGTTGAATTTGTGAAAAATAAAATGTGACTGCAACACTTGCAATGGCAGCAGGAACAGTAGCAGTAGCCAAAGCAACAACAAAGGCAGCAACAGCAGCAACAATCATTGCCTGGTTGCTGTGCTATGTGCTGCAATATTTTCAAGCATGATTTCCTTCTGACAAATATCGCGTGTTTATGCTTATCCTGCGAAGCGTAAAGTGCAGTTCGTTTATCCTCGCGTTGTTGCTGCTGCTCTGCGAAAAAAAAAAACAATGAAAAATTCAAATGCAAATGAAAAATAAATGCACAATACATATATACGTGTGTATGTATGCATGTATTATCTAGTGGAATGGAATATTTTTGGGTACACTGCTAATAAAAATTGAATTAAAAATTTGTTTTCTTTGTTGGGTTTTGGTTGAAACAGAAGGTTAGCTACTGAAGACGTTTAGTTGATTATTATCTACTGAAGCAAGCTTTACACATATATCTAGTTGAGTTTCATGACATTCAAATTAACTAAACGAACCATCCACGATGTCCCAACGAACATTACCAGTGAGAGGAGAATACTGTCGTAAGATTGAACTATAGCCAGACATACAGTCATGGTCCGTCGAATTTAGTTAACCGACGATTTCCAAAAACAACCATCCGTTTACAATTAGCTGCATTCAGCCTTCTAAAATCCAGAAAAGGTATTCAAATTTTGACGGCCAAAATCCCATAAAAAGTGATGCCCCGTTGCCCGCCAAAACTAGCTATCAGATTATATTGCATGGAGTCAGTTCCTCGAACGCTGCACATTATGGATACCAGGGTTCCGAACCTTTAGCTCTGAAGCAAGGCAGTCAAATAAAGCCCACCAAAGGTGATTACTTGAATATATTCAGCTGAGTTCAACAATCCGAAGCCGGTTAACCTTATAGTCAGCTGAGAGCTAACTATCTGAAAACTATATACTCCTGGAACCAACTATCCGAACGGTGACCTCTGAAGTAAGCCAGCTAAAAACTGTTCGCCGAAAACAATTAGCTAAGTCTAGCAATTCAAACTCGACCACATCGCCGCTCGAAATCGGCGTTAAATTGAAAGGCCAAACGCTGTAGTCTAGTAGGTGCATGTAAGACATTTGTGTCTGAAGTAGCGGACTCGATTGCCGGCTAGGGTATGGGTTCTTATATATATAATTTTTTCTTCCTTCATTTCTTTCTTTTAAAACTTGGGACCTTGGTACAAACAAATCTTAATGGTCGCAGCGCCTGACTTTAGGGTCGTCTCATCCCTTAAGTAATAATAAGAAAAACAATTCGAGCCCAGCTACACATATGTAGCCAGCCAAAACAAATATAAACCGAATTTGCTATAGCCACCTCTCCAAACGTTGCACACCGTATAAACCTGATACCCGAATGCTGACCTCTGAAGTTTATCACCCAAATAATCGTTGCTAAAGCTGAATATTTGAATAAGATTAGCTGACTCCAACGACACGAAGCCTAGTATACAATTACTGTCAATTTCGATTAGTAATACAAGCACAACTTACCGTAGTTAACTATCTGAAAACTGTCGGCCCCGAAACCATCTATCCTAACGTTGCCATCCTAAAACTATTTGCTGTAGTATTCAGATTAGTCCAACAATTTGAACTCAATCAACAGAGGCACGTACCAAAAACACAACCTAGGGAAGCCAGTTTTGCAAACGTTATGCAGCACTGAAGCCTATTATCCAAACATTGGTCTCTGAGCTTAGCCGCTAAATTAGTGTCCGTCAAATAAAATCAATCAAAGCCAAAAATCCGAGTATTATCAGCTAGTTCAAACTGATCATCAGGAAGGAAGAGGCTGCATGAAACCTATACACTTGAAGAATAACAAATCCTGATAAGCCAAAACTTGAACTTCCAGGCCTAGCAAATATAAAAGTTAGTTACAAAGACTTTCAAAAACGAAGCACAGTCACCTCTCAATACGATTGGGCTCGAGCAATCGTGACTCGATTTTTAAACTTCGATATCGAAAGATATCGAAAGATTCGATTCGAAAGATTACCAGACGAACCTTAATATTAATCGTTAAAATCTACCATTTAAACTCTACCTGTACAATCAAGCCATTCACCGATCAAAGTCCCAATCTAAACCGTTAGTCATTCGGATATACTCAATTAAGTCGAAATATCGACAGACACTCGAACATTAGCAGCTAAAACTGGTCACTAGAACACCATTGTTTGGAGTCTGTAGTCTAAACGCGATATTCGAATTCCGCCCGTTGAATAAAATTAACCGAGCTTGATCTGCCATTAAATTGAGCCGCCAGAAAAGTCACTAGCCCAAACAAAATCAAGCAATGTGATGGGACCCAGTCAGCCGATTTAAGAAATGTTTGCAGACCTTAATGATAGCACTTTTTCAGGGTATGTCTTCGGCACATAACAGAAGAGAATTTTAGGGTCGAAAAGTCAGCCAGACTGGGGATACTAATCTTCCCCTATGTGCGAACATAGGCGATATTGGTATACCTATTGCCACCTGTAAATAAATGTTGAAAAACAGTGTCGTGCGAGAGGTTAAACAAAGGTCTTGAGTAAACGAAGGCACTTGTTAAACGACTAGGCTAATGTGGCCAAAATTTGATAGTAAAAAATCGAGAAAACTGCTTAGCTTTCCGAGGGAGGACATCTCTAAGGTTGCGACTTGCATAACCGGTCTTTGATTTTCTGGCAGGCATGTCCTCAGGCTAGGAGTATTCTCTCACGAGTACTGCAGAAGTTGCAGGGACGAAGAAGAAGCAGTTCATAAATTCTTCTGTAGTTATCCAGCTCTAGCTAGAAGCAGAGCGGTCGCGTTAGGCAAATATGCTTTTGGGTCTCTTAACGAAGTGTCTGGCTCTAAGATTAAACAAGTCTGGTGCTTGATTAGAGCTTCAAATGGTTACAAAGGTTATTAACAATTGGAGTTCCATGCTATATAAGTGAATTGGTTTTGTAGATCAACTGCCAGAATAACCTAACCTAAAAAATGCTTGAACTACTTTTTAATCCTTGACAGTTTTCTCCCAAATGTTCGCAGATTATCGCCACTATCGAACATCCAAACTCCTCTCGATGAAGTGATCTAAACAAGCTTAAGCATAACCTACAGTTAAATTGAGCCACCATGAATGCTTCCCTCAACGGCAGTCGTCTGAAGTCTCCGTTTTTCTATCTTTATATATATAATCGTAGAGTTTTGTGTGTATGTCATCGTGTAACTTCTGAACGACTGGACCGATTGAAGTCATATTTCCAAAATATATTTTCTTAAGGGGGAGGATGGTTCATAGCTATTCATAATGGCTTTTAGTAAAGTGGGCGTGGCACCTCCCATACAATCCTAATAGTTTTTTGGGTATATCTCAAGAACCATTTATAGCACGCTACAGAAATTTGGTACAATAACCAGAATTGGCAATACCATAGTAGAAAAAAAATATGGGTGGGATTGACAAAGGGGGTGTGGCACCTTCCATATAACCTGAATTTCCATTATGAGATATCTTAGGCCATTTATGGTACGGTACTAAAATTTAAATTCTTTCAGTTTATTGAATTTGTGGGTGTGGTACCATGCTTTACTTTTATTTACTACTACTAATTCTACTACTATTTTTTACTACTTTTCTACTACTTTTTTTCTACAATTTCTACTATTTATTCAACTAATATTTTCTACTACTTTTTCAACTAATATTTTCTACTACTATTTTACTACTTTTTTTCTACTACCTTTTTATTACATTTTTTCTGCAATTTCTTTTTATTTTGTACCACTACTTTCTATTATTATTTCTTACTACTTTTTAAATTTTTATTACTACTATTTTTTATTATTACTTTTGCCACTCTTTCTACTCCATTTTTACTATTTTTGTACTACTATGTTTAACTATTTTTCTATTACTTTTTCTGCTACATTTTTTCTACTTTTTTACAGTAATTTTTAATACTATTTTCTAATAAAAATATTTCATTTTCTGGTCGTCCAGACGCAATGTAAACTTTCATTTCCCAAATTTAATTAAAACAATATGGATTTGTGATTTTTATTTATCATGATTCTCTATTTTTAATGTACAGTTCGGCAAGTTAAATATTTTTGAAAATGTCAATCGTGTCAATAATGAGACACAGTTTTAATCTAGAATTTTTTTGGAAGCCTGAATTGTCATTACGAATGTTCAATTTTAAATATCAAGTACTTCATTCTTTTTTAATTTTCGCTCTTTTTCGCAGAAAAGGCAAAACAACGTTTGCCGGGTCAGCTAGTTTTCTTTATACGATAACGTTCGTGTCTTTAGATGATTTATGGTTACGACTACAGAGAGCTAGTTTCATAAGCTTCCAGGTCAAAAATTTTATATGGCAACGAATCGTGGTAATGTACCCTCAAAATTCAAGTACATAAAAATGGATAAATTTGCAAAGAAAGCAATGGTGTGGCAGGCTATTTGCAGCTGTGATCTCAAATCCAGGGCATTTGTGACATCCTCTTCTCTGACGTCTGATATTTACATCGTGCCTGTCGAAACGACTATTGCCATTTGTTCGTCACCACCATTCGCCAGTGAAGTTTTGGCCTGATTTAGCCAGTTACCACTACTCTAAGAAAAGCATGGATTGGTATCAGACAAATAAAGCAGATGTAGTGCCCAAATATATGAATCCACCCAATTGCCCCCAGCTTCGACCGATCGAAAAATACTGGGCTATTACAAAATATAAGTTGAAGAAAAATGCAGTTATTGTCAAAAACGTGAATTCAATGTTACTAAAATGGAACCAAATAGTCGAAAAAGTATCCAGAGCGGATGTTCAAAGGTTGATGGGGTCCATTAAAAGGAATACCCGGAACTTTTTGCACAACAAAGAAATTTAAATCTTTTAATATTATAGTATTAAAACACAATATTAAACTTATCATTTAATGCATTATTTGTTATTCTGAGTATTCTGGTTAACAAGATACACCAACTTTCCTGCATGCCAATTTTGCGTGAACCGCGCTTTAAAACTATAGCGAGCCCTAGAAGAGTAGTTAGGCAAGTACTTTCCAAAACAAAAGCCAAAAAAAGAGGCTTCCAGAGAAAGTGATACCTTGCTTGCCTCAGCAAGTGTGCAGTTATCTGGAAAGATCATCTCACCCAAATTTAACTGCTTCTGCATGCGTTACGACCCCTTTAATCACGATCTTACCAGCTTCTTCTATAAGTGCTGAGCTACTGGCAATTACCTTAGCCTACGAGATCTATCTTTCCAGCTGCTTGATTAGAAACAACAAAATTCCCGTTTGTTTTTTTTTCTCTAAGTGCAATCGAGTCAGCAGAGCTCACAAGGATACTATGAATGGCGCAAATGGCAAGCACCAAGCAAGGATAATATAAAGTTTTTTTTTCTGGTTTCTTTCTCATCATTCTTTCATAAGTAAACAAAGCATGATTTGGTTAATGTGCTGCGTCAGTTTTTGTGGTACGAAATCTAAATAAATTATGCAAAATAGTGTGGTTTCTGTAGAGTATAATAAAAAGTAAAAAATACTATAAAATAGTATGTGTTTTTCTGTTGAAAAATAAAAGAAAATATTTTTTAAAGTTTTAAATTAAATCGGTGAAATTTATTTTCATTCTGGTGTGAAGAACCTTTTTACGTTTCTATCTCATTTACAGATGCTACAACCCTTTTGCAGCATCAACAGCTTGAGCTCATGCAACATTATCATCCCTTTCGCTCTATTGATCATATACGCTCCTCTCCTTTATATATATTTTTTTTATCGTGTTCAGCGCTGATCTCTTCAGGTAAATACTCTACATGTGATTTATGCAAATTAGTTTCATTAGATATTCAAATTAGTTTTTTTTGTTCATCCGTTTACCTTTTCTCATTTCAATTTCAGTTGTAGCAGCAGCTGTTTCATGTGATCGTCGTGCGTTGAACTTTAACCTCCTGCAGCAACCGTCACTTTTGATCTGGAATTTTTTCAACATCAGTTTCAGCAACGATGTCAGCGATTTTTTTTCCAATTTCAGTTTCACTTTGTTAGCATTCGAAAGACGTTCGCTGGTTGTTGTTTTTTTTTTTTTTTTCTATAACGTAAAATGGAAACGATCGCATTTTATTTATCACGTGATCAGTTTCATTTTATCTTCGATCGAATTTCTTATTAGTTAATAATTCGATATTTTATATTAGTTGAAATTTTTAATGTGCGTGTTCAATTTTTTGCATACAAATGTAAGGAATCAGTAGCTGAAAGTTATGGCTGAAAATCGGTGGAAGGCAGAGTGTTCTACAATTTTCGGTCAGACCACCTCAAATGGAAAACTACCAAGTCTTTCTTGTTTTTCATTACAAAAAGGTTTTTAAATGTCTACTGGGAACTGCTCTATTAAATTCTATGCTTGCATAATGATTTTGGTAGAAACTTAAACTTTAATGAACCAAGTTAGTTTTGAGTCTTATATCTAAATATCTGAACAGTATAGTCAAAATCAAAGACTGATTACTACATGCTAATATTAAAATTAACTATCAAAATGATGTCCGGTGAAAGTGACTCCTTTAAAAGATCGATAATTGAGAGGCTGAGAGGAAAAGTGGTCTAACTTCTACGTTCAGAAAAAAGTGGAATAATTTTACTTAAGAGCAAAAGCAAAACGAAATATGTTCAGAGCAAAAGTGAAACGAAATATGTTCAGAGCGAAAACGGAATAAAAAACTATGCTGTTCTTACTCTGGAAAAATTGTTATACCATTTTTGCTCTTACTTTTAAGGCGTTTCATTTTCACTCTAAACCGTATTACTTATGCCATTCTTGCACTGACACACTAAATTATTTCACTTTTGCTCTTATATAAATTTTAGCCCGCTTTTCCTCTCAACCTGTCATTTATCATTCGAAAGTGATATAAAACCGAATCGTCCTCATTTGAGAGGAAAAGTGGTATAACTTCTACGTTTAGAAAAAAATGGAATAAATTTACTTAAGAGCAAGAGCAAGACGAAACATGTTCAGAGCAAAATTGAAACGAAATATGTTCAGAGCGAAAACGGAATAAAAAGCTATGCTGTTCTGTTCTTGCTCTGAAAGAATTGTTATACCATTTTTGCTCTTACTTTTAAGGCGTTTCATTTTCACTCTAAACCGTATTACTTATGCCATTCTTGCACTGACACTCTAAATTATTTCACTTTTGCTCTTATATAAATTTTAGCCCGCTTTTCCTCTCAGCCTGTCAATTAACACTCCATTGCTTTCATTGAAATCAGTTAACTGAGCACCACCAGCCAAGTCCTAAAAACTGGCTAGAAAAGGCCAAGCTTGTGTAACGATTGCTATAGACTATCATTAAGTGTACTCTTACTCAGAAGACTTCAAGCTTCATATTGCTTTAGGCTATCGTTAAAATCAACGATTCGAATACTGTACATTACAGCGAGGCCCTCAATATCTCCCAATAAAGACAGCCAAATCGGAGATGCCCATAAATCAACAGCCAAGCTAGGCTCGTCATTGATATCCTTAAACCAGAGTACTCGAGACTCGCGCAAGCCACCACAACAGTTGTAGTTCGATTTTCATCCCGAATATTTCGAATTGTGCGAAAAGATACTCATCTTATGTACGTATATTACTTTTATTAATAAAAAAATATTTCGAATATACGAACATAACCTGCCAAAGCAGTGTAACGATCGCAGAATATCGTCGAAACCAACTATTTGAATGAAGCTAGTCCCTCGATAACTTACACTAAAGACGGTAAATTGAACACCACCCGGTTAAGTCAGAAATGTCAAAAAGTTATACAGATAGCCCAGGCACTCCTCCATTGCCATCATTGTTTATGGAAGTTTGAAGTTTGAGCCAATCATCAAAACAGTCGTAGTATGATTTTGCCCTAAATATTTTGATGTACGTACGTCGCCAGCTGAAAACGAGTACCGATTATGGACTATTTAAGCTTGTCTCCAACTCGTCGATATCTCAGGTAGTCCAGACGGCGCAATGATATTAGACCGCGTAACACAAGGCCCCATTCTAAAAATGAAATTAGGCCGTGCGGGCTAAAGTCGTTTATATATAACTTCAAATAACGAAATTGACATGAACTTAAGTCATGACTTTGAAAATTAACCTCTAGATTTAATTTTCATAGTCTCCTAAAAAACTATCATAAAGTCGTTTCGGTTTTGCGGTCTTAAATGTGGTCTTTGAAAATGAGTTTAGACCGCCATACAAAATGTGTCGCGGCCTAATGTCACGCGGTCTAATGCCCATCCCCCAGTCCAGACACTCCATTGCATCCATTATGATGGAAGGTTTCAGGTTTTTCGTTCCTTAAATTTTTATTTTTTTTATTTCAAGAACCACATTCATATTTACCGAAGTATTTATCAACAAAGCGGGAAAATGGGGCTCTCCAATCCTGGATTCTCTATTGGTACGAATCAATGAATATTTCGCTATACGAACGTTACCAGCCGAAATCGTAAAAACTAACTATTCGAATGCTGCTTGGTAGAGTCAGTCAACCTAATTCTGATCATAATTTCTTATCTCTCACCTTGAATACTGCTTAGAAAATCTAGCCTATCGAATGCTTTCGAACAAACTCGACTCTCGAGGGTAGCTAGCCATTGATATAGTCATAAAAACATCACAAGTCAAACCGAAGGTATCCAAATATTGATTGACAACCAGGACGTCAGATTCCTATGTGAAATCGTAGATCTGCTTTACCATTATCTTTCTAGTGAATTCTAGTTGGATAATCTCATAACCACTTTGCTTCCTCCGTTTTTTTTTTTTCTGGAAGTAAAAGCTTTATTGTCAAAAATTAATTTCAGATATATTAGTCAAAGCACAGTCCGTCGCTAGCGACAACTTTCGCTTATTACGCAGGCAATTTTCGAATCCTATCTCTAAAAAAGAAGGCGTCTTTTGACGTGATCCATGATTGGATACATTTTTCGACTTTTCCGTACGAACAAAAATACTGATACGCCAGGCCGTGCGCCTGGAAAGAGCGACCTCCCATTTCAGGGTTTCTAAGTATGTCTTGACCGCTTTTACGACGTGTGGCCGAACATTGTCATAACTGTGTCGTGTCTCTCTTGGTGCTGTGGTCGTTTTTCCTTCAATGCTCGACTCAAACACAGCAATTGCGTTCGGTACCGATCTCATTAGCTCTCATTCAATAGCTTTTGAAAATGTTTTCTCTCGCACCACCACTCTTGTCCTCGACATTGAAATTATCACTTTTAAAACGTTGAAACCACTCACGATACGTTCTTTCACTCAGAGCAGTCTCACCGTAAGTATTTGAAAGCATTCGATGAGTCTCAGATGCAGATTTTTTTTTTGAAGTGAAACTTCTTTTCTCTTGTCCTAAAGTAAAACCAACCGGATGTGGCGTCTCGCGTAGGTTTGCAATGCGACATAATTTTGTCGAGCAATGTGCAGGAGGGGCTAAATATTAATATTCCGTAACTGAATTCACGAGCAAACTATGTAAAAACGATTCATAAATAGTTTTAATTCAATATAACATATTAATTACACACACACACACGCCTATGGCAGAAAGAACAATGTAAAACGTCGCCATCTTAAAGTTTATGACAATTATACATTTCACATACAGATGGCGCAAAAATCCAAGGAATTACATAAAGATGTCGCACACAAAAAGAGTTCGTCTACAATTGTCATCGACATTACCGGTACAGAGTTGCAATTTTTGTTCTAGAATTAATCCCAAAAGAAAAAATTAGTTGTGTATTAACGAACACAAGGCAGAAGTGAAACTTCTTGTGAACTAAACGAAATACAAGCAAATGAAATTAAAAAACACAAGCCAATGAAGTAAAAAATTTAGCAATTGAAAAATTTCATTTGCTCGTTATTTGCTTGTGTTTCGTTTAGTTCACAAGAAGTTTCAGTTCTACCTTATTTTCGTTAATACACAATTTAGTTTTTTCAAATGCAAGCAGAAGATCAAAAATTCCCGCAAATGATGAGAACTTGGCCCTAGACGTTTTGAATCACTAATGCGGCGATGTCGATACGTTAACAAATATTTAAACTCACTTTATGACAATTTTGATCTACGTATTTCCACCAGCTCTGACCGATGCAGCCATCTATTGGAAAACATCGGAAATAAAGTTGTACACCTCATAGATTCAACAGTCAAGAAAATCGACTAAGTTTCAAGATTAGTCGGGTCTACGCTCTGAAACTAAGTACTTAATTTTCTTTGACCAACCGTTCAACTCAGAAAAACAAGCAAAATCAAATGTATAAAGTTGGTTTTCTATTAAAAAAAAGCAAACCCTACGTGCAAGCCTGCTCCAAATACTACAAATCAGAGTCAATAGTAAACCCTGCTCAAACCACAATAATCAGGTTTTTCGTTTCAGATTATGTTTTCTTCTTCTTTTTTATGGCATAACAGCTCATGAAGGACCTAGACCGACCTTTTCACATCCATTCATGTTGTGATATTTGAACACGAATGCAAGGAACCTACAGAACCCAAACGGCGATTTAATATCTACGTTATTATTTAGCTGGAAGGTCTGTATAAAAAAAGTTGAACTGTCTCATTTCAAAAACTTAAATCATTTTCTCTTTTTATAATTATACACAATCTGGAAAAAAAAATCAATTATTTTCAGATTGAAGTTTGGAGGTCAGCTGTTTTCGATTTCATTTCGTCGTGTGGGGCTAGGAACAAAAAGCGTACCAAAGTTAACTGGACGTAGCAAGTATAAATTTAAACTCGGATCTAGGTCTAATGAACTTTGAAGATTTTTTTGAGATATTCCTTCACTTATTTTAGTTTCTGAGTAAGATTTTTACTAAGATGGGTTGTTTAGGTAAGAATATCACTTTTCTTTATTTGACCGACTAGCAGCTTTACAGTCCCTAGAAGCTGACTTAACAATATTAAACTCATACAAATTTTCTTGTATGGCCATTTTGTTTCACATCCATTAATGTTGGGGAAACCAACCATTTGGAAACCTCCGTGAAATTCGAATACTGCCGAGCAACTGAGGTAAGCTTTCTAGTTGAAGTTGACGACGCTTTTTAATTATTTATTTATTTATTTTAAAAAAGCTTGAAACATTAGTGCAATAAGATAAACAAAAATCTTTTTTAGCACAACCAATAGGAACATTAAATTAACAAATTTAATAAATTTAAAATTTAAAACAATAATGGTCAACATTCAAAATAAATATATAAAGTAAGAAATTAACATATAAAAAACAATTAAATAATGAATACAATTTTGAACATTAAAACTTAATACTAATTAATCTTATTAATACTTGTGGGTCCTTTTGAGAAATATTCATGAATAGAAGATTTAAACTTTGCTATGCTAATTATTGATTTTATATGCAGGGGTAATGAGTTCCAGGTTCTTCTGGTGTTAATAAAAAATAGTCGACTAGTGTTTAAGTAATTAAAGCAAGGCATAATAAGTTGCTTGGTTCTGTTTGGATTGTGCAAAGATAAGTTTATCATAGAGATACATTGGAGTTCTTGTAAGCATTAGTTTGTGAAGAAAAATGCAGTTTCTTGCTTTAAAATATTCATCTAATTCCATGCCAAGTATATCTTTTCTCCAGCTGGATATATGGTCAAATTTTTTTAGCCCAAAAACATTTCTAGTAGCATAGTTCAGTGCGATTTGTAGCTTATGTAGAGATTGGGATTCAAGTTCGCAATACACGAGTTCAGAATACATAACAAGCGGGGCAACAAGTTGCTTTACAAGTAATTTTCTGGTTTCCAAGGGCGTAAAATTGGCGGTCATACGTAAATTTCTCAACACAAAATAAACTTTTGACACAACATTATTAACATGGTGGATGCAAGTTAGCGAAGAGTTGAGATATATACCCAAATTTTTAATTTTTTCAACAAACTGTAGCTGCACTTCGTCCACATAAAGGGGAGGTATACCACACAGTGTAATTTTGTCTTTATGAATGGGAAGCACAAAAGATTTAGTGCCATTAAGGCAAAGATCATTCTTCTTCGTCCATTCAAGGATGGTTTTTGGGTCTTCGTTAATTCTATGACTCAGATCTTCAACAAGGCCGATGCGACGAGAAAGATATAACTGAATATCATCGGCGTACGCATGCATTGTAACATATTTACAGACAGAGAAAATATCATGTGCAAACATAGAAAAAAGAAGAGGGCCTAAAACAGATTCCTGCGGAACGCCTGACCGAATGTCTTTTCCATCAGAAAACTTGTCACCAACTGTAACGAGCTGAGCTCGCCCATGCAGATAACAGCTCAGTAGCCTTGTTGCAGCTTCAGAAAAACCGAAGAAATGTTTAAGTTTATCACACAATAACACATGGTTCACACTGTCAAATGATTTTAAAAAGTAAATTATTGTCATACGAAATTCTATGTCATCTATTACTTTCACCATCGCAGTGGAACAGCTATTTCCTGGCCTAAAACCAGATTGCAGGGGGTTAAGTAGCTTTTCGTCATTCAGATGTTTCGATATTTGAGATGCCATAAGATTTTCCAACACTTTGGACAATGCAAGTAATATACTTATGGGTCGAAAATCTTTAGGTTCAATAGGATTCGAATTTTTGGCAAGTGGTATCACAATGCTTCGCTTCCACATGCTCGGAAAACAAGCGGTAGTAAAGCAATGATTTATTACGTGTGTTAGTTAGTGGTGCTATTACATAGGGTATAATTAATTTTAGAAATTTGGGTGATATTTCATCAGCACCTACAGCATTGGATTTAATCTGCATAACACAATTAAAAACATCAACTTCAGAAACCGCTGAGAACTCAAATGATGCATCAACACAATTTACAGAATTAATGACATTTACATTAGACATGCACGATAACGAAGATACAAAATAATCATTTAGACAGTTTACATCTAAGTTACAAATTGGTTTGTCATTTTTATGAATACCGAATTTGCTTAAATTATTCCGAAGCGTTTTCGTGGAAAGAGACGTGCTCAGTCTAGATTTAAAGAAAAAACATTTAGATTGCCGGGTAACTAAGGTTGCACGGTTACGTGCAGTAGTGTAAGAGAACCAGTTCTCACTAGTAGCCTGTTTTTTCCACTTGAAGTGTAATCGGTTCCGCAACTTAATGGCAGACCTTACCCGCTGATTATACCAGGGGCAGGCATTATTAAAAATTTTAATAGGAACATGTTGCACAAAAATTGATTTCACTTTATCAACAATAAAATTTTGTTTTTCGACAATTGCTGCCTAAATTAAATTTAATAACATTCACTATTTTATATTTTATTGTTTTTGATGTGTAAACATTTTAGCTCACGGTATGGGCAAAATTTCAAATGTGTAAAATGTAATAATAACTGTATCGTAAGATGTAAGATAACTGTAACGTCCAGTTCCCCTCTCGCTCACACTACTGCGCGGCATGACTGTGCTACTCTAAACAACAAAGAGAAGAGAGAAGAGAAGAAGAGAGGGAGAAATTAAAATACGAGCGGAGTTTGTTTGTTTATGTTTCGATCAATTTACTCACACATACATGTGCAAACGAAAACAAAATGTGTGTGTACATTTATTCGTGGCAGAATTATTTGTTGGTGTTAAACGTATGAGGATCGACTATACCATACAAGCACAGAAGTCGCAGTTTGATAGGTTTTGCATTCAGTTAGTTAGATTGCATTAAAATTAAATATTTTATTTAAATATAAAAACAATACAAAATGATTTGTAATAAGGAAACTATGTTTCAATAAATGTATAAACAAAATGTAGTGATAATGATAGCAAATCACGGCATTATAAAAATTGTGCTTTGTACATTAACATTAGAAAGGCAAAACTTTTTTTTATCTATGTAAATATCAAAAATGTTAAACAGAAAAAATCAAACTTATTTATTATAAAATCACTTATTTACTTCAATAAAAATACATTCTTTTTTATTTTTATTAAATGCAGTTAAGACAACTCTCTTTGCGATGCTTTTAAAAAGTAGTGGGGTGACCGGTCACCCCTGTTACCTTTCTAAGGTTAAATGCGGAAAGCACTTATCGTCGCTTGAGAATTGATTTGGCGTATGTGTGTACAAATTCATATACCTATACGCCAAATAAATTCTAAGGCGACGTTATGTAAAATTTTCACATCAAATAAAATTTCAAATCGACAGGAAGAAAAACTTACAAGCGCGGAAAAAAAGATGCAATTACAGCTGCGTATATGCGAGCATATCGTGCCTGATGCATTGAGTAAAAGAAAAATAATGCAACTACAACATATCAGCCCTATTCACGATTTGGTACAATTGCAAAATATTTATGCTATCACAACCACAAATATATGTGAAATGGAATAAAAAATTTGCATTTGCAATGATGCAAGACCATTTTCAATTTATGGTGAATTGGGCTATTATATATAAAAGATAATGATATCTAATAAGTTTTTAAGTTTATAAAAAAAAATTGTTTTAATTTGAATTAATTACCTAAGCATATAGATTATACATTAAATCCCTATATATGGGCTATACATATGTGAGCTTATATATATGACATTCAGTTAGCCTAACTGTTTACACATCAAATATCTTGCGTGCCTTGCACACATCCATTGTTTTTTTTTTTCTTTTTTTTTGATCACTTGTATATTATCGCATTTTCAATATCCACTTCCGTTTTGCATTGATTACTTTCAATTTAATATTTCCTTTTCTTTTTACGTATTTCCATAACTGTCAATGGCAATTTTAATTATTATCCATGGGTTTTCTCGTCTCCCAAAGCTTATAGAAAAAAAAACTTGAATTTCTTATTCACATTTCCTTTGTCTCCTGTACCCACCATTCCATTATTAATATTCCCTTGATGGCCACCACTCTATTTAGTCATTTATAGTATTCCCTCCTACTTATTTAATACTTTATATTTGCTTTTATTTTCTTTGGGAGATTTTACTTATTTATTTTACTCACGCTCTCATGCTCATTCTTAAGTTTATTTTATTTTATTTTTTTTTTCATTTCAGTTATGCTTATCAGTTTTCTTTTATTGGCTTTTTATATTTTCTTTTTCGTTTTTATTATTTTTTTTTTTTTTGAATTTTTATTGACTTTTCCCAATGTCGCCGTCTAACGAAGTCTTTACTTTGCAAAGATGTATGGAGAATATCACTTAATTTTGAAACGCACTTCATTTACTGCTTCGGTCATTTATTTTTATTTTAATGTTTGAATACACTGTGCTCGAATTTAAAAAAAAAAAAATTTTGGAGCAGATGGGAGAGTTCTCGTTTCTAACTAATTCGGAGTCAAGGAATCAGTGGTGATAACCGTTTTCTCCCTATCAGTGGCGTTTTAAACAAAATTTTTTTTTGAAGTTTTGGTTTGGGGGTATACTACGAAGTTACATATTCCTCTTCTTATTGCGATTAAAATTGGTATCGAGGGGTTTTTTGACATGAAAAAACTGAATCTGACATTTATTTGCAGAAAAAAAATAATTTTAGACATACCTCCCATACAAAAAACCATCAAAAATACCCAAAAAGTGGAAAATTTGTATGGGAGGTACCCTGATTTTACATCGAAATAACTTAAATTTTTGCATATATCATTGTTATTGTTAAAAAGATAGTTTATGAAAGTTTCAGAACAATCGGCTAAAAAATAGGCATCCAGTTCTCATAAAAGAGAAATTTTTGGAATTTAGGTTTAAGTTTCCTAAAACTAAGTTTACAGATTTTTGTTGTTCAGCGACCTATAGTAAAATTTCATGGGCAACATATTGCTTGAAATTATTAACCCTTATAATGGGTCAAAAAAGTAAATTTTTACGATTAGGGCAAAAATTACCCATACTGGTGGGCACTAAAGGGTTAATATGTTGCAGGAAAATATTCTACGTGAAATTCTACTACAAATTTCCGAGCATACAAACAAGCTTTGATGCAAAACCAACAAGTTGTCTTATAAGTAAACTTTAGGCCCGCATAAGAAAAAAAAATTTGAGG
This sequence comes from Toxonevra muliebris, assembly GCA_963691655.1. Lineage (NCBI taxonomy): Eukaryota > Metazoa > Arthropoda > Insecta > Diptera > Pallopteridae > Toxonevra > Toxonevra muliebris. Next base: position 78,984,605 of record OY829328.1, on the reverse strand, counting down.
TAAACTTTTAAAACGCAGTGACCCATATGATTTTTTCTCCCGAACTCTTATCAGAACCCACTTGCAGGACCTTGTTATTTTTGGAAAAATTTATTTTTGTCGGATAGTGTAATTTTAGTTTAGTAACGTTTGATCACTGATGATGAGAATTGGATGCTTATTTTCAAGCCGATTTTTCTGAAACTTTGAGAAACTATCTTTTTAATAATAACAATGATATATGCAAAAATTTAAGCTATTTCGATGTAAAATAAGTGTGCCTCCCATACAAATTTTCCACTTTTTGGTGATTTTTGATGGTTTTTTGTATGAGAGGTATGTCTAAAATTTTTTTTCCTGCAAATAAATGTCTGATTCAGTTTTTTCATGCCTAAAAAACCCCTCTATAGAGGAACATGTGTCTTCGTGGTATACCCCCAAGCCAAAATTTCAAAAAAAAAAAAAAAAAAAAATTTGTATAAAACGCTGCTAATAGGGGAAAAACGGTTATCACCACTGATTCTTTGACCCCGAATTAGTTAGAAACAATATGTCTCTCGTCCGCTACATTTTATGACTAGCACAGTGATATTTGTTTGTGGTATTGGGAATTTTTTAAAGTTAAAAGTTTGCTGAATATTAATAAAAAAAGACGGAGATAAAAATCTTTTTAATTCAAATAACTGAAGTTCATTATCGAAATCAAAGATTGAAAGATATGACCAAAAACTTTGTTACAGAACCAAAACAGTTTAGGAATTGAAAAGGATTAGAATAGGATCAGAAAAATTTCGTTGAGAATCTGAAACACTGAAATTACCGTCGGCAAAACACACACTAATCTCAGAAAACGATGTAAACTTAATTTCAAAACAATTTCGTTTACTGCATCCCATACCAAGAAAACAGCTGCAATACTGGAACGATGAACGTTGCATTTGAATGAATATTAAAATATATTTGCATATATGAATCCAATTGCGCATTATGCAAAAAAAAAAAAAGGATAGCACAAGGATACAAAAACACACTTCAATATGACACAAGCAAAAAAAAAAAAATATTTTTATATGATAGAAATCATTTATCGAACAAAGCAATGAGGTGGTAAAAATTCGCTTTTCATATGCAAATTTTTGATGAATAGAAAAGAAATGCAAGTATGCATTTTGAAATATTTATGTAGTGATATTTGACTTAAGGTTTTTAGAAATAGAAATAAGGGAGCAAAATAAACGAATATTTTAATTTCACACGCTCATTTTAATAAAGAGAAAGATTTGAGAAAGAAATTTTCATGTAGAAATATTTAATTTGACACTTCATAGTTAACTAAACCATCGATCTTATATAAATTTCTTATCTGACTATGGTATTTCGTAAGCGTTGTTAAATTGAACTTTCGAAATGTTTAAAAATATGATAAATTGAATACGTGTAAAAAATAGATGCGAAAACTAACTAACGTTGATAATTTCGTGGAATCTAGTGGAATAAGCCAATTTTCCATATAATTTTTTGGGAAACCTAATTTGTATATCACTTCAGGAGTTCGAGAAATCAATTGCCGAGTCTAAGAAAAGCAACCTTGTGTTATTTGCCGAATTATGAACGAGAAAATGCGATTTCGTTTGCATCCAATGGGGGAACATCCAAGATTTTTCAGATAAGGTTCGATTCTAAAAATTTGTTCACTACTTATTGCCATGTCAAAAATATAGTACAAAGTCCCTCCTTTTTTTTAAATTTTCAAGATAAAAATTTCCATTGAGGTTTGGGCGATAATTACAGTTCTACAGATTAATACAATGAAGAATTTTTGTTATTCCAGCTGAACGGAACTGAATATATCGTGGGTTATTAAAAATATTTTTCATTGTAGCCAAATTCTAAATATTGAATAATAATTAACTTGCAAAACAAAATTAAGAAAAATGCTCCGAAAAACGGTTGTTAAACCAGAAGACCTCTTTAAGTTCTAAGTTAGGTTAGAGAAAGTTTATTCCCTTCTAATATTAGAAAGCCACAGAACCGGCTTCATATTCGGAATATTGTAGTTAGTCTGATGGGAAATTTAAGTAGAGTATATTGAGTAGATTTTTCAGACAGAAGTTCTGGCAACTATACAGCTTTACTGTACCAAAAATATCGGTTAGTTTGATTATTCACTAGTGCAGTTTTAGCCTTTTACGAAGACATGAAATTACTGGCCAAAAATATTTTCGCATATTTTTTTCTGAGCGGAACCAAAATAAATTCTGACTACGAGTCGTTGGCCTCAGTTGCTAGTACTCATCTATACATTTATTAGTGTAACTACAATTTTATTCCAGAAGATCCACAAGTCCTACAATATCATATTATATATCAATTTAAAGAGCTTTACGAGTAGGTTAGCCAAAAATTATTGGGAAAATGAATGTATAAACTCGTAATTGTGACTAACTTCATTCTATCATACGCGCCATTTTTTTAACATTGACAGCTATTCTATCTCGAAGAGTGCCAAAAATACTATAAGAATTGATCTGTCAAATAATTTTCATAATTTTACAAAAGTGTGTTACTATAGCTGAAAATGTCGAATTTCATGCCAACAAAACAACATTTGCGGGAAGTTTTAATTTGCTTCTTCCATTTAAAGAAAAACGCAACTGAAGCACATCGTTTACTCACTGAAGCTTATCCTGACTGTGTTATAGACGTTAAAATGTGTCATGTGTGGTATGCCCGTTTCAAAAGTGGTGATTTTGATGTTGAAGACAGGGAACGTTCAGGCGGCCCGAAAAAGTTCGAAGATGAAGAACTGAAGGCATTACTCGAAGAAGTTTCATGTCAAATGCAACAAGAACTTGCAGAATCTTTAGGAGTTGATTAATCAACCATTTCTAAACGATTTAAAGCATTGGAAATGATGAAAAAGCAAAGAGATTGGGTGCCGTACGAATTGAAGCCGAGAGACGTCGAACGACGATTTTTCACATGTGAACAGCTGATTGAACAACAGAAAAGAAAGGGTTTTCTGCATCGTATTGTGACTGGCGATGAAAAGTGGATACGTTACGATAACCCAAAGCGTAAAAAATCATGGGGACCGCCCGGACATACATCAATATCAACGGCAAAGCCGAACATCCATGGATCCAAGCTCATGCTGTGTGTTTGGTGGGATATGAAAGGTGTCGTGTATTATGAGCTGTTGAAACCGAATAAAACGATCACTGGCGACCGCTACCGACTACAATTGATGCGTTTGAGCCGAGCATTAAAGGATAAAAGACCAGAATATGAGAATAGACACGACGAAGTTATTCTTCAGCACGAAAATGCTCGGCCGCATGTTGCAAGGCAAGTAAAAACATAGTTGGAAACGCTGAAATTGGAAGTGCTACCCCACCCGCCGTATTCTCCAGACATTGCTCCTTCTGATTACCACTTGTTCCGATCGATGACACATGGCCTGGCTGAACAGCACTTCCATTCTTTCGAAGAACTCAAAAAATGGGTGGATTCGTGGATAGCCTCAAAAGATGAGGAGTTCTTTCGACGCGGAATCCGTATGCTACCAGAAAGATGGGAAAAGGTTGTGGCTAACGATGGACAATACTTTAAAGAATAAATTTATAATCACTTTTTCACAATAAATGTCCAAATTACGAAAAAAAAAATACAAGTTTATACATTCATACTCTTAAAATCGGTTAAGCCAATTCCAAAATTTTAGCGTTGGAAGTTTTTCAAAATTCGCTCATTGAGCAAAGCATTGAATTCATCGTTGAAAAAATCATTAGCCCTGTTCACTCTTTAGAGTTAAGTGCTGGTTAACGGAGTAACAGAGTAAAAGTGTAAAGCAAAATTACTCTACAAAAACAAAATATACGACATTTGCTTTTACTTACACTTTACACTTTTACTCTAGTTCGACCCTTTAGTAAAATATTTGTTACTCTGAGTAAGAGAGAAAATCAGTGTTGCCTACTTTTCGATTTGTACGACAACAAAAAATAAAAACAAAAGTTTTGTTCCTGACGGTTTTAATTGGGAACATTGATCGCAGAGAAAATAAACAAAAAACTTTTTTACTCCGTTACTCAGCGCTTTACTCCAAAGAGTGAACAGTGCTATTGCTTAGCGGGAGTAAATAATAAATAAGAGAAAGAGCGAAGACATGAGTAACGGCATCTCTCAGAATTATCTAACGAATTAACTGCATACATAAATAATAAAACGAACACCAACGAGTAATTTGGTTCTCTTTTGATATTTGTTTTTTCATAAAGAGATTTCATCCACAAAAAACTAGCCCCAGTTACCGACTAGTTAGTCTTTAGTATAATATTGTATATTATATCTAAATAAATAAATAAATAAATTCTGACTATGTTGGTCTCTATAACTATGGAATCTATAGTAATATTCTTTTTAAAAACTCTATAGCTAAAATTTGCATATGAGCAATTACAATAACATTTTAAACTTTATAAATATATTGCATAAATTCGACACTCATCATTTAATATACGATATGATAGCACAAAAAAAAAAAAAAAAAAAAAATAATAATAATATAAAAAAATGGCGTCTACTTGAACTAATCCAATTTATTATACGAACAGCGCTCTCTAACTTTTTCTTTCTATTTGTTTAGAGTGAAAGTGATGGGTTCTTCATACTATATATTCGTACAAAAAAAAAAAAAAAAAAAAGGAGGAGGACAAACTTCCCTTCTTCCATCCACTACATACAATTTACAATAACATCACAAAAATGCGTTGTTCTTGTTGTTGTTGTTGTTGTCGTCGTCTTATTAGATGCGAATATGTTGCATATTTACCCTCAAATGTTTATTTTTTTCATATGTATATATGAGTTTTACTAAGTTACATACTCATCGTACTTTGTTATAGAGTTTGAATATCCTCCCTCTGCAAATATCAGCATACATAAAATGTTTAAAATGCGTATTATGATAAATGTGCATTTGCACCCACCCTCTGTATGCAGAGGGAAGCGTGTGGCAGTTGTTAGAAGAACTCATCATAAAGGATTTAACTCGATTTTATAGCTTAGAATAAATGCATGTGTTCTCTGTGTAGAATAGAACTAATAAATTGAAGATGTTAGAAAATGGTTGAAAGTTTTATGCCACCAGAAGAAGAAGAGGAGAAGGAGGAAAAAGGGAGGAATGCTGTTTTTTTTGTTTGGAAAAATGATGTCATTTTAGAAGTGCATAAGTAAGTAAGATTTGTACAAGAATATTCAATGATGGGTGGCATGCTGGTTAAGATTCATGTAAGTAAAACAGCTGAGTGCTTGATGAAAGAGACTAGAATTTCTTATGCTTTTGGTGGGTTTTTTGGGCAGTTCGGTGCAAGTTATTAGGCTTGAAGCACGGTCTTATTGGTAGAAAAAAAAATATTTTACATTCAAGTTTTGTTGAACTTTATAAAAATCTGTGTATTTTTGAAATCTAGTATATGTCAAATATTACACAGATCAATTTGCGTATAATTCCCCAGATTGTGGAATATTAGAGTATGCTTGCTGAAATAAATAACCTCGACGAATTAGAACTTAGATACTCGATTCTCTTATACACATTTAGATACTGAATATGAACTGGTAACATTAAATATACCAATAGAAACTGTGAAATCAAGTCTAGATAAAAAATGGAGGAAACAATCAGCAGATCTTGACAAGTCCGGAGCGACTGTTAGATAGTCCGAAGCTTATGGCCTGCTCTTCATAAGAAAAGAACTCAGAACTTTCTTTGTTTAGAGAGAAAACAAACTCGCGTTCTAGCTGCAGTACTCACAGGTTTTTGTGCTCTTGGTGCAATGGCCTTGAGAATTGGAGTCGCATCACCAAACTACTGTAGAAGCTGTGAATACGAAGAAGAATATGAGCAAAGAATATATAATACGTAGAAGGCGCATCACGTACAAATTTATTTGCACAAAAGTTTTGTTCTATGGAGCCATAACAGCCTCCAATTTACTCTCAACATTGAGTTGTCCTCATAAAAGCAATGAGTGGTTGAAATTATTTGTTCCTTTTTGCTGTTGTCTTTGTTTAATGAGAGGGAGAAATTTTGTGTTTTCGTTTTTTCATGTTTTTTTTTTTTTTTTTTTGGTGCTTGCAATATGAGCTGGTATTTCATTGTTTAGCAGTATTTATGTATGTCACAGATTATAAAATTCAAATCCCGAGTTGTGACGCGAAAAAATAAGAATTTTTCTAGTTAAACTACTAAAGTTTTTTATAAAAACTATTTATCTAAAAGTACAGGTATTGAACTTAACTTTAACAAATTCTTTCGAAAACATTTGAATAGTAATTGGCCTTTCTGGAAAAAATGTTTCGCGGTGCAAATCTAGATCATTTGAAATCCAAAAATGAAATAGATTTACTTTTATTATGAGATTATCTAGCGATTGATAGAAGGATTTGAAAAGATATGTATATTTAACAAAATAGTCAACTGTCAACAGTTGTAAAAAAATGGTTTTGCACAAAAAAAAAATCCTTCGATTAATCTCCAGATTATTATGTATTAAAAAAGCATATTAAATTTAAAGATAATTGGTTTAGTAGTTGTTGAATAAGCGTGGTCCCCGACTTCAAAAACCACATTTTGAGAAGAACATGTTTAACCCATATCGTTCCGGTACTAGATACCATGATCCAATTTGGAAAAATTTCAAAACCCAATTTTCATACGCCTTCAATAACAAATTTTAGTACTTAAAAAAATAAAAAAAAATGTCTGAATTTTATAGGCTACTCCAAGAAAATAAGGTGACCAAGTTTAAAAAAAAAAAATTCTACGCTTCACCATGAACAAGTATTCCCTGGAATCAAATATATTTAACACATTACATTAGAAGTTATTATAAGTTAAAAACAGAAAAAATGCATTTTTGTTGAATTCTGCCTATTTTCCCATAAATTTTTTTACAAAAACTGTAACCTCTGGAAATATATAAGAACCAATGGAGTTGTAATTTTCGCATCAAGTTTGTTATGTTATCTAGGCGAATTTGTCATTTCAATGCAAAATAATTAATTTTACTATTTTTTATTGATTTTCAAACCCACCTTCCAAAAAAAGGATGAACAGACATCTGTCAGAAGTCAGGTGAAAAACAATATTTTTAAATTATTTAAATGCAATTTTAAACATACAGATATATATAAAAATATTATACAGTGATTACTTTTGGGAAATTTTATAAATGTATTTTTGACGAATTTTCAAAGTTGCTGTTCGATTAATCGAACGTTGAGACGATATGAGTTAAAGTTTCAACTTTAATGTCAAGATATTTTTATTGAAATATTTTGTTTTTTGAAATGCAAAAAAAAATGATTTTTTTAAAGTTATAACTGGGGCACCCCCAGTATAACTTTAAAAACTTTCTAAAATAAATGCTTTTTTTTTTTTAATAAATTTTGAACACCGATTGATTTAAACTTTTTATGCTGTTTCGAATACAAAAAAAAAATATTACTAAAAAATAAGTTTTGCGACGACCACAATTTTGGGTCACAAATTGAAAAAAAAGAAAAAACAATTATGTGGGAAAACAATATTGATACTCGGCAACAACGCAAAAAACCCATTCCTATGAAACTATATGCAGTCTCACTTGGCGGCACTCTATAACGATGTGAGAGAACCTAAGAAGAAAAAAACACCAAGAGAGTGCATGTTAGAGAGTAAAAGCAAAATAACTGAGTGGTTTTGCTCTTGCTCTTTACTGCGACCGCCCGTACCCGAAACGAAAGCAACATATTTTGGAAAAATTTTGAGAGATGCACCTTCTATGTATTGCATATTCTTTGATATGAGATAATCTACCATTTTCTCTGTGAATACCCCAATCTCCAAATTTGTCGACTCCGTTTCCTAGGAGACAGACTGTTTGAAGAACTGGAGAACCTGTTTCGGCCTCTCCCCCCAACAGACTTTGTAAGGTTCATTAGGACTACTAACAGGTGTCAGGATGGGCAGAGGGTTATTGAGATCTGTTTCGTAGGTGGAGGATTCTAAATGTATAGGAACATCATAATAGACCATAATGGATGTTACTTATTCAGATGAAAGTTGACAAAAATTTCTGAAGGTTTTTATAAATTCGGTAGAAATCGTTGGGAAATTATAAATTTCGGTCAAAATATTTGAACTTTAATCGTCTTACGTCTTAATAGAATTACGAAAAAAAACGCGAATTATGAAGCCCAAAATTGTGAGAATAATCCACATTCTGGTATAGACTAATTTTTTATGTTGCATTTAAGCATTTACCTAGTCACTCGCAGGTTCACCTATATTGGGTACCTGGACATATGGATATTTCAGGTAACTGCTATGCCGACGAGTTAGCAAAAACAGAGCTCGCAGCTTACAGATATATCACCTTCCTGCGACATTGGTGTCCCTCTTACGTCTATTAAATTAGCCATTAAGCAAAACTACCTTAAGGAAGTAAAAAGATCCTGGGTAGCGGAGCATACCTGTGGTGTTACCAGGCTAAGATGGACCACTATGGACAATAGACGAACTAGACAGCTACTCAACCTTAGCAGAAACTCCATCTGCATTACGACTTCGGTGCTCACGGGACACTGCATAATGGGGAGACATGCTGCACGACTAGAACTGCCTTTCAATGACTTCTGTCGGGGCTGCGGCTCTGAGAAAGAAGAAGAAACAGTCCTCCATTTCATGTGCGAATGCCCATCCCTGACCAGTAGGAGACTAAAACTCCTGGGCTCACCTTTCTTCACTAGTCTGTCCAAGTTATCATCCATAAATATTAAGAGCATAGCCAGATTCATTATGGAATTCTCATGGTTCGCCACTCCGTAAATGGGGAAGTCGCGCCGCACTGTGGTATAACAATAAGCGTAATTATGTGCTTAAGTGTGCTTTCAAGTAGAAGGCTGCCACTCCAACCTAACCTAACCTATGTGGTATTACATTTCCTATATTGCATTTATAATAGATTTGCCTTCCCTGAGTTTTGTTTGGGGGTTCCCGTTCCATTTGGTTACTAACTACTCTTGAGTTCATTCTACATTTTTCCAGAGTCGGCAAATCCGTTTTGGAGCATTATATTTTTGGTAACCAACCTTTAAGTATTCGGCGGAAGCATCTATTAGTAAAGCCTAGCATGAACTGATGGTAAAAATTGTATATCTCTATAGAACCTCTACAACGAAAATTTTGTTAAAATAAAGTTACTCAAGTTTCGTTTTGACGATATTCTAAGTTAGTCATCATAGCTGGAAACCCTTCCATCTCTTATGAGCTTCATCGGTCGGTATTTTATCAGCAGAGGTAAATTAGTAATAGTAGGGCGTGGCACCTCCCATACAACTAAAACGATTAAGGATATATCTCCACAACCATTTACAGTATTACAATACTGAGATTTGATACAAGGATGTTAATTGGCAAGGCTATGGCACAGGAAAAAGTTGAGTGAAATTGGGAAATAGGGCATGGCATTCAGTAAAAAAAATACGGTTAAACGTGGAGTAGTGGGCGTGATCCCTTCCATACAACTCTTTTGCTTTTTTTTCGATATATTGGGAGTATGAATGTATAAACTCGTATTTTTTTTTCGTAATTTGGACATTTATTGTGAAAAAGTGATTATAAATTTATTCTTTAAAGTATTGTCCATCGTTAGCCACAACCTTTTTCCATCTTTCTGGTAGCATACGGATTCCGAGTCGAAAGAACTTCTCATCTTTTGATGCTATCCCCGAATCGACCCATTTTTTGAGTTCTTCGAAAGAAAGGAAGTGCTGTTCAGCCAGGCCATGTGTCATCGATCGGAACAAGTGGTAATCAGAAGGAGCAATGTCTGGAGAATACGGCGGGTGGGATAGCACTTCCCATTTCAGCGTTTCCAAGTATGTTTTTACTTGCCTTGCAACATGCGGCCGAGCATTGTCGTGCTGAAGAATAACTTCGTCGTGTCTATTCTCATATTCTGGCCTCTTATCTTTTAATGCTCGGCTCAAACGCATCAATTGTAGTCGGTAGCGGTTGCCAGTGATCGTTTCATTCGGTTTCAACAGCTCATAATACACGACACCTTTCATATCCCACCAAATACACAGTATGAGCTTGGATTTATGGATGTTCGGCTTTGCCGTTGATGTTGATGCATGTCCGGGTGGTCCCCATGATTTTTTATGCTTTAGGTTATCGTAACGTATTCACTTTTCATTGCCAGTCACAATACGATGCAGAAAACCCTTTCTTTTCTGTCGTTCAATCAGCAGTTCACATGTGAAAAATCGTCGTTCGACGTCTCTCGGCTTCAATTCGTACGTCACCCAATTTCCTTGCTTTTGAATCATTCCCAATGCTTTTAATCATTTAGAAATGGTTGATTGATCAACTCCTAAAGATTCTGCAAGTTCTTGTTGCGTTTGACATGAATCTTCTTCGAGTAATGCCTTCAATTCTTCATCTTCGAACTTTTTCGGGCCGCCTGAACATTCCCTGTCTTCAACATCAAAATCACCACTTTTGAAACGGGACGGGCATACCACACCTGACACATTCTAACGTCTATAGTACAGTCAGGATAAGCTTCAGTGAGTAAACGATGTGCTTCAGTTGCGTTTTTCTTTAAATGGAAGAAGCAAATTAAAACTTCCCCCAAATGTTGTTTTGTTAGCACGAAATTCGACATTTTCAGCTATAGTAAAACACTTTTGTAAAATTATGAAAATTATTTGACAGATCAATTCTTATAGTATTTTTGGCGCTCTTCGAGATAGAATAGCTGTCAATGTCAAAAAAATGGCGCGTATGATAGATATGAAGTAAGTCACAATTACGAGTTTATACATTCATTCTCTCAATATATTTCTACAAAATCTGGAAAACTAAGGGCCAAAACTTTTAGAATTTCAATTACCATAATAAAGTTCTAACGTTTCGATTCGACCCCGAACTAAGATCGTTTTTCTGAGACTTTCGAATAGATGATTGAAATGTACTTGAAGGAAATATTTGCTATAGTTTTCTATTCCATTAAAGTTGAAGCTATCTCGTGTAGCTTTTTTTTTTTTTGCAAGTCATGACTTCCCCACCAGAAAAAGAAAGTGATGCATTTAAGTAATTCGCAAGATAGCGAAATTACGAATATTTTCCGCATGCTTAAACAGTTGTAATTTATTTTAATAATCATATTAATTTCGCGACGCCATCTTGAGCATCAAGAAAACTGAAATATTGCACTCATACACCGACACACACACATGCATACATACACATAGATAATAATTATGCATTCATGTGAAAAAGAAAAACTTTATCTTGGGTAGAAAAATTGAAAATTTTTCATTTTCATGATAAGATTAATGCAAAAAAAAAAAAAAAAATTATAAATAAATAAATAAAAAACCCAAAAACCACAGACCGAAGGGTTTAAGTCTAACTTCGAGAAAGTTTTATGGAATTTTGTTGATTATTTTTTTTTTCGTCTTTATTTTTTCTAGGGAAATTATCCAACATACAAAACCAAGAAAAAGACGAAACCAGATAATAATAATAATAAGAATAATGGCTGACGGTACACGGGAAAAAGAGTGAGAAAAGCCACGGAAGTAGGGAGGGGGTGGGAATGCGGGGTGTTGTTGATGGTGGTAAGCGTGCACATCAAAGTCATCTCACACTATATCTGTATATGATGTAATTCTTTGACTTGAGGGTGAGTTACACACACACACACACATACATACTTACACTGTACTGCTGCACGTATCTTTTCGCATCCACCTTCCAATTCTGCTACAATCTGGTAACGCTGTTCCGCTGTTTCGCTAATAGATTGGTTGGGTTTGGTTTATTTATATGGTCCATACGCACTTTACACATTGCGTTGTTGTTGCTGTTTCAACCCTTTCGCGTTCACATTCACATAGCGCACTGGAAAAAGCGGGGAAAGTTTTTGTGCGTAAATAAATAAAAGTGCGAAATTTTGTAGCGTTTTGTAAATGTTGGAAATATTTTTGTTACATTATGTACAGAAATATACAAATATTTATATATATATATATATATATATATCTGGAAATGTATGTAGTTATATGAGAATGTTAGTATGAATGTTTTTGTGTGCGTTTGCAGCATGTGTATGTTTTATTTATTTCTTGAGCTTTTCATATACGAAATGTGAGTCCCATTCAACCCTTTTTTCTTCGACGTGCAAAATAATTTTTGTATTACTTTCAATTGCAATATGAATTCCTTTCGCTCAAATTTCTTAACAGATATTAAAATTTCTTTACACATTTACATAAATGAAGGTGGAAAATCACGAGGGCGGGGTGCTTTTTTACTTAGACAAAATATATGTATTTATTTATGAATTTTTTACCCAAAGTTGGACAGTTTTCAAAGTAACTGCAAATGGTTTCTAATGTCACTTCATTCGACCTAAATCTCTTTTGAACTGGAAAAATTTGAAGTTTCAGGAGTCTCTATACCCGGGATATGTAGAGTATGTTCAGAGTGCCTTCAAACTGACACAAACTTGACACTGACTAGAAAAAATACGATATATTTTAGTGTCTGTTTTTGGATCATGTGCTTCAGATTTTGGCGTGACAACTAATTATTAAGCTTCTTGCTTGGATATGCTTCTAAATTTTTGATTATGCGGATGTCTTATGTATAAAAAAAAAATTATGTGTCTACAAACACTCACATTAAAAGTGAAACTATGTGGTTTATTAGAAAATTGTTGGCAAAAAATTAATAAAACATTTTGTTGAAGTTTTTGCAGTCCTCTCCTCTCTATTTTGTTATTGCTTTTCCTCTGTTAAAACTCCCTTTACTTATCGGCACAATGCCGACTTAGTACACGTATATAACACATGAAAGGAAAGTTCAGTTATATGCAATCAAGCCGAGACTTCTATATCGGCTCTCTCACTACAGAACATGCGATAAAACTGCGAGAAGTCGTCTCTCTGCTTGATTGTATGTAGCCGAATAACAACTGCATAACTTCGTTTCTTACTGGTTCTGTATGAGTGCAACAAAAATGCGAACACGTGACTGTTGTTGTTGAAGCTTTTGCACTCTTTCTCTTTCTATTTTCTATTTTCTAAAGCTTTTTTTCTGTTGATACTCTCCACATTTAACGGCACAAACATGACGTAGGACACATATATAAGATATGAAAGGAAAATTCAGCTATATGGAATCAAGCTCTCTCACTAAAGTAAATTAAATAAAACTGCCAGAAGTCGACTCTCAGTCGATCCCCATATGACAGAGGCGTCTATATCGTCTCTCTCACTAAAGCACATGAAATAAAACTGGGCGAAGTCGTTCGTTAAACACTAACAACAACATAACTTCGTTTCTTCTTGGTTTATTAGTTTCGTATGAGTGTAATGAAAGCTCGAACACTCGATATATCTCATCAGCACATTCCTTGCGAAAAGTGTCAGAAAATTGTGTCACTCATTCGTTAGATTTTAACCCTAATAGATCATGGCTACTAGAATACGAGGGTTTGAAGTTCCAATTGATTCTTGATATGCCAAAGCGAATATATTTTTTCTTAATTTTTTTTCACTCTCTCGTTATGGCAAGTGTAAACAGAACCCCACATTATACAACCATAATCCAGAACTGATCTAATCAGAAAAACAAAGATCATCTTGAGAGTAGATTTACGGCGGGTGAAGCCCATTAAAGCCTTAGAAATCATATAATAGTAATGATCCGGGAAACTAATTTTACAAACAAATATTTTGTCATTATAACTAGTTATTAAACTCCTTCCTTAGGTAAGCTACCGGAAATCTCAAAATTTTCGATTTATGGCTGTCCTATTTATAAAAAAAAAATTAATGAGCTTTAATTGGAAATGATAAGCAAAGGTTAGATTTAAAGTGCTTCAAGAATTTGTTTTCTTAAAAAAAATTTTGGTTCATATCCCTCTGTATAATTGAGATCCAGGGAAGAAGGCTTCATCTATTTATTAATACCTTGAAGAAGAAGTCAAAGTTTTTCTACATTGATCTAATTGAAGTGAGCTATAGTACTGGCTCCTCTCCTTGACGAATGATTTTTGCATGTTCAACAATGCTATAGTATTAGTAGAACTCCGAACGATGTAAGTATGTACTCGTTAGTGCTGCTTAGGAAGTCAGCAAAGTCAAACCAGTTGTTTTATCTATGTTTTTGAGTGGTTGGCTTAATTTGGTACACAAATGATAAGGATTTAAGACTTGTTAGTGTGTAGAGCTTAATTGAAATGATTGTATGGGGTCTCCATAATTATATGAACTAGTGGATCCAGAGTTTTTTTCGAAGAAAATATTCATACATAATTTTTATGAAACTGGTGCTTAAATGCTGCATTTAATGGACCCTATCAGACTAGGGAAAAAAGTAGATAAATGTCTTAAAACTTTAAGACAAATTTTCCGAGTTTTCTTAATCTTAGCCTCAAAAAAAAAAAAAAAAAAAAAGTCCGAAAATGACAAAAAATTCATAAAATAATCAATTTAAATTTTTTCCAATAAATATTATTCATTGTGGATTCCAATGCATTCCTTTATCGCTTAGGCAATAATTTCGATAACTCATTGGCATGTCATTTTTAGAAAAATAAGTCTAATTTTACAAGGATCCAATAATGTTTTTTCTATTTTTTATTAATTTTTAAATTTTTCAAACTGTTTCAGGACGAAACTTTAAATCAAAAACATTTACAAACCTAGAAAAACTATAAATGCAGGATTCCTCTGTATCACCTTCTCTTTTTGAATCCGAAGTCAAACCTCATGTCAAAGAAAACATATCGAATTTGGTTACATGGTGTAACTAAGATTTCAAATTTATTTTTTTATATTTGAATTTTTAGAAAGAAACCGATGGAAGTAAAAAATATTTAAAAATCGTTAAATAGATTTTATTTTGACTTTTTTTTCCATCCACTGACAATTAATATCAAAAATCAGGGGTCAGAACCCCCAAAACCTCCCCCTAAATACGGCCTTGAGTGGATCCGAAGAGGAGGAAGTGGAAGAGGGGGAAGGGAAAAAAGGTTTTTGCGGGACTGTTTCCAGTATGATATTAGCCTAAGAGAATAGACAAAATTTCCATGTAAAATGTTTGGGGGCCTGACCAGGCACCATGAGGCACTAACGTGATGTGTACACTTACATATCCTCATAATTATTTTTATGCAAAAATATCGTTCTGATTTTTGTATAAATAGCTAATAAAATTTTAGAAAAAGTCATGAAATTTCAAGTTGCTACCTTAATTAGAAGTACATATATTTATATTCCAATTGAAATCGAAAAATGCCTAGCCAGCCCTTTGTCCCTAACGGAGGTTTAAGTACACATTTGTGTACTTTCTCAGTGAAGAGATAGAAAGTGATAAACAGTATTTCAGTTTCTTTCCTCTACAAAGCTTTAAGCTCTTTTATACGTGTAAAATGAAAGTGCTTACAAAAAGCTATTCAATCATAGCTGTCTCTTTTTTTCTTATATATTTCAATGCAAAAGCTTTTTATTGTATATCTACTAATACAAACGCATTTTTAATGATGTAGAATGACTGTCACTGATCTAAAGCAATTGTGGCGAGTCTTAGGGCCATTGTCATATGTGATATGTGGGACATTATTAATGAGTTTTAAAAGATTTTCTCTTGCGTGCCTGGAAATCCCTGAACGAGAGAAATCACGACTGTTTTATTCCGCGTTTTCTAGCAGGCCTACTTTTTCTTTCATCTTCAGTTTCCTAACTTCTATCTTCTCTTTTTCATTATTATCTTATTTTATTTCAAATATTACACACGATATTTTTCTTATCAAAAAAATTTGCTTACCTGTCATGACTATACAATTTTCTTCTTTTTTTCACTTATAACAAAAACTTATAAGAAATCTACTAAGTTTTTATGCCTTCGAATACATATGTATGTAGGTATGAGTATATTATATACTATCCATGTATTGTTCAGTTTCAATAAGTGTGAGTATGTGTCTTGATGTGTGCACTCAAATTTAAATTGGAATGAGCGAGAATGAGGAATTTTTCTTAATCACCATTACGTACAATTTTTCTTCTTATTCGAAATGGTTTGTGTCATAGCTTTACGAATGCTCGTCTGCGCGACAGTGGGATAAATTACATTACTTATTGGTATTCTATATGGTATACTATGTGGTATCACAATGGGCCGTTCCGACCTAAGTGTGTCTTTCGACAGCCAATCCAACCTAACCTATTGGTATTCTAAAAGAAAGTTTTAAAAATTCTCAAAATTCTCTCAAAGCATTTTTTGATCAATTTTGAGATACAAAGTTTTTCTCTGAAAAATCAGAGACAAAATTTACGTTTCCACTAAAAGAAAAATTATTTTTAGAGACTAAGAAAATAAAATTATTATTCCAAAAGAAACACTTGCTATAAATTTTATTAAAAAATAATCTTTTTAAATCAAATTTTGATTGTCTTCCAAAAAAAAAAACAGTTTTAAATTACCATAAAAACCCCAAAAGTCGAATCATACCACTGTATATATCTCCTATGGATACTATTTGGAAATGAAATATTTTCTGCATGTTCATGTCCACCATGCGAAGTACAATGAGAAAAACTTTCCAGTGATGGTGAGTTGGGTCGTGGGGTGGAGGGAGGGTTAAATAAACCTTGAGCAGAAGAAATCTTAAGAAGAAAACAGAAAATCAAAAAAAAAAAAAACTTTACAGCTAGCGATTTTTAACGTAGAAAATTAATGAGAGTGCGTGTATATGCATAAATACATACACACGCAAGATAATATTAAATACACGCACAGACTCTTACATACATATGAATACATATATGTATGTATATGTGCTCATACAAATACATACATGCAAATAAGAAGCAGAGAGAGAGCAAACAATTTTCAGCATCTTCAAGATACGTAAAAAAGTTAATGAGGAAAAATTTGTGTTGCTGTTGTACTCGCGTTGTTGTTGTTGTTGGTATTGTTTAAGCTTAGTGAAGGAAGTAAAAAAAGGAAAGAAATGTCTGGCAGGGATGCTGGTGAAGAGTAATAGATTATTATTAACAGGGTGCAGAAAATGAATAAATACTTAAATGAAATTGAGTTATACATACTTAAATACCCAGCAAGAAATTCTTTTACTTGGACAACTGAGGCAATCGATTTCGTACTGATAACGATATTGATGGATAAAAATCGTTTTCTGTAGTTGTTTTAGTACCAGAATATGGTCAACCCATCACATTACCAGCGAGGATATAAAACCAATTATTGGCCATCAAAGTTAACTATACTAGTGTTGGGTCAATAATGATATTAAGTTGAAATCGAATGCTAATACCCGTTCAGAGGGAATTGGTGTTATGATTGCGAGTTTTTATGACAGATAATCTTGGGTCGGTCGAAATCATGAGAAGAAAGCGCTCATAATGATTTGAGAGAAAGTTAAGCCGATCCTAACTAACATCCGCTTAAAATCATAATGAACAGTTTTAAGGAACTCCTCTATTTGTGTATAGAACTTTACATCCCTGTTAGAAAGATAAACGGATGGCCAAATGAAATACTGTCTGGAGCTATGAGAGAATCGGTTAAACGTGTTCAAAAGCAGAGGAAAAATTTGAGCGGGCAATATTCAGTCAAAGATTTAGAAGCAGTTGAAACCAGTCAGAAGTAGAAAAAGGCTACCTGAGTCAGCTAGAGATATTCTGTGGCAAACAGAGCCAGTTTGAAGCAGTCAAATGTATTAAACAAGGGTCGTTATTAAACAAGGGTCGTTATTAAACAAGGGTCGTCCCCAGATAGAACTGCATTAGCTGAAAACTATTCGGAGAATCTTCCTTTTTTCCCCATTCAGCGATTTTCTATCTTCAATGTTTATCAATAGGGAAATTGTGTGTAAGTTGGACATAGTTTTGCCTGACCTCAAAAATCTGTTTTTTCTATTAGGACTATCAAATTAGCGATTAATTCAAGTAGATCATGCCAAGAGCTATATTTTTGCTGAAGATAACTGATGCCTTTGATTTCATTTTCCTGGCATAATTTTGAGAAAACTACTAACACCAGATAAGTGTAATTAGTGTTGCATGCGTGTAAATTGGGCCATGGGTTGAAATCTTGACTATTTCGTTCTCTGCTTAGCAACATTTTAAGCTGAAGTATTAGAAAAATAATAGGCTCAATTAAATGTTGACTGCTCAAAGTAATTTTTGTTGATCTCAAGATCAATTCGAGTTCATAAGACACTCAGATAGAATGGCATTCGTATCTTCCAAAACTCTCCCTTTTTAACTAATGAAAAGGGGGAAATTCATACACATCATTAAAACTGCCATCACAAGCTTTGGTATCTGGGCGTTACACCCACTAAAAAATCCTCTTCTTTCTCACTAGACTTACTTCCTCCCTGGAACCGCTTTCGCATTACTTCAGGGTGAAGTTCGTCTACGTTCTTATTGGACTATCATCGTTTTACCTGCGGTTACATCCCGTTTCTTTTTAAGTAGCACGTCTTAGTTATCGTTGGTAAATGGATCAATCGCATATGCCAAGCTATTTCGTTCGGATTGCCGTCTAATATATTGGAAAAAGGGATGCTCTGTGCCCGTCGTCATATATGCACGACTTTTTCTATGGTGAAAGAGACACCAATTGTTCAGGAAGGTGATATGTCGGTAGACATTGGAGTTGCCTGAAATATCCATGTGTCCAGGTACCCAATATAAATGGACCTGCGAGTGACTCGACAATAAGATGAGTTAAGATTGGCAGCCAAGAACAAGCTTTGATGTAGTGAAAATACCGGCAAGGGTCTTGATTGCTATTTGGCTGTCCATGTAGATATGGATATTCGTTTCGAATGAATCGTTGCAAATAAGCCACTTGGACTCCAGATAAATAGCCATTACTTCCGCCTGAAAGACGCTATAATGGTTAGGAAGTCGGAAAGACTCAACTGTCAGTGGCCAACTCGTCATTGACCCATTCCTCTCTACTGGGGATATGGGTGAAGAACGGGCGATTTTAATTAGGAGCAGAGCAGCAGAGTATTTAGGTTGTTGCTTAACCGGAGGTGAAGTTAGCAACCAATGATGTATTACGAAGAGAGCTTTCGTAGATGTAGTATGGAGAGCCCCAGTAATAAATATGGCTACCGTTCTGCTAACCTTATTCAGTGGTTTAAGGTTGACCGCCTTTGCAGTAGCTGGCCACCAGAAGACGGATCCATAAAGAAGATTAGGCTAGACCACTGCTATATAAGTAGAAGTAGCTCTGTTTTCTTCTGTAGCTAGATTGAGACCATGAGCATTAAGCCACAATTCGGGTGCCGCAAGTGTTCTCATGGATGAGTTCGCATCAACTGAAGTAGTTCCGCATGATTTATCTCAAATATTGAGGTATCGGGAAGCGGTTTCCCATGGCGTATATCATTCCATTCGTCATAGTTGAATGCGTTTTCTGTAGTTGCCCATAAGACCACGCGTCTGGATTTGCCATGTTCGCATTGGACAACCAATGATTTCTATAGTACATCTGCTTGATCTGAAACCGTGCTGTCTCGTGAATAGCCCTCCGGTATTGTTTCCTTTCTTCCTTGGATCCTTACCCAATGACCCAACTTGCACGTATCGAATGGCGCAAATTACAAGTTTGCAGTGTGGTCGAATTCGTTGTGTATTGCAATCAATAAAACTTCCAAACGCTCGGGCAAACATGGCAGATTAAAGAAATAATACCAATTCATTAAATTTTATCGAAAATGCAACTAAAAAGCATAAAAAAATTACCCTGCCTACTGCAACCACTCTGACAAAAGAAACATCAGCTCGTCAAAATACACTCAGAAAAATATGGCAACCCTCTGCGTTCATAAACCCACTGAAAATTCGGTCATCCCTACTTGCAACCAGGCCCAATTTACACGCGCTTTCCCTAAGTTTTATTCAGACTTGATTAAAGAATCGAAAGAGTGAGTCTATTAAAACTACAGCTTGCATTAAGCTGGCATGTTGGAATCCATTGTGTTAAAAGCTAATTCAAGGACTTTAAATGAAACTTTTCCGAAAGAGTACTGAAAACTTGAACAATCTGTGCATAACTGCATACAGCTTCTGAGAGATTAAGTCGAGTCATCAACCTTTCATCTTCAGAATTTCAAGTTTCGATCTTTCTTCATATCAATATCTTCTCCTCTTTTGGCATTTTGTTTATCATTATGAAATACTTTGCATAATTTTATATATATCTGGTTAAGAAATCTTAAACTTCTGCATAACTCCATTGATTTTTCATTATAAAATTTAACAATCATCCTGTTAATTTAAAAATTTTACTCTACCATGAATTAATATTAATAAAAAACGAGATAAAAAAATCCTTAGCAATATTGTGATGAAGAAGAAACAAACGAAAAATCCATAAAAATGTAAGCCCAAAATAAACGGAAACGAAATGTCTGAAGATGTCTACAAAAAAAAAAAAACTGTCTTAACTTTGTTTTTTGCTTAATGAGCAAATATCATCAACATATAAACACACACATACTTAGGGTGCTGTACACACTCACACACACACACAGAGTAACATAAAAATAAATATTAATGTCTGGTTTTAACTATAGCCCCCCTCCCCCCCCCACATTCCTCCTCTTCACATACTGCAACAACAAGAAAAAAAGGACCTTAACTCACACACAAAAATGCGTGAGTTCACAATACCAAAAAATACAAAAAAAATGAAAAGAAATTTACATTAAAAAATCGAAAAATTTACTTACGTCTTCTTGCTGGAATGGGGCCGGTGGTGGAAAAAAGAGGAGAAAAAAGAAGGAAGTGGATGAAAATTTAGTAAAAAAAAAAGTTTTTGTTTTGCTTTTTTTTTTTGCTTTGGTTAGGGAAAAGGGAGGGGGTAAAATGAGTAAAAAAAAATTATATCTATACGCACATGTAGCATGCGTATTTATACATTAGCAAGTGTACGCATACACATACACACTCACACACACATACACACACTCACACACACACACATTTTGGGCTATAATCACTTTTGGCAGCATAAATTATTTCACTTGTTCCTTAGTTTCTATTCGTATTTTTCTACCCTAAAAACAAAAAAACAAGAAAGTAAAAAAAAAAAATACAAAAATCAAGAACGTAGAAAAATGTAGAATTTTTGAAAGGATCTTTTTCTTTATTTTTGTTGGGTTTTTTTTTTTTTTTTTTTGGTGTAAAAAATAAAAAAAAATGAGAAAATTACAATAATGTGTCCCCTGTCGTTGCCAGACGCTTTTGCCAGCGTTTTTTTTTTTTTTTTTTTTTTGGAAAATTATGTGTATGGATGGCCAGTGCCTGTTGTTTTTATGGCCGGTCTCTGGTAAAGCGTTAATTTCCTATTACTGGCAGCGCAAGTTGGCATACAGTTGAATATGGCAGCAGTACAAGTAAATGAGTAAATGTTTTATAGATGTACAGAAACAATACGAATTTAAATTTTTAATGGTTTCGTTTTTGATTTGTGCACATGTTGAAATTTTTCATTTCGTTTTTTATTTAATTTTTGTGTTTGTAAAAAATTTGTAAAAAATTGTTATACTCTGAATATCTCTGTAGACATTAAAGATTTTATTAAGATGGCAGTTTGGCTGTAGGGTCCTGACAGGAAACCTACTACCTTCCTAATATCACCTCAGCAGAGGTTATTAATATTCTCATTATATTGAATGTGTCTCCCCCCTCCGCTGATCACGAATGTGTAAATTTTTCGGATCACGTCAGGTTCGTGATCAGTCGCTAAAAATACCCCAGAAACACTGGACCACAACTCAGATACAATTTTGCTGTTGTAGAGTGAGACTGAGACTGAGAAGCTGTATGCTGTTTTAAGGAACTCCAACGATTTCAATACGAAGTTCTCATCAAAAATTTTTCATCGTTTTCTCTTCGCTTCCTTTGTTAGTTAAACTTCTATGTACATCTCCCGTCAAAATATTGATCCCTAATTCAATCTTATAACTAGTTACCAACTTAATTTCAATTTTCCACTTTATTATTAACAAATTAACACATCAAGCACACAAAAACCAACTATGTGTGTAATTTACCTTTTAATGACCACAACAATTGTTTACATACATGAATCTCACTTTAAAAAAAAATACCTACAAAAAATAAAAACAAGTATGCTAATTTATGCAATTAAGAATTATAAATGACCATAAAGCGCACTTCACTTTAAAAGTCATGTTGACCATTGTCCATACAAAAAAAAAAAAATACGAAGAGGGTTGCCGGGCCCCTCCTTACCTTGTTTGAAAAGTAGCAAAACCCAACAACAACAAACATGTAGACAACTGGCTATTTTAAATAACAAAATCACTTTAACATTAAAATTTAATGACCATTCACGTGCGACAGTAACAATAATTACGCTTGTTCACTCGTTGATGTTGTTGTTGTTTAAGTATGAGTTAGTGGTCAGTGCGAATGCGATAATAACATAAAAATCACACCTTTTAAATTTTAAATACAATGAAAAAAAATGATTAAATACGAAAATGGATAAGGGTGACCTTTGTACGCGCACCCTTGTTTCGTATAACGAGAATGGTCTTCAGGGTAGTGGTCAGTTTGAAAATATAAAATGCAACAGAGTGTTTTTAAGTAGGTAGCATTAAATACAAATGAAGTTTTTGTAGTAGAGGGAATGTTATGATTCAAATGGACATTAGTTATCCTTGCACTTATGCCCACTTAAGTGTAATAGTCTCTCGAAATCATTTTGGTGATAGGAAATCAAGTTACATAGGCCACCGATCTAGTGGAGCCAGTGGTTCCTGAAGGTAACCGTTTTTCGTTCAGGTCCAGGTAATGTCTTTATTGAACCATTTGGTCTTCCGGATGAAGGTAAGAAGATCCGATAGTTCCACTTTCGTTATTTCGTCTGGACATTGCTCATCTGCAGCCTTGGACATTGACATAGTGGTTGAAGAATCGATTCTGTCTCTTCTTCAACTTGACAAAATCTGCACAGTCCGCTCGTTAGAATGCGCCACCGTTGAAGCATTGGTGCAATAGCACAATGTCCAGTTATGACTCCTGTGAGCAGACGTACTGCAGATTTGTTGTGCCCTAAGAGGACATTTGTCCTCTTTCTATCTAACCTTGGCCACAAGGCCCGTGAGACTATACAGTCATCTAGGTTAGTCCAAGCGTCATTTGACACCGTGATGATGTACTCGTCTATTTTCCTAAATAGTTCACACATCGGAGATTGTATAGAGATATCCGCGTCGTTAATGTCCATTTCATAGTCCCTTCTGGCCATTTTATCTTATGTCCAGGAACCCAGCAGAGAGTGACCTTGTGGTGCTCAATGGCCATCAGTGAAGCACGACATTTCTTTACAATCTCGGATTTAACTATTTTGGATTCTATTGCCTTCATTGCAGCCTGACTGTAAGTAAAGATAGTGATATTCGAAATCGGAATCGTACTGTCTTGTAGAAGTAGAGCTGCTTTCTCAATAGCAAAAATCTCTGACTGAAAAACGCTGCAGCTGTCAGGAAGACGATACGACCGCCTTAGCTGCAGGTCTTCGGAGTAGAGACCAGCTCCAGTTCCATTCTCCATCTTTGAGCCATCGGTAAAGATGGTAATACCAGCATCACCTGTTACCGAACCCGATTCCCAGTCTTCCCTGGTTGGATAAAGAGTTGGATTTCTAGTAATAAAATCTAAATTTGAAGTCATATAATCCGTGGCTACATCTAAGTCAGTTTTGATTCCATTTTGACACCTCCGCTTTCGCGCACCTATATTAGGTTGAAACCACAGGCTAAAAACAGTTCACACTAAAGTGATGATGTACTCGTCTATTTTCCTAAATAGTTCACACATCGGAGATTGTATAGAGATATCCGCGTCGTTAATGTCCATTTCATAGTCCCTTCTGGCCATTTTATCTTATGTCCAGGAACCCAGCAGAGAGTGACCTTGTGGTGCTCAATGGCCATCAGTGAAGCACGACATTTCTTTACAATCTCGGATTTAACTATTTTGGATTCTATTGCCTTCATTGCAGCCTGACTGTAAGTAAAGATAGTGATATTCGAAATCGGAATCGTACTGTCTTGTAGAAGTAGAGCTGCTTTCTCAATAGCAAAAATCTCTGACTGAAAAACGCTGCAGCTGTCAGGAAGACGATACGACCGCCTTAGCTGCAGGTCTTCGGAGTAGAGACCAGCTCCAGTTCCATTCTCCATCTTTGAGCCATCGGTAAAGATGGTAATACCAGCATCACCTGTTACCGAACCCGATTCCCAGTCTTCCCTGGTTGGATAAAGAGTTGGATTTCTAGTAATAAAATCTAAATTTGAAGTCATATAATCCGTGGCTACATCTAAGTCAGTTTTGATTCCATTTTGACACCTCCGCTTTCGCGCACCTATATTAGGTTGAAACCACAGGCTAAAAACAGTTCACACTAAAGAAAAATACAAAATGGAGGAAACACCAAAAGCCTGTCGTTCGGCAATTCAATCTTAGTCTTATTATTCTTTATTGATTTGTCGGTTTCAGTTGGACTTTAACCTCCTTGGAACTTTAGCTTTCATAAATCGCCAGTTTTTGTTTTTAGTTTCCCGGTCTATGATTTAAAAATTTTGGAGACATCGTCAATTGTGCCATTTTTCGATTTGATCGACCTAGTTGTTCAAATGGAAACTACAGCAATATTCGGGCATCGTCAGCTGTATCTGTGTTTGTAAACCATAAAAAAGAACAAAGAGAGAGGAAAACACCATTACTATTATCGACTGCATAAAACCTCGCGTCTTGTTTTTTCAGATTTACCCAAATTCTCCCCAAATTGAGTTACATTTGTACCCGAATGGAAGTGACCTAGGGTTTGTTGCCGACCCGTGCCGTGTATGCCAAGCATTGAACCGAGGCTATGAAACACTCAAAAATCATTTCATACTCTCACTGTTCCCAGCCAAAATACCATTGCTAGACTGTATCAGATCAGAGTTTACATATCCACCATAATTGCATCTTTCCACAGTTAAAATTTCTCTCCGCTTTCATTTTGATTTTTCTAGGAAAATAATGATGTATGATTAAATGAATCGTAATCAGTCATAAGATTACCTTACTTGCATGAGAAATGATTTAATTATAGCATCTACGTTCCCAGCTCTTAGAAGTGTAGGCTATTTGATAGCCAAGCTGGGTATATCTAGTATTTTTGTTCCTTAAAAACAGCGTAGGGCAAAGAGTAGAGCGCGGGATTGTGCGTACTGTGTTCATTTCCATAGAAGGTGCTCAGTTGATTGTTGTGCATATATAAACGGTTTTAAAACATTGGTGGCCACATTGTTTGAATGTATTTTAGATCTTTCAAAGCTTCCTCTATCGTTTGCAAATTTTCAAGAGAGTACATAGGAAATTAGAAAAAAAAACTCTTCGTTGTGCAAATTTAAAATCAACGCCTCATTTTTTAATTCCAGTGAATTACGAATAATTTTTTCAAAAAATATCTGCTTCAATGCAATCGATAACGGATTCCTCTCGTCGTTTTTAATGGAGTCGTAATTTCCATGGCGATAATGTCTTTCGACTTAAAATTTTCTTTGCACGTGCTATTGTGTGTTGGCGTATTAAGCTTCAGGTTCACCGAAAATATTTTCGCAATTAAAAAATTTAATTCCTATTTTATATTAAACACTTTTTTATCTGCACACAAAAAAGACCCAGCAACAACCAACATGATCGCGCATCTTCTGTTGTGTAAACGAACTTTGTGTACAGGTGAAAGCTCAAAAGCTTTTTTACTCCCAAGTATACCTTTTGGACACCGGTGCTTTAAAATAAAAAATTGATTTTATAAATGAGTAAAAACAACAACAACAATAACATATTTTAACTCCCATTAAAAACAAACGAGAGAGTATTCACCGTTTCCCAAAAACAATTGTATACGCTGGTACTAGTGTACTCAAATGAACTTTAGTGAGAGGATTTTACTTTACCGTTTGTTTCATTAATGTTGTTGTTGCTTACTTGCCTGTCTGCCATCAAACACGATGAATATTAATGATTTTTTGGAATTTTTGTGTGCCGTTTGTTTTTCATTTCGTTTAATTTTCTATGCTTACATATTGTTGTTGCTGTTGGTTTCTTTTTGAGTTCTTCCAAATTTACGAAACGTCAGCTACAAATCCTTAAAAATCATAAATACCTAAAAATTGTAAACAAAGAAAAAAAGGAAAGTATGCATGCGAGCATAGCAAAAAGGAAGCTTCAATACTTCTTATAAAACCAAAGAAGGCTAAAAAAAAAGTATCTTTTTTTCCAGCATTGGGTGCTTCTCCACAGCCGTGGTGTGTGAGTTCTATATGCCCCTCCATCTCTTTTTCAAAAAAGAAGAAAAAAAAAAAACAAATGACTGATGCTTGATGATTTTTGACATTGCCGCCGTTTTTCCGTTTTTGTTGTTATTGTTTCGGGATGATATGACCAGGAAAATGTCGGGCGATGTTGCTGATGGCGTTGACGATGATGCGTTTGATGATATACACCAAATATTATTTGGGAGAAAATGAGTTTTGAGTTGCTGAAGATGTTATGCGTCAAATCAAGAGAAGGAGTAAGTATAGAGTGAGTAAAAGAGAATGGGTAAGAGAGAGTGAAAACTGGAGAGTGAGAGTGTAGCAAAGTATTTCTTTCATATTGAATTTGTATATTTTACTGTTATGGGTTGTTGTTATTGCTTTTCATGTATTTGCTCTCTGCGCTCTATTTCATTTCTTCTTCTTCTTCTTAGTTTTTGCTTTTTTATTGGATTTACCAATGAAGCGTGTTGTTATTGTATAAAGAGCAGAGATGATTTTTTTTTTGTTTTCGGTGATGTTTTTGTGTATGCTTCGCGTGTGTTGAATATGTCATCTGGTTAAGCTCTAAAAATTAATGATTCTCTAAGAATTACCACTTTGAGGTTATTGTTGTTTTACTTCATTCCTCTCTTTTGAGAAATCGCAGCACAGTTGAAACAAAAAAGATATTTTGCTATGCTGTTTTGTTGTTGTTGTTGTTGTTGTTACTGCGCGATTATTCAAATTCCCCTTTATACTTTAATCAGGATACACAACATTCGTACACGATTGGGTTTTCTTTTATCACAGGCTGTTGTAGAAACATTAAAAAATTTTGTATCCGCATTGGATTACTATGAATATTGATGATGAAAATTAATGAATGAATACATTCGTTAAATATTGAAAATGAAGAATATTTAAATAGGAACCAACTTTTTTGCTGTTCTCAAAATTATGTATGTATTTAAAATTTCCAATTAAAGTAAAACAGCACGAATGTTAGCACAAACACATTCGCTATACGCGCTATTTCAAATGCAAACTAATTTGCATAATTATACCCCAAAAAAACTTTTTGGTGCTTCTATACACACACACACACGCATAAGTACTGGCAGTGAAATTAAAAAAAAGTTAAAAAAAATCATTATGCCTCTGAAAAAATAAGGGACGCAATGTCCTTTTATGCTTAAATACGCACGCATACGCACATTTACTCACTACACTCATTTACATACATATATATTTATGCACAGTTTTTTTTACCATTTTTTTGTTTCTTTTATATATAATAAACATACGGTAAGTGTTCGTATGTATATGGTACATATGCATATAAGACAGTGATGGTCACACTATAACAAGAGTGCCTCAGCGTAAAATAAATTCCACATGTACAAGGTTAATAGCTAATGGTCATAGAAAATGAGCTCAGCCGATCATTGTGCACGCTGGGTGGCCACTACTGTTATATGGCCGTATGTATGTAAATCTGAGAGAGGCGATAGCGCACTCTCTGCTCTCTTTTGCTCTCACAATGCTTCAATTCTTCAATTTCGGGTAAATACGAATATTTCGCAGATTTTTTGTGATTTTCCTTTTATTATTTATAGTAATTATTTGATAAGTTGGAAATGAAATCGAAGGTGAAGACTGCAAATTGCAAAACTGATTTGAACTTTCCTCACAGTCAGCTTTTACACACACTGATTTCTGCCCGGTTTCTCTCACCGATTTTCTGTTTGGTGGCGTGGGAGGGGAGACGAAAGTTCTCCGAGTAGAAGATGGTCTATTCTCACATAGTTAATTTTAAAGCACATGCCCCACAGTGAACTCAACGCGGTCTCGATAGAAGAGCCTGAAATATAGTCTAAAACAGAAGTGCCCACGGCTTATATACTTGGGCACATTTGTTTTTGTAAAAGCACTGAGGCATAAGCTGAGCATTTCTCATCTCTCTTCTTTGCCTATACCAAAGCAACAACACTATCGTATGTTTTGTTGGTCTTCGACATAGATTTTGTTTCTGTCTAACGTATGAATTTTATAATAATAAAGTTTATATGTGTTGGTGTTTGCACTTTCATAAAAAACTTTTGGGCACCCGCGGTCTAGAGTTAGAATTGAGGGTGGGCTGGACTAAACCAAAGCACTCAGTCTCAAACACCGTTGTACTATACCTAAGATAGAGCCAGTGGTAGAGAGGCAAATAAGATCTCTCAACCTCGAACTTCTTTGTTTCACTGATGTACCTTAGAAGCTAAGGAAAAGGAAGAGTATGGATATTACTCATACTCAAGACATCACTACCTAACAGCCTTAATCTGATTCTCGTGAACTCCGGACAGCTAAAAAGATAATGCTCTGTTGTATCGTCGCTCTCAAGACACGATTGGCTGGTTGAGTCGGTGATGACGTCCATGTTAGCCATAGGCTGATCACATGTGTTGTGCCCTGTGATGACACCCACCAGTAATCTCAGGTTTCTCCTGCTCAGTTTCAGAAAAAAATTCCGCTGATTTTCTATTAAGTTGTCTCACTGAGTACTTTGCGGTTCTGCAGGAGTCTCGGATCATTTTTCTCTATGAATAGAACCCATGAAGTCGTTGATACAACGCATGACCTCTCTAGAGCTTACTCCAAGAACAAGTTCCAGACCCTGGAGTACGATCTCTGGACTAAACTATTGATCTCGTTTCGGGAACTTGACATCATATCCGAAGTGGATACAAGGATTATGTGGAGTGCATCAAGAATAGTGAGCACTGGATTCCGTCGCTTCCGCTCGCATCGCTTCTTAACGGACTTGATGTATACGCCTGGATGTGAACTGCAAGATTCTGTAAAACACTAAGAAGGGGGTCCACCACGAAGCACCATAGAAGAGGGGAAAGTACTGCTATCTCCCTCCCCCTTAGTAATAAGCATCCGTTTAGATATATGGCACCTTGTCGCTGAGCCGTTCCTGAGCCAGGTTCAAAAATAATTTTTTTCTCAAGTTACTTTCTTGATCTATCTAATTTGATTCCCGCTCGTCCTTAATGGGTTAATCCATCGAATATCGATGTCTTCAACATCATATTGTCTGACCGAAGAACACATCGAGTCGAAGATAGCGTTGTCAAAAGCCTCTTCAATATCGACAAACACTCCCAGGGTGTAGTTCCCTGCTTTCAGCAATTGTTTACCTGTACTCACACAGTCGTGAAAAGCTGATTCTCAGGATTTTCCACTATGATAAGCATGTTGTCACAAGTTGAGAGGGTTTTGACTCAGAACCTTTAGCCTGATGTGCTTCTCTACAATATCTTCCAGGCTTTTAGGCAAAAATTATATCAAGCTTATCGATCGGAAACTTTTCGGTAGAGCGTAGTTATCCCTTCCCGGTTTAGGGGTAAATACAACTTTAATCGAGCATCAAGACGTGGAATATATCCGTGAGCGAGACAAGCAATGAATATCATTTCCAGAGCCTTCATAAGATTTGTCTCTCCCCGGTTTAGCCGAAGGGTGCAGGGGACTTCAAGTCATCGAATGTCGAAAAGGCAAAGCTTAAAGTCTCTTCAACAATCCTAGAGGTTATATACCAGTTGAGCCTTCTGGCACTAGAGCCAACCTGACCAGGAGTATTGACAACGCCCTAAAGATCAGCTACCCGGCAACCCGGGAAGTGCGTTGCAAGGCGTCCATCATTAACTTTTGACCTGAAGTTGTTGTAAGAGCTATCGGGCTTTAAAAGTAGGTCCAGCTTAGCCATTCGATCCCTTTGAAGAACTTAGCATAGCCTCGCCGAATCCTTCTGACCTTTGGTTTCCAAAGGGGTTCAGGAAGCCTAAATTGGAAATGTAATTCCTTTTAAAAATATTAATCAAAAGAAAAATTATTATGAATTATTTCATTTATTTAATTCACTAAATTTTGCTTTTCATTTCAAGATGTGATAAATATTTAGTGTATGTGAGTGTGTGTGTGTGTGTGGTAAGTACAATCGGCATACATGATTGTTTTCTTTAAGTTTTTTTTTATATTTTCGGTAGTAATTAATGTGCTTAACATACTGCATAATTTGTTAACCAGTTTCCGTTTTCCATCAAAAAGTAATTTACGATTTTAGTTGTATAACGACGAAACCTAACGTTCAAATTAAAAATGAAAGGATAAAAATCATAACGAAACGAAACGAACTAAGGAACGAACGAACGATAACATGCGAACATGTATTATTACAAAGTATTATAACTTATACTTACTATTATTTCTTTTATTTCTTTTATTTAGTTATGCAAATATCTACTTACATACTCAAAAAGGAAAATTTACGCAAACGCCTATCGAAAAATAAACTAACTAAGTATGGGAGAAAAAATATGCCTACAATTTAAATATAATCGAAATTAGTGACTTAAGGTCATTAACGCATATATCACAGTAGGGACTAACATATACCTTTAATACTTATATTTATGTACATTTATACCCAAGGGGAAAATTGTGAAATATTTTCGGGGAAAAAGCGATACCTTTGTATTTCTTGAAAGTTAAACATAGTCACTAGTAGGCAGGGCCGTAGCCAGAAATTTTTTTCGGGGGGGTTTTCATTCGAAGAAAATATTCATAAATAATTTTTATCAAACTGATT
The DNA here is from genome assembly GCA_963691655.1 of Toxonevra muliebris. Lineage (NCBI taxonomy): Eukaryota > Metazoa > Arthropoda > Insecta > Diptera > Pallopteridae > Toxonevra > Toxonevra muliebris. Next base: position 78,953,549 of record OY829328.1, on the reverse strand, counting down.
TTTAAATACAATAAATTAAATCGATGATACATTTAATGGACCCTATAAAATTAAAATTTTAGGAAAAATTTTCCGATTTTTTTTAATCTTAACCTCAAAAAAATGGCTAAAAGTGACAAAAAATTCCCAAAAGAATCAAATTAAATTTTTTCAAATAAATATTATTCAATGTGCATTCAAGAGAATTTTTTTTTATCGTGAGGGACATAATTTCATTAACTCATTGACTTCCCACTTCTGATGATGTACCCAACCTCAAAAAAATTACCAAAAATAGTAGGCTCATTTTTTTTTAAATGATCATTAATTAAATTGGGAATTTGAGCCATTATCAATGATAAGGAACCCGGATGAGGTTGGCTTATATTCCCTAAATTCGTGAAGTCACAGCATTGAAAGAGATCTTTCAAATCGTGGTGCTCTGAGCAATAAAGCGTTAAAAATTTTATTTTAAGATGGGTTTTGGTAATAAGATGGAGTTTTTACGAAAGAATTTTTCACGTTGAACACGAATCTGAGGTCAAAAACTTCCCATCACGTCACGTTTTAGGAAAAAAATGGGGTTCAAGCAAGTCTTATTTTACAAGGATCCGATAATTTTTTCTATTTTTATTAATTTTTAAACTTTTCAAACTGATTCAGGACGAAACCTAAAATCAAAAACAGTTACTGACCCAGAAAAACTATGAATGCAGGAGTGCTCAGTATCACCTTCTCTTTTTGAATTACCACTTTCTTGCTAGCTGGTGCTGATATCGCCGACTTTTTTTTTGTTGTATTACAAAGAGACCTTAAGGGGGATTTCATACAAGTTCGTACGAGGAACCTATTTCCTGGTAAAAGGCCTAAAACGAGGCAAGTCACACATTGCGGCGGTAGGAGCAAGTCGCTCTTGTTTACAATAGGAACACAATTTTTTAATATGGTACCTCGATTACATAGGATTTGAAAAAAAAATAGTACTATGTCGGGAACTGGAGGCAGCATATTTCTTGAATTTAGACTATCTGAACTTAAATCCGAAGTTTGATTTATGTAGCTCATGGAGTCAGAATTTTTTTTTCTAACCTCAAACAACATTAGGAAAATCAGCCAATTTTTAAAGTGTTTCAATTAAAATGTGTATTCTGATGGGATAAATTGGACTTCGGATTCAAATTCAATGAGTCAAAATACTTGGGATATGGTTTTATACTTCATGTTTCCGATAGAAAACTTTTTCCTTTTTTTTTTTGTGGTCCTGTGCTATGTAGGGAAGACATGAGCTAAACTTCTGTAAAACTATGGTAAGGTGAAGAAGAAAAGAAACGAGTCATTGCAGGAGCAAAGAGGTTCCAAATTGCTCACTCTCGACTGTTAGATGAAAAGACGGATTTACTATCTTTCTGTGGTTATATTTCTAAATAAGCCAACGCTTCTGTTACGAAACCCACTTTAAAATCGGAGGTATTGTGTATTGCTGTGTCTGTCTGTGTTCCATGACACACTACCAGCTGTTACAATTTTAGGGGATCGGCAATGATCTTCATCAGATCTAGAGTCATCTGTGATTTTAATAGGAGAACAAATAAAATCTTGAGATTTCATGCATTTGGTGAGCTTTGATTCGAGTGTTGGGATGTGATGGGTTAAATTGGGCTTTCATTATTGAAAGTACTAGCTTATCCAAGGAGAGGGGGGAAGGGGGGTTATGTTTTAGGTTTTCAGGCTAAAATATTCACCAAAATTAAGAGTGAAAGATTTAAAAAAAATAACCAGGAGAAAATAGAGAAATATATATGTATGGCCTCGTGAATGAAAGCAAGACTGGAGTTCCAGCTGCCTCAGGTACTACATGGATTTATACTGATAGCTAGGAAGCGAAGCCTTGATTAATCTTTTTGTTACTTTTGGTTTAAACATATAGAGTAAGACTCCAAAATCTGCATATTTTTTACACAAAAAGAAAATCTCCAATCAACTATATGGTCAAAAAGCGTGAGGCGCTGTACAAATTTCTAGCTGTAACTTGATAAGTGAAGAGTATTTGCTCCTGGTGGGACGGTCTAATTATACTACGTTACAATAAAAAAAATTGCTTACTGGGAATTTTAAATACGTCCGCAAACTTGGACTTAGGACCAAAAAACCGATTTTAAAGGGTCTCAGCCTATTTTCGTCGATTATTATTATTATTATTATTGGGGTAGGGCACTGCGACCTTTAAGATCTATTGTGCCCCTTTATGAACTCATAGTATTTCCAAAAGTCCAGCCTCCAGTAGAAATTTTAGTATGGATCCTACTTCTATAGAGTTGAGATTATCATATGGTATTTGGTGGTTACCCAGATTTCTTTTACGAATATGCATAAGTGCGGGGCACTGTCCTAAGCTGTGCTTTGCAGATTCCTTATCTTCTCTGCAAAACCTACATGATTAATTAGCTATAATTCTCAGTTTTGTTAGGCGATAGTTCAAGCTACAATGATCTGTTAGAATTCCTGTAATGATTCTAAGACTATTCTTTGACAAATTCATACATTCGTTGTTGAAGCGTTTTAGGTTATAGGTTCCTAATAGTTCATTCGAATGCTCTAATCCTTGTCTATGTTCCCACTATAATTTTCTTTGATTTTCTTCTACTTTCTTAATTAGTTTAGAGAGTGTTCCTTTACCTATTCCACAGAATGGGTCTGGACCTACGAAAGGAGTTGATGCTCCTTTCTTTGCTAGTGTATCCGCAGATTCATTCCCTTTAATCCCAATATGACCCGGAACCCAAAGGATCCAAACCCGATTATATAACCCAAGCGTATTTAGTTTATCAAGGCACTACATCATCAGTTTTGAGGTAACCTGGTGAGACTTAAGTGCATTGATAGCCGCTTGGCTATCGGTTAGGATAGCAATGTTTTGGTTCCGGTAGTTGCGCTTGAGATTAAAGTATGTACACTAGGGTGGGTCAAATTGTATGGGTCAAAAAAAGTAGATGTTTGGTACCCCCTAGTTGTGTTCTATTGATCATTTTAAGCAACTTTTCCACTGAAAGTATAGTTCTATTTTGAATTCCGAGCCCCCCAATTTTTGAATTACGATGGAAAATAAACATATTTTCCATACATAATGCCAAAAAAAAGGCCAAAAATCTTAAATTTTGTATGGATGGTACCCTTATTTTTTATTATATTGCACTGTAACTTTCAGAATCTTTTTTTTTTTGTAAAAAAAAAAAATTTGTGCGAAATTTCAAGTCATTACGATTAAAAATACGGGTACTTCCCATACAAATAACCCGATTTTTTGCCATTTTTATACATTTTAAGCCTTTTTTGTTCAAATTGAGTATCAAAACATAATTTTATCGGCAAATCAATGTCAGATTCGGTTTTCTCGTACCAAAAAACCCCCATAGCAAAATATTGTAATGCTGTTTCTATTTTTTTTAATGCTGTGTCCAAGTCGAATCTTAAAAACGTTGAAAAATTACCTATTTTCAAAAATTGGGGGGCTCGGAATTCAAAATAGAACTATACTTTCATTGGAAAAGTTGCTTAAAATGATCCATAGAACACAACTAGGGGGTATCAAATATCAACCAAAAATTTGACCCACTCTAATGTACACCTATCTATTTCCGTTTGAAAGATACTGGTGTACCTACCCATGGGTTCAGAGTATTTTATCCTCTGCGCAGATACTCCAACATCGGTTCCTTCTTCAGTGAGAGAACCGTCTGTGTACCATGTTATCATATGCTGGTCTATCTTATACGTTTTACATATACCTTCCCATTTCTTTTTGTTACTAAGTTCTGTTTTGAATCGTTTTTCAAAACTAAACTTTGGCTGCATGCTGTCTCTCGGTATAGCAATTTCAGGGTGCTGTCTCTCTAAAATATCAAACTTCTTTCGATTAAGCCATCCATTTGCCCCGATATCTTCACCAGACATCTTTAGGATAGCCCTTTTCATCTGGGATTGAATGTGAATATGAAGAGGTGCAAGTTCTAATAAGACCTCCAGGGATGCCGTTGGACAAGTTCGCAAGGCGCTAGTTATTAAGCGTGTTCATGGCCGTCTGCTGCCTTGTTATTACCGCCCAGACTACTGATCCATAAGTAATCATAGGGCGTACGATAAGTTCAACTCGATTCTAACTTTTTATAAGTCATTTAAAAATAAATATATAGATATTTTGAATGGACTTTGAACAATTGAGTATCGATCAAACACTGCTGAAGTTATAGGAAAAAATGGGATAAGACCCTTGAAGATCGGTTCTGTGGTACTAAGTCCAGATTTTGCGGGTATAATTGAAATCACAAGTATGCAGTTTTTTTTTATTGGACTAGACTTACAACATGCGCTATGTGTGGCACCAGTGTTTCGATTTTTTTGTTTTATTACAAACCACTTGAAAGTATTTGCGGATCCTGAAATTTTGGAAAGGGGGTGGGAAATTTTTGTTTTCCATTCTTTCCAAACAAATTTTCAATATAGTAGCAGCGATTAGCGATATTAGCCGATGATATATTTACCGAGGAAGTTCTTTGGACCCGTTCAGTTTCCTAGAAAATTCCTTTCACTTGTTTTAATTCTAAGAATGCACATTAAAAACCGCCTATGAAAAACACTCTTGAAGTCTATTTGGATTGCTTTTTTGCCCACTGGGTAAATAACTACATGTGTAAGTATATTTATGTATATGAGCACAGGTGAGCGAGTGAATGTGTGTGCATTTAAAGTTCACGTGAATTTTGTGTAAATTGCACAATGGGCGCATGTAACGGTTAACACTAATGACTGTGCACCATATCCGTTTGACCAATAGGTCATTGTGGGAAAAGGACAAAAAAAAAAAACAAAAAAAAAAAAAGGTGAGCGAAAGGTTGAGAGGGGGAGAGGAGAGGTGGGGAAGGTCTTTTCTGAATATGACTTTTGACATATACAAAAAGTTACTCGTATGTTAATGTGAGTTCGCATGAAGTATGCATAATTTGGCAACACACACTGATAAATATTCAAATTAAGCTTTCGTTTTTATTATTATTATTTGTTTTTTTTTTTTTTTTTTTTTGTATGACCAAAAAGAAAAACTAAAGAAATTTTTTTCTGTTCTCAAGTGTGTCGTATATTAAAAAGTCATTTACCAAGCACAAAGCAGTTGACATTTATAAAACTACAAATAACATAGTCAAGGATAATACATAGCAAACACATAAGGAGTGAGATTGAAAAAATCTTAACACATGTTTTACCTAATAATTTTTTTTTGGGTGTAAAATTTCAAAATTTCTTTGATCTAGTTATCTTTGAAAAATATGTCAGTTGTTATATTTAATGACAAACATGTTGATTTATTGTGAGTTTGATCAAAATGAGTGAAGAAAAAGAAGTACGTCTTAAAATTATTAAAAATTTTCCAAAAAAATCCAAATTGGTCCTACAAAAAATTGGCCAAAGAATTGAAGGTCTGCCGTCAAACTGTTTCCAATGTTATTAAACAGTTTCAGGAGAATTTGACCATCGATAGGAAACCTGATTCGGGAAGAAAACAAGGACCACATGATATTGGGAAAGCCAAGAAAATAGAAAGCATATTGAAAAGATCTCCAAACACATCTGGTAGAAAAGCTGCCCGGTTAGCCCAGTGCTCTGACTATTTGTTGCGAAAAGTTAAAGCCAGTGCCGGTTTGAAAACACATAAAGTCCAAAAAGTTCCAGACAGGAATGCTGCAAAAAATTTAGACGCCAAAAGTAGGACTCATTCATGTTGTATAATGGACGACGAAACGTATGTACTGGCAGATTTTACGTAGCTTCCGGGTCAAAATTTTTATATTGCTGATGCTCGAGGAAATGTCGAAGAACAATTTAGAATGCAAAAGCAGACAAAATTTCCTAAAAAATTCCTGGTATGGTAAGCTATATGCAGTTGCGGCCACGGCAAAAGAAGCAAGTCATTTGTTACAGTGGGCTCTATAAATACCGAAATATACATCAAAGAATGTTTGAAAAAAAGACTTTTTCCTTTCATAAGAGAGCACAATGTGTTCACATATTTTTGGCCCAATTTGGCATCATGTCACTACGGCAAGAAAGCTCTGGAGTGGTACCAAAGTAATAACATAGTTTTTGTACTAAGAGAGGCCAATCTCAATCCTCCAAATTGTCCGGAGCTAAGACCAGTGGAGAGATATTGGGCTCTTGTGAAAAGAAACTTAAAGAGCACAAAAAAGGTGTCCCAAAATATCGAAGATTTTAAAAGGAGAAACTGTTCCAAAAAGTTGTCTGAAACAACTATAAAATCTCTAATGGAAGGCTTATCAAAAACGGTCCACGAGTTCATAAATAGTGGTTAGAACTATAAAAGTTATATTTTACTGTAATTTGTAAAATATTATCAATTAAATAAAAAAAACAATGCATGTGTGCAAGGCACGCAAGATATTTGATGTGTAAACAGTTAAGCTAACTGAATGTCATATACATAAGCTCACATATGTATAGCCATATATAGGGATTTAATGTATAATTTATATGCTTAGGTAATTCAAATTAAAACAATTATTTTATAAACTTAAAAACTTATTAGATATCATTATCTTTTATATATAATAGCCCAATTCACTATATATTGCAAATGGTCTTACATCATTGCAAATGCCAATACACATATATTTGTTGTTGTGATAGCATAAATATTTTGCAATTGCACCAAATCGTGAATAGGGCTGATATGTTGTAGTTGCATTATTTTTCTTTTACTCAATGCATCGGGATCTATATGCTCGCATATACGCAGCTTCAATCGCATTCTTTTTTTTCGCGCTTTAAGTTTTTCTTCCTGTCGATTTGAAATTTTATTAGATGTGAAAATTTTACATAACGTCGCCTGAGAATTGATTTGGCGTATAGGTATATGAGTTTGTATACACATACGTCAAATCAATTCTCAGGCGACGATAAGTGCTTTCCACATTTAACCTTAGGAAGGCAACAGGGATGACTAGTCACCCCACTACTTTTTAAAAGCATCGCAAAGAGAGTTGTCTTAACTGCATTTAATAAAAATAAAAAAGAATGTATTTTTATTGAAGTAAATAAGTGATTTTATAATAAATAAGTCTGATTTTTTCTGTTTAACATATTTGCTATTTACATAGATAAAAAAAGTGTTGTCTTTTATAATGCCGTGATTTGCTATCATTATCCCTACGTTTTGTTTATACATTTATTGAAACCTAGATTCCTTATTACTTATCATTTTGTATTGTTTTTGTATTTTAAAAAATATTTAATTTTAATCCAATCTAACTAACCGAATGCAAAACCTATTAAACGTTTGTGTTTGCTACGGCGATTTCTCTGCTTGTATGGTATAGTCGATCTCCATACGTTTAACACCAACAAATAATTCTGCCACGAATAAATGTACACACACATTTTGTTGTCGTATGCACATATATGTGTGAGTAAATTGATCAAAAATAAACTAACAAACTCCGCTCGTAGTTTAATTTCTCCCTCTCTTCTTCTCTTCTCTTTGTTGTTTAGAGTAGCACAGTCATGCCGCGCAGTAGTGTGAGCGAGACGGGAACTGGACGTTACAGTTATCTTACATCTTACGATACAGTTATTGTTACATTTTACACATTTGAAATTTTGCCCATACCGTGAGCTAAAATGTTTACACATCAAAAGAAATCAAAACTCTAAGATCAACCGTTTAAAAATTATTGAATTTTATATAAGTTTAAGTTTTTTTTCGATCTCACTCCTTATATGGAAGTTCATGTATGTGAATGTATTTGTAATGGTCGTGTGTTGCTTGGAGGTAGCAGTTAAAACGGAAGTCGACCACATACCGGATATGCGTGAGTTTTGTAATATAGTCAAAGTCTATTATGACATACATAAGCATAGTGAAATATATTATAGATTTGCTTAGTAATTTTAACATAATTTCAGTTATACATAAATAGGCAATTCAGAAATGAAACTCATTTTAGAACTAAGTAAATATTAGAAGCATATGGGGATATTAGTTTTTGGTTTTAACTTAATGGAAAAATGACTGATTCAAGACGAGTTACTTAACTAGCTGCCTGGGTACACTTATTGGTATTACACATAAACAGATTTCGGTATGCAATCTCTTCAATTCATATTCCAAATTTATTTACTTTATTTGATTTCAGTTTTGTTTTTAAATTTGCAACACCAAATCTCGTGAGTTAACATTTCTTTTTATATTCATCACGCACAGTTTTACAAATTGTATGCAAATCTTGATTTTTATTTGTTTTACGTGATTGGTTAGACATTTTAATATTTTTAGAGCGTTAATTTGCAGTTTGTGGTTAAATATAGGGCCATAAAAATTGGCGCATAATTCGCATATCCTTAAATCGAAAAAATTATGAAGCGGTAAAGGAAAACATATAGAATTTATAACTGAAAGAAAGCTTTAAAGCAGTAATCTCCTACTGCTTAGAATTTCGATAAAATGAAGTAAAATTGTCGTATGACTAAATGACTTAAAAACTGAAGTAAATGAGGAAGCTCATTTGACTCCTTAGAAAAGTTGGAAAAATAAAAGGACTTGTCACAGTGACTTGAATTTAAAAATTTGTACACCTGATTATTTTAAGTTACTAATAAAGAAAAAAATGTTTTTTTTTTCAAAATGAGCGTTCATTTGGGGGTGTTGCCATTAAATATCTTAAATCAAGTTTGAGAAGCATACTGTGTTCAAAGACCTATAATAAATTTTTATAGGGCATATTTTTTTAGAACATATTAACCCTCTACAACCCTTATTTATGGGTCTTTATGGCCCATGTGGCAGAAAATACCCATAATTAAGGTAGATAGACGGTTAATATGTCCAAAAAAATATTTCTCATCAAATTCTGCATTGGGCCTCTGAACAACAGAAAGCTGTTAAATTAATAATATAACCAAAAATGTGCAAAAGCTGAAAATCGATTGATTAAACCAAAATATTTGTGACTTTGTAGAAAATTTTAATTTTTTAAATTAGTTTCCCTTCAATTTTTATTAATGTTCAGTTACACCTAGCAAAAATTTCATAATTGTTTATATTTGTTTTTAAGTTGAAACAAAAAAAAAAAGAAGAAACAATTTTGCATATGCAAACTGAACTGACAGGCTGAGAGGAAAAGCGGGCTAAAATTTATATAAGAGCAAAAGTGAAATAATTTAGAGTGTCAGTGCAAGAATGGCATAAGTAATACGGTTTAAAGTGAAAATGAAACGCCTTAAAAGTAAGAACAAAAATGGTATAAAAATTCTTTCAGAGCAAGAACAGCATAGTTCTTTATTCTGTTTTCGCTCTGAATATATTTCGTTTCACTTTTGCTCTGAACATATTTCGTTTTGCTTTTGCTCTTAAGTAAAATTATTCCACTTTTTTCTGAAAGTAGAAGTTATACCACTTTTCTTCTCATCGTCTCAACTGACAGGTGACTCTTTTTAATAATTTGAAATCTATCGCATTAAATTAGTAGGTGCTGATTTTTATTGTTACCATGGATACCTAAATTATTTTCATTTTTGAGAATTATATAGTTACAGTTTGCTTAAAAATGCCGTCGAAGCAATATATTCACCGCGAGCTCGTTGTACAAATTTACAAAATCAATGAAAAGCTTGGCAAACAAATTTACAGTGAAGGTGTTTTAAAAGCGATTTTATATAGAATTCTTAAGGTCATGAAGTGAAAAGAAAATGTGGAATAATTATTGGAAAGTCTCTATCTAAGCTTAAAGTTAAATTTACCAATACCAACGTAGTAGCCAACGTGACGCAGCTGCAGAGATGAAATGCGATCAAAGTTATATCTGCAAAACATTGGAAAAAACTTTAAATAAAGTTTCGAAAAAAATCAGATCGCCAGGGTACACTGTTGAGCAAATATCCACAATAAAATCACAATGCCGATGGATGCTTCGAAATTATCATATCATAAAAAATCATACGTTTTAGACGATGAGAGTTAGTTCCCGTTCAGCAAATCTCAAGTGCCTGAAAATATTCGATTTTATTCAAATGGTATTTATAAATGTAATTCCAATGCGAAATTAAAGTGCAATCATTAATTTTAACTTTAGGTTTTGCTCTACATATATTGCAATATTCGAACTAAATTGACTTGCAGTAAGCCATGAAGTATACCAGAAGGAATCTTTGGGAAAAACATTAATTCATTATCTGAAAGAGCATCACTCTGATGGCAATTGTGTCTTCTGGCCTGACAAGTAGAGGTGGAAAGCTATAGATGGAAATATCGATAGTCCATGACTATCGTGGGCCATCGATAGTATGCGACACTATCGAACTTTTTCGAACTTCGTTTCGTTGTTTCCTCGATTTTCGTTCCATATCGCAAAAATGGATGGTTTTAAGACTTTGTTATGTTCTGAGACCCTAGTTTATATTCAAAAGTAATCAGTTTTGTTTCACACATCGACATCCGATTTCTATTGCAAATGCCAGTTTTTGAGATTTTATGAAAAACTTACTATTTCGACAAAAAGACCCATTAGAAGGAGAGAAGGAGAGAGGGATGACTTTGCAGTGTTAGACAAAAATTAATTACAACTTTTTCTTTGACAAATTCTCAGATGTAAACATCGAGAAATGTACGGTTATATCCCAAAAAGGCAGAAAACGGCAAATCTTGAGCACCAAAAACCGACTAGCTTCAACGAGCTCTACCGAACGCCCAACAAAGAGTTTTTTCAATATCTTATTTCGGGATTTTATTGTTAGGTCAAGTACTTTTCACCTATCATAGTCGTTGCGCTAGATCCGAAATTGTGTGTTACCAATAACAATTTTTAATTTTTGGAAAATCACTGAATCTAAAAATGCCACACAAATTATACAAAAGATTTATTTTCGAAAACTTAAGATTATAATTTTTTTATGAAAGTTTGATACTTTCGATAGTACCCCTTGTTAGTATCGCAAACTATCAATAATATCGATAGTTTCCCACCTCTACTGACAAGGCATCATCACATTCCATCGTGAAGACGCAGGACTTTTAAATAAGCAAAAAGTGAATTTCGTACCAAAAGAGAAAAAACCCACAAACTTGCCTCAATGACGTTCAATCGAAGATCTTTTTTTTGGAAATTTAAGTTCGTTGGTATACAAGAATAACTGAAGTGTAAAGAAATCGAAAAAAGTATTTGTGCTTTCGTAAAATAGACAAAATGGCTGTCCAACGGCCCTTCAGGTATCCCAACAAAACTTGAATTTTATTTTGATTAGTTTTTTTTTTTTTGGGGGGGGGGGGAGGTTGAAAAGGGAGGGGTTTTGAAATTTGGAAATGTTTATTTTCTTCCACGATCGTAAGTCCCGTTCACACTTAAACTCATTACTCTAACGAATTTAAAAAAAATGGAAAATTATTTGAATAATTCAACTTCAACTGCATAAATTTCAAAACGATAAAAATTCTCACGGTCATAAATGTCACTGACATCTCTCACATTTCTCATTCAAAGCAAGTAACGGAATTTTGCACATTTTCTCCCGCTCAAAAAATTTCTATACTCAAACTGTGCTTATGAGTAGCAAGGCGAGGCAGTCGAATGAACGAATCTTCTTTAGGTCGTGCATAAAATCACCCTTCCACTATTAAGAAAATCAAGCCAATTTTGCGAAAAAATTTGCAACCCTCTAGCATGCTCCCTTCACAACAACCACACGAACCCAAACAATAATATCCTTACGCAATTTTCGCTTTGTTGTAGTACAACAAGAGTATGATGAAAAGTGAAGAGAATGAATGCGCATTATTTGTGCAACCTTTTCTCTCCAACCGAAAAGATTAAAATCCAACAAGTGCGTTCGGGTTTTTCCGTTTTGTTGCTTACCCTTGCAAATTTTTCCCACTCTCCTCTTCTTTAGTAATGCAAAAAAAATAAAAAATTGCATTGCATTTTTACCACTGCATTTGAGTGTCGCGTGTTATTGTTGTTGTTTTTTGTTTTGGTTTTTTTATGTTATCCTTTTCTTCTATTGTGTGTGATGTACACACACACTCTCACACAGTCACACAAATAGCGAATATTTTAACCGCACTAAAGTGCTGCAGCAGAGAAAGTAAAATGTAAATTTTGCGCATTTCGTTAAAATGCATTTGCATAACAAAAAACAATAATAACAACAACAACGAAATTCTCTATGCACAATAAAAATGCATAATTGCACAATGAATGAATGCACATCAACAAAAAAACAAAAGGAAGAAAAGGATATTTGCAAATTTTTCACACCCATCGCATTTAGATTTCGAAATTTATTTTGACTTGGTTGCTATTTTTTATAGCATGCGATATTTTATGTATTTCGGTAGAAAACCAATTTGACGTGTGAAATATTTTTAATCGCAAATGTCAACATTTTAAGAAACTGCGATCAGATTGGGCGGTTGTTGCTAGGGTGGTCAATCTTGATCTCTTGTCGTTCTAAGAACTAAACTTCATCTGCTTGTGAACGTTTTCATGAAATATTATGTCAAGAGGCGTAAAAGCAAATGGCAGAAAGTGATTCTCTAGGGTGTAAAAATAGTTTCAATTGTAGCGCAACGCACCTAGTGATGATTCGATACAAATACATATTCGATATAAATCTTATTGTAATACACCCAGGGTAAATAAATGTTTTTTAACCTTACAACGCCCTGTGAGAAACTATGTGGGCATTCGGTTGTGGTTTTGGCTTTGGGAGTAGGATATAATGCATGCAGTCTCTCTTGGCTTGTCAGCTTTATAGTCTTATATTGGTCCTCTCTACATTCCCTTATGAATTCCCATTGATCCCAACAAGATTTCAGCTCCGAAAGCAAGTTCTCGTTCCAATCATTTAATGTGCTTCATGCCTCAATACTACTATACAGAAGATTTCTCTTAAAATCTGTAACCAGTTGCAAACTGTCCTTGGTTTTTTAATCGTGTTTAAATTACTGAGGAGGGGCCCAAATTTGGGTTCTTGTATAGCTTGCTTCCTTTCCTTTTGATTGGCGTGTAGCAACTTTTCAATGGGGCGTTGATTTATGATCCATAAGGGATCAGAGGACACCAAAAGGAAGAATAGTGAATTTTGTGGGATATTTAATTTGCAATGTTCCAAAAAACTTCTGATTCTGCACCAGCCTTCATCTTATGGTAATTTTAGAAAATTGTAATTTTACAGAATATTCTTAGCTACTGAAACGTGGGAAGAGGAGGTGAGTATTTGGTATTGCCAGACTTTGGCTAAAACAGCAGTTCTCAAACTTTTAGGATCGAAGAACACTTTGCAAAATTAGTAATTCCACCCCCTCCAACTCGGCGATTTTTTGACTGTTCTCGATTGTGCAAGATTCTTAGACATAAACGATGCAAAACCAGCATACCTAGACCATTAATGCATCATACACATTGACGACGGCAGCTACACGACTACATCTGCCAAATTATAAAAAACACATGTTCTTATGGAGACGATTATTTTGGCGACGACACGACCACCGACCGCAATTATGGCTGTAGCCAATTTTAAATCTATCTCTAATTTGACAAGCGACAGAGAGAGAAGAGAGTTTGCTTTTGTTGTTTTGGCTGCGTTTGCTGCAGGTGGTGCTGCTTTCATTGTGTTTAGTAGCTGACTACAAGGCGACAGTTATAGCCCACAAAATTTCGTAGTCGTGTATTCGTGTAGCTGTTGTTGTCAATGTGTATAGTGATGATTCGATACAAGTAAATACAAGTAAAAACTCGATACTTTTCATTCGATTCAAGTACTTTTTTTACTCGATGCTATAACAAAAGTATTTTACTTGGTATCGGAAAAAAGGGTCAGTATCGGATACTCGATACTTATGGAAAATATTTATTTAAAAAACTGAAATATTGCTATACAATATTTAAAATTGTGGATCATTTTATAATATTTTACAGCAATCAATAATATATTTCAAAATGCTACTGCAGAATTATTCAAAATATTTCAGTCCATATTGCAATATTTCAATGTATGAAAATATTGCAGTACAGTAAATTGAAGTTCTAGAAAATATTGCCGGCCATGCATGTAGAACATAATGTTTATTGAAACCTTTTCATTAAAATAAAATATTTTTAACAAGCTTTAATCTGTTGATTAGTTTTCCTTCTATTATAAATTTTCTAGCGATTTGCTAAATTAAATTAACTTCATTTCTATATGATTCACGTGTTTTCAGTGGAAATATCTCAAAACCATGATTTATTGGCGAAAAACTGGTGTTGAGTAGTGTAAACCTGAATGTTTTCCCTGACAAGCACTTAAAAAAAAGAAGAGTAATTTGTCTTTTTAAACGAGTATTCGATACAAGTACATATTCGATACTTTTTTCCGATATTTTCGGTAGCATCGATACTTTTATTCGATACAAGTAATGAGTAAAAGTATCGATACTATGTAGGTATCGAATCAACACTAAACGCACCTTACACTAGTGTGTAGTTTTCACTATGTCAAATTCGTTCTAATTTGCCAACCCAAGCCCATATAGGAGAATCTCTCTTTCTCTCTCTCTCTCTCTCTCTACCATTGTATATGACATAGCGCAGTGACGAGGAATAAAAGCCAGTGCGAGAGATTGTGATTTATTGTAAGTTCGAGAGAGCAAAGAAGAGATCATCGGGTGGTGTTTTTTACTTGAACAAATGAAATGTTGTTGTTTCTTTGTATGTAACTGTGTGCTCTCTTCGGATTACTCTTCAAAAGGGCAATAAACGATTGTTACTCTAATACTTCAAAAGGAGTAATAAAGACAATTTCTTCTCTGACGTGAGAAAAACCAATACAATAATGGTCGAGTTAACACATCCAACAACAAAACGACTAAAAATAACGGTTAGTTTATTTTAAGTAGTAGAAGGATTTTAAGTAGGTATAATTTGGAATCATTTCGTTGTCTCATTTGAGGGGAAATTTTTTGAAAAATCGCCAATTTATGAATTTTGGCACGAAGTGAGTCAAACCAAAAACACACTCAGTCAAAGGACTGCTATCGGAAGTTTACGGTGAATATACTCCATCAATTAAGACCTGTGAATTCTGATTTCGACGTTTTAAAATTATTATTATTATAAGTTAATTTTGACGCGAAAGACAAAGAAGCCCTTGCCAAGTAATAAATTCAAAGATGAAGAATTGGAGATGTTACTCGATCAGAACTCATGTCAAACGCAAGAGGAACTTGCAATAACATAGGGAATTACTCAAGCAGCAAAATCCAAGCGCCTGAAATCATTGGGGTGCCATACGACTTAAAGCCGAGAGACGTCGAAAGGCGATTTTGCATGTCTGAGTTGCTGCTTCAGCGCTATAAATTATGAGTCGTTTTTGCGTCGAATTATTATTGGCAACGAAAAATGGATTTATTATGACAACCACGAAGCACAAGAAATCGTATGTGAAGCCCGGCCAATCAGGAATATCAACGCTGAATCAGAATATTCATGGAGCCAAGGTAATGCTCTTTATTTAGTGGTGGGATCAGAAGGGTGTCGTTTATTACGAGCTACTAAAACCTGCTAAAACTATTACGGTAGAGAAGTATCGAAATCATTTGGTTCGTTTGAAGAGAGCAGTGATCGAAAAACGACCAGAATATGCGACCAGGTACCAGGAGACCGTAATTTTCCAACATGGCAACGCACGGTCTCAAGTTTGCTAGGCTGGTTATAAACTATTTAAAAAATAGTGAATGGGAAGTTCAGCCTCACCCGCAGTATTTACCAGACCTTGTCCCGTCTGACTAGCACTTATTTCGATCGATGCTGAATGCCTTTATTGGAATACGCTTTACTTCCGTTGAAAGTATCATAAATTGGATTGATTCGTTCACAGTAGCGCTGTCCTAGTACTATCGGGGGCCCTGAGGCAAAATTATTCCGGGGCCCTTAAATTTTTTTTCACTGCTTCAAAGCCATAAATGATGGGCGGTTTTTTTTTTTTTTTTGCCTTAAAAATGGTAAAATGTCATAGCTTCTGATGGAGCGAGAGCTAATCATCTTTGTTTAAAACTTAGCGCCTTTTTTGAATGGAGCACTGATTTTTCTGTCGTATTTACATATCAAACAAAATCAATCCAATCTCAAGCAAAGCTTCCATACTTAAATATTTTACCAAATTTCTCGTTCCTCAAATATTTTTATTGTAAATTAAAATTTTCTTCATTTCAATTCATTTGATTTTCATTTATTTCAATTCTTTTTCATTTTTATTCATTCCATGTCAATAGAGAGCATAATATTTCAACTTTCATTTCAGCTCTCTCAAATATATACATATATATATATACAAATACATATACAAATATGTATAAAAAATATAGAATATTGCTCCTTTCCTAGACAAATATGTACATAAGTACATGCATACATAAACCAACAACTACTCTAATCCTTAAAATCCTCATGCCAAATTGTAAAAATAAAGAATTCGTGCTTTTTAGATTGAATTGAGTACAGAGTAACAAAACGAACGGTAAACAGTACGTTCTTGTTCTTCTACATTTTATTTTTCTTCGCTGCTCATCGGTCGTCGGTCCTTGGCGTCATGTTGTGTGATGTGTTTTGCTATTTCTACTCTCTAACTCTCATCCTTCTGTGCTTTTTCCTCCTCACTCCTTTGTAATTTTTTGAATCTCCACTGTCCTTCCCCCCACTACCATTTGCTTTCCTATTAGTAACTTTTTCTTTACAATGCATCTCCGCGTTATTTTTACCATAGTATTTCTTCTTCTCCAACTCCAACAAATTTCTTCAATTCAGGTCTCTTTCTCTCACTCTCTCTCTCCCTCTCTCTTTCCACACAGCACTCGATTCAATATCCTTCTGACGCTGATGCGATATTTACATGCAATAAAAATTAACGTTAAAAGGACCAAGTGTAGCCGGATGAGAAGATGAATTTTTAGCCTCTTATGTTGCAGCGTTACAGTGGAACAAATAAACTAAATTCACGGGTTATTTTTAATTTGATGAGGGTAAGGTAATAATGCTTTCTAGATTTAATTCTACTTTAATTTAAACTAACTCCTCTAGGATGACCAAATGCGTTTTGGCAAGGACATTACATTAGACACTCTCAAGTCAACTCAGAAGAGAGCTAACAATATACGAAGGTGGCATAGGTTTCAAGCAGATATGATGGAAAATTCATGTTGAAAATTTTTCAGAACCAAACCTCATATTTTCTTACACACTGATGTTTCATAAAACTCATTACCTAATTTCAGTGGATAAGTGATTTTTTGTTGTGCCAAATTTTTTATTTTTTACTTTAGGAAGCTGGACATTGCAATTTGCCAGCCAAGAGTTTGTCCTACGTAGAAAAATTTGTATTTACTATTTTTGACCGTGTCGAGCATTAAAACAGGGACCCCTGTGCAATAGTCTGAAACACTGACCACTAGGCCATGGCGAACACACGAACGAATATTAGCGTTATACTAAAAAGTCGGAGTATTCGGTTGGCTTCGCTTACAAGGTTGTGGCGATCTAGTTGAATATGTGTAGAGAACGAGTTCAGTACGAGTAGAGTATGAGTAGAGAACCAGCGGAGAACGTGTAAACAAGGAGTAATCTGAGAGTATAGTGGAGAATGAGTGTAGTACGAGAAGAGGATGAGGAGAGTATGAGTAGAGAATGAGAACAGTATGAGTAGAGTATGAGTAGGGTATGAGTAGAGTATGAGTAGAGTATGAGTAGAGTATGAGTAGAGTATGAGTAGAGTATGAGTAGAGTATGAGTAGAGTATGAGTAGAGTATGAGTAGAGTATGAGTAGAGTATGAGTTGAGTATGAGTAGAGTATGAGTAGAGTATGAGTAGAGTATGAGTAGAGTATGAGTAGAGTGTGAGTAGAGTATGAGTAGAGTATGAGTAGAGTATGAGTAGAGTATGAGTAGAGTGTGAGTAGAGTATGAGTAGAGTATGAGTAGAGTATGAGTAGAGTATGAGTAGAGTATGAGTAGAATATGAGTAGAGTATGAGTAGAGTATGAGTAGAGTATGAGTAGAGTATGAGTAGAGTATGAGTAGAGTATGAGTAGAGTATGAGTAGAGTATGAGTAGAGTATGAGTAGAGTATGTGTAGAGTATGAATAGAGTATGAGTAGAGTATGACTAGAGTATGAGTAGAGTATGACTAGAGTATGAGTGGAGTATGAGTAGAGTATGAGTAGAGTATGAGTAGGGTATGAGTAGAGTATGAGTAGAGTATGAGTAGAGTATTAGTAAAGTATGAGTAGAATATGAGTAGAGTATGAGTAGAATATGAGTAGAGTATGAGTAGAGTAGAGTATGAGAAGGGTATGATTAGGGGAACATAGAATTATCTCCAAACTCTCTTCTTCCATTTACTTAAAATGGCCTCACAAAACCAAATTTCACAGTTTTCATGTGCCGTTTTCTCGAAAACCGTCTGGAAATCCGAACCCAATTTACAGACGAATAAATGTGAAATCGGCAGTCCCTTTTTTCTTGTTGCAAAAAACTTTCACATCTAACCGATGGACACAAAAAAAAGGCGTGAGTTTATTTTTCAGGTAAGCGCTAATTGCTCCCTTTAAAGGCAGTCGAAAAAAGTGTGTCTGATTACTTAAAATTTTACAGTAAACACCACGAAATATGGGTTTAGAAACTAACGAAATCAAGTTTCAAAGGTCTTCATGTGATAAATATTCAAGAATGGGGAGTTCATCTGCTTCTATATGTGGTGTCAAGTTTTCCAAGACGTGAAAAGGTCTACTAAAGTCCACATGAATCATTCGATCTAAATTTAAGTTTTATAGAAGTATGCGTAGCTTACGCATATTATAAAAATTGTAGCCCACTGTGTGCGAGATGTCACTCACATCGAAACATTTCGAATTGAAAAACAAAGGCAAAAAATATATTTTTAAAAATCCTTCACCTTCGTTTACAACAAATGGCTCCCCGAACGACCACGTTGCGACCAAATTAAACAACAACAACAACAACAGCAGTAGCAGGAAGAACTAAAAATATACTATAACAACGGGAATGGAGTAGGGAAAAATGAGATTTGAAATAACTTGAAGGAAAAAAAAAGAATTTGTTTTTTTTTTTTTGTTTATAAGAGTAGAAAAATAAAGAAGAAGAAAATCATTTGCATGTGGATTTATAAATAAAAAGTATAAAAAGGGGGATGATTATTAAATGGGTGGCATGTTTCACTATAAATACATACAAACATACACATCCTTACATACATATGCACATACATTCAAAGAGTATTAACTAAAGATGCAGATAGAAAATGCGGAAACGGATGTGAACACTGCGTCCATCCATGCAAAACGAGAATGAAGAAAGAATAATAAAATAAAAATATACTTACAAACATACATACAACATAAACATGGAAGTAGTAAGTAAGTAAGTAAGTAAGTATATGGATGCAAGTAAAGTAGTAGGATGACGATGGGAGCTGGGCACCTTATTGGTGTGACAAGTGAAAAGCAACCAAGCTTATGTAAAGGACAATGGCAAATAAATGCGTGGGAGCGCGACTGGTTGGAGTGGTAGTGGATGGACTTGGGATATGTGTGTGTGTGTGTGTGTGTGTATGTGTTAGGGTATATGTGTGTATTGAAGAACCCCACGAGGCACTTCATGCAGCGCACTGAATTATGCAAAAGAGTATTGTGATTTCGACACAAGAGGGTGGTAACAAAAAGTTGAGGGTGCTCGCGGAACAAGAGACGGCAACGGATTGAGTAACGCCACATTAAAAAGTTTTTACTTGACATCAAACCAACGGAGCTGAGGTAAGGGCGTTGGAGCAACAGCAGCAGCAGCAGCTGTAGAGTAGTAGGATGAAGAAGAGTGGAGTGGAGTGGAGTGAGGCAAAAAGCAAGCAACTTTCAGGCTAAGCGAAAGCACGGAGTCATGACATGTCCGTGTTTTGACTGCTATAACATTTAAGCATAATTCGAATTCAAGCAAACAGGCCTGACTGCCTGCCTGGCCTGCCTGATCCAAACGAGCGAACGACCAACAGGCCGGCGGCCAACCCACCGACCGTCGAATATGCCGCTGTATTTTGCATAAGAAATGAGACAAAAACGCACAAATTTTTTGGTGTTTCTCATTTTCTTTAAGCACCACAACAATATTTTCTTCCATTTTTTTTTTTTTTTTTTTTTTTTGAAAGAAATTTGTGAAGGTTTTTTCTGATGCCAGTGAAAGCGTTGGCGTGGCGCTCCTTGTGGTAATAGGGAAGAGTATTTTTTTTTTTAATACAAGCTCTCACACTTTTGAGATTAAAGTGTAAAGCGAAGTTTTGAGGCTGTGAGTGAGTAGCTGAACGAAAAAAAAAAAAAAAAATAGAAAAACTTTAGTCTGCTTTGCTTGATGGTAGTGGTACGAGTAGAGGCAGGTAAGTAAGCAGGAGTAGGTTGTTTTGTCAAAAACTGTCACCGCAAACTGTTGGATTCTGTAGGGTGTGTGCTTAAGTATGGACGTAGAAACTTTTAATATATGCAAAAATTTATATATGTATATATATTTGTTTGCTCTTCTTCTTCTTCTTCATAGACTCTGGACAGATAATTTCTTTTAACTTTAATTATGTGTGCGTTCTAAAAAAATAATAATAAAAAATTATGGAGTGAAAGTCAGTAGTAAACATGTTTACATGCCTAGAAGTTATTAGAAATTTTTACTGTTTGGATGGTTTCAGATCTTGAGATAAACGAACTTTGGCTAGCTGCTTAGACAAAGCAGAAATTATTGACAACAAATCATCATCGTTTATTTTCATATATTGCATATATTTTCTACATGGATCTCTAACTTCTTAATATGTTCTCAATGCTTGTTAATTTTTAAAAATTATTTGACAAACAAATTTGATTCAAATAAAAATAGTGGCACAAAAGCTCAAAATATGCGGATTCGAATAGTTGAGTTTTAGTTCCGAAGTATTCAGATAGTCTGAAGTACTCAGAAACTTTCGATCTATGATTACATACAACGCTTTTACTGTAAAACATGAGGCTTGACACCAAGAACGACACATTGAACATATCAAAGCCTTAAGACACTGGCACATAGAGTCCGTTGTGTACGTGAGAGCGAAGTATACAACTGACACGAAGTAAGCGAAGGAGAGAGGTGACACAAAGCATACGTTGCCAACGGATACACAATCATACAAAATTAAATCAGCTGATAGCTGCAACACACTCAACTCTCTTTCAACGTATGGCAAAGTTGAGAGTTGCCCAACTTTTTACGTTACTTCAAGGCAAGGCCGTATTTAGGGGGAGGTTTTGGGGGTTCCGATTTATTATTATTTTATTATGCTAAACTTGTCCGCCATATTTGATTTGGAATTTTGAATTTTTAAAATCTCACTGCAGATTTGTAACTAGCGCCCCTTAAAACACTGCAGACCATTGCACTTTTCATTATGTCTAGCTGTGAGTGTGAGTAAGAAAAAATCCGTTCTTTGTAAATTTTTTCCTGCACCCGTAGACATAAACACATCCCTCTGCTTTAAGGGCGCATGAAAACAATATGACTTAGGGTTTATTTGAAAGGGCATGATTTAGCCTTTAATTCCCAATTTTCCAAGTTTCTAGCACGTCAGGGTTCAGCTCTACAATTTCTCAAAAATGGCCAAAAACGGTATTTTTAGGGATTTTAGTCCCAATTTTTCTAAAACGTGACGTAATGCGAAGTTTCTGACCTCAGATTTATTTTCAGCATGAAAAATTAATGCTAGGAACCATATTATTCGCCAAACCCATGCAGTGCAGTGTTATTGGATCAGCTTCAAAGTTTTTGGAGACAATCTTAAAATGTAATTAATTCTTTAACCCATTATTGCTCAGAGCACCCCGACTCGGAAGATCCTTTTTAATGCTGTGACTGTACGAATTTAGGGAATATATGCCAACTTCATTCGGGTTCCTCATAATTGATAATGGCCCGAATTCCCACGGATAATCATTTGAAAAAATTAGCCTCTGAATATTTTTAGCATTATTGGTCATTACTTTAAGTTAGGTTAGGTTGGAGTGGCAGCCTTCTGCTTGAAAGCACACTTAAGCACATAATTAGGCTCATTGTGATACCACAGTACGGCGCGACTCCCCCATTTACGGAGTGGAGAACCATGAGGATTCCATAATGAATCTGGCTATGTCCTTAATATTTATGGATGATAGCTCGGACAGACTAGTGAAGAAAGGTGAACCCAGGAGTTTTAGTCTCCTCCTGGCCAGGGATGGGCATTCGCACATGAAATGAAGGACTGTTTCTTCCTCCTCCTCAGAGCCGCAGCCCCGACAGAAGTCATTGAAAGGCAGTCCAAGTCTTGCAGCATGTCTCCCCATTACGCAGTGTCCCGTGAGCACCGAAGTCGTTATGCTGATGGAGCTTCTGCTTAGGTTGAGTAGCTGTCTAGTACGTTTATTGTCCATAGTGGTCCATGTTAGCCTGGTAATACCACAGGTATGCTCCGCTACCCAGGATCTTTTTGCTTCCTCAAGGTAGTTTTGCTTAATGGCTAATTTAATAGACGTAAGAGGGACACCAATGGTGCAGGAAGGTGATATATCTGTAAGCTGCGAGCCCTGTTTTGCTAACTCGTCGGCATTGCAGTTACCTGAAATATCCATATCTCCAGGCACCCAATATAGGTGGACCTGCGAGTGACTCGACAAAATGTTGAGTGAAGATCGGCAGTCGAGAACAAGCTTTGATGTAGTGAAAACACCGGCAAGGGACTTGATTGCTGCTTGGCTGTCCGTGTAGATGCGGATATTCGTATTGAATGAATCGTTGCGAATAAGCCACTTGGACGCTTGATAGATAGCCATTACTTCCGCCTGAAAGACGCTGCAATGGTCAGGAAGTCGGAAAGAGAGTCTGAGATCTAACTTACTAGAGAAGATGCCACAGCCGACTCTTTCCTCCGATTTGGATCCATCTGTATAGATGTCAATTGAATTGTCAGTGACCACCTCGTCATTAACCCATTCCTCTCTACTGGGGATATGGGTGAAGAACGTGTGGTTTAAATTAGGGGTAGAGCAAATGTAGTCTACGTTAGTTGGTACGGACGTATCGTGGATTAAAATCTTGGCATGGCCCAGGTTTGACCGGGTCCAGCGAGTTAGGGCACTGAGTCTGACAGCAGAGCACTTAGCTTGTTGCTTGACCAGAAGTGAGGTTGGCAACCAATGAAGGATTGCGAAGAGAGCTTTCGTGGAGGTAGTACGGAGGGCCCCAGTAATCAATATGGCTGCCGTCATTACTTTAACTTTGGGTAATGGAAAGTCAAGGAGTTATCGAAATTATGTCGTTGACGTTAAAAAAATGCATTGGAATTCACATTGAATAATATTTATTTGAAAAAATTGAAATTGATTATTCTGTAAATTTTTTGTAATTTTCGGCCATTTTTTGTAGGTTAAGATTAAAAAAAAAAAACTCGGAAAGAACAATTCCTAAAGCTTCAAGGCATTTATCCACTCTTGTTCCTTGACTGATAGGGTCCATCAAATGCAACATCGTATTTAATTTATTTATTTAAACATCAGTTTCATAAAAACTATTTATGAATATTTTCTTCGAATGAACCCCCCCGCCCCCCCCCGAAAAAAAATCCTGCCTACGGCCCTGCTTCAACGTATGCGTTGTGTATGGCCCACACATGGGCGCAAGGAGGTTTTCTATCAGCCACACTGTGGAATCTCCTAGTAGATTCACTTTTCGTGAAACTCACTAGTGCAGGTCACCCCAATGTTGGTTACGCTGATGATATCTGTATTATAGTCAGTGGTTTAAACGTGGCATCACTATGTGTGCGGATGAAATCTGCTCTAAATGATGTTGAGGACTGGTACAGTGAACCAGCATTATCGGTCAACCCTGGGAAGACAGAGATGATGCTGTTTACAACAAGAAGGAAGCTGCCACATGAACGGTAGCCTACCCTCTTGGGCACACAGTTACTACCCTCCAATAGGGTCAAATACTTGGGAATCATTCTTGATCCCAAAACTTTTGTACACTGAACGCCAGGGCGGCGAAAGCCGTAAAAATAAGGTGGCAATGCCGTGGAATGTTCAGGCGGACTTGGGGTCTAAGCCCCAAGATAGTTCATTGGATATATCTACGCATTTTTAGACCATACCTAGTGTATGGAGCTGTAACATGGTGGCCGAAAGCGAGTTCCTTGAAACGCCTTCTGGTAAGCCTACAACATCAGGCATGTGTTGGCATCACAGGTGCGATGAGAGGAACGCCAACCGCCGCCATGGAAGCACTGCTGTACCTGTCACCACTGCATCTATTCATCGAGAATGAAGCCCGAAAATCTTTGTACCGTATCGGTACACTGTTTGAAATGAAAGTAATTTTTAGTGATGAATGTAGAGCTGGTAAGATACAGAACTTACTAAACCCACTCTTCCTGTTTGGAAAGGGTGCGACAGATACCAAACTTACTCCTTTAGCAAATGTTTTAACTGCATTCTCCCTGATCGGGACGAATGGGACAGTAAGGGCTGGACTGGTTTTCACCCAGGGTGCAATATTTTCTACACTGATGGATCCCTAATAAACAACCAAGCCGGTGCTGGTATATATTCTGGAACTAACAGGGTGGAAGAATCAATTACATTAGGCAGCTACACCTCGGTTTTTCAAGCTGAGATGTACGCAATTATTTACACAACACAGCTGATGCTGAATAAGAAATGGAATGGTAACTCTATTTTCATCCTGCTCGGATAGCCAGGCGGCCATCAAAGCCTGTTCAGCTTACATAGTTGCCTCGAAAATCGTGGACGAAGCAATTATCACGCTTAACAGACTTGCGAGAAGAAACTTAGTAACGCTGATACCTGACCACGCAGGTATCTTGGGTAACGAGATGGCAGATATGCTTGCCAGAAAAGGATCAACAATGATTTTTACTGCCCCGCAACCCGCCATTGGATGTAGCCCTTCTTTCATTAATCATGAAATGGAGATACGATTGCGTCAATCGCACTTCGACTTTTGGCGGGGACTGGATTCCTGTCGACAGTCGAAGTCGTTGATTGGCTCTCCTAGACAAGACAGATCTAAGTATCTGTTTAGTCGGCGTAGATGTGACTTAAGACTCATTGTAGGACTTGTCACAGGATTCGCCACAGTCAACGATTTCTTGTACAAAATCGAGGTCAAGGAATCGAGCCTATGTGATGCGTGTCTCGAAGATGATGAAACGGCAGAACATTTCAATTGTGAATGCCCTGCTTTCTCTGGGATAAAATGTGCTACACTGGATAAACATTTCTTGACTAAAGTGGACCTGGCTGTGGAGCGCTGCGTTAAACTCGTGACACAAGGCACCTGAAAAGTGTGTGGGCACGAGAGATCTGATGGGTTCATAAGAGCCACCCTCACCTCTAATGTTTCTATGCAAAAGTATGACAAGAAACTAGAGTTCCCTATTCTTAATTAATTTTCCACGACCTTCTTTGGTTGGTTGGTTGAGAAGGAATGTGGCTGGAACTCGCAGTGCAGCCGCCTTACTGTGGCGAGTTCTGAGCCCTCCAAACAAGAGCAGGACTACAACTTCAGCGTCCTTACCGCCCCCTCTCTCCCTACGAGGCAAAAGAGGCGGGAAGGTAGGGTAAATTTTTCGACTTTGGTTTACATCACCTGCAATTCAGGCTATGTTTATATAAAAATTGGCTTTCTCAGCCTCTCCACGGGGTGGAAAGGAGGTGAGGTGGGGCGGAGGTTTTGATTTTTTTCTCGTAATATACCTCAAGATCATGCTACGTATGAAAAAAGGGCGTGATTGAATATCATTTACATCTCCTACGATTTTTCGTATATCTGTCCAAGTTCTGTTCAAATTCGTAAACTTTAAATGCTATACGCGAACGGAAAATATTGTCCGATTCCGAGCAATCCGAGAATGCATTCGTAGGAGAATAAACCGTGCCCACATTAACATTCCTTGGGAGAGTCAAGCAACTCTAAAAGCTCGAAACTAAATTTTGTGGAATTGTTTTGAGCTCCTTTTAATCTTGTCAAAAAAAAAAAAAAAAGAAGAAATTATCTGACGAACGAAAATTGTCTGGAAGGACCTAACGAAAAGATGGGCACTAAGGTCCTTCATAGTTCCTGAACCTTTTTGCAGTGCATCAGCAAATCACACTCAAACGATAACAATGAATTGAGAAACAAAAACTCTCAAAGACTATTGGACTGGACTTGACGGTCTCAAACAGGATTTTATATTTTTTTTTAGAGGCTGTAGATCAACACTCAAGCCAGGACGGTCTGGGCATTACGGAATGCGTTTTCTATCGGCCGTGCAAGCAAGACGGGGAAACAGCCAACCGCTTTATCTCGGAATAGAACTTTTGGGATATTCTAGCTGATATTTTACATGTCAGGTTAGGCTAGGTTAGGTCATAGTGGCTGTCGAGAGACACACTTAGGCCTGAATGGACCTACAGTTTAACGCCGATTCCGAACGGCGGTGTGGCAATTTTTTATCATCTCGGTGGTTTTGCAATTATCAATCAAGGTGTGTACTTGTACACTTTCTTATAATTCTCATACACTTCATATTGATAGTGAATATAAGAAGGTTATGAGAATTAACCACCAGACGAAGCCGGGAATCGAACCCGAACCTCCCGGTTGAAAGTCTAGTGCACTACCCACCAGACTATCGAGGTCGTCTATGTCTACATATGTCAATACAGGAAAATTCCTTCAGTGAATTCTTGTTTTTTGGTTTTTTCTTATTTATAATTTTTTCTCATTGAATATTTTTCAATGTTTTCCCATAAACTTCAACATATTTTTTTTAATAGGATTATTTTGAAATTTATCTTCATATGATTTAGTAAAATGTATGGACAATAATTTCAACGCAACACACTTGCACTCATGTACCACTCATGTTGTAATATTAAATTATTAATTTGCAATCATTAGCATCCTGCGGCTACAAAAAAAAAAAAACATATATACAATAGTCATTTATACCTTTTCTTCTCCTTTTCTTCTGCACATTTCGGCATATCTTCCTACATATTCATACTTGAAGCAGCTAGCCAGCATTGAGTTGAATGCGACTCGGTTAGGTTCTCAAATTCATAACTTCAACTTGGCGCTTGTTGCAATTATACGTGTGGTTTTTAAATTGAAAATAATATTTTGCGCACTCAATTTCTAGCGATTTGTCAAAACATTGTTTATTGTCTTATGCATCCTGAGGATAGGTTTTGGCCATATCTATTCAACATATATACACGCATACACTCAACCACATTGTATAGGTATTAAACGATCTCTCCCTATCTCTTTCCATGTAAGATATTTACGTAAGCAAGCGGCGACGGCTGCAACGGCGGCGGCTCACTTTAACTTAATTGAAATATTTCAATAAAAATGCCCTCCTGTGCCCATTGAACATTGAACTTACACTGTGTAACTCCTTCTCTCTCTCTCTCTCTCTCTTTCTTCGCTCTCTTTGTATTTGTATGTGTGTGTGTGTGTGTGTGTATTTGTGTTGGCGGCGATGGCAGCGCAATCGGCGGCGGCTTTTCTTCAAAGACTTGCTGCACTTCCATCGTTTTAATAGAATTCAATGATCATTTCTATCGCATGCGATTTATTTTATTTCGATTATAATTTGAATGTGAACTATTCTCTTCGGCATACGAACTTACCATATTCGATTTTTTGTTGTTGCTGTCTTATGTTGTTGATTTGTTCGTGATCGTGATTTTGCTTATGGTATGTATCTAT
Source organism: Toxonevra muliebris (assembly GCA_963691655.1). Classification (NCBI taxonomy): domain Eukaryota; kingdom Metazoa; phylum Arthropoda; class Insecta; order Diptera; family Pallopteridae; genus Toxonevra; species Toxonevra muliebris. The sequence continues at coordinate 78,925,698 of OY829328.1, read as the reverse complement.
GAAAAAAAAAAATTTATTGAAGTTTAGGGTTTAGTGTTTTTGTGTGTGTGTGTGTGTGTGCGTTTAACCGCTAGGCGCCATATTACTTTCGAAATTGAGTGATTATTAATTTGCTTTTCGCGTATTTAACTAAAGAAACTTCTGGGAGGAATTGAAAATTCTAAAAAAAAAGAAATAAAATTCAATTATGTAAATACACGTGTAGAAGGTAGGGTGACCAGATGTTTACTAGCCAATCCAAGGACACCGTATTTTTTTGTTAAAGAAGACGTTATGTTAAGGAGTGAGGTTGATAAAATCTTAACACACGTTTTACCTAATAATTTTTTTTGGGTGTAAAATTTAAAAATTTCTTTGATCTAGTTATCTTTGAAAAATATATCAGTTGTTATTTTTAATGACAAACATGTTGATTTATTGTGAGTTTGATCAAAATGAGTGAAGAAAACGAAGTTCGTCTTAAAATTATTAAAAATTTTCAAAAAAAATCCAAATTGGTCCTACAAAAAATTAGCCAAAGAATTCAAGGTCTGCCGTCCAACTGTTTCCAATGTGATTAAACAGTTTCAGGAGAATTTGATCATCTCCACCATACTAGGAAACCAGGTTCGGGAAGAAAACAAGGACCACATGATATTGGGAAAGCCAAGAAAATAGAAAGCATATTGAAAAGATCTCCAAACACATCTGGTAGAAAAGCTGCCCGGTTAGCCCAGTGCTCTGACTATTTGGTGCGAAAAGTTAAAGCCAATGCAGGTTTGAAAACATACAAAGTCCAAAAAGTTCCAGACAGGAATGCTGCAAAAAATTTAGATGCCAAAAGTAGGGCTCGGAAATTGAAATCGAATTTCATACAAAAATATTCATGTTGTATAATGGACGACGAAACGTGTGTACTGGCAGATTTTACGCAGCTTCCGGATCAAAATTTGTATATTGCTGATGCTCGAGGAAATGTCGAAGAACAAATTAGAATCCAAAAGCAGACAAAATTTCCTAAAAAATTCCTGGTATGGCAAGCTATATGTAGTTGCGGCAAAAGAAGCAAGTCATTTGTTACAGTGGGCTCTATACAGGGTGACAATCGTAAAGTGACGCACACATTTCAGCAGTTATTTTCAAAAGGACGTACTTCCATTAAGTACAATTAAGTGTTAACATTGCTGAATATATAAGCATTCATTTGAACCCCACCTCATTCAATATAACCTCCTTTAGCCTGCACACATGCCTTCAATCGATCCGGAAATCGTAGGACTGTTCGCCGCAGGACTTCCTGATCAATTTCAGTCCAAGCGTTCTCTAATGAATTTGTCAGCGACTCCAGACTGTGGTGTTGAGATGCACAAGCCTTACTCTCTAAAATACTCCAAATAGAGTAGTCCATTGGATTCAAGTCTGGGGAGTATGGTGGCCATTCTTGAGATGTTATGAATCCAGAAAAATTGTCTTTTATCCATGTTTGCGTTAATTTTGACATGTGGGAAGGTGCAGAATCTTGCTGGAAAGTCCAGTAAAATGCTTCGATAAACAACCTGGTCAATTTTAACACTCTCTTCAACGAATATTAGATGGGTTCTGGCATTAGCGGTCATTTTGCGCATTGAAATGTTGTTCAACCTTGAAAATTTTTTCATCTGTAAACAAGATGTTTTCAACATTTTTTAACACGGAGGAGCGTAGCAACGCCATGCATCTTTGCAGTCGCAAATCTTTCTTTTTTTGTGTCAGATCTTGAGCTTTTCGCAGCTTGTACGGCTTAAGATTAAGCTTTGATTTTGCAATGGTTCGCACTGTTTCACGGTTTACTCCCACTTCCTTAGCGATTTTTCTCATTGAGCGCCTTGGATTTCGCTTGATTCGTTTACGAATTTTTTCTGTTAAACCAGTAGTGGCAACTGTTGAAAATGTTCCCCGGTCTCTATCTCCAAAACCCCCAGTTTCATTATATCGAATAATAGCTCGGTCTACCGTACGACTTGACAAATTTAAAGCCTTTGCAATTTGACGGCTACTATAATTTGCCAAATGAAATTTCATAATTTTGTTTCTTCGGAAAACGATGGCGCAGGTAATGGTGGATAGTTGTGAGAGCACCGCGTTACTATATAATCCGCTGAGTAGTTTTTAGTTGTCAGCATGTTTACAGGGCTGGCCAATCTACTAAGACTTGCATGAATTAGTCGGGGTAGTGGAAAACGAGTTATATTCCGAAACGGTCTAAGGAACAAGGCCTCAGCATCAACGCAGTGAAGTTAGACAATATTCTCTTCACTCGTCTGAGTGTTGCCCTGAGAAGAGAACCACTTAGACATTTTCTAAAATCTGAAATTAATATGCTCAGAAAGGTAAAATATATTAGGGTAAGCTTAGGTAGCAAACTAACTTGGAATGATCGTGTGGAGGACAAGATTCAGAAATTTAAGAGGAACCCTCTGTGCTCAACGGTTAGGAAAATATGTGCCCGTCTACCAGGCAGAGATGGTCGGTTTAATACATGCAGTAGGCCACCTTTTTTAGAAACAGTTCAATGGGGAGGGAACCTGGAGAAAATAAACCTGCTGGCCGTTGGCTAAAAAAGATTCAGCATATAAAATTGGTGGACCAGAACTACCCATTGCCATTGATGATGGGTTGGCGGAGGGCCTATTAGCACATCGTCACAGATGGTAAGAGGCCACTGACTTCAGGCAGGCAAAGACGGCCGTGAAGTGGTCGTGCGGAGAGTCACTCAAAGTTATCGAACTAAACCGAAGGACTTTGAGCTGACTAACATCGCTGACTACGGGCTATGGTCGTTTCTGCTATCACCTTAAGAAGATGAAACTTGTTGGATAAGGATGATACCTGCAGGTTGTATCTGGAGAAGCTGAAAAGATCGAAATGCAACCTTGGGTCAACCTACTAGAATATGCTCTCATTGACGCAGTATGCTCATTTTCGGAGCATGCTCGTTTACAAGTGCTCAGGGAAGATGCATCAGTAGGTATGGAATGAAAAGAGATCCGTCTGGTTTTCACTACCAATTAGTTTTATTTTTTTAATCGGTAAACTGTGATTTTTATACGAGGACGAGCGGCAAGCCAGTGATTGATTTCTGAGCTTGTACCGGACTTCGTCGAGGGGGCAGGGCGATTCAGTTTGTTGAGTGGTTTCTTCCTATAATTCCTACTGGTTAGTAAATTAGTATGTATTTGAGATCTGATGGGGAAGGTAATTGATTACACTGCAACTGCTTACGTCTGGCAATCAAATCAATACCGGTAAAAATTGTTGATGCAATGAATGTTTTGGTACAACATTAGCTTGCTAAGTGGCCGTCGGGTGATCATACAATTGAGCTGGCATTAGGATTACAATAAAAACTATTCCCAGTCGGAAATATATAAGTAATTGATCGATTTCTGGAGTTTTTTATTACAGACTTGATTCAAAATGATTCAAATAATTCTGGAGCCTTTTTGTTTATGTAAGAATAAGAAACATACGAATAATGTAGGTGAATGCTGTCTAGGTTGGAACACCTTTTGACTTTTGCTCATAACTTACTTTGAATTATGATATAGTTGGGAAGATCTCGCAAAACACAATGTTATTGCTGAAAATTATAAAATCATTGGATTATTAGTTTAGGAATTATGAGCATTTGAAAAAGAATAATTTAAGTCAAGATTGGAACATGCAATCTTAAACGGAACACCATAGAAAATCGATGAAAAATGGAGGGAAATGATTGAAAAAGGCTGAAATATATTTAAACATGGGGGAAGGAGACTTGAAATTGAAATATTTCTTTTTTTTATAAAATAGGAAAAAAAAAATTAATATTGGTCAAATATTATTTCGAATCGTAATTATGACAGACAAAAAAAGTTTGCCGTCATATCGGCGCATTTCAAATGCACCTCTTTCTGGATTCGATGCAAAAAAAAACAAGAAAAAAACTGTGTTCAAATCTTGACTTCACGCGCCATTTGGAATCGCATCCCGCATTCCACAAACGAGTGATGCGAACACCAAATAACGCTCTAAATTTCTAAATTATACTTCAGCAAATAATTTTTTTCAACTTATTTTATTGCTTGCATGTTGTTTTTTAATTTTATGCACTTTTTTTTGGCAATGTCAATCAGTTTTCTTTCGGTATTTGAACACTCGGTTTCGTGACACGTGTAAACTGTTCACGCTCTGAATTTTAAGTGATATGAAAAGTTTGCTGTCATTGCATCAAACAATTTTGCATACCCACGTAGATGATGCTAGTTCGAAAAAAACGGGAAAAACGTGGTGTTCTCCGTTAGACAGTGCTCCAACCTAGACGACATTCCCCTAGGTTTTTGTACCTATACTTGTTACGCTTCAACAATAATAGTTTTGAAAAAAAAAAACAAACCCTTCAATTTATTATCACTAGGTAAAAATAATAATTTCTATATCGAAGAATATGTTTGTATGTATGTATAGATAATTTCCAATTTCCAATCGTTTCATAATTGAAGAAATCAAAATTAATACAAGGAGAAACTACTAAAGTAAAACTATTATTAACTTTTCACGCTCTGGATATCTTAAACGAGAACGTTCAAATATAAATTTCTCAAATTGATTGAAGGATATGCATCAAAGATTTTTTTCATATTAATAATCGAATTTGATAGTTAAACTTGATTAAAATCTCATTGCACTTAAGCGTTTACCATTAAAAAAAAGCAGCAAAAAAAAAAAAAGAAGAGAAGAGAAGAGAAATAGAGAACGATGAAAAATTGATAATTGCATTCAAGTTTTTATCGTAGTTAAAGCAAAAATGTAAAGCAAAACTATCTGCACAAGCTTATAAAATCTTAAATCAGGAAGCATCCAAAGACGCATTCTATGAAATGTTCACACATTTTATCAACATCGGGATGGACAACGACGATGGCAAGGAGGAAGAAGAAGTAGAGGAAAAAGCTGAAGAAGTTTAAGCATTAGCAACTTACAACAACGAGTAATACGATAATAGTTATTAGAACCTATAACTAGAATAGAAGATAACTGATAAATGACTAAGTGGAGAAAGAGAGAGAGAGCGACAGAGAGAGAGAGAGAGAGAGGTGCCGCAGGAAGTAAGAGAAGCATAGGCTAAGCAGTGGCGGATACAGGAAACATTTTTGGGGGGGAAATAAAAAATAAAAATTCTCCATATGAACCAAAACGCCAAAACGCGGGCTGAAGCGTTTTTTTTTTTCGTTCGTGTATCGTTTTTTTTTTCTTTATTTCGATGGCAAATAATTTCAAAGGTATGGCCATGTGAAAACTTACTGGTACGTTACCCATTTAGGGGAAACCCTGTTCTTGTAGCAAAGCATTTCAAAATTTCTATGATCTATTTCCAAGGTAAAGGATCGTGGAATATATTAACAATAGGAAACATTTATTCAGTTTTCGATTGTTTTATAATGGGTCGAGAATTAGTAGAATTTTTAGAATAATTTAAGGTCGCTGATTCCTATCCTGTATTCAAATTTTCTCTTTTCCATCTGGGATTTTCTTTATATCGATCCGAAACCTATAATTTTGTTTTTTGTTTTTTTGGGTGGATTCAATTCTCTACCTGAGAATAGAACCCGTTGAACTGGTACTTGAGTCACGTATTTAAGAACTAAATCACCGAAAAGATCCATTCTATTTGGACAATCCATTTGGATATTTTTTAAGAATTTAATCCTATCTGGGAATCGAACCTGAGGCAGCTGGAAGTCCAATCAAGCACTCATCCACGAAGTAATCGTTGTAAAACGTCGTCGAGCTGTTTCTGAACTTGATTAGCAGCTTCTGTAGGGGATTCATTTGACGCTAAAATGGCAGTATCGTCTGGATAAGTAGCTATAGTAACACCATCAGTTTCAGGCAAGTCGCAGGTAAAAATCGAATAAAGAGCAGAACCCAGAACACTACCCTGTACTCCGATACTACGGATTTCACTTGACATTTGGCTGATGTTTCATCATTTACTTTGACATAGAACTTTAAAACAAAATAAAATGGAGCTGGAAGTAAGTTTTTTTTATCTGTATAACAGCCCTTGATGCCAAACTTTTTCGAATGCTTCTTGAATGTTCAAAAATATGGCAGAGCAATATTTTTTTGCATTTCAGAAAGTTAGTGACAATCAGGGATGCCGGCTCATTTTTTCTCTGTCCCCGATAACTCTCGAGAAATTCCCCGATTTTCGATCGAATATAATATAGTATAAGTATAAACTCGTAATTGTGACTAACTTCATATCTATCATACGCGCCTTTTTTTCACATTGACATCTATTCTATCTCGAAGAGCACCAAAAATACTGTAAGAATTGATCTGTCAAATAATTTTCATAATTTTACAAAAGTGTTTTACTATAGCTGAAAATGTCGAATTTCGTGCTAACAAAACAACATTTGCGGGAAGTTTTAATTTGCTTCTTTCATTTAAAGAAAAACGCAACTGAAGCACATCGTTTACTCATTGAAGCTTATCCTGACTGTGCTATAGACGTTAGAATGTGTCAGGTGTGGTATGCCCGTTTCAAAAGTGGTGATTTTGATGTTGAAGACAGGGAACGTTCAGGCGGCTCGAAAAAGTTCGAAGATGAAGAATTGAAGGTATTACTCGAAGAAGATTCATGTCAAACGCAACAAAAACTTTCAGAATCTTTAGTAGTTGATCAATCAACCATTTCTAAATGATTAAAAGCATTGGGAATGATTCAAAAGCAAGGAAATTGGGTGCCTTACGAGTTGAAGCCGAGAGACGTCGAACGACGATTTTTCACATGTGAATTGCTGATTGAACGACAGAAAAGAAAAGGTTTTCTACATCGTATTGTGACTGGCGATGAAAAGTGGATACGTTACGATAACCCAAAGCGTAAAAAATCATGGGTACCGTCCGGACATGCATCAACATCAACGGCAAAGCCGAACATCCATGGATCCAAGCTCATGCTGTGTATTTGGTGTTGGTGGGATATGAAAGGTGTCGTGTATTATGAGCTGTTGAAACCGAATGAAACGATCACTGGCGACCGCTACCGACTAAAATTGATGCGTTTGAGCCGAGCATTTAAGGATTAGAGGCCAGAATATGAGAATAGACACGACGAAGTTATTCTTCAGCACGACAATGCTCGACCGCATGTTGCAAGGCAAGTAAAAACATACTTGGAAACGCTGAAATGGGAAGTGCTACCCCACCCGCCGTATTCTTCAGACATTGCTCCTTCTGATTACCACTTGTTCCGATCGATGACACATGGCCTGGCTGAACAGCACTTCCGTTCTTTCGAAGAACTCAAAAAATGAGTCGATTCGTGGATAGCCTCAAAAGATGAGGAGTTCTTTCGACGCAGAATCCGTATGCTAGCAGAAAGATGGGAAAAGGTTGTGGCTAACGATTTTTTCTCCTGTTCCCCCCCTTCCCCCCTTGTATCCGCCCCTGGGCTAAGTTTTCTTTCTTTGCCTTGTTCATATTGCATTTCTAAGCGTTCCAACATTATTGACGAACGGTAGTGATCCGCGCGTAGCGTGAACTATTGAAGTGAATGAAAGTGCAAATTATGATTATAATCAAAAGAACAAGGAAAAATTACAAAAAAAAGAAATGAGGAAAAAAATTATAAAAAATTGATGAAGGTTTGTAGGTATAAGAAAAAGAAACATGCACGAACTGTGTACATTCAAGAGATACAAATTAAATTTTTCTTTTTCTTTCTAAGTTTAAAGAAAAACAACAAGCCCGAGCTCATTAGCAACACAGTAACGGTAAAGAAAGTATGTATAAAAAATTGTAAAAGAAATACACAACAAATTCAAGAAAACTAAGAAAAAAAATAAAGGAAAAAGTATAAATATACATAAATATACGACGAGAGAAAAATCAATAAAAACGGGAAAAAACTATGTAAAAAAAAATTATGTAAAAAAAATGGAACACCACTGCTAATGAGTAGAACGAACTCCACGATAAGTAATGAGCAAAAAACAAAAAAAAAAAAAACACACAAAAAAGGAAAAAAGAAAATTCCAAAAAAATAAAAAAAAAAAAACTGTTTTCCCCGAGGGTTGAAATACCCTGCACATAAAGAAATTATAATGAAGAATAAGAATAAGTAAAAAAATTAGTAGCAGCAACAGCAGCAGCAAGAAAGCTCCAGGAAGAAGTAATGCTGCCAAGCAAAAAAAAAAACAAGTAAAGATGTGTCCATTAGAGAAATCAATGGTCGGGAATGAGTTGGTAAGTTCGTAGTTAGGTAGGAAGAGGTTTGGGTGTTTCTGTTTTTTCCTTTTCAAATATTAAGGACGAGTTGGAGAATTTAAGTTAAAAATAAAAATTGTAAGCAGAAAAGAATTTTGTTCCTTGGAAGTTTTGAGTTGCTGATGGAAGATTTAGTAATGCCGATTCGACATATGAGAGCTGTTCATTTGGCAAACCGATTAAGTTTACAAAATAAAAAGTTGACAAAGTAGTAAACTGAACACTGTAAATTACACTATGCAACAATTAGAGGGTCAATGTCTCAGAAAAAAAACAAATCAATCTCAAACGACAGTATTTGACCTCAATAACAAAAGCTCTAAAATCCTTTTTTGCTTCACTGCGTTACAATTTTTGTTTTTCGGTGTTTAGAAATTTTGATTTTTTAATCAAAAATCGATTCAAATAATGAGAAAAATCATATAAAAAATGTTGTTTAAGGTGGTTCTTGTTCTGGGCGACCTATATTAAAATTGTTCGAGGAATATTCTCTTAGAACATTTTAACCCTCTAACTCGCACCAGTATGGGTCATTTTGGGTCCTTTTCATAAAAACTCCTTAAAAGCTAGGTTTAATAATCGATTCAAATAATGAGAAAAATCATATAAAAAATGTTGTTTAAGGTGGTTCTTGTTTTGGGCGACCTATATTAAAATTATTCCAGGAATATTCTCTTAGAACATTTTAACCCTCTAACTCGCACCAGTATGGGTCATTTTGGGTCCTTTTCTTAAAAACCCCTTAAAAGCTAGGTTTAAGGGGAGGTCAAGGGGTAAAACCTTCCACAAAAATATTTTCCGCAAATTTTTACTAAGAGTCACCGAAAACAAGTAGCCTCTAGGAGTCTTTAACTCCACATAAAAAAACAAAATTAAGTGTTAAGAAATTTATTTTTAAATATATATTGTAATAAGTATCCTTATAATATGTGCAGTAAGTATGGAACGTAGAAACCTTTGGCAGCAGAGTAATTTGTTATAATTATATAATAATATTTAAGTTACACCAAGGCGGCGGTAACTTGAGAAACAACCTTGCTTGCAATGGGATGGCGTGAAAAAGCCCCAAAAAATCATCTCATATAAAAATAGACCCCTCTGCGTATCGACTATACAAAAGAATAAAAATGCAGTAGCGACGTCTGTTATAGCGAATACATACACAAAAGTGCCATCTGAAGGGTAATGGCATTAAACAGTCAAATTCCCCACATTCCCCACACAACCGTTAATCTATCGAAACGTCAGCCTTCACACGATGATCCTAAGCAACGTCAAAAGATGGCATCTCCATCAACTCAGGATCGTTTGCGGTAGGACAATCATCTGTCTAAATGATAACAAAATGATTATCAATACTAATACTAGGAACGTTGCTTAGTAGAAGCCCTAAGCTCCCAAGAGAGTAGAAGGAAAAAAATAATAAAAATTTGATAAAATATGTCGGACAATAAAAATACACAGGCTTGCCACTTTCAGACCTTTAACCAAAAATAGCTAAACTGAATCGAAACTTACCACATCGCAACACCGGTTATTTTTCCCAAACGGTTTGAAAGATTATTGAACTTTATAGTGGAAATAACTTCTTTAAAAAAGTTAATTTTATCTCCAGTTTCTAATTCACAGTCAAATTCCAAAGAAAGTGGTTTTTATGTCTGTCAAAACGTGGCATTTCACAGGCTTGTGTTATGTGATTAATTTTAGAATTTTCCTTCATTTTTACTTTAACATTTTTCTGTTTATAAGCTTAACGGAGAGTAACCTTCTCACTGTTTACAAAATATGATAAGCTCAATGGAGACTAGCTTGCCCTAAGAGGTTTTCCACCAAACGTATTTTGAAACTTCTAACATCACGAAAAACAATAACCTGAATAATCTAGGCACTACGGTAATAGGGACCCAGAACTCAGATGGTAAAATATAATAATCCTCCTTCGACTAATGAATCACACACACAAACTAAGATGCTCAAAAAGTAATATGATGTTAAAGTTGACTCAGTCTTAAAGACCATTGTACTATACCTAAGATAGAGCCAGGTGAAGAGAGTAAAAATACAGGAAAGATATGCAAGCGAACTCTTCGAACTTCTTTGTTTCACTGATTAGCTTTAGAAGCTCAGGAGAAGTATGAATATTATTTATACTAAAGCCTGTTATCTGATTCTCGAACGTCGGACAGCTTCTGAAATAATGTCCAGTAGTATCGACATCCTCAAGACAAGATCGGCAGATCGGATCGGCTATGACGCCCATTTTAGTCATGTACTGATGACACCTACCAGTAATCTCAGGTTCCTCCTTCACAATTTCAGAAGCAATTCCACTGATTTCCTTCCTCTACGAATAGAACCCACGAAGGCATTGCTCCAACGCTGGTGCCGAGAATAGGCACCGGTTCCCATAATGAAATTACAGAACCTTAGCTTGCCAGTTTGACGGCCAATTCATTACCTGTAGTACGACAGTATCCTGGAACCCTATCATTCAACACTATTTAGTTTTTCCTTACACTCGCTGCCCAATTTCGAAGAGTTGACAGGATTAGCAAAAGCCTTCAGTACAGCCTGGCAATCACTACAGATGCATATGCACTTCCCAGGCCAACTCCTCTCAATTATCAAGCTCACTACGTCCAGGATAGCGAAAAAGCACGACTATCGCCATCTGTCCAGTGGCAAATGAGTACTTGATCTCACCATTCAAGAACCAACCGGGTCTAGTACCGTTTGAGGTTTTGGATCCGTCGGTATAGAAGTCCTAGCGGAAACTCCGGAGTACGATCCTTGGAATTAACCATTGATTTCCTCCCGGGAACCTGACATTGTTTCTTCTTTCAAACAGGATAAAAAGAACACGATTTTTTTGCTTTATTTTTCATATTTATTTTTACAACAACAACAAAATTTCATTTTTGTATTTTTTCGAATCAGACTGCCGCTCTAACTCCGATTGCCACAGAATAGCTGCAATTAAAACTATCTTTACCATCTTTAGTACTCAGCATTTTAATCCTAGAGCTGAAGTTTTGGTATCAGTGTTCGAACCAAACAGTTGGACCTAGATTTCGGCAGCACAATCGATTTGTTCATTCGATTGTACTATATGTAAACTGTAGGAGTTGAATTGTGATATAGGCATCTATGGGTTTCAGTGGTTTTGAAAATGGATAGTGAAAGTTAACGAGGTCTTCTACTGTTATGGCCGTTTCTCAAAACATTTTTCACAATTTAATTGCAAGTTAGCTATTTAATATTTTGTAGTGCGGATTTTTGGCAATTATTATTGATTTTTAAAGTACGATGAAAAAAATTTTCCTTGAGTAAATATTCTAAAAATTGTGCCCACTGCACCCGGGTAAAGAGATGCCTTCAAAAAAACTTAAGTCATCGGTGACCACGACACCTCAAATTACTTTTATCTAAAACAGAAAAATTGTTGTTTATATTAATTTGTAGGACTCTGGTTATCCGGTGAACTAGAACTCGATTTTTGTCTTAACAATTTAAAAATTGGAACTTCGAAAGATTTTTTTTCTATGATTTTTTGATATACACAAAAAAAAAAAATATTTAGGGTATTCACAAGATGCCGTATACTGTCGTATAAGTGTAATGTCGTATAATTTTGTATAAAAAATTAGGGATTTTAAGACAAATGAGAGGATACGACGCCGAAAAAGACACCTTGTGAATACACGAATGAAGTATTTTCTACAAACAATGGGATCACAATGCTAATTAAGCTGATAGCGACTGAAATGACACACAATCGTTCAAAGTTCGTACTATATCGGTTCGATCAGTCGTAAGAAAATGTGGTCATCGTTTTGAAAAACATGGTTTCAAGAAATAAGAGCACAAAGTTCTATATGGCCTGGCACTCAGCGCGGCATAGTCCACTCCAAAGGGCGAAAACAATCGTGAACAATACCAAATTCAAACAAACCTTTTTTGCCCATATTTAGTACATCCTGAATTAACGAAAAATGAGGAAAAAATCTATTTTTTTTAAGAGGGTGACCGAATAAACTATTTAAAAATATAATTTCTTCAAACATGCAGTTATGTTAACTATGACTCTGCAATTTTGAATTGAATTTCTCTTGAATAGAAGTTTTTGATTCTCTTCCCGATTTGAATTTAAGGAGTAAGATCGAAAAAATCTTAACATACATAAAATTCAATAATTTTTAAACGGTTGATCTTAGAGTTTTGATTTTTTTTTTATTTAATTGATAATATTTTACAAATTACAGAGAAATATAACTTTTATAGTTTTAACCACTATTTATGAACTCGTAGACCTTTTTTGGTAAGCCTTCCATTAGAGATTTGATAGTTGTTTCAGACACCTTTTTGGAACAGTTTGCTCATCTCCTTTTTAAATCTTCGATATTTTGGGACACCTTTTTTTGTGCTCTCTAAGTTTCTTTTCACAAGAGCCCAATATCTCTCCACTGGTCTTAGCTCCGGACAATTTGGAGGATTGGCCTCTCTTGGTACAAAAACTATGTTATTACTTTGGTACCACTCCAGCTTTCCAGCTTTCTTGCCGTAGTGACATGATACCAAATCGGGCCAAAAATATGTGGACACATTGTGCTCTCTTATGAAAGGAAGAAGTCTTCTTTTCAAACATTCTTTGATGTATATTTCGGTATTTATAGAGTCCACTGTAACAAATGACTTGCCATACCAGGAATTTTTCAAGGAAATTTTGTCTGTTTTTGGATTCTAAATTATTTTTCGACATTTCCTCGAGCATCAGCAACATAAAAATTTTGACCCGGAAGCTGCGTAAAATCTGCCAGTACATACGTTTCGTCGTCCATTAAACAACATGAATATTTTTGTATGAAATTGGATTTTAATATCCGAGCCCTACTTTTGGCATCTTAATTTTTTTTTTGCAGCATTCCTGTCTGGAACTTTTTGGACTTTGTATGTTTTCAAACCTGCATTGGCTTTAACTTTTCGCGCCAAATAGTCAGAGCACTGGGCTAACCGGGCAGCTTTTCTACCAGATGTGTTTGGAGATCTTTTCAAAACGCTTTCTATTTTCATGGCTATCCAAATATCATGTGGTCCTTGGTTTCTTCCCGAACCAGGTTTCCTATCGATGGTCAAATTCTCCTGAAACTGTTTAATAACATTGGAAACAGTTTGACGGCAAACCTTCAATTCTTCGGCTAATTTTTTGTAGGACCAATTTGGATTTTTTTGAAAATTTTTAATAATTTTCCGGAAGCCCCAATCACTGACAGCGTTGAAGTACCGCCGCCCGACTATGACGAGGTCTTAACAGCCATCGCTTGGCTGAAAAACAATAAGACTGCGGGTGCAGATGGCCTGCTTGCTGAGTTGTTTAAGACTGCAGGCGAAGAGCTCACAAAACGCATGCACGAGCTTTTATGCAGAATATGGTCGGATGAAAGCATGTCCAGTGATTGAAAGCTCAGCGTACTCTGCCCAATCCACCAGAAAGGTGATTCCACGATTCGCGCCAACTACCGTGGGAAAAGCCTTCTTAACATCGCATACAAGGTTCTATCGAGTGAAAGACTGAAGCCCATCGTCAACAAACCGATTGGACCTTATCAGTGTGGCTTCAGGCCTGGTAAATCCACAATCGACCAGATATTCACACTACGCCAAATCCTGGAAAAGACCCGAGAAAAACAAATCGACACACACCATCTATTCGTCGATTATAAAGCCGCTTTCGACAGCACTATTAGAGATCACCGATACGCCGCAATGTCTGGTTTTGATATCCCTGCAAAGCTCATTCGTCTTTGCAAAATGACACTGACAGACACCACCAGCGCAGTGAAAATTGGGACCAACCTCTTCGTGCCATTTGATACCAAAAGAGGTTTCAGACAAGGTGATTCTCTATCTTGCGACTTCTTTAACCTAATGCTGGAAAAAATAATTCGAACTGTGAACATCGACATCTCTGGCACTATCTTTTACAAGAGTGTCATGCTGTTAGCATATGCTGATGATATTGACATCATTGGCGTCAACGCGCGAGCAGTCAGGGCAGCATTCTACAACTTAGAGAGGAAGTCTCGTCGAGTGGGTCTAGTGGGGTGAAAGTGGACAAAACGAAATACCTTGTGTCAACAAACAAAGAGTCACGGCGTCTTGGACAAATTGTTGACAATTACAAATTCGAAGTCGTCAAGGATTTCGTTTATCTTGGATCCAGCATCAACACCAACAATAATGTCAGTCTTGAGATCAAGCGAAGAATAACTCTTGCCAACAGGTGTTACTACGGGCTCAGTAGGCAATTGAAAAGTAGGGCCCTCTCTCGACGTACGAAAATAACGCTCTTCAAGTCGCTCATCCTTCCCGTCCTAATGTATGGCGCTGAGACGTGGACATTAACCATCAACGACGAAAGGCTGTTGGGAGCGTTCGAGAGAAAGATACTTCGCAATAGCTATGGTCCTGTGTGCGTGGACGACGTGTATCGTATAAGATGGAACCATGAGCTGTATGAGCTGTACGCCAACATTGGCGTAGTCAAGCCCATAAAACTTCAGCGGCTTCATGTTGAGCGAATGGAAGAAAGTGCTCCGGGTAGAAGGTTATCTTATTCGAGCCACAGAGGTGGAACGCGCAGAAGAGAAAGACCTAATCTTCTCTTTAGTTAACGAAAAATGTTGCGTTCAGTACCAAAATTTCTGTGGTTTAAGGGCCGACTAATTTTCGGAGAAGGGAGCAACTCTAACTAAATTTGAAAGCTTAGAAGTGCATAGAGAGAAGTTCTTTGTTAAGTTAAAATCTGTCCAGGATCGTAGTAGTCATATAAAATAAACTTAGTCCAGAAGTTACAAAAAAAAAAGAAGCAATTTTAAATTAAATTTACCTTCCACCAAGATAAATCTCACAACAAAAGCAGACTAGCAAAAACAAAAAATACAAAAAAAAAAGCGATAATATTTACACAACCGCCAATTCGTCAGGCTACTTCAAATGCTCTCATAACAATAACAACAACAGCACATCACAAAATTTCAGTTTAGGCACTAACTAGCAATACACAAGTTAGAAGTAAAGCGCGAACGCTTATCATAATCTTTGCAGCAATTTAACGAAATTTCTAAGACACTTTGAAGAAAAGCTGCAAAATCTATTCCCTCACACATTTCACATGGCAGGCAGCTCGCCTCGAAATTTCTATTCATATACGATTACTGCATGTGGAAACTTATAATTTGAGCAGACACGGGAACAAACTAACTATTTGCTATACATACATATATATTTAACAAGCGCTAAAGTGCAGCGCTGCGTTCAAATAATAATAAGCGAAAACTATTTTCAAACTTATACGATACGCGATATGAATATGAATGCGCGTGCGCGCACGCTAAACATTATTATACGTTCAAGACGATCCGATGTGGAGGCTGAGGGTGGGTGAGGGGGGAAAATAATGGGTTAAAGAAACTAAAGCTGCATGAATAGAAGATGTAGAAGGAAAATGTAATGTAATGTAACACCACGTATTATGGCGCATAAAATGTTTAAATCGTTGATTTGCACGAAACTGTATCCATCATCTCGAAGCTGCAGAGCTTACAAAATAGAAGTGATCGTAGATGCAAGGCGATGCATGCGCTGCATGAAAAGCGTAAAGGATTTTACTAACCATGATGTAGTCGGGCAGCTAGCCAGTCAGCCTCTATACCCCTTTACACTCATACAGTGGGAGGAAATGCCAATAGTGCAATTTTTGGTTAGCGATACGCTTGTCTATTTACGTTCATTTTTGGTTTATTCTTTTGTATTGTTGAGTGTAAAATAAGTAGATGAGAGACAGACCGACAGACAGACACTACCTCGCGGTGGTTCGTCGCGCAATACTGTTGCTGCTGCTGCTGGTGCTGCCGCTGCAACATGCAGTTAGTTGCACATGGCACGCTAGTTAACAACAAGCGACGCTGGCCACACTCTTTATAATCACACACTCACTACTACTCTCTCTCTCTCCTCTATGAAAAGACGTCTCCGTTTCAGTCGTCATCATCATCATCATCATCTTTTGTGAAGCCCCCGGGGTCATTTGGCTTCTTAAATGCTGCGTCAAGTGTGCACGCGCGCGCGGCGTTTTGGCAACACTTACAAGTGCTGCTTCTTTCTTGTCTCCGGTCGCTGTGTGCTTTTAGTATGTCTGTCTTTGTCTAGTGCTTAGAGAGCTGCCAGATTGATTAAATTTTAAGTTCACATGAGGTGCAGAGAGGAACAGTGGTGGATAAAGGATTTGGTTTTAGTGGGGCGGCCCCCTCGCCCCACGCAGGAATGATTTAACATTAAAAATTTAAGATATATAAAGATTGTAATGAAAAAAGATTTCCGATTTCCGGAAGTTTTAGCAAAACTCACCAAAATTTTGTCTAAAAATCCGACTAAAACTCGGACCAAATTTTAGACTAGAAATCAGGCCAAAGTTCATACCCAAATTCAGATCAAACATCAAACCAAAAGCCAATCAAAAAATCGAACCAAAATTTAAACCAAAATTAAGAGAAAAATCATCCTGACATTCAGAACAAAAGATAGATAAAAAGTAGATCAAGAACCAGACTGATATTCAGTTCGAAACTAAGATAAAAATCATTCCGATATTCAGACCAAAAGCTGGATAAAATATAGACCTAAACTCAGATCGATATTCAGACCCAAAAAATCAAACAAAAATCATCCAAATCAACGCAAAATTTAAACCAAAAATTGTCTTAACATTCAACCGAAAATTTAAACCAAAACTCAGACCACAAATCACACCAAAAAACAAACCAAAAATTAGACCAGTACTCAGAAGTACCCAGAAGCAAACGAAATTCTGACCACAAATAAAACTAAAATTCAGACAAAAAATTACAGAAAATTACATACGAAATTTAGACCACAATTTAAGTAGATCAAAACCGGATCAAGAATCAGGCCGATGTTCAGACAAAAACTCAAATAAAAACCATCCAAACTATCTTACCAAAATTGAGATCAAAACTCAGATCAAACCAAAATTTATACTAATAATTAGACCAAAACTCAAAGCAAATACAAACCAAAACTCAGACCATAAATCGCACCAAAGAACAATCAAAAAATTAGACCTATATTCAGACTCAAAAGCAAATCAAAATTCTGTCCACAAAGCAGGGAAAAATTCAAGAAAAGACTCACACCTAATTAAGACCATAACTTAGATTCAGACTGAGATTTAGATCAAAACTCGGTTGAAAATCATGCCAATATACAGACCAAAAGTTAGATCGAAAACGAACCAAAACTTAAGATCAAAACCAAAAGAAAAATCATTTCGATTATACCAAAATTCGGATCGAAAGTCAACCCAAAATTTAAGCCAAAAATTAGGCCAGAAATCACATCAAAGAACAGATAAAAAATCGGATCTATACTCAGACTTAAAAGCAAACCAAACTTATGGCCACAAATCAGACCAAAATTCGTAAAAAAAAAATCAGACCAAAAATTAGACTAAATTTGGACTATAACTTAGCTCAAAAGCATATCATGAATCAGACGAAAAACAAACCAAAAATTCTGACCACAATCCAGACCAAAATTCAGAAAAAATAGTACCAAAGTTCCGACCAAATTTAGATCAAAAGCAGATCATGAATCAGACTAAAATTCGGTTAGAAATCATCCCGATATAAAAGTCAAAATTTGGATCAAAAACGGACCAAAACTGCTGATCAAAACTCAAACAATGATCATTCCGATACTCTAACCTAAAATTCAGACTAAAATTCAAACCAAATTTAAACCAAATCTTAGCCAACAAATCCCACCAAAGAACAAACCAAAAATCAGATCTAGATTAAGAACCAAAAGCAAACCGAAATTCCGGCCACAAACCAAACAAATATACAGGAAAAGATTCAGAGCAAAATTCACACAAAATTTAAGCAAACACAAAAAATTGGATCAAAAATGAGATCAAACTCCGTTCAACAATCGAGCAAAATTCGGACCGAAAGTCAGATAAAAAATCAGACACAAATTAGACTAAAAACTTGACCATAAAATAAAACTTAAAATCAACTGAAAATATCAAGGACAAAAGGTCAGCCAAAAGCTATTGAGCTTAGGATTGTTACGAAAGATATGCAAGAAGATCCATTAGGGCAGCGAACAATCTAGAAAATCAGAATCAGCCGCACGCTATATGATTTTTTGAGCATAGGGTCTGACGGTAAGCTGGCCTTCTGAAAGAACCAAGATCTCTCGGTTTAAAAATTATTTTAGCAGGATAAGTTGAATTTCCATTGACTTCTGGTATTTAATCATCGGAATAAAGACCCTGTTCAATAGACCCCGATCGATTTGTGAACTGTTGTGATTATCTCATAATACAGCCACACAAAAAAAAAAAGTTTTTTCCAGTCCGGGGGCCAGGCCATGTTTGTTATATGTTTTTGGGTCGCCGATCCGAGGTCAACAAAATCCAAAACAACAAAAGCGTATAGAACGGTAGTGGTAGTTTCTTTCAATATCTCTATTCAGTTAAGATATTTGAAATCAAATCCATAATTCTGGGTTATGATTTCAAATATTAGTAGCTTATATAGGATATTGAAAGATTAAGAACTATCACTAAGATCACTGATGAGGAATTGTGGCGGATTCCGAAACGGCCGTCCGATTAGCCCGTCTCTATATACATTGTTGTTGTGATGACTACATTTGTTCATTAACCTGTTTATATATAACTTCAAATAACGAAATTTACATGAACTTAAGTCATGACTTTGAAAATTAACCTCTAGATTTAATTTTCATAGTCTCCTAAAAACTATCAAAAAATCCGTCTGGGTTCCGACATAACTTCAAAAGACTTCATGCAATTTTGTTTTCGAGTCCGGGGTTAGACCAGGTTTATTATATGCTTTTGAGGTTGCTGCTGAATCCGAATTCGAGATTAAAAAAACTCCAGCATAACAGGTTTTCGACTTAGTTTGGAAAACGAGGTATTTTGCAGGTTCTGTCGAAAACCTGAAATGCTGGAATTTTTCAGACCACAGATTCGGATTCAGCGACCACAAAAACATGCAATTCACCCTCGGGCTCGAAAAAAAATTGCATGAGGTTATGTCAGAACCCTGACGTACTGGGGTTTTTTGGACCTCGGATTCGGATTCAGCGATCCCAGAAACATTTGGACCTCCAGATCCGAAAAAAAACATTTGTTTTTGTGTGGCTGCGTAATTATTGCTTCCGTTTTGGGCGTAAAAACTCACAAGGTTTCACTCATATCTCAGTTGTTCAGGATAAGTTTATGGGATTTTTTCTTGACCATTTTTGGAGGAAAAACCGCCGGTGAAATTTTCCTCGCGAATTTGCTTTAAAAAATACACTTAATATTTTGCTCAAATCCAAGAATCGAATACCGAAAAGAATAAAAAAAAAATATTACCAGAATGTGGCAACGTCATTTCATTCAACTCTCCTATAACTAACTATTTTAAAGTGATAAAAAAAACACGCGGCGGTCATATAAGTATGTATGTATGTATGGAGCAGTAGGCTCAATATTCATACACTCTATGGATTATTGCCTTAAGGATGCTGTCAATTTCATTGTTTTCCGGTGTCTAAATTGTAGTGTTTTCCACAAGTATATAATAATAATAATAACAACAAAAGCAACAGTATCAACTACTTACTATTACAACAACAGCAACAACAACAACAACAACAAGTACTCATACTTTAACTTGAAGCATAACAGAGATCTCAAACCACTTAACTATGTGAAATGTGAGTTTAAAGTATTTTGGCACAACAACAAAAAAGAAAGAAAGAAAGAAAGAATATATCGCCAACATGCACATTTATACATATGTATGTATGTAAGCAACATTTTGCAACCAACATCGACATCTGTTGCTGCTGCAAATTACACTGTGTGTCTGTCTGTCTGTCTGTCTCAGGGATGCATATGGTTCGTTTTCGATTGCATTCGATTTTTGTTTTGTTTTTCTGTTTTTGTTGTTTTTATTTGGAGGAGGGCGAATTTACAGACAGCCATAGATTGAGATTTGTACTATTTTCTGGTATTCTATAGTTTGAATTTTTCTCAGACGATTGTTCCACCCACAATAAAATAAATGTTATTTCTTGTTGGCTATTTGCTTCTAGTCCAGTGTATTCATTCTACATAGTTCACGTTTTACTTTTTTTTTTTTTTTTTTTTTGTTTTTGGTTTTGCTAAGGATTCATACTTGCGGCGCTTTTGGCACTTGGTTTCGGTTGCCGCGTTCCGACCACAATGAAGAATTTCGCAGTACATTTTGTGAATTGTGTTTAGGCAGAAATGATTTATTTGCTCACGCGCAACTTAAATGCTCTTCTGGCTGTTGTTGTTGTTGTTGTGGTTGTTGTTGTTACTATTGGGGTATTTATCATGGTCTAATTAATCTTGGCGATAATAGTAGTCGAACATGACGAGTAGTTGTGTTAATAGTTTAAATGTGGTATAGACAAAGTGACGTGTATGAATTTTTTTTTGTTTTTTTTTTTTTTTTGAAGGAAATAGTGAGTAATAAAATGTATTGCTTACTTACATACATAGATATATTTACTGAAACCGGGGCTAGGAGAGGGAAAAATATCTAAGAAGTGCATTCAGCAGTGAAGTGAACTAACCACCCTAAGTCTTTCAGGCCTTTAAGCTTAAAAATCGTTTATGTTGAAAACACTTGAAAAGCTGGTTGACAACTACATACAATGTAAAGTTTCAGACATAACTTCACTGCACCCCAAGCAGCATGCATACAGGGTGACTATTGTAAAGTGACGCAAGTTTAATACTCTGCAGCAAGCTTTGCCATTTACCGTTACTTTAATTTAAAAAGCAAATTCATTCATCATTGGCTTTGCTTTTAATTTCATTTGAATTTTTGTTATTACATTTTGAAATCTCCATAAAAATGGACAAGGAAAATATTCGTCGTGAAATTATGAAATTTCATTTGGCAAATTATAGTAGCCGTCAAATTGCAAAGGCTTTAAATTTGTCAAGTCGTACGGTAGACCGAGCTATTATTCGATATAATGAAACTGGGGGTTTTGGAGATAGAGACCGGGGAAAATTTTCAACAGTTGCCACTACTGGTTTAACAGAAAAAATTCGTAAACGAATCAAGCGAAATCCGAGGCGCTCAACGAGAAAAATCGCTAAGGAAGTGGGAGTAAACCGTGAAACAGTGCGAATCATTGCAAAATCAAAGCTTAATCTCAAGCCGTACAAGCTCCGAAAAGCTCAAGATCTGACACAAAAAAAGAAAGATTTGCGACTGCAAAGATGCAAGGCGTTGCTACGCTCCTCCGTGTTAAAAAATGTTGAAAATATCTTGTTTACAGATGAAAAAATTTTCACGGTTGAACAACATTTCAATGCGCAAAATGACCGAATGTGGCTAACATCATGATCGCAACAAAATAGGACTGTTGGCCGAGTTCAAAAGCCAGCTTCCGTTATGGTATGGGCTGGAGTTTCCGCTAATGCCAGAACCCCTCTAATATTCGTTGAAGAGGGTGTTAAAATTGACCAGGTTGTTTATCGGAGCATTTTAAATGAACATGTTCTTTCCTGGGCCCAAGATACATTTGGAAATGAAAACTGGACTCTCCAGCAAGATTCTGCACCTTCCCACATGGCAAAATTAACGCAAACATGGATTCATAACATCTCAAGAATTGCCACCATACTCCCCAGGCTTGAATCCAATGGACTACTCTTTTTGGAGTATTTTAGAGAGCAAGGCTTGTGCATCTCAACACCACAGTCTGGAGTCGCTGACAAATTCATTAGAGAAAGCCTGGACTGAAATTGATCAGGAAGTCCTGCGGCGAACAGTCCTACGATTTCCGGATCGATTGAAGGCATGTGTGCGGGCTAAAGGAGGCTATATTGAATGAGGTGGGGTTCAAATGAATGCTTATATATTCAGCAATGTTAACACTTAATTGCACTTAATGGAAGTACGTCCTTTTGAGAATAACTGCTGAAATGTGTGCGTGACTTTACGATTGTCACCCTGTATAGAGCAGGCAGGTCTACCGAGACAGCTCTGCATGACTTAGCGGGGAAGATTCAAGGGGCACTAGATGTGAAGGAAGTAGCAGTACGTGCTTTCCTGGATATAGAAGGAGCTTTCGACAACACCTCACACGAGGCTGTCAGTAACTCTCTAAGGCGAAGAGGAGTAGGTAACAGAAATGCTCTCCTCTAGAACAGCTGAGATGAATACAGGGCTAGGTACCATATCAGTCTGCACAACCAGGGGATGTCCACAGGGAGGAGTACTATCACCTCTAATATGGAGTCTGATAGTAAACGAACTTTTAATGAAACTCTCAGAGGCCGGCATAGACTGTCAAGGGTATGCGGACGATATCGTCCTCATAGCCAGAGGTAAATTTGAAAAAATTCTTTGTGACATTATACAAAGGGAGCTAATTATTACTAGGAGATGGTGCAGGTCGGTTGGGCTAAATATTAACCCTGCAAAGACCACTATAGTTCCATTTACTAGGAAAAGATCACTCCCGCGCTGGAAATCGATATCACTAGCTGGGGTGAGGTTATTGAACAAAAGCAAGAGGTAAAGTATCTGGGCTTAGTATTAGATAGTAAACTCACATGGAAATCACATGTTGAGGCAGTGACAAGTAAAGCCACTGGCGCTCTAATGGTATGCAGAAGGCTAGCAGGGAAAACTTGGGGATGTAAACCAAGTTTACTGCGCTGGATGTACACAATGGATGGTAAGGCCAATCATTACATATGGAGCATTAGCGTGGGCAAGGAGAACTCAACTAAAAACAGTGAAAGCTAAATTAGAAAAAGTTCAAAGGTTGGCATGTATCTGTATAACGGGACCGATGAGAACATGTCCGACTGCTGCATTGGAGGTACTATTGGAGCTAACTCCATTACACCTCCTCCAAGTCAGCAATCGTAAGAGGAACAAGAAATAAAAGGTTAACGGGGCGATCTAAAGGCCCTGAAAACCGAGATAACCCGGTGAAAGACAACTATCTCTTGGACTGTCCCCAAGACAGAATGGACAAACAGTATAGTTTTGAGAAACTCTTTGTTGCAAAACTTAGTAGTAAGAATGAATGGCAGAGTGTAGAACATAACTACACGCTCAAAGAGCACACGATTAAGTGGTATACAGATGGGTCACGAACCGAGGATGAAACTGGGGCAGGAATATTTGGGCCAAGAATCAAGCACTCTGAGCCGATGGGGAAGTATCCTAGCATCTTTCAAGCTGAAATTCACGCAATCGATATATGTGCGCAATTCAACCTGAATGGGAAGTACAAACGGCAAGATATCGCTATCATGTCGGATAGCCAGGCAGCCATTCGAGCATTATGCTCCTCTGAGATCAACTCTAAACTGGTGCGGGACTGTTTGAGCTCAGCTCAATCAGCTGGGCAAGGACAATAAAGTCGCCTTATGTTGGGTTCCTGGACACTTAGGAATAGAGAGCAACGAGCAGGTAGACGAGCTTGCTAGAAAGGAAGCAGCGACCACTTTCGTGGGACCTGAACCCTTCTGTGGAATAAGAGAGAGCGTAATCAGGGAAGTACTCAGGCAGGAAGAGAAGAACAAGGGACAAGAACTCTTTAATAATCTTCCGGGACTAAGACAATCCAAAACGCTTTTAGGTAACTATAACAAGAATAGATACGCATTCTGCATTGGTCTCAACAAAAACAGACTGCGTATATAAGCTGGTGTTCTGACTGGGCACTGCGGGCTCAGAGAACACCTTTGCAAAATAGGAGTTGAGGAATGCTCAATTTGTAGGTTTTGTAATGAGGAAGATGAATCATCAGAACATATCTTAGCTCAGTGTGGAGCACTGATCCACAAAAGAATGAAATATCTGGGTATGTACGAAGTGCCCAGTACACAACTAGCATCCATAGATCTGGGCGCAATACTCAAATTCTTGAGGGAGACTAGACTGGATGAGGCACTCTAGGCAAATCAGACTAGATAGAGAAGAAGGACGTACAATAGATCTTATAGGTCGCGGTACAAATATATATAAACCTCACTAATACAATGCAATACCAAACAATATACCACCGAGACACAACAACCACGAACTGGACTTACTTTAAATGATCATCTCAAACTCTGTGGAATTTTAGTCTGATGGAAAGCATCAGGACAAACGCCTTCCCAACTCAGTACCTCAGCAACTCAAGATCTTCGTTAGGCGAAACCTTAGCAACTCGAGACCTTCGTAGCCCGAGACTTTCACCACTCGAGACTTTCGCAACTCGAGACTTTCGCAATTCGAGACCTTCGCAACCCGAAACCTTTCCAACTCGAGACCTTCACACCTTTTCCAGCAGTGGTAGAACCAACTTGAACACGGCGACGGTTAGTCTTGCACATACCGCACTATCGAAAGCAACTTTGTTGTCAATAAAATGTGTTCCAAACTCAGAAGTCCTAATAAAATTCAGTCAGTTTACGAATGAAAGGCTTCAGCCTTTCTCATTTATCTATATCCTTTACCTCTCATGTTTCTTTGAATTTCAAAACAGCTTGATTTACAAGTTTCCTGCAAACTCTCACCACTTACGCATATTTATCCTATAGATATGTATATCCCTATGTTTATGAATTTTTCTGTAAAAAATCTAAATAAATTGCATGGCTAAATCCCAAGCAAAGTGCGTAAATTCATAATTTTGTATACGGCAATTTTTCAACCAAAATCTGTGCTTCATACAAACAACAGAAACTACAAAGTGCCCTCTTTAAATGAAAGCAACAAGTATTCACCACAATGCGTTGTCCTTTTTTTTACTTTCTTTCAGTTTTTCTATTTTTTTTTTTTAACCGCAATAACGACAAGAAGTCAGGAATAGCAAATTTTTGTCTATCTTTGATATTCTGGCATTTAGAGTGAGGAAAAAGAGATAGATAAAAAGAGAGAGAGAGAGAGAGACCCGTAGTTATGGTGGAAGTTGGAAATGTGGTGATACATACATACACTGAGAGAAAAGTATATAATGACAGTAACTATTTATCAACAGAATATCGGTTTGATTTTTGGTCTGAATTTGATTCGATTTTGGGCATGAATTTTCGACTGAATTTTTGGTCGGACTTTGGTTTCAGACGACCTCGTTTGTCTAGTGGATAGTGCACTAGACTTACATTCAGAAGGTTGCGGGTTCGGTTCCCGTCTTGGTCTGGTGGTTAATTCTCATAATCTTCTTATATTCACTATCGATATGAAGTGGATGAGAATTATAAGAATGTGTACAAGTACACACCTTGGTTGGTAATGGCAAAACCACCGAGCTGATAAAAAATTGACACACAGCCGTTCGGAATCGGCGTTAAACTGTAGGTCCTACCATCGCCACTGTGGTCTAGTGGCAGAGTGCCAGACTCTTATCTCTGGAGACCCGAGTTCGATTCGCGGCTTGGGTATGTTTCTTATCTATCTTTCTTTCTCTCTACCTTTCTTTCTTTCTTGGGGCTTTGGTACAATAGATCTTATAGGTCGCAGTGCCTGACTTTCGAGTCGTCCTCTTTCAAATAATAATAATTGGTTTCATTTTTGTCTGATTTTTTATTGAATTTGAGGCAAAATTTTGATATTTTGTTCGTTTCATTTTTGTTCGGAATTTGGTCTGAACTTCAGTCTAAAGTTTGTCTGATTTTTATCTTAGTTTTGGTCTAATTGTTGTTCATTGTATTTGGGACCAAATTTTGATCTGTTGTTGGTTGGGTTTAAGTTTTTTTGGTTGGAAGTAAGTTAGATTTTTCGGATGAATTAGTCTGAATTTTGATCTAAACTTGGCCTCATTTTTCTTTGACTTTTTGTCTAATTTTTGTTCAGACTATTAGTTGTATTTGGGACTAAATTTTAATTTTTTTGATTTTTTTTTATTTTTGTCCGGAATCGGTGTAAATTTTGGTCTAAGCTTAGCCTTCATTTTTGTCTCAGTTTTGGGTCTAATTGTTGCACAGATTTTTGGCTGAATTCGAGGGCGAATTTTGAGACGTTGTTCATTTAACTTTCGGTTGGGATTTGGTATGAGTTTAGGCCTAAATTTTGGTCTAACTTGATCTCATTTTTGTCGAAATTTTTGTCTAATTTCTGTTCAGATTTTTGGTTGTATTTGGTTTGATTTTTGTTCGGAATGTGGTCAAAATTTTTGTCTGAAATTGTCCTCATTTTTGTTTGAGTTTTATTCTAATATTTGTTCAGACTAGAATTTTCATCTAAACTTGGTCTCATTTTTATCAGAGTTTTGGGTTAATTGCTGTTCAGACTTTTGGTTGTATTCGGAACCAAATTTTTACCAGTTGTTGATTATTCAGACTTTGGTTGTATCCCTGATAAAATTTTTTATCTGTTTTTGGTTTGATTTTTCTTCGGAATTTGGTCTGAATTTTTGTTTAAGCTTGGTCTCATTTTTGTCTGAGTTTTTGGTTTAACGGTTGGTCTGATTTTTGGCTGAATTTGAGACCAAATTTTGACCTATTGTTCGTTTGATTTGGGACCATATCCTAATTTGTTGTCGCTTTGATTTTTGCTCTGAATTTGGTTTGAATTTTTGTCTAATTTTGGTCTAATTTTTGTTTGAGTTTTGATTTAACTGTTGTTTAGACTTTAAGTCTAAATTATGATTTATTGTTGAATAGATTTTGTTCGGAATTTGGTCTGAATTTTGGTCTAAACTTGATTTAAATTTTGGTCTTAACTTTGAGTTTTGGTGTATTTTTTGTCCTGACTTTCGGTTGTATTAGGGACCGAATTTTGGTTGGTTGTTGTTTTAATTTTTCCTGGGAATTTAATCTAATTTTTGGTCTAAATTGGTATGCGTTTTTCTGTGTAATTTTTTGCTTGTTTTTCGATCTGAATTTTTGTCTATATCTAGTCTCATTTTTGGTCGGAGTTTTGGTCTGCTTAGTCTGAATTTTGCTTTGATTTTTGGTCATGAAATCTTTCATAAAATCCTGTCGAAACCTGAAAATCGATTTTTTTTTTCTATTCCACGTCACATATATTTATATTTTGGTTTGCTTTTGGCTTGAATTTTGACCTGTTCTGATATTTGGTTTGAAATTTGCTCTGATTTATGGCTTGGATTTTGGTGCAATTTTTTTTCTAAATTCTGATAAAAGTTTTTGCCTTAACTTTGGTGTAATTTTTAGCCTGAGTTTGGATTCTTGTCTCGTTCTTAGTCTGATTTTTAGACTGGTCTTTGATCTGGTTTTCGATCAAGGCTTTAGACTAGTAGAGATTACTCTAGACCATCACAAAAGTTGATTGGTTCTAAGCTGATTAAAAACCATGAAAAAGAATCTACTCAATGAGCTGTTTAGATTTTCAATTGTTCTTGAAAATGTTTATTTTTCAAGAAAAACAATTCAATGCTTTCCTCTAATTCAGCAAATCAACTACTAGCTTTCAATCAACTACTTTTTTTTTCTCAATGTAGCTGTGCCAGCTAGCATCAAGGATTTGATTTTAATAATATACTGCGTGCATATTATTAGGATCCTTCAAAGACAATAATAACAACAACAACAAAAATGAGCACTACGACCATGACAACAACGACCACGTCGATTAGACCAAAGCAGCAGCATCAGCAGCAAAATAATGCAATAAAAATTTCTTTTTGGTAAAAAAGGAGATTTTTATTGCTATTTAAATTTTTTTATTTTTTTGCATATTTTTTTTGCATATTTTTTTGCACACGAGCGCCACTTCATTTTTTGCTGCTGCTGTTGTTGTTGTTGCTGTGTAAAGTAAAGTAAGCAAAGCATTTCCGTTTTACTTACAAAGGCTACGCCTCATTTCCGGTGCTTATTTTTATGGTTCTGCCTTTTATTTACAAATAATTTTTATATATATATTTTAACAGATTTTCATGCAATTTTCTGTGTGCTTTGTCAAAATATTAACCCACTTTTGATTCATATACCCAATGAGCAATTGAAACTTTTTCGACCTATCTCAATATGCATTGCAATAACAAGAACAACAACCCTATATTTTTTTTTTTTGTTGTTGTAATTTTCTTTCCCCGTCTTTTGTCGTCTACAATTTCAAGTGGCTTTAATTGATTTCAGCCACCAGTTTTTTTTTTTCTTTTTTCTTCGACCTAAATTGTATTTAAAGTAGTAGCCCTTGGTCTCTCTTCGGTTTGTTTATTTTCTTCATCCTTAAGTTTGTATGTGTCCGTTTTGTTCGCGTGCCATTTTCATACCACAATAAAAGTTGCGCCCCTCAATTCTCTTGCTCCTTGCTTTTTTTTTGTGCCTTCTTCTTCTTATTTATAATAATAATAATAATAATTTTTTCAATTTTTATTTATTTTTTTTTTTTCATTTCTTCACCCTTATATAAAATTTCATTATGCTGCACTGTTGCTTCAACAATATCAACATCAACAGCAACAGCAGCAGCATTGAAAGAAATGACCTTAACCCAACAACGGCACACCATACCAAACAACAATAAACACAGTCGCCGTCATGGACATTGAGTGACCTTTACTTGCCTGCCGCTGCCGGTTATTTGTTGGTGCAAAGTGTGTATATTTGTATTTTATTTAATTTAATGCTTGGGTCAATTTTTGATTAAGTTGTAATTTGTAGCAGCAATTAAGTATAGATGCATTAAAATATATGGTAAAAAAAAGGGGTAGGCTGGCAGCAATCGAGCGCAAGTTTTTGAATTATTGAATTTAGGATAACCGGTTGGTTATTTTTACTTCTGTGGTGGCATTCACAGAAGATTACCATTTGACGAGGGGAGAAGGATAATAGCTTAAGCAGTAAAATGAAAGTGCTGGTGTATAATTCTAACAACTGAGGTGAGCTGGTTAAAGTACAAATCCAGCTTCTTTCCATTGAAACTAAATGACAGGCTGAGAGGAAAAGCGGGCTAAAATTTATATAAGAGCAAAAATGAAATAGTTTAGAGTGTCAGCGCAGGAATGGCATAAGCAATACGATTTAGAATGAAAATGAAACGCCTTAAAAGTAAGAGGAAAAATGGTATAACAATTCTTTCAGAGCAAGAACAGCATAGTTTTTTATTCCGTTTTCGCTCTGAACATATTTCGTTTCACTTTTGCTCTTAAGTAAAATTATTCCACTTTTTTCTGAAGTTAGAAGTTATACCATTTTTCCTCTCAGCCTCTCAAATGAGGACGATTCGGTATTATATCATTTTCGAATGATAAATGACAGGCTGAGAGGAAAAGCGGGCTAAAATTTATATAAGAGCAAAAGTGAAATAATTTAGTGTGTCAGTGCAAGAATGGCATAAGTAATACGGTTCAGAGTGAAAATGAAACGCCTTAAAAGTAAGAGCAAAAATGGTATAACAATTCTTTCAGAGCAAGAACAGCATAGTTTTTTATTCCGTTTTCGCTCTGAACATATTTCGTTTCACTTTTGCTCTTATGTAAAATTATTCCACTTTTTTCTGAACGTAGAAAAGAAATGGTTACAAATGAATCATTCGAAGTATTGTCCATCGCTACCTACCACTTTCCCCCATATTTCTGGCAGAACTCGAATACCTTCACGGAAGAAGTGTTCGTGTTTTGAGGCTATCCATGACTTGCCATTTGAGTTTTTCCAAGTAGGTTTCAACGGGTTTGGCAACGTGAGGCCGAGTGTTGTCATGCAGCAGAATAACCTTATCGTGCCTCTGCTCGTATTGCGGCCGTTTTTCGCGCAATTTTCGGCTCAATCGCATCAGTTGAGTTCGATACCGTTCCCCAGTGATGGTTTCGTTCGATTTCAGCAGTTCGTAATAAACCTTTGGTGGGACCGACCTGGTCCCACCAAATACACAACATAACCTTCGAAGCGTGAATATTTGGCCGAGAAGACGACGTAGAAGCATGTCCCCAAGATTTTCTTTTCTTTGGATTGCTGTAATGAATCCATTTTTCATCACCCGTAACAATGCGATGAAGATAATCCATTTCTTTTTTGCCACTGGATCAGTTGTTCACATGTCAAAAAACGACGCTCAACATCTCTTGGCTTCAAATTATAAGGAACCCAAGTTCCTTGCTTTTGAATCATTCCCAACGCATGCAATCGTTTGGAAATAGCTTGGCGGGTAACTCCTAATGCTGAAGCAAGCTCTTCTTGCATTTGGGACGAATCCTCATCGAGCAATGCCACCCATTCATCGCCTTTGAAAGTTTTTGGTCTTCCTTCACGTGGTCGGTCGTCAATATCATAATCACCGTCTTTAAAGCGACGGAACCAATCACGGCATGTTGTTTCACTCAGAGCAACACCTCCGTAAACTTTTTGGAGCTCCCCGTGCGCGTCAGCCGCTGTTTTCTTCGATTGATAGAAGAAAATCAACACTTCTCGCAAATGACGATTATTTGGCACAAAATCAGACATTTTTACACAACCATAAACGAAAACTCTAGTGTGTCAAAGCGGTTTGTTTACTATATGTTTAACCTCTATTCATGACGTTTTGGATATGTCAAAATCGACCAGCTGTTACTGCTAGAGCCATCTATCGACAAACTACAAATAAAAAAGAATACTGCCATGATTAGAATAAAACGGAGCTGACTCTAAAGACAATGAAACCCAACGTAAGTTAAAAAGAATGGACAAAAGTCACGCAACGAAACGAAAAAAATTAATGTGAACAAAATTAGCTACGAAATCAACTTTGGATAATGCCTTTGGAAATCTCCAGTTGAAATGTGTGCGGTCTTGAAGACTTATTTTTTGCCATTACTTTCGATTTTGTGCTCACAAATTGAGAATTTTCCCTGGTGCCAAAAAACGTTGGCCTGCCCGGCCAGAATCAATCAGATGTTGTTGGGAGAGAGCAATAATTCCGTTACCGTTAAAATGAATTCAGAAATCACGAACTCTGACATCTTTGAAGTTCTGCTGCCTGGCACTGTGACGAGTTTTTATATTGCTTCTAGAGTTTTGGATGGGAACAAAGGGCCCAGCAAAATTCACCATTTAGTTTCATCAACACCAGAAGTTCGATTTCGTTTCACGTTTTGCTTCAGGGTTTTGCTTCGTTATCTACAATTTTCTTCCTAGTATTCGCAGGTTATCTTTTCGGTCGGCTACTCTGCGGGATCTATCTAATCTGGCGATGCCATTTTGCGGTGGCAACGGCTGAAAAAACTTAAATCGCTAGTGTATGATATGATGTTGAACTCCGAGTTTCTATACATGGTCGAAACAGAAGGGATTATGAAAAATACCCAGATTCAGAGGGACTGCACTTGACCTTATTATCTATCGAAGGCCTTGGCTTTCAAAGATTAGTTCTAGTGCTTCATTTTCATTTTGGATGGGTTCTTTCTCGACTCAACCTTGCACCTTGAAAAGGCTTTTGCAGAAACCGGACTTCGTTTGCTAGGGAAAGCATTCTTCAACTACATGAAAGATCTTTCAACCGTAGATATACTTCAATCAACTTATCACGTTCCTAAATAATACAAAATGGATTTTACACCGTTGGTAAATCGTTATCCTTAATTGAACATCCTAACCTAACCTAACTTTACCTAACCTAACCTAACATAACCTAACCTAACCTAACCTAACCTAACCTAAAGCTGACGCCAAAATGAGCTACGAAATAGAAGACAACGATTTCGAATAATGTCTTTGAATGAAACCTGCTGTTATGAACAGAGCAAAGAGGAAATGTGAGGGGCTCATTGGTTTGGGAAAATGAACCTAAGACTTTGTGAGCCCAAATTGAAAATTTTTCCTGGTGCCAAAAAACTCTGATCAGGGACTGAATCGACAAGATGTTATTGGTAGAAAGCAATAAATTCGTTACCGTTGAACACATAAGTTTTTTTTGCCTGACTATGTTAGTTAGGTTAGATTGGAGTGACTTTCCAAGGACACATTTAAGCCAGAGCAGCCTATTATGATTCCACATAGTTGGACCTATAGATCAACGCCGGTTCCAAACAGCGGTGTGGCAATTTGTTATCACTTGGTGGGTTTGCCATTACCTACCAAGAGGTAGGTTAGGTTAGGTTAGTTTGGAGTGACAGCCTTCTACTTGAAAGCACACTTAAGCACATAATTAGGCTTATTTTTATACCACAGTACGGCGCGACTTCCCCATTTACGGAGTGGAGAACCATGAGGATTCCATAATGAATCTGGCTATGTCCTAAATATTTATGGATGATAGCTCGGACAGACTAGTGAAGAAAGGTGAGCCCAGAAGTTTTAGTCTCCTACTGGTCAGGGATGGGCATTCCCACATGAAATGGAGGACTGTTTCTTCCTCCTCTTCAGAGCCGCAGCCCCGACAGAAGTCATTGAATGGCAGTCTTAGTCTTGCAGCATGTCTCTCCATTATGCAGTGTCCCGTGAGCACCTACCAAGAGGTAAATTTTCTTATAATTCTCAATTCACTTTATGTCAATAGCGAAGTCGGTAAGAAAGTTATGGGGATTAACACTGCTAGACCAAGAAGGGAATCGAACACGCAACCATCCGGGTGAAAGTTTAGAATGCTACCGACTGAACTATCGAGGTGATATTGATCATACTTACTTACTTAACTGACAATAAGCCCGAAAATCTGCATCTTCCAAAAAGCTTCGCCAATCGTCTTAGCAACGCGCCCGATGTTCCCATTTAGTAAAACAAAGTTCAGTGAGATGTCCCCTATCCAGGTATTGCCAACTATCGTCTTTTTCTGCACATTCTACTACTATGCTTAAAACCTTCCTAGCTGGAGCGTTTTCTTTTATTCGCTTAACTTGACCAAAATGAATCCATTTCATCTTAATTAAATATGTTTCTGT
Source organism: Toxonevra muliebris (assembly GCA_963691655.1). Taxonomy (NCBI): domain Eukaryota; kingdom Metazoa; phylum Arthropoda; class Insecta; order Diptera; family Pallopteridae; genus Toxonevra; species Toxonevra muliebris. The sequence continues at coordinate 78,892,512 of OY829328.1, read as the reverse complement.
AATCTATAACTAAAAGCATTTATGATTTTTCTAATTTCTTGTATCGATATCTACAACAATGGCTAACACAGCAGTTACCAATTATACCAATTATAATCTAAACTACCGCTGCTGTCGCTACTGCCTCCATCAATTTACCAATAAAGCCAATACGCTTTCACCATTTTAATGTAAATTCGATTTAATGATTATCAAATATTACGAAGGTGGTTTATTTTGCACATTTTAACACAATAACAACAATATCAACGAGTACAACCCACAAATCCAAGCATTAAATCAACAAACACACCCCATCCACCCACACCCCATCCACCCACACCCCATCATCCTTCCATCCCTCCATCCATCCATACATCCATCCATTCATCCCCCTGCTGCGACAAGAATAAATTTTTTCGCCAGGAAAATTGCAATCCGAAAATCTTATTGTGAAAAGCCGAGTTAAGTATCCTTTGGATGTGATGGTTGAATAGATGAATGGATTTATTTTTTTGCAAACCATAACAACAACAACAGCAACAACAACAATAGAAAGATATTTTTGCAACATGTTTACATACGCAATTTCACCAACAAGCAACGCTTGTTAGTATGTGTTTCTTGCAGTTGCTGTTAACGGTGTTGTTGTTGTTGTTGTGGTTGCTGTTGATGTTCTTGTTGTTGTCCATGTTGCTGCTGTTGTAATGGTGGCACTTTATGATTGTTCTGCGGCATGAAATTGATGTTTTTGCCAATTTTCAATTGAATTGCAATGAACTCGAAATTCAATGCCTTCATGTTCCTTTCTCGGGGGTGGCGGTGATGATGGTGGTTCAATCGATGGGTGGATGGATGCATTTAAGATTGTTGCTGCTGCTGTTGTTGTTGTTGCTGCCATCGTTGCTCATTTAGGGTGAAAGTTCTCTCCAAATTAGGGTAGTGATTGCGAAAATTGTTGCAAAATATTACAAAGCGATTTTTTCCACATGAAGTGGGGGGGGGGGGAAAGAAAGTTACACGCGTGTGAGTTTGCTGCGAAACTCTTCTAACCCTTGTGCGATTTTTTTTTTTTTTTTTTGTTGAGGTGAATTTCCTCCGCACTTTGTGCGAATTTCCCTCGCCCATTGTGCGAATTTCCTTCGTCTTTTATGCATTTGAAAGTGCGTCGCATTTCATTGTCAAGAGCGTACGGAATATATGCTTACATAAGAGTTGGTTGGATGAGTGGTTGGATAGATGAATGGACGGAATATGGTATTTGTTTATGGTTTAATATTTAGAAGCGTTTAGTTTATTGGCTTTTATTTTGTTTTCCTACTTTTCTACTGCCATTGCATCGGTGTATGTAATTGGGTTGTGTGTATGTGTGTGTTAGTGTGCGTGTGTATTGATGCGGGTGTGCAACTTGCGTGTCATAAATATAAAAATAAATTTGCACGCTCCCTGACAGGCGATATCTGTCATCGCATGCGTCGTCACTTTTCTTTCTTTCCTACTTTCTCGAAAAACATATTATTATGTAATACAGAATAGCATGTGTTGTTGTTGTAGTTGTTTAGCATCAAATAGCACAAAAATAGTCATAAAGGGAATTGCAAAATGGTTGTTCTGGTATCTCAACGGTATTGTTATCATTGTAAGAAAATCTGTGCCTCTCCTAGGCTTTTTTGCTTTTTTGTATATTTGGGAAATGGAAATTGGTGGGTGTGGAAACGTTTTGTTTTCATTGTTATTTAATATGATTAGAAATTTTATTTCCGATTGAGTTTGGTTTTTTTTTTTTTTTTTTGGAAAAGGGAGTGAAGAAGTGGTTGATTGGAAGAAAGAATTTTAAAAAAAATTTTAATGACATCAAATTTATTTATACATTGCTTTGCCACCTAGCGTTGGTAGAGGGTGTGACTGAAAAGGTAACAAAGTCCGTCAAAGATCTGGGGTAGGGGACACGAATTAGCACCGTCCTTGCAGTAATTTTCATCCTCCCTGGAGTAGCATAGTGAAATTTCGAGCAGCAGATGACAGCGGAGCCCTGGAGAAAATTTGCATATCTATCATGGATTTTAAAGTCTGGAATACATGAGTCCTCTCGAAACGAACGAGAATTATTTCCTCTTTCTAATGGTATGTAACACTTATTTCAATTATTTCAAATTAATCAGTTAAATCAGTTGTGAGCGAAGAAACAAAGAGTGAGCGTATTTTCATACAAAGCCTTAGCAAATAAAATAAGAAACATTCAAATTTTATAACAATAATATCTTTTGTGCTGGTCATAGTGAAATAAATAGAAGTGACGCCCTCTTTTCTGTTCACTGACATCTGCCAAATTTGAAAATTATTCTCTTACTTCTCACAAAACATTTGATATTTCAGAAGTAAATATAAAAAAGTATTAACCCATTGGTACCAGCACAATATATAAATAAAATAGAAAAATTTGAAAAGCCAGAAACATTTTTTAGACATTGATAAACGAGATCTTCGAAGGCGTTTGTAACAACCATGTGCATAATATGAACCAAGGATTTAACCCAAAACTTAAAGTTTTTTTGTTATGTACATATGCCATTCAAGTAAGAAATCTGCCTCTCCGGAATTTAAATAAAATTATTTTGAGTTCGGTAAAACTATTTAGAATATAAAGAGAACATTTTTGAAGAAGTAAATTGTAAAAGTATTGTATTCTGTTTATTTAAATATTTTATAAAGCCACACTCTACAAAATATTTTGAGAGCTTTTATTTCAGAAAAAAACAACAAACGAATAGTTTAATGTTTTTTGATATTTTTATTTCATTTATTTATTTGTGTACAGCTGACGAAAATGGGTTAAGACAGTTTTCTCTCATAAACAAAATTATTTGTCAAAATTTATTGAGCGAATAAATGTCATAATTGTCAATTCTCAGAAGACCTGAGAATATTTCAGATTACTTTCTGCTATCTGGCATACTGTATACTGTGGTGCTGGTAAGTATATTTATATAATTTATATAGAGTTTTGTTCACTAATCATTCTGCTATAGTTTGTTAAAAATAAACACCATTTTAGAAAATATACTAAGAAAAAAATTGACTTTTAAAATCGATCCGAATTACCAGGATGCGTTTTTCTACTTGCATATAATTCGGACCGATGATCCGAATTACCAGCAAATGAGGTGTTTGCATAATTACAAAATTTAGAAAAACTCGATGGTTATAATTAATGAAAGTTTTTTTAGTTGTAATTTAGATATAATAAGTAATGTTTAGAGTTAATTCGGATCGACACTTTGTTTAAAAAGTTTTTGTGGAATTTGAGTTCAAAGTTTAGATAAACTTGAAAAATATTTTGAATTTCAGTCAAAAATTTTCCATTTTAAAATCAAAAAAAAAAAATTTTTTAAATTGAAATATTAATTGAAATTAATAGCGTTTCTTAGAGTTATACCAATTTTGAAACTAACAAGTAATTTTTAGTCAAATTCAGTATGAAATATATTTTTAAAAACTAGTTTGTGTTAAATGATTAGTATTTTACTACGTTTAAAATAACTCGCTTTCAATGGTGTCTGTCTGTCAGTCTGTTCGGTACAAATTTTGTAATCGATTTTAAACTAACTTCCCGATGAGCTAGAGACTTGAAATTTAAAATATAGTTCAGAACTGGAAGACAATGCAATATGAAGTATCTAAAATATATATAAATATAATAAAATTTAAAATATTAGCATCGGAAGTTTTTCCATTTTTTCATAGATCAAAGCATTGAATTCATCGTTGTTAAAATCATTGCTTTAGCGGGAGTAGAATATATGTACATATATGTGTATACATACACAAATTCAAAGACAAATGAGAGAGAAAACAAAAACAAACAATAACGATCTTTTCTTTTCGTTTTGTTCCGCTCACATCACAACGCTTTGATTTTGCAATGATTCGCACTGTTTCACGGTTTACTCCCACTTCCTTAGCGATTTTTCTCATTGAGCGCCTTGGATTTCGCTTGATTCGTTTACGAATCTTTTCTGTTAAACCAGTAGTGGCAACTGTTGAAAATTTTCCCCGGTCTCTATCTCCAAAACCCCCAGTTTCATTATATCGAATAATAGCTCGGTCTACCGTACGACTTGACAAATTTAAAGCCTTTGCAATTTGACGGCTACTATAATTTGCCAAATGATATTTCATAATTTCACGACGAATATTTTCCTTGTCCAAAAATTCAAATGAAATTAAAAGCCAATGATGAATGAATTTGCTTTTTAAATTAAAGTAACGGTAAATGGCAAAGCTTGCTGCAGAGTATTAAACTTGCGTCACTTTACAATTGTCACCCTGTAGATTGTAAAGAGATCGCAATTTGCTCTTGCTGGAATCGAAACAAAAAATCGTAGAAACCGATGGTGTGACAGCGACGGTTGTCAACACATCCAGCAGACAAAAATGTATGAATGGACGAGTTTGACGTGTTTGATGAAATAAATATTTAACATTTCTTTTAGCAAATAACTTTCAACATTTACAGTATTTATATATTCTTTATATACAAATATGTAAACGTTTTGTTTTGATTTTATGAATTTTATATAAGAACTTTTAAATCTTTTTCTACTGATTTCCTGAAATCAAAATGCGATGACTTCCATTAAATTGAATGCATTCTTTTACAGCTCTGGTCTTTCCTTAAAATCGATTGCAAAATTTCACACACACAAAATTATAAATTAAAAAATAATAATTTAAATAAAAAATATTTTTAATATACCACGTTTTTAAAATGGACTAAAAAGTATAAAATAATTTCTCACATATAGATTCCTTATCCCATACAGATTGTCTTGAAAATTTGTAACTGTGAATTTTAGTAGGACGAAAATACTTGTATGATTTAAAACGAAAAACGTGGGACGCATATGGATAGAGATAAAATTGCTAGCCATTTCGGTGAACTATTCATCCATCAATTTCGTATTGCATGCGAACCACGTTTGTTGTTTTAAACGTGGTATATTAAAAATATTTTTTATTTAAATTATTTTTTTATTCCAGACCACATTCTCATTTTAATTCAGAAATTTCTTAGAATGATTCGAAGAAATGATTTTTTATATATTTCATTGTTCATCAGCACACGGCCGTGGCCACCGACTAGCGGATCCAGCGATTTACCTTAAGGGGGTTAATATTTGTTCATCCCTTTTAAATTATTTTTTTTATTTGTGGCCAACGATCAAATATATGAAATTCTTATCAGTAAGGAAGGGGGGGAGTTAGGGAGGCGTTGGGGGGGGGGGGGGGTGGTTAGGGTGGAGTTGTGGGAGGTTAAGGGGAAGTTGAGAGGGAGGTCAGTGGTATTGAACCCCAAATCTTTTCCCCTTTCCCCCGCCCCCCTTAGATACGCTATTGATCCTACGTAAGATTGCACAGTCCCATAATTTTGGTTTTAATATATTCGCATCTATCACCCAGCCACAGCCTCTACCCCTAATTTTGATGCGCCCATGAGTAGACCCATAATTGAGAAATAGTCCGGTGTGGAATAAGTTAGTTTCCATATCAAATTTTATTAATTTAGCTCGCTATGATATTCGATTTTTGCAAAAATGCCACGCCCACTTTAGAGATACGGTCGAATGTTATAGCCCACAACTTGACATACACACAAATGCATCTCTACATCAAAATTCACTAAGATCGGACAAACGGTATATGATTACATAAGGAAAATACATAGATTTGGACAACAATTTGTATGTATGTGTGTGTATGTATTTACGCATACATACATAAATTTGTTTTATATATATATTTTCCTTAAACACCAAATTTATTTTTTGCATCTAAATAAATCTTAAATTAAAGATAATTTGCTATAAATTTTGCTGATCCGAATTACATGCAATCAATTTTTTTCAAAGTGATATTAACTAAACAACTATTAAAAAAAAAAGGTATGTTTTGTTTTTTTTTTTTTTTTTTTGGTAGTTAACTTTAAAAGAGGAAAAAAATATACTTTAATTTTGTTTTATAACATTTTTTTTCGTAAATCTGTAATCCTTATTTTTAGCGCTCAAAGTTTCGCTTGCAAAAATCGATTCGAATTACCTACACTTACGTTAGTACTACTACTACTATTATAAGACAACAGCCCTTAGAGGGCCTAGGTCGAGCTTTTCGCATTCGTTCGTGTTGTGCGAGTTATTTTCATACATGAATGGAAAGGACCTACAGCTTTATGCCAAATCCGAACGGCGAAGTGAAAAGCTTTCCATAGGCATTTTTTAGTCATGAAGGTTTGCCATTGTCAGCCAAGAAGTGGTGCCGTGTGGGCAAATTTTTTTTTATTTATTTATATACCGTGATTTGAACCTCTGTGCACCTCTGCGTAGCAATCCAACAAATTAATCACTTGGCTACGGCGACCAGTTATCCTAGTAGGTGAAGTAAAATCCAACTGAGCGTGTTCATCAGTTAATGCTACATTTTCTTTCTTTCCGTTAAAATCTTAGCTAGTCTCGGAGTTCGGACTAGGCTCAAGGCCCGTAACCAAGAAGTTGGTGGTGCTGGTTTCAGTTGAGCTTGTTTCAGAGTTCGCGCTGTCTCTTAACGCAGGCTAGGTTAGTTTAAAGAAGGAGTGTGAGCTACGCACTACCACTTGGAGATTCTGTAAGGCCTATTGTGAGGCTCTACACCTGTGTTTGGGGAGGCCTTCCCTATCTGCTCGGTTCCCTGCGGATCCGAAGTCTCGACGAGAAAGCTGCGTAGATCTGAAATCTGTGCATCAACTATGTCTATTAGATTAGGTTGGAGTGGCTGTCGAGAGACACACTTACACCTGAACGACCCATTGTGATACCACATAGTTGGACCTTCAGTTTAACGCCGATTCCGAACGGCGGTGCGGCAATTTTTTTATCGGCTTGGTTGTTTTGCCATTACCAACCAAGGTGTGTACTTGTACAATCTCCTATAATTTTCATACACTTCATATTGATAGTGAATATTAGAAGTTTTTTGAAAATTAACCACCAGACGAAGACGGGAATCGAACCCGAACCTCCCAGATGAAAGTTTAGTGCACTACCCACTAGACTATTGAGGTCGTCAGCTAAGTCTGTTAGTCTGTCAAAAAATCTTGCCCCGAGAGTTCGGAATAGTCGTTCCTGAAATGATGGACAATGGCAGCTGGTGGGATTATATACAGGTCATTTCTCTTGGGCCAAACATTTGCATATGATTGGTCTGGGAGCTAGTGCCTTCTGTGCTTCCTGTGGTTTGGAGGAAGAATGTGAAGAGACGGCGGATCATTTTCTTAGTGTCTGCCCCGCTTTTTGCCAGATCAGAGTAAGCATATTTGGTACTGGAGTGTTGGGAGACGAACACCTGAGCTCTCTAACACCTCAGGATCTGCACTAAGATTTCTTAATAAATCTGGTAGATTTAAAGAATAGCAAAAGGGAACACAGGATATAGTACAATGGATGTAAAACTTGTCTGAATACTTCTTTTGTCTGTTCCAAAAAAAAAAAAAAAAAAGCACTCCTGCTGGCTACTTTCATACCATTAAAAAACCATTACGGGGAACGCGTTTCAGCAGCAGCCGAGAGGAAGTAATGGAAAAATCGCAGGAAGCACTGATGGACATACCGAAAACCGAATATAAAAAATGTTTCGAGGATCGGATCAAGCGCTGGCATAAGTGTGTTGCAGTCGATGGGGATTACTTTGAAGGGGACAATATAGATTTAGATGAATAAACTTGTATTTTTAATTTTCTAAATAAATTCCGGGAACTTTTTGATCATGGTTGTATTTCACTTCTTGGGATAGCTGAATAGTGATTCCTCTGAGTACTGTTAAAACAAGACCATCAATTTTCCTTCTCCTGGTGAAAAGAATATCACCAGTTTTAAGAGGGTTAACCGATAGATAAATTACTATACTATAAAACCGTTAGAAAATTTCGTGCATTATTATTGTTATTATATATATAAGCCAATTCCCATCCTTAGTAGATAAGTTCCCTAGTTGAGACGCTGAGAAGAAAAGTGGTATAACTTCTACGTTCAGAAAAAAGTGGAATAATTTTATTTAAGAGCAAAAGCAAAACAAAATATGTTGAGAGCAAAAGTGAAACGGAATATGTTCAGAGCGAAAACGGAATAAAAAATTATGCTGTTCTTGCTCTGAAAGAATTTTTATACCATTTTTGTTCTTACTTTTAAGGCGTTTCATTTTCACTTTAAATCGTATTACTTATGCCATTTTTGTACTGACACTCTAAATTATTTCACTTTTGCTCTCATATAAATTTTAGCCCGCTTTTCCTCTCAGCCTGTCAGTTGTTGGGATGAAACGTTTTGAGAATTTAAGTATTTTTATCCTATGCCACTACGAAGTTCAAAATCCCATTCTACAACCACATGGCATGATGGACAGTGCCCCCAAAAGAGATTGTCAATTTTCTCACAAGTGAAAATGAATTCATAAAGGAAGTATAAAATAACTTCTTCCCTCGGAAGATATCGCAACAGCAGAGACCTGAGAACATCAAGATCACCTGTTTTATCTATACATCTATTTATGCATCTAGAGGTCATCAATTTCTGCCTAATCAAATCTACAAATAGTAAAAATCGGAAGCCAAAAAATTCCATATAATCCCAAGCCGAAATATTCCACAAACTCCCACCTCTCTCAAAAGCTGCATCCACCCTACTCCTTCATGATTTACAAGCCAAAAATATGCGCTAAACGAATCAAATTTTGCAAATAAGATGCGAGACATGGAGACGCGTGTACAAACAACAACTCCCAAAAACCAAAAAAAAACAAGATAAATGACAGCAATTGACTCCATTAGCAGCAACTGTCAAAGTCGAATAGCAATACATAAAAATGTTCGGAGGGAGGTAAAAGAGATTCTCTATTATTTTTATACCCATATTAAACACCAACAATGCTATGAAGTAAAAGAAAAACAATGTGCTGCTGCAGCATGTAGTCAGCTAGCAATAACAACATTTGCCAAAAAAAGAAAAAAAAAAACAAAAATGTTCATGTTGTCGCAAAATATTCGAGCAACAACAATAACAACAAAGCATCAATAAAATTACTGCTACTTACTATTATAAGAAAATTTGCATTCACATTTTGCTTGCATCGTTTGGCAAAGCAGCAGCAGCGAGTCATTCTGCTGTAAAAGTGGCTGATTTTGAATTTGACTTCTACTTCCTCTTCCACTTCCTCATATGCTGTTGCTGTTTGGGAATGGCTGGCAGCGGAAAAGTAAGGGCAAATAAACTGCCACATACATACACAATGAAACCATCAAAATCCAATGAAATAAAATAAAATTCCAATAAAAATATTTTCATTTTTTCACGACACTCTCTAAACGAAATCAGGAAATCTTTTCAGCAGCCGCCCTGAAGATGTAAAGCGGCGGTACAAGTTGGGGGGAGGGGGAGGGTAGGGCGGGGGTGTTGACATGCGGTGAAAGTGTGTAGAAAGTGAAATGCGTGTGCGAAACCATTGCAAAAAAAAAAAATAAAAAAAAAATTTGCGACCCTTTTTCCTTTTTTTTTTTGCAGATGGGCCCCTTCCCCTTATCCTGTTTGTTGTAGTTTTTGCAAACAGAAGAAAAACAATTTTTGCTTGTGGGTTTTGGGCAAATTTAAGTAGTTGTAGCTTGACATCAAAGTCAAGAAACCACTGAAAAAATGTTGTTCTTTCTGGTGTTTGTATTTTGGTGTCGCACTTTCGCACATGACAACAGAAATGTCAACATGTCCTTTGCGATTTTTTTTTTTTTGATATTTTTGTGTACTTAACAGATTTGTGTTTATATTTTGAAATTTTATTATTATTGTTGAACAGTTTGTATTAGCGTGAAATGGTGGTGAGAAGAAGGAGACTTACTTAGTTCCTGAGTTTTAAGTCTCTTATGCGTACGTGAAAAATGCAGCGGCAGAGCTGTAAAAGAATGCATTCAATTTTATTGCAATACTTTGAAGTCACAGCTAATAACCGACAATTCATGATTGCAGTTATTGAATAACATATTTAACTCCATAATAAAAAATGCAGTTAGAAGTGTTTTTTTGAGTCATCGTGGGAAATCGAAATCATGGGAATGCAAATCTTATGACTCCAAAATCATGACTGCTTTGAATTCACTGGGAGCCCCTTGAAGTCAATTGAAGTCACTAAAATTCCCTTGAAGTCACTTGAAGTCACATGCAGTCACTTGAAGTCAATTTAAATTTGAAGTCAATTGGAATTTGAAGTCAATTGGAATTTGAAGTCAATTGGAATTTGAAGTCAATTGGAGTCACTTGTAGTCTTTTGGAGTGAATTTACTTCAAAACAAATTGGAGTCACTTGAAGCAATTAAGAGTCAATTGAAGTCACTTGGAGTCAATTGGGATTGGAAGTTGTTGGCACATTCAATCAAACTAACTGTCTAAGCAATACCACAATAACTTATTAGACTCGTGCAAGATAATTTTTACCAAATAGCTCTATTCATTAAATATAACAGAATTCAAATAGCAACTTCTCTCATAAATGGGTACTCAATAAATACTCAGGTCTCACAAATCGTTTCTCTCATAAATACTGCAAAAAGTGCAGTTTTATATTTTTGTAATTAAAAAATGGAATTATCAAAACTTGGACTACATTAAAACTGAAATTTCTGGATCAATTTAGGGATATACTACTTTTGAAGAGCTTGTTAATGATTTTTGTTGTGTTTTGACTGATTTTTCAAATTTTCAAATTTCAGGCCTTATTTTTGGTATGAATTTTAAATAGAATTTTGGTTTAAATTTTGAACTTTTTTTGATCCGAGCTTTATTCAGAACTTTCGTGTTTTGGTGTTGGTTTTCTTTTGTTCTAGTTTTTTGAATTTCGGTTTCAATTTTTTATCTAAATTTTGAACTGATTTTTAGTCCGAGTTTTGTTGAGTTTTTGTTTGTTTTTCGTTTGATTTTTGGTTTTATATTGGCCTGAGTTTGGTTTCTTTTTGATCCTCGTTTTGCCCCTAAATTTCCAGTTGAGCTTTGATATTCCTTTGGTCTATTTTTCTCTAAATTTTTCGTTTAATTTGTATTTGAATTTTGATCTGAATTAGGTTTTAGCTTTGGACTGACTTTTGGTCAGAGTTTCAATGAGTTTTGGTTTGTTTTTGGTCTGGATTTTGATTTGATTTTTGCCTTTCTCTTGGTCCGAGTTTGGCTTCTTTTTTATATGCGTTTTATATCGAATTTTCATATGATTTTTGGGCTCTTTATGGTCTGGATTCGGTCTTCTTTTGATCAAAGTTGTGGTCTGAATTTCGAATATAAGGGATTCTGAATATAGAGATGATAGTTAAGTCTGATTTAAATTTAACTTTTGGGTTGATTTTTGGTCTAAATTTCTTTAGAGTTTAACTTTGAGTTTTTATCTAAGTTTTACTCTTTTATTTTTTTGAATTGAATTTAGATCGAACTTTGGTCTGAAATTTAATGTAATTGTTGTTCTGAATTTTTGTTTAATTTACGATTTGAATTTAGTTTTCTTTTGGTTTGATTTCAGGTTCAAATTTAAGTTTAATTTTTGTTCACTTTTTGTCTTCTTTTGATCTAAGTTTTGGTTTGAATATCGGTTAAATTTTTGGTCTGAGTTTGGACTCTTTTTTGTCTGCGTTTAGCCTCGAATTTTTAGTTTAGTTTTGGTTTTCCCGAAGTGATGTGCCACGTTTAATGGCTGGAGTTAAGTTAAGTTGCGATCTTTCGCATACGCACCAACCAAATAAATAAAGTTTTTATTTTTCTTAAAGTTACTATTATAACCTTTCAATTGATGTGTGAATTTCTTTTTTTGTTTAGGTTAGGTTAGGCTGGAGTGGCTGTCGAGAGACACACTTAGGCCTGAACGGCCCATTGTGATACCACATAGTTGGACCTACAGTTTAACGCCGATTCCGAACGGCGGTGTGGCAATTTTTTTTATCGGCTTGGTGGTTTTGCCATTACCAACCAAGGTGTGCACTTGTACACTATCTTATAATTCTCATACACTTCATATTGATAGTGAATATAAGAAAGTTATGAAAATTAACCACCAGACGAAGACGGGAGTCGAACCCGAACCTCCCAGATGAAAGTCTAGTGCACTATCCAATAGGCTATCGAGGTCGTCTGTTTTTGTTTAAAAAATAATAATTTTTATAACAAGTTAATGTCTACTAGTTTTTTCGTATAAGATGTGACCAACCTAACCTAAACGGTTAATCTTAGGGTTTTGATTTTTGTTTTTATTTAATTGATAATATTTTTCAAATTACAGAAAAATATAACTTTTATAGTTCTAACCACTGTTTATGAACTCGTGGACCTTTTTTGGTAAGCCTTCCATTAGAGACTATCTATCAAAGTTGTTTCAGACACCTTTTTGGAACAGTTTGCTCATCTCCTTTTAAAATCTTCGATATTTTGGGACACCTTTTTTTGTGCTCTCTAAGTTTCTTTTCACAAGAGCCCAATATCTCTCCACTGGTCTTAGTTCCGGATAATTTGGAGGATTGAGATTGGCCTCTCTTGGTGCAAAAACTATGTTATTACTTTGGTACCACTCCAGCGCTTTCTTGCCGTAGTGACATGATGCCAAATTGGGCCAAAAATATGTGAACACATTGTGCTCTTTTATGAAAGGAAGAAGTCTTTTTTTCAAATATTCTTTGATGTATATTTCGGTATTCTTTTGGGTTCTTTTGCCGCAACTGCATGTAGCTTGCCATACCAGGAATTTTTTAGGAAATTTTGTCTGCTTTTGGATTCTAAATTGTTCTTCGATATTTCCTCGAGCATCAGCAACATAAAAATTTTGACCCGGAAGCTGCGTAAAATCTGCCAGTACATACGTTTCGTCGTCCATTAAACAACATGAATATTTTTGTATGAAATTGGATTTTAATTTCCGAGCCCTACTTTTGGCGTCTAAATTTTTTGCAGCATTCCTGTCTGGAACTTTTTGGACTTTGTATGTTTTGAAACCTGCATTGGCTTTAACTTTTCGCATTCGCACCAAATAGTCAGAGCACTGGGCTAACCGGGCAGCTTTTCTACCAGATGTGTTTGGAGATCTTTTCAATATGCTTTCTATTTTCTTGGCTTTCCCAATATCATGTGGTCCTTGTTTTCTTCCCGAACCAGGTTTCCTATCGATGGTCAAATTCTCCTGAAACTGTTTAATAACATCGGAAACAGTTTGACGGCAGACCTTCAATTCTTTGACCAATTTTTTGTAAGACCAATTTGGATTTTTTTGAAAATTTTTAATAATTTTAAGACGTACTTCTTTTTCTTCACTCATTTTGATCAAACTCGCAATGAATCAATATGTTTGCCATTAAAAATAACAACTGACATATTTTTCAAAGATAACTAGATCAAAGAAATTTTTAAATTTTACACCCAAAAAAAATTATTAGGTAAAACGTGTGTTAAGATTTTTTCAATCTCACTCCTTACATGCCTTACTAATAAAAAACTAAATTTCATTTCGTTTGTGTTCTTTAACTTTAAAACTTTCTATTAAAAAAAAAAAAAAAAAAAAAATTGCGCAACATCTGACATCGTATCTCTAAAAAGTTTATGTTGCTGGCAATACAAAAAAAAAAAATAAATAAAAAAATTTAATTAACGATATTCAACTCACAACTTTTCAGAAAAGTCAGCATTACATAAGATTTTATATGCCACACCCATGTCGTTGCCCAAAAGAATTCGTCAAAAGTTTTTAAATTGAAAATAAAACAATTGAAATGGAAATTACAACACCAGAAAAAAAAAACAAAAAAACGCAGAGAAGTAGAAGAAAAATGTATTAAATTGAATTCATCTGTGGAAATTGCACAAAAAAAAGGAAAAAAAATTGAAAAAAGTATCAGAGCAAAGTAAATTCGAGTTGAAAATTCTAGCTACATTCAATAGAAAGAAATAAAATAAGAATTCGAAAAAGTAAAATAAAAAATATAAAATCCAATTGATTTTAACCGTTTTTACTTGATTTTTATTTTTTTTTATTTTTTTTGTTCTTATTTCTTTTGCTCATATAAAATACACAGTTGGGAAAAAAAACGTTTCTATTTTTTTTTTATTTCATTTCAACTTGGCAACACATGGACATGGCCAGGAGGAAGAAGAAGAAGATACTGAAGTAGTTGAAGAAACCCAACAGTTTCAACGTTTTTCATTGGTTGTGCGAGAAAAACGTGATGCCAATGCGACAAGATGAGAGGGAAAATAATAAATGCGAGAATGTGAAATAAAAAATGACATTTGTATCCAACAAATACAAGAAATATAAAAAATAAAATAATAAAAAAAAGAAAGAAAACAAAAAATGAATGAATAAAAAAAAAAAGGAATAGTATCGAAGGAAATTGAATTGAATTTTTGTGAAAAGTTATTGCTGCTGTTGTTGTTGTTGTAGCTACTCTCTCTATGAAAGTAGCAGTTGAAGTGGGTGGGAGATGTTGTTGTTGTTGGTGCTTTGGCAGATGAATTATATAAGAATAGAATTGCTATTGAAAATGACAGGAATTTCTTTCACAGGGAGAAATACATACATATATATTCCTTTAGTGCAGTCAGCTCCTGCAGGCAATTATTGTAGGAGTTGCCCAGTTGAAGACAAAAAAAAAAAGGAGTAGACATAGGACTTGAATATATTACATTGAAAGCTAATAAATTGATAAGAGATAACTAGCTTATATATTTTATTCCTTTACATGATTCTATCACAGCATCCCTCTGCATATGGGGATGAAACTGTCACTAGAGCTGATAAGTTATAAAATAGATTTGTGGCAACTTTTAAGTTGATTTTTTGTATACTCAGGAATAAAGGAATACAGTAGAATCAGGTTAAAAGAAAGCCCATGTATTTTCCTTCGAGAACTTTGAGTGTTTATCAAAATGAACGTCGAGTAACTCAGTGCACCGGATTCATTAGAGCTCAATCGATTTTAAGAGTGGGTCCCCTTAAAATGAAATCTCTCATGTGTTAAAAGAATTCCGGAGTCAGAAAGTAAACCTATCAGTTCTGGACCACATTGAAATAACATTAACCTTGAACAATTTTAAACGTGTCTCGCTGTTATAATATAAAATTATACCGGTGCGGTGAATTTGACTGAAAATCGGGGAATTTCTCGCGGGCTATCGGGGAGTCAGAAGAAATGAGTTGGCATCCTTGATTCCATCTCTTCCTGAATTGTCAATTTTTTTTTTTCTTTTTTTAATTCGGAAAAATATGATAAAACGTTAAAACAACGAAGCCGCTCGGAGTACCTAAAGCGCGGTTCACGCAAAATTGGCACGCAGGAAAGTTCCTGTATCTTTTTAACCCGAACACTCAGAATAACAAATAATGCATTAAATGATAAGTTTAATATTGTGTTTAAATACTATAATATTAAAAGATTTAAATTTCTTTGTTGTGCAAAAAGTTCCGGGTATTCCTTTTAATGGACCCCATCAACCTTTGAACATCCGCTCTGGATACTTTTGCGGCTATTTGGTTCCATTTTAGTAACATTGAATTCACATTTTTGACAATACCTGCATTTTTCTTCAACTTATATTTTGTAATAGCCCAGTATTTTTCGATCGGTCGAAGCTGGGGGCAATTGGGTGGATTCATAAATTTGGGCACTACATCTACTTTATTTGTCTGATACCAATCCATGCTTTTCTTAGAGTAGTGGCAACTGGCTAGCTAAATCAGGCCAAAACTTCACTGGCGAATGGTGGTGACGAACAAATGGCAATAGTCGTTTCGTAAGGCACGATGTGAATATCAGACGTCATAGAAGAGGATGTCACAAATGCCTTGGATTTGAGACCACAGCTGCAAATAGCCTGCCACACCATTGCTTTTTCTTTGGAAATTTATCCATTTTTATGTACTTGAATTTTGAGGGTACATTACCACGATTCGTTGTCATATAAAATTTTTGAACTGGAAGCGGTTTAAGATCAAATTTTACGTATGATTCGTCATCCACAATAATGCATCCATTGAATTTGGTCAAAACATTATTATAAAGAAGACGAGCACGTTTTTTGGGCCAGCAAATTCTGTTTGTCTCTTCTATTTGGATATTTTATAGCACTTTAGCCCAGCTTTTATGCGTATTCGTCTAGCAGTACTTTTGCTGGTATTGAATTTTTTGGCACCATCGCTATCCGATAGTCCGGGATTGCTTTTGATGGACTTCAAGATCTTTGCCTTTAATCTTAGGTTGGTGGTGCCCGTTTTGTTCACAACATTTTTAGCTCTTTCAACACTAAGAGTTTCTTTATATCATTTTATAACTCTAGATACCGTTTGTTGAGGACATGAACCTCATTGAGTTCGACACAGCAACATTTCTTGTATTTATTGATTTGGTCATATTTCATTTTATTGTATTTATTAAATTTGTATCTTTAAATTTCCCAACTTTGTCATCAACATTGTTCGCCCAATGTTGGCTAGGTATTTCTTGTATTATTGATGTGAATATTGTACATTTTAGCTATATGTAGCACCATTGGGCGCTTAACGTTACTTAATTTTTATATCCATTTGTAATATTAAATAGAATCAGATCTGTTTCAACTTTCAACAAGGAAGTCGCCGATTGGCACTTCCTCCTTGTATTCTTTTAAAATATTGGCACTCCGCCATTATCATTACCAAATCACCTTCTTTTTAATAAACTTGTAAACTTAACTAATATGTGCTTAATTATTCCTACCAAGGCCGTATTTAGGGGTTCTGACCAAGAATTGATTTGGCGTATATTTGTACACACATAAATCAATTCTCAGGCGACAATAAGTTCTTTCCGCATTTAACCTAAGAAAGGCAACCAAGGGTGACCAGTCACCCCACTACTTTTTTACAGCACCGCAAAGAAAGAAACAATGTATTTTTATTGAAGTAAATAAGTGATTTTATAATAAATAAATTTGATTTTTTCTGTTTAACAATTTTGCTATTTACATAGATAAAAAAAGTGTTGCCTTTCTAAGGTTAATGTATAAAGCAAAATTTTTATAATGCCGTGGTTTGCTATCATTATCACTACATTTTGTTTATACATTTATTGAAACCTAGATTACTTATTACTTATCATTTTGTAGGTATTGTTTTTATATCCCAATATACATTATTGTTTGATATCAACTTGAGGTAGATTTGAGGTCAAGTACCTTTCTCAAATCTCCAATCTCAAATGCACCTCAATGGTCCTATTATAGTCTTCTTAACTTAAAAGGCATATTTTTTATATGGTGATTTTCTTAGTTATCAAATTGAAAAATTTATGATTCCCAACTTGATATCAAAGGAATTTCTCCAACCTGTCAAACCTCACTTTTCACTTTTTTGCTCTTACGCATCCCCCAAATTGAATTATAATTATGTACAAAATATACATTATGTAAAGCATATATTTCCTTTTAATTCATTTTCACCTCACTTTTATTTCGAATTTTTTTCACTTTCACTCAGTTTTTTATATTTATTTTTCAAAATTGAATTGAATTTACAGAAAATGTTTTCCACAAATTAAATTTCTGTGAGAATCTGTGAGAAATCAATAGTATTGCCATACGAGTATACTTATAAAATATTGTAAATAATATCTCAAATTTAACTCAAATCGTATTCAAGTTGATATCAAGCGTTGGAAAAAATGTTTGGTTTCAAGTGGAGAAAAGTGCTTGATATCTAATTAAGAATTAAAATATTTCTCAAACATTGAAAAAAATGTTGATTCTCAACTTGATGTCAAGTAGAAAGTCAACAAGGAGAAAAATGTTTGAACTTAAATTGAGAAATACATTGGAAATCAATTTGAGAACTAAGCTTTTCTCCAACATTGAAGAAATAAATTTTCAAAGCATATTGGGATTTAAAAAAATATTTAATTTAATCCAATCTAACTAACCGAATGCAAAACCTATCAAACGCCTGTGTTTGCAACGGCGACTTCTCTGCTTGTATGGTATGGTCGATCTCCATACGTTTAACACCAACAAATAATTCTGCCACGAATAAATGTACACACACATTTTGTTTTCGTATGTACATATATGTGTGAGTAAATTGATCGAAACATAAACAAACAAACTCCGCTCGTATTTTAATTTCTACCTCTCTTCTTCTCTTCTCTTTGTTGTTTAGAGTAGCACAGTCATGCCGCGCAGTAGTGCGAGCGAGAAGGGAACTGGACGTTACAGTTATCTTACATCTTACGATACAGTTATTGTTACATTTTACACATTTGAAATTTTGCCCATACCGTGAGCTAAAATGTTTACACATCAAAAATTATCGGATCCTTGTAAAATTAGACTTGCTTGAGCCCATTTTTTTTTCCTAAAAAGTGACGTGATGGGAAGTTTTTGACCTCAGATTCGTGTTCAACGTGAAAAGTTCTTTCGCAAAAACTCCATCTTATTAGCAAAACCCATGCAGCTTTAGGAGGCAATCTTAAAATATAATTAATTTTTTAACGCATTATTGCTCAGAGCACCACGACTAGAAAGATCTCTTTCAATGCTGTGACTTCACGAATTTAGGGAATATAAGCCAACCTCATCCGGGTTCCTTATCATTGATAATGGCTGAAATTCCCAATGATGATCATTTGAAAAAAATGAGCCTCTACTATTTTTGGTAATTTTTTTGAGGTTGGGTACATCATCAGTTGTGGGAAGTCAATGAGTTAATGAAATTATGTCCCTCACGATAAAAAAATGCACATTGAATAATATTTATTTGAAAAAATTTAATTTGATTATTCTGTGAATTTTTTGTCACTTTTGGCCATTTTTTTGAGGTTAAGATTAAAAAAAATCGGAAAACTTTTCCTAAAATTTTAATTTTATAGGGTCCATTAAATGTATCATCGATTTAATTTATTGTATTTAAAAATCAGTTTAATAAAAATTATTTATGAATATTTTCTTCGAATGAAAACCCCCCCCGAAAAAAATTTCTGGCTACGGCCCTGATTCCTACATTTATAAAAACATTAAAAAGGGGCATGCTACTCTGCATAAACCCGAACACCGTTCTTTTGAAGATATTCAACACTTTCGCAATCTTTGAACGAGACCACGATGGATTTTCAATAAATTTGTTCACAATCAATTTTCTATTTGCAGCTTCCATTGTGCACACAATCACCAACTTGCAATCAAATAATATGAAAAATTTATCAACTAACGGTAACGGTATTGTAAACAAATCCCCGCTAAAAAATTTATTGTTCTTATGACTAGGGGCAAGGTGGTGACCACAACAAAGCGTGCCAATTTGGCGTGAACCGCGCTTTATAAACAACGGTTCGAACTAAAGTTTGGTACATAAAATGGACTTTTTTTTTGTAATTCTCTTTAAATTTATGATGATTTAAAGAAACGGGTTCCATCCCTTCCGGACTCGCACTAGTATACACGTACAATGCAAATATCATGAAAATATTATCTACCAAAAGTATTAAAATAGATTACAGGGTGACAATCGTAAAGTGACGCACACATTTCAGCAGTTATTTTCAAAAGGACGTACTTCCATTAAGTACAATTAAGTGTTAAAATTGCTGAATATATAAGCATTCATGTGAACCCCACCTCATTCAATATAGCCTCCTTTAGCCCGCACACATGCCTTCAATCGATCCGGAAATCGTAGGACTGTTCGCCGCAGGACTTCCTGATCAATTTCAGTCCAGGCTTTCTCTAATGAATTTGTCAGCGACTCCAGACTGTGGTGTTGAGATGCACAAGCCTCTAAAATACTCCAAATAGAGTAGTTCATTGGATTCAAGTCTGGGTGGCCATGCTTGAGATGTTATGAATCCAGAAAAATTGTCTTTTATCCATGTTTGCGTTAATTTTGCCATGTGGGAAGGTGCAGAATCTTGCTGGAGAGTCCAGTTTTCATTTCCAAATGTATCTTGGGCCCAGGGAAGAACATGTTCATTTAAAATGCTCCGATAAACAACCTGGTCAATTTTAACACCCACTTCAACGAATATTAGAGGGGTTCTGGCATTAGCGGAAACCCCAGCCCATACCATAACAGAAGCTGGCTTTTGAACTCCGCCAACAGTCCTATTTTGTTGCGATGATGATGTTAGCCACATTCGGTCATTTTGCGCATTGAAATGTTCTTCAACCGTGAAAATTTTTTCATCTGTAAACAAGATATTTTCAACATTTTTTAACACGGAGGAGCGTAGCAACGCCTTGCATCTTTGCAGTCGCAAATCTTTCTTTTTTTGTGTCAGATCTTGAGCTTTTCGGAGCTTGTACGGCTTAAGATTAAGCTTTGATTTTGCAATGATACGCACTGTTTCACGGTTTACTCCCACTTCCTTAGCGATTTTTCTCATTGAGCGCCTTGGATTTCGCTTGATTCGTTTACGAATTTTTTCTGTTAAACCAGTAGTGGCAACTGTTGAAAATTTTCCCCGGTCTCTATCTCCAAAACCCCCAGTTTCATTATATCGAATAATAGCTCGGTCTACCGTACGACTTGACCAATTTAAAGCCTTTGCAATTTGACGGCTACTATAATTTGCCAAATGAAATTTCATAATTTCACGACGAATATTTTCCTTGTCCATTTTTATGGAAATTTCAAAATATAATAACAAAAATTCAAATGAAATTAAAAGCAAAGCCAACGATGAATGAATTTGCTTCTTAAATTAAAGTAACGGTAAATGGCAAAGCTTGCTGCAGAGTATTAAACTTGCGTCACTTTACAATTGTCACCCTGTAATTTCAGTTTACAAAGGAACAAAGTAATACTTTTTAAAACTATTAACTAATATAGTTACTTATTTATATTTTTTTCGCAAGCTACAAATAATAAGAACTTCTATCAACAAAATTTGTAAGTATTTTGCAACTAACCACTTTGACATTTAAATAATGCAAGAAATTGCTTTGAGAAGAAGCTTTCTTACAAAAAGAAAGAAAGCAAGAAAGCCTGACTAAAAAGTAATAACATACAAACGCCAGTTTGCCCGTTTGCCGGTTTGAAGGTAAGTAGTTAGGTTGCCACTTAGTACCTAATATTACAGTAAGCTTAAATATTTAATATCGATTTTACGCTTCTACTATAAAGCAAAATGAGCAGTCAGTACCAGTAAAAACTTAACAATATAAAGCTAAAAGAGCCTCTTTTTATGATACTACCTACTTACTATAGAAAACTTTTAGCAGCAGTAGTAAGAAGCAAGCACTTCAATAAATAAGTCCAAAAGGAAAACTTCTTTAAATATCAACTAAACAATATACACTAAGAGAGAAAAAGTGGCAGCCACTTTACTTACTTAATGGTAAAGGAAAATTCTTTTTTGTATTGTGGTGAGGGGAAGGGGAGGGGAGGTGGAGGGGGGGGTGTGTTTGGTTTGGGTGAAAAGGAAGTGTGAATATTAGTGGTTGAGGAGTTGAAGAAGACAAAGAAGAAGAAGAGCATAAAGTCTTGCGTTATTCAAGCACACTGTGGTCAAGCGCACACAATTGTTAATTTAATTTTGCCACTGTTGATGACGCCATTGACGATGGCGTTGACGGAGGCAGTGGCAATGACGATGGCGGCAATATTATTATTTTCTTATTATTATTACCAGACGAACTATGTAAGTATATAGGTCATTTCTGGTCATTGTCCTCTCTGCCTCTCTCTCTCATTTCGCACGTCCTCTACCCTCTCCAGCTTGTTGTTGCTGTTGTTGTTGAATAAAATAATATTACATACTTTCATTTCCTTTGTTGCTATTTTATTACTTTAAGATTTTGCCTTGACTTTGGTTCATTTTTTTTTTTTTACATTTTTTTTTTCCTGCTGCTTCTGACTAAAAGCAACCAAAGAAAATTAGCAAGCAAACAAAAAGTGTAAATATGTATATAAAAAAAAAAAAGAAAGAATTTTATGACCACATAGTAGTCCAGCAACCTTGACGCATTGTCCAAGCCTTTTTCTTCTATGGCAGCTATAAAGAAGCTGCTGACTGCTGCTTCTTGATTGCTGCTGCTCATAAAGTCTTTATGGTGTCGAAAGACCACGTGGGAAAATACGCTGCAGTTTTCTGTTTTGTTTTTATCGTTTCTTTCATTTTCTGTTTAAAAATAAAAGAATTTAAAAAAAAAAAAAATGTTTCTTTTCAATATTTTTGCATAAAGTTTCGGTTTAGTAAGAGCAGCCAGTCAGTGCTAGCCAGCCAGCCAGACGCCCGGCATTGTCGTTGTCGTCGTTGTTGTTGTTGTAGTCGCCATCAACGTCATAGCACACATAATGACCAATTTCCGCTTCCCTGGAGGTTAACGTACAATGAAAAAAAAAAAGCGAAAAAAAAAATAAGTAAAAAAAAAAACAGCAAAGAAAATGAACTTAAATATAAAAATATAAAAAAAAAAAATTCTTGTTAAATTTTTAAGTTTACCAAAGACAGTGGCTACAAATTTTCTTCAGTTTTTTGTTAAATAATTTTTCTTTTTTTTCTTTTATTCTTTTTTTTTTTTTTTGTGTTGCTGTTACTTCGAATCTTTTCAAGTTTTAACTTAATTTTCAGACCAACTTTAAAAAGTAACCTTAAGTTTTTTTTTTCTTTATTTTAATGTATATTTTTCTTATAGCTTTATATATTTTTCTTTTATTTCCGGTCGTTGTTTACATTTTTTTTTTCTTAAAATTAAATTTAAGCGAATGCGCCTCTTCGTCCTTAAAGATAAATTCAGTATAAATTAGTAATCGGTAACCTTCATAGAATTTTTTTTTTCTCATTTTCTTTTTTCTTAAATTAAAAGTATATGAATTTTGACAGTTTTTGTTTGACATTTAATTCATAAATTTCAATATGACGCACGTGATCACGTGTCAAAACTTTTGGAACATAAGTAAAATATTATCATTTGCATACTTTTAGGCGGTGGTTGTGCCCGCCCATTACGCATGGTTGCTGACAACCTGAAGATTGAGCAAAAACTAAATACAGTAGCGACTCGGTTTGCGCAACTAATTAATGTCAAAGAGTGTTGCACAAATCGAAAGGTTGCAATTATCGAGACCTTTTCTAAAGCAAGAAAAATTAATCATATGGTTTGTATTTTGAACCCTAAAACTTAAAAAATTATGTTTTCATAAGAATTCTCCTCAAATTTTTATTGCAAAGACGAAAATTTACAAAATAAAACGAGCACAGCGTGTTCGCAAAAACAATAACATGAGTTCGGTTTTTATGGAGTTAACATGAACTCAACAATCATTTGTAAAAAAAAATTAAGAATACTTGTTTGTTTCTTCGCAGTTGTAGTCTTTTTTTATATGGCAGCATCCTGAACTTCCTGACCAAGTTGGTACAAAATTTTTGTTCTGCCCACTTGATGCCAACATTTAAGACGTTAATGGCTTCATCTACTTTCACAATGGGACTTACTTCAACAATATATTCTTCGTCATCAGTTTCCCATTCTACACTTATTTTTCCATCATTTTCTATATCAGATTCAATTTGTTTGTTATCTTCGAAATTTAACCATCCAGAAATTTCTTCGTCAGTAAGTCGACTGGAGTTAATTTTGCTTAACAAACTTGAAAATATGTCCATATGTCCATGGCTCTTCAGCGAGCCGACTCCTTATTTCACTTAGTGGCAGTTCATCTTCAACTTCACAATTAGAGTCAGCGCAAGGATTCATCAGTGGTCACCATCAGTGAATAGACGAAGAATAACCATTTGCTCAAGCCCTTTTCAAAATGCATATTATATTTTTTAAATTGAAAAACATTATTTCCTTTGTACACCACTGGATTTTGAGAATTTCTGAATGCGCGAGGATTGGCTGCTTTGCCAAATAACAAACAACTTGAGTTTGTGTTCTCCACTTGCCATAAAAGTTACTCGTTCCTTACTAGATTTGCGACCTGGTGCAGATGATTCTTTTTGACGAACTAATGTTTGCTCAGTTAAACAACCCGGACTCATCAGCGTTTTAAATTTGATCGGGAGCGAAATCCATTTCTTTAATTTTGTAATGAAACTTTTTTATAAACGCGTCAACCAATTGTGGTTTGTTGGAAAGCTTTTCGCCACATATTTTTAGCTTGCGTATTCCATGACGTTTTTTTAAATTTCAGAAACCACCCGCGGCTTGCATTAAAGTGCGGTTTCTCTTTCGTTTTCTCAAACAACTGCCGTGCCTTTGCTTTTAAAATGTCGGAAGACATGGGCATACAATTCCAGTCCCTTTGTTTTATGAATCACTTGTACAGCGCCCTTTCCAGACGTGGATACTCACAGGCTTTAAGAGTATATCGCTTCGCTGGAACATAGTCTGATTCTGCGACGAAGCTCCTCAAGCTCACCTCTTTCCTTTTTAACCTACTCACAGTTGACTTATTCACACGGCACTTTTCACAGACATATCAAACAGATTTGCCAATTTTAAGTTCACCAAGAATTGCCGGCTTTTCTTTTAGTGTTAACCTTTTCATTGATGGTGGGTGCCATAATTCTAAATTTTTATTTTGTGTCAAATTGTCACTTATTTTATGAAAACTTCTGATCAATACAGCTTCAAGCTAAACGTTACAAAACCATATGAATACGTACTAAAAGCAAAGCCAACTGCACCAACAACATATTAGTTAGTTTAAAAAATTTTAGTTGCCATTATCGAGTACTTTTTAGTACAAAGTTGCGCATATAGAATCTGTAATGCAAAAATTTCTGCAGTTCCAAAAACTGAGTTGTTGCGCAAATCGAGTGTTGCGCAAATCGAGTGTTGCGCAAATCGAGTGTTGCGCAAATCGAGTGTTGCGCAAATCGAGTGTTGCGCAAACCGAGTCACTACTGTATAATTGATGACATATTGAAAAATTGTTGAAGATTGAAGTTTCTTCTTTAAATTATTCTTAATATATGACACGTGCTATTGATTTTATGTATAAGCACCACTTTTAAGTACTAGTTACATTCAAAAACCTGAAATTTAAATGTTTAAAGTTTACAAACAAAATTTTTCTGTATGAACATAAAATTGAAGAACATAGAATGAGCCAACTCAAAAGAAATCTATCAAGGAGCAGTGTTTATAATTGCGAAAAATACAGTCATAAAGAAGAAGATCCACGCGAGACTGAAATCTGCTCAAGATTTCTTAAGTCGTTAAAAATAATCTACAAAGTCGGAAGTAATCATAAACCAAATCGGATCTTCAGTTCCTCCAATATACTATGTTTGGATCTAAGGAGTAAAATTGAAAAAATCTTAACACACGTTTTACCTAATAATTTTTTTTGGGTGTAAAATTTAAAAATCTCTTTGATCTAGTTATCTTTGAAAAATATGTCAGCTGTTATTTTTAATGACAAACATGTTGATTTATTGTGAGTTTGATCAAAATCAGTGAAGAAAAAGAAGTACGTCTTAAAATTATTAAAAATTTTCCAAGAAAAATCCAAATTGGTCCTACAAAAAAATTGGCCAAAGAATTGAAGGTCTGCCGTCAAACTGTTTCCAATGTTATTAAACAGTTTCAGGAGAATTTCAACATCGATAGGAAACCTGGTTCGGGAAGAAAATAAGGACCACATGATAGCCAAGAAAATAGAAAGCATATTGAAAAGATCTCCAAACATATCTGGTAGAAAAGCTGCCCGGTTAGCCCAGTGCTCTGACTATTTGGTGCGAAAAGTTAAAGCCAATGCAGGTTTCAAAACATACAAAGTCCAAAAAGTTCCAAACAGGAATGCTGCAAATAATTTAGACGCCAAAAGTAGGGTTCGGAAATTAAAATCCAATTTCATACAAAAATATTCATGTTGTTTAATGGACGACGAAACGTATGTACTGGCAGATTTTACGCAGCTTCCGGGTCAAAATTTTTATGTTGCTGATGCTCGAGGAAATGTCGAAGAACAATTTCGAATGCAAAAGCAGACAAAATTTCCTAAAAAATTCCTGGTATGGCAAGCTATATGCAGTTGCGGCAACGGCAAAAGAAACAAGTCATTTGTTACAGTGGGCTCTACAAATACCGAAATATTACATCAAAGAATGTTCGCCAAAAAAAGACTTCTTCCTTTCATAAGAGAGCACAATGTGTCTACATATTTTTGGCACGATTTGGCATCATGTCACTACGGCAAGAAAGCTGGAAAGCTGGAGTGGTACCAAAGTAATAGCATAGTTTTTGTACCAAGAGAGGCCAATCCCAATCCTCCAAATTGTCCGGAGCTAAGACCAGTGGAGAGATATGTAGGCTCTTGTGAAAAGAAACTTAAAGAGCAAGCACAAAAAAGGTGTCCCAAAATATCGAAGATTTTAAAAGGAGATGGGGAAACTGTTGGCCAAAAAGATGTCTGAAACAACTATCAAATCTCTAATGGAAGGCTTACCAAAAAAGGTCCACGAGTTCATAAATAGTGGTTAGAATAAAAATAAAAGTTATATTTTTCTGTAATTTGTAAAATATTAACAATTAAATAAAAAAAAAATCAAAACTCTAAGATCAACTGTTTAAAAATTATTGAATTTTATATATGTTAGGATTTTTTCGATCTCACTCCTTATTTCTGTTTGATGTTTCCAGGTATTTCTATGACTTTCTCACCTCCGACTTTTTTGTATGGTACGTTGCAAGAATATACGGACCTCACTAATTTTTCTACTGTTTGAGCCTTCAAGCATCTTGATCCCAGTAGTTGATTCCAGTTACTAGAGTCGTTTGACTCTCTGGGTCTACCCGGTATTGGTGCGTGAGTGATGTTCAACTCTATATCTGTCTTAAATTTCTGCCTGGCATACTTCTATTTGCCACCTTGGGCGAGTTCTGAGGCTAACTTCAGTTCAGCTATGGTTTTATCTATCACTTTAATATAATTTAATTTTACAAATTGCGTGATTGTGGGAGCAGTTTCCCCAGTTGATAAAGAAACAAACTAACTAAACTAAAGAATTAAGTTTTAAATAGGTAATGAAAGTTCGGGATTTCGAAGTAAATAAACATATGCGGCTATTTTAGAACAAAAGTTAGTTCAAAAGTTCATATCTACTTACTAAAAAATCAAATCAAAAGAGCAACAAATTCGCATCAAAAATCAAACTGATATTCAAACAAAAATTCGGGTCTCCAAAAGGACATCAAATTCTAATAAAAAAAAATAAATAAATAAAAATTTAGACCAAGCAAAAAGAAACCCAAATTAAGATTGTACTTTTAAAGACACACCAGTTCGCTGCGTATAAAAGGTGAAAATTTTGAACATTTTTGGAATTTAGGTTTATTTGTACTAAAATCAAGTTTACAGATTTTTGTTGTTCAGTGACCTATAGTAGAATTTCATGGGCAACATATTTCTTGAACTTATTAACCCTGGACGACCTCGATAGCCTAGTGTATAGTGCACTAGACTTTCATCTGGGAGGTTCGGGTTCGATTCCCGTCTTCGTCTGGTTGTTAATTTTCATTACTTTCTTATATTCACTATCAATATGAAGTGTATGAGAATTATAAGATAGTGTACAAGTACACACATTGGTTGGTAATGGCAAAACCACCAAGCCGATAAAAAATTGCCACACCACCGTTCGGAATCGGCGTTAAACTGTAGGTCCAACTATGTGGTATCACAATGGGCCGTTCAGGCCTAAGTGTGTCTCTCGACAGCCACTCCAACCTAACCTAACCCTCTATCAAACCTCGTAATGGGTCAAAATAATAACTTTTTTCGAAAAGGGCAAAAAAGACCCGTAAAGGTTGGCACTAAAGGGTTAATATGTTGAAAGAAAATATTCTGCGGAAAATTCTACTATGAATTGCTGAACATACAAACAAGCTTTGATGCAAAACTAACAAGCTGTCATATGATTTATTATACTTAACCTGTTAGAAATGGGAGAAATGGGCAAACTTTAGGCCCGCGTAAAAAGAAAATTAAACGTAAACTTTTAAAACGCCGAGACACGTGTAATTTTTTTTCTCGAGTTCTAACAGAATCAACTTTCAGAACCTTGTTATTTTTGAAAAAAATTGATTTTTGTCGGACAGTGTAATTTTTGCTAATTTTTTTTTAAAGTTTCTCTAGCATCCTTTAAAGTAATATGCTTCAATCATGCCATTTATATGCGGGCACCATAAGTAGGTATGTATGTATGTATGTGTTCTATGCATGTGTATAAGTGTATGTGTTCCATATGCTTTCCTTTTAGAAATATCTTTGTCACGTTCGTATCGTTTTTCATACTAAAACAACAAATAATATGCGGAAAATTGGCTTTTTAATATTTTCGTAGTATGCACAAAATTCACAAAAAACCAAAACGAAAAAAAAAAAGAAAAAAATATGAAAATAATAAAAAATTTTTACATTCAACATACAATAATCAAAACAATTGTAACCTTAAACCATGCTACAAAAAAAAAAAACAAAAAAGAAAAAGAAAATATATAGCATCATGCTACACAGCTCAAATATATGCATAGAGAATACGCTCCAGCACCATCATCAAACAATAAAGATCAAGTGCTCCTCGCACGCTATTGTTTTCTTAAGCTTTACAATGTGGAGCAACAGCAGCAGCAGCAGCAGCAGCAGCAGCAGCATCAGAAGCATCAGCGACAGCGGCGAAGGTAACAATGAATGCGTGTGTATGTGAGTTGCATGGCATATGATGGAGATGTATTTAGATCATGTTCATGCAACATTTATATGTTGCATGCACTCTACATATCTGTAGATGAGGCAGATGCTCTTCTGAAGTTCATCGAGAACACGTTTTTGGCAAATTGCTAGGGTGAAGCGCATAGCGAGTGCGCTTTTTGTTGGTATGCTCAATGCTCAGTACTGAGCTCAGTTTTAGCTCAGCTTGGCCCGCGTGTGCTTTGCTCTGTTTTCTTCTTTTGTTGGTTTCAAAAGTACTGCACTTTTTCCTTTTTTTCTCTTCTTTTTTTTTTTTTTTTTTTTTTTGATGATATTGTTGTTGTTTTGGTGCATTAATTTCCTCGAATGCAGGACAAATTGACCTTGTCAGATTGTAAATTATGCAGTGGATATGAACTTTTTATGTTATGTAGAGTAGATGTAGAATGCCATATTTGTTGTTGTGTTATTTGTTGTGGATTGTTATCAATTTGTTTTATTTAATTGTATATCTAAATGTAAGTATAAAAAAAAAAAAATATATAAACTGAATAAGGAGGCAAGGCAGAGTGTGGTAGGTATGTATTTTTTTTTTTCTAATAACTTTCTTACTGATTATTTACGAAATATTTTAAGTATTTGCATATAAATGAAGTTATTATTTTCGTATCTGCCAAGGTTTTGTTGGCATGACCTGTAGTTATTGCTCTCAAAGTTTCCTGTGAACTCAAACTTTTCATAGTTAAAACAGTAAAGGGTAAATCCATACTCCATTCACTCCTAGGAAACCATTAAGGTAAAATCCGCAAAAAATATCTAAGTTTAAATACATGTATTATTATTTATTATGTACAAAAGTTTAACCCTAACATGTCGTTTCCGTTATTATTATTAAGGTTATGTGGAGGGAGCCCAAAGTGTTAGGCACTGCGATCTTTAATATGGGTTCTGATCAGGGTACTGAGAACCATTCGTTTTGATTCGTTCGCTTACGATTGGTTTATTTTTAATTTGTTCACGAATTATATTTTTTTGATTTACGAGTTAAATTTTTTGGTTTGGTTCGTGATCCGAACTGAAAATTTTAAGATGCTAAAATGTGATTCGTTCGCGTTTTAATTCAAAAAGAAAAGCTCGCGAACTAAAATTTGGACTGAAATTTTTCTACTAGTTGACTTACCCAACAAACATTAACATATAAAAACAAGCTAAATATATGCTTTCTAAAGTAATTGTTAAGCTTACAAAACGCTGATATTTTGTTTATAAAACACTTGAAAATAAGCGAAATATAATTAAAACGTGACGTTGGTTATAAGCTTTAAAAAAAGGTTTGAAAAACACTTATTTTAAATGTGAAAAATAAGCTTTTTGCAAAGGTTATTTATAAGCTTATTATAAATGTTGTGGAATGTATTTTATTTATATAGAAAACCAAAATGTAAATTATTTATCTTTTTATAAAATACAGAATTATTTATTTATTAAATTTAATTCAGAGATATTTTACAGATAATTAAAAATAGCTTAAATCTATGCAGGTTTGGAATACATAGAAGAAGAAATCAAATATATTTATGAAAATTAAATAATGAAAGTATTCTCCATCATTCAACGTTACAGTTGGGGCATCAAATGGCGTACATTTTAGCGACCTAATATCTTTGGGTAAATCAAAAATTCCACGCCGCAAAATTGCTAACAATTCATTACCACCCGCATTGCAAATATTATATTTGACACACCAAGCTCCCAGCACTTTTAAGTGAAAAAGACGATGATGCTGAAGATTGGAAAAATTTATCAGTATTTTCTGGACTTTCAATTTGGCTTTCTATACGCGACTTCGAAAAACTCAATGGGATATTATCCGGTTTATAGAATAATAAATTTAAAATTTCTGCGCTTTGGCATTTTAAACTTCTGGCTCGTTTAGGTGCAGATATTTTTAATTAATTTCACTAGGACTTTTTTCACTTTTTTTTTTTCAATATTTTTTATTATATTTATGTATTTATATATATATTTTTTCTAAAATGTCACAAAAAATACTGAATTGAAGTAAATTAAAAGCATGATTTGTCGATTTTCAATCAACCTTTGAAAAACGTTTATATTTTCAAACCTTTTATAAAAATAATCATATTTGATTTGCTTGTATATACCAACGTTTACAAAACGTTTATTTAATCAAGCTTATTTTAAATTTGATTTATAAAATGCTTTCAAACTTGTTTGTTGGGTTACATATAAACTACCTATACGTGTACATATCGCTCATTTACTAAAAGACTGTCATAAGTAAAAAAACACGATTTTTTAGTTAATGATGTAGAATTGTTCATTATGTCACGCTTCATATTGTGTAAAAATTTTATATTAATATCTTGTATACTCAGCTCGTGAGAACTATAAGATTTCTTCTTTTTTCTGTAAAGTGGGAATCAATTGAAAACTTTTAACGCATTTTCTGCAAAATTGCGTTTTTTGAGTTATGACAGTCTTTTAGTAAATGAGCATATGCATATAAAAATGAATGCAACCAGTTTGTTTGTTTGGCCACTATGCGCTTCCAGAATCCTGGTCTGATTTTAACCAAATCGCGTGGGCACATCCGAGAAGTACAGGAAAAATGTAGGTGGGATTGAAAAAAGGGGTGTGGCAGAACTTTATTTTTTTACAACCATATTATAAAAATTGTCTGCTACCTTCCTACTACTTTTTCCATTTCTGTTTTGTACTACTATTTCCGAATGTATTTCTACTACTTTTTCTATCACTGATTTCTATTATTATTTTACACTAATTTTCTGCTACTAATTTAATATTACTAATTAATTGAATATATTTACTACTACTATCTTCTACTACTTTTTCTACTACTATTTTCTATTACTTTTTCTACTACTATTTTCTATTACTTTTTCTACTACTATTTTCTACTAGTTTTTAGTACTACTTTTTCTACTACTATTTTCTATTACTTCTTCCACTATTTTCTACTATTTTTTAGTACTATTTTTCTACTACTATTTTATATTACTTCTTCTACTACTATTTTATGAATATATTTACTACTACTATCTTCTACTACTTTTTCTATTACTTTTTCTACTACTATATTATAAATATTTTTACTACTACTATCTTCTACTACCTTTTTAGTACTACTTTTTCTACTACTAATTTCTATTACTTTTTCTACTACTATTTTCTATTACTTTTTCAACCACTATTTTCTACTAGTTTTTTAGTACTACTTTTTCTACTACTATTTTCTATTACTTTTTCTTCTACTATTTTCCACTACTATTTTCTACTACTTTTTTAGTACTATTTTTCACTACCTTTCCTACTACTTTATCTATTACTATTTTTCACTACTTTTCCTACTACTTTTTTTTTGCTACTTTTCTAGTATTATTTTCTATTAATTTTCTACTACTCTTTCCACTACTTTTTTTACTATTTAATTTATTAGCGAAAGTTGAAATATTTATTTTTAAACTCCATGTTTTTTTAAATTAAAAAAAATAAAGTATTCACTTTATTCACAGTATTTTTTGGTTAATATTAGTTTTAAAATGCTCTTCATAAGGCTGCAGTAGCTATTTAAAATATTCCTCATCATCGAAGATTCTAAATGGCATAGGGTGACTAACCCGACCCAGCAAATTATGAAATCATTTTTATTCACTGATATTGCAATATGCGAACTTTTCCTTTTTGACAAAATAGCACTTGATGATGACGCTTCTCGATTGTTCTCATTGTTGGACAAACGGGCTTCCTGAGACATCATCTTCAGTCTGCGCAATGAGCTTGTTATTGGTGGCTCATTCAATATCACAAGTTTCCCAATTAATTCTACTAATGTTGTCTATAGCCTTAAAATGTATTTTGGGCGTAACAAATATTCGTATTTCTTTGCAACGTGATGGGCTCGTATACCGGCTTTATTTATACGATACGCTACTTTCTGCCTTACAGCGAGTCTTTTGTTAGCTAGCATAGATAGCAAAATGTTTTCTGAGTGAGCTTCAAAACTATTTTTTTTCTAAAGATGAGGAAAGAGCCCGCTCAACATTGTTTGGCAAGTACTTTATTTTATCAAATGTAAGTTAGAGATTTTTAGGAGCGTCGACTATTGTATGATTCTTTTTTTATATGAAACCACAGTAAAGCATATATGTATATTCGCATAACAAATTCAGCCAACTGCTTTAAAAGCTCAGATGGATTTTGCACCGACATGTTTTCCTTGAGAATTCAGCACACATTAGTAACCCAACTGGAATGATTCACAGGGCCAGGAAACATCTGAGTAAAGTTTTGAGAGCAAACTAAAAGACTCACAGACTCACTCACTTTCTTGAGGTAACTCTACCTTTGAAGTGCTCTCCTGTAAAATACAAAAAACACACTTATGCTGTAATGCCTTGTGACCACAGATATATACATATATATTAAAAAGTTTCGGTTTTGGCCGAATAATAGAAAAATGGCCGAAATTCGGTTTCGGCCGAAAAAGTCGGTTTCGGTCGGATGCCCACAGAATGCACTCCCTGCTAATGCCAAACAAAACAATTAAATTCCATAAACCTCATATCATTTCAAAAGAATACATTCCTTTACAAATTCATAAAATAATCCCCCGAACCACTTACGATAATTCAAATGTAACTAAAAAAAAAAAAAAAAAAAAAAAACGCCCGCAACTTTAATTTCACATATGAATATAATTTTATTTTTTTCGCCCCCCAATTCTTCAACCATATTTGGAATTTTTGATCTAGAACGTGACCAAAGCAAAACTTGAAAGACATAACGACATGAACAAATGTGGTGCCAACTCAATTGAACTGAAGTTCGGTTGTTCTCATTTCAAAGGTGATACCATTTGTTCCACAGATCATGTTCTAAAGCGTTGCTGCTTATTCGTATTCTTACTGCTGCAGCATCAGCATCATCATCCTCATCATAATCGCCCTTTGCTCGTGTGTGTATCGCGGTTGCTCATCGCTGTGGATGGATGGAGTCAACTTCTTCAACTTTTACAGGCATACTGGAATTATCGGTCACGTAGTAAAACAAACATTTTATAGAGTTTATTCAAGCACTGCACAGCTCCATTGCTCCATTGCACAATACTCGCGATCTCGTTTCAATGCTCGCTCGCTTATATCAGTTCAGTCGTCATGGAATAATGTGGAAAATGGCCATAATGGATGATAATCGTTTATTGTGGCGCAGTGCGCTTTACTCGCAGTAAGTAAAAACTTACTTGGATTTGGAATTTCATAGTTTAGCTTGGGCTCTTCTTTTGTTAGCTGACTGCTTGCCTGTCTGCCTGCTTGCCTGCTTACCTGCCACATCGTGTAGCGCCACTTGATGATGACGATGTCGACGGCGATGATGAAGACTGAATCCTCGTCGCAATTACATCATGAAAGATTGCTGAGTCTTGTATACCACTTCAATTGCAAGTATTTGATTTGCTGATCATCATCTGCATTCATTCATTGAAAGTCGTGTGTTTATTTGTATTTGATTTTTGTGGATTCTTTTTAATGTTTCATTGTTGATCATGTGCATGCAGTGTTTATATTCTTGATTCATTCATTCGGTTTCGTGTGAGAAGGAAGTAATTTGATATGTAAATTGCAAAACAATCAAAAATTAGCAATGGAGCGGCGCAAAAGAAAAGATTTATTGAAATTTTATTCGACATTGTTCACACAAGATTGAGGTGATTTTGAATTGAGTATATGCAACAAATATGATTGGTTTGTGCTATATTTGGATTTTTTTTTATCATCTGTGTGGTTACGCTAGGTTACAAAGCTTAGAGTAGTTAAGTAATCGAAGTTATCAGCTCGGGGTTTTATTCTGGAAAGTTTTTGAAAATTAGTAGGTTCAAGTTAAATCAAAGAGTCATGAAATTACAAAGCTACTAAAAAAGAATCGATAGCAATTCCACCGCCATCACAGCCTGAATTTCGATTTGCCATTCTTTATGGATTTCGGCTTTACCTCAGGCCTGTGGAAATATGATATCTAATCCATCGCTTGTGACCGTCTCGAAGTGGTTTCGAAAATTCCAGCTCGAGCATATTTCTGTGGAGGATGAAGGTCGTAAGTATAGGTGTGATGAAATCCAAAATTGACGAAGATAAATAATTAACCCAGGAAATGATTACTAAGAAACTGGGCTTGCCATGAGTGCCATGGTTGTATCAGGAATATTTAGGCATCGTCTTGTAAACATGAACAAATTAGCACAGAGTCTAACATCTTGGTTCTTCAAGTACTTATGATACAGAAACCAAGCAACAGTCGATGCCATAAAGTCCAAAAGTTGCTAATCTACTCATTAACCCTTTCGGTACCATGGTATCACCAGTGTCACAAGATTAGTTTATGCGATTTTTTTTATAACTATCCAATAAATTTAGGATTTTTGGAAAGAGAATTGATGATTCTTTAATTTCAATTAAAAAAATGTACAAATACTTTTTTTAGTAACGGTACTGTAGTGGATCAAACTGAAATAAGGGTGTTTTTTTTGTTAGTTTTCAATTGCACACAATTTTAATAAAATTTGCCCAAATACAGAAAATTTTTAATATGTTGTGGAAAAAACTATTTACTCAAACATGATTTCCCATATTTTAAAATTTTAGTTCACTTTTTTGGAAATACAAGTTTTGCTAAGGGTCATCGGTGACCCTAAGATCTTCAATGAAAACTTTTTAAGAACTTTTTCAGAATGAAATGAGGGTCTAAGAATGCGAATCTGAAGTTGATTTTGCTCTATCGGTTCTAGTTTCCTTATGGTCAAGAAAGGGTTAAGTGAAAAATTAATGCTAGGTTACTTTGTCTATCTTTGAAAAAATATTTAATAAAAATGTACAGAAAAAGTTCATTGAAAAAACCCATTGGGGCCACAGGGTCACTAGTGGCCCATGAAAGCTCAGGCCTTCAGAAGCGCAAAATGTTTATTTTTATCAAAAATTGTTTGGTATGAGCCGGGTTTGGTTTTGCGATATCTGTCGTGGTTTTGCTACGGTCCCGAAAGGGTTAAAGTCAAGCAGCAGAAGTTAGCGGCTAAAGTAATGAAGTAAATCAGCGGTGGCCGCCTATACATACACAATAATCGATTGAGCACTCTTTCTATGGAAATGAGCTCTGTACGTGTGAAATTTCTTACGCTCATTTGCCTGCGTGCAAGACTTTGGCCTACGTTGATGTACATTTATTTCATTAGAGAAAAAATTGTATCTGTTGTTTCTCTTAAAACTGGAGAGACGATAACTGCTAAATGGTATACTAAAATCTGCTAACCTCAAGTTTTCGAAAACTTGTTGGGAAACCAGAAAAAGTTAAATTGCTCCGGTACTTTTTGCACTGTTGAAAAAAATAAACAACTTCATTGCTCTCTCAGGGATTAACAAAATTCGTCCATTCGCACCATATTGCCCGGACCTAACGCCGTTTGATTTCTGGTTGTTTCCAAAAATAAAAATAAATTGTAGAGGAAAGATCTTCGACAACAATGAAGAGATAATTAAGATGCAAACTTGTTTATTAATGCAGAAAATTGCGCGCACCTCTTATTCACAGGCTTTACATTGGTCTAATCTTAGGTCATAGGAGTAATTTAGGCAAAAAACGACCTATGAGTTAGGGAAGCATAGTTCATAACTGTAGATACCACCTCGGTGGTTTGGTGCCATTGAGCTAGACTTTTATCTCTAGAGTCTCGAATTCGAAAATTTTGATTTTCTCTTTTTAATGCACTTTATTCGCTTTTAGCACGTTTACATCGTCTAGTGTCGATAACATGGTATTCTACGATTTCACTTAGGAAAGAATAAACTATTAACTTAAATAAATTATGCAATAAAATAATACAATAAATAAAAACAATTTTTGATATATTCCACTATTCGATTGCCACACAAGTATATTCCATAACCGTTTTTGATATAGAAAATATGTGTTGCATACTTTTAGGCTTGAAGTAAAATATATAATAAATCACATTTATGAACTCACACTTATGCATGGTTTTCACTATGTCATATTCCCTGTCAAAAAGACACAAAAAGAGAATTTCCTATATAAAATTTGTCAACATGCAAATTGACTGAATTTGACATAGTAGAAACCTGGCAATACTATGAAACCTCAAACGGTACCGATGTGACATTAGATTTTAATTTCTATTAATTCACTCCACTATAAATTTTCCTTCAGGCACGAGTAAAGATTTGATCACATCAAAAATTCTCCTATATGAAAATCCACTCTATTGAACAAACATGTATAAATTATGATAAGAAATACGTATGCAGATATTTAAAATACTACAATAAAATATTACAAAGGTCTAACTTTGATTTGGGAATATCAAGAGTTTGAAAATATAAATTATATTTGCATATAAATCTGAAATACATACATATATAATACGTAGCTAGGTACATAAATATTACAAATATGAGTTTAAATATATCTGCATATAAATATAATATATGAATGTATGACTCCTACCAAAAAACATATACTGAAGACATACTATACATATTCTACATACACATTATATACCCATGAGAAAGACAGATAAAAAATAATATAAGTAAAATACATACAACAAATCCCCAAGTATAGCAGTAGTACGTACAACACATTCATTCGTTCGTTCGTTCATTCGTTTGGGAGCTAGTAGTATGTAGCCAGCACAGCACATTAACAAACTGAATATAAATGCATGAGTAAATCACAAAATATAAAACTCAGCATGAAGCGCCAAAATGCGGCAGCATGAAGTGAAAAAAAGGCGGAGTCTAAAAACTTGGGGAGCTTCATAGTAAAATAACATTCAAACATACGAAAGAAACAACAACAAAAATTCGAAATAAATGTGGAAAAACACATATTTAGTATATGTGTGTATATGTAGAAAGAAAAAAAAAAAAAAATAAAAACAACATGTAAGACTGCTAGGGAGAGACACACACACATACATACATATAAGCAGAGAAATATAAAAACAACAATTTTCAACTCGTGTGCAATATACAGGCAAACATACAAACAACACACGTTCTTGTATCTCCACAACGAGTAAGTACGTATACATGTGTATATATGTATGTATGTATGGATATGAGTGTGTTTGATGTATACGACAAAGTGGGAAGTGGGTAAAAACAGCAACATCAACAGCCAAAAACAAAAAGAAAAACAAAAATAATAAAAAGCAGCCAGCTTAAAACGAGTAAGTACTGAGTAATATTACAACAACAATTTTTAAGTGAGTATACGAAGTATACGAAAAACGAGTGAACACGTATGTATATGAAATACACAGTGTTACGGAGAGATACGAGGAGTACCTACACTTCATAAATACTTATATATGTATGTATGTATTTATGCATTCATATGAACATGAGAGATAAGTTTATGTTTTACTGCTGGAAGAGTGTAAAATTTGAGGTTGGAGTTTGAAAACTTAACACTCTCGTCTCCTAACATGCATTGACTGGAGCGAGTTTCCACCTTCTTTGGCAGCAGCAGTTAGTACATGCGAGTATATATCTGCTGCAGGTAATGCATGATATATTTTTACGTATATTTTTGTAGTTGTAAATTTTGAAAACTACTATCTTTTAGTTGCAGTATATAAATTATTTTGAGTATTTTAATTAGAAAAAAATACGTATTCAGTTGGTTTTTGAATATTTTGAATAAAAATAGTTCAGATATGCGGAATTTACATGTAACTAGTATCAGTATTGTCTTCAAAATATTTGGTTAAACATTATGCAGAGCATATTAAAAGCTTCTCACAGAATTTTTATATCAATATTTAGTTATAAATACCAGAAAATATATGAAGAGATCCAAAACTCATGCGGGAAATTCCCGAAATTCGTATGTTTATACACTTTGCCTCATAAGCAGTTAAAAAGTTTAGTCTGTTTTATTTATTTTACTTTTCAATGGTTATATTTTCTTTAAATAAGTATTGGGCTGTAATGGGTTAAGCTCAAAACTAAAAATTTTGAGGTTAATTAATTATTAAATCACGAGCGATCTCGTGGGGGT
The DNA here is from genome assembly GCA_963691655.1 of Toxonevra muliebris. Taxonomy (NCBI): domain Eukaryota; kingdom Metazoa; phylum Arthropoda; class Insecta; order Diptera; family Pallopteridae; genus Toxonevra; species Toxonevra muliebris. The sequence continues at coordinate 78,853,719 of OY829328.1, read as the reverse complement.
TCTCACGGAGAACTGAAACCATAGACTCCATGGTTTAGGTGAGAGCAAAGTGATTGCTCTCGATATTTCCAAGGCGTTTGACTGACTGTGGCATAAAGCTCTGGTGTCAAAACTAATTGCGCATGGACGGGGTTGGTAATAACTTTACTGGATTGATTACGCGTTTCCGAAGTGTCGTCGGATGCTTGTCCCATTGATGCTGGACTGCCGCAGGGCTCGGTCTTCTCCTCAACTCATTTCCTTGTTTTTATCAACGATTTTCAGTGATTGACTAGGAATCAATCCTTTTCAATCCTTTGCAGATGATTTGCCATTCATATCCCTGTTCAAAAAGCCCTAAGTCTTTGAAGATTTAGAGAAAACAGGCATGCTATGAATGACTCAATGATCTCCAAGCAATCTCTGAATTTGGTCTCACAAACAGAGTTGAATTCAGAGTTGACACAATGTTGTCTCACAAATGAGTTTCCCAACCCTAAGTTAACCTCCTGGTCATGAGTGGGGTGATTATTGCGGAGTCGGAGACTCTTGTTGTTCTAGGCAGGTCCATCCAATGTGATGTTCGTTTTAATCATCATATTTTTTGACGTGTCGAAAGAAGCAGCCAAGTGCCTCGGCTTTCTAAAGCAGTTTAAGAAATTTTTCACTCTTATCGATCTACGCATGATCTGTACCACCTATATCCGCCTCAAAGTGGATTTTAACTCGTATCTATGGGCAGAAGCCACACGAATCCATCTGGAGCTCCTGAACTGTAATCAACACAGAGCGATGAAGCTAATAGGAGATAGTAGAGTTTCCAGCACTATTAACTTATTGGAGCAATGTAGAAACGTGAATTGCGTGACTTTGTTTTATCGGTTTTTTCATGGTAGGGGTTCCACTGAGATATGAAGTTTGATGCCACTAGTTCATGTGTTCACCAGAACTAGACGAACGATCAGAGCGGTTCTCACATACTCACATACTCCAGGTAAGGTTAGGTTGGAATGGCTGTTTAGAGACACAATTTGGCCTGAAAAGTCTATTGTGATACCGCACGGTTGGACCTACAGCTTAACACCGGCTCCGAACGGCGGTACGGCAATTTGTTAGCACTTGGTGGTGTGTGTGGTGTACTTTGTACACTTTCCTATAATTCACTTCATTTCGATAGTGAATAAAACATGATTATGAGAATTAACAACCAGACCAAGACAGGAATCGAGCTCGAACCTCTTGTCTGAAAGTCGTATGCACTACCCACTAGACCAGTGGTCTTCGATCTTTTTCGTCCGCGGAGCCCTTTTGGCTGGCATTCGATTTCGCGGAGCCCCTAGAATAGAAGCATAAATAAAACGAAACGAAAAAAAACAAGATTTACAAAAACTCACTCTTTTTAATATTGAAGATATTCCCGCGGAGCCCCTGGAAATTTTGTGGAGACCCAGGGCACCATGGGGCACAGTTTGAAGACCAATGCACTAGACTATCGAGATCGTCTACGGTATTTCGAGTTGGAGATAGTTCCGCGCATATATGGAATATGCTCACTGCAACCGTTTTTTCTGATTTTGATGACCTTTATAAATTTAAAGTAAACGCTCACACTTACTTCTCCCTATTTCCCGTTGATACTTATCTATCTTCTTTCCTCAATCAACGCTACATTACATTCATAGGGGTACCCCCCTGGTTAATTAAAAAAAAATTTTTTGCGTTTTCAGGAAATTGACTGACCCAGTTTACAGCTAACATGCAGCGACATAGTATTCATCATAATAATTTCTATAGCCTTTGCAACGACTTTGAAGATTGCCAAAAGTTTGCCTGATTTTAGCAATATATGGACTTAAGGGCTTTGCCAAACCATTCCTTGGTATAATGGGGGAGGACTGTAGTCTATTGGGAATTAGATTTAGAGTCAGGCAGAAGAATCGTAGGCCTTCAATAGTACTTAATCCATTGGGCTAGAAGTAAGAGAAACATTGGACTAGAAGTTTGGGGAAAGGGAAAACGTAGAGAAAAAATTAAAAAAGAAGGTGAGTTATAAAAATATAATAATAATAAGTTAATAAAATAATGTCCTTGTCTGAAAATCCCAATCTTTGAAGCTAGCTTAGCATAACAACCCCCCACCCTCCCGGCCCACTTCACGCTGGGCCGACATTTAATTTCCCGGAGTAAAAACTGAAATGAGATTTGAATTTTTTCGTTTAAAATTGAAGGGTTTTATCAAATCTAAACTTCCGCAGTTCCTATCTTAGTTGGATAGATAATGTGACCTGTTTGATCTATGGTCTCCTCTTCCAGTGACCACGTCTACAGTAGTTCGACTTTTTTATACTTTGAAATGTTTTTGGATTAAATCTCTAAGATATTCAAATCCATTTTCCAGAGACTCACCTCACCTCATTGCAAAATTTTGCAAGCACGGCTTCACAGCTGATTTCTTAGATTGAAGGTAAACCAATCATCTTCAGGTCTACGATTTTATAAAGCAACTCTGCAAATCAATTACAACCTTGGTCTGGTATTTGCTTAAAGTTCATGTAATCTTTTTTATAGCCTAAATTTAGAGCTTCCTTCAAGTGAAATGAAGGGACTTTTAAATTGCTGTATTGACAATATGTGAGTTGTTGTTGTAAGTATCTGAGAAAGCAATTTCTCTGGACAGGCGAAAGACTAAAGCAAAATTTTTTAGGCTCATGAACTTTCAACGTCGTAAAACTGACTATTATAAAAGTAGATTATGCTCCGCATTAAAAGACGAATATGAGCTTCACCGCAGCCTCTACACATCCGCCCACAATGCATACGTTTTAGCGACACAACAACAACAAAAATGAATAGTTAAAAAAAAAAAATAAATAATGTATAAACTCCCAAGTGAAAAACGGAAATGTCCATACCACACTACACTAAAAAAATACTGAATATGAATATAAATTAAAAACGAAGAAGAAGCTGTATACAGTTATAAAGAGGAAAGAGAGTCTACAGCTTATGCTGTCAAAAACAAACAACTTCAGCAGCAGCAGCAGCAGCATTAGCAGCAACAATTGAGAACGGCGCAATAGAGTTTTATACAAAAACAAAAAACTTTCCAGTCGCTCAGTTGCTCAGTTTGGCAACGAACCGATGAATACGATGAACTCAACTGACGTCGTTGTGTCTGTATCGAATGTGCTTCAGAATGAATAGGTGTAAGAAAATGAGGTAGAGCGGAAGGCGGAGGAGGAAGATATGGAGTTGCTCCAAAGTAATAATTTCGAGTAATGTAAGAAAAGAGAGTGGGAGAGAGTGAGAGAGAACTGAATTTTGAGTGAGTTTTTTTTTTCTACTCACTCTTTTTTTTTCGTATGTATTTGTGCGGTTTTATATTGTTTCTATGTATGAGTATGTTTTTTTGTTGCTATATTTTCTATATTTTTATATACCATCAGATTGTAAGTTTTCTTTTATTTTTTTAATACTTATGTACGGTTAAAAGGGTTAAAAACCGGCATTTTTTTCTACTGATTTTTTTCTTTAGTTTAAGTTTAACAAATTATTGATTAATTGTTGATGTTTTTTGATGTCGAATAGTGTGAAGTGACTAGTTACTCCTATTTTTAAAGCTGAATATTTTTGTTTCTTTGTTTTTTTTTTTTAGTCTTAAAGAAAAACGTTTTATTGCATAAAATTTCAATGATTTTGATTGGATTGTTCCGTCGATGGGTCTGGAGATTAACATGGGCTGCCAATGTTGTTATTTTTCTGGGTTTTTGAGAATGGAACTTTAATTGTAAACTCTTTACTACATAAATTCTAAGTAGAGTAGCTACTCAAATTTCCTTTCATATTAAGCAATAAATAGCCGACGGGAAAAATCTTTTAAATTTTCCGCCGGGAAATTTATGCTTACAAAATTTGATTGATAGAACTTCCTCAATAATTAAATTTCAAGTTAAGAGTAAATAATAAAGGAACTTGAAGCGATTGAACAACCGGATTTAGTGCTATCAAATGAGCTGACTTAAAAATTTACTTAAAATAAATTGGTGTTTAATTTTCATTTCATTTCTATGTAACGAAAGTTTTGTTCTTTATCTTATAAATTAATAGTAAATTTTATTTTTACATATTATGGCAGAACAGCCCATTGAGGACCTAGGCTGAGCTTTTCGTATCTATTTACGTTGGCCGAGTTATATTTGCACTCGAATGGAAGGGGCGTACAGTTTTTTGTTGCATCCGAACGGTGAAGTGAACTACTTTTCTTAGACGGATTTCTATTATTGGAGACCACGCCTACCCAACCTCTTATGCCAAAAATTAGACTTAAATTTGGTACTTACAAAAAGTAATTGAGGATAAAATATTTTACAATACTACATTATTATTTTGCATTTTTACTGTTTTATTGCCCCCCTATTATCCCCCAGAATCCGCTACTGTTGAAGAATGTCCAGCGAGATAGTTAATTTGGTTGTTAAGAGAAATCATTTATAAAAGTATTTTTTGCTCATATTTCATATTTTCATTCCTTCATATTTTCTATTAAAATAATTTCGGGGCTCATATCTTTTATACAATTTTCATCTAAAATACCTTCAAGGGAGCCTCATATATTATGACTGTTTCTCCTAAATCACAAGTCTTTTTAAAAGAAGGAAGAAATTCGCAATATTTTGACATTAACTGTTCCAAGGAGGTTTCGAAAAGCGTTGTATTGGCACAGGACTAGGTCCTCTTCTCCACAAATTTTCATATTGTCATCATTTTTCACTCGGATTATGATTCTTTATAAACGTTTTGAAATGACACCATTATTTGTTATTCATAGACCTATTGAAAATGCTCTAGCTTTTATGGGGGTTTTTGCTAATAGCAGAACAAAACGTATTCCAATTTTTTCGTCTTCAAATACTGGCGAAATTTTGAATTTCGACGAAACTTACTAAACACTGGTTCAAGACGAAATCAAGCATTTGCTGGTTTACGACAAAAACCGCCAGGCTTTTCACTAACCGAGTATCAAAAAAAGTTTTTTTTAAGTTTATTAAAAACTTAAAATACGTAAAAAGCAGAGAAAAAACGAGCCACTGTTGTATGCTATGAAAACGTAGTGTGAAATGATCGAACAAGTTCCTGAACCAATGAAATCGAGTTAACCACGTTGATAAACCATTACAGAATTAACAAATCCATTGCAACCTGGTTTGTGAAATGTTAACCGAACTTTAATATTGTGCAATTTCGATATATTTTCAGTATCCAAATTGAACCTACATAAATTGAAGTTTTGATGGCTTTTAAAGTGAAATCTTTATAAACGCGTTAGGTATGTGTGAAAGTACAGAATCGTTGAAATCGATGTATCGCCTAGAGTGGTAGGGAACGGAGCGACGGCAACTAATTTATTTTTGAATGTTCTAAGCAAAGTTAACTCTATGAATTTTATCAGGTGATAGCAGCGTCTACTTTCTCTTCCGCTTCATTAATTTTGTTTTTCTATGAAGAGATTCAAAACTTTCATAATCTTTGTTTATGTTTTGTATATTCCCCATGCATTTTTGTTGTTGTTGTATTTTTAAAATTTCTGTGTGATTTAATCAATAATAAAGCAGTATGTTGTTATTGTCTTGTTGTATTTATTGTAATGCTGCTACCGCCATGTTAAATACGCCTTGGTCAATTCTGGCAAAAACAACACGACCGGATCTCTCTCACTCTCTCGTTTTCTCTCTCAAATTTATATATTTGTAGTAAAAGAATTTTTTTTTTTTTTGCAAAAACAACACGACTAATATTAACAGTAAATTTCTGTGAAGTCAATCACTCGCTAATTTAAGATGAGAATTTGAGATGAAAAAGCCGATGTTCCTTTCACTGCATTTAGACCGCCTGAACGAATGAAGATTTTTCGTATAGAAATTGTAGTTAATAAATTTTCATTCGCGCAATCATTTATAGTATAATTTTATACGACCGAACATTATCTCTACATACACATCAGAAGCCATCTTGTACTTTCGCTTGGTATAGATTGCATAACAATAACAACACTGCATTCGCACTAAAAATCGAACTTAGTCCGATCAGGCCGAACGAAGATTTTCTCATTCGTTCGGCGTATGCAATCATTTACACTACCCGAACATTTCGGAGCGAGCACAATGTTTAATACGAAACCATTTACAACGGCCGAATGAATGAAGATTCTTTCGTTCGTTCGTTCGGGCAGTCTAAATGCAGCGAAATACGCCTTGATCATCTCTTGTAAGAACAATACAAACGGTTTTGTCTTTCACTCTCTCTCAAATTTATGTATTTGGGGTAAAAGAATTTTTTTTTTTGCAAAAACAATATGACTAACAATTACAGTAAATGTCTTTGAAGTCAAACACTCGTTGATTTGAGATGACATTGAGAGAGCCGACGTCTCTTCTTGTATTGCGTAGGTCCGATTCCCCTACCCCCTCGTCTTCATTGCATAAAATATAAAAGTTGTTGCTGTTTCCCGTATAAATACAAAAATGTGTGTTTGTTGTTTTTTCATTTTACATGGGAAACTACAACAAAGTTTGAATTTCATGCAATGAATTATTGTTCGTGGAGACAGGGTGTTACAAAAAACTTATTCATATTGAAACTGTCTGATCCCAATGTCAATTTATACACTCAACTATACTCCATTTCTCTCCTACTTAAAAGGTACTAAAATAATTTCGTAAAAGCCAACCTGAGAGAAACAAAAACCAAATTTTGAGCAATGATATTTCCAATTTTTAATTATATATAGGGGAAGATGAAGTGAAACTGGCACCCTTTTATATTTTGTCTCATATAATTGGTAGTGCATTAAATATCCCAGCTTTTCCTTATATGAACCTTTGACTTATATCTTACCGTTTTTTTTTTTTATACAATTTTTTAAAGTGAAATATGGGGCTAATCCCACTTCCCTCTTTCATATTTCTAGGTTCAGTATTTTGGACTGGGCGAAGATAAGTTAGTAGGGGAAAGCTTATTTGTACATAAAGAAGATCATGCCATTTACATATAATATAACAATTTTTCAACAAGCTAATATTATGATACACATATTGTACGTATGTTAATAGTTAAATAAAATACAAACTGCTTCCGCCAAATCATAAAATGTGATCGCACAATATAATACAAAAAAAAAAAGAAAAAAAAAATAGAGTAAGTAAGAAGGCATCGAAAAAAACAACAACTAACAATAACAATAACAAACAGTAATAGCAGCAGCAACTTCAGCAGCAGTTAAAGCACAACAGGAACAACTAAAGCAACAACAACAACAACAACAAATAGCAAGCAAATAAATCGTGATCATGTGGTCAAGAGACGAAGAAGAAATAGAAGTAGACTTCCTTTTTTTCTTACATACATAGTACATACTTAGATACCTTTAAACTCCTACTACTCCTGCAGCAAATTGTACTTACTACAACGACGTTGTATTTTGGCGCGCAACAATTGTACCAGCACAAGAAAGTTAACAGGAAAACAGATAGACCGACAGACAGACAGACAGACAAACAGATAGACAAATAGTCAAAGCCACCACCACACAAAGCGTGGAGAGTGATTCAATATAACAACAAAGAACTTGGGTAGAAAACCACCACAACAACAACAACAACAACAACGAAACACAAAAACCATGTTTGTCGTGTCATACGCGAATCTTAGAAAATCCACCAACCAACCACCGTGCCATCGAACGAACCAACAAACTGTTACACATACACACACAGAGAATTGATGCTAAGATCCTAGCTGCCTACCTAGTGCCTACTGATATTGGTAGTAGTTGTAGTAGTAGTTGGTAGTAGATACCAACTACGTATGCTCATGTATCTATTTAAATTTGGCGCTTGACTTGCTGCAAGTTCAGAGTTGAAGTTGCTTACTTTTTTTTTTTTTTTTTTTTTGTTGCTGTTGTTGTTCGAGATACATACAATTTGACTTGGTTGTTCATTGTTGTTGCTGTTGTTGTTGCTGTTGTTGTTGTTGCTGTTACTATTTTGTAGTAAAATTAAACCCCCCATGGGGCAATAATATACTATATATGTATAATAAAAAATGGCATGCATGTTGCCATCGAGCGATCAAAATCAAATCGTATCAAATCGCATATGTTCGTTTCGTATGTTGAACATACAAACAAACAAACAAACGTTCAGTTGTTCATTGCTGGTGGTTTGTCGTTTGTTTCGTTTATTTGTTAAGTTGATCTCTTTGTTCATCGTCATCATAGTCGTCATGATCATCATCATCATCATCAATATGGATCATGATCATCAGCAACAACAGTTTTCATGCTCAATTGTTTGTGTCGTGTGATTCTGTTGATCATTGCACCAATTTGATTCTAATTGCAACAGTGTCAGCAGCATCAACAGCATCAACAGCAGCAGCAGCACATTTGTGATCGTGTTCATGCGAGGCGCACTTTGCTTTCTTCGACTTTACTCTTTTTTCGTTGGTTCTACACGATCGTAGGAGATCATCATCATCAACAACATCAACAACATCATCATCGTCATCATGGTCTTCTCAACGCTTTTGTAACATTAAACAAAAGGGCGCTTCATTACACACACAAGCAATGTGAAAATCGAGATCACCATTGCTGATGTGGCGATCAAGCTGGTGGACAAAAGCTCGTGCAACTAACAAATGCTGCTGCTGATGTTCATGATGATGATGATGATCCCCACTAGCGCGCTCTAAAGAAATAAACCATGACGTTGAGTATTTTTTGTGTGGCTCTTCATCAAGAAATCATCCATGAGTTTGATGTGAAATGATCATGATCCATGATGATCATGATGCATGATGATGTTGATCTACTTTGTTGTTGTTGTGTGTGTGTGTTGGTCTTTGTTGCAGCTTGTTACACGCGTGATTAGTTTATTTTACATAGCAGCAGCAGCAGCAACAACATGTGCTCTATGATGATCATTCGTTGTTGCTGATCGGTGATCGCGCTCTCTAAAAACCATTTGTATGTTATTTTTTTTTTGGTGAGTGATCATGATCAGGCATTGTTGTTACAATATACGTACGTATATGTATGTATGTTGTTGTTGTTGTTGTTGTTGTAAAGCGTAACAATGATTTAAATACCAACAGCAACAACAACAACAACAATAGCAATAACAAAAACGGAACACAGCATGCGCTTTGAAATTTACTCCAAGTGTGAAGATCAATTTCATGGAGTATTACCGTCTGTTATTTGCATGAATTTAAATACAATTGTCCAAATTGTATGTTGTTGGTTGGGTATGGTAACACAATTGTTGTTTGTTGCTGAAGTTATTATTGTCTTATAATGTTTCTATTATTTGTTGTATCAATCTATGTATGTAAGTACGATATCTTCTCTTTTTTTTCTCTTTATTTCTGTGATACTTTTTTTTTTTTTTTGTAAATACATTGTACATGTCTGTCTTCCTACCGACATACAATCATCATACTAGCGATGTATGTTTGTGGTTAGGTTTAGGCTGAATTTTTAGCTCAAAGTGTGGGAAAATTTTGTAAAATAATCAAATAAAAAAGTATTATAAGAGTTGGCAAATATTATAGTAAACAGTTGTTTCTTTATTTAAATCTTGCAAAAAATAACTGTAATATAGCGGTAAAAATCCCTTATTGCATGATCTTTTGAAATTGAAGAAGATCATACCATGGTATGATATTATGGTAGGAAGCCCGGTGGATGGAAGAATCAAACTAAAACCATAGGCTTAGTCTCATCATCACTCTCCTGGATTATGGCTAGACCATCGTCTGTATAAGCTAAGGCCAGGCGCTTATTTTTCGTGATCTTAAACAACAGTTGTTCATGTTAGGGGATGTTTTGCGGATAATCGATGAAAATCTTATATGTTAGTTTTGATTATTGGTCATAAATCAAAAAAAAAAAAAAAATGTTAAGGAATCAAAAAAACTGCAATCACTCACGCAAATGGCGTAAAAATTCGTTGCACAATAGGACATGGTATTATTATTGTTTGAAGGATGGACGACTAGAAAGTCAGGCACTGCGACCTATAAGATCTATAGTACCAAAGCCCTAAGTTAAGAAAGAAAGAAAGGAAGAGAGTAAAAAAGATAGATTAGAAACATACCCAAGCCGAGAATCGAACTCGGGTCTCCAGAGACAAAATTGTGGCACTCTGCCACTAGAACACAGTGTCGATTGTTGGACCTACAGTTAAACGTCAATTTCGAACGGCTGTGTGGCAATTTTTTATCACCTCGGTGGTTTTGCCATTACCAACCAAGGTGTGTACTTGTACACATTCTTATAATTCTCATTCACTTCATATCGATAGTGAATATAAGAAGTTGATGAGAATTAATCACAGACCATGACGGGAATCGAACCCGCAACTTTCTGGGTGAAAATCTGGTGCACTAGACTATCGAGGTAGTCGAGGTCACCAAGCAAAAATCATGACTTTTGCCCGTCTCTAATATTGACTTTTGGTACAGGTGTGAAAACGTAAGCAGAGGATTCAAAGATTTGAGGAAGGAAGTGGAAAGAGGACACAATTCTGAACAACAATTTAGAATTTAGAAAGCGGGCAGGGGAGGAGAGAGGGCGCAGAGTTAGTGTAAGTTAGAGGGTTCATATTTCTATGTATCTAACATTTGAATGAAAGTCGCAATAATCGAATCTGAAAGCCTACTTTTCCTTCTTTCTACCATATTTTGTTCGCACATCAGTTACATTTTCCATCTTATTGTCTTATTACTATTACTTACACTTGAAATGTTAATATCAGAGAAATGTTAATTTCAAGTGACAGTACCAGTACCAGTACCAGTACCAGTACCAGTACCAGTACCAGTACCAGTACCAGTACCAGTACCAGTACCAGTACCAGTACCAGTACCAGTACCAGTACCAGTACCAGTACCAGTACCAGTACCAGTACCAGTACCAGTACCAGTACCAGTACCAGTACCAGTACCAGTACCAGTACCAGTACCAGTACCAGTACCAGTACCAGTACCAGTACCAGTACCAGTACCAGTACCAGTACCAGTACCAGTACCAGTACCAGTACCAGTACCAGTACCAGTACCAGTACCAGTACCAGTACCAGTACCAGTACCAGTACCAGTACCAGTACCAGTACCAGTACCAGTACCAGTACCAGTACCAGTACCAGTACCAGTACCAGTACCAGTACCAGTACCAGTACCAGTACCAGTACCAGTACCAGTACCAGTACCAGTACCAGTACCAGTACCAGTACCAGTACCAGTACCAGTACCAGTACCAGTACCAGTACCAGTACCAGTACCAGTACCAGTACCAGTACCAGTACCAGTACCAGTACCAGTACCAGTACCAGTACCAGTACCAGTACCAGTACCAGTACCAGTACCAGTACCAGTACCAGTACCAGTACCAGTACCAGTACCAGTACCAGTACCAGTACCAGTACCAGTACCAGTACCAGTACCAGTACCAGTACCAGTACCAGTACCAGTACCAGTACCAGTACCAGTACCAGTACCAGTACCAGTACCAGTACCAGTACCAGTACCAGTACCAGTACCAGTACCAGTACCAGTACCAGTACCAGTACCAGTACCAGTACCAGTACCAGTACCAGTACCAGTACCAGTACCAGTACCAGTACCAGTACCAGTACCAGTACCAGTACCAGTACCAGTACCAGTACCAGTACCAGTACCAGTACCAGTACCAGTACCAGTACCAGTACCAGTACCAGTACCAGTACCAGTACCAGTACCAGTACCAGTACCAGTACCAGTACCAGTACCAGTACCAGTACCAGTACCAGTACCAGTACCAGTACCAGTACCAGTACCAGTACCAGTACCAGTACCAGTACCAGTACCAGTACCAGTACCAGTACCAGTACCAGTACCAGTACCAGTACCAGTACCAGTACCAGTACCAGTACCAGTACCAGTACCAGTACCAGTACCAGTACCAGTACCAGTACCAGTACCAGTACCAGTACCAGTACCAGTACCAGTACCAGTACCAGTACCAGTACCAGTACCAGTACCAGTACCAGTACCAGTACCAGTACCAGTACCAGTACCAGTACCAGTACCAGTACCAGTACCAGTACCAGTACCAGTACCAGTACCAGTACCAGTACCAGTACCAGTACCAGTACCAGTACCAGTACCAGTACCAGTACCAGTACCAGTACCAGTACCAGTACCAGTACCAGTACCAGTACCAGTACCAGTACCAGTACCAGTACCAGTACCAGTACCAGTACCAGTACCAGTACCAGTACCAGTACCAGTACCAGTACCAGTACCAGTACCAGTACCAGTACCAGTACCAGTACCAGTACCAGTACCAGTACCAGTACCAGTACCAGTACCAGTACCAGTACCAGTACCAGTACCAGTACCAGTACCAGTACCAGTACCAGTACCAGTACCAGTACCAGTACCAGTACCAGTACCAGTACCAGTACCAGTACCAGTACCAGTACCAGTACCAGTACCAGTACCAGTACCAGTACCAGTACCAGTACCAGTACCAGTACCAGTACCAGTACCAGTACCAGTACCAGTACCAGTACCAGTACTGTAGTATCACATTCTCGATAAGATATGTGATCTCTCGATTGTCCGTTATGGCCGTGGAGCACTTGAAAATATTCAAAGTACTTGAAAATATTTGAAATTAAAATGCTGAGTACCGATCCTAGAAAAAGTACTGGTGCTTGAGTTTTTCATGTACCAGTACCAAAATGCTGAGTACCAGTAGGAATAATTGTACTGGCATTTGAGAATACTCAAGGACTTTACAGCTCTGGTTAATCTATTAATTTTGGTGGTAGTAATGTTCTATTCATAACCGTATTATTAAAATCATATCCTTGAAACTGTTTTCTGGCTTAGAAGTATCGCTTTTCGTTGACAGACAGGCATTGCGTTCCAATCTGATTAGATCGGAATGAATATTTTATTGCAGCTGTAGCCTGACCTCATGCCAATCTAATCAAGTTTTACTGAGTTCCGAGATACAGCAATGTAGAAAAGAGCAAAAAATCTAATGAAATAAATATTTTATTATTTATATTAAAATAAAATGGCAAAAAGTAGCTTGGGCCGGGTTTAATATTGATCAGGAATGGTTATCTCGACATTTGCGGCAATGAATGTATTTCAGTAACAAAACTTGATAGATTCTCAAAATCTTAAGGGCGGTCGAACAATATCTATTAACAAGAGTGTAAATAAAGGCATTACAGTAGAAGCCTCTGGGTGATATTGTTATTCCCTAGAAACAGTCTTGCTAATCTAAGCTAATGTTCTTTTCTTTTTTAGCTAATTATTCATTCATAATTCCAACAATAGTTCAAAGTTCTCTCATCCAGAAAGGTCTTAAATACATTGTGTTGTAATGTTGCAAAAACGAAATATGTATGTGGAAATATGTAGAAGAAAAATTACGAATGCATGGCAAAAAGCAGAAAATGCTAATCTTTGAGATAATTTATTGTTTTGGTTTTATTTTTTTGGTTCGACAAAAATTTCGACACTAATTTTTGTAGACTTATGATCAAAAAACAAAAAAAAAAGAACTTGCAAAATAAGTACGAAGAATAATCTCAGATCGCGACCTAGTAAACCAAATACAACAAATGTAAGAAGACAGCCACAGCCATAACAGCAACAACAACAACAACAACAAAAGAAACAACTATCATTGGCAAATAATAAGGGCCAGTATTAACTGTTGCTGCTGCTGCCGCTGCTGCCAAAGTTATTATTATCGGTTTGTTAACTTGTCTGCACGAAATGACATTTTACAACAATTTTACAACTAAATTTTAAAAAATAAAACTTAAACCAAACTAAACTAATAAAAATTTCCCAAGGCAGAAGATGCCAAAAAAAAAAAAAAAAAACAAAAACTGAAGCAAAAAAAAAATAAAAAAAAAAAATCAAAAAGTTAAACCGAAGAGACAAACAAAACAAGAAACCAACTATAGACAGACAGAAGCTCAGGAATTGAAGTCCTATTTAGTTTTTAAATGTTATCGCGACCTCATTTGCGCAAAGGTTTTACAAATAAATCAAAATAAATTTTTGGATAAATAAATTATATAATTTTTTTTAACTAAATGCATAAAAGCGTGTAAAAAAGCAGCAATCCTTTCGAAAAAACAAAACAAAACAACAACAAAAAACTTTATATATATATCCAAATCAATGGCTCATTAACAAATGAGCCTGAACCACTGTCTCGAAATCGAAAGGAGCCAGCGAGTGGAGTGAGTAATACTGAGAGCATTTGTAAGTGTGAGTATGAGCGAGCTTGGGTCCATTCAGGCACACGATCAATTTTTGCTGCAAAGAAAATATCGACAAAGTCATAAATTAAATATTTGCGCATGAGAAACCAAAAAGAAATAAAAAAAAAAATAAATAAAATCAAAAACACTGGAAAATCTTAACCGACCGAATATGAGCGAACACTTTGTTGCTTTTGTTTTTGTATTTTTTTCTACTTTTATCATAGCTTTGGGGTATGTTGAAGGTATGAGAAGCGCGCATTTATTGTTGCTGGTGTTGCTGCTATAACCACACCAACGACAACACCAACGACAACACCAGCCAGCAACCAGCAGCAACACCAACAACTGAGGCAGCAATTCGTATGTATGAAATGCTGCTAAACGATCAATCGTCGCGATCATTGTGAGCCTTTAGAAGTTGTTGTTGTTTTTATTGTTTGCTGTTATTGTTTCTGTTATTGTAGTTGTTATTATATCTGTCGTTGTTGTTGCTTTTTTTTGTTTGGTTTTGTTGCATTTTGGTGTTTGGTGTTAAGTCAAATGCTTAAATTACACTCTTGGCTAATTTTGGCTTTACTCTAAACGATGATTACATGATGTTGGCGATTAATTTTGTTTTTGTTTTTTGCTTTTGTTTTTTGCAGGGCAAGCAGGCAGTCATCAAGCGTGTGGCTTTATTAAAATTTGTTTTTGTTTCCACTATTACGCTCAGCTGAAAATGTTTGCATCATTTTGATTGAAGAAAAATTAAAAAAAAAAAAGAAGTCATCAATATAAATGATTAGCAATGACATGTTATCAAAGTGTTATAGCATAGCACCTGCTAAAGAATTGGATTAAGAGCGAAAAAAATTGATGGGCGGGCAAGGTGCTTGGCATCTGTTGATATAGTTGCACAATTAAAAAAGGTAATAAATTTCTTGTTTTTTAAACTCACATATCATTGAAATCGAGAAACAATTTTCCACGGATAGATTGGTTATGAACAGAAATCGCTTAGAGGGGATGAGAGAGGGGCGGGGAAGTAGGTATAGCTGTGATATTGAACTCTCCAAGTTAAAAATGAACAGTGGAGTTCAAACCGTTACTGTCTACCCAGAACACCTCAACCTCAATATTGTCGATTGAATGACTAGTGATTTAAAGCCTAATGATTGAATGACTTATGATTGAATGACTAATGATTGAATGACTAGTAATTGAAAGCCTAATGATTGAATGACTTATGATTGAATGACTAGTGATTGAATGACTAATGATTAAATGACTAATGATTTAATGACTAATGATTGAATAACTAAGGATTGAATGACTAATGATTGAATGACTTATGATTGAATGACTAGTGATTGAATGACTAATGATTAAATGACTAATGATTAAATGACTAATGATTTAATAACTAATGATTGAATAACAAAGGATTGAATGACTAATGATTGAATGACTTATGATTGAATATCTAATGATTGAATGACTAGTGATTGAATGGCTTATGATTGAATGACTAGTGATTGAATGACTAATGGTTGAATGACTAATGATTGAATGACTAATTATGATTTAATGACTAATGATTGAATAACTAAGGATTGAATGACTAATGATTGAATGACTTATGATTGAATGACTAATGATTGAATGACTAGTGATTGAATGACTAATGATTGAATAACTAAGGATTGAATGACTAATGGTTGAATGACTAATGATTGAATTACCAATGATTGAACGACTTATGATTGAATGACTAATGGTTGGAAGACAAATAATTGAATGACTAATGACTGAATGACTTATGATTGACTGACTACTGATAGATTGACTGACTACTGATTGATTGACTAATGGTTGAATGACTAATAATTGCACGGCTAATAATTGTATGACTAATGATTGAATGACTAATAGCTGAATGACTTATGATTGAATTACTAATGATGGAATGACTTATGATTGAATGACTAATGTTGTTTATGACTAACTATTTAATAATGACCAAAATTAGCTATGATTCGTTCGAGATGACAAAAATCTTTGTTAACTAATTAGTTGATTTAGTCGATTTCTGAATCAAAGACCCAGAATTAAAGACTCTGAATCAAAAACTCTAAATCAAAGACTCTGACTTTTAGTCAAAGACTCTGAATCAAAGATTATGAATCAAAGACTTTGAATTAAAGACTCTGAATCAAAGACTCTGCATCTAAGGCTTTAAATCAAAGACTCTAAATCAAAGAGCCTGAATCAAAGACTCAGAATCAAAGACACCGAATCAAAGATTATAAATCAAAGACTCTGAGTCAAGGACTCTGAATCAAAGACTCAAAATCAAATATCTGAATCAAGGACTCTGAATCAAAGATTCTGAATTAAAGACTCTGAGTCAAAGAATCTGAATCAAAGACACTGAACCAAAGGCTCAGAATTAAAGACTCTGAATCAAATGATTCAAAAACTCTAAGCCAAAGACTCTAAATCAAAGACAGTGAATCAAAGAGACTCCGAATTAAAAACACTGAATCAAAGATTATGAATCAAAGATTATGAATCAAAGACTTTGAATTAAAGACTCCGGATCAAATACTTTAAATTAAAGACTCTGGATCAAATACTTTGAATTAAAGACTCTGAATCAAAGACTTTGAATCTAAGACTCTGAATCAAAGATGCTGAATCAAAGACTCAGAATCTATGACTCTGAATCAAAGACTCCGAATCAAAGCTCTGAATCAAAGGCTCTGAATCAAAGGCTCTAATCCTGAACTCTAATTTAATAAAAAAGAATAAACTCTGAATCAGCGATTCTGACTCCAAAACTCTATCATCATGACTTCGACGATCCTCCAATTCAAAGTCTCTGAGACAAAGCTCTGAATCAAAGACTCTGAATCAAAAGCTCTGAGTCAAAGAATCTGAATCAAAAACACTGAACCAAAGACTCAGAATTAAAGACTCTAAATCAAAGACTCTAAGTCAAAGACTCTAAATCAAAGACACTGAATCAAAGAGACTCCGAATTAAAAACACTGAATCAAAGATTATGAATCAAAGATTATGAATCAAAGACTTTGAATTAAAGACTCCGGATCAAATACTTTAAATTAAAGACTCTGGATCAAATACTTTGAATTAAAGACTCTGAATCAAAGACTTTGAATCTAAGACTCTGAATCAAAGATGCTGAATCAAAGACTCAGAATCTATGACTCTGAATCAAAGACTCCGAATCAAAGCTCTGAATCAAAGGCTCTGAATCAAAGGCTCTAATCCTGAACTCTAATTTAATAAAAAAGAATAAACTCTGAATCAGCGATTCTGACTCCAAAACTCTATCATCATGACTTCGACGATCCTCCAATTCAAAGTCTCTGAGACAAAGCTCTGAATCAAAGACTCTGAATCAAAAGCTCTGAGTCAAAGAATCTGAATCAAAAACACTGAACCAAAGACTCAGAATTAAAGACTCTAAATCAAAGACTCTAAGTCAAAGACTCTAAATCAAAGACACTGAATCAAAGACTCTAAGTTAAAGACTCTGAAGTAAAAACACTGAATCAAAGATTATGAATCAAAGACTTTAGATCAAAGACTTTGAATTAAAGACTCTGAAATAAAGACTTTGAATCTAAGACTCTGAATCAAAGACGCTGAATCAAAGACTCTGAATCAAAGACTCTGAATCAAAGACTCCGAATCAATGCTCTGAATCAAAGGCTCTAATCCTGAACTCTAATTCTAAAAAAGAAGAATAAACTCTGAATCAGCGATTCTGACTCTAAAACTCTATCATAATGACTTCGACGACCCTCCAATTTGGACCCTCCAAAGTTTGTGAATCTCAGTCTCTGAAACAAAGCTCTGAATCAAAGACTCTGAGTCAAAGGCTCTGAATCAAAGGCTCTGAATCAGAGACTCTGAATCCAAAACTCTGAATCAAAGACTCTGAATCTAGAAGTCTAATTCTAAAAAACAAAAACAAAGACAAAAAAATTGACTCTACGATTCTAACTGTAAGACTCTGCCATCATGACTTCGACGACCCTCCGATTCCGATTCTACGATGACTATCATACTTCAATACTACTCCAAATCCACAAAAACAAACTACTGCCCCCTAATATTTAAATTATGGTAGCCATTTTGGTTTTTCTTTGAATTTAATTAAAAAGTTGATGAACATACAAAGAGTGTTTATTACATAGGCGTATACTTCCTTAGACGCATACACATACACACACACACACACACACAGTACAGTAGTAGTCCAAATAATGTTCACATTTAGCTAAGTACATGAAAATCTCATCAAATGTTAATTTTTCCCCCCTTGCACTCCGTCTTCATGTAATATTTTCTTATCTTATACACATTTATGCTTAATGTTACCACACTCTATGCTTTCTATGTAATTAAATTGTAAGATAAATCCTTTCTACATCTTCATACATAAATGGCTTTAGATTTCATAAAAGTAGGAAAAGATGAAGGAGTAAAAGGAATGAGGTAAAGGTATGTCAAAGGATTGTAGAGGAAAGGAGGAGTTTGTCATAAAATTGCGCCATAAAGTAAACTTGTAATGCCAACAATTTTGGTTAATGAGTGCGCAACTCTGGTGTTATTATTGAAGCGTATATTTATTTAGATATATTCAAAAGCATATACTTGTACTTATGTACATATGTACAGACACATCATTTATATAACACAAAATATATATATATGTAGGTATATAATGTGAAAATTTTTAGATGTGCTTGGAGCCATACACTTTTACCCCTGTTCATTTTACAAAGTATTTTTATTATTTAATTGCATTTAAAAGATTTTTATGCAGAGAAAAATTAAAGCTACCCGTAAGCTTAAAAGAAATAATTATAATGTATATTAGAGCACTTTGAAAAAAAGAAAAATTCTAGAACGGATTTGAGGAGGAATGAAAACTTTGTAGTTCTCTAACTAAAGTCACAGCTGTGATCGAATTGGCAAAAGCAAGTAAACCTATGGGATTCGAGCCAGCGACGCCAGACTATTGAAGGTATCTTTCCCTCTGTCGCCAAGAATCATATTAGTTAGAATTAAATAGTAACACTAGCTTAGTAATAGCGAAGGTTTTTAATGTGGCCCTAAATCCTGCCTGGCTGTCACTACAGAACCATATATTTTTATTACTCCACCTATTTTCTTTTTTAACGGTTTCAGTATGACAAATACTTCATTCTGAAAGATCGAAGCATACCTATTTTAATTGAAACCTTTTGTAATTTGTAATTTCTAAGGTTTAATGTTTTGTCCATTGAACTTGGTTTTTACATATGCACAAAGGCCTTTAGTAGAAGTTTAATCTTGTATTAGAAATCGTTGTTCGGAACTGGCATTAAACTGCACATCCAACCATATGATATCACCATGAAATGTTATGGCCTAAGTGTGTTAAGATAGCCACTTAACCTAACCTAACCTAGCTTAGCCTAGCCTAACCAAACCTAACGTAGCCTAGCCTAACCTAACCATTCTTTTTTTTTTTTTTAACGAGGAGGAAAGCATAAAAAGCCACCCATTCAGTGCGTGACATTCTCACGCTAAAACCATCTCTCGTCCGTACGAAACCACCGTTAGGTATTACGTCGGAAGGCCGTAATGAGCTTAGTGCTCAATCGTCAGTATTGGTTTCTGTCCAATTCTGTTCGGTTTTATCGTCGGTTGACGATATCTGGCTCCGTATTTGTAGTGTTTGCCGTGCACTCGACTTTGCGCGCACGTTCTGCATTATACAGAGTGGTCTTCATATCTGCAGCAACCTTGCATGCTGCATTCCATTTTTCCACTGTGTTACACATCTGTGTCGACAGATTCCTTTCTGTAGGGGGTTCTCCAAAGGCTTTCTCCAGCTCATCTCTGTTTTTGTTAAAACGTAGCATCGTCCGATACTGTGCGATACGTGCTAGTAACCCTCAGGGCACTGAGCCTATATATCGCACGGATATCCTTCTGGTGTGTTTTCTTGCTGTCCGCCCAGATAGGTGCTGCATACAAGATTACTGACGTAGTAACCGTTGAAAGCAGCCGGCGCCTGCCCTCACGTGGGCCTCCTATATTCAGCATGATGCGTGTTAATGCGCTGTTTATTCGTGCTGCTTTTCCACTAGCAGCTTTCAGGTGATCCTTGAACGTCATTCTAAAATCTATAAGTACTCCTAAGTACTTAATGTGTGGACACGAGATGATGTTATGATCACCAACCGTGATGACCAGCTCTGCACGTGCTCTTCTGGTACTCAATACCACGACTTCCGTCTTCTGCTCCGCCAATTCCAGCTTCGAGTTGTACAGCCATCTTCTCACTCTTGAGATGACATCGTTACATATAGCCTGTAGCGAGTCCAGGTTCTTGGCTACTGCCACTATCGCGATGTCGTCTGCATATCCTACGATTGTTGTATCCTCCGGGAGATCCAATTTGAGGATGCCGTCATACATTGCGTTCCATAGTGTTGGGCCGAGAACGGAGCCCTGCGGAACGCCTCCTTTGACACGATACTGCTTCACGCCGTCAGCAGTATCGTATATTAAAATTCTGTTGTCGAAGTAGTTTGCGATTATTTGCAACAGGTATTCCGGTACTTCGAATCCTCTCAGTGCACTCATAATCTGAGGCCACTTCGCCGAATTGAAGGAATTTTTGATGTCCAACGTCACTACGGCGCAGTACTTCTTCTTGCCGTTTCCCCATTGGTTGCCGCTGGTGGCCTCGCGTGCAATATTCATCACCGTTTGTATTGCGTCGACCGTGGATCGTCCTCTTCTGAATCCAAACTGTCGTGCTGATAGCCCTCCTGGCTTTTCAAGCCACTCCTGGAGCCTGTCCCCTATAATGCGTTCGAGAACTTTGCCCAGTGTATCCAGCATGCATAAACCTAACCTAACCTAACCTAATCTAATCTAATCTAATCTAATCTAATCTAATCTAATCTAATCTAATCTAATTTAATCTAATCTAATCTAATTTAATCTAATCTAATCTAATCTAATCTAATTTAATCTAATCTAATCTAATCTAATCTAATCTAATCTAATCTAATCTAATCTAATCTAATCTAATCTAATCTAATCTAATCTAATCTAATCTAATCTAATCTAATCTAATCTAATCTAATCTAATCTAATCTAATCTAATCTAATCTAATCTAATCTAATCTAATCTAATCTAATCTAATCTAATCTAATCTAATCTAATCTAATCTAATCTAATCTAATCTAATCTAATCTAATCTAATCTAATCTAATCTAATCTAATCTAATCTAATCTAATCTAATCTAATCTAATCTAATCTAATCTAATCTAATCTAATCTAATCTAATCTAATCTAATCTAATCTAATCTAATCTAATCTAATCTAATCTAATCTAATCTAATCTAATCTAATCTAATCTAATCTAGTCTAACCTAACCTAACCTAACCTAACCTAACCTAACCTAGCCCAGCCTAGCCTAGCCTAACCTAACCCATCAAAAACTAGTAAATTGCTATTACTCTGTTCTGATTTATTTCAATTCCAATAAAATCCTAATTGACAAAAATAAAGTTAAGCTTTTTCTCTTAGGAAAGGGTAAATCCTTATTGCCATTGTTCAATTTCGAAATTAACTGATTTCCTTCATTCAACTAACTACATTCATCCAATTCAATTTAACAAAAATTCTTATAACTAAGTATGAAGTAGTAAAAAATCTCAGCTGTTTTCCTGATTTTGACGCAAATGTGTCACCGTCAATCAATTACCAAATGGCAGTTGGCAAATTAAATTTTTCACATGAAAATAAGTGAAAGTTAAATTTTCCCTTCCGCCTGACTTCGCAGTTGATTAGAAACAAAGCAGGAAGCATCAATCAGTTTTTTGAGAGGCGGGAAATGAGCATGTACAGCTAGTATATAGATGGCGTCTAATTAAGTGATTAAAGCGGCGTATTTGTTTGGTTTTTTTTTTGTGCGCCTAAAAGTATGCTAATGCTGGTGTATTTTTTGGTATTGGTATAAGTTAATCAGGTAATTATGATTAGAAATTAATTTATGCATATATATAAATCAAAGTTAAGCTAAGAGAATGTTTGAAAGTGAAAATCATCTCATTAAAGTTTTGTTTTTATCTTTTAAATAACAAAATAGGATAAAAGTATAGTATAAATTATTCAAATTAATTACGAATTGCTAGAAGAATAAGCTCTTATTTGTAGAGAATGTACTAATAAATAATAAACATACTTGATTTCGACCTGATCATCTTCGCTATTTGTTAGGAGCCATCCTTAACGTTGCAGCAGGTATTAATCGACTGGAAACCGTTTCGCTGCCTCTTGACCTCCTTGTCGAACTTTCTGACGTCATTCCGATCAAAAGAATTCTGTATATACTGTAGATAATCTCTCTCATATTGTCTCTTCTTGCTACAGTCTATACGCCTCCCTTCTTATAGCGTTAAACGCATCAATACTACTGCGGGTTGCTCGCTGTAGCATATTCCTGCGGCCAGTGTGGCCAACTCAGCGCTTTTCCCGCTGGTTTTAGTGCTTTTTGGAAATTAAAACGCGGGAATCACGCGGGTGATTTAGCGCTCAGCTCGTTTTTTTCATTTTAAAAAATATCTTCGAAAAATCGAAGAAATTTTCATTGACTAGAAGTATCAGATGTGTGCCTGTATTAGTGAAAAAGTTTAAATGTATTGAGTTTTCTCGCACTTTTATAAGGCGGAAAATGTAACGCTTTTTTTTAAGAAAATACGCTTTTTATTCTTCCTTTTAGCGGGTTTTTAAAAAACAAAAGTTGGCCACACTGCCTGCGGCCTTTATTTTTCACCTCAATGGAGTTCTTACATTCTTCGTCGAACCATGTATTACGTTGTTTTGGTTATTATGGAGACTTTTTGTTGCAGAAAACCAAATGTCCTCTATAGCCTCTCTCTTATTCATTGTATCCATTTTTTAATTGCTTTTTTTTTTTAAGTGAAACTTCTTTAGCGAGGGTAAATCGAAAATTTTGCAACGGAAATCGCGTTGTTGTTGTTGCACTTATACGAAACTAATAAGAAACGAAGTTATGCTGCTGTTAGTGTTTAGCGAACGAAGTCATATGGGGATCGGCTGCATACAATCATGCAGAGAGTTGACTTCCCGCAGTTTTATCTTATGTGCTTAAGTAAGATAGCTTGATTCCATATAACTGAACTTTTCTTTTATGTGTTATATACGTATACTATATCGTGTTTGTGCCGATAAGTGTAGAGAGTATCAACAGAAAAAAAGCATTAGAAAATAGAAAGAGGATGAGTGCAAAAGCTTCAGCAACAACGGTCACGTGAAAAATCGCGTTTTTGTTGCACTTACAGGGTGACAATTGTAAAGTGACGCAAGTTTAATACTCTGCAGCAAGCTTTGCCATTTACCGTTACTTTAATTTAAAAAGCAAATTCATTCATCATTGGCTTTGCTTTTAATTTCATTTGAATTTTCGTTATTACATTTTGAAATTTCCATAAAAATGGACAAGGAAAATATTCGTCGTGAAATTTTGAAATTTCATTTGGCAAATTATAGTAGCCGTCAAATTGCAAAGGCTTTAAATTTGTCAAGTCGTACGGTAGACCGAGCTATTATTCGATATAATGAAACTGGGGGTTTTGGAGATAGAGACCGGGGAAAATTTTCAACAGTTGCCACTACTGGTTTAACAGAAAAAATTCGTAAACGAATCAAGCGAAATCCAAGGCGCTCAATGAGGAAAATCGCTTAGGAAGTGGGAGTAAACCGTGAAACAGTGCGAATCATTGCAAAATCAAAGCTTAATCTTAAGCCGTACAAGCTCCGAAAAGCTCAAGATCTGACATAAAAAAAGAAAGATTTGCGACTGCAAAGATGCAAGGCGTTGCTACGCTCCTCCGTGTTAAAAAATGTTGAAAATATCTTGTTTACAGATGAAAGAATTTTCACGGTTGAACAACATTTCAATACGGAAAATGACCGAATGTGGCTAACATCATCATCGCAACAAAATTGGACTGTTGGCCGAGTTCAAAAGCCAGCTTCCGTTATGGTATGGGCTGGAGTTTCCGCTAATGCCAGAACCCCTCTAATATTCGTTGAAGAGGGTGTTAAAATTGACCAGGTTGTTTATCGGAGCATTTTAAATGAACATGTTCTTCCCTGGGCCCAAGATACATTTGGAAATGAAAACTGGACTTTCCAGCAAGATTCTGCACCTTCCCACATGGCAAAATTAACGCAAACATGGATAAAAGACAATTTTTCTGGATTCATAACATCTCAAGAATGACCACCATACTCCCCAGACTTGAATCCAATGGACTACTCTATTTGGAGTATTTTAGAGAGTAAGGCTTGTGCATCTCAACACCACAGTCTGGAGTCGCTGACAAATTCATTAGAGAAAGCCTGGACTGAAATTGATCAGGAAGTCCTGCGGCGAACAGTCCTACGATTTCCGGATCGATTGAAGGCATGTGTGCAGGCTAAAGGAGGTTATATTGAATGAGGTGGGGTTCAAATGAATGCTTATCTATTCAGCAATGTTAACACTTAATTGCACTTAATGGAAGTACGTCCTTTTGAAAATAACTGCTGAAATGTGTGCGTCACTTTACGATTGTCACCCTGTATACGAAACCAGTAAGAAACGAAGTTATGCAGCTGTCAACTTCGCGTAGTTTTATCGCATGTGCTTTAGTGAGAGAGCAGACCCAGATGCCTCTGCTTGATTGTATATACCTGAACTTTCTTCTCATGTGTTAAATACGTGTACTACGTCATGTTTGTGCCGATAAGTGTAGAAAGTATCAAGAGAAGAAAAGCAGCAACAAAATAGAGAGAAGAAGACTGGAAAAACTTCAACAAAATTTGTTGTAAATGTTTCATTTCTACTATGAAGACACATAATTTTTTGTAAATTTAACTCCTGCACGATCTGGCGAGGAACAAAATTCCATTTACAAAATTTGCATTTTTTAACATTTTAGGTAAGTCTAAATTTACAAAGATCTGACATTGCTTTCTATTTTTGATTAAATTTTAAACTTTTTAAACTTCGTCCTTGGGAACCTAGAAAATCTGTGAATACTCAATAGCACTTCAGAAATTATCTATCTGGATAACCACCTCAGAAAGAATTCCTAATCGAAGAATCATGCAACAAATTCCACGTTAATTGAATCTCAAAATCTCGCATGAAATTCAACCCAACCAAAATCAAAAAAAAAAAAAAAACAAGTACACTAAAAATCAGAAATGACAATACAACGAAAATCTATTGCTTCGTTTGTAGTTGAAATTGTACGGTTATATCAATTTCATAACTTGACCAATTAAAATCAACAGTTAATAATTGCTCAATCTTATGAGAACCAATTAGTTAACATTTATGATAAGACATAAATCAAAGCAAACAATTCACACTCATACACACATACATACAAACATAAGTGTGAGTATAAACCAAATACAGACAAGCCAAGCTAAGCTTAGAGTTGGAAAGAAAGGAAAAAACTCACTGGACCGGCTTGGAAACTACTTACTTAAGAAAACAGCTAACTTCAAGCCAACCAACCAACTTGCGGCAAATACACTCCAACTTTAAGCTAAAACTTATGAGTTTTTGTTGTTGTAGTTGAATTTTTAAAGCATGGAAGTGGAGTGAGTTTAAGCCTGCTTAGAATAATATGGCTAGAATCAGTTGTTGAAAAACGCCGTAACAAACAACAACGTAAAGAAAACGTGATACGGACGCGTAAGCGCGTGTCGAAAAAAGCAAAGGGAAAAAACAAAAGAAAATTTTGTAAAATAATAAAGAAAAATTGGGGTAAAAAAAACGGTTATGTGTTTTTGTGTGCAGTGAGGAAAATTGTATATTTTTAAAAATCGTCTGCGATTTTTTTTCGGGTTTGAATTTTTCGAAAAAAAAGCGGCGGAAAATTAGCGAAAAAAGTCGAGAAAATTTAATTTAAAAAAAAAATTGAAAAAGATATTGGAAAAAAGTTCCTAAAAACCAAAACGTAAAGCTCCTAAAAAATTATTTATATAAAAAAGAAAAAAAAATATTTTTGCATTTAATTAAATTATCTAAAAAAAAGAACGAAAGAACAACGACTTGAATGTCTAATAAACCTCGCTTAATTATAAACTAAACTTAAAATAAAAATATTATTATAAATCAAAAAAACTACGTAATTAATTGAAGAAGAAAAAAAAGCAACAAAAAGTTAATAATTTGTAATGCAAATTTCTAAAAAAAAATTCTTCCCTCAACTTTTGAATTGAAAGTGCATCAGCACCAAAATCGAAAACCGAAACCGAAGTTGAAACTGAAACTATTGTTTCATATGCGCAATTTATCATTTATTATAATTATATTTTAATATTTTTGTGAGTGTGTGTGTTTTTTTTCTTTTAGTTATTCTGCATATTTATAAATTCATTAAAACTGAAGCTGTTGCATCTTTAACAAATTAATTATTGTTTTTTTTTTTTTTTTTTTGTTTAGTGAATGTTGCAGTTGCATGTGTAAGATTTCATTTGTATTTAAGTAATTCCGAATTTGAATTTGTCTTTGCTGCTGCTGCTGCTGCATGCAATCATCATACGCGAATATGATTTTGATATTTCTATATTTCCATTTGCATTTGCATTTTTCACATTAATATGTTCATTTTTTAACATGAGCTTTGCAATTATATATGGAAAAAAAAATATTAAAATACAAAAAATATAACAACAACAACAACAACAGAAAAATATATATTTAATAACACAATAACTTAACCTTTTCATAGACACTTGAATCTATGAAGTAGACTTTCATATATATTTGGAGGCAAAATATCAATGCACAAGTTCAATATTTCTTGTATTTATTCTCAACATTTACCAGTGCCAACGTTGCCATCGGTGAAGGTAAGTCAGCGAAATACATGCAGTTTTCTTGTTTTTTATTTTAATAATATTCAATTATTATTTTAACATAATATAGCATAAGCTACTTATTATTATTTATTGTTGTTGTAACCACCCACAAATATATATAACTATGAGTATGTATTAGTTAATTTATATCCATGAATATTATTTAAGGGGTTAGTAGCGTTTAGCAGTCTCAAAAATAGATTTTTTTATGATTTTTTGAAGTGGAACTTCTAGAGCACAACTGTGAATTGAAAATTTTACAACGGAAAAATGTAAAGGAAACGAGCTTTCATGATACTCAAACGAAACTAATTAGAATAACTTCGTTTCTGTTAGTGTTTAGCGAACGAGGTCATATGAGGATCGGCTATATACAAACAAGCAGAGAGTTAACTTCTCGCAGTTTTAATTCATGTGATTTACTGAGAGTCGGCTCTCTCATAGATGTCTATGCTTAATTGCAAATGGCCGAAATTTCATCCCATTCGTTATATACATGTACTACATCGGGTAATAAAATAAATAAAAAAAACATCGTAAATAAAATATTAAATTTCAAAAGCATTTTGTAAAAATTTCAGAGAACGCAAAGTGCTTTCGTAGATATAGACGATTATGGCGGCGAGTGATAGTCGGGCCAAAACAGTCGCGCGGCTCTTCGACTTCCCTTTCGGCTGTTCAGAAAGGCTTAGATAGGCCTTCGTCCAGCACCTCCTGATTAAGTCTTAATCATTGCTGACTAATCGGCAAACTTACAAATTACGGTCAGCCATCATAAAGAAGATGAAGTATATTTTATATGTTAAAAATTGATAGTCAAAACTTTGAATCCGTTTTTCTCAAAACAAAGTTTTTGCAATTTTTTATTTGATTCAAAAGAAATCACATGCATTCTCCTTTGAGAACTTTGATGTCCAAAAGTGTTAAGAATTCCGGAGTCAGAAAGCACGTTTTTATCAATCTACCAGTCCCATAAAAATGTATTTAGTTTTGAACCGAGAAAGTTCAGGAACGCCTTAAAATAACACTCACTAAGGTCAATTTCGTTTTTGTAAAATGTTTATATTGAAAGTGCGTGTAGCGCTGTTATAATATGAAATTATACCAGTGCGGGGAATTCGATCGAAAATCGGGGAATTTCCCGAGGGTTATCGGGAAGAGAGAAAAAATAAGTTGGCATCCCTGCTGCAGACACAAAATTTGTTTGTTTTTACGTATGAAAGATTTTTCTGTTTATTGTGCATAATTAGTTGTCAGAAATACTTTAAATTTATTTTTTTTTTTTTTTTTTTTGAAGAGTCCGTGGCGTTACATTTAGAGCCTCCATGAAAAAGTCCTACAACGGGGTGCACGATTGTTGATCGTAAAATAAATTGAAATAAAAAAAAAAATCAAAAAGATTATTAATCTGTTGCTATGCAATGAACCTCAACCGAATCCCCACCCACAGCCACAGCTCCTTCAGTGATTTCTATATGAAAGATCTAGTCTTTCTGCAGGTTTTCCAAAAGGGAGTGCTCAGTAATCACCCAAGTTAAAGTACAGATGAAGTGCCTGTTGGTATGTATCAGATCGTTCGTCCGTCGACTTGGCTTTGGCCTAATGAGTCTCGTAGTTTTGGAAGTTGTTTTCAGTGACCACCTTTTGTTAGTATGTTCTTTTACACGTTGCTATATATTCCTACTCAGGAGTGATTTGCAACAGTGTTCCTTTTCTAGCCAAATCGTCAATAGTTTCGTTCCCCGTTACATCGATGTGCCCCGGTACCCAAATTAGATTCAAGGGGTTTTATAGCTGCCTGATTATCGGTAAAGATACATATATCATTTTTGGATATCACGCTATACTTTAGCCAGGACCTGATTTTCTTGATTGCCATGAGTTCTGCCTGTAATACACTGCAGTGATCGGACAATTTAAAGGAAATATTTACACAAACCTCTTCCCAAAAGATATCAGTTCCAACTCTGCCATTCAGTTTAGAGCCATCTGTGTATAAATGGATTGAATCTTTGCACAACGTATCATGTCTTAAATATCTGAGAGAAATTTCAGTTTGATTGTCTTAAAAGTTCATTTTTTATTGTACCCGCCAATTGAGAAAACCACAAATCGAGAAAAATGCATTAAAACTTTTTACATAAAATCTACTATCTTTAAAATTTCTACTTATTTACATTAAATCTTCAATGCCTGCCGCATATATAATCCCTTCGGTTAATTACCTCCAATTCTTCTACGGCTGCTACCTTTTCATTACTATTAATTTCGAAATTTCTAGACAGCACTACCCCCTTAAGTTTAAAAATTCGATTTTCAAATCAAACTAATCATTTTGAAATACTTACATTGTAATCAGTCATTAACTACAGTTTAAATCTCTGTATTTAAATATGTATAGCAAATTAAATTGCTATTCTTTTAATTTCTTTCTCATGAAGCGCTTGAAGTATTTCAAAATAATTTAAAGAATATTTAAAAATACTTTAAGCGATGATTAGGTAAAATATAGTACAAGTTCAAATAAATTATATATTAAGTGAAAGGCTTAAATATAAATCCATTTAATGAGCTTATGATGCCATCATGTAAGAAATGCTTCAAATGAAACTTGGCCAGAAAAATCTGAAAAAATTCATTTGGTCGATATTCTTCCTTGGATGCGAAAATGGGAACACAACTTTGAAAAATTATTGAGGAGTCATCTACATTTTTTTAAATGTAGGTAAATTAATATGTCAGCTATAAAAACAACCAAGCCCTGTATTCAGCAATAAATTTTGACTTCACTTAATGTTTGATCTCCTGAAGTTCTCAAAACTAGTAAATTCCGTGATTTACTGATTTCTTTTTCGCAAGTGAGTTTTCAGAACCAGGGCTTATTAGACTTTACTTTGACTCTGACACTCATTTATTGAAATGTATTACAAAATAAATCCAGTTAATGAAAACTTGAGAAATAATTTAATTAAATACAGAAATAAATTCTTCATTTTTCATATAAAATGCAAAAGTGATTGGTAAGACATTCACTTTGGGCGCCCGCGAAGCTCTGGTTTAAGTAGACGAAAACATTCGAGGCACCGGTTCCGAGTCTTTATAGACGCCTGGGCTCGACGCAGAACAAAATGATTCTCCAAAAACTCGACGTGAGCTATAACTTCGTTAATATTTTGAATTTTGGTCTGAAATTTACAGTATACCTTCTGTATATTGTACTTTCGAAATACATTTAAAAATCGATTTTTTGAAACTCAAACAGCAGACTACATCCTTAATAAATAAAATTTAATGTTACTTATTATATTGGTACATTTTTCGCTCATTTGGTACATTTTTTTCTAAATATTGGTACAAAATAAAATGAGTAAGTGGCAACCGTGCTCACAGTAGAAGTGAAACTTTGTTGTTTATTTGAAAATTATTAGAAAACAATTACAGGGTGACAATTGTAAAGTGACGCAAGTTTAATACTCTGCAGCAAGCTTTGCCATTTACCGTTACTTTAATTTAAAAAGCAAATTCATTCATCATTGGCTTTGCTTTTAATTTCATTTGAATTTTTGTTATTACATTTTGAAATTTCCATAAAAATGGACAAGGAAAATATTCGTCGTGAAATTATGAAATTTCATTTGGCAAATTATAGTAGCCGTCAAATTGCAAAGGCTTTAAATTTGTCAAGTCGTACGGTAGACCGAGCTATTATTCGATATAATGAAACTGGGGGTTTTGGAGATAGAGACCGGGGAAAATTTTCAACAGTTGCCACTACTGGTTTAACAGAAAAAATTCGTAAACGAATCAAGCGAAATCCAAGGCGCTCAATGAGAAAAATCGCTAAGAAAGTGGGAGTAAACCGTGAAACAGTGCGAATCATTGCAAAATCAAAGCTTAATCTTAAGCCGTACAAGCTCCGAAAAGCTCAAGATCTGACACAAAAAAAGAAAGATTTGCGACTGCAAAGATGCAAGACGTTGCTACGCTCCTCCGTGTTAAAAAATGTTGAAAATATCTTGTTTACAGATGAAAAAATGTTCACGGTTGAACAACATTTCAATGTTCAATTTCAAAATGACCGAATGTGGCTAACATCATCATCGCAACAAAATAGGACTGTTGGCCGAGTTCAAAAGCCAGCTTCCGTTTGGTATGGGCTGCAGTTTCCGCTAATGCCAGAACCCCTATAATATTCGTTGAAGAGGGTGTTAAAATTGACCAGGTTGTTTATCGGAGCATTTTAAATGAACATGTTCTTCCCTGGGCCCAAGATACATTTGGAAATGAAAACTGGACTTTCCAGCAAGATTCAGCACCTTCCCACATGGCAAAATTAACGCAAACATGGATAAAAGACAATTTTTCTGGATTCATAACATCTCAAGCATGGCCACCATACTCCCCAGACTTGAATCCAATGGACTACTCTATTTGGAGTATTTTAGAGAGTAAGGCTTGTGCATCTCAACACCACAGTGTGGAGTCGCTGACAAATTCATTAGAGAAAGCCTGGACTGAAATTGATCAGGAAGTCCTGCGGCGAACAGTCCTACGATTTCCGGATCGATTGAAGGCATGTGTGCGGGCTAAAGGAGGTTATATTTCATGTTCAAATGAATGCTTATATATTCAGCAATGTTAACACTTAATCGTACTTAATGAAAGTACGTCCTTTTGAAAATAACTGCTGAAATGTGTGCGTCACTTTACTATTGTCACCCTGTATAATACATTCTGTTGAAGTTTTTGCAGTGCTCTTCCCTCTATTTTGTTCTTGCTTTTCTTCTGTGGATACTCTCTACACTTATCGACACAAACACCGACGTAGTATACGTATATAAAATAAAAGAGTAAAGTTCCGCTATATTCAATCAACCAGACGCAACTAGGTCGGCTCTCTCACTAAAGCACATGAATAAAACCGCGAGAAGTCGTATCTCTGCATGATTGTATGCAGCCGATCCCCATATCACTTCGTTCGCTAAACACTAACAACAACATAACTTCATTTCTTATTTGTTTCGTATGAGTGCAACAACAACGCGACTTCAGTTGCAAAATTTTCAATTTACTCTCGCTAAAGAAATTTCACTTAAAAAAATTGTGAAGAATTCAGGCGGGACTATGAATATTTTTGTACGATTGGGCGCAAAAAATCTATGATCTGCCAAGAAAATGATGCCGAAATCAATAATAAATGGAGGGTCTGCCATATTACGGAGCTTGTGGCCATCCTTGATCCGACTATTTTTGATTTTTTTTACTTTGACTATTGAACACTTTCATCCTTTGACTAGAAAAGGGTGCGCTACATTTTCTTCCTACTTAAACAAAAAAAAAAAAAACAAAATATTTTACTAATAGATTTAGGAAAATGTAAAATAAAAGTCGAAATTACATTTGCCCAATACAATCACATAAGTAAGTAATACTATAAAGAATTCATTGTCTAGACTTGTGTGCTGAAAGTAAGTCTAAATATAGGATTATCCTGGCGCTATAGTATAGCGCCTGGTATATAAGACGGCGCTAGGATAAGCATACAAAAAAATCCTTAAAACCAAAAATCGAATACAAAACAAAAGACAAAATCAAATAAACACTTAAAAGATAAACAAAAACAGAAAATACATAGAGACCAAGAAAAAGGAAGAAAAAAGAAGAAACAAACTCCTTTAAGATGCAATCAACTTGCACTACATAGTTAGTTGCCAACAGAGAGCAACAACAACAAAACGAAATATTAGCACTAAAAAAAAGAAGAAGAGATTATGATAGACATCGTCTGCCAAATGGACATGGAACACTCCCACAATTATTGTAAATCATTGTCCATAATATTAATTCTAAATAAATTGAGGTGTTCATATAGTAAACCACAAGAGCACACAAGTGTTGAGTTGAGGATATGCCATATATAAAATTTAATATGTGTTTGAATGTGTGTGTGAGTGAGTATGTTTGTATGTGTGACTGTGTGTGTTTGAATGCATGAGTTTGCATATATTTCTTAAACCGATAATATGCATAACGAATTAGTTCTGAAAAGTACCTGTCTCTGATATTCGAGATCTTTGGCAAAGGATTATCCTTAAAATTAGATGAGATCAATGATGTTGAGTGGCTAGTTGTGTGTATATGTGTGCTTGTGTGTGTTTCTCTGTAGACTATAATTATGACAGCAAGCATTAATAATGTTCGATGACGACACTATGATATGATAAATTGATGACTGGCAAAACATGCTGGAGTGTCACTGTTCAATGCAGGTTATTTTTTTTTTCATTTGTTTGGATCAAATTTAAGTTGAATGGAGACTCTACTTGCAGCTTATATTCATGCTGGAAGCGTTTGTTTTTTTTCCTTTTCAAACTAATCCGCATTGATAACCATCATCACCTACAGTGTTATACACTCGAAGTGTACGGTGTTGAGTTCAGTTTTCTGCTTGTTTTTCATCATAATTCAATTTGTCGCTCATTTTCTTCATATACATACAGTGGCGATTAAAACTGTTCGCAAGGTAGAACATTTTTTCGAGACATGCAAATTAATGATAAGTCTCATTCAGATAATAACTTTTTCAAATAATTGAATATCTTCAGGTCACGCTTGGTACTCGAAGGTACTGAGCAACACAGTTGTAGGTCAAAGTTTACATTAAAAACTGAAATTTCGAAGTACAGTTATCTTGATCTGACTTTTGGTAAAATTTTTTATCTGAGTTTAGCTCTGACTTTTGGTCTGAATTCTAGAGTGAAATCGATTTAAATTTTGGTTCATGTTTTGGTTTGAGTTTTTGCTTTGTCTGATTTTGAATCTCAGTTTCTTTCGATCTAAATTTTGGGCTCATTTTTGGTCTGAGATTTTGTTTAAATTTGGGTTTGGTTTCAATTTTGTTTGATTCTGAAGTTTGGTTGAGTTTTTCATCTGAGTTGGTAAAACTTTTGGGTTGAGTTCTGGGTTCGATCCGACTTTTGGTCCGAAATTGGTCTGAGTTTTGGTCTGAAATTTGGTCTTAGTTTGAGTCTGAACTTTAATAAAATTTTTCGTCTGATTTTTAGACCGAGCTTGGGCTTGAGTTTTTTGAGTTTAAAATTTCAAGGCACAGAGGTCCTGAAATTTTTGGCCTGAGCTTTGGTCTGAATTCTAATGTGCAAATTGGCTTGAATTTTGGTTCGAGTATTGATCTGAGTTTTTTTTGGTCTGGATTATCGTTTAATTTTTGGGCTGGGATTGGATCTAAGTTTTGGTTTGAATTAAAATTGAATTTAGTTTGAATTTCGGTCTGAGTTTGGGTCAAAATTTTGATCTGAATTTTGTTCGGAGTTTGAGTCTGAGTTTTAGATTATTTTTCCATCTGATTCTTAGTTTGAGTTTGTAAGAGTTTTGGGTTGAGTTCTGATTTGATCCGACTTTTGATCCAAAATTGATATGAGTTTTGGTCTTAGTTTGAATCTTGAACTATAATATAATTTTTTGTCTAATTTTTAGTCTGAGTTTGGGCCTAAGTTTTGATCTGTGTACTGGTCTGGATTATACACACTTGGGCTATACTAAAATGGAAATTTCAGGGCACAGAGGTCCTAAAAATTTTGGTCTGAATTCTAGTGTGAAATTGGTTTGAATTTTCGTTCGAGTTTTGATCTGAGTTTTTTGTATCCGAAATTGGATCTAAGTTTTATTTTTATCTGAATTTTAGTTTAATTTTTGATCTGAGATTACGTCTAAGTTTTGATTTGAATTTAGTTTGAATTTGGACTGAATTTTGAACAGTGTTTGGGTCAAAGTTATGATCTGAATTTTTGTCTGAATTTGGGTCTAAATTTCGGTTTAATTTTTCACCTAATTTTTCTGTCTGAGTTTTTTGGATTGAGCTGTTGTTTGATCCGACTTTTGATCTTAAATTGATCTGAGTTTTGGTCTGAATTGTATTCTTATATTTGATTTAAATTTATGCCTGATTTTTGGTCTAAGATTGGCCTAAATATAAATCTGAAATTTGGTCTGAGTTTGAGTCTAAACTTTAATATAATTTCTCGTGTGATTTTTAGTATGAGTTTGAGTCTGAATTTTGACCAGAGTTGTGGTCTAAATTATATGCATTTGGACTATGTTAAAACTATAATTTCAGAGTACAGATGTCCCGAAATGTTTGATCTGAATTCTAGTGGTGAAATTGGTTTAAATTTTGGTTTGGGTTTTGAATTTTTTGTCTGATATTAGATCTGAGTTTTAGTTTGAATTTGGTGTGAATTTTGGTGTAAGTTTGAGTGTAAACTTTAACATAATTTAACATGATTTTTGGTCTTAGTTTGAGCGTAAACTTTAACTTAATTTCCCGTCTGATTTTCAGATTAAGTTTGGGTCTGGTTTTTTACCTGAGTTCTGGTCTAAATTAAATGCACTTGGACTATATTAAAACTAAAATATCACGGTACAGATGTTCCGAAATTTTTGGTGTGAATTCTAGTGGTGAAATTGGTTTGAATTTTGGTTTGGGTTTTGATCTGAGTTTTTGCCATGTCTGATTTTAGATCTGAGTTTCTTTTGTTCTGTATTTTCGTTTCATTTTTAGTCTGAGTTTGGGTCAGAGTTTTGTTTTGAATTTGGTCTGAATTTTAGTGTCAGTTTGAGTCTAAATTTTGATTTAATTTTTAGTTTGATTTTTAGTCTGAGTTCGTAAAAGTTTTGCGTTGACTTCTGGTTTGAAATTTGATTCGTTTTTTTGTCCAAAATCGGTCTGAGTTTTGGTGTGAATTTTCTTCCGATATTTGATTTAATCTTATACCTGATTTTTGGCTTTAATATAATTTCTCATTTTTTATCAGAGTTTGCGTCTGAATTTCGACCTGAGTTCTGGTCTAAATTATTTACACTTGGACTATATTAAAACTTAAATTTCAGGGTGCGGATGGCCTGAAATTTTTGGTCTGAGTTTTGTTCTGAATTTTCTTGCTATATTTGATTTAAGTTTATGCCTGCTTTTTGGTTTGAGCTTGGTCTGAATTTCAGTCTAAAATTTGGTATGAGTTTGAGTCTGAGCTTTAATATAATTTCTCGTCTGATTTTTAGTCTGAGTTTGGATCTGAATTTTGACTTGAGTTCTTGGTTTGAATAATATACACTTGGACTATATAAAAACTAAAATTTCAGGGTACATATCTCCTAAAATTTTTGATCTGTATTTCGGTCTGAATTCTAGGGATGAAATTGCTTTGAGTTTTGGTCTGAAATTTTTCCCAATTTTTAATCTGAGATTGGGCTTCAGTTTCTTTCGGTCTGAATTTTCGTTGCATTTTTGATCCACGATTGCGTCTGACTTTTGGTTTGAACTTGGTCTGAATTTTAGTCTGAGCTTGGGTCAGATTTTTGTTCTGAATTTGATTTGAGTTTGAGTCAGAATTTTGGTCTTATTTTTTGTTTGATTTTTAATCTGAGCTTGTATGAGTTTTGGGTTGAGTTTTAGTTTAAACTTTGATCCGACTTTTGGTCTTCAAATTGATCTGAGTTTTAGTCTGATTTTTAGTTCTTATATTTGATTTAAGCTTATGTCTAATTTTTGGTCTGGATTTTTAGTCTGAGTTTGGGTCTGAATTATACATATACACTTGGACTATATTAAAACTGAAATTTCAGATCTCCTAAAATTGTTGATCCTGGTTCTTGTCTGAATTTTGACCAGAGTTGTGGTCTAAATTCTATGCATTTGGACTATGTTGAAACTAAAATTTCAGAGTACAGATGTCCCGAAATGTTTGATCTGAATTCTAGTGGTGAAACCGGTTAGAATTTTGATTCGAATTTTAGGTCTGAATTTTTTCCAATATTTTACCCGAGATTGGATCTCAGTTTCTTTCGGTCTGAATTTTCGTTTAATTTTTGATCTGAGAATGGATCTGAGTCTTCATTTGAATTTAGTCTGAGTTTGGGTCTGACTTTTGATCTGAACTTAATCTGAGTTTGAGTCTGAATTTTCATTTAATTTTTCGTCTGAGTTTTTTAATCTGATTTGAATTTTGATCCGATTTTTTGTTTGAAATTGGATCGAGTTTTAGTCTGAATTTGGTTCTTATATTTAATTCAAACTTATGGCTGATTTTATTTGAGATTTTTAGTATGAGGTTGGGTCTGTGTTTTGATCAGAGTTCTCGTCTGAATTTTGTTTTGATTTTTTATTTAAATTTGTGTCTAATTTTAGTTTGGTTTTCAGCCCAAATTTTAGTTTGATTTTTAGTCTAAATCTAATTTTTCGGATTTGAATTTGTTTGAGTTAGGGTCTTAATCTTAATTTGAGTTTTGGTTTAAGTTTTAGCTCGATTTCAGGTAAAATTTTTAGTCCGAATTGGTTCATATTTAGGTACAATCTTTTGTTTTAATAACGTTCTGAGTTTTGTTCAGAATTTGGTCTAAGTTTTGCCAAGAATTTGGATTGAATTTTGATCAATATTTCGTCTGACTTTCAGTAAAATTTTTGGTGCGAGCTTTCGTTTGAATTTTAATTTAATTTTTTTGTCTGATTTCATCATTACTACATGATTTTATATTTTGTCAGAGGTCTTTGTTTTGATATGATTTTGTGCCCAATTTTTGCCTAAATTATGGTCTGAGTTTCTCTCTGAGTTTGACCTAATTTATTTTTGGTCTGGCTTTGATCTAAAGATTGGACTGAATGACAATTTTTTTGTGCCATTATTTAAGGCTATTTTCGTTTTTGGCCAACAGTTTTGCCTGTCACTGTACCACACTCTTTATACATGCCTTTTTTTGTACTACTACCAAGAAGTTCTTCATATTTGTTTCATTTTTTTGCTTTTTATTTTTGCTAACTATAGTTATGTACTGGCGCCATATAGCTTCCGGATATTGCATTTCATTCTTCAAGTAGTATGCAAGTGTGTATCTCATCATTGTTGACGATGGCATCTAATATTGCCACTCTATCGCTAGTTATCAAACAAATTATCAGCTTTTTCTACTTTTTCATCTTCTTCGCCTTCTGAGTATATAATATTTCTTGTTCTTTTTTTTTTTTGCAATAAGGTTCTTTATATTTAATAATGTCTAGTTTTACTATTATAATCAACTTTGGCACAAGTGGCTCCTTTTCTGAAATGTTCATCGTTATGAAGTATTGATATATGAAAGATGCTGTCTGTTGTTGCTACTGATATATGTAGCTGTTGCTACTGCAAAATGTTGTTGATGTTTTTATGCTACCTATAATGCCATCAATGCACTAGTTAAACTATAGTTGATGTGTATGCCTCTTGTTATTTTTGATGATAAGGATTATGTCCTCTCGGTCTCTCTCTCTCTGTTATTTGCTTTGTCTTTGCCTTTCTCAAAAATTCCATCAGACATAAGGATTTAAGTTTTATGTTACATATCTTTAGGCTAGATTAGCATACGTTACATGTGTATTAAGTGAATGTTTCAGACATACACATACATACTTATATATATGTCTATAAACAAACAGTGGGGAAGTTGTGAGGAGCTTAACAAAAACGAAACAAAAAAAACCACAAAAGAAGTAATGATTTTTGTGTTTCTTAGAAAACCTTCAAAGCGGAAAAGAAGCTCTTGCTTTACACTCCCCGCAGAGAACTAAATTCGCATGGTTATCCAGTTTTCGAATTAGATGTGAAATGCTGGTTTGAAGTCTTTTTAAAGAAGACCTGGCTTGGTACCCTTCTGCTCGAAAAAAGCAAACTTAATTCAAATGATTCGCGGTACGGAAAAAAAAGTTTGACTGAGGGGTTTTCAGAAAGATAATACCCTCTAGAGGCAAGGAACTACTCCAGGAGCATTGATACCAAGAGACTTCAAGTGACTCAAATTGGCTTTAAATTCCAATTCACTTCAAGTGGCTGCATATGACTTCAAGTGACTTCCGTTGACTTCAAATCCCAATTAACTCCAAGTGACTCCAAGTGACTCCAAATGACTTCAAGTGACTGTAAGTGACTTCAATTTAATCCAAATAACTTCAAGTGACTCCAATTGACTTCAGATTCCAAACAAACTCCAAGTAACTTCCAGTGACTATAAGTGATTTTAATTGACTCCAAAAGGCTTCAAGAGACTTCAATTGACTTTAAATTTTAATTGATTTCAAGTGGCTTCAAACTTTATTTGATTTCAAGTGGCTTCAAGTGACTCCAAATGACTCCAAATGACTACAGGTGACTCCAATTGACTTTAAATTCCAACTGACTCGAAGTGATTTCAATTTTTCTAATTGACTTCAAATTCCAAACAGACTCCAAGTAACTTTCAGTGACTCCAAGTAATTTTGATTGACTCTAAAAGACTTCAAGAGACTTCAATTAACTTCAAATTCTAATTGACTCTAAGTGACTTCAAGCGAATTCAATTGACTACAAGTGACTCCAAATGACTTCAATTGACTCCAATTGACTTCAAATTCCAAACAGACTCCAAGTAACTTTGATTGACTCTAAAAGATTTCAAGAGACTTCAATTAACTTTAAATTCAAATTGATTTCAAGTGACTTCAAATGACTTCAAGTGACTCCAATTGACTTCAAATTTCAAACAGACTCCAAGTTACTGTCAGTGACTCCAAAAGACTTCAAGAGACTTCAATTAACTTAAAATTCTGATTGACTCCAAGTGACTTCAAGTGACTTCAAGTGACTACAAGTGACTACAAGTGACTCCAAATGACTTCAAGTGACTCCAATTGACTTCAAATCCCAGCTGACTCCAAGTGACTTCAAATGACTTCAAGTGACTCCAATTGACTTCAAATTCCAAACAGACTCCAAGTAACTTCCAGTGACTCTAAGTGATTTGAATGACTCCAAAAGACTTCAATTGACTTCAAATTCAAATTGATTTCAAGTGACTCCAAATGTCTGCAGGTGACTCCAATTGACTTCAATTGAATCCAAATGACTTCAAGTGACTCAAATTGACTTCAAATCCCAACAGGCTCCAAATGACTTCCAGCGACTTCAATTGACTCCAAAAGACTTTAAGAGATTCCAATTGACTTTGAATTCTAATTGACTCCATGTGACTTCATGATTTTGAAGTCATAAGATTTGCATTCTCATGACTTCAAAACAAGATTGCATACCTGACTACAAAAAAGACTTCTAACTGCAATCAAAAATTATTTATGACTTATACCTTTAATTGATTGCATTCTTTAGCAGCTCTAATTTTTGGGTGTTTTTTTTTTTATTGAACAAAATGTGTTGAATTGGCGTTTTTGTTGTAAGTGTATAATAAGAACTATATCACGATATTGGAATAAAAAAAACTAGTTTAAGATAGAATTTTAGCGATCTCTATCTGCAAAGAATGCTGAGATTGTAGAGCATGCTAACTCAGTATTGAAGTCGCAGTTAAACCATTGCATTGTCATGAGAAATCTTCCACTATTTCCTCTGTTCCTCCTTATGTAAACATATTCCATTTATAAAAATCATTTGAGGATGTATAAATAATTGTTTGTCTTTGTTAAGAAATCTGTGAGAACAAGAATTTTGTTTACTCATAACGCCAAGAAGTTATCGCTTATGTTGTTTTTGTTATTCTTGAGCTTTACTTGTTTTTAAAAAGATAAATACATTAAATTGCAAATATTTAATTCGAATTAAGAAATAAAAATTATTTTATTCCAGTCTGATCATTTGAACTTATTAGTTCTATGTAGCTACAATATCTCAAAGCATTCTATGTAATTTCAGAAATTATTATAGCAAATAAAATTTAATTTGAAATAACAACTCAATTGACTTACCTCAATTTATTGAACAATGAACATATCAAAAAACAACAACAGACAAATAGACAGAACAACAAGAATTACAAACTCAACTTTTAAAAGTAAAAGTCAGTCAGTCAGTCAGTCATTCAAATTAGATGCAATAAAATCCAAATAACATATTAATAAAAATCTACATTGTTGAAATAATAATGAAGCATACTACATAAATACATTAAGCATAAGTAAACAATTGTTTCAAGAAAAATTGCAAAATTACTAATACAAATTTGTATGGCAAGCATAACCGGAATAGCTTACTTATATGAAATGCCACACCAGAGCTCAACAGTGCAACAACAACAGTACAACAACTCAATAACATATCCGCAGGGATAGACAGAAAACATTTATACATACACACATAACTTCATGCATACACATATACAAACATATAT
Organism: Toxonevra muliebris; assembly: GCA_963691655.1. Lineage (NCBI taxonomy): Eukaryota > Metazoa > Arthropoda > Insecta > Diptera > Pallopteridae > Toxonevra > Toxonevra muliebris. The sequence continues at coordinate 78,812,236 of OY829328.1, read as the reverse complement.
TCAACTAAAATCTGGTAATAAAACACCAAAAAGGTTATCAATAAGATGAAATCAAAATAAATCGAAATAAATTTATAATAATACAAAAAGATAATGAAGGAAACTTGATCATCGCAAGTTAGACACATACATACATGCATACATGGATATATGCACTACACACATACAGACATGTTATATAGACAGATTTGTATGTTTGCTTATAGTAAAGGGAAATAAATGCTTTAGAGCTTCCTTGATGCCCGAAGAGCTCTTCTTCATCGTAACACTTTAAGTTAGTTGACTTACCAATCATGATTTTATACGGAAGGACTAACGAAAATTGCATTAAACCTCTCAGGAGATAGTGTACTTCAAATAGTCAAAAAAGTCTATTCACGAATTCCAGGTTTAGCCGTTCGCGATGTATACATATGTGTGCAAAAAAACGTTCAGGGCACTTTAATATACTCCGACTCCAAGAGAGACCAATCCTCAAAATTATCCGGAGCTAAGACCAGTGGAGAGTTATTGGGCTCTTGTGAAAAGAAACTTAAAGAGCAAGCACAAAAAAGGTGTCCCAAAATATCGAAGATTTTAAAAGGAGTTGGGCACTGTTCACTGTTCCAAAAAGGTGTCTGAAACAACTATCAAATCTGTAATGGAAGGCTTACCAAAAAAGGTCCATGACTTCATAAATAGTGGTTAGAACTATAAAAGTTATATTTTTCTGTAATTTGTAAAATATTATCAATTAAATAAAAAAATCAAAACTCTAAGATCAACCGTTTAAAAATTATTGAGTTTTATATATGTTAAAATTTTTTCGATCTTACTCCTTATTTAGTATTTTTAATAATTTTTTGAAATTGGCGAGGCAAAAAAAAAAAAAAAGGAGAAGGAAAAAAAAGTGAGGCTGTCTCATAATAGTCACAATAGTTTCGACGATTATGCCTCGATTGTAACAAAATAAGTGCCAAACGATAGAGGAAAAAACTACAAAGAAGTTAATATCAAAATTGTTTGGTTGACATTTAAATTAAAGTCAGCAAAAATGTTCGAATTCACATACACATATGTGTACGAAAATCCTGAGAGGGTTAAACTTTTAAAAACCAAAAATCTCAGATGAACTGTAAAGAACCGGTCAGCTGTTGCAGTAAACGTTCAGTATCCATGCAAGTTGCAAAGGCCTAAATTAATCTAAAATTAAGAATTTCTGACTCGTGTTGCTCGTGTCAAAATTTGTTGAACTCCGACGTCTCCTTATATGTTTCGTCCATTTGTATAGAAAAACGGGCGTGGCTGTTGGCCAATAGCACTAACTTTTGTGTTGGAGCTACAAACTATTAAAATGATTATTAAAATAATTTTTATCTCGATATATGGACTGCAACGGATTTTAGAGCTATTTCAATTTTTCTGTTGATCGATCACTCCAATTTTCATAATTTTTCTTTTCCATGATCTAAGAGTGGCTCATGCCAAAAATCGTTCTGCTGAGATAATTTCTTATATTTTTTTCCTTACTTGGTATGGGGTCAAACCACTTTGTGGCATAGAAATATTTTCAAATTTTTTTACACCTGATCACCTTATTCTCTTAGGGTCAGCTAAACACTACTACACCCTCTAAAATTCAGTAATTTTTTTTTTTTTTTTTTGATTTTTTTAAGTACTGAAATTTCTTATTGAAGAAAATTTTCAAAAATGAATCATGGCAAGTAGTACTGCGACGATATGGGTTAACCCAGAACAAAAAAGTGGAAGTGGCTCTCAAAGCTTTTTCATCGTGGAGCTTTTCTTCGAAGTTGGTGAAGAAGTGATTGAGAGTTATGAAGAGCTGTTGTCTACCCAAAAGTAGAAAAGTATTTTATTTACTTTAACAGCTGTTATCTCGAAACCTGGTTTCGGTAAAGTCCCTTTTTTTTCTTTATTCCAGGTCAGTTCCTGGGTTCATTACATTCCTCAATTAAATGAATTCCCTGATTAATTGCAACAGAAATTGTACATTGTCCTCAACACAAGTAAGCGATGATTACATGAGAACGTCTAACGTAAACTGTTTTCTTTAACCCTTTCGGGACCGTAAGGAAAGCAGAGGAGATAGCACAAAACCGTATCTGGATTTGTATTGCCTCAACACAATTTCTTGTTACAATTTTTGATTTAAACAAACACTTTGCGCCTCAGAAGGCCTCAACTTTAGTGGGTCACCGGTGACCCTGCGACCCTTGGTGGGATTTTTAATCAACTTTTTCGGAACAACTTTTATTAGCTACTTTTGAAAGATAGACAACGTAACTTAGTATCAATTTTTAACCCTTTCTCGACCGTAAGAAAACTAGAATCGATAGAGCAAAACCGAATCTAGATTTTAGTTCTTAAAAAGTTTTCATTGAAGATCTTAGGGTCACGGGTCACCGTGTATTTCCAAAAAAATAAACAAACATTTTCAAATATGAGCAATCATATTTGAGTAAATAGTTTTTCACACATCCTATTAAAAATTTGTTGTATTTGAACAAATTTTGTAAAAATTGAAAGCGATTGAGGTAGATAAATTCTTAAGGATGTAGTGTACTTCGACCAAATTTACTCTATTGTACCCCCAGTTTATGCTTATTACAAGCTGTCAGATAAGCCGCTCCCACAGGAATCTCTGTAAGGGTTTCGGTTTCGTTTTAAAGATGTATAAATTGTCTGGCCAGTAGTGCCCCAGTAACTGCCTTCGTCCTCCGAGTAACTGCCTCGCAGTGTAAAAGAATGTGCTCTGGTTTTTCAGCTTCCTCCTGACAAAATCTACACGCATTCTTGTGATCCCACAATTTATAATGCTCTGAAAATGAATTCCGTAACAATCCTGAGTTGGTTTTTGTTTAGTTTTAGACATAGAGGAGTTCTCTTTGAATTAAAGTCCCCAATTAGCAACTTTGATTTTTTTAACGAAAAAAATTATGTGTGCAAAAATTGAATTTATTTCGATGTAAAATAAGGGTACCTCTCATACAAATTTTCCAATTTTTGGGGATTTTTGAGACGGTTTTTTTGTATGGGAGGTAAGTCTAAAATTATTGTTTTCTGCAAATAAATATTAGATTGAGTTTTTTCATGCCAAAAAACCCCTCGATACCAATTTTTACCACAATAAGAAGAGGAACATGTATCTTCGTAGTATACCCCCAAACCAAAACCCCGAATTAGTTACAAACTATATGTCTCCCGTCTGCTACAAATTTTTTTTTTTTTTTAAATTCGAGCATAGTGAATTTATAGGCTCGAAGCAAGATAGTGAAACAACGATATATTGCCGGCATATAAAACTAACAATCCGAAGTAGGCTGCAATCCGAGGTTCAGGGACTTGTGCATGTAGGTATTATTGTACCAGAAATTATGTCAAGGCTGCTACAACAAATCAAAGTCCAAATGAATCTTTATATATATCTTCTGAATGCCAATACAAAAAAAAAAAAAAAAAAAAAAAATTAATGCAACAAATCGAATGAGGCACGTGCAAGTAAAATGTAAAAAAAAAAAAAAAAAACAACAATAGGGCAAACACACACTCATACAAACACATGCAACAAAACAAAAGAATTCCCATCAAAGAAGCATCAATTGAAATTATGACAACAATTGTTTTGTTGGTGGAATATGAAAACAATAAAAAATAATAATAATAACAAATAAACAAAATATATTTAAAAAAATAAATATTAAAAGAGAGAAAAAACAAAAAAACAAAAATTGCTTTGAGTTAAAATTAACCTTTTTTTTTGCTGCGCATTATTAAAAATTAAAATGGGCGTTAAGAAAAAAACAAAAAAAACTAACAACAAATGCTAATAGCAGCAATAATAACAAAAGTAACAAAACCAACAACAGCAAAAATAATAATAGGCAAATAGAAAATTAAATTAAAAGCTAAACTCCAAGTACATTGGTTTATGTGAGCAAACATTTTCATATGTTAAAGCAACAGTGGCAGGCAGGCATGCATAAGTTGCAATCAGCAACAGAGCGAGCAACAGTGGCAGCCACATGTATGTAAGCATGCAACTAACTTCAAAACTAACACCTTCAGGCGCCATACTTATTCTGGCTAATTTTCGTTAACGTTTTTTTTTTTTTTTATTTTTTTAGTTTTAGTTTTTCTTTTTTGTTATTGTTGTTATCTTCTTTTGAAACGAAACATTTTCATGTGGTAGCTTTAAACATTACAACAACTGCTACTTGTTGCAAACGCCATACAGCATACTGCAAGCACAAACACACACACACACACACATATACACACTCACACAGCATAGCATCAACCGACATTTGCAGCAATAACATCATCAACATGAACAGCAACATCAACATCAGCAACAACATCATCTTAACTTTGGTGGTGGTCGTCGTCGTCGCCGTCGTCGATGATGATGATCGCTCTGTCGATCCGCGATCTGCGCGCATGCATTGCTAACGCCGGTTTTTCTTACTTTTTTTTGCCCTATTGTTTGCTGTGCGGTTTTTTTGTTTTCTTTTTTTTTTTGGATTTTTATTGGTGTGGCTTTTTTGTTGTTGTTTTATTTGCCATGCTGCCAGTATATGTTTGCATCTGCATATATGCTGCATGCATTGCTTGTGCATATCTATTGTGATGACCTTAAAATTTGCCTGCAGCATCGAATTTTGCATATGCATTTTTCATTTATAACTTTTCCATTCTTTTTATTTTATTTTTTTTTTTTGTTTTTGTGTTTTCTTTGATTGAGATTCAATTCAATTCATTCGTTTGTGTTTCATTTGTTTAACACTTTTGGGGCGCGTTCGTTCTCTTACCAAAAACGTTAAAGAAAATTTAAAAAACAAATCATACATTTTATTATCCATAGTAAAGACATCTGCAAATGTACATAGTTCATTTCATTTGCGGTTACCATAAAACTACAACAACAAGAAGATCTTAAACTTTGTATCTTTATTTTGATTTTAATAGACTTACAATTGCTTAATTTTTATTGAATCATGCTAGAGCATAGAGTAAATCTGTGGCAATGTATAAAAATCTGAAAAAAAAAATTAAATCCTAAGATTTGGTTTATTTCACTAACATATGCATCATCACCTATCATTTCACTGACGTCTCCAGAGCAGAATTCGGTTCGGGTTCTGGGGTCTTTATTGAAAATGATGGAGTGCACCTTCACTTCCCTCCCTTGGGTTGTATGCCTCTGTTTTTCAAGCAGACATTTTTGCAATCATCAAGGCAATGGACCAAGGCCGTATTTAGGGGGGATGTTTTGGGAGTCCTGACCCCCGCGCCCCCTAATTTTTGAGATTAATTGCCAATGGATGGAAAAAAAAGTCAAAATAAAATCTATTTAACGATATTTTTTACTTCCATTGGTTTTTTTTCTAAAAAGTCAAATATAAAAAATAAATTTGAAATCTTAGTTACACTATGCGATCAAATTCGATTTGTTTTCTTCGACATGAGGTTTGACTACGGATTCAAAAAGAGAAGGTGATGCTGAGCACTTCTGCATTCATAGTTTTTCTAGGTCAGCAGTAACTGTTTTTGATTTAAAGTTTCGTCCTGAATCAGTTTGAAAAGTTAAAAAATTAATAAAAATAGAAAAAAATTATCGGAACCTTATAAAATTTTCTAAAACGTGACGTGATGGAAAGTTTTTGACCTCAGATTCGTGTTCAACGTGAAAAATTCTTTCGCAAAAACTCTATCTTATTAGCAAAACCCATGCAATCTTAAAATATAATTAATTTTTTAACGCATTATTGCTCAGAGCACCACGACTAGAAAGATCTCTTTCAATGCTGTGACTTCACGAATTTAGGGAATGTAAGCCAACCGCGTCCGGGTTCCTTTTCATTGATAATGGCTCAAATTCCCAATGATGATCATTTGAACAAAATTAGCCTCTACTATTTTTGGTAATTTTTTTGAGGTTGGGTAAATCATCAGTAGTGGGAAGTCAATGAGTTAATGAATTATGTCCCTCACGATAAAAAAAATTGATTAATATTTATTTGAAAAAATTTTATTTGATTATTCTGTGAATTTTTTGTCACTTTTGGCCATTTTTTTGAGGTTAAGATTACAAAAAAATCTCAAAATTTTTCTTAAAATTTTAATTTCATTTTAATCAAATGTATCATCGATTTAATTTATTGTATTTAAAAATAAGTTTGATAAATATTATTTATGAATATTTTCTTCGAATGGAACTCCCTTCTCCCCCTCCCCCCTACCGCCCTCCCCCCCGAAATAAATTTCTGGCTACGGCCCTGCAATGGACCATGTTATTGATAATGGTTGGAGAGAAAGGAGTATCTGTGTATTTAGTGACAGTCAGGCTGCTCTCAAATCCTTGCTTAATCCTCTAACCACGTCTAAACTGGTTATGCATTGCAAATCCAGGCTTGATTGTGTTGAAAAACACAATAGTCTGCTGTTAATATGAGTTCCTGGACACTCAGGAATTTCAGGAATTAAATCGGCTGACCTTCTGGCCAGAAAGGGTTCGGAAACTGGTTTTCTGGGCCCAGAACCGGCACTCTCTACAGTCTGTACGTCCACAGCCATCAAGATCACCATTAATGAGTGAGTCAACTTGACCCATAATAGTAAATGGGAGGACCTGAGGGGCTTTAGACAGACAAAGACCATGTTACCTGTTATCTCGAAGCGTCTAACAGACTTTCTGTTATCACTTAACAGAAAGAGCTGCAGGCAGCTGGTGGAATTATATAGAGGTCATTTCTGTTGGGCCAAACATTTGCATCTGATTGGCCTGGGAGCTAGTGCCTTCTGTACTTCCTGTGGTTTGGAGGAAGAATGTGAAGAGACGGCGGATCATTTTCTTAGTGTCTGCCCCGCTTTTTGCCAGATCAGAGTAAGCATATTTGGTACTGGAGTGTTGGGAGACGAACACCTGAGCTCACTAATACCGCAGGATCTGCGCTAAGATTTATTAATAAATCTGGTAGATTTAAAGAATAGCAAAAGGGAACACAGGATATAGTACAATGGACGTAAAACTTGTCTGAGTGCTGTATTCTTGAATACTTCTTTTGTCTGTTCCAAAAAAAAAAAAAAAAAAAAATCACCTATCACCATCATCACCTATGGTGATACATTTGATGGACCCTATAAAATTAACGCCTTTCACCCTTGTCTGGTGAAAGGCGTTGGGTAAGAAGAGCAACCAAATTCGCATGCGAAAAGTACCAAGACTTCTCAACCTGAAAATCTCAGAAGCTGTAAGTAGTGGACCTCTGGAAGGTTTGAATATGATATTCGATCTTTTACCGCTAAGGCTGTTTGTTCAAGGCTGTACCGCAAAAGGAGCTCTTAGACTAAGAAAATTTAACGTGTGATGATCAGCAAACTATGGTCACTCTACAATTTTGAGTGATATAAAATGGAGGAGTTAAAATGAAATCAAAGCTGAATTATTTGTGGCTGCGGATTATATAACTTCAAATTTAAATTCCATATTTTCTATATTCAACCACGGAAGATTGGGAGTCGATTTCGGTATCAGGCTCCGATGGCTCAAAGTTGAAGAATGGAACTGGAGCTGGTTTCTACTCCGAAGACCTTCAGCTCAGACCGTCGTATCGCCTTCCTGACAGTTGCAGCGTTTTTCAGGCAGAGATTTTTGCTATTAAGAAAGCAACTTGACTTCAACAAGACAGTACCATTCGGACTTCGAATTTCACTATCTTTACTGACAGTCAGGCTAAATCAGAGATTGTGAAGAAAAGCCGTGCTTCACGGATGGCCATTGAGCACCACAAGATCAATCTCTGCAGGGTTCCTGGACATTGAAAATGTTTCAGCACAGGGCCCTACTCACAACACAAAATAACACAAACAGCAATTAAGTGGAAAACCCAATGCAAGAAAAAATCACATTTATTGTTCCTCTTTCACTTTTAATCTATCCAACAATAATAACACAATTCAATTCAAAAATGACAGCTAAACTCCGGAGCCGGCACCATCTTTCCGCCTTCCAGAAGCAACATATCAGCGCAGAGTCGCATTTTATGCTCAACAAGCGTATTGCGCATGCAATTTAAATTTATATTCCAAGCCTTAATTCAGGTCTAAGTAAGAGAAATATGAATTATTTTCTGTTTTTAAAGCTAATTCCAGCCTATTCTCACAAATTTCAACACTGAACTCAGGTATGAGTCTGTGGCCTGAGCTACTGGGATAATAAATAAAATATACATACATATAAAAATACACATTATGTATATGAATGTATGTAAGCTCAACATATTCTTCACATAATTGAGGTCAATTTTCTGTCAAAAAGTCAGTTGGGCATTACAAAAAAGAAAAAAAAAAAAACTTTAAAAAACTTTTATCACAATTTCCACATCGGTATCTTTTTTCTTCTGTAAGTATGTTTTTATGTGTGTGATGAAGAAACGAATGAATAAAGTGTAGATTATCAAAAAAATATATAAAACAATGTAACTTTCAAGAAAGTGCTTTATAAAAAAAAATAAAAAAATTCCCACCCACATTTGTTAGCCAAAAAAAAAAAAAAATATATATGCTTTAATATAAACGAAATGTTAAAAAAATTTTACCCTAAGGTTAGTATGAATATTATATGAACACATAATACAACATACACTGACTGACATCATGTGTATGATAAAATAATACGGTTTTTATATCCACATATTTATGAGTATGTATGTATGTATGTGGACCTATAATAATTTTAATAACTACTGCTACGCAAAACTGTTAAAAATGTATACCAAAAAAAAATATTAATAATAATAATAGCAGAAGTTTCACACTATTCAGTGATTTTTCTCACGCTTAAAGTATAATTTTTTTTTTTGAGGTTTTTTTTTTTTGAAGATTTTGAGTCTTTTGCCGCAATCAAAAAAAAAAAAATTATTTTCTTGGTTATTTTATAAGGTCAAGACATTGCATAGATATGAATACATACATACATATGTAGATATGTTTAGGTATGCATATTTAAGTATAATAGATTTTTGAGTAGCAAGCTCAACTACCTTCTTTATCTTTAAATATATGTATGTATTTTAGTTTTTATTTTTTTTTTTTTTTTAAGCAAAAAGAAAGCAAGAAATTTAAATACAAATTTTCCCCATACTTTTTTTTCACCTAATGAAAGTAGCAGCTACTGCAGTCGCTGTTATAGTAGAGGGTATAAAAATATGTATATATGTGTGTATGTGTGTATGTGTGTTTGTGTGCATTCAACTTCCCAATGTTCATTAACATTAGCACGTTCTCTCCCAATACCTCTCAAAATTGTTTACTCTCTCTCTCCCTCTCTCTCTCTCATACTCTCTTAACTACTATCAAGTGTATTCTAGATAGAAATCGATTTACGCGGTCATCGTCGTCCATTGTCTTCTCTCCCTACACTGCATTGCATCTCTCTCTCTCTCCCTCTCTCCTCTTGCACTCAAAACACTCTCTGAGTATTCTAGTTTCCTAACTTGACCTTTATTGTCCGAAAAAGTCTTTGTTTTGTATACTTTTATATTTATATGTATGTATGTGTGTGTGTGTGTATATTTCTTCTTTTTGTTGAGTTTATTTTGCAAAGTGAAATTTGAGTAAGAAAAATTTTCTTAAATTTTAAATTTTCTTCACTTTTTTTTTGTGTGCTTCCTTTTCTTGCATCTTACACTCTGCTTTCAGATACTTGCACATACTTTTATACTTAGTATAAAAAAAAAAAATTAAAATTATAAAAAAAAGAAAAAAAAAACTGATATTTATCTTTGTCATAATATGCGCTGGGAATCACCTTTAGAGATATTTATCATTTTCTTGTTACCAAAACAGTATATTTAGTTACCAATTTTCATACTAAATGCCGTTGCTGGTCACATTCTCATACTCATGCATACAAATTTTGTATATAGAAAAAAGTTTTTTCAAGGGGGATGTTTTTCCATGCTACTGTTTTTCAGCTTTATCTTTGTATACATGATATTTTCTTTTCTTTATAATTTTTTTTTTTTAACTTAAATTCATTTTTTTTTTTGTCTCTTTTGTAGACAATGGTCAGTCAATTTTTTTTTTAATTACTTGTTTGTTATTGCCATAGTTTTTTTCGTCTTCTTCTTTTGTCGCATGCATATGTAATTAAGATTTTACAGTTTTATTTTATTTACATATTTTTTTCTTTGGTTTTTGTTTCTTTTATTTCAATTTGTTTGATTAGCATAATTGTAATTATGTTTAACTGAAACTTGAGGATTAAAATCATATTACGCATATCAATTACATACATATTTACATACAGACATTGCCATTACCATTACCATGGCATATGACATTACGGTAAAAATATAAAATATTAGCTTTAGCATAGTTAACTGTAAATAATCGTGACCTAAAGAGATACAGATACAACTATGACAAATTGTAGCAGTAGATGTTAGACCGCTCATAACTATTTTCCCACCTATTAGTATTTTCTGAATGAGCTGATATCTTGCAAAGTTTTAATAAAACGAAAGAAAATTGGTATAAGGTTAGGTAGTTGGGAAGGCGTATGCAAATATATATATATATACAGGGTGACAATCGTAAAGTGACGCACACATTTCAGCAGTTAGCCTGCTCACATGCCTTCAATCGATCCGGAAATCGTAGGACTGTTCGCCGCAGGACTTCCTGATCAATTTCAGTCCAGGCTTTCTCTAATGAATTTGTCAGCGACTCCAGACTGTGGTGTTGAGATGCACAAGCCTTACTCTCTAAAATACTCCAAATAGTGTAGTCCATTGGATTCAAGTCTGGGGAGTATGGTGGCCATGCTTGAGATGTTATGAATCCAGAAAAATTTTTATCCATGTTTGCGTTAATTTTGCCATGTGGGAAGGTGCAGAATCTTGCTGGAAAGTCCAGTTTTCATTTCCAAATGTATCTTGGGCCCAGGGAAGAACATGTTCATTTAAAATGCTCCGATAAACAACCTGGTCAATTTTAACACCCTCTTCAACGAATATTAGAGGGGTTCTGGCATTAGCGGAAACTCCAGCCCATACCATAACGGGAGCTGGCTTTTGAACTCGGCCAACAGTCCTATTTTGTTGCGATGATGATGTTAGCCACATTCGGTCATTTTGCGCATTGAAATGTTGTTCAACCGTGAAAATTTTTTCATCTGTAAACAAGATATTTTCAACATTTTTTAACACGGCGGAGCGTAGCAACGCCTTGCATCTTTGCAGTCGCAAATCTTTCTTTTTTTGTGTCAGATCTTGAGCTTTTCGGAGCTTGTACGGCTTAAGATTAAGCTTTGATTTTGCAATGATTCGCACTGTTTCACGGTTTACTCCCACTTCCTTAGCGATTTTTCTCATTGAGCGCCTTGGATTTCGCTTGATTCGTTTACGAATTTTTTCTGTTAAACCAGTAGTGGCAACTGTTGAAAATTTTCCCCGGTCTCTATCTCCAAAACCCCCAGTTTCATTATATCGATTAATAGCTCGGTCTACCGTACGACTTGACAAATTTAAAGCCTTTGCAATTTGACGGCTACTATAATTTGCCAAATGAAATTTCATAATTTCACGACGAATATTTTCCTTGTCCATTTTTATGGAAATCTCAAAATGTAATAACGAAAATTCAAATGAAATTAAAAGCAAAGCCAATGATGAATGAATTTGCTTTTTAAATTAAAGTAACGGTAAATGGCAAAGCTTGCTGCAGAGTATTAAACTTGCGTCACTTTACAATTGTCACCCTGTACATATATGTATATATATACCCACACTTCCACTCAGAGATTTAATTTCCGATTGTGATCAGTGCTGTCGAAGGTACTCCGATCGGCGTATTCGTACTCCGCTCAAATCTCAATTCTCCTGTTCTCCCCAATTGGAAAAAAATCCTCCTATTTCATATTCTTGAATTTTTGGGTTGTACGCAAAATAAAAGCAAATCAAACTAAATGTGTTCTGCTGGGTTATTTTCGTTTCTGTCTGTGAAATATTTGATGCTATGACTAGCTCTGGGTTACTGTCCAAATTCGAAACTTCGTGTTCCATTTCCAGAAGTTTTTGATTGGCTTCGTGTTAATGTTTGTAATTTTTGACAATTGAAATCAATAGCAAAAAAGCCGCGTAAAAGTATGTAAGTTTGCATATTTATATTATATCAATAGATTAGTAATAAATTTATATATTTATGAGATTTTGAACTGAAGGAATTTTGGTGTAAAATTTTTCATTTAAAAAATGTTTTAAAAAAAAAAAATTTTTTCAAAACTGGAAAAATTTCTTGGGCCAATTTTAAATTTTCCACATAGAATTTTTTTTTCAATTGACTCTAATAAAAGACAAAAACCAAAATTGCTTGCTGATAATGGTTGGTAAAGAAATGCTCCAAATAAATGATGCCTCGATTAAATGGTCCCTTCGATTAAGCTGGTTCAAAATACTACAAATTACATTCTATATTTTATACCCGGTTTTAAGAAGAAGGAAGACAAGTTTGTTGTAGTTTTTCAATCTATATTGTTTTTTATTATTATTTACTAATATTGGGGGAGAGTGTTCCTAAGTTGGCACGGTGGGTTAAGCCGGCACCCAGCTTTTCTCAGAGATGGCGCGCTAGTCGGATTAACCATTTTATCGTATGACAGGTTAGTAGACATGGATGTAATTTACGTTGACAATTGTCACTTTAGTTTTCGCTTGATAACGTGACCGCGGTATAAATTTTTCGTGTGAAGCTGCTACAGGTGTGTAAATATTTGAAAAGTTCAGTTAATTGAGAACGTTGGTTTCTGTGTTCTGTGCGTTTTCGTATGATGAAGTTGATTTTTCATTCGGATTTGTTTCGTATGCGTAATAGCATGAAATGCGTAAAAACTCGTCGTGGTCCTGAGTCTGCACCTTTTTTTTGTTGTTTTTGTTGTTATTTGGGTGTTATTCTATTTTTTTATGTTTTACTTGCACTTTGCTTATCTCTTGTCGGTTTTTTTTCGGTTTTCCCAGTGAAACAGACGCCTCACAGCGTGCTCACAAAAAATTGTTTTCAGAATAATTATGTATAATTTTATTAGTTATTTTGTTATGTAAAATTTGCTATAAAGCGCGATAAACGACCTTGGCAATTTCATCGGTTTTAACAGATTTTTAATTTTTTCCTGCATTTCGAGATTCGTTTTTGTGATGGAAAACTGTTTCTATTCTATAAATAATATATGAAAATATTCTACATGTTTTTCCATTGAAAATGTCCTTTTTCTTGCATTTGGGCAAACAAAATTTATGTGCCAACTCAGGACCAGAGGGATGCCGGCTTAGGACCATCATTTTGAGAAATAGCTAAAATTTACTTCTTCACTTTATATCACATTGCGGCTACAAAAATCACTTTACACTGCCCCGAATGACATAGAATTGTAGAGACAGAATTGTGGTACGAAGACATTAAAGTGTCATTAAACCCTGTTTATCCTTACGGTGCCAACTTAGGACCACTCTCCCCTACTAATAGTAGTTTTATTATTATTTACTAATAGTATCGTTTGTTTTCAAAGAAGGAATATTTGGTTTTTATAACTTTTAGAGCTTTAAGTATGACTGAATTTGTAACAAAAAAAACTGTGAATAAAAAATCGTATTTTTTTCTAATAAAATTTCTATACATTAAGGGAACTGATAATAGGTAATACTTATTTTAAAACTTTTAAGACATTTTGAAAAATTCCTCCCCTGTAAAGCAAAATCCTCCGCTTGAAAGGAAAAATTCCTCGCCTTAAAATTTTCAAAACGACATCACTGATTGTGATTGTCCTCATTTAATTGCCAGGAAGTGGTACGTCTCTAACCATGGTATCCGTCAGCGGTCCAGGTAATGTCTCTATTGAACCATTTAGTTCACCGGATGAAGGTAAGCAGATCCGGGAGTTCCATTTTCGTTATCTCTGTTAGACTATTGAAAAAGCGTGACCGTAAGCATTGGAATTTACTCATCTGCGGCCTGGGACATTGACATTGACAAAGTGAAGAATCGTTTCTGTAAAGAATCGCCAACATCATCAAGACAACTCTTGCACAGTCCCCTCGTCGGAATATGCCACCGTTGGAGTATTGGTGCAATAGCAAAATGTTCAGTTATGACTCAGCTATAAGCAGATTTGTTGTGCCCTAAGGGGACATTGTCTTCTTCTTATCTAACCTTGGCCATAGGGCCCGTGAAACTTCGCAGTCATTTTGGTTAATCCAAGCGTCATTTGACACCGCAATGATGTACTCGTCTATTCTCCTAAAGAGTTCACGCATCAGAGATTGTACAAAGGTATCCGCCTTGTTTATGTCCATTTCCGAACCCCTTCTGGCTATTTCATCTGCTATTTCGTTCCGTTCAATATTGCTATGTCTAGCAAACCAACAGAGAGTGACCGTGAGGGGTGCTCAATGGCTATCAGTGAAGCACGATATTTCTTTACAATACCTGATTTAACTATTTTGGATTATATTGTTTTCGTTGCAGCCTAACGGTCGCGAATTCGAAGTCCGAATCGTACGTAGACGTCGAGCTGCTTTTTCAATAGCAAAAATCAGGAAATGTCAGGAAAACGATACGACCAACTCCCAGTCTTCCGTGGTTGGATATAGAGTTGGTATGCTAGTAATAAAATCTAAATTTAAAATCATCCGTGGACACATCTTAGTCCGATCTTAATGATTTCATTTTGACCCCTTCGCTTTATCTCACTCAAAATTGTAAAGTGTTCATAGTTTGCACTGATCTCCACACGTTGGATTCTCTTGGTCTGAGAGCTCCTTTTCCGCTACAGCCTTGAACAAACACCCGCAGCGGTAAGAGATGTAATAACATGTTTAGACCTTCCTGCGATGCACTAATTACAGCTCTTGAGATTCCCAGGCTGACAAGTCTCTGTGCTTTTCTTGGTACGAGCTTTGTAGCTCTTCTTACCCAACGCCTTCCCCCAGACGAGGGACGAGGTGATGATGTGTCGAATGATCGTGCTGTACATTCCCTGAATAACGTATGGGGTCTATCTCCATCGTTTCCCAAAGGTCCTTTAACAGGTATAGTATGCAGCCAGTCCCTTCGTCGTTCTCTCTTCGATATTCCTTCTTCAATTAAGTTATGAATCCGAAGTGAGATTCTGTGTCACTCCATTCAACTTTAGTCAAGAAAACTTAGGTATTTTTGTTTTCTTCGTGAACAACACTAGCACATACATGGAACAGTAGTCTAGACTTTGAAAAATTAACAGCTAGATTTAATTTTCATAGTCTACAAAAACATAATAACACTAGCTCAGTCTTAGCAGGATTACCTGCTAAGCCGTTCACTAATCGTCGACAAGAATTCGCCAGGGATTAATATTGCTACGACGTGTCGTCAGCGTAGGCTACAACCCTCGTTCTCTTTTTCTTACTGGGTCGTATCATCTCATTAACTACTAGGAGGCATAGGAGGGATGACAACACCCCTACTTGTGTCATTCCTCTTGTAGTCCTCTTGCTCACGGAGCCCATAGCAACGTTAAACAACAAAAAGGTATAACAAATGTAGATCTAATTTCTATTTTGTTCGTGTATGGAGGCAAATTTTTTAAAGCATATTTTTGAATAATTTAAATCTGTTTTTTTCTTACCTTTTTCACAGACATTTAGATAGGCAAATTTAAATTCATTAGTGACCAATGATTACCAGAACAGACAGACCTTTGAAATTTTGTGTACTTACCTTTCTGGTAGAAAAAAAGTTGGGCATTAGCGGGTTAATACCGTGAATTTTACCGTAAAAAGAAAGTGAAATGATTTAGAGATCAGTGGTACTAACTAGAGCTTTCGCTTTTTAACATATTTGGGTATACACGTGTACATGAACATTCAAATTCCGTGTGGTTTTCTTTTTAAAAACACGAACCTGAACTACATGTGTATTTTTTAAACATCTGAAGTTCGATTTGCAATAATTACACGTGTAGTCAGCGCGTTTAGTTAAAAGTTCCTGTATATGCTGGGAAGTTTTCTCTGCTATATATGTTTATTAAAGTTCGTGCAGATACACGAACTTTTAACTACACGTGACAACCACTTGTGCAGTTGTTTTAGATGAAATACATTTGTTTGAAATACACGTGTAGTTCGGGTTCGTGTTTTCAGTGAATATTTTTTTTTTTTTTAATTTTGCTTCTATATTTTAAAATATTTTATAGAATTTTTAAACTAAGCACAGAAGCGTGGCAAGGATAGAGATTGAAATCCTGAAATCAACGAAGTTTGAAAAAATGTTTGATAAATTTTTTAATATGAAAATTTTAAAGGCATTTTCTTCGGAGTAGGTAATTTGGAAGACCAAACTGACCCTAAAAAGCCCTAAACAGAGTAGTGATCTCTAAGTAAATATGCTTCAGAACAGTGTGTGTCGCCATCTGGAATTTTTCTTTGATGGTTGACCTTGTGATTTTATTTTAAAAGACTGGGTAAAAAAAAATTCTTAATTTTCACGCAGTGAAAAATTAAAACTAAACCTACCTTCATTGAAAAGAGTTACAAATAAATACGAATAAATTAAATTTCTGTAAATTTCAACTTCAACTTTTCATGTTTCTTCATGCAAATTAGACTTCGTAGTTTTTTTTTTTATATATTTATTAATTTGTATTTATCAAAACACAAAGCTTCAAAGAAGAAAGTCAAGAACTCTGCATAGACGAGTACATAAGTATAAATATTTATGCTTTTAAATTAAACTTTTCCATTTATTTCTCAGAAAATTTATTTACACAAGTATGTAAGCAATTATAATTAAAGGGTTTAACTCGAACTCAAACTTCCAGCAACACCAGCAGCAGCACCACTAGCAGCAGGAGGAGGACATCATATAAAATCTGTTGCATAATCTACGGAGAAAAAAAGAAAAAAACACATATACATACACCTACCTACCTACATACTTATATGTGTATATGTAGGCACACACACACCCATACATACATATGTATGTAAAAGTATATGCACATATATGACGCTCATATACATACCTAAATATACCAGCATCATAAAAAAAGCAAAAAAAAAACAAAATCCTTAGAAATGTACAAAAATATCTAAACTAAAATAAAATATCCATCCAATGAGAAAAAGGATTTTCGCAGAGCTTCAACAATTCCATGCATGTTGGTTGCATGTAGTTACGTAGATACCTACCAACGATGTGAAAAAGACGCGAATATATTTTATTCGTTCGTTGGAAATCCTGAAAAACATACAACAACAACAACAGCAAGAATATATGTTGTACATACATACATACATACATATATACATACATATGCGAAAAAGTATGAAAAACCAATAGATACAAAACACAAGGCAGCAACAGCAAAAGCAGTAAAAGCAGTGAAAATAAAAGAAAATTTGTAGTAGTGTAAAAAAAAAACAACAACAAAAACGTAGTAGTAAAGTAAAACTGTGTACACACAAAAAAGAAACACGCCCATTTTTCAACCAACTCTGTTTTGAATGTTTGTATGTTTAAATGTTTGTATGTTTGTATGTCTGTCTGTCCGTCTGTCTGTATATGACACGTATACGCCACCATGAATGGAACGACAGCAACAGTGCGACAACGCCAAAAGTTGTTAGTATAATTTCGGTTGATGTTGTTGATGAAGATGATACGAAAAACGCTGACGATGACGTTGACGATTATGTCGCATTGGTCGCGTTCTAACAGCAGCAGCAGTAGAAAAATAAAAATTAAATAAAATATGAAACACAGCAACAACAACAACAAAAAAGAAACAAGTAGTAAGCAGAGTATAACCTACCAAAAAAAAAAAAAAAAAGAAAAGAAAATACAAAACTAAACTATGAAAATGTTGTTGCTGTTCTGTTGTTGTTTACAAATAAGCAAGCAACTCGTATGAGATACTAACTACATACATACATACATGTTTAACCCTATAGCCGACAACATTAGATTTAGAGGGATGTGCTCAGAGAAACTGAGCGTTCACGGTGGCCAAAAATTTAGTCCATTATGATGTATACAGGGTGACAATCGTAAAGTGACGCACACATTTCAGCAGTTATTTTCAAAAGGACGTACTTCCATTAAGTACAATTAAGTGTTAACATTGCTGAATATATAAGCATTCATTTGAACCCCACCTCATTCAATATAACCTTCTTTAGCCTGCACACATGCCTTCAATCGATCCGGAAATCGTAGGACTGTTCGCCGCAGGACTTCCTGATCAATTTCAGTCCAGGCTTTCTCTAATGAATTTGTCAGCGACTCCACACTGTGGTGTTGAGATGCACAAGCCTTACTCTCTAAAATACTCCAAATAGAGTAGTCCATTGGATTCAAGTCTGGGGAGTATGGTGGCCATGCTTGAGATGTTATGAATCCAGAAAAATTGTCTTTTATCCATGTTTGCGTTAATTTTGCCCTGTGGGAAGGTGCAGAATCTTGCTGGAAAGTCCAGTTTTCATTTCCAAATGTATCTTGGGCCCAGGGAAGAACATGTTCATTTAAAATGCTCCGATAAACAACCTGGTCAATTTTAACACCCTCTTCAACGAATATTAGAGGGGTTCTGGCATTAGCGGAAACTCCAGCCCATACCATAACGGAAGCTGGCTTTTGAACTCGGCCAACTCGGTCCTATTTTGTTGCGATGATGATGTTAGCCACATTCGGTCATTTTGCGCATTGAAATGTTGTTCAACCGTGAACATTTTTTCATCTGTAAACAAGATATTTTCAACATTTTTTAACACGGAGGAGCGTAGCAACGCCTTGCATCTTTGCAGTCGCAAATCTTTCTTTTTTTGTGTCAGATCTTGAGCTTTTCGGAGCTTGTACGGCTTAAGATTAAGCTTTGACTTTGCAATGATTCGCACTGTTTCACGGTTTACTCCCACTTCCTTAGCGATTTTTCTCATTGAGCGCCTTGGATTTCGCTTGATTCGTTTACGAATTTTTTCTGTTAAACCAGTTGAAAATTTTCCCCGGTCTCTATCTCCAAAACCCCCAGTTTCATTATATCGAATAATAGCTCGGTCTACCGTACGACTTGACAAATTTAAAGCCTTTGCAATTTGACGGCTACTATAATTTGCCAAATGAAATTTCATAATTTCACGACGAATATTTTCCTTGTCCATTTTTATGGAAATTTCAAAATGTAATAACAAAAATTCAAATGAAATTAAAAGCAAAGCCAATGATGAATGAATTTGCTTTTTAAATTAAAGTAACGGTAAATGGCAAAGCTTGCTGCAGAGTATTAAACTTGCGTCACTTTACAATTATCACCCTGTAAAGCGCGGTTCACGCCAAATTGGTACGCTTTGTTGTGGTCACCACGTCGCCCCTAGTCATAACAACAACAAATTTTTTAGCGGGGATTTGTTTACAATACCGTTACCGTAAGTTAATAAATTTTTCATATTAATTGATTGCAAGTTGGTGATTGTGTGCACAATGGAAGCTGCAAATAGAAAACTGATTGTGAACAAATTTATTGAAAATCTGTCGTGGTCTGGCTCAAAGATTGCGAAAGTGTTAAATATCTCCAAAAGAACGGTATGTAGAGTTATAAAACGATATAAAGAAACTCTTAGTGTTGAAAGAGCTAAAAAAGTTGTGAACAAAACGAGAACCACCAACCTAAAATTAAAGGCAAAGATCTTGAGGTCCATCAAAAGCAATCCCGGACTATCGGATAGCGATCGTGCCAAAAAATTCAATACCAGCAAAAGCTGGGCTAAAGTGCTATAAAATATCCAAATAGAAGAGACAAACAGAATTTGCTGGCCCAAAAAACGTGCTCGTCTTCTTTATAATAATGTTTTGAACAAATTCAATGGATGCATTATTGTGGATGACGAATCATATGTAAAATTTGATCTTAAACCGCTTCCAGGTCAAAAATTTTATATGGCAACGAATCGTGGTTATGTACCCTCAAAATTCAACCACATACAAATGGATAAATTTGCAAAGAAAGCAATGGTGTGGCAGGCTATTTGCAGCTGTGGTCTCAAGCCCAGGGCATTTGTGACATCCTCTTCTATGACGTCTGATATTTAAATCAAAGAGTGCCTTTCGAAACAACTATTGCCATTTGTTCGTCACCACCATTCGCCAGTGAAGTTTTGGGATGATTTAGCCAGTTGCCACTACTCTAAGAAAAGCATGGATTGGTATCAGACAAATAAAGTAGATGTAGTGCCCAAATATATGAATCCACCCCATTGCCCCCAGCTTCGACCGATCGAAAAATACTGGGCTATTACAAAATATAAGTTGAAGAAAAATGCAGGTATTGTCAAAAATGTGAATTCAATGTTACTAAAATGGAACCAAATAGCCGCAAAAGTATCCAGAGCGGATACAGGAACTTTCCTGCGTGCCAGTTTTGCGTGAACCGCGCTTTAGGAGACAAGAATAACAAAAACAAAACCAACATTCATTCACAGATACATGCATAAATAAATGCAATGAATTAACCCAGTAATGCCTAGCGGTGCCATTTGGCACCTTGTCGCTGTACCGTTCCTGAGCCAGGTTTTAAAAACAATTTTTTTCTCAAGTTACTTTCTTCTATCTATCTACTTTGGTTCCCGCTCATCCTTAATGGGTTAATTAACAAAAAACGAGTATGAAATTTCGTTCGGTTTATGACGTACTTAAAACACCCTATGATTATGATTAGTTTGAAAAAATTTGGTGTCCCCGGGAAGCCGAGACAATTTGCTTGCCTCTGTGATGGCTGGAAAAATGAGTGATTTTCGGGAATTTTTTTGATGTGTCAAATGAAGCAATATGGAGATTGTTTTATATTCATTTTATTAAGTGCACTTCCAACAATATTCCCACATTTATTAAAAAATATTAAATAGTTTTAAAGATATGGGCATTAACGTGGAGCCCGAAAAAAATTTCCCTCTCCATGGTCGCGTTGATTTTTCAAGAACGGATTTTCTGAAAAAACAAATTTTAGTTTTTCATAATCTATATGAGTATAATTCTCGTCGTTCGTAGCGTTCTTTGTTTTTCTACAAAATGGCGACTGATTGAAAGTTTTTTCATATTTTCGACCCTTTTTTTTTTGTTTCAAAAGAGCTTAAAAAATAGTAAATATCAAAAATTTGTAAATCTGCTACGAAAAATCGAATTAAAAATCGGTTAATATTTGATCGAGTTATCGACGCGGTCAGTTCGAAAAAAGTCGTTTTGAGAAAAACGCGTGTAAAGTTTTCAGTCCATAAAGTTTTCAGTGTACTTACTATCACTAAAATGCCTGTAAATCAGGCAATTTTTGGAATTTTGACTTGACTTTTGTACACATATTTTTCAATATATAAACTTTAATTTAAATTAATTAATTTAGTTTAAAAATTATTGAATTTTATGTATGTTAAGATTTTTTCGATCTCACTTCTTATTAGTGAAACATTCGAATTAAAATAAAAATTATACATGCATATAATTAGGTTAGGTTAGGTTAGGTTAGGTTAGGTTAGGTTAGGTTAGGTTAGGTCAGGTTAGGTTAGGTTAGGTTAGGTTAGGTTAAGTTAGGTTAGGTTAGGTTAGGTTAGGTTAGGTTAGGTTAGGTTAGGTTAGGTTAGGTTAGGTTAGGTTAGGTTAGGTTAGGTCAGGTCAGGTTAGGTTAAAAAAGGGGCGTGTGCTACGCACTTCCACTCGTAGGCCCTTTTCTTAGGTATTAGCCTTTGAAAAAAATCAAAATTTTGACTTTTAGAGTCGTTTACCTAAAATGGGTGGTAGAAGAAAAACACTGCTGGTTGAACACTCCCAAATAATTGAAAATTACGACTTTTGGAACCATTAACCCCAAAATGATGGAATTTGAATCCCTTTGTTGTGTAAGCACCCCTCTCCTTCTTTAATTTTTTATGGGGAATTCATTTTCCAAAGATTTTTTTTTAGTTTTCTCAATAAGTGGGCGATGTACCGCATTGGATTTTCAAATTAAAAAAAGGACACCCCAATCAGGGCAATCAGTGTAAATTTTAGTATTCATTTATAGACCTGGGAGTCTGTACGTCTGTCTGGTAGTTCTTTCAAGCCGTGGTTTCCAATTCACACAATTTTCAATAGGGGCAAATAAACATTAATCCATTCATAAAGTAGCGATTAAGGTCCACTAGAGTACATGGAATATTATACTTTACTTGAACCTAAGAGTAAAAACTGGAATTTTTGATATTTCTGCATGTATTCGAATCCTTCTTAGAAGAGAATTTTAACACTTCAGTACCATGGTGAAACCAGTAGCACAAGATTAATTTTTGCGATTTTTTAAAAACTATCAAGTAAATTTTTATAAGTTTAGGGTTTTTAGAAAGAGAATTGATGGTTCTTTCATTTCCATTAAAACAATTTACAAATATTTTTTTGATAACGGTACTGTAGTGAACCAAAATGAAAGAATTGTGTTTTTTTGTTTTTATCAATTTTCAATTGCTCATAATTTCTACAACATTTTTCCAAATACACCAAATTTTTAATATGTTGTGGGAAAAACTTTTTACTCAAACATAGTTTCACATATTCTTAAATTTTTGTTTACTTTTTTGGAAATACAAGTTTTGCTATGGGTCACTGGTGACCCTAAAATCTTTAATGAAAACTTTTTAAGAAGTTTTTTACAATGAAATTAAGGTCGAAGAGTGAAAATCTTGAATCAGTTTTCCTATATCGGTTCTAGTCTCCGGTCAAGAAAGGGTTAAACGAAAAATTAATACTAAGTAACTATCTTTAAAGAAATATCTTATAAAAATGTTCAGATAAAGTTCGTAAAAAAATCCCATTGAGAGCCGGTGGGTCACTGGTGACCCATTAAATTTGAGGCCTTCAGAGGCACAAAATGTTTGTTTTGAACAAAAATTCTTCTCTAGTTCCCTTGCGGTCCCGAAAGGGGTTAAAAGACGCTCATATTGGCATGTTAATCGATAGCTCGTTCATCTCTAATGATCAATTCCATGTAAGCCGAGGAAAATTTCGACATTCTGTAAACATTTGTTAATTTACTACACAGTGTAGGTTGTGAAAACCAGAAACCGGAGAACGTCGTATATGTACTATATATTTATATGTATTTACATATACGCAAATTGTGGGAGGGTTTATTTTTAAGCAAGTAACTGGAGTAAAATAGCATAGAGCCCCAAAAACAGTAGAGACTACCCAGAACATACGCGTATCTTATAATTTCTACACTAATAAACTCAGTTCATACTTTGCATGCATGCGAGCAAATACATATACATGTGTACCTATTCAAAATACATACACACATACATGTATACATACACACATAAATTCTTATCTATTTACTACATCCTTTAGCTGAGCTGCAATATAAGAATAACTTCCACATCGCTCCATTCCCATCAACATCAACGCCAAACCAACGAACCCATGAATATCACCACAACGTAATTTCCTCATACTTTTTTGTTGTTGTTATTGTTGTTGCTATACGCGCATGTGACATACGAAAACGTCAAATGATATGTGCACATAACTCTTATATGAGTTTCAGCGCATTATATACATTCTATATACTTGTACACATATGTATATATATTCCCTATACTACCCACACACTCATACATACAAACATACCTACATACATGCATCTCATATATGTGTATATAAAAAAGTTTATATATATATATATATATATACAGAGAGAAAAACTGAAAAACTCATGCTGTATTGGTTGAGTTTGGTATGGGGATGACGGAAGCTTGGGGCGAGGGTATTTGCGAAAAGGAAAAACTCATGGAAAACTGTTTTTTTTTCCACGCATAAACATATACACATACACACATGCATACAAATACAGTTAAAGATTACATATAAACATAAATGAAACGTATATGTGTAAAAGAGACAGCCAATGTATATATGGATATATGTATGTATGTGTATGTATGAGTATGTGTACGTTGTTGGGAGGCATGTTAATATTCAAGAAGAAGAAAAACGCGCATTTTCTTTTTCCACTTCCTGCTCATCCTTTTTCTTTTTTCCTTTTCGTCTCTGCTTGGCGCTTTTTCGTGACGTTTCATTTTACTGCTTGCTGCTTCTGCTTTACTCTTACTACATACATGCAACGTGGAGTGGGGAGAGATTTTCTTTTACAAACTCTCTGAAAGAATATCCCCTACCATATAAAAAAAACCGCGGCTTTCTCTCACTCTCTCTCTCTCTCTCTCTCTCCATATACATACTTATATTTTCTTTGAGGGAGCACAAAAGAGAACAGTAGGAAAGGGTAGATGAAAAAAAAGGAGCACACAACATGCGCGCATACTTTTTGTTGTTGTTGTTATTTTAAGTAAAAAGCATTAACGTTTCTCCTAAGCATTGCGAGTATGTGTGCGTGTGTGTGGTGAGTATTTCGGTGAGAGTTAGATGAGATTGAGTTTTAGAAGGTTTTTTTGTTGGCTGTTGTTTTTGTTGTTTTTTGTTGTGTTGTTGTTGGTAGGGAATAACTTTCACTTTTATATTCTTCTTCGCATTTTCTTGTACTCCCTTTCAATTTTTTTTTTTTGTTTTTTGGGTTTCTTGCTACTCCCCTCTCTCTCTCTCTCTCTCACTCTCTCTTACTCCTTTTTTTCATCTTTTGTTTCTTTCATATACGTTTTTATTATGGTAATGAGTTAAAATTGAAAATATGTAGTAAAAACTTTGATAACTTATTAGAGGAAGTCGGGGGGGTAATGGACATTTTACAGTCATATAAAGACGTTGAAGGCGCAGTTTTGTGAATTTTCAGTATTATTCAGTATTCATTGGAAGTTTTTTTTTTTAGTTTTCCTTTATTTTCTCAGTGTGTTCGTGTTTTTTTGTGACTGTATTTTTGATAACTTCTTCTTTATTTGACAACCCTTTTAGCAATCTTTGTAATTTCTTTAATGTTTACTTATACAAAAGTGCTTAAGTTTGTCTATAGCTTAAGTTTCCTTTTGGAAATATTTAAAGTTTAGCTTAAGTTTTCTTTTGGAAATATTTAAACTTTTCAGTAAAACAACAAAAATGTCTCTCGCTCCTACAAATATTCCATAATTTTCATTAAATTATTCAATATAAATCCCTTTAGACAGAACCACAACGAGAAATTCAGTATTAGGGACCAAATGTCTCCTTAAATTTTCAAAATTTTAGGCTTTCCGCCCCCCCCCCCCCCCCCCGCCTACTCTGATCCACTGGCGTCCACGGGGGCATTTAGCGGTTAAAAATGAAACTCACGTATGAAGAATAGTATTTACTAACCTCTCAATAAGAAATCAGGGAACCTGAGTGGCGGTTCCAGGATTTAGCTTTGAGGAGGGCTGATTTTACTAAACTACATGATAAATATCAGACTCAATATCGACCAAAACCCAGATCTAGACTTAAAACTGGTGGAAAAATTTTATCAATGTTCACACCAAAAAATACAGACCAAAAATTCAAAGATAAAGATAAGATCGAAGTTTGAACCAAGAAAAGGATCATATTTAGATCAAAAATCTAGATCAAAATGAAAATAAATTCAGACCAAAACCTTGATAAAAAAAAAATAATCAGACCCTGAATCGGACCAAAATTCCAACAAAAATCGTTTAAAATGAGAACAAATTCAAACAAAAACTCAGACGGAAAATCCAAAATTTAGACCGGATCTAAACCAAAATCAGTTCAGACCAAAATTCAGAAAAAAATTCAGAAAAAAATTTAGACCAAAATTTAGATCATAACTTAGACTAATAGTTAGACAAAACTTTAGGCCAAAAGAACTCCAAATACCGAACTAAAGCAAATCAAAATTCAGACCAAAAACCAGTGGAAATATCTGATAAAGATTCACCCCAAAAAAATTTATCTCAATTATAGACCAAAAGTAGACAAAACTTTAGGCCGAAATCAGACAAGAAATTAAACAAAAATTGGACCAAAATACCAGCCGAATCAAGACCAAAAAAATTTAAAACAAAATTTAGACCGGTTTCGGACCGAAGTTCAGACCAAAACTCGTATCAAAATCATCTGCTTTCGGAGATCCTGTACGACTTTCATAGATTTTTGAGCTTTTAACAAACTCCGTGGTTAATGAGGGCAATTTAATACTTCAAAGAATAGGTAAAAAAAAAACCAAGAGATTGATGACTATAATAAAGTGATAGAAAAAATAGTTGTTACTTACTTTTTTATGTTTTAACTGGCATTTCAGTTATGCTGAGGAGAGGTAAGGCTACAGTCCCAACAACCATTGATAGATCTATCATTTACCACATATGTTACAAAAGTTTCAAACTCTCCGAAATGGCACATAGTAGTACAAAATAATCAGTAGAAAGTCTTTGGACACTTAACAATTTTTTTCAGAGGCACAACCCAAGGAAGATCATGGGAAATCACCGACAACCGGATTTGAAGAAGAACACCAAATTGATTAAGTAGAATTTTGCGAATCGCCATCCTGGACACTGGCGGATCTAGGGTGGGGGTTGTCACACAAAAGTCACTGATCCTTGTCACATGAATCTCTATTCCCAGAAAAAGTTTGCGTTCATTACAAAAAATTAATAGTTTTAATTCCACCACAACAACACTTTAATCAAGTTACAATATCTTCAGTCATCAGCAGAAAATTAAATTCGTTTTTGATCCGCTAGTGATCCCACATATTTACCCCGTTCCTATAAAAACGCATCACCCTGTAGAAGAATATATTATATATGTATGTGCCATTTTTTCATTTTTAAATACCAAAATAGTAAAATGGCGTGTTAAAAGAATTTTTGAAATTAAATTAATTGTTATTAAAAGGAGGATAAAAACTACGAAAGCATCAAGTTTAAACAGTGATAAGATTTTAGTGGCACGAGGTACATATTCACCACCATATATTTCAATAAGTGCAAAGCTTTTCGAAATAATAAAAAATACAACCGTGTGTTGAATTTCATATAGAATATGGCCGTTCTCTCACTGGAGATCGCAGTTGCGTTGCTTTGCTGTTGAGAGAGCAGTGCCAGAATCCCAGAAGAGAGCTTTCACAAAAACAAAGTCAACACTGAGAGAGAAGGCTAGAATATTGAGAGTGTGTGGTGAGTATCATTGACCTCACGCACCAATACACCATACAGAGAAGAGAAAAAAAGCAGATATGATTTATATATTAACGAAATGAATAATACCTAAAAAAAAAAAATTATTTCAACGAAAAATCTTTGAAGAATTTTTCAAAATATTTTAAAAAATTGTAAGAAAGGAAATAACAAACTTTATAAACTGACAGTTGAGCTGACATGACAGTTACAAAAACAAATATTGCAAAAAAGCAAATATGAAAAACAAAAACTTAACTAACTAAGAATTCTTTGAAGAAAATAAACTAAGAAAAATAATATGCAAACACTAAAAAACAAAAAAAAAATCTTTCAAAAAATTATAAAAAAAAAATGTAAGGAAATGAATTTTCAATCTTGGTAAGAAATAATGAGAAATGGTGAGAGAGAGCAAATTTCTTCGAGTTCATGGCGACTGTAATTATTCTTTGTCTTTATACATTTACTTTTTTTCACTCTACTATATATAGCAGATCCTTCTAAATATCCACATATAGTAAGAACATATACAAGTACAATGTCTGTTTGTATATGTTGCTGTTGCTGGGTTTATTCATTAATATTTTTTGTTGTTGTTATTGTTGTCAAAGCATTCGTTCGTTAATTTTCTTATTTTTTCTTCTACTTTTATTTCTACGATGTCTGTGATTTTCAGATTTTTTTTTTCATTACATTCCTTGAGGTACTCTGCCTCTTCTTTGCATACTTTCTTAATTTCTTAGTTATCTCTTTCTTCTTTATTTTTATTCATATATGTTTGTATGTGTACATATTCGCATATTCGTTGTCGTCATGGATATTTTTTTTTTTACTCCCTCCACCCCTGATTTTCTTTCTTCTGTTGTCCTGTCACTATGTGTCCGTTTGTCTTAAGATGAAATTTGAGCTGAAAAGACAATAGAAAATACGAAGAAATGAGAAAATAACAAAAATAAATATCGTGTATACAAATAAAACTTTTTAAAATTTTGTTGTTGTTGTTGCTTTTATTTATGGGGGAAGAGTCACCAGAGAAGGAGTAAGAGAATATATATCCTATATGGATGCTGAACATGTGGGGTTCTGCATGTTTTATGAAGCAAATGTTTTTTTTCCTATTTTCTTAGGTTTTTTTTTTTTGGAAAACTTCAATTAAATGGGTGGAATGGTGGATAGCTTATAGAACATAAATTGTTTGTATAAGTTTCTTTGAGTGTGGGAGATATTTGTTAATGGTACACACTAGCTGATCCTAGAACCAGAAAACAAAATGAAAATTGTGATCGTTGGTCATGAATCAAAAAAAAAAAAATATTTTAATGGAACGAAAAAATTAAAATCGCCCCTCACTCTTTGGATATGTCTGGATCCGCTAGTGATTGTTCAAACAATCAACTTTTTGTAATATTTTCACTTTATCAGGATAATTCTAGAAACACCAAGTAGCTTACATATTCAAGGCTAACTGATTAAGAAGCCATTTGCGACAAGTGCAAAAAAGGGAGAAGGAAGAGGCTGAGGAGTAAAAATTTGTGGGCAAGTACTACAAGGTAGTACGTCTATAATATACATAAGTGGGATTGCAACTCACGTGAACCGACTTTTACAATCGATCGGGCTCAAACTTGCACAAAGTTAAATCCTATTGGGTACTAGTCAACCTATTTAATAATTGAATAATTCTTTGTAAATAAAACTAAGATAATGAAGTTCTAGTAAGTTTTTAGTTGAAAACCCAAATTAATAAGAAATCGGATCATCAATAAAAAAGAGTTCCATCATATATTATCTGAAGTGATCGTTAATGTCTAAGATTGTGGTTGCTAAAACGCAGTCGGGAAATCTACCAAAGCCTACAAAAAAGAAAAAATTTTGTTGAGAAAAAGAAAAAGGCTTAAACAATAGCAGTGATTTGGAATAAAAAACTAAAATGAGTCCCTTCTGCACTCGTCACATGATGTGATAACATACTTTACTTATTTTTGCTTACTTCATCATAAAAGTTTTCGTTTTTTTACATTTTAAAAAGTGCAAAGTCCATGTGCTTATTTTTAGTTTTTCATATTCTCTTTTCAACGCACTGTCTTCACTTTTTGCACGTCTACATCGCCTAATCTTCATATTATTTTACAATTTCAATTAGGAGAAAATAAGCTATACAATAAAAAATATATTAACAATTTTTGATATACTCCAATAATTCCATTGATATATAAGTATATTCCACAACCATTTTTGATAAAGAAATTATGTGTTGCATACTTTTGGGCTATTTTTAATATTAAAAATTCACCTTTCTTAATTAGTTTTTTCTAATAACAAGACAGCATACTTTCGGTCTTCAATTCACCATTCTTCACCAAGCGGTACGAAAATTTAACATAACCACCACTATATTTACATATAAAACAATAAAAGCGTGGTATACTTTTAGGGTCTTATTTTTAATATTAAAATTTCACCTTTCTTAATCAGTTTATTCTAAATAACAAGACAGCATACTTTCGAAGTGCGATTCACCACTCTTCACCTGGCGTTACGAAAGTTTAACATAACCACCACTATATTTGCATACAAACCCATAAAAGCGTGGTATACTTTTAGGGTCTTATTTTTAATATTAAAATTTCACCTTTCTTAATCAGTTCTTAATCAGTTAGATACCAGTAGCTCAATTCCCAAAGATATTGACTACACTCTAGCAAAACCCTCCTTTAATAACAAGTTTATCACACATATTTGTACATGACAGGAATGGGCGGAGAGGGCAGTTCAACCCGAAAATTCCATTTAAGGTTTTACGAATGGCTCTGAAACTGGAAGGCGGAATGGATGGGTGTACCTTTGAAAATAGTCTGGACATTCAAATATCTTTTCACTTTCCGGTTCACAACAGCGTGCGTGCTTCAGGCAGAGGCATCGGTGATTCACGAAATAGCTGATTAGCTGAAGTGCAGTGTATTATTACCATCCATCACTTCTCGCAATGCCTATGGCAACCTACAAATCGAGCATACACAACCAAATGATTAACATAGCAAACAATAGATGGAGAGAAACGTGCTCCCTCACGAAACAAATCTGGTCAATCCACAATCTGAGAAGGTCAAACTCTCTTGCTTTAGTAAATAGATCTTCTATTAGCAACACTATAGCCATAATCACTGTGATCGTTAGACATGCCAGTAGATTAGGACTACCAGAGAATGACTTCTGCCAAAGCTTACCTCGACGAGTAAAAAGAGAAAACTGCTTTCCACTTACTCTGTAATTGTTCAGCACTTGTCGCCACACGTAGACTAACATGCTTAGCAAGGCCGTATTTAGGGGGGAGGTTTTTGGGGTTCTGACCTCCCCGCCCCCCCCCCCCCCCCCCCGAAATGTGGGAACTTTCATCTATTTTGTGATATTAATTGCCAGTGGATGAAAAAAAAGTCAAAATAAAATCGATTGAACAGTTTTTAAATATTTTTTGCTTCCATCGGTTTCTTTCTAAAAAGTCATATATAAAAAAATAAACTTGAAATCTTAGTTACACTATGCGATCAGATTCGATTTGTTTTCTTTGACATGAGGTTTGACTTTGGATACAAAAAGAGAAGGTGATGCTGAGCAATTCTGCATTTATAGTTTTTCTAGGTCAGTACCTGTTTTTTATTTACCGTTTCGGGTTTAGGGCTCATCTGGAAGGTCATGATTTCGAAGTTTGTAACACGCCAGTGTTCAGCTCTCCAATTTTTAAAAATGACCAAAAATTCTATTTTAGGGTTTTCCATCCCATTTTTTCTAAAACGTAACGTGATGAGAAATTTTTGACCTCAGATTCGTGTGCAGTATAAAAAATTCATTCACAAATACTAGGAACCATTTTATTCGCAAAGCCCATGTAGGGCAGTAGTGGTGGATCAGCTCCAAAGTTCTAGGAAACAATCTTAAAATGTAATTAATTCTTTAACCCATTATTGCTTAGAGCACCCCGACTCGAAAGACCTCTTTCAATGCAGTAACTGCACGAATTTTGGGAATATAAGCCAACCTCATCCGGATTCCTTATCACGGCCCGAATTCTCATTGATAATCATTTGAAAAAAATGAGCTTCTGACTATTTTTAGTATTTTTGGTAATTGTTTTGAGGTCGGGCTCATCATCAGTAATGGAAATTCAATGTAAATTTTCTTCGAATAAACCCCCCCCCCCCCCCCCGAAAAAAAATCCTGGCTACGGCCCTGATGCTTAGGTTAACTCTTCTTCAGCAACCTAGCTGATCGCTAATCTGCTGACATCAAGGATTTTCAAATTTGATGAACCATAAAGTTTCAATAAAGATTAGGGGAACAGTGAAGCAGCCGAAAGTGGTATTACGATGGGCCTCATTGGCCTAAGTATGTACTATTATAGGACAGCTACTCTAACCTAATCTGATCTATAACAGAAACTAATTTGCTCTGGTTTATTTGGTGCTAGTGTTGTGGAATTAATGTCAAATGAGTTGTGTAATGATTAGTATATTAATAAAAAAAAACGTATTTAATCAGATTTCTACTTCTTTTAAAGCACAACGGCCTATGGAGGACCTTGACCGAGCTTTTCTCTTTTTTAGATTTTTTTTTCTTCTGTTGATACTCTCTGCAATAATCGACACAAACACGACGTAGTATACAATATAGTATATACATACAGTATATAACGCAAGAGAGCCAAGTCCCTGCGGGAAGTCGACTTTCTGCATGATTGTATGCAGCCGATCCCCATATGATCTCGTTCGCTAAACACTAACAACAGCATAACTTCGTTTCTTATTAGTTTCGTATGAGTGCAACAACAACAACGCGATTTACGTTGCAAAATTATTTACTCTCGCTAAAGAAGTTTCACTTCAAAAAGCTGGAAGTTTTCCAGATCAATCTCCTAAAACAATAAAAAGAAAAAAAAAAAAAAAGGTAGGAGTCTGGAACGGCATACAACTTCTTTCTAAGTTGGCAGTGGTAAGTTTCTAGAAACAAAAAATATTTTCACTACATAGTTCGCATACAACATTAAACCCGAAGTCCAGGAAGATTAGTGTAAAACAAAACTAATAGTTAAATTTTTTTTTTTTAATCTTCTCCGTCGCCAAATTCACCCACACAAAACCGTCGGCATATTTACCACACAAAAAAAAAAACCAAAATATTTTACTTTACGAGTATGAATAAAATATATGAACGAGGTCACATATTTGTCTTTTTTTTTGCTCTCTATAATAGTTTGGAATGTATATCGGTCATTTACTAAAAGAGTGTCATAACACAAAAAACGCGATTTTGCAGAAAACGCGTTGAATGTTTTCAATTGTGAGAGTCAATTCGCAGAAAAAAGAAGAAATCTTTTAATTCTCATGCTCAGAGTATACAAGATATTAATATGAAATTTTCACACAATATGAAGTGTGACATAATGAACAATTCTGCATCATTAACACAAAAATCGTGTTTTTTGACTTATGACAGTCTTTTAGTAAATGAGCGATATGTTCGTATGTTGGAATGTATGAAATAAAAGGAGTATCCTATAAAAACGCACAAAAATAAAAACATTTATACTCCACCCATATTTCTGGTGCGCACAAAAACACATGCACACACACATACATACGAATGTATGCATACACATACATATGTATAGCTACATATCGCTCATACGATAAGTGAAATGGTTTTCTAAAACTTTCTAAACACAACAACAATAACAACAACAACAACAACCATAAAATTTTCTTTCACCAGAATAAAAATAAAAAAATCCGCGCATAATCGCTCCCTCTACACAACCAACACATGCAGACAAAATATTAGAAAATATAATACACACACACACATACGTTGAAAAACAACAACAAGACACAACACATGAAGCAGTTGAATGGGAAAACAAAAAATAGAAAAACAAAAAACAAAAAGCAAGTCGGAAAATGCTCCAATCGGGATACACATTTAGTTACTCTACTCATACATGCACATATAGGGAATATGTGAGTGAGTTAATGTAGGTACCAATATCCTTTCACACACACATACACATGCATTATAGAATCCATTTGAAATCCCCATGTGAAAAGGAAGCAGCTCATGTATGCATGCATGTGTGTGTATGTGTGAGTGACTGTGAATGATGATGATGATGAGAGCACATGAAATGAACACATATTCACAATAAAAAAAAAAAAATTATAAAAAAAAAAAGAAACGATGAGCAAGTGTAAAGGACTTCAACGAAAACGCGGACGACGATGATGTTGACAAAAAACAAAAAAAAAAAAAAAAATAAAAAAAAATATTTGAAAATTTACATATTTATTTATTTATGCGTTCGTTATCCTTTCGCGTGTAACATTTTTATTTGATGAATATATCCTGGGACTGGCGTATTACATAAATGTTTTGTGAAACTTAAATAGTTATTAATATTTTTCTATTAAACTTTCGTTTCTCTACTTATTCTAGTTCCCCACTTGAGTTTCGTCTTAATGCGCGTTCGATTTTAAACTGTCGTCAGTAGTCAGCAACCAACAATATAACTTCAATATACTTGAGAGTAAGAACTTTGAATAACATTGCGAACAAAGCGAATTTTCAATGTCCAGTTTCTTTCGCATGCCGTTGTTGTTGTTGTTTTTTTTTTTCTTTTTGTTTTTTACTGCTGTTAGTGTGTGTCCGTGTTCGTGTCCTTTTTTGCCGCTAACTAAAACTGAATATTTCGTCCAGTGGCTTGGCTGTTGCTGCTGCTGCTGCTGCTGCCACTGCTCGCCTCATTTTGTTTCTTCTTCTCATCGGTTCGGTTCATTCATGATTTTGCATTCGTCCTCTTTCCTAAAGTCCGTCGAAAGTTCTTTTCTTTACTGCTGCCGCCACTTGTTACTACTACTATACAAAAGTTTTCCCTTCATTATTGTTTTCCCTTTCCCCCTCAATAATAACTAAAAATATAATAGAGAGAGAAAAAAAAAGAAGAAAATTTTCTCCTCCTTTTGTTATCTCGAATTCTTTTCTTTTATTTTTTTGTATTCTTCTTCCTTATTTAATTTTTCAGCGCGTAATTTTTTTACACTTTTCTTTTTTTTTTCATCTTTAATTTTGCCTTTTCTACTTTTCTCACTATTTCCGACGCGTCGCGTCCAGTCAATGTCCAGCGTGAAGTATTTTTGTAATGTTAATTTTTTTTTTGCAGCATTGTCGGTGTTTGTCTGGTCACCCTTTCCCAAAACGGTTTCGTTGTTCAAGCGTTGGGTGGATGTGTGAAACTTTATTCTATACCATAAAAAAAACTAAGCGAAGAAGGCCGAAGATTTAATATTTCTGTCGGCATGAATTTAACATTTAAAGAAAATAAACGAAAAATATTTTAAAATTGTGTAAATTTTTAAAGACTTCACAGGCTACCCCTGTGGTATCGGAATGGCCCGTTCAGGCCTAAGTGTGTCTCTCGACAGCCACTCCAACCTAACCCAACCCAAGATGTCGGGAACTCCAAATTAAGGTTAATCAAGAAACCTCATTTATTTTAGCGACTCACCCAAACGTTTTAAGGACAATAATTTTACGATTTTTATTTATTGGGAGTATGAATGTATAAACTCGTAATTGTGACTAACTTCATATCTATCATACGCACCATTTTTTTGCCATTGACAGCTATTCTATCTCGAAGAGCGCCAAAAATACTATAAGAATTGATCTGTCAAATAATTTTCATAATTTTCCAAAGTGTTTTACTATAGCTGAAAATGTCGAATTTCATGCAAACAAAACAATATTTGCGGGAAGTTTTAATTTGCTTCTTCCACTTAAAGAAAAACGCAACTGAAGCACATCGTTTACTCACTGAAGCTTATCCTGACTGTGCTATAGACGTTAGAATGTGTCAGGTGTGGTATGCCCGTTTCAAAAGTGGTGATTTTGATGTTGAAGACAGGCAACGTTCAGGCGGCCCGAAAAAGTTCGAAGATGAAGAATTGAAGGCATTACTCAAAGAAGATTCATGTCAAATGCAACAAGAACTTGCAGAATCTTTAGTAGTTGATCAATCAACCATTTCTAAATGATTAAAAGCATGGGGAATGATTCAAAAGCAAGGAAATTGGAAGTCGTACGAATTGAAGCCGAGAGACGTCGAACGATGATTTTTCACATGTGAACTGCTGATTGAACGACAGAAAAGAAACGGTTTTCTGCATCGTATTGTGACTGGCGATGAAAAGTGGATACGTTACGATAACCCAAAGCGTAAAAAATCATGGGGACCGCCCGGACATGCATCAACATCAACGGCAAAGCCGAACATCCATGGATCCAAGCTCATGCTGTGTATTTTTTTTTAGTCAATTCTCTATCTGAGAATCGAAACCGTTGAGAACTGGTCCTTCGAGCATTTAAGAACTAAGTCAAGGAAGTGACTCATTTAATTAGAACAATCCATTTGGACTTTTTTTTAAGAATTTAACCTCATCTGGTAATCGAACCTGAGGCAGCTGGAACTCCAGTCTAGCACTCATTCACCAGGCCACGGAGGTGACCTGGTAAATTATGGGATATGAAAGGTGTCGTGAATTATGAGCTGTTGAAACCGAATCAAACGATCACTGGCGACTGCTACCGACTACAATTGATGCGTTTGAGCTGAGCATTAAAGGATAAGAGGCCAGAATATGAGAATAGACACGACGAAATTATTCTTCAGCACGACAATGCTCGGCCGCATGTTGCAAGGCAAGTAAAAACATACTTGGAAACGCTGAAATGGGAAGTGCTACCCCACCCGCCGTATTCTCCAGACATTCCTCCTTCTGATTACCACTTGTTCCGATCGATGACACATGGCCTGGCTGAACAGCACTTCCGTTCTTTCGAAGAACTCAAAAAATGGGTCGACTCGTGGATAGCCTCAAAAGATGAGGAGTTCTTTCGACGCGGAATCCGTATGCTACCAGAAAGATGGGAAAAGGTTGTGGCTAACGATGGACAATACTTTAAAGAATAAATTTATAATCACTTTTTCACAATAAATGTCCAAATTACGAAAAAAAATACGAGTTTATACATTCATACTCCCAATAAAATGTTTGCATCGTACCACCTTGAACAAAAAGTTCCCGGAATTTATTCAGAAAATTAAAAATACAAGTTAATTCATCTAAATCTTAACAACATTGTATGGACTTATCTTGCAAATGAGTTTACTCCGACTAATGTTAATCGTAATAATGAAATTAATCTTATTGATAATTTTCTTAGTAATGATTTACTTCAAATTAACTCCTGCTTTAATAAGTTAAATAGAATTCTTGATTTAATTTTTATTTCTAATAAAATAAAATTTGATCTGTCGGAATGTATTTGTTATATCTCTTCTTCTGGTTTGCATCATGTCCCTTACTTATAAAGATTGAAACCTATGAATTTATCCAGAGTCAGCCTGTAAATCAGCCTTTTAATTTTAAATTATGTAACTTTGATTATATCATAAATATTTTTTAATGGACATTGATTAGTGCTTGCTATTTAATGGTAAAAGTATTGCAGTTTGCTTTGACTTATAGACGACCTCAATAGCCTAGTGGATAGTGCATTAGACTTTCGTCTGGGAGGTTCGGGTTCGATTCCCGTCTTCGTCTGGTGGTTAATTTTCATTACTTTCTTATATTCACTATCAATATGAAGTGTATGAGAATTATAAGATAGTGTACAAGTACACAACATTGGTTGGTAATGGCAAAACCACCAAGCCGATAAAAAATTGCCACACCGCCGTTCGGAATCGGCGTTAAACTGTAGGTTCAACTATGTGGTATCATAATGGGCCATGCAATCCTAAGTGTGTCTCTCGACAGCCACTCCAACCTAACCTAACCTTTGACTTATTCAAATCTAAAGTATTAGATATCTGTAATAGTTATGTCCCTCGGCTTTCTCAGTGAGTTTATAAGCTTCCATGGTATTCTAAGGCCCTTAAAATGTTAAAAAATCTCCGTAATAAATATTTTAAACTGTCTCGTTCTTCTAATAATGTTGAATATGACTTAAAATATGTGCATTATTTGAATTAATTCAACACTCTAAATACATTTTTGTACAATGCAAACAAAACATCTTGGGCTTTGAAGCAAATATTAAAACTAACCCTAAATCGTTCTGGAGTTTTATCCAATCCCAAAAATGTACTTCATATATCCCGTCGTCCATCTCAATTTCTTTGCTGATTATTTTAAAGGGAACTTTATTGATGATGGTTTGTATTGTGTTGATCAGTTGCTCAATAATATTGATACATTCTTGGATTTTGGCTTGCTTACTGTTTCCGAATTGGAGGTTTTTAATGCTATGGTAAATATGAATACTTCTGTAAAGCCTGATATTGATGGTTTCTCTCCTGTCGTATTTTCTAAATGTGCTGTTGCTCTTTGCAAATCTCTCAGTCATATTTTCAATAAGTCATTAATTTCAGGTACTTTCATTCATAGTTGGAAAATTGCATTTATTACACCAGTTTTTATATCGGGGGTAAAAAATAATGTTTCCATTTGTAACGAACCTTCCTGGTTCCTTTTTTTCCTTCTTTTTGTCAGGGTATACTCAGCGAGTAACCAGGGTGCGTAAATAATAACTCACGATTTATTTCGGTTCACTTGTTTATTGATATTCTTCACTGTTATTTTATTTACACTTGATTCGTAAGTATTTTTATCCTTAGTACCTCGTATGTTGTTTGTTCGTCGTTCGCTACCCGGTTAGCCCAGTGCTCGAACTATTTGGTGCGAAAAGTTAAAGCCAATGCAGGTTTTTAAAACATACAAATTCCAAAAAGTTCCAGACAGGAATGCTGCAAAAAATTTAGAAGTCAAAAGTAGGGCTCGGAAATTAAAAGCGAATTTCATACAAAAATATTCATGTTGTATAATGAACGATGAAATGTATGTACTGGCAGATTTTACGCAGCTTCCGGGTCAAAATTTTTATGTTGCTGATGTTCGAGGAAATATCGAAGAACAATTTAGAATCCAAAAGCAGACAAAATTTCCTAAAAAAATTCTGGTATGGCAAGCTATATGCAGTTGCGGCATCGGCAAAAGAAGCAAGTCATTTGTTACAGTGGGCTGGTTCTATAAATACCGAAATATACATCAAAGAATGTTTGAAAAAAAGATTTCTTCCCTTCATAAGAGCGCACAATGTGTCCACATATTTTTGGCCCGATTTGGCATCATGTCACTACGGCAAGAAAGCTCTGGGGTGGTACCTACCAAAGTAATAACATAGTTTTTGTACCAAGAGAGGCCTATCCTCCAAATTGTGCGGAGCTAAGACGAGTGGAGAGATATTGGGCTCTTGTGAAAAGAAACTTAGAGAGCACAAAAAAAGGTGTCCCCAAATATCGAAGATTTTAAAAGGAGATGCGCAAACTGTTCCAAAAAGGTATCTGAAACAACTATCCAATCTCTAATGGCAGGCTTACCAAAAAAGATCCACTAGTTCATAAATAGTGGTTAGAAATATAAAAGTTATATTTTTCTGTAATTTGATAATATTATGAATTAATTAAAAAAAGAATCAAAACTCTAAGATCAACCGTTTAAAAATGATTGAATTTTATATATATATATGTTAAGATTTTTTCGATCTCACTCCTTATTTAGTAAATATAATTAGCTCAGAAATTTATTTATTTATATTTGAACTACCAACAGGTTCACACCTTTATAGATGTATGCACATAAATTATTAAAACACCCATATGGCCATATCTTTAAAACCTAATAATATGTACAACAAATCTGCAGTCATCTCTTTCCTCCAATTTTCCGGAATTTTTTCAACAAAATGAGAAGGAAGAAAATGATAAAAAAAAAACTCAAATATAAATAAGAAATTTATGAGTGTGAGTATTTCAACTGAATTAAGTGGCAACACAATCCGGCTCCAAAATGAAGGAGAAGAGCAATAAGAAGAAGAGAGTTTAGAGAAAGAGAGGTGAAAGAGGAGAAGGGGGCGGAAGAAAAAGAGAGCGTCGTAGGGAGAGTAGACGAAGATGGGCACACACATATGTCTATATGTATGTATGTATAAGTGAAATGAAGTAAATACGCGCTCAATTTTCCAAAGAGGGAATGTAGAAAAAAAAATATAAAAAAAAGCAAAAAGAGCGCGAGAGAGTAAAAATTTACAACAAAAAAAAAAAAGGAACGTACGTAAGTTTGTATAGGATATGAAAAAAATTGACGACATGCGCACGTGCTATAAGGAAAAATGAAAAAAATTCCGAGAAAATTGAATTTCCATAGCATTTTCCAGGAACGGAGAAGGAAAGTAAAAAAAAAAACACAAATTTATCTCAGTTGCAAATACAAAAACGCATAGGTGCAGTTTATACACCACAACGAAAAGTTGATGGCGTTGTTCACGGTGCTTTTTTTTTTGTTTTTTTTTACTTTCGACTCAATATTTGTTGATATTTTTTGTCGCTGTTTGTTGCATCAATGTGACCTCTGCAGTTAGTTCAAAGTGAAAGAAAGCAAAAAAAAAAAAGAAAAACAAAAAAAGAGGAAAAGGATCAATGTAAACTTAAAAGGATATTCGTATATAGTTTATGGTATTTATTTTTTTTTTTTTTTGCTTTATGGTGTGTGCATGACACACGCTGCAAATGATGCAAATGAATTATATATACAACTTGAGCTATGCCTGTATGTATGTATGTATGTATGCTATGCTGCATAGTTTGCTCTCTAAACTAATTTGCATATTTTTTCAATTGACACACGAAGCAACCGAAACGTTACCTTTTTTCTCTCTCTCTCTCTTTTGAAAAAAATAAAGGATTGCATTACAACCCTAATCCTTTGAGTTTAGTTTATATGCGTATATGATTTTTCCTTGTGTATTTTTTTTCTTTATTCACTTTTCAACTTTTTATTTAACATACTTAAATAGTAAATTTATGCCTTATTACTACTACATCATATATGATTTCCATAAAGGTAGCTATCTATCTACCTACCTCTTCTCAAATGCAGATAACACTGTACCACATGCTAGTTTGTTCAACTGATTATATAACAACAACTGTCACCGTGATTTTCTCATATGTTCTATACAGAAAGATCGCGGTGCATGCAGCAGCATGTTTGTTAAATAAAGGTGTAAAATTTTGTAAGCGTATCCTTTATTTGCTTTGTGTTTAGGCTTTTTGTATTTCATTTTTTTATTTTTTGATTATTTGAAATTTGCATTTCTATTTTTTTTGCACATTAAATAAATTTGCATAATCGCTCAGTGCATTTTAGCATACGAAATGGCATGGATTTTATTAACCCTCTAGTTCCCAAATTTTTGATTGATGAAAAAAAATTGGAATTGGCCAATATTGGCATAAAAATTATAAACCAATTTAAAAACGCCCAAAAAAAACTAATGGGCGTGGTTTTATGAAGTGGGAAAGTTTGAGCGCCTAAAATTATTTGTTGTTAAATGAGCTTTTTATCAATTTGTTTTAAGTAATTAAATATTTTATATAAAAAATTCAAATTCTCAGCTATTCATAGGTAGTTTTTTTATCTGGATAGTATGACGGGAAGTATTTTATTAACTTTTTTTATCTCAAATACAATCAAAATAATTAATTTTCCTATTTTTCACAAATTTTTTACTTTGACTGTCGCTAACTTCTGTAATACGCATCATAGCTTATAACTGATGCATTTTTTTGAAAGCTTGGGAAATTCCCTAAACGATAGGATAAAATGTAGCAACATGAAACTGTTATGGTGGCAATTATATCCCTTTTGGTAAAGACCGTCTAGAAGCGGGTTTGGGAACTAAAGGGTTAATATCCCTTTTGCTTTTAACTATATACATAAATGTGTGGATAAATATTAAAATTTATTGAATTTTTAGTGTTAAGCTGTAACGAAGTTTGCTTTTAGTTTTAAATTGGGTTAATTTAATTGCTTTTGATCATGTAGCGAATCATTTAGATGAAAACGAGAGTGCTGAACATTTACTTTTTATTTCTTCTTTTTCTCTCTCTCTCTCTTTCTGTTAATCTCTTTTCAATAATTATTCCAATAAAGAGTTAAATTTAGAATTATTTAAGAGACACATGAGCTAGCTCAAGCTTAGAAACATCTTTGATCCAACTACTAAATAGAACGGAAGCCTTCCAAGGCTCCCAGTATTAAGTATCTGTTGCTATCAATTTGTTAAATAGATACATATGACAGGCTGAAAGTAAATACGAAGTAAAAACTAGCAGCTAGCGAAAATGCCTTCAAAAAATGTTGAGAGCAAAAACGGAAAAAAATATTAGGTGCGCAACTAAATTCTCGCTGTTTGTCGATAGATAGCTCCGGCAGTAACAGCTGGTCGATTTTGACATATCCAAAACCTCATGAACAGAGGTTAAACATATAGTAAACAAACCGCTTTGACACATTAGAGTTTTCGTTTTTGGTTGTGTAAAAATGGTGGTGTAAAAATGTCTGATTTTGTGCCAAATAATCGTCATTTGCGGGAAGTGTTGATTTTCTTCTATCAATCGAAGAAAACAGCGGCTGACGCGCACGGGGAGCTCCAAAAAGTTTACGGAGGTGCTGCTCTGAGTGAAACAAAATGCCGTGATTGGTTCGATTGCTTTAAAGACGGTGATTATGATATTGACCACCGACCGCGTGAAGGAAGGCCAAAAACCTTCAAAGACGATGAATTGGTGGCATTGTTCGATGAGGATTCGTCCCAAACGCAAGAAGAGCTTGCTTCAGCATTGGGAGTTACCCGCCAAGCTATTTCCAAACGATTGCATGCGTTGGGAATGATTCAAAAGCAAGGAACTTGGGTTCCTTATGATTTGAAGCCAAGAGATGTTGAGCATCGTTTTTTGACCTGTGAGCAACTGATCCAGTGGCAAAAAAGAAAAGGATTATCTTCATCGCATTGTTATGGGTGATGAAAAATGGATTCATTACAGCAATCCAAAGAAAAGAAAATCTTGGGGACTGCCCGGTCATGCTTCTACGTCGTCTTCTCGGCCAAATATTCACGCTTCGAAGGTTATGTTTTGTATTTGGTGGGACCAGGTCGGTTTTATTTATTACGAACTGCTGAAATCGAACGAAACCATCACTGGGGTACGGTATCGAACTCAACTGATGCGATTGAGCCGAAAGTTGCGCGAAAAACGGCCACAATACCAACAGAGGCACGATAAGGTTGTTCTGCTGTATGACAAGGCTCGGCCTCATGTTGCCAAACCCGTTAAAACCTACTTGGAAACACTCAAATGGCAAGTCCTATCCCACCCACCGTATTCCCCAGATATTGCTCCGTCCGATTACTATTTGTTTCGTTCGAAGGCACATGGTCTGGCTGGTCAGCAGTTCCACTCACATGAAGACATCACAAAATGGCTTGATTCATGGATAGCCTCAAAACACGAACACTTCTTCCGTGAAGGTATTCGAGTTCTGCCAGAAAGATGGGGGAAAGTGGTAGGTAGCGATGGACAATACTTCGAATGATTCATTTGTAACCATTTCTTGACAATAAAGCTGCATTTTTATAAAAAAAAAAAAACAGCGAGACTTAAAAGTAAGAGCAAAAATGGTATAAAAATTCTTTTACAGCAAAAATAACATAGTGATTTATTCCGTTTTTGCTTTGAAAATATTTCGTTTCACTTTTGTTCTGAACATATTTCGTTTCGTTTTTGCTCTTAAGTAAAATTATTCCACTTTTTTCTGAACATAGAAGTTATACCACTTTTCCTCTCAGCCTCTCATATGTAAGTGAAGAAGAGAAAAGATAAATCTTACGATGAAATAAGAACTTATCACGACTACTGCAAACTTTTTGAGAGATTCTGATTTCAGTTCCGTTTCAGGTTAAAATTTCGTTTTCAGTTTGATGTTCTATGTCCAGTGAAAATT
Organism: Toxonevra muliebris; assembly: GCA_963691655.1. Classification (NCBI taxonomy): domain Eukaryota; kingdom Metazoa; phylum Arthropoda; class Insecta; order Diptera; family Pallopteridae; genus Toxonevra; species Toxonevra muliebris. Next base: position 78,769,131 of record OY829328.1, on the reverse strand, counting down.
CCGTTTGCATGCTCTGTTCCGTTTCCCATTTTAGATCCATTTCATTTCCGATTTCGATTAAGTTTGTAATTTAAATTCGCTTTTCATGTTCCGATTTAAGGTTGGGCTTAGTTACCGGGTTTCAGACGATCTCGATTGTCTAGTGGGTAGTAAACTGGACTTTCATCCGGGAGGTTCGGTTTCGATTCCCGTCTTCGTGGTTCATTTTCATAACTTTCTTATATTCACTATCAATATGAAGTGTGAGAATCTTGGCATACAAAAGCAAAACCACTAAGCCGATAAAAAATTGCCACACCGCCGTTCGGAATCGATGTTAAACCTTGATCAAAAAGTTCACGGAATAACCACCGTTTGGCGCTCCCATCGTTCCGATTTGAGTTCTGTTTTTTTTATCAGTTTATCAGTGGCACGAGCGGTTCAAAAGTGGTCGTGAGTCAATCGAAGATGATGAACGCAGTGGCGGACCATCGACATCGAAAACCGACGAAAACGTTGATAAAGTAAAAGAAATTTTGATCCATAACCGCAAATTAACCATCAGAGAGTATTATTTGGGCGTTATGAAGCGTTTGCGTGAAGCAATTCACCCAAAGAGACCAGAATTGTGGACAGAAAACTCGTGGATTTTGCACCATGATAACGCATTTTTTGACGTAAAATGCAACAAATACCATCCAACAGCCACCGAATTCACCTGATTTGGCTCCCTGTGACTTCTTTCTGTTCAATCGACTTAAAAAACCATTACGGGAAAAGCGTTTCAGCAGCCGAGAGAAAGTAATGGAAAAATCGCAGGAAGCACTGATGGACATACCGAAAACCGAATATAAAAAATGCTTCGAGGATTGGATCAAGCGCTGGTATAATTGTGTTGCAGTCGATGGGGATTACTTTGAAGGGGACAATATAGATTTAGATGAATGAAGTCAAAGTGATGGTTTCTAACGACTACTTCTCGTTCGCTTGTATTATTGCATTAGAGGTCTATAGCAGTTTACACATTGCTTTAAGGACTCATATACTTTCCATTTCAGAAGTAGGTTTCAGGGCCGTAGCCAGAAATTTTTTTCGGGGGACACCCCCATTCGAAGAAAATATTCATAAATAATTTTTATCAAACTGATTTTTAAATACAATAAATTAAATCGATGATACATTTGATGGACCCTATAAAAATAAAATTTTAGGAAAAATTTTCCGATTTTTTTTTATCTTAACCTCAAAAAAATGGCCAAAAGTGACAAAAAATTCACAAAATAATCAAATTAAATGTTTTCAAATAAATATTAATTTATGTGCATTCTAATGCATTTTTTTATCGTGAGGGACATAATTTCATTAACTCATTGATTTCCCACTACTGATGATGTACACAACCTCAAAAAAATTACCAAAAATAGTAGAGGCTCATTTTTTTCAAATGATCATCATTGGGAATTTGAGCCATTATCAATGATAAGGAACCCGGATGAGGTTGAAGTCACAGCATTGAAAGAGATCTTTCTATTCGTGGTGCTCTGAGCAATAATGTGTTAAAAAATTAATTATATTTTAAGATTGCCTCCTAAAACTGCATGGGTTTGTCCAATTTTACAAGGACCCGATAATTTTTTCTATTTGTATTAATTTTTTAACTTTTCAAACTGATTCAGGACGAAACTTTAAATCAAAAACAGTTACTGACCTAGAAAAACTATGAATGCAGGAGTGCTCAGCATCACCTTCTCTTTTTGAATCCGTAGTCAAACCTCATGTCGAAGAAAACAAATCGGATTTTATCGCATAGTGTAACTAAGATTAAAAAATTTATTTTTTATATTTGAATTTTTAGAAAAAAAAACCGATGGAAGTAAAAAATATCGTTAAATAGATTTTATTTTGACTTTTTTTTTCCATCCATTGGCAATTAATCTCAAAAATTAGAATAAAGTTTCCACATTTCGGGGCCTTGGTTGGTTTCATATTCTAACTAACTCATCTACAGTTTCATTTCAAGATGACACTAAAAAAATTACAAAAACCAGCCGTGTATCCGATGGAATTAATTCAACCATATTCTAAAATTCACTTTCGATTAAAATTGAAATTACAATGCAAATGTAATGAGTTGTTTTAATTTCTAGTTTGATCAAAAGTTAAAAACGAAGCATGGCTGTATTTTTTTCTCAATATATTGAAAGATTTTAGAAAGGAAAAAAAATAAATCAAGTCATTCCTAATAATTTATGATGAAAGTAATAAATATATATATATACTTACATAAAAACATAGATTTGCATACGACGATGTGTGGATACGCCCATAATAAATCGTTAGAAAGGTGTGGTATGCAAATACACAAGTATGTACACTTCAGCTCACACCGAAAGCAACAAAAACAATTAAAAGTTAAAATGGTAATATGAGGAAAATAAAGGAAAACAACAAACAAATCATAAGCTGAGCCAAAAACAGAAAAAAACAGAAATACAGAAAATGCAAATGCTGTTCCAACAACAACAAGCACAAGAAAAAACACCTACAATGCAATTGTGTATGGGGGTGGGGGGTCATAACGACAATGATGAGGAAGGCGATGATGAGGAAGGTGGTGCTGAAGATGAAATATAATAAAAAAAGGGATATAACTACATACTAGATATGAAGAACTAAACTAAATAAAATGTAAGAAAAATAATTAAAAGTACATAATAAAGAAAAAAAAAAGAGAAAAAGAAAATCAAGAAGAAGCTGTGTGTAACTCAAAATTGAAATATTAAAGTATAACCATTGCACATGAGGGGTGGTAGGCAGGTAGGTAGTAAACGTATGTGGTAGGTAGTAAACGTATGTGTCCGAATCGGCGTAGTCTGTAGTAGTAGGAGCCAAATTTCATGTTGTTGTTGTAGTTTTTTGCGTACTCTTCCAAATGGGTTGGGTGGTTATATGTATGTGTGCATGCGAGAGTATATCATAAGCTCTCATATCATATATTGTAACTGTATTACATACGAGTACATGCTTGGATATATACATATGTATTATGTGTTTCATGTGTTTCAAAAAAAAAGAAGAGATCCTACATGAGTTAGCTCGCTCTAACATATGACCGTAATACATGAATACAGCCAACAAAAACAAACATATAATAAGTATAGCTGAAAATATGAGCAAATGAGAATCATTTATACATACATTCATACATACATACATATATGTATATACCTACATATGTGTGTAGGGTGCTAATATAACAACAACAACAAGCAGAACAAAAAAAACTGCAACTCCAAAAAAAAAAGAAGGAAAATTGTACCACACCACAGAAAAAAAAATAAAAGAAAAAAAAGCAAAAAGGACATATACACATACGAGTACATATAGAAAACGGAAAACTCATATACACAGGAACAAAAAAAACAACAACAACAACAAACAAAAAGAGAAAAGAAAAACCACATTCATATATATGTATGTATAACTACATACGCTTCGGTTTTCCAATGACAAAACTCAACTGACGAAATGGCAAGGATATGCAGAGCGTCGTCACGCACACATACATACATTCATATACGAATATGATGATGTAGGAGGGTGGTTTTCCTGTTTTTCATTTTTTTTTATTTTTTTTCTGCATTTTCACATTTTCCAATTTCTGTTTTTTTTTTTTTCTTATATGCTCTGCTATTACTCACTGCTGTTCATTTCTTTCGTATGTCTGTATGTGGGATATGTATGTATGTATGTTTTATATGTGTAAATACATACTTTTGTGACAACAACAAAAATAACATAACGTATGAACGAAATAGATAATATAACTCTCTGTTGCTAGTAAAATCACATACACACACACACACACAGTACAACATACAGCATGTGCTCACGTGTAATAACGAAAGAGATGGCAAATATTGTATGTGCATGCATGTACTCTCACTCATGTACATTGAATGTAATAACGTGACGACAACGACAACGTACGACGAAGAAGGGTAGTGTGGTGGGTGGTAAGTGGGTGGCTTAAAAGTAAAGCTCATACAAACATACATACGTCAACTAAAGAAGAAGAAAAAAAGAGTGCGACGACTCGATATGGAAGAGTTGTGAGTGAATGAGTGAATATGTATGTATGTATGTATGTATGTATGTATGTATGTATGTATATGAAAAGTAAAAACACACGAGGCGGTGGGAGCATGAGAAAAAGACATAACATGCTGAGTGAATATGGCAGTACGTAGTGGGTATGCGTCGAAATCGACGTCGACGTCGTGGTAGTCAGTCGTCGTCGTCTTCGGCGGCCGGCGTATATGTGCGGTATATGCACATGCGAGAAGCATTTATGTCGTTGCGTTAACGTCAGCATAAGCAGAAGCAGCAGCAGCAGCATCATCGTTTTTCATCTCATGGTATGTTTGTATGTATACTACTCTTTTTTTTATTTATTTTTTTTTAATTTTTTTTTTTTTTTTTTTGTGTTCTATGCTCGTGTAAGGCATACATGCGCTCATATCTTTAGCAATATCAGCGTTTGTTGTTGTTGTTTTTTTTTGTGCTTTTCCACACCACCCCAAAAAAAAACAAAATATTTACCTCACTCATATATTGCGAATATGAAAAATTATGATTTTTCCCTTGCTCACTTATATGCGTATATGTGAGTGAGCAGCACACGAAAACAGCACGGCAAAGTTATGCTGCAGCTAGCAGCATGTATCATATTAATGTTGCAAATAAATGTTGCTATATTCAAAGAGGCTCATTTTATATTCTCTTTTTGCGGTTGACGTTAGATTTAAATACATACATGCACACACACATATGTGACGTCGCAGTTGCTGTTGTCAACATTTCTGCGATCGGGGGTGTTCTCTTACTCGTTAATATCCATATCGCTCATTTGGCTCCCACATGTACTCTCTGTATAGTCTTCATTTTTTTATGTTGTTGTTGTTTTTGCTATTGCTCCCTCACTCATCGTACACATGTTGATGAGAGTAAGAAAATTCATTTGTTTCTAACAACGGTTTTCTACTTATGTGAGATATGTATATATATATATGTATGCATGTTGTTTTTGTTGTTTTGTTATATCCTTTCTCACGTAATATAGATATATGTATGTACATATAGTTAACGTCATTTTTATCGTCAATATCATCGCAGGCAGCAGCAGCAGCAGTCAACGACGACGACGTTGTCATCGTCGGCGTATCATCCATATGCACGTGTATGTATGTATGTATGTTTGTCTGTTAGCTACATCGTATTCATCGTCGTATTCGTATTCGCATTCGTCGTATTTTTCGTGTGTTGTATTGAGAAATATATGCAAATGTTTTATTTTGTATGTTTTCATTATACGTGTGAGGACATTCGCATAAGGACGTGTATACGTGTAACGTCGTTTATTGTATATTGTCGTTCGTTCGTTCGTTAGTTCGTTGTTGTGTCGTCGTCGGTAATAGTAGTAAGCAGTAGTAGAAGAAGAAGAAAAAGTAGTCGTTGTTTTGTATTATACTCTAGTGTTTTTTTTTTGCTGTTGTTGTTTTTATACCCGTGTATAGCGTGTGCCGCTACTTTCATACTCGCGTATGCTGTATGTGTGTTGTTGTTGTTGTGTTGATTACGTTAAATGTTGTGCCGTTATAAATTTTGAAAAACGTATAAGACAAAATAAAAAAAAAAAACAAAACATACAAATATGTACGCTGCCTTTTCTTGTTGTTGTTGTTCTTACTTTTCATATGTATATGAAGAAGGAGTAAAAATTTTTGTTTCGTTGGCGTTTTTGTGTTTTTTTTTTAACTGAGTTGTTGTTTTTATTGTCGCTGCTACTCCTTCTGCCGCCTCTTGCTGCTGTTAAGACGGCTATCTTCATTTGTGTTGTTGCCGTTTTTGTTGTTGATTTGAGCATGTTACATTTGTGTGCATATTTTTTGGTAAATCACTTGAATTAGTCGTTTCGAAACAGTTGAACGGTTTAAACACATGTAGACGCAGCAAGGCAACAAAAAAATACAAACACATAAATAACTCTTTCGATTTTAAGAACACAACAAAAAAAAAATACATAATTTTTTTTTATACTGAATTTGCATATAGTTAAAAAAAATGTGTGAATTTTTTTAAAAGTGCACGCGGATGATGTTGAATTTTTTCACATATGAAGAATTTTAATACAATTAAATTAAAACGGTATTAAAAAATAATAAATTAAATACAACAACAAAATTAAAAAATATTTGAATATCTTAAAAACAAAAAATAAATAAAAAAAAAATATATATATAAAGAACAATATAAATAAAAATTATTAAACGGAGTTCCAAAAATTGTTTCTAATTTCTGCAATTTTTTTAATATTTTTTTTTTTTTGCTCTTGAAAGTTAGTGAAAAGTTTTGTTAAAATATAAGAAGGAACCTGAATTTTCTTTTTGAAATCTGTGAAAAAATTTTTTTTCAATATGTGGCGTGTTAAAAAAACAAAAGTTAAACTCAACAACAAAAACTAATATAATAATTAATATATATGAATATTTACCTTGAACTTTCAAGTGGGATTAATTAAAAAAATATATACTTGATATCAAAACAAGTGGGAAATATATAATTTAATGACTAAAAAAATAAACAAAAAATTAAATGATATTGAATCGAACAAAATTCATTTCACCGGTTTTTTATAAGCACTAACTGGAATCGTTTTCACTCACCAGTGATTACACATTATCGACTTTGACGTATGCCTCTGAGAAATTTTAGTTTGTTTAAACCAGTGATGGCCGCCTACATACAGAATGATCGGCTCTGCTTTTTTCATTGGAAATGAGCCCTGTGCGTGTGAAATTTCTTCTCTCTCTGGTTAAAAACATTATTTCTCGGCACTTTTCAGAACATCGTGTTCTTTTTTTTTTAGACTCCTGGATTCTATCCTGGATTGCATCAGAATCTTCATCGACATGAACCTAGCAGTCACATATTGAATCTCTCTGACAAATGGATTTGGATTTTGGTTATTTCCAAGTTTAGATCGAAATATGGAGAACAGGTTTTCAATGCAATCCTGGTTTATCCGACCCAAACAAAGAAACTCAATTTCATCGTTGCAGAACAAATCCCTCCCTAGGTCTCACATGGCTTTTAGTATGTTTTTTAGCCCTTCCAAGCAAGAATTGCGATTACCTAGGGGAGGTTTCAATGAATCCACGAACCAAATAAACTGTTCAATTCTTTCAAATTTGCCATTGTACCTTTTCAGTGGGTGTTTGTATCGCAAATTTTAAAACCATCATTGAATCCCCTGATGAAATGCATCGTTGCTTCTGCATTTGCCTGCTTTGCAAAAAAAAAAATTTTGGATGCACACTTCTACCCCGGACGCTACTGTGTTACTGCAAGCCTGAACTGCTAGGTATACCCTCATCTTATCGAACAGTTTAAGGTAGATGGGTCTTGCCTTCAATTTAGGAGCTAATCGCTCAGTTTCGAACATTCTGTCAATTTCGTAAAAGTCTCGAATGAGCGCCCAGCTAGCAATACCATTCGGAGCGTCAATATCGTGTGCAAGCAGCAAGTTCCTCAGGTTTTTAAAAAGATGGCAGTAATCGGCAAATAAATACACCTTACAGCTGCCGAACATAAAAAATTGTCAGACTTGAGCCGATTTAAAGCAATTGACATTGTTCATGCCTTGGTCGGCGACAATGCCTTTAACTAGAAGGCCACAATCTGTCAACTTTGTTAAATTTTCGATGACTAGCTTATGCAGCAAATCACCACTAATAGCGTTTTTTGTAAAATAAAAGCTGAATGTATATTTCCAGTTGTCACAAAGACTTTTGACCATAAAAAAAGAAACTACGATGTAACATCTTTGGTTCTATTGCCGTGCCCCAGATCAGCGAAACCATCAATACGATCTGTTGACAGGTTGTACTCCAGCTCTCGCCTGCCGCCGACTTCGTCAAATATTAGCAAATAGTGCTTTTGCCTATTTGACATATTGCGAACCATTTTTCGCAGGTTCAAAAGCACGATATCGTTGATGCCAGATTCAAGTTTTGTTATTGGGCTCCAACGAAAGAATGTAGACGGGCATGGTATAGCGAATTTTAACCCGTTTCGCAAGAACTCGTATGCTTTGACGGAGTGATAGTTGATAGTTTGCAATAGTTGTTTTTGATGTTCGCTATACTTCATTTGTTTACTGCAGCAAATCAACTTAGTAAGTTCCACCGACTCCGTACTGGCATTATCAGAAATAGGGATGGTTGCGCTATATTTTTCTTTAATGCGCTCTTTCCAAATATGCACTTCTTCTTTTAGCTCCCTTATTGCTTTTTCGAACGCAGCATATTCGTCTTCCTTAGCCTTCGTCAGTTGGCGTAATTTCCTTTCCAATTCTATACACCTCAACTGATAAAAGCTGGAGTTACGGCAATATTTATCACAGTTGGTGCATGTTGCTTCGCCTTCGCCAATGCAGTTTTTACTTGGCAATGCAACTTCCTCTGAAACTTCTTGGACACAGACATCTGTAGTGTGTTGAGAAGGAAGATGGAGGCAAGGGCATGCAGACTTTTTCAATCCTTTTTTGTTCAGCATACGCTCTTGAAAATTTCTATCGCAAATTTTGAGACTACTCAATTTCCAATTTTCTTCATCTATTCCACATAATCTAGCCCAGTCGACGGTTTTCTCTTTTGGAAAAGAGACAAATTTGCTTGTTTGACAGGATACGCATAGAGGCACACTACACTCCCTCACTCTGATACTTCGTCTCGCTGTCAGCACCGGATTGACCATATCTTCATCGTTATGACCTAGCATATTTATAAAAAGAAGTTAATTTTTCTAAAAACTATTGTTAGTTGTCTTAAAAATCGATGTTACAAGTTCCAACTTCATCGCTTGGACATGGGGCTCTCCATTGATTTGTTAATCTTTTTCAACACGGTGTGCCTAACAAAATAAAGCTAATTTTAAAATATTAAGTGTGCAATAATAGTTACTACTATATTATTGAAAAAGGGAGCAGCGGTGCATGCATTAAGGCCTAACGAAATAAAGCCAAATGTTAAGCAAGAGCGAATCTGCTTTATTTCATACTCTTTTCCTTTAATGATTGCAAAAATTTAAATAATTTTTTAATTAATTTAACATAAATAACTATAACATACCCAATTCAAGTGTAGGTATAGCACTTTACTTCAATTTTTTGCTCCCAATACACGAAGAATCAAAATGGTGAATGCACACGCTTGTAGTGCTGCATAAATTGTCATTTCGCACTTTTAAGTTTTTGCGCCACAACTTGAATATACCGGGTTGATTCTCCGGAAATCGGAACAACTTAGTACCACAATTATTTTTTCCCACACAATTGGGGGCGACGCACTGGAATAAATGCTTATATCTCTTATTTAATGCCATTTTAACAAAAAACACTTTCTCATTATACACTTTCAACTTTTGAAGTGGCTGAATATACCAAAAGGAAAACATATATTGGGGGGGAGGGGGGGAAAGCCGATAACGGTTCTTCATACCCACCAAACGTATACCGGAATCACAATATATATGCAGCCAAATTATTTTGTTTTAAATCTCATAATGTGAGAATGGCGTAGTTTCTGATGTTTACCAATCTGCCTTGAAACAATTTTAATTGAATTTGTATTTATTTTAGCTACGAATAGAACGATTTAAAAATTTTTCTGGTCAAAATCTGCTCATTTCACAATTTTCTTGTCCATGGTTGTTTGGTTCAATGTTTTCTATTCTGAAATTCAATTCCCATTTAAGCTACTCAGCTTTACTCTGAGAAAATATCATCAAGCTATTTTATAACGGATTTCATTCTCATGACTTCGATCTGAATGTGTATGAGTAAGTGTCATTAAGCTTTTTTATAACGGGTTTTACTCTCTTTGACTTTGATCTAAATGAGTCAGGCAATAAATCTTTTCAACCTAGGATTACCAATTGCTCTTTTTTTTAAGAGAACATTGAGCATTGACTTAAAAAGAAGAAGAAACTCAAAGTTTTCTTGGATAAGGCTTAATTATGCATAAGTAACGGAATGGAACGTAACGTTGCCAACTATCTTTTACATATCTGTAATGTAGGCAGTCTGAGCTTTTAGTTATTAACTCTAGACTATAATTTTTTTTAAGTGATGTGAGCTTTAACCCTTTGACGAATTATAATGGGGCTTGAGAGAAAACTTTTGTTGTGAAATTATGGTTACTTAGGTCTTCCACAATCATGGCACCAAATTTCTTGCTTCTACATTGATTTGTTTGTCCTTAATTAAAGGTTAAAAAACATAGCTTTGAAGCTGTAGACAACCACTGGGTAACTCCTTTTCTGCAATTTTTTGATTTTCATATTCTCTTATCTTTTATAAGCATATCTGATAAAAATTTTCCGGTTAATAATTTAATGCATAATTTTTCAAAAAATAGTACAAAAGATTTTACTAGAAATTTTTGCACTTAGGTTTTTTGCTGGACTTCAAAGCTAAACATTGAAAACAAATTACTTAAGCAGGAAATTTCAAATACTCGGCAATTAGCAAACGTGAAGAATACCTAATAGAACCGAATGCAAATAGCGTTAATAGTGATATCTGTTACACATTTTATTTATGCCACATGAATGTGAATGTTACATACCTATACGAAACATTGGGTATGAAAGAGTTAATGGGCATGATGAAAGATGCCAGAAAATAAGGGTATTCGCAGTTTGTTATATCTAATGTCGTATATTCTCAATTGTGGTAAACCCTTTCAAAATCTTCAATTTTTTAAATACAATTTTACGGCGTTGGCAAGTTTATTTTACTGACTCATTCAATATTGCTTTCTCTGGAAACCCAGTAGAGTACAAAATCGTATAAATAACAAAAGAAATTGTCAGTTTTATGGTCATTCTATTCTGTGTGGCTTTTTAAAATAAATTGTCATATCATATGAATTTAGATTCCTTACTATACATATACACCCAGCACGATAAAAACCTACTCAGAATGCAGGTTACTTCAATTTCAACCTAAAATTTTTCTAAAGACCTTGAAAATGTGATGCTTACATGTTCAACTATGTACTTAAATTTGTTTGTAACACACAAGTGACTATTCTATATGAAAAAAGCACTTACCTACATGTCTCTAGACATGTTAATGTATATTGAATTCTATATATTCATTCTAAGAACTAACTGTTTGTAGCGTAGAAAATATTTATGACCATGATAGATATGGAAAATTGTTATTGTAGTATTGAATAGTGACAAGACAATACAAAATACATATGAAAACAAATTGGCCTTCGAAAGGTCTATAATAATTATCTGTTTGAGAGTGTAGGCACATGTATTTTACTTGGCGCTCAGCGGGTCAAGTGTATATGTACGCATTGCTCTTGAAGGTGGTTGATCCTTAAGGCTTTCATCACGTGTGTTTTTTTTTTTATTTTATACTCAGTGTTGTTGTAGTTTTGTCACACATTCGTTTTATGATTAGAGCCACACAGGAATTCACAACTTTTATCATAAATAAAAGTATTTTTATTTGTATTCTTATATATTTTTAGCCATCGTAAAAACTAGACAGATTTTTGATATATTCCAAAATATATCGTTTTTTTTTTCAATTAATATGAGAATTAAGAAAAATAGTGTACCTAATTATTATTATATGTAATGAGATGATTTTGCTCTCATTCAATCTAAACCACCGGCTTTGATTGGTCAATTTAAAACAGGTATGCCCAGCCCTTGAGCTCGCGAGCGATAATAGCTTTTGTGCTTTCATTTGTACACATATGGAGCTTATGTGCTTTTGCACATACGCAACAGATCGTAAGCGTTTGACATTTTTTTTAGTGAATACAATTTTTTTTGTAAATTTTTGGTGCAAAGGAACTCACATTGGATCCCATTTGGTCTCCGAGTATAAATGATCAATCAGATCAAACACCTTTCTAAACTTAACCTAAACCGAATGTTTGTTAAATGATTATTGAAACTAAATATGGCAAACGTTTCACTTTTTGTCAAAAAATTTAATCTTATGCCTGGTTTTCACTATGCCAAATTCAATCAAATTTGCCAGCATTTTGGCAAAAAACTGAAATATTGCTATACAATATTTAAAATTGTGGATCATTTTACAATATTTTACAGCAATCAATAATATATTTCGAAATGCTATTGCAGAACTATTCAAAATATTTCAGTCCATATTGCAATATTTCAATGTATGAAAATATTTCAGTACAGTATTGAAGTTCTAGAAGATATTTCCGGCCATGCATGTAGAACATAATGTTTATTGAAACCTTTTCAATAAAATAAAATATTTTTAACAAGCTTTAATCTGTTGATTAGTTTTCCTTCTATTATAAATTTTCTAGCGATTTGCTAAATTAAATTAACGTCATTTCTATATGATTCACGTGTTTCCAGTGGAAATATCTCAAAACCATGATTGTTTGGAGAAAAACTCGTGTTGAGTAGTGTAAACTGTAAGCTCAACCATGTTGTATCACAATGTGCCGTTCTGGCCTGAATGTTTTCCTTGACAACCACTTAAAAAGAGAGTAATTTGTCTCTTTAAACGAGTATTCGATACAAGTACATATTCGATACTTTTTTCCGATATTTTCGATAGCATCGATACTTTTATTCGATACAAGTAATGGGTAAAAGTATCGATACTATGTGGGTATCGAATCAACACTAGCTCTAGATCTGAAATTTCAGTCCGTTTTACGAAAAACTCTTTCTCCGATTCTACCTTGAAAATGGGTCGATAATCCGGAGTCCTTGAAATCAATTTGGATTGAAAGTTGCTGATACATTTAATCAAACCAATTGCTTAAGCAATGCCACAATAATTTCATGAACTCGTGCAAGATCATTTTCACCAGATCGTGAATAGCCCTATTCATTAAATATAACAGAATTCAAATTGCATCTTCTCTCATAAATGCTCAGGTCTTTCAAACGGTTTCTCTCATAAATAACTACTGCAAAAAGAGCAGTTTTTCATTTATCATAAAAAACGGAATTATCAAAACTTGAGAGACCTGAGTATTTATGAAGTACCCACCCATTTATGAGAGAAATATGACATAGTGAAAACCCAGCAATAGGACAAAAACTACGTTTCTCTACTGTTCCTTAAGAGAGCGAAAAACTTCATTGAAAAAAAAAGAACGAAAAGAGAGTGGGGTACTCTGTCGTTGAACTCGCCTTAATGCATCAATTAAACCCAAAGCTTTTAGTGCTCTCTGTATCTCACACACTCTCTATCTCTCTCTCAATTGTTCTCTGCTATGTTTGCGTACTTCTATCGGCTCCACTCCATTTTGTTCTTTGCCTGCCATTCAGTTTTCGTTTTCGCACAACCCAAAGTTTTGGTTTCATAAATCTGTGTTATATAAGTATATAAAAATCTCAATTTTTGGTTATCAAACTTAAGCAAATTTTTAAATTCATACTGATATTCATATATTTGTCAGTGGAACGATTGATTTAATTTTGACAAATACAAACAAACACAAGTTTTTTTTTTTTAACTATATATGCCAGCGATCATTCTGCAACTTCGTTAGTATACAATAATCACTGAAACCGTGTGTTAGTGTTAAGTTCTGTGCATAGTTATGTCAAACATTTATTAATTTCACTCAAAACTTCATTAAATTTTTTTAGAAACCAGAGAGAAAAAAATACAACAAGAATTGTTTAAAAGTGCAAAATGAATCTAAAAATTTAGTGCAATAAATAAATAAATAAAAATAAACGAAATTAAAGAGAAAATAAGTGGTAAATAAGTTTTTATAAAATCTTCATAAATTTTTTTGGGATACTCCTCGTAATTTGAATGAATAATTTTTGGATGTAACACAAATGTTTTTTAAAAAAGGTACCTACGATTACTGAAAAATACAATTTCAATTTATTATTTTATTTTAAAAACAAACAAAAAAAAAATGATATAGGCGGAGCTTATATGTAAGTGAAAACTGCCGTAAATTGCTCTCAGAAAGCTTTTTTTAGAGTAAGTTGTTGTTGTAAACAAAGAAAAAAAACAAGACATTTGCTAGAAACCGCAAACCGTTGATAGAAATTTACTCTCGAAGAAGCTTTCGGAGAGAGATGACAGCCATTTTCTTGCAGGTGTAAAATTCGCCATACAAAAAAAAAAAAAAAAAAAATTCTTAAAGTGAAATGTCAATTTAATCGGTATGCAGCATTAAAGAAAATCGACTCTTTAAAGAGAATGCAGCACAGAATGTTGATATAAATAAGATATACATATTTACAAGTGAGAGCATGCCATTAAAGGTTGTCTCTGGTGCTCTCTTGCTATCTCTTAAAGCGAAGAGTACTAAAGCCAGAGTAGTACATTAACCCATTAATCGAGTAACATTACTTGAAAGCAACATAATACAAAATAAATGTAATTCAATTACTTTTTTTATGTCTATAGAAAAAAACTTAAAAATAACAATAACATTATTATCGATAGTGCAGATTTGGCTTTTCCGTTCCTATAAAAATGTAACAAAATCTCAATACTAACAAAGGCAGGCATTATTTCGTTTATTAGGCAACTGAATTAGTTTAAGAAATTTTATCAAAAAATTAAATACTAATATTAGTTGGGGCAAATCTACTAAATAATCCTTACCTTTTTGGCTATGATCAACACTTGCTATAATTTCTTTAAGGTTTTGACAGATTTCTCAAGTGTTATTTCACTTGCATCACTCTCCGTTCCTTAATTTTAATTTAAACATGTGTTTTTTTTTTTAATTAAAATGTTCTCAGGTAGTAAATATCCATTGTGTATGTCAGGCATTGCCACATATGTTCTTTTTATGATCTTTTCCTTTTTCAAGAAAAAAAAAAATAACACATGGGTGTAAAATAAAGTCCTTGTATTACTTTAATTGTTATTTCAACAGTGCATAAGTACATGTGCACCTTACTTTTTGGAAAAAGTGGAAATTTTTGTAAAGTGCACAGAGGCCATAAAATAACTCAAGGACAATTTTCTATAGCACAGTGCAAATAATTTTTTTTATTTTTTTATGGCTTTTAAAAGATATTTTTTTTGTTTTTTATAATGTATTCTGGAATGTTTGAGTATGATTGTCTTTTATGTCATCTTCAGTTTTCATTCGGTTAAAGAAATACTCATATAAAATTATCTATCAAGATGATGAATATCCTTCACCAAACCTTAATTCAGAGAACTGATGTAAAATAACATTTGAAAAATGTTTGTTTTAGATAAGTTGGTATATGCATAAGTACAGTGGCGGATCCATGGTTTTGGTTTTGTGAATGTGAAGGAGCAATGAAACCAAGAATATTCTCCTTTCTGAACCCTAGAATAAATTTTTAAATTGATTTCTTATTATATATTGATTTCAAATCTTCAGATTGCAGTAACGTGTATGGTTTATGCCTGACTGCTTTGGTTACCCTGCTCAGGCGAAAGAGTAAAATATAGAAATACACACGGCATTGATTCCACTTCTTGGTCAGAAGTGTGAAATCTCCACGATTACAAATAAATTGAATAAGAAAAGCTTTTCATTCCAACGTTCGGCATAAAGCGGTGCTTAGGCCAACAATGGGTTATTGTGCCGTAATAGTATTAGTGGTAGTTTAAACTTTGAATCAAGTCCATGGAAAAGTAACTCTTTCAAGGAAAAGTAACTCTTTCAAGATGGAGGGGGGGAATTCGAAAACTGGAGGAAACCCAAAATGTTCAAAGTTCGCAGAATTTACAACTCAGTGTTATTTAATTTTTGAGGGCATAATTCCATTGCAGGAATTGT
This sequence comes from Toxonevra muliebris, assembly GCA_963691655.1. Taxonomy (NCBI): domain Eukaryota; kingdom Metazoa; phylum Arthropoda; class Insecta; order Diptera; family Pallopteridae; genus Toxonevra; species Toxonevra muliebris. The sequence continues at coordinate 78,753,277 of OY829328.1, read as the reverse complement.
TTGGATCAATTACACCATTATAGGTTTGGTCATGACATGATATAAAATTTTTGTAGACATTTTTTGCTCAGAAGGTGATTTGGCTCATGATAAAATTTTGTGAATCTTTGTACACCAAAATAATTACTACTACTACTACTTTAATGGCATAACAGAGCCTAGAGGGCCAAGGCCGAGCTTTTTGCATACATTCATGTTGCGTGAGTTTTACTCGATTACTCGATCTCACAGAAAGCAAGAGTGAAAACCATTTTAATAATATGAAAAGAACAACAACAAAATGTAGAGAATAGATTGCAAGCAATGAAACTCAATCAACCGCTCATAATTTTATAATTTTTCAATCGATTTTCTTCTATCCATAAAAAAAAGTTTTAGTCACGATTTTCGAATTCAGCGGCAGAAAATTAATTTTATAAACTATTTGATAGTATAAAATCGACGTTACGCAACACATTGATGACTCACTCCCCCCCATGTAATACTCCGTAACAAATTGTCGGACCCCCCTCCCCCCTCGCACGTTACATAATAAGTGAACGGCCCCTAATGTCTAGTTAGGTTTAGTTCAATTTTTCGTCAGAGTATACTGGCACTTACATATGCTCTGAATATGACCATTACAAAATTCACTTTTACCCGTTAATGGGTTAATGATTTTAATGCACTTTAACTTAAATTGCATCATTTTTTGTTGTTTAATTAAAAATTCAGCCTGGGGTTAAGTTGCCCATAGCTTGAAGCAAATTTTCAATAAACTAGCGTTTTTTTTTTCTACACCCATTCCTCAATGATCAATGGATTTGAATTCGTCTATTAAAAATATTCGAACAAAATGGGAAAAAGTGAAAAATTGATGAAAACAAGTTTGACAAGCATTCTCATCTTTTTTGAAAAACATTTTCTCATTTTTGACACGGATTCCTCATTTTTTTACAAGTATTCTACCATTTTTGACAAACATTTTTCTACTTTTTGAAAAGCATTCTCCCATTTTGGCAACATTTTTCTACATTTTTGACAAGCCTGCTTTATTTTTGACAAAAATTCTACAATTTTTGACAAGCATTCTCCCATTTTCTCCATTTTTGACAAGCCTTCTTCATTTTTGACAAATATTCCACCATTTTTGACAAGAGTTTTCTTTTTTTCTACTCTTTGACAAGCATTCTGTTACTTTCACAATCATTTTCTCATTTTTGGCAAGCGTTTCCATCCTTTTTAAATAACATTTTTGGAGTTTTGGCAAAGATTCCACATTTTTGACAAACATTCTACCACTTTCGACAAGCATTTTTCTGATTTTTGACAAGTCTTCTCTCATTTTGGCAACCTATTACCCATTTTTGACAAGCCTTCTTCATTTTTGACAAGCCTTCTTCATTTTTGACAAGCCTTCTTCATTTTTGACAAGCCTTCTTCATTTTTGACAAGCCTTCTTCATTTTTGACAAGCATTCTACCATTTTCGGCAAGCATTTTTCTACTTTTTGACAAGCACTTTCCTATTTTGGCAACCATTCGCCTATTTTGGCAACCACTTTCCCATTTTTGACAAGCCTTCTTAATTTTTGGCAAGCACTCTTCATTTTTTGACAAGCATTTTTCTACTTTTTCTCCTTTTTTGGCGACCATTCTCTAATTCTCACGATTTGGCAACCATTTTCTCATTTTTGACCAGCCTTCTTCATTTTTAATCATTTTCGGCAAACATTTTTCTAGTTAGTGACACATTTTGGCAACCATTTTTCAATTTTTGACAAGCCTGCTTCATTTTCGACAAGCATTCATCCATTTTCGGAAAGAAATTTTCTACTTTTTTAGAAGTATTCTCACATTTTGGAAACCATTTTCCCATTTTTGACAAGAGTCTCCAACTTTTTTTTAAAAGTATTTTCCCATTTTTGACAAAGGTTCCTCATGCTAGTTTTTCTCTCTACACCCATTCCTCAACGATCGATTTGGAAGAAATCTAGTTTAGTCCGCGAAAGAGAGGGGGGTTAATTGGTATAGGTACTGGACTCTCTGAAAATATATAAAGGTTTCTTTCGGCCTTCAGCTAAGCTTAAATTCAGGAATGATTAGACCTCGGGACCTTAATAAATGGTATTAATTTTTCAATCTAATCATTTATCGGACGATATGTAAGTTCAGTTTATATCTGTTGGATTAATATACATACATATAGGTCTATTCTACTATTGAACTCTGATATTTATTCTTTTTAAAATTTTTCTTTCTGGAATGCACACCAATTCCTTATGCATATTAAAGTGCAACAGTTTTTGCTTCTTAATTAAAAACTCCGTCTCTTTCGAGTAAGAAAATATTCACATGCTCCCCTCAACTGACTCATACACACAACCTCGTATGCAAATGCATGTATGTGTTATCAATTGAAGGACTCGTTTTGCTCAAGACCAGACTAGTTAGTGAGTGAGTGATAAACCTTCTTCATTCACTTCTGTATTTTCATTTCTTCATTTAGCAAAAAGTTGCAAAACTAAAAAAAAAAATTAATCAAAATAAAAATTAAAAAGAAAACATAAATAAATAAAAGTAACCACTAATTGCACATTGTTGCATTCGTGCGTGTAAGGATGTGGTAATATGCGGTTTACTGTATACTAAATGATGATGAAAAATAAAAAAAAAGTTTCGACTCAGTCTGAGGCTGTGACTTCTTTTACTTCTTTAAAAAAAAAGTCAAGAAAAAATAACACAGAAGAAGACATTATTTTTATACCTTGCAACTTTTACATTTGTGGTAACAGCTGTTTTAATTGTAAATTACTCTTATTTGCTACTACTAACTACTACTACTTGCAGCAAGTACTTTCAGTTGGTAGATAACATATATAGACTTTACTTACACTCTTGCGAGTAAGGTAAATAAAATTGTTTATTTTTTGATGAAGTAGCGAAAAGGATATACGGAATTTCTTTCTTCTTCTTTCATTTTTTCGAAATGCATGTGAAGATTTAAATTTTATGCTGAAAGTGCTGAAAGTTTTTTAATTTTAAGCATATTCTTGTTTGTAAGGTATATAACCTTTCAGTTTATTTTTTCTCTCTTTTTTTTTTTGGTTTTTGTTGGTGTGTCAAACCAAGTGAAAACGCGTGCTACCGCCGCGCTACCACCTGCTTTTTCTATTTTTCTTTTTGTATTTTTTTGAGAAGTAGAAAAAGTCACACACGCATGCATAGACACACGTTGAATTAATTAGATTCAATGTGTACACATTTTTCAATATGTGTTCATATCTAGAATTTACATATATTGTGAAATACCCACCCGGAAATAGTGGCACCAATGTCTATACATGATGATATGTTTAAAATATCCCCTAGTACCACTTCAACTTTTGATATTGAATAGCTTATCTGTGGTTAAAGCTCTTCACTTCAGAAACCCGTTCTAAATAGTCTTAAAATCTATTCCAAAAAATTAACATAAAACTGTTGACTTGTCGTAAAAAATCTGATCCCAGCTAATTAAATGCTACTGTCCAACTAAAACTGCCCTCAATTAGTCTTGCCATAAACCTCAAGTTTTCGAATACTCAATGAAATCTTTCCCTGTCATCGATTTTCATATTTATTTCTTCCGATCTGTTGAGAAATGACCATAATTGGATTTTTTTTTTTGTACGAAATCACTGCACTCCAAGTTTAGTTCTGGTTGCTTCAAATTAGAAATCTGAAGGGTCTGACTATATATAAATTAGTTAACACAGAGTCTAAAAAATCTATATGAATTCTCTGTGTTCTAAGAAGATAGGGGTATAGATCAGGAAGAATTTCTCCTTTATTTAATCTATCAGACAACAAAATGTCGTGTTTTAAATGAAATCTTTAGCAACTGATTGGGCGCTAGCGACAACTTTCGCCCAACCGTCCGGCAATTTTCTGATCCCATCTTGAAAAAAAGAAGCGTCTTCCGACGCGATTTATGATTTGATCCATTTTTCGACATCCTCGTATGAACGAAAATGCTGATTCGCCAGACCATGCGCTATCAAACAAAACAGATGGTAATCGAAAAAAGCGACACCTAGGGAGTACAGCAAGTGGGGCAAGACCTCGAATTTCAGGGTTTCCAAGTATATCTTGACCACTTTAGCGACGTGTGACCGAGCGTTGTCATGCTGGAGGATGACTTTCTCGTGTCACTCTGTTCACGGTGGCCGTTTCTCCTTCAATGAATGTTTTCAATCGGTTTCAGTAGCTCATAGTATATCACACCGATCTGGTCCCACAAATGACAAGAACTTGACAGACATTTTGAATCGAGAATAATTAAACAACTTTCACTAATGTGGCCATGTCGATACGTTAACAGATATTCACACTCACTTTTTGACAATTTTGATATACGTATTTATTTATTTAAATTTATTAAACATATACATATATTATATAATTATAACAAATTATTTAAAATTGACTTCAATACTTTTTTTGAACCAACAATATCAATATTATCATTCATCGATAAAGAGTTATACAAACGACAGGCTCGATTTATAGGTGAATTAAAAGCATAATTAGTACGACAAATATCTAAGTGAAAGAAATCAGAGTGCCGCAGCGATCTAATAGGTACATTGAAGCTAATTAATTCCAAAAGATCTGAACAGTTAACCCTGTAATGGGTAGGGTAACCGGAATGTATAAAACAGATAAGACTGATTTCCTACTCTCCAAAGATTTTAAACTTATGAGATCACAAGAAGCTTTGTATGAAGGAACCGGATCAGAAAATTTTAGTTTCCGTAACGCAAATCTTACGAATGTTTTTTGAATTCGTTCAATTCGTAGAGTATGGGAGGAATAGAATGGATTCCAAATAAAGGAAGCATATTCCAACTTCGACTAGGCCTCACCGATGCAGCCATCTATCGAAAAACGGCAAAAATAAAGTTGTATTTTTTACGAAACATTTTCTAAACTTTAGAATCGTCTGGTGAATTTCTATGGAAATAGATCTAGCGGGGAAAAACTTGAACTTACTGAAAACCAATAGAGTTGAATTCGTCTATGAAAAACTATAATAAAATATTGTAACAAAATTGAAGAAAAGTGAAAAATTGATTAAAAAAGTTTGACAAACAGTTTCACCTTTCTTGAAAAATATTTTCTCATTTTGACAAGGATTTCTCATTTTTTGACAAGTATTCTACCATTTTTGACAAACATTTTTCTATTTTTTGACAAACATTCTCCCATTTTTGCAAACATTTTCCCCATTTTTGGCAAACCTCTTCATTTTTGACAAACATTTTACTATTTTTTGACAAGCGTTATTTTTTTTCTACTCTTTGACAAGCATTCTGTTATTTTCACAACCATTTTTTCATTGTTGACTAGCGTTTCCACCTTTTTTAAATAACATTTTCGCATTTTTGACACGGATTCCTCATTTTTTGACAAGTATTCTACCTTTTTTGACAAACATTTTTCTATTTTTTGACAAATATTCTCCCATTTTGGCAAACATTTTCCCCATTTTTGACAAGCCTTCTTCATTTTTGACAAACATTCTACCATTTTTGACAAGCGTTTTCCTTTTTTCTACTCTTTGACAAGCATTCTGTTATTTTCACAACCATTTTCTCATTGTTGACTAGCGTTTCCACTTTTTTTAAATAACATTTTCGCATTTTTGACAAAGATTCCTCATTTTTGACAAACATTCTACCACTTTCGACAAGCATTTTTCTAATTTTTGACAGGTCTTCTCTCATTTTGGCAACCTATTACCCATTTTTGACAAACCTTTTTCATTTTTGACAAGCATTCTACCACTTTCGGCAAGCATTTTTCTACTTTTTGACAAGCATTTTTCTATTTTGGCAACCATTCTCCTATTTTGGCAACCACTTTCCAATTTTTGACAAGCCTTCTTAATTTTTGGGAAGCACTCTACCTTTTTTGACAAGCATTTTTCTACTTTTTGAGAAGTATTCTCCCATTTTGGCAACCATTTTCCAATTGTTGACAAGCCTTCTTTATTTTTGACAAAAATTTTACAATTTTTGACAAAAATTCTACAATTTTTGACAAGCATTTTTCTAATTTTTGATAGGTCTTCTCTCATTTTGGCCATCTATTTAACATTTTTGATAAGCCTTCTTCATTTTTGACAAGCAATCTCCTATTTTGGCAACCATTTTCCAATTTTTGACAAGCCTGCTTCAGTTTTGACAAGCATTCTTCCATTTTCGGAAAGAAATTTTCTACTTTTTCAGAAGTATTCTCACATTTTGGAAACCATTTTCCCATTTTTGACAAACCTTCTTAATTTTTTACAAGCATTCTACCATTTTTCTACTTTTTGAGGAGTATTCCCACTTTTGACATCCCTTCTAAATTTTTGACAAGCGTTCTACTATTTTCGACAAGCATTTTTCTACTTTTTGAGGAGTATTCTCACATTTTGGTAACCATTTTGTTGGGTTAATGTGAAAATCTATTAGCTGGATTGATCCATTGAGCACGTGACCAAAGATATTTATCATGACATAGACTCAAATATTTATAAAAAATACATTTTGAATAATTTGACTGCCTTAGGTTGACATTGAAAATAATTTTAACAACTAATCGATAAACTTTCCTATTGGGTGGGTGGTAAACACAAGTACAAAAAAAGCCAAGATTTATATATGAGAGAGAAAAAAAACTCAAGAAAGACAAATAAAAAAGCATACATCAGCTATTATCACACATCATACTCCAAAAAAAAAAAAAAAACGAAACTCAAGAATGAATGGATTTTTCGATGTCTTAGCAAAGCATATCCTTGAGGATAGGCCAACAGACACGTAGCTGAGATTGTGTTGTTAGTAAAATAATGAAACAAACAGTGGAGTAGCAATAGCTACCTATGCAAAAATCGTAGAAAGAAGAAGACATTAAAATGATATATGCCAAAACTCATTAACATATTATCACACATAGCATATGTCATGAATACTTTAATATATGTATGTATGTATGTATGTACCTATATGTTTGTTTCTATGTATGCGTATCCTTAGGCATATTATATTGTCTTAAGCTTAAGATTTTTTTTTAAAGGAATCTGACTAAGCTTTTGTAAAGCACATACCGACACGTTATATTAAAAATACTCATGTTTATCTTTTGACTTTATCTCATTGCAGACACAACAGCGTCAAATTTAAAGAGGAGTGCGTCAACAAAATACAAAAACAAAAAAATAAAAGAAACTGAAAACGAAAACGAAAATGTAAAATTTTCAAAATAAAAGAGGCTGTTATAAAAAACAAAAATAAATAAAGTAACCGAAATAGATGTAAAAAGAACAGTGGTGGAACACCACGTGACATCATTGTCAATACATCGTTCTCACGTGATTTCGTTAGACAAAAACACCGCGCAAACGAATATAAATAGAAAATAAAACAAATAAACCAACAAACAAAGCGAAAAGGAAAAGAAATAACCGTCTGAATGTTAAAAGATTCGGAGGATTGTTTCTTCATTAAAAGACATAAACTGTCACTAACGCAAACGACGATAGATACGCCGACAACGACAACACCGCCAATAACGCCGCCGACCCCACCACCGGCCGCTTTTAACATGATGATGATGAGCAACCCAGCGAGCGCAGGGTTAGCGGCATCATTAACCACAAGCCAGGCAACATCGCCACCTGCACATCATACGCTCATACCAAGTACAATGGCTGCAACGCTTTTAGCGAATGTGGCGGCGGCGAATAGCAGCATAACCTGCCACAGTGCAATTGCTGCAACGCCGTTAGCATTAGCACAAGCGGTAGCACCGCCACCACCACCACCAACAACAACAGCAAAAGCACTACCCGCAACAGCATCAGTACAAGCAGCCGCCGCAATGGCCAGCACTCATTTAAGCGCTGGTGGTTGTGCTTCAGCAACAGCTACTGTTTTTCCCGATCATTATAGCCTGCGTTGGAATAATCATCAAAATCATATACTGCGCGCCTTTGACGCTTTGCTACAGACGAAGAATCTCGTCGATGTAACGCTTGTCTGCGCTGAGATTAGCATACAAGCTCACAAAATGGTCCTCTCTGCCTGCTCGCCGTTCTTTCAGCGTGTCTTCGAGGAGACCCCGTGCAAACATCCAGTAATTGTGCTCAAGGATTTTCAGGGTTGGGTTGTGCAGGCAATTGTTGATTTTATGTATCGCGGTGAGATAAGCGTGCCGCAAGAGCGTCTACAAACTTTAATACAAGCGGGAGAATCGCTGCAGGTGCGTGGTCTCGTCGAGAGTTCAGTGCCCGAGCATACGCCTACGCCCGCCGCTTCACCCGATGATTTCGGTATGCTGGATACCTCGTTGATGTCGTCGGAGTTGGGCCGCTGTTCGAGTTTTGATGAAGAGTCCCCGTCAATGGTAACTGCGGGCTCAAAGGTTATTTTGCCGTCGCGTTTATTTGGTGCATCAATGCGAAGAGAACGTGAGCTAGAACGTAAGCGAGAGCGTGAACGCGAACGTGATTTAGAGCGTGATGTTGAGGAGAGTGATCAGGAGTTGCAGCATGATTCGTCGGGCGTGCACTCGGATGTGTGCACTTCACCAATGCCGCGTCGTAAGCAGGCACGGCCACGGCGTCGTTCGGGGGAGTTGCCGCATGATTTAGCCAGCCAACCTCCAAGTCCCATATTGCCGGCGCAGCAACAGCCGCTAGAAAGCGATGGCCATGCAATGGCATTGGATTGTAGCGAAAATTTACACGCAACGAACAATACAACGCAGCATACAATAGAAGCTTTGAAGACTGTGATTAAAACTGAGCTGGCAGAACCAATGGATGAGGATGACGATGCCGATGGTGGAGATAGAAGAGGAGCAGAAGATGATAGCGGTAAAGGGAATGACAGCCGCGAACAAAACGAATCATATGAGAAATCAGTGTACCAACCCAGAGAAACAGAACCGGCTGACTTGAGCAGTTTAGCGAATGAATCTAATGAACGTGAGCGTACGGAAACGGATCATCATCATCATCAGCGTCAATCTTTGAATAATGAGGCTGAAGATAATGAGCATGATAACAATGAAAATGACATAGATGATGATGGCAACGACCATGACAATGATAACATGGAAGATATACCCGAAGACGATCAAGAACCCGAAGAAGAAGATGAAGAAGAAGAACCTGAAGAAGATATCGAAGAGCTTATAAATACCTCCAATGAATTGCGTCGTCGTCGCAAATCATTATCGGGCCATTTCTCTGAGGGTCCCGAAGATCTCTGCACAACGAAGAAAGACAATGACGGCCATAATTCGTCGTCCCTGTCTGACAGCGAACGCTGTAGTCCCGCTGCAGCTGCTGCTAACAACAATAATAACAGTAAATTAAATAATAACAACCATCGCGTAGTTTTAGCACTCAAAGATATACGACATTTGCATAAATCTTCAACGCCCACATCATCATCCGCAGCAGCGGCTGCTTCAGGCAACAATATGCATCCTTTTGCTGCTGCCAGCCTACGTGACTTACGTCTAGATCGTGCAGCAAATGCTGCAGCTGCGGCAGCGGCCGTGGAGAATCAATGTAAAATGGAAGCGCTAGAAGCACAAATGCATGCTGCAGCAGCTGCGGCTGCCGTTGCAGCAGCTAACGGTGAGAATCCCTTTCAACATATGGAACAACAAATGGATTTATCTTTGGCGGCTGCATGTGCGGCAGTCTCACATCAACAGTCCCGTGAACGTGATCATCAAGCAATGCGCGATCAGCAGCAACGTGAGCTACAACATCATCATAACGCTTATGCGAATAGTTTACTGGGACCCATGGGTATGGGGCCTGGGATACCAGGTCTAGGACATTTCGGTCCTGAACGTGGCAACGGTCCACCTGGCTCATCTGCACATGAACGCTTGGAGGATAGTATGAATCGTTTGAGCAAAGAATTCGGACCAAGTTCACCGATGAGCCTGCCAGGACATTTCAATCCATCAGATGGTGGTGGGGCACCACATGAGCCATCACCATTGCCCTTTTCCGGTATGTGTTCGGCGTTAACATTGACGCCGCCTCACAGTGAGTACTATAGGAGTAAGTTAGAGTAGTTGATTTTTAATTAAAATATTTAGGTTTTAAAACTTATGAAACTACAAACTTTCAGAATTATTCAATTTGACCTATGACCTATTGGGATTTCGGTAGTAGTTTTTCAATCTTATTTTGAAGGTTTAAAATTCTTCTTCTTAGACTTCGGTTTTAACTAGAAGAAGAGTGATTTTTTCACTGTTACTAAAAAGTAGCAGTTATTAGCTTTAAAAAATTTATCAGTTTTAGTAATAGCGTACGAAATAAATATTTTACAAACAATTTGGACTAAAGTTCGAGTCACTGTTACTTAAAATCCCTGTTACTTAAAACCATTGTTACATAAATCAAGGTTACTTAAAATCATGGCTATTTAAGATCACTGTTATTTCACAGTTACGGTTACTTCAAAGTCACGGTTACTTCAAAGTTACGGTTGGTTCAATTCACTGTTACTTCAAATTAATGCCATTTAAAACCACCGTTACTTAAAATCACTGTTACCTCCAATCATTTTTATTTCAAAGTCACGGTAACTTCAAATCACTGTTACTAGAAATCAAGCTTACTCCAAATCACTGTTATTATTTAAAGGAAGGACGACTCGAAAGTCAGGCACTGCGACCTATAAAATCTATTTTACCAGATCCCTAAGTAATGAAGGAAAGAAAGGAAGAGAGAAAGAAAGATAGATAAGAAACGTACCCAAGCCGAGAATGGAACACGGGTCTCCAGAGGCAAGAGTCTGGCACTCTGCTACTAGATCACAGTGACGATGGTTGGACCTACAGTTGAACGCCGATTTCGAACGGCTGTGTGGCAATTTTTTATCAGCTCGGGGGTTTCGCCACTACCAACCAAAGTGTGTACTTGTACACTTTCTTATAACTCTCATTCATATCGATAGTGAATATAAGAATTTTATGAGAATTAACCACCAGACCAAAACGGGAATCGATCATCCACCTTCTGGGTGAAAGTCTTGTGCACTATCCAATAGACTATCGAGGTCGTCCAAATCACTGTTACTTAAGATCACTTTTACTTAAAATAAGTGTGACTTAAAATCACTGTTATTACAAATCATTGTTACTTAAAACCATTGTTACTTAAAATCATGGTTATTTAAGATCACTGTTACTTCAAAGTCACGGTTAGTTCAAATCACTGTTACTTCAAATTACTGCAATTTAAGACCATTGTTACTTAAAATCACTGTTACTTCCATTCACTTTTATTTCAAAGTCACGTTTACTTCAAATCACTGTTACTAGAAATCAAGCTTACTTCAAATCACTGTTAAGATCTTTTTTACTTAAAAACACTTACTTAAAATCACTATTGCTTGAAATCACTGTTACTTAAGATCACTGTTACTTTAGATCATTGTTACTTAAGATCACTATTACTTAAAATAAGTGTTACTTAAAATCACTGTTATTAGAAATCATTGTTACTTAAAACCATTGTTACTTAAAATCATGGTTACTTAAAATCACTGCTACTTCAAATCACTGTTACTCAAAATCAATGTTATTTACAATCAATATTACTTAAAATCACTGTTACTTAAAATCACTGTTACTTAAAATCACTGTTACTTAAAATCATTGTTACTTAAAATCACTGTTACTTAAAATCACTGTTACTTAAAATCACTGTTACTTAAAATCACTGTTACTAAAAATCACTGCTACTTAAATTTATTGAAGCATCAGCTTATCTAATAGTTTTCGAAATAAATATTTCACAAAATATTTTGATTAAAGTTCGAATGTCGCGGTGATTTTAAAGTAGCAATCTGTTTTACTGAACCCCATACTTACATATACTTTTCTATTTGATTTAATGCCAAACACCAAAAAAAAAAAAACAACAAGAAAATATTTACAAATGTCAAAGGATGTTCAACAGTTGCCAATAAAACCGAGAAATAAAAGAATTATACTATACTACAAAAATCATAACATCCTGTCGTCAAACATTAAACTCCCTCCTCATCTCTCCCATAGGAAGAAGAGAAGCAACATGCGGCGGAAATTCTTAATAATCATATTCGCCAATGTATGCACACGTCACACGTTTCTCAGCCAGCTAAAGCTGCGTAAATGTTTCCTCAGTTATATTTTTTCATATTAAGAACTTTTCTTCTTTTTTTTTTCTACTTTGATGTATGCACATGGAGGACCCTGCCTGACTGTGGTGCTGCTGACATAGAAAAAATCAGTCAGTATAGTAGGTACTCATAGAAGCAACATGTTTACTCTTTGACAGTCAGTATGCTTAACATTTGCATTGAGGATTTAACAGCAACAGCAACATCAACAAATAAGGAACAACTTTGTTTTGAAAGGACGTGCTACTTCAAGAGAGTGACTTTTAATAAGTACCTATCACAAGTTTTCCCTTCATGCAGTACTGTTGGGGTACTAACTACATACATACATACATACATACATATATAATCGTACAGTTGCACAATTGCAGTTGGTAACTCTAATGGTTCTCCAGCTCCTCCCCCAGTTTTTTCTCTTGTACGTTTTACAAAGATGATGAAGATGATGGATGACAACATGCAACATGTGTGTGTTTGTCTGTCTGTTTCGGGCTTTGATGACATCAAGTTGAAAAAAAAAAAAATTTTGCACATAAAGCATATTAAATATTTTTCTTTATTTCTTTCTAGAACGAGCATGGTACCTCATAGCTTTTGTAATGAGCTTTAGGTTCATGCACACACACACACATACATAAGTACATACAAAGTGAGATTTAACTTTGTAATAACAGTAGAAATACATAAGTGCAATAGCAAATCGAATTATGGGTAATTACCAACACTTCCCTCACTGTGTGTGTGTGTGTGTGTGTGGGTTTAATATAAAATATGATAGCTGTGAAAGTGTTGAAAACGATTTAAGTTAATGGAGAATTGTATGTAATAGACACAAAGAGAGAGAGAGAGAGAGTCAAATGCAATTAAGTGCTTTTAAATGAACGACAATCTAATTTTATAAATAATTTATTGGCTGATGATGATTTTTATTTTATAACTAGCTAATAAAAATATATCGCGAGATCTTCACTGTAAATTCTGATCTAAGCTTATAACCGACTTCTTTAGTAAAAAATTAGATTAAATTGTTGAATGGATGTGCCTTAAATAACCCGGCTATTAGATAACTCGCTATTTAAGTCTAAGCCAGGCTGAAGGCAATCATCTGGTTACGATTTCACCATATTACTTTAATCGACTACTTGACAAAAGAAGCTTCCTAAGTCTACTTTTAGACACGCCGATTTTGGGCTGATTTTTCTCACCGATTTTTTCTTTGTAGACTAGGTAGGGGGGGGGGGGGGGAACAAAGGCGAACGAATCAAAATCGGCTGTGCCATCATTTCAAGCCGATTTTTTTTATGTTTACCTTTCACAAGTTTTGCATCTCTGTTCCACTCATATAAAACGAATAACAAAGAAGGAAATAGAAATACAAAATCGGTCGGTCGAAATTGTTGTGTGTAAAAGCTGTCGACAATGGAACAAAAAACAAAAGAGAATGCGGATAAATCAATAAATCAAAAATCGGTGTGTGTACTGACTGCTGACTAAGTAAGTAGCGAAGTTGGGTGTTTGTGGAAGTGTTTGGAATTGAAAATCAGAAAATGGAAGGACCTGAAAGTCAATGAAATGAACTAAAGCGATTGCAGTTTAATTGAACTACTCGAAAGTAGTTAAATTTCTGCACCTAGCAGATACTTGGCTACCAATTCTCAACACTTTCTTCCGATACTGGTCGAGGAAACGACGATCTGAATTGCTCTGTGTCATAATTGTTGGAAAACCTTTGGTGAGGTTAGGTTGAAGTGACAACCTTCTGCTTGAAAACTAATTTAAGGAACCTTGCACTTTCTCGATCTGGAAATGTCGATTTTTTTTATGTATCCTATTCGAAAGTATTATATTTCAAAAGAATTTTTCGGAAATTTCAGAGAGAAACTCCTAGTACTTTCAAATGATTATATCTTAGAACGTAAGTATATTTTATATGCTGAAAACCGATAATCGAAATTCAAACCCGTTTTTCTCAAAACAAGGTTTTTGCCATTGGTGTGCACAATAACTAAAAATAACTGAAAACAATGGCCATACAAGAAAAAATAAGTTTGGTTAATTCTTTCCTCAATTTGTAACTTTGTTGTTGTTGTAGCCGTCCTGGGACCACAGTCAGTTTCAGTGAGCTGCAATCGTGTACGCCTCTTAATAACGGTTTCCAACAAGGCTGTATTTAGGGGGGTGGTTTTGGGGGTTCTGACCGAATATCAACAACAGATGTACCAACTTAACAAAAAAAAAACACAGAACTCAAATCGGAACGATGGGAGCGGCACACGGTGGTTATTCCGGGAACTTTTTAACACAACCAATTTTGAATTTCATTTGCTTGTGTTTCGTTTAGTTCATAAGAAGTTTCACTTCTGCCTTGTGTTCGTTAATACACAAGATCACTTTTTTTTTGGGAATAATGCTAGAACAAAAATTGCAACTCTGTACCGGTAACTTCGATGACAATTGTAGACGAACTCTTCTTGTGTGCGTCATCTTCATGTAATTCCTTGGACATTTGCGCCATCTGTATGTGAAATGTATAAGTGTCATAAACTTTAAGATGGCGACGCTACACATTGTTCTTTCTGCCATAAGCGTGTGTGTGTGTGTGTGTAATTAATATGTTATATTGAATTAAAACTATTTATGAATCGTTTATTATATAGTTTGCTCGTGCATTCAGTTAGGGAATATTGATATTTAGCCCCTCATGCACATTGCTCGACAAAATTATGTCGCATTGCAAACTTACGTGCGACGTCACATCCGGTTGGTTTTACTCTAGGACAAGAGAAAAGAAGTTTCACTTCAAAAATTTCGGATTTTACCAATTCAGACAAGTAAAGTCTTAGCATTCCCTTATTAGTTCACTCATTAAAAGCAGGTTTTAGTTTAACGGCAATCTGTCGTGGAAGCAATGAGGGCTTTAGGGCCCATCAGAATCGCCAAGCCCAAAAAAGACAATTAAAAAACTTCATATGCAATGAAGAAGCTGTTTACCGGCAATTTTTCGAACTCACGTATGAAGGCAGTTGAAGAAAAAGTTCGCTCATAGACAACATCTGAATTTTCTTATTCTGTTTCATGATTCTCTTTAGAAGATTATGGGTCTCTTGGACATCCAAATCCAGCTACTTCACTTCTTATGAAAATTAACAATTTCAGAATTAAAAAAAAAAAAAAAAATTCTATTGAATCTTATAGTCACGCTACTTCAATAATAAAATGCATATTTGAATTTATGTCTTATTAGTTTGACTGAATAAAAATTTTCCGAAACAAATGTAATCAAATTTTCATAGCTTAAATCAGGATTGGTTTTCCATACCTAATACTTCAACGCCATACAGCACAGAAAGCACACATACACACACACACACACGCCCACAAAACAATGACAGTTATTATTCTATTAATATTTTACGCTTGAAGTGCACTTCTACACATGCTTAAGAAACAAATAAACGCTGATGATGATGACGAGGATGATGTCAATGATGACGACAACAACGACAATGATGAGCGCTCTACTTCTTCAGTTAACAATTCAAAGGAACTAACTCTGTGCATGTTTGCCAATGAATGCTTCACTAAAATTTACATACATACACATACACATACAAACATATACTCTTATGTACAATATGTATGTATGGATATATGCAATGAATATGTTTAGGTACGTGTAGTTATAACGCGACTGACAACGCATAATATTGACATTTTTGCTGAATGATTTTATTGTAAAGGCAAGAAAGAAAAGAAAGCAGCAGCAGCAAAGAAATACAGAAATACAAAATCTGTAAAATTCATTCAAATGCAAAACAAAAGCATAGCATAATTCTAGGGGGTATACTACATACAAACATACATAAATCTATGAATGTGTGTGTTTAAGTAAAGAAAGTCAGTAAGCGCTTGAGCTTGTTCAAGCTTGATGTTTTCAAGCACATGCATATATGAATGTATGAGTGTGTGTTTTTTTTTGTTTTTTTTTTTTTTTGTTTTTTCTTAATATATGTGTGAGTATATATCTCAGGATATCTCAGGATATGCAATAATGACAATCATTCATACGCGAAAAATAACGAAGACACCGTGCAATGATGATGAAGTTATTAAAAAGAAAAAAAAAAGAAGAAAATCTTCGAAAATCTTAAGGATAAGCAGAAAATAGAAGCATAATTTTTAAGGATTTATGAAGAGCATATTAAAAAAAAAAAAAAGAAAACAAAACTGAATTTTACACATATATGCACACATACTTTGTATTTAAAAAAAAAACAAATTTAAGAAATACCCAGTAAAAGATTTTGTTTAATTGTTTCAAAAATGATTTTGTTAAGGAACTCATTCGAAATTAATGAACTCATGACGAATTGATTGCTTGTTTTTGATTATTTATTTATTCACTGTTGCCGACTGCCTCTAAGCTGCTTCTAAAAAGCCTTAAGCTGCCGCTGGCTATATCAATGTGTCTTTGATGTCTTTTTATAACTGCTTCAAACTGCTTCCACATACCTCAATCTGTTTCTAATTCTTTAGCGATATTTCTCAATTCTTTTTATTATCATCTCTCACAGCCTCAAATTGCTTTTAGATTGATAAAACTGACTTTGATTTCAAAGGAGGGTTCTTTTTCACACTTTAGTGTTTCTAATTGCCTCAAATTTCTTCTGTAAGCCCCAAGTTGTAGCCAGAATGTCTTTGACAGCCTTCTTCAACTACTTCTTGATATTTCAAGCTACCTCTGATTGTCGCGTCATGTCTCCGACTTCCATTTATTTTTTCTCATTGCCTCTGAAAGTTTCTATATACCTCTGATTGCCGCGTGGTGTCTTTGACTTTTCTTTGCTAGGTCAGATTTGCCTTTGTACACAGTCGCTTCTGACTGCTTCTAACATCCTTTAACTGATACTGTTTGCCTTTGGATGTCTCTCATTTTCTAATGAGAGACTCTAACTGCTCTCTCTTGCACCAGGCTGCCTTTTCTGATTGCTTCTTATAACCTCGGTTTACCTCGGAGTACTTTTAGTTGTTTAGACATCCTTTTATTGCCTTAAATACTCTGTGATTGCCTCGAGGTTATCGCGAACTGCCTTTAAGTTGCCTCTAACTGCCAGGATATATATCAGGCTGGCCCAGTCCACTACGGCTTTTACTTACCTTCATTTCCTCTGAATGCCATAGACAGGCTCTGATTACCTCGGACTGCTTTGGTTGGCCTCGTGATTCCTAGTACTGCTTTATTTCGCCTCAGACAGCTGAGGTAGCTCAGATTGCCATGATTTGCCTTGAACTTTCTTCAATATCCCTCTATTATCTTTGACTGCTTCAAACTGCCTTAACTTGCCTCGGATTGCCTTCGATTATTCAGGTCACCCTTAGATTGTCTCAGATTTCATCTAGGTTACCTCAGACTACCTTTGATTGCCTCGAATTGCCTTTAATTACCTAAGCCAGGCTGAGATTACTTCAAACTTCCTTCAGGTTATCTCTCACTGCCTTCAATTATTGTCTCAGACTTTATCTAGGTTCCCTCGGACTGCCTTCGATTTGCTCAGATTCCCCTAAGCTATTTTCAATTTCCTCGGGCTCCCTTTGATTACCTAGGCTTCCCATATATTAGTTCAGACTTCCTTTAGGTTACCTCAGACTGGCTTAGTTTACCTGAAAAGACCTTTGAGACTTCGTCTAGGTAACCTTAGACTACCTTTGATTGACTCGGACTACCTTTAAATACCTAGGTCAGCCTAAGATTGCTTCAGACTTCCTCTAAGTTACTTCAGACTGTCTCAAATTGCCTGCAACCACCTATAATTACCCAAGTCAGCCTTAGACTACCTCAGACTTCATTTAGGTTCTCTTCAGACCTAATCTAAGTCATCCTGAAATTATTTTGATTGGCTCGAATTAGCTTAAAATACCTAGGCCAGCCTTAGATTGCTTCAAACTTCCTCTACGTTACCCCAGACTGCCTTAAATTGTCTGGGATTGCCTAAGATTACCTATGTAAGCCTCAGATTGCCTCAAGGTTCATCTTAGTTACCTTAAGACTTCTTGAGGTTTCCCCAGTCTTCTTTAGATCACCTCGGAATCTCTTTGATTACCTAGGCCTCCCATAGATTGGTTCAGACTTCCTTCAAGTTACATCGGACCGGCTTAGCTTTCCTGAAAGGGTCATAAATAACCTAGGCCAGCCTTGCATTATTTGAGACTTCATCTACGTTACCTCAGACTTAGTCTAGGTTCCCTTGGACTACCTTCGATTGGCTCTGACTGCTTTTAAATACCTAGGTCAGCCTTAGATTACTTCAGACTTCCTCTAAGTTACTTCGGATTACCTAAAATTTCCTGCAACTGCTTATAATTACTCAAGTTAACCTTAGATTGCCTCAGACTTTGTATAGGTTCCTTACAAATTTTCTCTTAGTCTCCCTGAAATTCTGTACATTACCTCGGACTGGCTTTAATTACCCAGGCCAACGGTAAATTGCTTCAAACAGCCTCTGCGATACCTCGGACTATCTTAAATTGCGTGAGACTGCCTAAAATAATCCAGGTTAGCCTTAGACTACCTCAAATTTCATCTAGGTTACCTTCAGATTTCCTCTAGATCTTTCTAGACTTCTTTAGTTTACCTCGGATTGCTTTTAATTAATAAAACTAGACTTAGATAGCTTCACATTTCCTCTACCTTACCTAGGACTGCTTTAAATTGTCTGCAACTGCATAAGATTACCCAGTTCAGACTTAGATTGCCTTAGGTTTCAACTAGGTTACCTTCAAACTTCCTCTAGGCTTCCCTGAACATCTTTAGATTGGCTGACACTCCTTTTGATTACCCAAGTCAGTCTTAGATTGTTTCAGACTCCCTTTAGATTACCTCGGACTGGTTTATATTACCTGAAATTGCCTTTGGTACTAGGTCAATCTTACATTACATCAGACTTTATCTAGGTTACCTCAAACTTCCTCTAAGTTCCTTAAGACTACCTTCGATTGCCTCGAACTCTTTTCAATTACCTAGGTCAGCCTCAAATTGCTTCAGATTCCTTTTACGTTACTTTTGACCACCTTAAATTTCATCCAACTGCTTAAATTTACCTAGGACTTCCTCTAGGTTCCCTTGAACTTCCGACGATTAGCTCGGGCTGCCTATAAATACCTACGTCAAGCCTTAGATTGCCTCAGACTTCCTCTAGGTTCCCTTGGACTACTTTAGATTGCCTCAGACTGTTTTTAATTACCAAAGTCAGTCTTAAATTGCTTTCGACTGCTTCTACGTTACCTCGGACTGCATTAAGTTGGCCAAGTCACAATTTAGACTGCCTCAGACTTCATCTAGGTTCCCTCGGACTACCTTAGATTGGCTCGGATTGCTTTTAATCACCTACGCCAGCCATAGATTGGGTCAGATTTCATCTAGGTTACCTCAAACATCCTCTAGGTTCGCTCAGACAACCTTAGAAGGCCTCGGGCTTCCGTTGATTACATTGGTCATTGGTCAGTTTTAGATTGCCTTAGACTTCATTTAGCTTTCCTCAGACTTCCTCTAGAATTCTTCGGACTACCTTAGATAGCCTTGGACTGCCCATAAATACCCGGATCAGCCTCGAATAGCCTCAAACTTCCTTTAAGTTACATCGGACGGGCTAACTTTAATAGCCTGGAACAGCTTTAGATTACCTCAGACTTATTTCAGGTTATTTTGGACTGCTCTAGATTGCCTTGGTTTTCTATCCTAAAATTAATTAATTTTAGCAGTATCAATAAAATTTCTTGCTGGGTACATATGTAAGAGTATGTGTGAATCATGTCTTATGAGTAGTCCTCTTGAATATATCCTTGTGATTACTTAATACCTTAAAATGCAGTGAGTGGAGAACCCAAGGATGTGGCGTATGTTTGTATGCGTGGAATGAAATCACTGAAGGATGTTAAATTTACGCTGCGTCTTGTGGCTTAGCGTTAACATTTTTGTTTTCTATAAATTTTTTTCTTCAGCTCCGTTCCGTTGGCAATGTCGTTATCCTTTCACTTTATATTAGTTCAATGATTTTTCAACGTATATGATTTTCTCTTCAGCACTTGTCATACAAACATAAAATTGCACATAGAAAAATAAGCGTAGATACTGAAAAAAAAATAAAAATAAATAAATATAAATGTTGCTTCCTTTTCTTAAGCGTATATGTCTACTTCCTGTTGGAAGAAGTTACCACCATCATGCTCACCTCTATTACCGCTTCGTCGTCTTCTTTTCCTTCGTCTTCTTGCACCTCAAACTTACAACTTCACATACTACATTCAATCATATATGTACAATGTATTTCCATATTTCGACGACTCTTCCATGTATGCCTCAAGGATATTTATGCAGTAGTTAGCGTTATGTTTTTTTTCCTGATTTTTTATTTTTTTTTGCTTTTTCGCCATACATCATAACGTGTATTTTTGTCGCATTACGTTACGTTTTCTGTTCGTTTTTTTTTTTTTTCTTTTTTTATATTATTTTATCGCTTTTCTTTAGTTTCTTTTCTTTTTCTTTTGACTATATGTGCCTTAATTTATTTTATATCCTGCCTGCTTGCCTGCCTACATTGAAGCGCGCATGCATGTCGCTTTCGCGGCATTGCAAAATATTTTTTGTAGTTTTTCGGGTGGGCGGGTTTCTTACTCCCCAAACGGATATTATTAATATGAATATCGCTGCTGCTCCTGGTTCTAGTGCTGCTGCTGTTGCACAAGTTTATTGAGTAAAATATTACGTTAAATATATTTTGTTGTTGTTGTTGGTTTTTTGTTTGTTGTCAAGTTTAAGTACATTCATGCATCGAAATATATGGCAAAACAGTTTTTCTTTTACTCACTTACTACTATTTTTTTTTTTTTTTTTTTTTTTTTGCATTTACTCGTATCCTTTGAGAAATTAGTATGTATATTTGTCAACTGTTGAAGTTTTGTTATGTGCCCTTTCACACAATCATCGCCACCACCACCACTGAGCTCATTCCTTTGCTTACTTTTCGAGCTCATATTCACATGCTTGATTGTGGAATATTTATGTCTGAATTTGGTTTTTCTATGCCTAAAGCTTCTTTCGTCCTTTTCAGTTTAATGTTCAACTTCTTTTTACAAAAAGTGCAGTTTAAATTGTGCAAGGAAATTTTTTATAGTTTAACCTGACTAACCTGAATAGCACTAAGACCAAAATTGATACACTAGAAAGAGAAAAAGAGAAAAGTTCGGCCTAGGCCTTCAAGGGGCTATTGTGTTATAATAATAGGAGAACCCTTTTTTGTGTCAATTTTGAGATTGAAAAACCCTGTGAACTCAAAAACCATCCTTTTGGAATCAAGTGGAGCATCGTGAAAGATTTGCGGGAGTCATACACTCAGAGAAAAAGTGTGCTATCCTCGATATTAGGCATATGGCAACCGCTGGTGCGCTCGCAGCGATTGATTCGTTTTTTCATTCATTTTTTACTGTCGCAGACCCCTTTTCTATAGTAGAGAAGAAGCTTCATAGGATTTTTTGATATCGCATACCCCTTTTCTATAGTAGGAAGAAGCTTCATATGATTTTTTGCTATCGCATACCCCTTTTCTATAGTAGAGAAGAAGCTTCATAGGATTTTTGCTATCGCATACCCCTTTTCTAAAGTAGAGAAGAAGCTTCATATGGTTTTTACTATCGCATACCCCTTTTCTATAGTAGAGAAGAAGCTTCATATAGTTTTTACTATCGCATACCCCTTTTCTATAGTAGAGAAGAAGCTTCATAGGATTTTTTGCTATCGCATACCCCTTTTCTATAGTAGAGAAGAAGCTTCATATGGTTTTTACTATCACATACCCCTTTTCTAAAGTAGAGAAGAAGCTTCATATGATTTTTTGCTATCGCATACCCCTTTTCTATAGTAGAGAAGAAGCTTCATATGGTTTTTACTATCACATACCCCTTTTCTATAGTAGAGAAGAAGCTTCATATGGTTTTTACTATCACATACCCCTTTTCTATAGTAGAGAAGAAGCTTCATATGGTTTTTACTATCACATACCCCTTTTCTATAGTAGAGAAGAAGCTTCATATGGTTTTTTGCTATCGCATACCCCTTTTCTATAGTAGAGAAGAAGCTTCATATGGTTTTTACTATCACATACCCCTTTTCTATAGTAGAGAAGAAGCTTCATTTGGTTTTTTGCTATCGCATACCCCTTTTCTAAAGTAGAGAAGAAGCTTCATATGATTTTTTGCTATCGCATACCCCTTTTCTATAGTAGAGAAGAAGCTTCATAGGATTTTTGCTATCGCATACCCCTTTTCTAAAGTAGAGAAGAAGCTTCATATGGTTTTTACTATCGCATACCCCTTTTCTATAGTAGAGAAGAAGCTTCATATAGTTTTTACTATCGCATACCCCTTTTCTATAGTAGAGAAGAAGCTTCATAGGATTTTTGCTATCGCATACCCCTTTTCTAAAGTAGAGAAGAAGCTTCATATGGTTTTTACTATCACATACCCCTTTTCTATAGTAGAGAAGAAGCTTCATATGGTTTTTTGCTATCGCATACCCCTTTTCTAAAGTAGAGAAGAAGCTTCATATGATTTTTTGCTATCGCATACCCCTTTTCCATAGTAGAGAAGAAGCTTCATATAGTTTTTACTATCGCATACCCCTTTTCTATAGTAGGAAGAAGCTTCATATGATTTTTTGCTATCGCATACCCCTTTTCTATAGTAGGAAGAAGCTTCCTATGGTTTTTTGCTATCGCATACCCCTTTTCTAAAGTAGAGAAGAAGCTTCATATGATTTTTTGCTATCGCATACCCCTTTTCCATAGTAGAGAAGAAGCTTCATATAGTTTTTACTATCGCATACCCCTTTTCTATAGTAGAGAAGAAGCTTCATATGGTTTTTACTATCACATACCCCTTTTCTATAGTAGAGAAGAAGCTTCATATGGTTTTTTGCTATCGCATACCCCTTTTCTAAAGTAGAGAAGAAGCTTCATATGATTTTTTGCTATCGCATACCCCTTTTCCATAGTAGAGAAGAAGCTTCATATAGTTTTTACTATCGCATACCCCTTTTCTATAGTAGGAAGAAGCTTCATATGATTTTTTGCTATCGCATACCCCTTTTCTATAGTAGGAAGAAGCTTCCTATGGTTTTTTGCTATCGCATACCCCTTTTCTAAAGTAGAGAAGAAGCTTCATATGATTTTTTGCTATCGCATACCCCTTTTCCATAGTAGAGAAGAAGCTTCATATAGTTTTTACTATCGCATACCCCTTTTCTATAGTAGAGAAGAAGCTTCATATGGTTTTTACTATCACATACCCCTTTTCTATAGTAGAGAAGAAGCTTCATATGGTTTTTTGCTATCGCATACCCATTTTCTAAAGTAGAGAAGAAGCTTCATATGATTTTTTGCTATCGCATACCCCTTTTCCATAGTAGAGAAGAAGCTTCATATAGTTTTTACTATCGCATACCCCTTTTCTATAGTAGAGAAGAAGCTTCATATGGTTTTTACTATCGCAGACCCATTTTCTATGGTAGAGAGGAAGCTTTATATATTTTTTACTGTCGCATACCCTTTTTATATAGCAGAGAAGAAGCTTTATATGATTTCTACTGTCACAGACTCCTTTTCGATAGTAGCGAAGAAGCTTCATAGGATTTTTACTATCGCATACCCGTTTTCTATAGTAGAGAAGAAGCTTCATATGATTTTTTTTCTATCGCATACCTCTTTTCTATAGTAGAGAAGAAGCTTGATATGGTTTTTACTATCGCAGACCCATTTTCTATGGTATAGAAGCTTAATATATTTTTTACTGTCGCATACCCTTTTTCTATAGCAGAGAAGAAGCTTTATATGATTTTTACTTTCGCAGAGCCCCTTTTCTAGAGTAGGGAAGAAGCTTTATCTGATTTTTACTGTCACAGACCCTTTTTCTATAGTGGAGAAGACACTTTATATCACTTTTACTGTCGCAGAACTTTTTTCTATAGTAGAGAAGAAGCTTTTCATGAGTTTTGCTGTCGCAGACCCCTTTTCTATAGAAGAAGTGACTTTTACGAGCGCAAAGCCCTTTTTCTATAGTAGAAAACCAGCTTCAAATGATTTTTACTGTCGCAGACCCCTTTCCTATAGTAGAGAAGAAGCTTCAAATGATTTTTAATGTCGTAGAGCCCCTTTTCTAGCGTAAGGAAAAAGTTTTATACGTTTTTTACTGTCGCAGATCTCATTTCTATAGTAGAGAATAAGTTTTATATGATTTTCTTCATAAAATCTTCATAGATACCGCAGAACTCTAGTTCTACGGTTATGTCGGATTCCTACCGACTAAAACCACCTACTTCCTCTCCTACCACTCTCTCCGCGTGACTACCAGTTGGTATTACTTCGCAGGGCTGGCTCAGCGTTATGCTGTTACTCGATTATTGTTATAGCGACGTGTCGTCCGCTTCTGTTGTGCCAATAACAGTTGATCACTTATTTTCGTCGTCTTCTATATTTGTGATATGTCGTTGCCCACGTTCGGCTTTAAGTACGGATTACGCATTCCTCAACAATGTTATATATAGTTTTTCGCCATCTTGTATACTGCATTCCACTTCTCTACAGTTTCGCACATCTCTGCTGTCAAGTTAGCTACTTTTGAGGGGTTCCACAAAAGATCTCTTTAGTTCCTCCTTTATGTTGTTGAAGCGTGGGCAGTGGAAGATGATGTGCGTCGAGTCCTCAAGTTCGTTCGGGCAGAACGAGTCTTCTTCAAGTTTAAATCTGTGTAGATATTGTTTAAAACACCCATGCCCGCTGAGCATTTAGTCAATCCATCCACATTGGTCAATTAGGAATTAGATTAAAGGTGTAGCGTGCCTTTTCGGACTGCTTCCAGTTTCGCTGCCATTCCATAATGGTACGCTTCCTTTCTTCAGTTTTCATTACATTCGTTGGCCTTTCTCCAGTTCAGCAGCAGGCTACCCACAGTGTACTGAGCCTATAAATCGAGCGAATGCCCTTTAGGTGTGCCTTCTTTGAGTCCGCTCAGATGGGTGCTGCATACAGTGTCACGCAGCTGTCCACCATTGAAAGCAACTGACGCCTGCCCTCCCGTGGGCCTCCGATATTGCACATAATGCGAGTTAGCGCGCCATTTATTCTAGCCGCTTTACCACCGACACCGGCTGCTAAGTGGCTGTGAGGTGATGCAGTGATCCCCAACTGTGATTACCAGCTCTTTGCGCTGTTTCCTCCGTTTTTTTGGGCTGCAAACTCTAGTCTCGAGCTATTTAGCCGTCTTCTCACCCTCGCAATGGCATCGTTTCATCTAGCCTGTATTAAGTCCTGGTGTTTGGCGACTACTTTCTCGGCTTGGGTATGTTTCTTATCTGTCTTTCTTTCTCTCTTGATTTGATTGATTGATTAGAAAGGGTGTGATGTACTACGACCTTAAGAGATCTATTGTACCCCCGATAGTAACCTGTTCACAGGTTGTCAGACAAACCAATCTTGCTGAGGAATCTCAGCAACTGATGTGGCTTCAAGGCTATGATATCCCCACTACTTGGGTAGTAATGCCCCACGTACCTCTTTCTTCTCCTCTTCTTTCTCTCTTCCTTTTTTTCTTTCATAATTGGGACTTTGGCACAATAGAACTTATAGGTCGCAGTGCCTGACTTTCAAGTCGTCCTTCCTTCAAATAATAATATGTCGTCGGCACATCCGACGAGTGTGGTATCTTCGTCTTCCATCGTACATTGCATTCCACAATGTGGAACCGATCACGGAACCCTGTAGTACTCCTCCTGTGACCTCATACTGTTTAACGCCGTCGTCTGTGCATATAGAAGCATTCCATGTTGAAGTAATTTGTGACAATTTTGCAACGCACTCATAATCTGGGGACAGGTCGAACGATTCGTTTGACCTAATTTTCGACCATTGTACCACACACATATCTGCCGATGTTCCGCGTTCAATGTTATAGTCTAGACCAGAGTATGTTCAAACTAGCCTTTAGCAAGTCAGAGTATTTTTTTGTCACAGGCTCCCCATCTATTAGCTCTGAGTTCGTTTAACATCTCTAGTTTGTTGGCATAGACCAAAGATTTCACATAGCCCCAGTGAAAAAAGTCCAGTGGGGTTAGATCCCACGATCTCGGTGGCCAATTGACGAGAGTCCATTTCTCGAGATAACGCGTTTTCCGAATTTCGTCCTCAATACGTCGATGATTGAGATCGCTTCTCTACAAGTACCGAGGCCTTTCAAATTTCAAATCCGCTCCTGTCTTTACTATCTCCTCATCACACATACATATCTACCACACACATTCATAGAAATTTTCAAATCATATTTTCACATTTTTTAAATGCTTGTGAAATTCTTTTTACTTTTCGCAACTCATATTTTTTACCAGCAAATACACAAACATACACAACATACATACAAACATACACACACACACTCACTCACACATATTCCATTTTTTTTTATTTTTTCTTCCGCTTGACTTTCTTAACTCGAAGATATCATAAATTTGCAGTTGAGAGACTAAACTATTTCACCTTTCTGCGGCGGCATATGAAAGTTTATGTCTTATGTTTGTTTGTTGGTTGGTTGGTTGACTGGTTGGTGTAACATAGACGCCAAGCAACTATTTGCACCTTCACCATCGCATAAATAAATGAAAAACATATATAAATAAATATATGTATGTAACTAAGTCTGTATGTTTGTAAATATAAAGAAACCGCAATTGAATTTATTTTGACTAAAATATTTCGCAAATGTATGCTACAATCGGTGTGTGAAGACTTAATTACGAGTCACGTCACGAGGTTTTGATTTCTTCGAAGTCGAGTTATTTAATATTAAGTTCTATTAACCCAGTAATGCCTAGCGGTGCAATATAGCACCTTGTCGCTGAGCCGTGCCTGAGCCAGTTTCAATAACAATTTTTTACTTCCTTGATCTATCTACTTTGGTTCCCGCTTGCCCTTAATGGGTTAAGTTCTTTCAAGGTAGACAAGACTACGCTACTGGTTGCTCCTTTTTTTCTATATTTCTATAGAAGAGTACTCATCTATTGCTCTACATACGTACAGAATTTGATTCTATGGTTCTTCATTATTGGTTCTTTGGTTCTTGATTCTTTTATTCTTTGGTTTATCGTTCTCAATTCATTAGTTTGCTCTCATGTTTCTGGATTCTTAGTTCTTGATAGTTGGTTTTTTGGTTTTCAAATTTTTTCGTTCTCGAATGTATCATTAGTTTCCCGATTTATGTTTCTTCGATTCTTAGTTCCAGGTTCTTGATTCTTTGATTCCTTGCTTCTTTCGATCTTAGTTCATTAGTTCGTTCATTCCTCTATCTCGTGATTTCTTGTTATTTTATTCTTAGTTCTTGGATTTTCTATTCCTTGACATTTCCCTTGATCTTTGGTCTCTTGATTTTTCGTACTATGATCTTAAGTTCTTGGTTTTTCGTTCTCAGTTTATTGGTCAGTTCGTTTCCTAGTATCTTAATTCTAGGTTCTTGACGCTTCGTCTTTTGAATTTTAGTTTTTTCCTTCTCAGTTCATTGATTTCTGGATTTATGATACCATTGATTCTTAGTTCTAGGTTCGTTCTCAGTTCATTGGTTCGTTTATTTCTTGGTTTCCTGATTTTTGGGTTTTTGTTCTTTGACTCGTTGGTTTTATCGTTCTCTGTTCATTGATTCGTTCATTCCTTCATTTTTGGTTCTTTGATTCTTGGTTCTAGATTCACGTTGATTTACAGTTCTGGGCTGTTGATTCTTGGTTCTTTTGATTCCCTAGTTCTTTCCTTCTCAATTCATGTTTTTTTTTTTTATTTTTAGTTCTTTGATTATTTTGTTGACAATTCAATTCATTCTCTCGTTCCTTGGTCTTTTGATTTTAGGTTCTTGGTTCTTTATTTTGTATTCTTTTTTTTATTCATTCTCAATTCATTGATTCTTTCGTTTCTTTATTTTTCTTCTTGATTCTTAGTTCTTGAGTCCCGGTGCTTTGATTTATAGTTCTAGGGTTTTTTATCGTTCTCAGTTCATTGGTTCATTCTCAAGATTTTTGATTTTTAGTTCTTGATAGTTGATCTTCTGATTTTTAGCTTTTTCGTTTTCAGATCATTGGTTTCCTGATTTATGGTACTTTGATTCCTAGTTCCTTTCGTTTTCAATTAATTGGTTCGTTTATTCCTCTGTCTCTTGATTTTTTTTTTTTTTTTGATTCTTAGTTTTTGGACTTTTGATTCCTTGATATTTGCGTCGATTTTTGCTCTGTTGATTTTTAGTACTATGATTATATAGTAAGTTCTTGGATCTTTCGTTCTCAGTTCATTGGTGCGTTCATTTCCTGGTTTCTTGGTTCTTGACGCTTCAAATTTGATTTTTTAGTTTTTCGTTCTCAGTTCATTGGTTTCATGATTTATGATACTTTGATTCTTAGTTCTAGGTTCTTGGTTCTTTAATTCCTTGATATTTTCGGTCGTTCCTTGGTTTTCTGATTTATGGTTTTTTGTTCTTTAATTCGTTGGTTTTTTCATTCTCAGTTCATAGATTCGTTCGTTCTTTAATTTTTGATTCTTTAATTCTTAATTTTTACTTAAAGGTTCTTTGATTCGTAGCTCTAGATTGTTGATTTTTGACCCATTGATTTGTTAATTCTTTCGCTCTCAGTTCATTTGTTCATTCATTTCATTTCATGTTTTTTTTTTTTTTTTTTGGTTCTTTGATTCTTAGTTTCGGGTTCTTACTTCTTTGGTTCCTTGACTCTATCGTTCTCAGTTCATTGGTTCGTTTGATTCTTGGTCCCCTGATTTTTGGTTCTTAATTCTTTGATTTATTGATTTTTTTCTCAGTTCATTGGTTCATTCGTTGCTTGGTTTTTGGTTCTTTTATTCTTAGTTTTAGATTTTTTGATCTATAATTCTAGGTTTTTGATTCTTGATTCTTTGATTCCTTTAGTTCTTTCGTTCTCAGTTCATTGGTTCGTTTATTATTTAGTCCTTAGTCCTTTGATTGCTTAATTGTTTCTCTCTCAGCTCATTAGTTGGTTCATTTCTTGGTTTGTTATTTTTGGTTCTTTGATTCTTAATTGGAGGTTCTTGGTTCTTTGGTTCCTTGATTCCTTCGTTCTCAGTTCATTGGTTCGTTTTATTCTTGGTCTCTCGATTTTTTGTTCATTGGGTTTGTTTGTTAATTTTTTTTCAGCGCATTGGTTCGTTCGTTCCTTGTTTTTTGATTCTTTTATTCTTAGTTCTGGTTTTAGGTTCTTTGATTTATAGTTTTAGTTGATTCCTGGTCGTTGGATTTCTTTAGTTCTTTCGTTCTCAGCTCACCCTTGATTTCTTAGTTCTTTCGTTCGTTCATTCCTTAGTTTTTGGTTAGAGGTTTTTTGATTTATAGTTCAAGGTTTTTGATTTCTGGTTTTTGGAATTCTTTAGTACTTTCATTCTCAGCTCATTCGTTTGTTCATTACTTACTTTTTTTAATATTTAATTCTTGGTCTTTGATTTTTTAGTTCTTTCGTTCGTTTATTGCGCGATTTTTTGGTTCTAGATTCTTTATTTCGTTAATTCTTTGGTTCGTTCGTTACTTAGTTTCTTGATTATTTTATACTTGGTCTTTTGATTCCTTGGTTCTTTTGCTCTAAGTTCATTGGTTGATTCATTCTTTGCTCTCTTAATTTTTGGTTCATTGATTCTAAGTTCTTAGAGCTTTTACTACTAGATATTTTCGTTCTCAGTTCATTGGTTCATTCATTCCATGATTTGTGGTTCTTTGATTCTTAGCTTTTGGCTTCCAGCTTTATTGATTCTTAGTTTTGAATTCTTATTCCTTTGGCGCCTTTTTTGTGGCATGCAGAGCACGGAGTAAACATTTATCGAAGGGATGGTCAGCTTGACACTTTTGATG
Source organism: Toxonevra muliebris (assembly GCA_963691655.1). Classification (NCBI taxonomy): domain Eukaryota; kingdom Metazoa; phylum Arthropoda; class Insecta; order Diptera; family Pallopteridae; genus Toxonevra; species Toxonevra muliebris. The sequence goes on along the minus strand of OY829328.1, from coordinate 78,723,129 downwards.
TAGCATATCTTCAAGTCGGCGTATTCCAACCCGAAACATTTGAGCTTGTTTTTTTTTTTTTTTTTTGATTTTTTACTTTTTAAACTTTTAACTCATCGTTAGCATATAAGTGCAGCATTTAGGTAAAGGGGGGAGGGTGGGTTGGGGGACAAAGTAGAGAAAACAGTAGTTAGTTTATCAAATTAACTCCATATAAGCGATGCGCTGTCAACTGTCGTTAATGTATGACAGGTTTATGGGCTTAAACTTTTTAGCCTAATGACTTTTTTCTTTTCTACTTAAATCAAAATGAGAACAACTTTTTCTTTTTTTTTTTCTTGTGTGGTTTTCAAAGGGCAGTGGAAAAATGAGTTTAGGGAAGAGAAGATAAAAATATAGAAAAACCGGAATACTTTTAGGCAGTCTGAAAAGGGTAAAATATTTAATTATTTTTAAAGCGAACAAGGTTATATATAATCATATCCTTACACAAATTTGTGTGTATATATTGAGACAAAAGTCTTTAAAGAAGTTTCCAAGAGGGTTAAGAATATTTGGATTTTTTGTCAGTCCCATAAACAAGTGTCCATTTCTTCGGTATTGAGTTAGCACCAGATTTTATAATTAGAAACCCTAAATTACGTTCTCTATAAAATGTTTAGTCCAAGATGATTGATTATCTGCAGCAGTGGTACCCGAGTCCATGGTTTCAGCCGAATACCCGGTAACGACGGCATAAATAATCAGTTTAGATCGTAGCCCAAGTGAATAGAACCTGCCTTGATTTGTTTCGAGTCGTGGTTTTCCCCCAAAAACCAAAGCAACTGCTTTGGTTCGCTCGTGAATCAAGACGTTCATGTCTTTTTGGAAATACTTTTTCATACCATTTTAGTATCAGCATCCATTAACCTTAATTCCTTTATACAGGTGTGGGTAAAACAAAGTAAAACAATTTTGATATTTGATAACTTTTTTATTTTTTTATATTACATAAAAATGAACTACTTCAAATGACAGCTTAAGTAGGCGGCTTCGATTTGGCCATGATTTTAATGCTTTCTGGATTATTTCTAATCTTTCTTTCTGGCCTCTTCACGAATTGCTTTTTAAAGTTGTTTCAAATTCGAAAATTGTCGTCGTTGCATCTGAAATTTTAAATATACCCGCAAAAAGTAATCACAGGGTGCTAAGTCTAGGGAATTCGGAGCCCATTCAGAAGGTTTCATATAATGAATTTTGTTTTTTTTAAGAAACTCTCGAGAGTTCGTTTGGATGTATGCGACAGAGCCGAGTCTTGATGCAAAATCAAATTTTGCTAGGGTTGCTACTTTAGTTTTGAGATAGAGCCAGTAAAAATAAATATTTATCATTGAAAATGGTTTTGTTGTCTTACAAAATATTCTTCATGAAGACCAATATACTTTTGCATGCGTTTGAACCAATTTTCGAAGTACTTTTTGTATTCCGAATGGGATAACTCTAAAACATGTGTTTTGAACGCGACGAAAAACGTTGACCTCGCAATTTATTTTTGATGTGAGGGAATAAAATTAAGTCATTGGGTGCCAAATCAGGACTGCACGACGGATGACCCATCAATTCGATGTGTTGCGTGCTCAAAAAGGCCCTCGTTTGGGCTAATGTATGAGAGCTCGCGTTGTCGTGGTGGAGAATGATTCGTCTTTGGCGGCTGGTTTTCTTTATTTCTCTCAACATTTATTCTGAATACCATTCAGAATTGACTGTTCTACGTTGCTCTAATGGTACGGTGCCCAAATGACCAGTTTTCCCGAAAAAACAGGCGACCATTTACTTCGAAGTGCTTCGTGCGCGAACAACTTTTATTAGATTTGGCTCACTTTGGAAGCCCCACACAGTCGATTGTTGTTTAATTTCGGGCTCATATGCATATATCCATGATTCGTCACCTGTTACGATCTTCTAGACGTCTTTCGAAGTACAGCGATTGTATTTTTTCAACATTTCTTTCCACCAATCGGCAAGAGCCTTTTTTTTTGGACGATTGCCAAGTTATGCGGTATCCAACGCGAACAAAACTTTTTGGCGGCCAAATGTTCATGCAATATTGAATGTATGCGAGTGGAACTAAAGCCCAAGCATGCTTCAATCTCGCGATAAGTCACATGCCAATCTTGCAATATCAGTTCACGCACAGCATCGATGTTTTCTGGCAGAACAACCGACCTTCACGAAATTCGTCCTGCAGCAAACTACCACCACGAATTGAATTCCGAAAACCAGCGAAACACGGTAATTCGGGATGGTGGTTCATCATCAAAAGTAGAAGAGAGTTGCTCGGCTGACTGCTGTTGAGTTAATCCGCGTCGAAAATCATAAAAAATCATCGTACGAAAATTTAGTTTCAGTAAGTATCTTACCATTACCATATTTTGTGAGACATCACCTACGAATCGCATTCAGTCTCACTGCAGATATTGACGCTGAGGTCTTTCCGGCTAGATCTATTGGAAGTAGATCCAAGATTGTGTTTGTGTGTTTACCATTAAAAACGTCAAAATTTACGATACTGATGTCAGATTTGACATATCTACACTGGTGTTGCCATATCTCAAACCTTAAGTAGCAACCCTCGTATAAGCACAAAGAGCATTTTTACCGTTTTTCAATAGATTGCTCAGACAAAAAGTGGCGGAAAGGTTTTTTTTAATCAACTTGCAACCAAGTTTTTGCTTTATTGCTTATCTGACAACATCTCTGGTTGTGTTGAAATGGCTTGCAAGGCTCGTTTTCTTGAGAGTTGCTAACTGTCGTTTATCTAGAATTGATTTTTGATCGCTCTTATTTTTTTTACAGTCATCCCTGAATATCGGTATTCTATTTTTTGTACCTAGACATGATCGCTTTTGACAAAACACACCTGAATTTGTAACATATTTTGTTTCACCGACAGAGACATTTTCTTCTCTAAAAACTTCAAAATTACGCGCCGATGCTCGCGTGACAAAGTCATCTTTTCAACTGATTAAAAATTGCTTATGCATTATTCAAAACAGTCTTATTAGAGCAAAGGAGTGAAAGAGAAAAAAAACTTTCGATTTAGCAAAGCTTACTTAGAGAAATTTAAATTTTAATCGTTTAATTTTTTGGTTTTTTCTTACCCACATTTATACTTTACTGAAATTTTAGAAATTTAAATTTAAAATAAAAATTTACATTTATTTTTATTTCATTCTTTTTACAGTGTTCGGTATGGAATCAACACTTGGCATATTTCCACCAGGCATTGATCCTGGCAAACTTTATAATCCACTAATGGAAATGTCTGATCCACGTGGTTTAGGTGGTGATCATCCACCGCCATTTCTAAAAAAGAAAAGTAAGTAGAAAATTATTAAATTTATTAAAAAAAAAATCTTAAATTAGATACGCAAAATATAAATATAATAAGTCAATGGTTACATTCAAATAAATCAAAAACTGAAAACAAATTAAACTATTTATTTAACTACAAGTTAAGAAAAAAAAACGAAAAAAAAAAAATCAAACAAGAAAAAATAGTAAAACAACTAATTAACCCTTTAGTTGAACCCTTTTGAACAATTACAATAACAATATACAATCACTTTGTTTAAGAAGGAAAAAGTAAAAAAAATCATTTCAACATGATTGGCATGTCAGTTAAAACAACAACGCCAACATCAGCAAACGTGTAGGTCGTTACTATCTCAAAAGTGCTGCTCAAAAGATAGCAAGTGGTGAAGTAAATAGTAGTAGTAATAGTAGTAGTTTTAATACGTAGTATAGTAGTAGTAAAAGTAACAAAAACAAAGACAACTTTTCACACCTGAATGAATAGGTTACTTCAATAATAAAAAATAAAAAAAAAAAATAAAAAAAAAATTGAAATAAAAACAGAAACCCTTTTTTCTAATATTGTATACTCGTACTTTTGCTCACGTACTTTTTTTCAACAGCAACAGCAGCAACAACAATTTTAGATTTAAGTAAAATACCTAACTATCGTAGATACTATAAGTGCTGGATCGAAATGAGATTACATTTCCCATAAGTGTTTCCACTTTAATGATTTTAATTTGATTGTGTATGTGTGCGTGTTTGTGTGTGTGTGTGGATATTGATCGATTTCGATCACTGTGCTGCTGATCGATTTTTTTTTGTCTTTTTTTTATTGTTCCCGATTTGATTGTTTTCTTGAACGTTCGTTTTTTTCTGCTTTCCTTTGTTGTTTTACTTGCAAAAAAAAAAAAAAAAATAAAAAAAATGCTTGTGATCGTGTAGAAATTGTTACGTACTTGTAAAGTGCAAATCGAAGATACTCATTCACTTTTATTGAGAAATATTTTAAATAGTGTAATATCAGCCAGTGTTGCCATAGAATTTTTTTTTTTCAATAATTGTCATTGGCACTAGCGGATATAGAAGGAGTTTATGATAAGGAGTGAGATCGAAAAAATCTTAACATATATAAAATTCAATAATTTTTAAACGGTTGACCTTAGAGTTTTGATTTTTTTTTTATTTAATTGATAATATTTTACAAATTACAGAAAAATATAACTTTTATAGTTCTAAACACTTTTTATGAACTCGTAGACCTTTATTGGTAAGCCTCCCATTACAGATTTGATAGTTGTTTCAGACACCTTTTTAGAACAGTTTGCCCATCTCCTTTTAAAATCTTCGATATTTTGGGACAGCTTTTTTTGTGCTCTCTAAGTTTCTTTTCACAAAAGTCCAGTATCTCTCCACTGGTCTTAACTCCGGACAATTTGGGGGATTGACCTTTCTTGGTACAAAAACTATGTTATTGCTTTAGTACCACTCCAGAGCTTTCTTGCCGTAGTGACATGATGCCAAATCGGGCCAAAAATATGTGGACACATTGTGCTCTCTTATGAAAGGAAGAAGTCTTTTTTTTCAAACATTCTTTGATGTATATTTCGGTATTTATAGAGCCCACTGTAACAAATGACTTGCTTTTTTTGCCGCTTCTTTTACCAGGAATTTTTTAGGAAATTTTGTCTACTTTTGGATTCTAAATTGTTCTTCGACATTTCCTCGAGCTCGAGCATCAGCAACATAAAAATTTTAACCCGGAAGCTGCGTAAAATCTGTCAGTACATACGTTTCGTCGTCCATTAGACAACATGAATATTTTTGTATGAAATTCGATTTTAATTTCCGAGCCCTACTTTTGGCGTCTAAATTTTTTGCAGCATTCCTGTCTGGAACTTTTTGGACTTTGTATGTTTTGAAACCTGCATTGGCTTTAACTTTTCGCATTCGCACCAAATAGTCAGAGCACTGGGCTAACCGGGCAGCTTTTCTACCAGTATGTGTTTGGAGATCTTTTCAATATGCTTTCTATTTTCTTGGCTTTCCCAATATCATGTGGTCATTGTTTTCTTCCCGAACCAGGTTTCCTATCGATGGTGAAATTCTCCTGAAACTGTTTAATAACATTGGAAACAGTTTGACAGCAGACCTTTAATTCTTTGGCTAATTTTTTGTAGGACCAATTTGGATTTTTTGGAAAATTTTTAATAATTTTAAGACGTTCTTCTTTTTCTTCACTCATTTTGATCAAACTCACAATAAATCAACATGTTTGTTATTAAAAATAACAACTGACATATTTTTCAGAGATAACTAGATCAAAGAACTTTTTAAATTTTACACCAAAAAAAAAAGATTTTTTCAATCTCACTCCTTGTTTATCCGGTATTCGATTACTTATATTCCTCTTATCTTTTTTTTAACATTCTTCTGATCTGATACTCTGATATCCTTCAGGTATTTTTCAAATATTCTCTTGATATTCCCTGACACTCTTTTAATGCACTTTTAATATTCTTTACATATTCTTTTGATATTCTTCTCGTATTCTTTTAACATTCTTTGTATTCTCTTCCCATGCTCTTCTGATATTCTTATATTGTTTTTCTGATGTTTTTAAGAAATATTGTTTTGATACTGTTCTGATATTTTTACAATATTCTTTTGATAATATTCTGACATTCTTCTAATATTCTTTTAATTATGCTTTTAATATCTTTCAAATATATTCTTCAAATATTTTCTTGAAATAATTTTAATATTCTTCTGGTATTTTTCTGAAATACTCTTCCGGCATTCTTTTGATATTATTCTGATATTATTCCAATATTCTTTTGACATTCTTGTCTTGCCTTGTCATTTTTGTTTTATTTTTATGATATTCTTCTGTTTTTTTTTTTTTCAAATATTCCTCTGATATTCTGTTGATATCTTCTGGCATTCTTCTGATGTCCTTCTGATATTCTTTCGATAAATTGTTTGATATTTTTCTAATATTCTTCTTTGATATTTTTTTTCTTATTCTTTTATTTATAATTTTCCGATTGATATTTTTACGATTATCTCTTAATATTTATACGATATTATCTAACATTCTTTTGATATTTTTAGATATTCTTCGGACATTCTTCTGATATATTTTTTGATTATAGTGGACAAATATTATTCTCTTGGTCTCCTCCTGATCTCCTAATATTCTTCTGATATTCTTGACATTCTTCAGATATTTATATCAGTTTTTTCTGATATTCTTTTGATATCTAGTCTTTAAATGTTCTTTTAGAGTCATTTTGATATTCTTCTGGTATTTTTCTAATATATTCTTCTGTTATTCTTTTAATATTCTTCTGTTATTCTTTTAATATTCTTCTGGCGTTCTTCTGATATTCTTTTGATATTCTTTTTTATAACTTTCTAATATTCTTCTTTGGATATTATATCGTTATTTTCTTCTAATAATCTTCTGATATTTTTCAGATATTTTCTAACATTTTTTTTTTGATTTTTTTAATTTTTTTTAAATATTCTTTTGATACTATTATTTTTTTCATATGTGGTAATTCTGGTTTTCTAAATATTCTGACATTTGTCTGATATTTTTCTACTATTCTTTTTTCTTTTCTTTTTTCTACTATCCCTCTTATCTTCTAATATTCTTCTGACATTCTTCTGATACTCATGATATTCATTTGATGTCTACGAAAAATATTCTTCAAATATTCACTAGAAATTATTTTGATATTCTTCTGGCTTTTTTCAAATATTTTTCTGATATTCTATTGATATTTTTCTGATTTTCTTCTGATAGTCTTTTAATATATTTTCTAAAATATTCTTCCGATATCCTTTTGATATTCTTTTGATATTTTTCTGGTATTGAACTGATATTCTTCTGATATTTTCTGATATTTTTTTGATAAATTTTTTTATTGTTTTACATTGTTATTTTCTTCTAACATTCTTCTGATATTTTTTTGGGTTTTTCTAATAGTTGACATTTTTTGGGGTGTGGGGGTGTTTATCCCCAATGCCATTACACATTTCGATCCGCTGGCAGCTATCTTAATTTTTACAATCTCCAATAATTACTTTGTCAAAGTCTTGTCTTTGTAAACCTTGATACTTTTGATCTTTTATCACCAATAGGTAAAGATCATTCGATCTTGTTTTGAGAAACCGTAGGCCAGTGTCCATTCACATGAATTTATATAAGACGATATTCATTATACGTAGGCTGACCATCCGTGCAAAAATGAGTAGGAATTTCTTGGTTTTATGGACTATTTCTTGTTCTCCTGTTCAACGCTTTAAATTCCTAATTTTCAAATAAAAAAATTTAAATGTTTACGAGCTAATAATTCAGAAATTGTTGGTACACATATTTTGGATACGTTTTATTTGCCACTTGCTTCTAGTTATATATAACTAGCAGCGATAATTATATGAAAAAACATCCATTCACATGAATTTATATGAGACGATATTCATTATACGTAGGCTGACCATACGTGCAAAAAAAAGAGTAGGAATTTCTTGGTTTTGTGGACTATTTCTTATTCTCCGGATCAACGCTTCGAATACTTAATTTTCAAATAAAAAAAATTTAAATGTTTACGAGTTGAGAATTCGTGGATTATTGGTATACATATTTTAGTTGCGTTTTATTTGCCACTCGCTTATAGTTATGTATAACTAGCAGCGATAATTGTATGAGAAAACAATAATAACTTATCAGTATAATTTTTTATAAAAAATCAAAATAATTTATTTATAGGCCTTTTTTTTTTTTTTTGTTAAAACTCCATTTGAGAGGCTGAGAGGAAAAGTGGTATAACTTCTACGTTCAGAAAAAAGTGGAATAATTTTACTTAAGAGCAAAAGCAAAACGAAATATGTTCAGAGCAAAAGTGAAACGAAATATGTTCAGAGCGAAAATGGAATAAATCACTATGCTGTTCTTGCTCTGAAAGAATTGTTATACCATTTTTGCTCTTACTTTTAAGGCGTTTCATTTTCACTCTAAACCGTATTACTTATGACATTCGTGCACTGACACTCTAAATTATTTCACTTTCGCTCTTATATAAATTTTAGCTCGCTTTTCCTCTCAGCCTGTCGTTTATTAATGCAATCTGTTGCGAAACATTCAGCATATCTTATGAAAGTATAAATTTTAACATGTAGAACTGTAACCATTGTTGCAGTTCTTTCTCTATTTCATCTTAAACCTAAAATTATACAAACTTAAGTTCAGTCAGTAGTAGTTTGACAGATCTTATGAGGTTAATATACGCTCTGTTTGGTCAGACGGTAAAAATTTTTTAAGTCTACGAGCTGTCACTATCGGTTGTAATAAGGCTGACGCCGAGTTGTTTGGGTGCAATTCAATTCGGTTTGAGTATCTGGTGCTGAAGCTTCTTATTTCATCATAAACAGAGGGGATTTTTAGGTCGTGGTGAATTATATCATTACTATTATACCATGGAGCGTTTAGAATTGACCGCAGTACTTTGGATTGAAACTTTTGCAGTATGTCAATGTTTGTTTTAGCCGCAGAACCCCATAATTCGATTCCATATGTCCAGATAGTTTTGAGAACGGACTTGTATATAAGTAATTTGTTGTCCACTGTTAATTTTGAATTGCGAGCAATAAGCCAGTGTAGCGAGGTCAATTTTATGTTGCTTCCAAGTTGCTTCATTTTAGTCCAGTTTTGTTACTGCCAGTTGAGTGTACGATCAATATACAAGCCAAGATATTTGGCATATTCTGCTTGAGTTAATGGATTTATTAAGAAAGATTACTATTGGACAGTTTTTCTTCCTAAGAGTGTAGGTGACTTGCACGGATTCGTCATTTGTTAAGCTATTTTTCAATTGAAATCAGATGCTCTTTATAGACATTTTTCGCTTTTTATAAAAAATTCCTGTTTTCAGTATAAACTTCTTGCTCTCTCCAACTAAGATTTTACCCCTACCTCTAAAAATCCTGGATACAATATTGAAATTAATACTGATTCTAGTAGAACTAGTTAATAACTAATTGTATAACTAATTCTTGAATAATATAAATCGATAAATGCCGGTAACTCTGTATTGACTGCTATTACGATAAAGCAACACATATTTATATCTAAACTTATAACTTGTGTCATTCTTCAATCTCACTCGCTGGCTCTCACTTGCACTATAATTTGCATACGATCGTCATTCAGTCAGTCAGTTATTCAGTCGATCAGTCATCAATATCATGTGAGGCGGTAAATTCAATTTTGCGGTTTTCCTGTATTTGCTCATTGAACATGTGCACCTATGCATATCATAAAAATAGTTTTTTTTTTTTGTTTTTTGTTCCATAGTTGCATTTATTTAAGTATAAAATAGTTGCATATATAAAATTAAAGCAAATCTGTTTCCTTTTTTATGCAAACGATTCGATTTATTTTTTCTTTTCAATTATTTCTCAACACATACACGTTTTCTCTACATTCAGAGACAAATACAAGTTTGGATGACATTTATGATTGAAGTATTGAAATATTGGTTGAAAAAAAAAAGAAAAAAAAACGAAATGTGCTCCTCAAAACCTCAAAAAGTTAATGAGTTTTTTTTTTAATAGAAAAAAATATATATTAATTCATTTCACATTTGTTGCTGCTGCTGCTGCTGCTATGGTATATAAAACAAGATCATATATAAATGAATATATGTATACATACATAAGGCATATACCTATACCTTTGTATACCTATATGTATCTTTGCATGATTAGGGTTAAAGCTTATAAGTAAATTTGCTTAGTCAGTCACATGATTGACAGATAATATGAAATATTTAAATTTTTTTTTATGAATTAAACACTTACACGCTTCATAAGCAATTATTTTTTGGGCTTTGTTTTTTTTTTTTTTTTTGCTCCTTTCTATATATTTACTTACAACTACCTGCATATAAATTAAAAGATTTTAAAATGTTGATAACTCACAATCATCAATTTGACAAGATCATTTATTTTAAGACATTTATTTTGAGGCGTTAATATGACAGTTTTACATGAAACAGACATGACAAAGTTAGACAAATATTTCGTTTCTAGGGTCGATACATACATATATCTAATTCAGAAAAAAAAAATAATACAGAAGTTCTTTTAGATTTCCACACAATCGTTTCCGATATACGTTTACTGACATGTATGTATGTAGTTCAAAAGCTAAAAGCTTTTTTAACAATCTTAAAGATCAGGTGAAAGTTTGACAGTTTTCATATGCCATAATTATTTGATATGGCGCCAAATTTGATTTTACTAGGTAGGTATTTTTTAGGTAAAGGTATTTCGTGATTATGAATGAATTGAAAAAAAAAAAAGTTGAGTTGATCTCAATAATGTTTGCTGGCATGCATGCATTATAAATATATATGAGTTCATTAATGGAAATTAAGCTACTTGAATATATCTTTATATACTTATATGTAGTTATAATCGTAGAGTTTTGTGTGTATGTTTGTAATCGTGTGACGACTTGACCGATTGAAGTCATATTTCCAGAATATGTTTCATTTGATGAAAACATAAATATTCAGAAAGGCTTTTTGGAAAGTAGGCGTGGCACCTCCCATTCAATCTTGATAATTATTTGGGTATATCTCAAGGATCAGTTATATCTCATTACTGAACTTTGGTACCAAAACGTGAATTAACATTGCCATGCTATAGCAAAAATATAGGTGGGGTTGACAAAAGAGGTGTGGCATCTTCCATACAACCGGAATTTTTATAACGAGATATCTTAAATCATTTATGGCACGATACTAAGATTTACTTAGTATTATTTGTCATTACCGGATTTAAAAAATGCTTTCAGTTTCTTGGATTATTTCCACTACTATTTTCTACTACTTTTTAACTTCTTTTTTCTACAATTTCTTCGTATTTTCTGCTATTTCTTCTACTAATATTTTCCACAACTATTTCACTCCTTTTTTCTACTAATTTTTTACTACATTTTTTCTGTAATTTCTTCCCATTTTCTACTACTACTACTACTACTATTTTCTACTACTTTTTACTACTATTTTCTACAACTTTTTTACTGCTTTTTCTACTGTTATTCTTCACTATTGTTTCTACTACTATTTTCTACTCCATTTGTACGATTTTTTACTACTACATTTTACTATTTTCCTATTACTTTTAATGCTACTTTTTTTTCTTCCATTTCTACCACTTTTTTACAACACTTTCTAATATTATTTTCTATTCTTTTTACTACTAACTTTTCCACTACTATTTCTATTACTTTTTTCATTTCTTTTTCTACTACTTTATACAATATCTCATATCTAGCTATGTTAAAATCCGATAGGTGGCAGTATCATCAGCCGATATGGCTTTGTTTTTGTCGAAGGTCACTCGCTGATGCGCCTAACGGTTTTTTTTTTTTTGTTTTTTGTAAATATCCACTATGTTCCTTGCTATCTGACTTCAGTTTTCCAACATACTAACCACTAGACTACGGCGATCACAAGACTCTTTTTCCAGTTGAGAGAATTCTGTGCTGACTTCCCATACATTAAAGCTAATTCTACGTACCCTACTTATCATTATTCTGCGGTTCGCTGATACTAAGTCGTGATAAAAAGAGCGACGAAAAGAGCTTTCTCTCATTGAAAGCACGAAAGCTTTCTTGGTTTTCACTATGTCAAATTCAATCAAATTTTCCAGTATGTTGGCAAATTCCATATAGGAAATTCTCTCTTTCTCTCTCTTTGACAAGGAATATGACATAATGAAAAAAAAAACATAAAAATTAGTTTCACTGGATCAAAGCTTCGGCGCTTTGGAAGCTTTCAGACTTGCTTTTATATTGAAATCTCTTAATTTGCCAATAAAAATTAAAAGCTTTAAAGTTGATTTCGAGCGAACCAGAGCTTTTCGAGTGTGGTTTATTTTTTTAACTCGCTGTGCCGCATTCTACTATATGCTTGCAAAACATTTTGAAGTTTTCATATGAATTGCAACGAAAGGTAGAAGTTTGCTTCACTATTTTACGTTATTTATCCACCACTTTCTGATTATAAATGTGAATTAATCGATCGAGTCACATACTTTTTTTTCTACTCTTTCATTCTCTCAGAAAGATAGTTTTCTTCAGTGCGATAATTTTTTTTCTCCTATGTTGCATAACAATTAAAATTAAGTTATCTCAGTACAAGAATGCGGTGCATTTTTCTTATACTCTCAATTTCAGAGAGTCTATTAATCTGCCTAAAAGCTTCTAAGGTTGTGCTTTGATTCTTGAGCTTTCATGATTGAGCTTTAATGCTTACTCTTATATTAGAAGAGCTTAATGCGCACATACTTAAATATCTCTCACATCATTCACCGTTCTGTTTTCATCACATCTCTCTCTCTCTCTCTCTTTCTTTCTTTCCTCATCTCATTATAAGCAATACATTTAATTTCTTCATTTCCCATCAACAACTCATCATCAATAAGAAAAATCGTGATCACATGTTTTGTTGTGTTTGCCAAAATCAGAATCAGTTCCATGTTGCCAATAAAATTTGTTTTCTTCGTTTTATTTCTTTAGTTTAGAGGTTTTCTTTTCTTGAACAAAAACAAAACAAAATCATCCTCAATTTCACAATACAAAAGCTCAACAGACAAAACTACATACCTAGATATTTGTATTGTTATTTCTTTTCTCTTCTTTTTTGTTTTTTGGTTTTTGGTATTGCCAATGATTTTATTTTTTTTTTTTTACCCAAAACAAAAATCATCCTTATCGCATATGCAAGATCTGCAAGTTTCATTTTCGTAAGCATGCCGACGAAATTACAATATAGTACCAAATGAAACTACATACAAAAAACCGCCATCCATATACCACGTTATTTGCCAAAATGATAAGAATCTGTTTTGCTATTTATAAGACCAGAGCAGAGTTAACTAAGTAAGCAAAAGCAAGCAAACCCCACTCTGTATATGAACCTAGTATACAGAGTAAGGTGGAGTAGTAGAAGGAGTATGTATGTATGAGGTTTAACCCCCTCTCTCTCTCTCTCCGTCTCTATAATCTCAATCTTCTATCCCTTTTCACATCAACACACCACACAATATAAGTCAATCGTGTGGGTGTGATTAACTGATTTGTTCACAATATTTTGGTTTAAACGTGATTTGCGATTTGCAACAATTTCGAATTTCAAATCGTATACAAAACAAGTACAAAAAAAAATCAAATAGCTAAATCCTTTATCGATTCGATGATTTCAAAAATGCAATTCGTTTCGGTCAAAATGAAAAAAAAAATTTAAAAAAAAATGAAAACAAAAATAGTAACTTCTTTTCTCTAAATAATAACTAAATTCTGTGAACTAAAAAACACGACAACGAACGCGACGGACGATCGACGTCTATAAGTCTACCACAAATATGTAGATGTATTTGTAATTTTATTTTTATTTTTTTGTTTGTTGCTAGTTTTTGAACTTCTTTCACTACTTCGTTACTTACAATCTTTTGTTTTGTTTATTTGCTTGGCTTAAATTCGCGCATATACCAAGAAGACAAGACAAGAGAAGGTCTTTGGTACCAAAGTGACCTTAATAAAATCATAATAAAAGAATTAAACATGAAATTATTATTATTATTTACTTATTTATTTAAATTTGTTAAGATCAGTAAGTTGCAACCTGGTTGGAAAGATCTATGCCATCTATGGAAATATCTTTAAATAAAATGTTTGTTGTTTTGCTTACTTTAAAGTTAATTAATTGCGGTGGTTTGATTTGACTTTGAGACTTGCTTGAAAATAACATTTCACGATTTTTTTCTTTTCTTATATTTCTGAAATTAAAGACACTTAAGGCGAATTCACAGACCGAATGTCGCCCTCTCTTTTCTTTTTTTTTTTAATATGAAGTTTTTACGCTCTCAATTTAAGAGAGCTTTTAGTCCAAAGCTCGCTCACTTTTTTGCTTAAAAATGATTTGCTTCGATTTCATCAAAACAGTTGCTTAAAAGCTCTCTCACTTTTCCTTGAGATCAAAAACTCAAGTAAAAAATACATACAACCAAGCAGAGAGTCGACTTCTCGCCCTATTTTTTCATGTGCTTTACTGAGAGAGCGGACTTAAATGCCTCTGCTTGATTGCACATGGCGGAGCTTTCGTCTCTTGTATTAGATATGTATGTATACTAAGTTGTATTCGTGCCGATAAGTGTAGAGAGTATCAACAGAAGAAAAGCAACAACAAAATAGGGAGAAAAAGACTGCAAAAACTTCAGCAGAGTTTGTTTTAAATGTTTTCCAATAATTTTCAAATAAACAACAAAGTGCCTGAGCAGATAATTTTTTTTATATGAAGTTTGTACGCTCTCAATTTAAGAAAGTCTTGAGTTGAAAGCTCTCCCACTTTTTTGCTTGGAAAAAATTTGCTTCGATATCATCAAAATAACTGTTTACAAGTCTCTCTCACTTTTCCGTGAGATTAAAAATCTCCTCTCTTCGCCCTCAGAATTTTTCGACTACTTAGCAAGAGAGTTGTTATAAGAACAGTTTTTTTCGAATTCTTGGGACTATTCATAAATTTTTGGATACTATAATATGGCGAAAAAAAAACCAGAGAATCTTTTCTTCACTGAAGTGCTGCAATATATTCCGAAAGTCAAAATTAATCAATTTCGGCCTAATTAGAGTTAGAATTGAAGGTGGACTGGACTAAACCAAAGCACTTAGTCTCGTAGACCAGTGGAAAAAAAGTACTTGATCTCATCATCCAAGTACCAACCGGATCCAGTACCGTTTGTGGTTTTGGATTCATCGGTATAGAAGACATGACAGAGACCCTGGAGTACGACCTCTGGACTTAACCATTGATCACGTTCTAGGAACCTGACATAATATCTACTTTCGAAGGGGATACAAGACACATCGGCCTAATTACTTTTTGCCATGGCGACTACACACGTCTGCGCTGGTGCATTGTCATGGTGGAAGAGTACATTTTTTCTACGCCAAATGCGGTCATTTTTGCTTCAAATCAATGTCGAATCTGTCCAATAACTGCAAATAATATTCGCGGGTGATTGTTTTACTCTTTTCAAGGTAATCGATGAGAATGACATCGCGTGCATCCCTAAAAAACTGTCGCCATAACCTTGTTGGCCGACAAACCCAACCTTGGAGTGCGGTCACTTGGAGAAATCCACTACTTTGACTGTTCTTTGGTCTCTGGTGTGTTGTGATAGATTCATGTTTCATCCACGGTTGGGTCACACAACTGCGCTCACGGTCGAGTGTTAACAATCGCGGCATCTATCACACGGTTAGCTTTTTCAAGTCCAAATATTCATGTAAAATGTGATGTACTCACTCAATTGAAATGCCTACAGCCTCAGCCACCTCAGGCATTTTCATTCTCCGATCATTCAATATCATTCCATGGATTTTATCGACGATTTCTGGCGTGACTACCTCTTTTGGGCGACCTAAACGTTCGGCGTCATTTGTGCTGATACGACCACAATGGAATTCAGTAATCCACTTATTAGCCATTTAAGTTGATGGTGTAGAGCCTTCATGGTATTTATCAAGCCTTTCTTTGGTTTCGGTGTTGGTTTTTTTACGGAAAAAAATAATGCTTGATGAGCAAACAAAATTCAATTTTTTCGATGTTTGTCAAAATTCACAAAGTTGTCTGCGTCTGGCTATCAAACACACACTAAATAGCGCAGCTTGCTTAAAATTTCATAGTAATCTATTAGCAGATGGTAGTTGACAGTAGCAGTGTTGTATTTAAAGTTACCATGCGGGAAATTAAACAAGTCACTGAACACTATCAAACTGCCCTCGTAGTTCTTGATGATTTTTTGTTCAATATTTACTGTCATTTCATTTCATAAAGTCACAGATTTTTAAAGGATATTCTGTTGAAAATATAGAACGCTGGAGAGATCTTTGATGTGAAAAACCTTGCACTTTTGTCGTTGAAATCTTTCGGTCTTCCCCATAGATTTCTTTTTTAGAAGCCCATTTTTGCTTATGAGACTAAAGTGAATGATAAATTTCTTCTATGACTCCATCATTTTTTGAGATATTGATCGTAAGAATTTCCTTTATGATCTAAGTATGTATGCACTGCTTCAAGTATGGCACACATAAATGTTTGCAACAACCTGTGGCAAACATGTTTCAATGTGTCATACATTCCACATGAATACAAATTGAGATTATCAGTAAAACATGTGGCGCATGTAACTCTATAATTTGCATTCAAAATGCAGAACCACCACAGCGATCAGCAGAGGTGCTGAATGCAATACACACACATCACATTACATTACAATGCGGCAGGGTGTGGATGAGAGCATAAATGATTGCTGATTGCAAAAAAAACAATAGAAAAATTCCTTAAATGCCTCAAACTGAGAAACTGAGGACAAAATTAAAACATTATCAGATGCGAGCGATTAAATGCAAGCGATAACCTATACGACGAGTGACTTGACTTGTGTGGCGGTGTGTGTTGTACGAGAGTAAGGTGCAGTCACAGGTGAAGTTGAAAATTTTATTTAAGTTATTATGTGTGTGGATGGAAGATTAAAGGAGAAAAAGTGGGTTACATATAGAAAGATTTAATTAAAAAAAAACTTCAAGAAGTTAAGAGGTCTGGACTCTCTCAAGTATACAGATTAATTATGACTTTCATTCTGTATATTACTTTAATCTAATGATTTTCTCTTTTCCTTCTTTCATTTCAAGTGCCCCGCCCCAAAGGCCAACATTCCGCACCGCGTGGCGGCCCACCACGCTCTTGGACCAATACCGAACTCACTGATGCACTGCAGCATGTCTGGAACAAGAAAATGACAACTTCACAAGCATCACGGGTCTTTGGCATACCCTACAATTCGCTGCTAATGTATGTACGTGGTAAATATGGGAAAAGTTTAAAACTTGAACAGCTACGACGGGATTGCATAAGTGGTCCACCTCTCGAGCTACTGCAGATGGGCATTAGTGGTGGTTCATCGAAAAAGAATAGCAAAAGCGGTGGCGGTGGTGGCGGTGGTGGCGGCGGCGATTCGAAAAATCAAAAAGATCATCACAACATCAATGAGCTCAATAGCATTAACGCTGAAATGCTTGAAATGGGAATACCATTACCAGGCGGTCCGGGAAGTGGCGGCCCAGGCGGCCCTCGCAGTACTAGCTCCGAGCCCGATCTATTGGGAGGACCCAGTTCATTATTCAATCCATTCCCGCCTGGTTTTTATCCCGATTTTCCCGGTGCTTTTCCGGGATTACCATTAAGTATGCTGAATCTATTGCCACCAGCGGAACGACATCAGCATGCAGCAGCAGCTGCAGCGATGCATCAGCACATGAGCAATATGGATGAAGATTGTAAATCAGATCGTTCGAAGCATTCATCATCATTGGATGAGGAATTTATGAGTGGTGGAGGAGGCAGACCAGGTCCACCAACAACGCCACCTTTATCAGCAGCAATGCAACCACTAGCGCTCAATCTTGATCATAACGAACAACGACGCAATTCTAGTAGTGCTAGTGGTGGTGGTGGTGCTTCTGCTGGTGAGCTAGGTTCTGTTGGTGGCGGTGCATTGTCATCAGGTCCACCACCAACATCCACATCAACACCAACAGCGACATCAACTTCAGCGGCAACGGCGCAACTAAATGGTTCTGTGCAAGATTGAAATTTCTGGCGGGATTGGGCAGCCAATCCCATGTTTTTCCCGCCAAATGATAATTACGATTTAGAAGAGGCTATGAATAACAGCGGCATGAGTTGTGGTGTTGGTGTTGGTATTAATGTTGTTGGTGGCAATAACCGTCATCATCAGCATCATCATCATCATGATAGTATTGCCAGATCAACGACATTAGCAGCAGCCGCCGCTGCAGCTTCAACAAATCCCTTTAGGGAATTTAATCAAAATTTATATATAACTAGGCGTAAACTGAAGCGTTATCGACAGCGACGACGTAAAAGTTTCGATGTTAATCGCAATAATGGTAGCGGCATCGATGTTAGTGGTGGTGGTGGTGAAGGCCTCAGAACAGCCACTATGCTCGGTGGAGCAGCTAGTGGTAGTGCTGGTGGCATGTCCCTGGAGCATCATGCATTTTTATCATTACAAATACCGCCGCCACCGCCGTTGCCGCTGTCGTTGCCGCCTGCGGTTATACGCACTTAGTTTAAATTTAATTATAACTTAATTATTCCAGTTTAAATGTAAAAATTAAATAAATCTTAATTATTAATTAATTAGTAAAGCATAAAGATAAATATATAACTATGAAAATAAATAAAAAAAATTCTATAGTTATAGCGTCAAACTCTGAATGTCGATTTGAAATTTTTAATGCAATATTTTCAAGTATTTTTTAGTATTAAAGAAAATTTGATAATCATTTTTTTTTTAAATTTTAATTAAAATTATTTTTTTTTAATCTAACAACAAAATGACAAATAATTTTATTTTTAATATTATTTAAATTAATAACAAAACAACGATTTATTTTATAATTATGTATTTATAAAAATTTATTTACATTTTTTTTTTTACAATTGTAAGTACATATAAAATTTTATAAATTTTATTATTGGTGCTTTTAGTTCCTATTCTGTTACAAAGAAAAGTATGTAAGCAACAATAGCAAAAACAAACTAAATTATTCTCAAATATATCCTTGGGCAGACTACTGCTACACCCTTTAAATAACACATTAAATTTTTTATTTACATATTTTTTTTTGGGTGTATAAAAGAGATCAGTTTTAACTCAATAGTCAACACAAACGTCATAGTTAAGGGTTAAGCCTACAGCGCTTACTCAGAGCTTATAAAAAAGCTCCCAAATGGCGATAAATCGCCCAATCTGGCAACACTGGTTTAAAGTATACAATTCAAATATTAGAGCTTTTTCTCTCTCTCTTTCTCGATCTCCCGGTTGAATAAATGAACAGTGAAGGCTAATTAATAAGCCAATAATGTTTTTTATTGTTAGCATCGAGTTTTTGACACATTTTTTAATGCGATGAACAGAGAAGATAATTCTAAGCACGAAAAATTTGTTAAGTTTTTAGAACTGTAAAATATGTAAAATAAAAAAAAAAAATAATTACAGAATAAACAAGCCGGAATATGTAAGAAATTAAAAATTTATCAATGTTTAGTAATGTGCTTACTTTTTATTGCAACTGAAAAAAAAAACAATTCAAAACCATATGTTGTTTTAATTTTTCAAATAAAAAATGTCTGCGTCTATAGATGAGAAAATTTCGGTAAGAATTTAGAAAAAATTCGCTCAATCTAAGTCGACGTTACCGTACATAATTTAACAATTTCAGTTGGTGAAAGTTGTTTGTTGCCTTTTTTTTACCTGGTACTTGGCAAACTAAAATCTCGCATGTTCGATGTAAAATAGCTGTAAAATTAATATAAACTTTTTAATTTGATGCAAAATAAACCTTTAAAGAAAAAAAAAAGTAGATATTTGTGGAGGATGGATAAATAATTGTTACAAAATATTTGAAATATTCCAAAAAACAAAAAATATGCAAAATAAGCAAGCAAGCTCAAAATATGCATGCATCTTGAAAATGTTTAGAATTATCTTCTCTGATGATGAATGTGAACTAAAGTGGGCAATAACGACAATGCCGAAATTAGTAGTATATTTGGTATATTTTTAAATGATAAAAATGACAAGTCACAATCACAATATTTTATTTTTAGAGAATTTGTCAAAGAAGGCTAGTAGAATGTTGGTTGGGTCTTTTTTCAATCCATACATGTGATTTAATTGCTTGATTTGACCGATAAGTTTTCGACGTCTTTACTCACAAATACATCATGTCAATGTAAGAATATACTTAAAAGAAAGTTCACACATTTTCGCATTACAAATAAATTGGCACCACAAAATTTAAACCAGCTTTCCAACGCTGAACACACTAAGTATATCGATTCCCCAGCCTTCTTTAGACACAGTCTAATCGAATTATCCTCCAGAAGATTCATTTTGTTCAGATAATACTTAAAATTGTCGTGTTCAGCCATCAATTCAGTAAGTGACCAAAGAGTGTTCCATTCAAGACCGAGAACCATTCAATGGTTATGATAGCAAGAGGTACTTTTAATGTTGCCTAATGATAATGTCGAGATTATTTTGTTATTGGCTGACAGTGTTTGACAAAAATGGAAAAATTGAGTATAGTTCTCCTCGGATTAACTGAATGTCAAGTTTGGTTATGATTCAAGGAAGAGAATTGTTCAAAATCGGGTAATACATTCGAATTTTGAACGAAAACTAGCAACTAGTTCTGATTTATAATTTTCGAACGCCGCAATGATAGAGCCAATCATTGCGAATGAAATGAAAATTATATCCATTTTCAAACTATTAGTTCATACGTGAAATAGTCCCGTCTTAACCAAGTTTTTCACATAGATTAAGTAAGTCTTAAATCGCTTTTTGAGAACTTGCAAATAGTCTAAAAAATCTAGACATAGTATATTTTTGTCCAACAATGTTAATTGTACATATCGCTCATTTACTAAAAGACTGTCATAACTCAAAAAACACGATTTTGCAGAAAATTCGTTTAAAGTTTTCAACTGACTCCCACTTTGCAGAAAAAAGAAGAAATCTTAAAGTTCTCAAGCGCAGAGTATACAAGATATTAATATGAAATTTTTATACAATATGAAGCGTGACATAATGAATAATTCTGCATCATTAGCTCAAAAATCGTGTTTTTTGACTTATGACAGTCTTTTAGTAAATGAGCGATATACTCGTATAGCTACTTTAACCCAGTAATGCCTAGCGGTGCCATATGGCACCTTGTCGCTGAGCCGTTCCTGAGCTAGGCTCAAAAACAATTTTTTTTTTCTCAAGTTACTTTACTGATCTATCTACTTTGGTTCCCGCTCGTCCTTAATGGGCTAAACGATCAGTTAAAGCTAATATATAAACAGTGATAGGCAAAAATTAATACCCAGAATTTTAAGAACATATATATGAAAAATAATTATTTTCAGAATATTTTAAAGCTATTAATTTTCAAAGAATGCATTATTGTTTTGAGGATCGCGACCCATACATAGAAAACACAGATACAGATTTTTGTACTTTTTGTAAGTTGAAAAAATATACCTTTCACTTTCTTCTTCCTCTCTACTTCTCTGCAATTACCGATTCCAATGCTCGCTAGTGAAAAGTTTTTGTGTTTGACAATGAGATGCCAATGCTCTCAAACGAAAAGGTTTCAAGTAAGGATGTGAATTTGTGAACCCTTGATCAAAACGCTTTTAAGCTTCCCATAGGTAAAACATTGAAATGCTATACTCTTTTAAGCTCTTTGCATAAAATCTCAAAATATTTTTTGAAAAGTTCGTTAAGTTTTATAGTTATATTTAATTTTTTGAATACTTTCTTTAAAAATAACTTTTTTTGGCCACCACTGTACATATTTAGATTTGAATGCTCAGTAGCAAGAAAAGCTTTAAGCTTTCATAAGCATCTCTGCTATAAAAAAAAATACATATTTTATGAGACTCTCTCTCTCTCTCTGTCACACTCTCTCTATTCCGCACTTTTTTGAAGGCCGCTATACAAAGTGTGCTTTTTTGACACCCACTTTCCTCCATTTTTTTTTTTTTTTTTTTGAGAGAAACTCTTTTTTTTCTCTCTTAGTTTTATGAGTTTACTATATTTTCTCAAATAAATACCAAATCAAAATCTTAAATCTAAAAATTGGGGAAAAAGTGTAAATAAAAATTAAAAATAATTGGATTTTGAAAATTAAAAGAAAGAAACAAAAGAATCCAATTATTTAAAAAAAAAAACAAAATTTATTAAAAACAAAACAAATAAATAAAATTATTATTGTAGTATTATAACTGTACCAAAATTTTTAAATAAAAAACATAAAACTAAGAAAATTAAATATGTATTAAAATTAACACACACAACAAAATATATTAATTATAAGTAGTAAGAATTTGTTTTTGTAAAAATATTTGTTATTAAGAAAAAGAAAAAAATTTAAATTAAAAACAAACTATAAACACTTAAATTTATACATTAGCATAAAATTATTAATTATTATTGTGCAAAAAAAAAAAAAAAAAATTTCTATTTGTATTATTTCAATTATTATTAATATATAGTTCAAAGAAAAAAATATTTCTCTTTAGTTTTTAATTCAGTTGTTACCAATTTTTAGGACTAAAAACTCTAAAACGTTTACTTTACACAAGTAAGAATATTTTTTTTTTTAATTGCAAATAAACTCTTTTTTGTCAAATTTAAAAAAAAAATTTCTTTTTTATTTATTTATTTTTATTAACTTTGAAGATTTTGAATATTTTTTTTTTTTAAATATTTTCCAATTAATTTGCTCTCTCTATACGAAATTTGGCAAATGGGACATAATACTCGCATTTATAGCAGAATAAAAAGGAAAACAAAAATTAATTTTATAACTCTATATAATTAATTAAAAAGTTAGAAATTTATTTTTTATAAAAACAAAATACATACATACATACTTACATTGCATTATCAAGACTTCAAAAATTTTGAAATACGCCAACTCGAAACTGTTGGCATAACTACCAGATTTCCATTAGTTCAGTTCCCCAGTCCCTTTCGCTTGGGACAATGATCTCTGGTACGGGATCTAAAATCAAGCCGGGAGCTATACGGGACTGGGTAGGATGGGAGGAACAAGGGAAAGGGGATTGAACGATTTATTGTAGGCTTGGTCAAAATTCCAACGGTTGTAAAACCTTGTGAATTTTTCAAAGGAAACTTTAGTTATATCAACTATAATATTTGTTTTGAAAGAGTGCCCTCTAGCGGAGTTTTTTTAAAACGAGAAAGTGGCTGAAAAAGCCAAAAGTAAGTAGTGCTAAACGTTGTTTTATGAAATGATTTAACTTTCGGTAAGAGCTACGTTGTAAAAAAAAAAAATGCAAGATATTTGAACTTTTCTAGGTTTACGGCAGACCAAGATCCTTTCCTCTGATCCTTTGAATATTCATGGGAAATATAAGAACAACCTTTTTAAAGATTAAAACTAAGTAAGTTGTAGGCTTGCAGTTAAGCTGCTTTGAATAACTTTCTACAACTAATAAGGCTTGCTATTCTGATGGATTAATTTCAAAGGATACAAAAGAAACCTTAATTCAGAATATATGTATTTCTTTTCGTAAATACTCTCTATATGAGAATGTAATTCGAGGCAACCGGGACTGTAGTTTGCAACTCATTCACTAGGGCACTAAGATGTTGTTGTAGTGTTCCCTTCTTTATGGAATAATAACATATGAATAGCGTAAACCGAACTTTTCGTATACATTTATATTGAACCGAATTATATTTGTGCACAAAAGGACAGTTTTAAGTCGAATCCTAACGACGAACTAAAAAGCTTTTCTGGGGCAAAAGTTTTTCAAAATGTGATTGCTTATAACTTTTCAAAATCCTTCTATAGCCAAGCTGTTTATCATATACACTTGAACTATAATAAATCTGAAATTTCAGAGTCACTTTATAGCTGTTCTATTTTTGGAGAGCAATAGGTTGATGATTTTAATGTAGTTTTTATCCCTTATTCAAGTAAAATTTCATGATCTGTTTATTAGAAGTTTGATCTAAAATTTGGTGCGATTTCTGGTCTGAATTTGTTTCAAATTTTGGTGAACTTTGGTCTGAATTTTGATCGGATTTCTGATCTGTTTTTGTTATGAATTTGGTTTGTTTTTTGGCTCAATCTTGGTCTGATTTTTCATCCGTGTTTCGATGTGATTTTTGGACTAATGTTTTGTCTGATTTTCGGTCTGACTTTCGGTCTGATTTTTGTTCCAACTTTATATATGACATTTGCGCTTGTTTTCGAGTTTAATTTTCGAGCTCAATTTTGGTCTAATTTTTTATTCGTGTTTTGATCTAATTTGTGAGCAGAGTTTTTGTCTGATTTTTGGTCTGACTTTCGGTTTGACTTTTGTTTCGACATTATATCTGACTCTTTTTTCTTTTTTTTTTTGAGTTCAATCTTGCTCTAGTTTTTCACCCGTTTTTTGATCCGATTTTTGGGCTGAGTTTTTATTTGATTTTTGGTCTGATTTTCTGTCTGACTTTTGTTTCGACTTTATGTATATCTGATTTTTGTGCTTTTATTTGGATCTAAATTTTAGGGTCAATCTTGGTCTGAGTTTTTGGGCTTGTTTCGATGTGTTTTTTGGGCTAAGTTTATGTCTGATTTTTGGTCTGACTTTCGGTCTGACTTTTGTTCCGACTTTATATCTGACTTCTGTGCTTTTTCTTGGGGGGAAGGGGGAAGCTTGAATGTGGTTTGATTTTTTGTTTGACTTTGGATCTTACTTTGAATCTGACTTCTTATCTGACTTTTGATCTGACTTTTGATCTAATTTTTGGTTTGAATTTTTATCTGACTTTTGATCTGACTTTTTATCTGACTTTTAATGTGACTTTTGATCTAATTTTTGGTTTGGATTTTTATCTTACTTTTGATCTGACTTTTCATCTGACTTTTAATCTGACTTTTGATCTAATTTTTGGTTTGGATTTTTATCTGACTTTTGATCTGACTTGATTTGACTTTTGATCTGACTTTTTATCTGACTTTTAATCTGACTTTTGGTCTAATTTTTGGTTTGGATTTTTATCTTACTTTTGATCTGACTTTTGATCTGACTTTTGATCTGACTTTTTATCTGACTTTTAATCTAACTTTTGTTCTAATTTTTGGTTTGAATTTTTATCTGACTTTTGATCTGACTTTTTGTTTGACTTTATAATCTACTCTGGACCATCATAATACAAACAGAATTAGTTTACTTAGGTCCGTTAGAATTTTATAGAAGGATCAGCTTGTGACAGAATTTCCAGCAGCTTCGAGAATATTTATACAATCAAAATTGTGTGTTTTAAAGTTGATGACAGATTCATGTTGATTTACAAGACCCGAGGAATTCCTTGAAAATTTTCACAGAGTTTACAAAATTTTTCTAAATGAAATTTTTGAGGAAATTTCTGTTGGCACCTAGAAATCTCACTGTTAGTCTCGAATATTATGAAATATCAAATATTTTTTTTCCTCTTCATATTAACTCTTTTCTATTATTTTTCTATTCTTAAAGAAAAAAACAAAACATAATCACGAAAATCTATTAGTAATAAATAAAAACAGAATTAAAATAAAAGAAAAAAATAAGTAAAATTAATTTTTTGTATACGCTCAAAAATAAATCCGAAATGTACAAATGAAATAAATTTAAAAATATTTAAAAAATAAGAAAACACACAAAAACTAAATTAAAAAA
Source organism: Toxonevra muliebris (assembly GCA_963691655.1). Classification (NCBI taxonomy): domain Eukaryota; kingdom Metazoa; phylum Arthropoda; class Insecta; order Diptera; family Pallopteridae; genus Toxonevra; species Toxonevra muliebris. Next base: position 78,697,420 of record OY829328.1, on the reverse strand, counting down.
AAAAAACAAAAAACAAATTACAACAGAATTTAAAATTTACAATAAAACAGGTTATTATTATAGAAACTAAAGCATTTTTAGAGGCTATAATTACAAAAAATAAAAATAGTAAAAATAAACAAACAAAAAAATAGTAAGTATCTAACCAGAAAATCAAGATAAGTATTGAAAAAAAATACATAAAATAAAAGCTAAAAAAAAATGAACAAAAAATAAAATAGTTATAAAACAATGAAAACAGGGTAAAAAATAACAAGAACAACAACACGAATTACAATTACTGTGTAGATGAAACTTTTATACTTACAATAAAAAATAAAAACAAAAATAATATTTATTACAGAATAAAGAAAAAAGGAAAATGAAACACAAAAAAAAAAAAAATAAAATAAAAACAAAAATCTATACTTATTACAAAAACTAAAAACAAATAGCCAAATGTAAAAAAAAATAGTTTTCATTTGATTTTTAATTTATATTTTATAATTTTCCGTTTTGGTGATTTTTTTTTTTGTAATAAAAAAAAAACCAGTAAAATAATTATTGTTATTTAGATGAGTAAAAAATAAATGAAAAAAATATAAAATAATAATAACATAAAAAAAAAATAAGTAATGGTATTTAATTTAGTTACACACACACACATACAAATATTATTATATAAGTAAATAAAAAAAAAATAAATTTAAATAAAACTTAAAATAAAAATCTGTATTTGAGTTATTAATCGAACGCGCGATTCGGCAGCTACGTGAATCGTTTGCGAAAAGACTACAAAAAAACAACTTCAGATTAAAGTCCGAGCCTTAAAGCTTGGCTTAATTGTTTGACTTAACTACAAATTTATTTAGTCTACTATGGAATTGTCTATCCACCATTTTGTTTACCTCATTTTTCAGTTTTCTAGGTAGGCAACTTAAGTCAGCACAATTTTCAATAACTCCTAAAATGCATAAAGTCTTCAGGCTAGGCTCAAAGTCCAAAACATGAATATAATTATATAAAATAGATTCTCCAAAGAAGAACACCCGTGAACCTACTACAACGCACATTTGTAACTCCATAGCACTTGGAGGATTTCCATGTGGTTCCATAGGTTGCAAACTATTCGCCATTGGATCAAATGTATGTAAATATCTTGGCTTGTATCCATCAATTCCGCCGACTATATAAATAAATCCTTTATAACTAAACATTGGGCAATTTTCCGCAGGTATTCCACCATTAATTAACGGGCAATGCCAACGATTAGTTTTTAAGTCTAAATAGAATATCTCCAAAAAGTAAATGGGTGGCCGCCATGTAAAATCGAAATAACCATGATTATTAAGTTCTCCAAATATATAAATTCGATTATGTATAACATCCAACCAATGTAATTCGCGGCCGACAGGCAATTCGCCAGTTGTCTGAACATATGTCCATTCCATTGTTTCAAATTTAAGACAGTGTATATCATGCTTTAGTCTACCATTCCGGAAAACATACATACGATTATTGGCAACACAGGCTAAATGTTCACCAACTCTTGTCGGTATACAGCCGGTAACGTTTGGCCTTGTCCAGCTGTTATGCTTCGCTATCGGGTCAAAGCAGTAAAGCTGTTTATGAAGTTGTGGGTCATTGCAACCACCCCACAAATAAATTTTATCGTTATGAGTAACCACACTGAAACCACTTCGGCTTGGTACTTCGGGATATGTCAGCGGAATTCCGTTTTCATCAATCGGTTGAGGCAGCAAATTCCATTCCAAAGTTAACGTGTCTAATTTGTAGACCTCGATGAGTTTACCGTTTCCACCAAAGAAATAAATATCATTACCCAGACTTGCTGCTACATAATTGCTCACCTTGGGGCAAACGGTTATAGAAACGGTCCAATGCATTTCTAGAAAGACGGTAGACTCTTCAGTTTACTTCGATATGGACTCAGCGTATGGTATTTTAGGGTGTGATGGGGTGGGATTTTCGTTTTGAATCCTGTTTATTTATTTATTTTTTATTTTTTGTATAACCTCGATGATTTCATTTGCAGCTTTGAAATTCTCCCTTTACGATAGTTTTCAGATATTCTACTACTTCTTTTCAGTTGCTTCCCAGTCGTGTACACAATTTCCTGAAAATATATTTTTGTTTTGGTTTTTAGATTAAGGGTCGTTTTCTCAATGTTCATTTAAGCACTAATCAGAACTAACTACTACTACTACTAACCGTTGGTTAAAGTTCGGATTAGTGCTTAACCGGACATTGAGAAAACGGCCCTAAAGTGATTAGTGTAATTAAATTTAAATTTGAACAAGAATTGTGAAATGTCCCCTTCACTGTTTACTATCATGCCCTGTACCGAAAATACTTGAAACCCTCTTGCTTCCCGCTCTCACTGAAGATCTCGAGCTCGCAGAGCACCAGCATTGATTCCGCAAAAAAAAAACACCATGGTGACAAGACAATACTGGTGGCACTCGATACCTTAATGGTTTTTAATTTTCAAAATTCTTTGCAGAAAATAACGATATACTTAACTCATAACTCAAGTCACACTTCACCGAAACTATACGAAAAATAAAGAACCTGCATATCATTCAATAAATTTTCCCCGGATCAATGGATTTTGAGATTAATTGAAATTATTAAGCAAATAAACAACAAAAATTGTTTGACAGATTGACGGACGGACAAAGTTGAATATTGAATTGATTCAAAGAACTAATCACTAATCTGAAATTTTGTATTATTTGAGGCAGAAACGACAGTTTGATTGAGATGGAACTAGTTTTTTTTTTTAACTATTCCATACTTACCAGAAAACTTCAAGTTCCTTCTTCTAGTTAACTTTAGAAACGATCGTTTCCAGAGATTTTTCACTTATGTTTACGAAGCCTAATTAATTAATCCAAATTTCTTCATTATATTCAACACATTTACAAAATTCTTAAAACTTACGGGACTGCTGATATAACAAGGTCTTTACATAAGCTTTGATTGCCTGTATATAAACCACCGATTGTAATCATTGGTTGCGTTCAAAAGATACAGCTGTTGGCCAACTAAAGACAGTTATTTATCATAGAAGAGAGGAAAAAATTATTTAGACAGCAACACTCCAAAAACCCCCCTTACCCATACTTTTGGGTGTTATATAAAGCCAATATTCGATAGATGACTGTACCGGGTAAACGATCCCGAAACTTATCATAGGATTTTGTAGAAAAATGTTCCCTATCGAAAAGCAGTTGGGGTCATCGAAAGCCAAAACTACCGAGGTCCAACTTTTTTTTTTTTAAATAATCCCTTTATACCGGATTAATTGTCATTCAGTTCCTCTATTCTCATTTTGATTTATTTCCCCACAATTTGGGTGACATGAGTGACGAGCACGTTTTCACCAGCAAATGAAGGCCATTATTATTTTATTATTATTTGAAGGAAGGACGACTCGAAAGTCAGGCACTGCGACCTATAAGATCTTTTGCACCAAAGCCCCAAGAAAGAAAGAAAGAAAGGAAGGGAGAAAGAAAGATAGATAAGAAACATACCCAAGCCGAGAATCGAACTCGCGTCTCCAGAAACAAGAGTCTGGCACTCTTCCACTAGACCACAGTGGCGATGGTAGGACCTACAGTTTAACGCCGATTCCGAACGGCTATGTGGCAGTTTTTTATCAGCTCGGTGGTCTTGCCATTACCAACCAAGGTGTGTACTTGTACACATTCTTATAATTCTCATCCACTTCATATCGATATTGAATATAAGAAGTTTATGAGAATTAACCACCAGACCAAGACGGGAACCGAACCCGCAACCTTCTGGATGAAAGTCTAGTGCACTATCCACTAGACTATCGAGGTCGTCAAATGAAGGCCATGGAGCGACGGTATCATGGTTTCTGCCATGATGGTCTCTCATACGAGAAACGGACTACAGAAGTCACAAAAAGCAGAGTATAAATTTTTTATTTTTTTTTTTTGCCGTGCACACCAATGGCATAAACCTTGTTTTGAGAAAAACGGGTTCAAAGTTTTGACTTTCGGTTTTTAACATATTAAATATGTATACTAATCAAACATGCTATAATCGTCTATAACTTCAAAAATACTAGAAATTTTTCTCTGAAATTTTTACAAAATACTTTTGAAATATAATACTTTCGAATAGGATACTTTTGAAAAAATTGATTTTTGCAAATCGAGAAAGTGCAGGGCCCCTTAAATTTACTGAAAGTCTCAAGAAATGAGGGTAAGGAGAAGGGGCGAGGAGTTGACGTGAAAATAGGTTTTATTACGAACAATTTCATCTCTGAAATGAAACCTCTAGCTCTTGAAATGTTGATTCTTACCGATTGTGAGGTCAACCTAGCTTAAAATAAACCATGACGTGCAAAACTATAACTTTCTTCAGAAAAAATGTTCAGCAAAATATCCTCTTTCAATATTATAACACAATTTTTCTGTTGCAAGTAAAAAACGTTAATTAGTTGGACTGTGTAATTGATATTATTAATTTCTTTGTGGAAAACATTTGAGAGGCTGAGAGGAAAAGTGATATAACTTCTACGTTCAGAAAAAGTGGAATAATTTTACTTAAGAGCAAAAGCGAAACGAACTTGATGAAACTAAATTTCTTCTACTATCTGTCGATCTCATCCTCTACCCACTACCTTTTGGTAACAGCTTCAGCACATATATTCCAACTCGCGAAGAGTGGAGTGCGAGTAATCTGATACGCCCTGATATCATCGACCTTTATACTGATGGATCAAAGTTGGTTGTTAGGATTGGGGATAGAGTTCACTCTGAGCGCCTGAACATTCGTTTCGCGCGCACTTTCGTTTTCGTTATCATTGCAGCGTCTTTCAGACAGAGCTGGTTGTGATCACTGAAGCCGCAAATCTGATAAGGTGTAATGCGATACCCTGCAGTGATATCTGCATTTTCACTGATAGTCAGGCGGCAATAAAATCCCTCCAATGCCCAGCTAATAACTCTAAAGTTGCCCTACAATGCAGATCGTTTCTTAACGAGACAGTCATGGCATACAACCTGCACTTTATATGGGTGCCTGGGCTTAGCGACATTGAGGGAAACTGTAAGGCTGATGATGACCTCGCCAGACTTGGTACGACACCCAGCAATTCACTTATAACTGTTAATGTAGATATACCACTTGCCACGTGTAAACTTCTAATTAAAGATTGCAAAGAGCAGGTGAAAAATAGAACCAACTTGCGCTATCGCCAGACAGTTTTGGCCGATGCCTAACCATAGTCGCACTAAAGCGCTCGTTAATCTGGACCGTGTCCACATAAGTAGGGTAGTTTCTATTCTAACCGGGCAGTGCCTCATTGACAGCCACGCACGCAGACTAGGTCTTCCATTTAATGACTTCTGTAGAAGCTGTTGGAATGAAGAGGAAGAAGAAACCATTTTCTACTTTGTATGCAACTGCACTGCTTTAGTAGCACGCAAACTCCGGGAGCACCCGTCTATGAAAGATTCACAGAACTGGCATCTTTTGACATTATAGACTTATCACGTTTCATTGAAAGCACAAAATGGTTTAATTAGAAAAGGATCAAGAGTTAACACTCTCCCCAGGGTATCACAATGGATCAATAAGTCTCAGTGTGTTGTTTTATGAACAGCCCCAACAATCTAACCTAACCTAAAAGTGAAACGAAATATGTGCAGAGCAAAAGTGGAACAAAATTTGTTCCGAGCAAAAACGGAATAGATCACTAAGCTATTTTTGCTTTTAAAGAATTGTTATACCATTTTTGCTCGTACTTTTAAATCGTCTCATTTTCACTCTAAGCCGTATTACTTGTGCCGTTCTTGCACTGAGATATTAATTTTAGCCCGCTTTTCCTCTTGGCCTGTCATTTGACACCAAATACATGTTAGCAACCAGTGGCAACAGCCATTGAGTAATTGAAGAAAACTTTTAATTTACATATTTTTTCCAATTTTCAATTATTATGGTATATTTGATAATTTTCATACTTGATAAATTGAGATAAAGATTAAAATAATAGCCTAGTAGTAGTTAATAAACGTTCGTAGAGTCTGGTATGGAAGTGGGTCATCCATCATTGCACGTATCTCATTTTTTAGCTTATTAGGTAGCCTGCTTATATCAAGCCTATTTTTAATAATAGCTAAAATTGATAAAGTCTTCAGGCTAGGCTCAAAGTCCAGCACATGAACAGCATTGTAGAAAATGGGTATAGAACTTCCTTGATAAAATATACTAGTGTCTGCAAAGAAGAAAACCTTTGAACCAATCACAACGCACATTTGTCGCCCCCGAGAATTCGGAGGATTACCATGTGCTTTAACAAGCTGCCAGCAATTGCTCATTGGACCAAATGCAAATAAATTGTATAAATATTGTGGCTTACATTCTTTAATTCCACCGACTACATAAATGAAATCATTATAAGTAAACATAGCCCGGCATTCGTCTGGCATTTCACCAATAATTAACGGGCAGTGCCAACGATTAGTTTTTAAGTCTAAATAAAATATTTCCGAAAGATACTCATCATAATATTGATCGCCAAATATATACATTCGATTCTGAACAACAATCGCCAAATGACGTTCGCGACCGGATGGTATCTCACCACATGTCTGAACATATGTCCATTCCATTGTTTCAAGTTTTAACCGATGTATATCATTTCTTAATTCACCATCCCAACCACCAAAAATGTACATGCAATTATCGGCAATACAGGCAGAATGACCATGACGTCCGGTCGGTATGCAGCCGGAAACCGTTGGTCTTGTCCAGTTATTGTATTTTGCTATCGGGTCAAAACAGTATAGCTGATTATAAGAAAACTCTGAATTGTAACCACCCCACATATAAATTTTATCATTGTAAGCAACAGCGGTATGGCAAAATCTTCGATTTGGTACTTCGGGATATGTGAGTGGTGTTCCGTTTTCATTAATTCCGGGAGACAGCAATTTCCATTTCATTGTTCTCGTATCCAGTTTGTGAACATCGATGAGATCACGGAAGCCACCAATGGCATAAATATCATTGCGCATACAAACGGCTATACGATTTTTAAATTCAAGGCTATCGTTTAAAGAAATGATCCAATGCATTTCCAGAACTTTCGCGAACTTTCGCTTTTAATTCGGTTTATGGGAATTTCGTGTATGGAATTATTCGCTAATCAGTTACATAATTCTGTAGCAGCTTTATAGTTTATTTCCTTTGTATTTTTAAGAACAGTACCAATTTTTCAATTATTTTTCAGTTCTACGATTTCTTGAGGTCCTGTTTTCCGGTATTTTACAATTTTTTTTTATCTGAAATTATTTTAAAAGATTTTTTAGGTCAAAAAGTAATGATAAATGTAAATTTAAAAAAGCGGTTCATGTTCATACAAGCGAATCAAGGGATGGCTTACTAGCAGGATGTTCGGGAGTGGGCACGAAAAAAATTGTAAATTGTAAGAGGAGGAATGAGCTTCTTTGCCTGCCTGAGGCCTTGAACGGAATGCTGTAATCCTGTAATTAGTTCTGCTGATTCCACAGAATTGATAGGGGACTGTGTGGAAAATCACTGAAGCCTTCCTAGCAAGTTCATCAACAGCTATATTAACTATAATATCACAGTGGCCTGGTACCCAACAAAGCGGAACTTTGTTACAGGTAGACAACTTCTGCAGACTCTCAAAACACTCCTTCACTAGCTTCGAAGTGAAGCAACATGATGAAAGTGCCTTGAGAGCCGCTTGGCTGTCATTGATGATTATAATCTTAGTGCTTTTTAGAGCTTTATTAAGGTTAATTCTGGCGTATAAATCGTCTTGAAAAACACTAGTTCAAGTGCCCAGTGGAATTGAGATTCGTGTGTTAGGTCTAAAAATGCCAGCATCTGAACCACAATCGGATTTCGAGCCCTCAGTACACCAATTGAGTGCAAAGGGACCGAAGTTGGGGAGTTGGGCATTCCAATCGGATCTGATATTAAATTTCTTGCCAAATCTTAGATCCCTAATCATAAAATCTGACACGGAGCAGATTAGGGTATTAGGGTATATGCAGCTGCGGTAAAAGAAGCCAGCCGTTTGTAATTTCTGGGTCAAGCAACACTGGTATTTGTATTACAGAATGCTTGGAAAAGAGGTAAAAACTATTCGAAATGGAAAACTGAAGCTGAAGGTTTCGCATGCACTGAAGGTTTTCTGCCACTGCAAACGAGCTTTCGGTAAAACTTGGGGTTTGAATCCAGCTCTGGTATACTGGTTATACATTGCTCTTGTGAGACCTACTGCCCCTGTAGTTGCCTCTGTAGAAGTTTGGTTAGATTCACAGCATCCTTCTTAACTAGGATTCAGAGAAGTGGGTGCCTGGGTATCACTGGTGTAATGTATACTGCATCTGGTGATGCGCTCAATGCTTGGCTTAACTTGCATCCACTGGATGTTAAATATGTAAGGAAGCCATGCGAGTGGCCTACAAGCTCCGGTTAAATGGAGTCTGGCATATCGAGGCGGATGTAGGACACATTCAGATATATCACCAGTTGTCAGTAAAGTGCCCACTGTTTTTGACGCCTGTGGACAATTATATGCCTTGTAACCTCTTCGGAAGAAGATATGATGTCAGGTTCCTGGAACGAAATCAATGGTTAAGTCGTCCTCCAGGGTCTCCGTTATTTCTTCTATACCGACGGATCCAAAACCTCACACGGTTGGTACTTGGACGATGAGACCAAGTACGCTTTTTCCACTCTTTTTCTTAACAGAGGTTTTCGCTATCGTGGACGTGGCAATTCTGCAATTGCACCATGGGGTTCGGATATAAGCTCTGGAGAGGTCCTGCGTTGGGTCAACGACTTTGTGGGCTCTATCCATAGAGAAAGATGGTCCGAGCTTGACTCCTACAGAACCGCAAAGTGCTTTGTAAGACAACTTTACAAGAGACCAGCGGAATTTCATCTGAAACTGAAAAGAAAGAACCTGAGATTACCGTTACCACATGTCTCTACACATGTGGTCAGTATATGACTGCCATATCCTGTCTTGAGAATGACGATACTACGTAACATTACCTTTGTAGCTGTCCGGTGTTCGTGAAAATCAGATTCAGGCTGTTGGGTAGTGATGCCTTGAGTATGAATAATATCCATACTCTTTCTTTTCCTGAGCTTCTAAAATTCGTCAACGAACTAAGAAGTTCGGGGTTTGCGAGACCTTAGGCTTTCCTTCTTCTTATACACCTCCGCTCCCCCGCCCTCCCTCACAATTTTTTCCTGTCTCTCTACTCTGTTATACTGGCTCTATCCCAGGTATAATACAATGGTTCTTGAGACTGAGTGCTCTGGTTTAATCCAGCTCACCCTCAACTCTATTATTATTTGAAGGATGGAACGACCCAAAAGTAAGGCACTGCGACCCATAAAATCTATATCTATCCATATATATCTATAAATCTATCCACTGAATTCTAGGATTGTATCGTTTCATCCCTGAACGTGTTACTCGTCGCGTTATTCAAACAAAACACGGTTTATACATTCACCCGATCAGACAATTCGATCCCTGGTTGCTTTCATTTTTCCTCCGATATATCTCTTTGAAGACTACACAGAGAACATTCAGGGTAGAAGGACATCGGACTCAGATTTGAACTCTTCATGGTGCGATATTAATACAACAAGAAAAGTTTGAGTAACGAGTTGGCCCCACTAATTAAACCCGAAACGGTACGTTTGTCTATGTTTCGAAAAGCTGGACCTTATTATTTATTTGTAAATTTACACTTACTTTCCAAATCCGAAAACAGACACTTGAAGGTTCTCTTGTTATAAATTAAATATTACTTTCAGAGACGGTACCATAAAAGTTGGGTATTTACCGTTTTAATTTTTTTTTTACCACGAAGTCGAATTAGTTTAGTAAATATATTCAGCACATTACGGTACTGCTGATATTATAAGGTCTTTACATAATCATATAACATAATCCACCGTAGGTGAAGAAAATTGAAAAAATACTAGAAAATATCATAATAGGAAATTGAATATCTGGAAGAAAAAAATTAAGAAAGCTGCTGTGTTTCAGACGCATAATTAACCTCAAGTTTAAGGCTAAAAAAACTAACGATAACTTGCATACAAAAAAATCCCTTTAAATAGTCCACAACATTTCCAGATCTAAGGAAATGCATTGGACTATTCGATTTCTGCCAAAGTTGGTCGCGGATTTATCAGTAATGTTGGAGTAAGTGTAGGCGATCATATTTATTCCAGAGATGATACCGACAAACTCATTAACATCCATTAACTGGACACAAAAACTTGAGAATGGAATTTAGTGCCTCGAGAAATTTATGAAAATGGAATTCTACTCGATAATCGTAATTTGGATGAAGATTTTTATGATTTAATGGTTTAATTGTTGGCAACTTGTCAGACCACATGGCACACCACCAATTGGTGGGAAAGAACAAGAGAGTGTTATGACAGGTTTACGTTTATTCTTATTTGGAAGGATGGAGGGATTGATGAAGATGATGATGCTAATTATTCTGCGACAAATAATGATACTCATATTTTGGATTTTGAGCCTAGCCTGAAGACGTTAATAAGTTTAGCTGTTCTTGAGAATCGTATTGATACGAGAGGATTCGATTTGAAGAACTGCAAACGACTGATACAGCTATTGGTATTATTAGATCAGGGTTTGGTATCTAATAACTAACTACACAAAACTATAACGAGGAGCTTACTATAAGGAGGAGAAGGAGCTTACTAATATAATAAAAATAAATAAATATGTGTACGCTATTGTTTTATTACTTACATAACAAAAATAACTGTAAAAATACCGTGTAAAGGAACCCATTATATAGTTTCTGCCAAACTGACACCAGTAATTTAATTCCTGAACTAACTGAAATTGTTTAAATTTTATTTTTTCATCCAAAATACTTTAAAATTGCATAATTCATGTAGGAAAGCCAAAACAAAAAGAAAAAAAAATTTCATCCATAAGGGCCCCCCCTTATCAAATTTAAAAAAAAAAACAAAATCTACAAAATACAAGAAACATTTTATGAAAATTTTTTTTTTATTCATAATACTTTAAAACTGCATAATTAGCTTAGAGAAGCAAAAATAAACAGAAAAAAAATTTTCATTCATGAAGACCCCCCCTTATCAAATTTTCAAAAAACGAAAAATTAAAATTTTATACAAATTATTTTTTTGTTCAAAACCTTTAAAAATGCATAATTCGTGTAGGAAAGCAAAAACAAAAAGAAAAAGAATTTTCATCCATAAGGGCCCCCCTTTATCAAATTGTAAAAAAAAAACAAAATCTACAAAATACAAGAAACATTTTATAAAAAATTTTTTTTTATTCAAAATACTTTAAAACTGCATAATTAGCTTAGAAAAGCAAAATAAAAGAGAAAAAAATTTTTATCCATAAACTATATATAAAAGAAAAATTTAAACTGTTTGAAAATCTTTTTTCCCATCCAAAACTCATAAAATTGCATAATTCGTAGAGAAATGCAAAACTAAACAGAAAAAACATTTTTCATCCATGAACCCCCCTTATCAAATTTTCAATAGTCGAAAAATTAAAATTTTATGAAAAAATTTTTTTTGTTCAAAACGCTTTAAAATTGCATAATTCGTGTAGGAAAGCAAAAACAAACAGAAAAATTTTTTTTCATCCATGAAGCCCCCCTTATCAAATTTTCGAAAAGCGAAGATCTACCAAAAACCTGAAAAACTGAAAATTTGTTTTTCATCCAAAACTCCTGAAATTGCATAATTTGTAGAAAAAAGTAAAAATAAATAGAAAAAACATTTTTCATCCATGAGCCCCCCTTATCAAATATTCAAAAGTCGAAAAATTACAATTTTATGAAAATCTTTTTTTTTTTCAAAACGCTTTAAAATTGCATAATTCGTGTAGGAAAACAAAAACAAACAGAAAAAAATCTTTCATTCATGAACCCTCCCTCATAAAATTTTCGAAAAACGAAGATCTACCAAAATACCTGAAAAACTGAAATTGTTTGAAAATTTGTTTTTCATCCAAAACTCCTGAAATCGCATAATTTGTAGAAAAAAGCAAAAATAAATAGAAAGAACATTTTTCATCCATGAATCCCCCTTATCAAATTTTCAAAAATCGAAAAATTGAAATTTTATGAAACATTTTTTTTTTGTTCAAAACCTTTAAAATTGCATAATTCGCGTAGAAAAGCAAAAATAAACAGAAAAAAAATTTTTCATCCATGAAGCCCCCCTTATCAAATTTTGAAAAAACAAAGATCTACCAAAATACATGAAAAACTGAAATTGTTTGAAAATTTGTTTTTCATCCAAAACTCCTGGAATTGCCTAATTTGTAGAAAAAAAAATTAACACCCCGTCTTATCAAATTTTCAAAAAAAAAAGAAGTAAATTTACGAATATACACACACAAATCCTGATGGGGCCCCCAAAAAAAATGTTTAGAGACATATGTTCAGCTATCAAAAATACTTCAGACAAACCGGGCCACAACTCAGATACTGTTTTAAAACCCAATTTTGTTCAACAGTGCTATCCAGCAGGCTACATTCAAAATGTAAGGATGTGCATTTGGAAGACACTGAATCTTATCGTCCATGACCAACCAGAACCGGTTTTAATTTAATGGTTTTGGAGCGGCCTGCACTGTGTTTATTGTACTTACGTCATTTTGTTGCAACACATACCTAACAACCAATTGTAAGAAAAAAATCGTAATTTAACTAAGCAGTAGCTTGAAACTTAAGCGTAATATAATAAATCATTTACTTATACATTTGCATTTATTGAAACATTTAATTAATAACTCCTAAAACCTAGTGGCAACAAATTATTCTTCAATTACAAAGGTTGCATTATTGTGCGTATTCCTTTTTTCATATTCTCCGGAAGCTTTTCCATGTTACGCCCACTCTCAACAGCCGATGCCATTGATAATGTCTGCAGGCTGGGAAGAAAGTCCAAAACATGTAAATCATTATAAGCATTCTCACCACTAACGCCACCAAATAAGAACATTTGCGTATCTATTACAGTGCACACGGGTAACCGGCGAGCACACGGAGGTTTTCCAGCAGGCGCCAAAAGCTGCCAGCAGTTAGTCTGTGGATCATATACATGCAGATCATTCAAATGACGTTTCAAATCACCATTAATCCCACCAAATACATAAATCATACCATTATAAGTAAACATAGCATGACTATGTCTACCTAAAGGTATATCACCTCCCGTATTCTCCGGGCAATGCCAGACTTTAGTCTTCAAATCTAAATAATAGATTTTCGCACAGAATCTTTTCTCTGGTATGCGAAAACGTATGGGATGATGACAACGACCGCCAAAAACATACATTCGATCATTAATCAGAACTGCCGAATGAAAATCACGTATAGCTGGACGTTCACCGGTTGTTGGAACTTCTGCCCATTCCATTGTTTCGAAATTCAGACAGTAGACATCATCAGCACGTTCACGCGTTCCACTAGTAATATAACCGCCATAAATGTACATGGAATTACCGACGATACAGACGGAATGGCCATCGCGTGCTAACGGTATAGAGCCAGTGACCGTTGGTATCGTCCAGCTGAGTGTCCTCTTCGGATCGAAACAGTAAAGGACATTGCAATGAAAGTTCCGACCGCCCCATTTATAGATTTTATCATTATAAGCAAAAACTGTATGGCAATAACGTTGAAATGGCATTGAAGGCTGTCGGCGCGTTAAACCTTCTTCATTATCTTTATGTTGTACCGATTCCCATTCTAATGATTTCGTTCTTAAAACGTGTATGATAATGGAATCCATGCTGTCAGCAAAGTAATAGATATCGCCGTCCAAAACTACGCCTGCATGATTAAGCATACACGGCCCACGATCCATAGAAATAGTCCAACGCATTTTCACAAGCGATTTTTCTCAATAAATTCTCAATAGTATTTCAATGAAAATGAGACTTTAATATGCAGCTACCAATACTTTTTACCGATTTTCCAGTTATAGAATTTTCTTTCGTTTTCACTTTTCTACTGTATCGCAACAATAAAACGCTTGGTTATATTCAGCACATTTTGAAACTGTTTAATAAATAAATTACGGTACTTCTGACATTATAAGGCATTTGCATTAGTTTTTGCTAACTAGAGGAAATCTGGTGTGCGCGCCATCTACTGGTAATAATATGTAGCACTTGATTGGCTTATGCCATAACTACAGGCAGCGATTGTTGAACTGAGTAAATACTGCCATCTGTTGCTAACATATTTACGTTATACAGTTATGTACAATAAAATAGGTTCACGTTTTCAATACTGTTTTATGTATTAGGGGGGCATTACATTTTAAAATTAGAAAAAATAGACTCACAGTGTAATTAAAAAAAAAAAAACTATTATTTTTTATTACAAAATCACTTAGAGATGTTATAAGTATCTTATTGAATCTATTCTCGGATAGCCAAGCCGCGATCAAAGCTTTAAGCTCACCTATTACCAAATCCAAACTGGTCTGGCAGTGTAAGACGCACCTCACTAGACTAGGAACCATAGCCAACACATCCCTCATATGGGTTCCTGGTCATAGGAACATTGAGAGAAATGTTAGAGCCGACTTGCTAAGCAAGGCTCCTCTCAGCAACCCTTGCTAGTGGAACAGATTCTCATTCCGCTTAAAGAGGCTCAGAGGAAAATACGAAAACATTTGTTTCACCAAGCCCACCTTAGATGGGAGGCCACACAGACATGCAAAATAACAAAGAAATTCTGGCCCTATTACAGTGATGTGGTACAATCAACTGCTGTCAGTACAGGTCACTGGCCAATAGGTGAACTTATCATATTCTTAAACACAACAGAATAGATTTAACCCCGCTGGTAAATCCCTATCCAAAATGAAACATCCGGTGTAGTAGAGTTTTCTGGTATCACAATGGCACTAACGTGCTAATTGGACCGAGGCTGCCAGCGTTATGCACTCGACCACTTTTAATCTCAGATGACGGCGGTAGAGCGCATCTCCACAAAAGTCCATGTTTAGTGGTAGGATAGATTCCGAGCTTCCTAATAAAGATAAAAACATAAACTGAAAGAGAATAACAAAAAAGTGAAATTTTTCATTTCCCCTTTCTTTTAGAAACTCTTTTTCCACAAAACGAAAAAAAAAAATTATTTTTACTTGAAATTTCTCTCGTTGAAAAAAAGAAGAGAGGGAATATTCCAATTTTTGATCATCATAGCCATGATGATAATGAATCAAATACATTTTTGTTTTTCAAAATCAGTTCAGTAGAACTCGAGATATCTATCTTACCAGTTCAAAAAACATCATTTTGAGAAAAACGCGTTTAAAAGTTTCTTTTTTTTTTACAAAATTTTAACGTTTAAAAATAAAAAAAATGGTTTTTTCATGCAAATTACTTTTAGTGCATACTGAAGCTTTTCAAGTTCTGTCAATTTCTTTAAATGCTCTGAATGCGTTTCTTTTCTCGCTGTTGTTCTGTTTTCGTCGGTTTTCAACGTCAGAGAACGACTTTTTTATCTAATCTGAAAAAAAAATTAAAAATTGATCTGATTGGCTTCAAACTCGCTACTAGGTCATTTTTTGGGTCACTGTAACGAATTTCAAGCAAATCCAATGAACTTAAAAAATAGTTAGTCATATTGGATCCGAAATTTGAACTTTTGAAAATCCGATATCATATTCATAATCAGCGACCTTATAATGTCAGAAGTACCGCATTTTATTTTCAATACATCAATACATGCAAACTGCTGCGAAATGAAATAAATGTTTTATTTATTAAAAAGAATTGGATGAGACTTTTTTACTCTCAGTGACACTTTTTTTTCAACTTTTCAAAATTTATCAACGGCCACACTGATCCACACATTATCCAGCACTACCATCCCTGGTCTATTTCTACCACACGTTCCACACATTTGACGTTTCAGTTTTGTTGTTTTTGTTTTCCAACCACAACAGTAGCGTCGGAATTAACGCCGCGCAATTACAAAAAAAAAAAAATTAAATTCAATATATTCTGGCTTTCAAGAAGAGGAATTTGCCATAGACTCATAATTATATTTATAATCGATATTCACTGCTGTAAAGGTGGTTTCACATTACCAATAACTAACAATCAGATTTGGACGCGAAGAGATGCCTGATTTGCTGTGCACTTGATATTTTAATATGTCGCATCGAAATAAGGCGCTGTGTGATTTGTGTTCAGCCTGACGTAGCAGAGCAGTGAGTGCAGACAAATTAGATTTCATCATTGTACTAATAGAGCTTCATTGATTACGATCAGTTTGCACTACTTGTTCATTTTACTGCGAAAACCCAGTTTGGCTGGTTTCGGGTTATTAGCTACAAGGCCCGCAATGCTACCATTACTGTACGAAATTCTAAACTACCAGCACTATTGGCACAATTCATAGGTGATGGTCTAATGCGTCTACGTGCAGCGCTAACGATACTAACAGCGCCAATATCTACATTGCTTGCTGTTACACTTTCAAAATGCCGAGATGGTGGACGCGGTATAACAATGCTGCTAGTTGATGTTGGTGTTGGTATTTGACGACTATTCCTCTTGGAGAGCGTGGGAAAACAAGGCGCTGAGGCGCTCATATTCATGTCAGTAAGTTCAGTTCAGTTTTGTATTTTTATAACATAATTATGTTTTCGTTACTAGACCTATACCTATGTATATGCAAATAAAAAGTTATGCCATCTACTTTGACGACCTGTACCGCTTAGGTGCCCAACGTGGGCTATCGTTCACGCCCTGTCCATAACAAACTTTAGTTTTGCTTCGAATTTTTCACAAATATTTTAGGAAACTATAAGGAACACAAAAATTAAAAAACAAAAATTGACGTTCTTTAAAACTTAAACTGGAATGTTCCCGGATTTCCTTAAATTGATTTTTTTTCAGCTAAAAATAGAAAAATTTTATCCGATTTTCTTCTTTTTTTTTCAATTTAAGTATGTTACAAGAAAACTTAACTTTGTTGAAGCAATAACTTGAACCAAATCAAAACCAACGCAGGTTTGTTCTGGGGTATGCCCAGTACACTATGCCCATAACACTATGCGGCAATTTTCGGGTCATCGAAATCAAACCGAATCGGACTATTTTTTTTTTTTTTTTTTTAAATATACCTATCCAAAAGCAAAACCCTCGCTGGGTTTGTAAAAGTTAGCTCGATTTTTTTTTTTTTTTTTATTATTTTTTGAATTTTTTGAGCTTCAGGCCATTTTAGAGTTTTTCATATTTCCCAATTTTGAGTTATAGATTGAATTTTGTTTGATTTATCTGATGTATGTCATCGCGATTCTTTTTAGAAATGTCGTTTATGTACAAATAAACCCATTTTGTAAAGAACCTATGTCCTGAAACGCAAGTTTTGAGACCAAATGTTAGAAAAATTGCAATTTTTTGGGATTTTTTATACACTAATTTCGAAAATATTTAAAATTTCTTGCCACTGGCAAAAATATATTAAAATTAACTAGAAAAAGTAATTTAAAAAATACCAATACTAAATTGAACTTAAATTTAGTGGAATAGCGTTTTTTGTACGAAATCTTTGGAAAAACTGTAGCAAAAGATTAAATAGATAAAAGATAAATTTAGAAAAGTAGCAGTAGGCTTTGTTTTTTTTCGTTTTTTCTTGATTTTATTACAAAAAAAAAATAAACTTTTATACCAAAACATTAGAGACGAGCTCTTTTTGACAATGGACCATCTCCAACATCATCATCTGAATTATGTGATTCATCATCCGAGAATTTCGTTCCTTCCTCTTTTTCTTCTCCTTCATTTTCTTGTTCGTCATTTTCATTATCTGGATTTCGTTTTCCTCTGAATCTGGATTGAATGGCATTGCAGTTTGATGACAGCGCACTCCCTGCTCATCTGATTCGGTCAACTGTCTAACTGAAGTAATCCAAATGGTGATGAAGGAAGTGAATTTTTAGTGATGTATGGACTTCAATTTTGGAAAAAGCATCCAACATTCGTCGCACATATCCTGCATAATTAGAAGAACGATGTTTGCCTCTTATCGACGTCCATGCAAATATTTCATTGTCCACCAAGGCCTTGTCAAACTGTTCAGACTTTACCAATTTCCGAACATATGGATCATTTATTTATTTATTTATTTATTTATTTAGTTAAATATAATCGAAAAGCCAGATAAGGCCAAGTTTGATTACAGGAAAAAAAAAAAATAGAGAGAGTAAACAATAAGAAAAATTAAATGAAAGTAAAAATCAAATAAAGAATTGTTTTACTTGTTACAAGAAAAATATGAAACTTAAATAAATTGAAAAAAAAGGAAAAATAAAGAAAAAGGTGGAAAAAGGTGAAAGAGGAAAGAAATGTAGAAACGGTAAAGGAAGAAAGAAGGGAAGAAAGAAAACCAAAGAACATAGCACTCCACCCCAAACGAAACATGAGGATGCCTCTTATGTAGTTGTTAGTGACAAGGAAGAATCTTTGTAACAGAAAATCATTTATTATTGAGATGTAGGAGGCATCTATGTCTAAAAGAGCTGACTGAGCACGAAAACGACCGAATTTCTAAGGGCAGACAGTTCCACAGACGCGCAATCTCAACAACAAATGACTTTTCATATGCGGATTTAAAAATTCTTGGGATTATAATCTGTGTATTCCTAAGTGATTTAGAAAACTTGAATAGATCATAAAGATAATAGGGAGTTGTAAATTTAATCACCTTAAAGAAAAGTATCATTGATCTTAGACTGACGTAATCCTGGAAGCTACAAACAAGGAACTTTAATACAAATTCGGACACATGATCGCGAGCACGCAGCTCAAATACATATCTGATAATTCTATTGAAAATTAGCGGAACGCCTGAAATATGAAATTGTTCCAAGGTTAATTTTGACGAAATGAAATGTAACAGTCCGAACCAAAGCCGAGAACTGTAATTGTTTCGCCGAAATTGGCATTGTGTAAATGTGCAATATTCTATTTTATTTCACATTTATCTAAAAATTCACGTCAAGAGTATCGATTTTTAGTAAATTTTAAATAAAATTATTATTGTATATGTATGGAAATAAATGCGTCTTACCGCTTTTTAATTTTACATCACTGATTCTCGGAAACATAAACATAAATACTTCTTCACGTAAACATAAATACTTCTTCTAGTACATTTTAATACATTTTTGACAGAAGAAGTAGCAAAAAATTTTAATTATTTTCGAAATTAGTGCAAAAAAATCCATAAAAATTGCCATTTTTCTAACATTTGGTCTCAAAAATTGCGTTTCAGGATATAGGTTCTTTCCAAAATGGGTTTATTTGTACATAAACGACATTTCTAAAAAGAATCGCGATGACATACATCAGATAAATCAAAAAAAATTCAATCTATAACTCAAAATTGGGGTATATGAAAAACTCTAAAATGGCCTGAAGCTCAAAAAATTCAAATAATAATTTAAAAAAAATCGAGCTAACTTTTACAAACCCAGCGAGGGTTTTGCTATTGGATAGGTATATTAAAAAAAAAAATAATCCGGTGCGGTTTGATTTTTGGTGTTGCACAGTGTAATTAGTCGTCGTAGGTTAGACAAATAGCCGATCGATCGAACTGTGTTTTATAAAAAGTTTTCATAGATTTTACTAAAATTCTTAACATATTCATAGTAATAAAAGGTTTTGGTTTTTTTTTTTTTAATTTAAATTTAATTAAAAAACAAAAAAAATATATAAATAAATACATGCAAACATAAATACATATAGTTTCCGTAAAAAGCCATCCCCCAAAATATTGGAAAAGGTTGACTAAAAATTAATTGCAAATATTTTAAGATACATAATACACATTTGAGTTCAAAGAGACATTAAAGTTCATATGTTTTGGTTAAAAAATTATTAAATGCTAAAATATACCGTGCTATTGGGTTTCTTCATCTGACGTATTTCTTTTCTTAAGCTTTCATGAAGCGTTTTTGTATCCAGACAATACTTAACAACAGCCAACATTGCCAATGTCTTCAGGCTTGGTTTAAAATCCAGTACATTCGTATCTTTGCAAATAATGCCGTTCTGTGGGTTCGGTCCAACAACCCCACCAATTACAAACATTCGTGATTCCACCATAATACAATCAGGTCGGAATCGAAGATCTGGAGAATCTCCACGCATTTTAACAAGTTGCCAGCAATTGAACTGCGGATCATATGCATGTAAATCATTAAAATGCATTTTCCGAGTACTATCATGCCCGCCGTATATATAAATTAAACCATTGTGCGTGAACATTGAATGTTCCTCTCTACCTGCAGGTCTTTTACCCTTAGTTGTTAGATGATTCCATATTTTAGTGTTTAAATCTAAATAAATTATTTCAGGATATAAAACATAAAATTTGGGCTCCGATAGAAACCATCGACCTCCAAACACATACATTCGCTCATAAATAATAACCGCTGAATGGTAAATGCAAAAGAACGGAGGCTTATGGAATGTTTTAATATGTGACCATTCCATTGTTTTTAAATTCAAGCAATAAACCTCATTCGAATAATTATAGTTGACATCGAGACCACCATAAATATAAATATAGTTATTGTTGTTGTCACGATCAACACAAAACGAATGTAAGTCATATGCTGGCGGTATACAGCCTTTAACTTTTAATTGCGTCCAGCGGTGTGTCTTCTTCAGATCGTAACAGTAAAGTGCATTGCAATTACTATAACGACCGCCCCACATATAAATTTTGCCATTGCGAGCAAAAATTGTTCGACGATACCTTTGACATCGATATTCGAGAGTGAGACGCCCGCATAGTAAACCGTGAGGATCATTGTGAGGCATCAGTTTCCATTCATAGGTTTTCGTATTTAGAACTTGAATGAAAATGGATTCCATGTCGTCACCAATACAGTAAATATAGTCGCCAATTCTTACGCCTGTATTGCTTAGGATACTTGGTCCACCGAAGCGTAAAGAAACAGTCCAAAGCATTTTCAGAAACAACAATTACTCGGGGCAGCCACTTTAATGTAAATAGCAAATGTTTTTATTAAAGACTCTAGCACTGACACTCACTTTTCATCTCTTTTCAAATGATATTATGACCTAAGTATATATTTTATTTCAGTTGCCCTTTAAATTTTACTTTTCTACGGTATCGAAGTAATAAGTCCTTTCATTATATTCAGCAAAAAATGGAGAATTTGTATTGACTACGGTAACCCATTAGCTTAACCAGGCCTTTACATAAGTTTTTGTTATGACAGGGCCATCTACCGCTAATCTCTCATAATATTGGGTTTGTGTCACTGCTATGCGCTACTGCTTATAATGTCAACATTCTGTACTAAATAAATGCTGCCACATGTTTCTAATATGTTTTCGTTATATGGCGTTGCCATATTAATTTGTTTTGTGATTTTAAAATATATAAAATAATTTCGATATACAGCTGCGGTAAAAATTATAGCACTGACTTAAGGAACAAGTCTCATATATCGTAAACAATATTTGTTAACGATATATTTATGTATATAATATTCAGGGAACCTAAAAACTAAGAAAAAGGTAAAAATAAATTGAAAAAAGGCAAGAAAAGGCGCTAAAGAACACAAAAAAAAAAAACGGCATAAAACTGGAAAAAGGCACAAAAAAATTGAATTCGGTGAACCTAAAAACAAAGAAAATTTTAAAAATAAATTGAAAAAAGTCAAGAAAAGGCGTCAAGAGTCAAAGTTACAGCTGTCAATAGGGCGCTACCTCCGACTACCTGAAGATGGTGCCGAAAGTTTAAATGCGATTATCTCGAAATGTAGTTGTTTTACAAAAAGTTCCGTTGCGTTGAGAAAGCTTTCTCAAAATCCATTTTACCAATCGATCTGAAGTTTGACACTCTAGTTTATAACTGTAATAGCCTCTTAGTGAGAGAAGGAATTTTTATTTGGAACATAACTTTTTTTTTTCTGGCTACTAAAACTAAATTTCCAGACCCTTGGAGGATCATTTCACAAAATCCTTCGCCAGACGTTTCTTAAACTATTACCTATTAACCAAACTGGCGATTGGCCTGATTATTGGCGAGGTAATTTATCAGCTTCAGCAATTTGATCTTTAAGCTGGTGGCGAGGTTGTTGTTGTCCACACAGTATACATCATATCAAAGACTGTTCAGGGTCTCCTGATTCTGCAAAATTGTCGCCATCAGTTACGCCCCTACGGCTATTTCACTAGCTAGGCATGTAACTCTACCGCTGTGGACTTCGAAAGGTTCTTTTGTGTAATGCACGATATTTAGCTCCGTCTTGTGTTGATTGTGATGTTATAAAGAAACATTTTTGCTGACACCGCTCTACAACGTAGAGTAGTTACCCATTGGTAACCTCGTTGAAGGCTGTCATAAACCTTCTCAAAATCGATAAACAACATTTGCAGGCTAGCTATGCATGTATTTAGCTTAAAATTCGCATCCATTAAATATGCCATTCATTTTGAAAGGTCACGGCACAATCTGGCGATAAATGCCTACCATCGGCTTTTGACAGATGAGTGTGTTAATATTGACATACTCTTATGTTGATAGCAGAGGATAACACCTAAGTGCATTATTACAAGACATTGCATGTACGATAGAACAAATGTTATAGATCAACAATTACCTACTGAGGGGATGTTGTAAAAATAAGTTGAAATACTGCAATCTTGAATACCAACGCAAAGGTTAAGCATTTCATTTCATTCAATAATAAACGTTGTGTTTATTTGTATACAAAAAAAGTTTGCGAGGTGCTCGCAAATTTGTAAGCCAATTTCAGTGTGCAAACCTCGTATATAGTGGAGTATTGCCAACATTAAAAAAATCGTATGCAGTTTATTTTAAATTTTCAACACTTTTGCGCAACAGCTAATTTACATTCTCAAAACCTGCAGAGTGTATTCATGAAACGGTGTATACAAATTTGCGCATATACGAGTATGCAAGTTTGCGAGCTTTCATGAGGACCACTAATATTCGTTACAGCCCTAAGTCAAACAGCCAGATAAAGAAAGTACTGTTGCGATTAATACAACGGTTCTTACTCTCTCTCTCTCTCCCCATGCCTATCATTCTAGATCAGGGTTGCCCAAAAGTTTCTTATGGAAGTGCAAAACACCAATACATTAGACAACAACAAAATCTACGTTGAAGACCAACAAAGCTTCCAAAAGTTTCTTATGGAAGTGCAAAACACCAATACATATAAATTTTATTATTATAAACTCATACATTATACAACAACAAAATCTACGTTGAAGACCAACAAAGCTTACAAAAACGATATTTCTTTGCACTTTGGTATAGGCAGAGAGAAAGAGAGAGAGATGAGAAATGCTCAACTTTTGCCTAAGAGCTTTTACAAAAACAAATATGCACTGAGTGCAGAGAGTGTGAGAGAGAGATGAGAAATGCTCAACTTATGCGTAAGTGTTTTTACAATAACAAATATGCTGTGAGTGCACCTTCTCTAACTGTTTTTAACTCTACTGGTTTATGAGACATATTGTTGTTGGTAGCTCTTCTCAGTCTATGAGAAGCATGTTCAAGCAGATGTAAAATATCTTTTATCTTGTTACTAGTTCTGTGGCGCTTCTTTAGATTCATCATTGATTTTATTCATTCAATTATATTTTAATTAAAATATTTTACCCATATTAAAAATAGCAATATAGCTCCTAATAAATTCTCAATTACTTTTTGTGTTTCCTTATAAAAAAAAATAATAAAATTCTAACTCCATTAACTCCACTTTTATTATACATGTGGGAAGTGGGGTGGGGGGTAAAATTTTAATTTAATTTTAAAATCATAACAAATAAATAGAAAATATCACAGCATGTGTTCAATTTACTTACAATTTCATTTACTTCATACTTACGTTATATGGAAAAGCAAAAGCAGCTCAGAAAAATCTTTTAAATATATTAAAAAATTTTCATTAATGAAAAACTCACACTGAAAGTTTCTTAACCTCACACAGAGAGAAAGAGAGAGGGAGAAATAGAGTTCAACAGTGAGTAAAAAATCAAAACCATTGAACTCAGTCGATTGTGTTAAAGAATGAGAATTATGGGCGGGGGGTGGCTTTGTACGTATATAATTTTTTTTAAACAAAAAATTAAACAAACAAAAAAAATTTTAAAAAAACTTGCAGTGTCAAGTGTATGAGTGTAGCTATCTAGAATGAATTGAAATGTGTGTATCATCAACATATGCGACCGACCGACAGACAATGATGACAACGATGACTGCGACAATGTTGAAGGTGATGAAAGAGGTTGCTGCACTCAGTCACTCACTCAATCCATCCATTCATCCATCCATCCATCCACCTTCTACTAAGCTATCCAGCTGCTGATACATATGTACGTACATGTTTACAAATTGGTATTTTGTATAAAAATAAATGAAAATGAAAATCGAAGAGTTTCCTATCCGAGACTTTTGCCATTATCTACGAAATACGAATGAATTTTTGTCAGCAGCAGCAGCAGCAACAAAATAAATATTTATATTTCTCCTACATACTTGTACAACAATTTCAACTTAAAAATTTTTCTAAATTTATTTTTAAATTTGATATATTTTATGATTTGTAGAAATGTGTGCAGGTCTGTGAATGCTTCAATAAAAAAATTTTCTATATATTTATTTCTGAGTTCTTAAGGATGTTTTGAATTCTTTTCCAACAAAATATAGCTACATATATATGTAAATCAATCATTTTGTTTTTTTTTTTGGTGGTGTCTTATGTAGGGTGTTAGAAAATTTCTTCATTTATTTTTAGAAATTAGAACAAACTTGTCACATTTTAATGGCATAAAATTAATAAATGTCAAGGGAATTGAAAATTTTTAAGTAATAATATTTTTATGTTTTACATGACACTTACTACAAAAACACAGATACTTAGGTCGTGTTTTGAATTATGAGACAAAATATTATCTATTATTTGTAAAACATATAGATTTATGTGTATGTGGATTAAGTAATTAAGCAAGAACAGTGCTTGTTAATAAAAAGTGCGCACTAAAAAAAAAATTATAACATAGTTTTTTACTTTTCTACTTTTATTAGAAGTTTTTCGTCTTTGGCTTTAATGACAAATGAAGCAAAAAAATAAAATTATTTTTATTTCCACAAAAGTGTTTGCCAAAAATGGTAACTCAAGCCGAAAAATCTTTGTGAAAGTTTTTTCAACACAATCCAAAATGAAGTCACTTAAAAATTACCAAAACTTCGTTCGTTCGGTAAAAAGAGCTATGCGGAAATTATCTACACAAGTAATTGCTAGTAATAAAAATAGTATTAAATTTATGAAATCGGAAAAAGTTAAAATTCTATTTTATATTTTCAATCAATATAATTAGATATTTAAAAATTTACTCGTAATTACGTAAAGTGGGGGTAGATAGATACATACAGTAGCGAATATGGAGGAGACTTTTATCTTTTTGGATTTTTTTTTTCAACGATTTTCGAGTCATTTTTAAGTATTTTTTCTAGTCAATTTCGAGACATTTTTCAGTATTTGACATTTTTCGATCTTTTTTTTTTTTGGATTTCTTTTAGTCATTTTCGAGTCATTTTTTGATCTTTTTTTCTAGTTCATTTCGAGAATCTTTTCAGTCATTTTTTGTATTTTTTCGATCTTTTTTCTAGTTCATTTGAAACATTTTTCAGGAACTTTCTTGCATTTTTTTCGAGTCATTTTTCGATCTTTTTGGATTTTTTTTTAGTCATTTTTCATTATTTTTTCTAGTCCATTTTGAGATATTTTTCAGTAATTTTCTTGTATTTTTTTCGAGCCACTTTTGATATTTTTATTTGGATTTATTTGTTTTAGTCATTTTCGAATCATTTTCCAGTCAATTTCGAGACATTTTTCAGTAATTTTTTTATATTTTTCCCTAGTCATTTTTCGATCTTTTTTTTTTTTTGGATTTCGAGTTATTTTTCATTATTTTTTTCTAGTCAGTTTTTGCATTTTTTTCGAATCATTTTTCGATAATTTTTCTAGTCCATTTCGAGACATTTTTCAGTAATTTTCTTGTATTTTTTTCGAGTCATTTTTCGATATTTTTTTGAATCCATTTCGAGACATTTTTCAGTAATTTTCTTGTATTTTTTTCGAGTCATTTTTCGATATTTTTTTTAATCCATTTCGAGACATTTTTCAGTAATTTTCTTGTATTTTTTCCAAGTTATCTTTCGATCTTTTTTTTTGTATTTTTTCCAGTTCATTTTTCAGTATTCTTATATTTTTTTTTGGAGTTTTTCGATAATTTTTTGAATTTAGTTTTAGTCATTTTCGAGTAATTTTTCATTATATTTTCTAGTCAGTTTCGAGACATTTTTCAAAAATTTTCATGCATTTTTTCGAGTCATTTTTCGATATTTTTTTAGTTCATTTCGAGACATTTTTCAGTAATTTTCTTATATTTTTTCCAAGTTATTTTTCGATCTTTCTTTTTTGTATTTTTTCCAGTTCATTTTTCAGTATTTTTCTTATATTCTTTTCGAGTAATTTTTCGATAATTTTTTGGATTTATTTTTAGTCATTTTCGAGTAATTTTTCATATTTTTTTCTACTTCATTTTGCGACAGTTTGCAGTAATTTTCTTGTATTTTTTCCAAGTCATTTTTCGATCTGTTTTTTTTTTTTTTGTATTTCGAGCCGTTTTTCATTATTTTTTTCTAGTCAGTTTCGAGACATTATTCAAGAATTTTCATGCATTTTTTTCGAGTCATTTTTTGATATTTTTTCTAGTCCATTTCGATACATTTTTCAGGGAGAGGAATCTAAACGAGTCTTATCCAAAGCATATTGAGAGAATTTTACTGTTATTGCGAGCGAAACTTTCGAAGAAACCTACAACGATTGAGAACAAAACATGGGAGATATTCACTCTCTTAGTTATAAGTATGTATCTAACTATCTATATTTAAATAACTTGTCGCCTGGAATGTTTAGTTTTACCAGGCAATCCCAAACAAGTTTCGAGCGGATTATGTAAAAGGTTTCGAGCTTATTCAATACATTCATGATGAACTTAAAATTAAAAAAAAAAAAACAGGAGGAGGGGAGAAATTCACATATGGTATTATCGGAACGGGGGCTGACTCTACTAGTTTCTATCCCTCCCAAGTGTGAACGTCAAAGCGTACGCATGCCAACGTTTCACTCACATCCTCTCATAAAACAACAACTATGAGCTCAAAAGAAAATATAAAATCACAATAAAAAGTGGAAATTAATTGATTTGCGTTAAATGAATTTTACAATAAAAAAACAACTAAAAACAACAGTAAAGCAATTATTAAATGTCACGCTGAATAAAAATTGCACAGTCAACGCCATCATACATTTGACACACAGTATTTATGCAGTAGCAATAGTCATAAATACCAGCAAGCGAGCCACCAACCACACATGAAGCATAAGTGACATGTGTGTGTGTGTGCCAAGTGCATTGCTAATGCAACAAAAAAAAACAGAGAAGAAAAAATCATAAACCAATAACAACAACACCTAGTACAGCCTCATGTAGCATATGACAGCATGTGGCACATGCAGTTGATGATGTTGAAAAAAGTGAAAAACCACAACAAATACTAAACCCCGCGATGGCACTATATCTCATATAAAGAAATATGAAGAAAATTGAATCATAGCAGCGATCTCTTATTGAGTATAAAAATAGCATCTGATAAACCAGAAGAGTGGGAGCAGAAGTGAGAGGGAGGCAGTGTGAGAGATTGATATTGGAGTATTAGTTGAGAAGGAGTCGTAAAAGTAACAGCACATTCTGCATTTTGAGAGCAGAAAGGAGAATTGTGTAGAGAGGTGCAGAGGGGTAGAGATGGGAGAGAGAGAGAGAGAGTGGTGCGATAACTGTCCAAAGATACAGTGATGGCCATATTATATCCAACTGAAATTTATTTGTTAGGAAATTCTTCAAACTTCTTTTAGCAATTAATGTATGCTAAAAATTAATTAAAATAAATTTGTCAAAAACTCGAACTAAAAATATACAAAAATAAATTAAAACTAAGTGAAATGAATATTTGCTAGGTTAATCACTATTTTTGCTAACTGCTTCGCAATTAAGTTAAAGATATTATTTACATTTGAATTTGTTTTGGCCAGAGCATATTCGAATTTCTCTTAAGGAATGACCTTTTTTGTAATGTGTAAACATCTATAGCGGCGGTATGAACAAATATGACATGGGAGTAAAATTACAGATTTCATCCCGTCCCTAAAAGCTCGCTATATTTTTTTATATTATGCCCAAAAGCTCAAGATCATTGCAACTAGTGCTATAGCCTGAAAAACATTTAGGGGTTCTTTAAAAAGAAAACAGAAAAAAGTTATTTGATTTATTCGAATCAAAATAATAGCGTAGTTTGACATGAAGAACAAAACAAAAAAATTCATGGGCCAAAAGATTTTATTTTTTCGTATTGAAATAAAAATTCAATATTTTTGATTTGGAAAAATTTTTTGCAAATTTCTTTCAAATTTGGCAGTTCACATTTCTAATTAATTATTAAAAATTATGTTTAACAGGGTGGCTCGGAACCTTCTCGCCCCTAACTACGGCACTCCACCACTTTATTAACATACAAAATAATAATTAATATACAGCATACTTTTAAGTTGGAATCTCTACACTTCACAGGGTGGTATGAAATTTTGACAGACACTGCATTAGTTTATTTAAAGTGCTTATAGTTTGACAGCCACTTTAATTACATAATTGGTATATAAATATGAAATGCGGTTTTAACTAACATGGCATAGTTATTATGTATGGTTTGTGTCGAGGATAATTAATATGGCGTTTTAGAGAGCAGACATTTATCAATAAGGTCCAGTATGTTTTAGGTTGCGATTGAACAAACAAAATATTTTTTTTTTTTCGCTTCAAAAATCTCGAATTTTGTACCAGAAAAAAAAGTTTAATAATCTTCTTTAATTTGAAGAAAACGACTGCTGAAGCTTATCGATTGTTGGTAGAGGCTTATGGTGAACATGCTCTAAGCTAAGACAGTTGTGAACGATGATTTAAAAAATTTAAAAGTGCTGATTTTGACCTCAGTAACAAAGACCGTGGAGTGCCATCGAAAGAATTCGAAGATGGGAGCTGCCTACAATGAACTGCTAAAATTTGGTAAAACGATTACTGCTGAACAATACCGACAACAACTGATCAAATTGAACCATGCATTGAAGGAAAAACGACAAAAATATGGCCAAGGGCACAATAAAGTAATTTTTCAACATCACAATGCCTGGCCCCACGTGGCACATTGTGTTAAAAACTATTTGGAAAACATCAAATGAGACGGTTTATACCGACCACTGTATTCACCAGACTTGGGTCCTTCCGGCTACTACTTTTTTCGATCGTTGTTGCACGAACGAAGAAGTGAGAAATTGGCTTGATGGATGGTTAGCCTCAAAAAATGAGAATTTGGTACTGGGATGTAATCCATCAATTGATAGAAATATGGTGAAAAATCATAGCAAACGATAGCCAATATTTTTATTACTGAGTTCATTAATTTTTTTAATTAAATAAACGCCTTTTTCAGTAAAAAATCCGCATTTCATATTTATACACCTGTTACAAAATATCAAAATAATAAAAACACTGCATACTTTTAGGGTTATTTTTTAATAATAAATAAACAATATTTTTATACAGTAAAACATTTTTAAAATTCTCCAAATCACTTGACGTTAGAAGTTTAGTTTAACCACCGCGAAAAAAGAAAAAAATTTGAACATGTAAGTAGATACGAAAAAAGTTTCTTTAAAATAATTAATCTAATGTAAGAATATTCCAAATACGTACATCGGATGCAACTATAAGATGACAGCAAATGGTTTACTGATTCGGAATAAAATGAACAAATAATTCTGAATTATCCTAAATTTTTCAATATTTTATCTTTAAATCTCTTTTAATTAGTCTGTAAGAACTTTATACTCATAGGCTAAGTAAATAAATAACTAAATGAAACAAAAAAATAAATATCAATTAAAAGTGTATACGCAGTTACAGTTAAACACTGATGTTTACACATCATCGATCGCGAGTGCCAACACTCATTTTGGTTTTTCTATTATGCATTTATGTTTACATTTTTCAATTGATTCTTATTAATTTCAAACACTTCTCAACTTTTATTGTTATTTTTCGTTATATTACATATTTCGGCCACCACTGTATATGCAGTAGAAAAAAAGAGCACGGCACATTAAGGCAAAAATGCAACAACAGAAACTCTCAACCAATATTCTCGCCTTCTGCATGAGTGCAAAAAAAAAAAAAAATACTGCATACAAAATAGCAACAAAGCAATAAAATAAATAATACCACCAAAGAATATATAATACATAGAAGGCGCATCACGAACAAATTTATTTGCACAAAAATTTTGTTCTATGGAGCCATAACTGCCTCCAGTTTACACTCAAAATTCAATTGTTCTCATAAAACCAATGAGTGGTTGAAATTATTTGTTTCTCTTTGTTTGCTTTGTTTAATGAGAGGGGTTTTTTAAAGAGAGTTTTGTAATTTCTTTTTTTTTTTTTGGTTTTCGTACTTGTAATATGAGCTGGTGTTTTCATTATTTAGCAGAGTTCACATCGCAAAGCCGGTGTGCTTTTATGTGTGGCACAGATTATGAAATTCAAATCCCAAGTTGTGACGCGAAAAAATAGGTATTTTTCAAGAATTTTTTTTCAGGTAAACTAATGAAGTTTTTTATTATCTAAAAGTGCATGTATTAAACTTAACTTTAACTAATTTCTATTCAAAAATATTTAAAACTTCATGAGTAATGTGCGATCCCGTCGACGCCTTTCTAGAAAACATGTTTTGCTATGAGCAATATTTTGCAAATCTAGATCATTTGAAATCCAAAAATGAAATGGATTTACTTTTATTTAACAAAATGGCCGACTATCAAAGTTAACAGTTCAATTTGAACTAAAAAACGCTGTTTCAGCTGTAAAAAAAAGTTTTCTTTCGATCAATCTAGATTATTATATATTGAAAGAGCATATAAATTTGAAAATAATCGGTTTAGAAGTTGTAGAATAATCGTGTTCACCGACTTCAATAATGACTTTTTTGAGAAAAACGCGTTTAAAGTTTCAACTTACTTTAATGTCAAGAAGAAAATTTTTTTTGGAAATAACAAAGAGTCAAAAATTTTCTCTGGATCAACTTAAAAATTTGTAGACATATTTTTGAAAACATATACTTTAAGAAAATGCAAAAAAAGTAGATGGTTTAAGAGTTACAACTGGAGGTGCCTCCTTAAAAACTTTCTAAATCGATTGATTTCAACTTTTTATGCTTTTTCGAATACAAAAAAAAATATTGCTAAAAATAAATTTTGCTACCATTAAAATTTTAGGTCACAAATTGAAAAAAAAAATCAATTAGGTGGGAAAACAATATTGATACTCGGTAACAACGCAAAAAAAAAAACACATGTACTTACATATTAAACGAAAAAAAATCTTCCTATGAAACTATCTGCAGTCTCACTTGGCGGCACTCTATAACGATGTGAGAGAACCTAAGAAAAAAATCACCAAGAGAGTGCATGGGAGAGAGTAAAAGCAAAATAACTGAGTGGTTTTGCTCTTCCTCTTTACTGCGACCGCCCGTACCCGAAACGAAAGAAACATATTTTGGAAAAATAATGAGAGATGCGCCTTCTATGTATTGTATATTCTTTGATACCACACTTTTAAATGTACCAACCAACAACACTAAAAATTTAACAATCAAACAGTAGCACCAACAAATAAAAATAGCAACAAGAATTGCAGTATTAGACCCAATCAACAACAATTTAAATTTGTTGTATCTCTTTGCATTAGATCCGAACAACAACACTTTCGATTTGTTGTATCTCTTTGTTTCTCACTCTCTCTCATTCAATTCAATTTCATTTCAACTTACTAACTTTTTACCAACACCCACAATTTAACACCAAACATTTACAACAACAAACAACCAAAACACCAAGAGCTGCAGCAGAATTTCAAATGATAACAACAACAACACTTTCAATTTCCTATAGGTTTCTCTCTTTCTCGTTCAATTCAATTTCGTTTCAACTAATTTAATTTTATTCAACTTGTTCAATTTGTTATGGGAGAGAATTTAGTCTTTTGTTTGGCGCTATGCTATTGGCACGAATCAGTTGCTTTTCGTATCTGCAACGAGTTGGATACAAATAACGCATTGAAGGAAAACGTTCTCAGTTCTTTATAGTAGAGTAGTATATCGTATTGTATGAGAAATATACTTACAAAAACAAATTATTTTCAAAACAACCACGAATAAACATAAATAAATTAAGCAGGAATTTATTTAAAAAAAACAACTGAGAATTCAATTCAACTTAGGCAAAAAAAAGAAGAATTTTACCTTTTTTTTGCAGTAAGCAGAAAAACAAACAAGAAAATTTTCAATTAAAAAAAAATTTGTTATTGGTAGCTGAAAAGTTTTTGCAAGTTTGTAAAATAAATAAAAAAAAAAAAAATAAGAAAAACAAAACTTTTTCAAAGCGTAGCTGGAAAAAATTTTATCTTCGTTTGGGTGCGTATTTACTAGTAGCAAGTATAAAATAATAATCCCAGAGAAAACGAGAAATAATTAAGTTTTATTTTTTGCGCTAAAAAGATAAGATTGAAGCAAACAAAAAATTCAAACGAAAATTCGCGAAGCGACGATATAAGAAATTTATGAGTTTGTTTTAAAAATATCAACAAAATATCAAAACAGCAGCAGCAGCAGTAGAAGAAGACGTAAAATTTTCAAAACAGCAGCAAGCAGCAGCGCCAAGAATTTTTCTACTAAAAAGTTTTCGAAAATAGCGAGCGGGAAAACAACAAAAAGCAGCTGAGTGTTTTTTTTTTTTGTTTTGCTTGTCATCCAAGTCTTTTGTTTATCAGAAACGTTCTGGTTGTGGTTGTATCCGGCTGAAAAACCTGTTCAGGCATTTTTGGCTAGACGCGCCCTTTGTGTATTTGTTGTATTTTATATTTTTAAAACAACACATTTTTTTTTTTTAAACCAAGTCAAAAGTAAAATAAAATAAACAAAAACAAATGTGAAAAGTGCTTCAAAGTGTTTCGCAAAAACTTAGAAAAGTTTATATCGTTATCAATTTGTTTAAAAGTGTATAAAAAAATAGAAGAGATGTGTTAAAATTTTTCATGCATTTGATGATTTGAAAAATCAATAATAAAAGAAAACGCAAAAACAAAATACTACAAATTTTTCAATTGCAGTCACTCATTTATTCAGTGTCGTTGAAATCTTCTCTGAGAAACAGAAATAAACCCAAAATAGAGTAACAACTGCAGAGAACAACAACAAACAAACAAAAAAGCAGCAACAACCCAAAGCAAATCAAATTAAAGCAGTAACTTTAAATAAAGTAAGTTGTTTTTGTTTTTGATTTTTACGTATTTCATTGATAGTAAAGTTTTTCAGTTTTACATAATTAAAAGTGACAGTTGTAACTTATGCTCTACTCAAACTCACACTCTTAATCATATACGCTCTTAACTTCCACTCCCACTTCCAACATAATATCGCATGTTGATTAGCACATTGATTACTAAAATGTCATTATACAAAATTTGTCTA
This sequence comes from Toxonevra muliebris, assembly GCA_963691655.1. NCBI lineage: Eukaryota > Metazoa > Arthropoda > Insecta > Diptera > Pallopteridae > Toxonevra > Toxonevra muliebris. The sequence goes on along the minus strand of OY829328.1, from coordinate 78,663,612 downwards.
TTTAAAGCTTTAAACCCCATTTGCTTCACTTCCTTGAACTACGTGTAATGCAAAACTATCATAAGTCCAGTTTTTATGTAAAGCGTTTTTATAGCTGAAAAATTGCATGAAGTTTGCCATGTCTGGTATAAAAACAGATTTCTTTGAATGCTACTAACTGATGAGAACTTTTTTTTTGTATAGTGACGGTATGGTAATGAAAATGCGATATGTTGACGCCGTTAAACTCACAATAGCAAGAAGAACAACAATAACAATTTTTTTTCTATTTAAATTTACTCTCAGCTTAAGCATTGCTCTTTCATTTAACATGCGCTCTTCTCTCACTACACCCACATAATTTCATACTCCGATTGCCGCTCTCACTTCAATCACCTTCTTTTTTCTCTTCATCTAATCTTCTTTCCCAATTCAATCATACTTTACGACTTCAATTATCCTCTACTTGCACTCTCCTCTCCTCTCCTACACTTCACCCGACCTCCTCTTGCACTCCACTCGGTCTTCTCTTGCATTCCACCCGATCTCCTCTTGCACTCCACCCGTCCTTCTCTTACACTCTACCCAGCCTGTTCTGCACAATCAACTCGCCATTTTCTTCTACTCCACTTATCCTGCTCTCTGACTCCTTTCAGCAAGAATTCTTCTCTCTCACCTTTTTCCATCCGGCCGCCTATATCACTCTCTCATTCCATTCACTCTCTCTTATTACAAGGGCAACTAAACTATGTAGCTGTAAACAAAATATAACAGCAATTTGCATTTAATACTTACAACAAAAATATGTAAAAAATCAAAATTATTTTTGTTGTTTTTTTTGTGGGTTAAAAAAAAATAGAGAAAAATCTAACGCATGCGTTTTACTCGTGTTTACAAAACGAACAGATATTGAAGCTATACTTCTTATTGTTGTTGTTGTTTTTTTTCGCTGTTTCTTTGTCTGCTGCTGAGGGGTTTTCTTTTTATTTTTTGGCAATCATTAAATTGTGTCGTTGGTGTGTATCAGTTGCAGTTGCATCCCTGAAAGTTTACAATTCTAAAATGAAATATTTTCATTTTATTTATTTATGTAGCATATTACTAAATTTTCTTTCATTTGCTTATATTAATCATACACTATGCAACATAATTTTTTCTTTGGCAAAAATATAAGTTAAGAAATGCCACCCCCGTCTTCACGAGCAATAATTCATTGAATGAAATTAAAAATTTTTTGTTGTTTCCTATATAAAATGAAAATACAATAAACAAAATTTTTGTATTTTATACTGTTTCCCGTAATTTTTAATTTCATGTAATGAATTATTGCTCGTGGAGACGGGGGGTTAAATTGTTGTAGCATCGCACACAATGAAAGAAACTTTACATAGAAATGTGATATACTCTCTGAGTGCTCTCTATATGTATGAGTATTGGTTTGCTCTCTGAGTGCTCTCTATTTGTATGACTTTTGATTCGCTCTAACTGTTGAATTTTAAGGTGGAATATAGAGATCAATTGAAAACTCTCTTTTGGGACTCTTAGCGCTTGGTTATATTGGTGCTCGGTGTTCGACGAACACAAAACATTTTACCCCGTGCTCGGTCAAGGTGGTTACATTCAGCTCGTTGCAGAGTTGTTTTTTGTCAAAATATACTCGTTTGTTTAATACTATTTTATATGTAATGATACTGTTTTGTAAAATAACTCATTGCCATCGTGAATACTCGGCGTGCTCGGTGTACCGAGCATATCGTATTCGGTATGAGAGTGAGTACAGACTCTCTCTTTGTGTTCGGTGCAACCAGCGTGGCCAACTCAGCGCTTTTCCCGCTAAATTTAGTGCTTTTTGAATATTAAAACGCGGAAAAAAGTGATTTAGCGCTCAGTTCAGAATACGCTGTAAGTTCAGAATACGTATTATTTTCGAAAAATCGAAGAAATTTTCATTGGCTAAAAGTAGCAAATGCGTGCGTGTATTAGTGTAAAAGTTTAAACGTATTGGGTTTTCTCGCACTTTTATAAGAAAAAAAATTTAGCGCGTTTTTAAAGAAAATACGCGGATTTTAGCGGGTTTTGAAAAACAAAAGTTGGCCACACTGGGTGCAACAACAATTTCATGGTGTTCGCCGAGCATACTCGCAATATAGCCACAGTCTTATATAAAATTTCAAACCACGGTTGCATTTTTCCGTCACAGTACAGAAAAATGATTTTTCCTTACCAAAATTACTGAAAATGTATGTAATCGCATATAATTTGCACAAATTCTGTGTCAAGAAAGGAAAACAGCTTAACTCGAGTTATAAAAGAAAATATTTTAAAATATATTTTTGTTCATAAATACCAAACTTATTTGAATTTTTAAATAATTTGTCGAATTATATATGTACACATAATTTCAAAAACGATCTTTCATTTGAATATAAAGTCTATAGCTTCTATCTATAATATATTAGTTCAAAGGAATCAAACTCACCTGATTAAAAAAAAAAAACATTCCTTATTGCTTTTTATCACGTAATTGTTCTCATTCTTTTTGTTACCCAACCCAATTCATATTTCTTAAGTAGAATTTTTGGTTACTTAGTGTTGTTTAAATACTTAAAGAAATGAAGGAAACGAAGGAGAAACAAATTATGATCCGCTATTTAATTAATTACTAATTACTGAGTTGTTTTTTATTTCTTTTAATTTGTTAAAATTGCATACAAGTAAAAAAAAAAAAAATTTCTTTTGTTATTGTTAGTACTTTACAAGTGAAGATTTTACTTATTGTTGCTGTTGTTGTTGTTGTCATTATGAATATATTGTTGATGATATTATAGTTGTTATTGTAATTGTGTATCTGGTTGTTAATACACATTGAAAGTGCATTGAACCACGGTCTCCATATATGTATACAAGCCTATAACATATGTATGTATGTATGTATGTATATATCTTTCCAACACATGGCTGCTTAGCATTATTCATTATCTTCTTTTATAATACTACATACCTACTCGTACTAAAATCACCAGTTAACTATTGTATTTTAACTATTTTCCTCCCTCTTTGGTTTAAATTGCAAAATGCAATTGTATCATGACACGCTTTACATTATTTTATATACAATTCTTCCCACATTCCAATATTAGTTAATAGCTTTTAACCTCTTTTTCTATCTCTTTGTTTAGATACCCTACAGTTAGTTGGAAATTTGTATGTATATCTCTAGAAGACTAATATAATTTGTTTTTTCTTTTAATACTAATTGTTTCTAGCCACCTAACTTCAAATCACATCCACTACTAAGATTTCTCAGCCTGTCTGATAGCTTGTAACCTATTATCGGGGGGTAAATAGATATTTACTCCACTTCAAGTCACGTCGCCTATTTCAAGGCTCCTTCAATATTATATATAGAGTGGCTCTGGGCTTAGAAAGAAGATTGCATTCCATTTCAAGATTAATTTTAGAACTAATTATTTCTAAAGGTTCACAAATTTTTCGGGCATTCCATAATTTCTATCCAGGTTAATTTCATACCTGACACAAGCTCACAATAGCTGTGTTTCTTTTGTTGCGCATATAAGATTATCATCGTAGTGACAAAAGAAACGCACATCCCTGTTGATTATAAAAATTCATTTGTTTGCCTACTTACACAGTCACAAAAAGGTAAATAGTACTATTTAGTACAAATGAATACAACGCTGGTTGTTAAATTTAAAAGCTATGACTTGGCCATATCTTTATATCCCAGTTTAAATTCTAAGCAGGCATAGATATCCCCGCGATCTAACAGTATATACGATAGATTCCTCATAAACATTTTTTTAAGCGGGTATGCGCTACAAAAGAAACACACCTAATATCTCACATTCATTTATAACCCACAGTAGCATTCTTTATTAAAAAAAAAATTCTAGTTGATGCTTTTTTTATTTCTGTAAAAGGTGCAGTAGACCCATTCAAAATCTATTTATGTACCTATATTTTATTTGTAGGTATATATTTTTCTCTACTTTCGTTTTACTGTTGTTAATGTGAAAAACAAGATAATGAATTAACCAACCGCAATATGTTAAATTTATCATATTAAATAAATTCTAGCAACAAATTGCTGTATTTTTTTATATGGTTGCTAAGTGCTTAAGTCTATTTTATTTAGTACATACTGTTTTTTTTTTCTCTCTAATTATGCATATTTTAATACTAGTTACTAGGTGTTTTTTGCTTGTTTTTGCAATAACATATGACGTGAAATTTTGTAATAAAAAGTTCATAAGTAATAAGCAACTCGTGATGCCATTTAGGATTATAAATTCAATAAAAAATATCAAGAATCGTGCTATTTTCTGCTCTCAGGAATTTCGCGTAAGAATAAAATACCTAAAGTAGAAAACTCGTTAGAACAACTCTCTGATCCCAGGAACCTCCCAAATCCCTTAAGTCAAACCTCCTTTATCTCAGATATCTTATAAATATTTGAAAAAAAAAATATCAGGAAATTAACATTTATATAGAAAAATAGCCCACATTTTCAGTTACATGTCCATCTAATGAAATTCTCAGGTTATTTTTAGGTTTTGTTCGAAATCGAGTCGTAAATTTCGAAAAGGTCTCATCTCACCCATTAAACATTAATCAGTTCAGATTAACCTATAGGTTTCTCAAATGCCCTTGGGTATTTCATGTTTACAGGCTCCGTTCAACTCGCTACGGAACAATGGAACTCTACAGAGCATTTTCAGCAGTTCTGTTGTTAGCCAATGCTTCCACTTCATTCCATGATACCTCTCACTGAGCAAGGATCTTTGAAGTCTTATATTTCTTAGCATTTGCTTTAGGAGAGCAGGAGAAGAGGGGAAAAAAGAATAACAGATATTTAAGAAAAAAAATTATGAAAAATATTCAAACCTTGAAAATCATTTTGAATACACGAAACCTCAAGGTGATTGATTAATATTTATTTTAGTTTATGATTCATTATTTGATTTAAAATAATTTTTATTAAAATTAATAGGCTTTGAATGAACAATGATTAAAAATGTAAACTGCCAAATTTGAAAGAAATTTGTAAAAAATTTTTCCTAATCAAAAATATTAAATAAGTTTTGCTTGGTTCAGAAACTTAGTGACTGAAGTTTTCTATAGAAAATCCTTTCAATATATAGAAAAATGATTTTCCCTGATGCATGTGAAACAATATAAGGAGTGATAATAATAATTTTTTGTGGGTGTAAAATTTTAAAATTTCTTTGATCTAGTTATCTTTCAAAAATATGTCAGTTGTTATTTTTAATGACAGACATGTGGATTTATTGTGAGTTTGATCAATGAGAGTGAAGAAAAAAAAGTACGTCTTAAAATTATTAAAAATTTTCAAAAGAATCCAAATTGGTCCTACAAAAAATTGGCCAAAGAATTGAAGGTCTGCCGTCAAACTGTTTTCAATGTTATTAAACAGTTTCAGGAGAATTTGACCATCGATAGGAAACCTGGTTCGGGAAGAAAACAATGACCACATGATATTGGGAAGCCAAGAAAATAGAAAGCATATTGAAAAGATCTCCAAACACATCTGGTAGAAAAGCTGCCCGGTTAGCCCAGTGCTCTGACTATTTGGTGCGAAAAGTTAAAGCCAATGCAGGTTTCAAAACATACAAAGTCCAAAAAGTTCCAGACAGGAATGCTGCAAATAATTTAGACGCCAAAAGTAGAGCTCGGAAATTAAAATCGAATTTCATACAAAAATATTCATGTTGTTTAATGGACGACGAAACGTATGCACTCGCAGATTTTACGCAGCTTCCGGGTCAAAGTTTTTATGTTGCTGATGCTCGAGGAAATGTCGAAGAACAATTTAGAATCCAAAAGCAGACAAAATTTCCTAAAAAATTCCTGGTATGGCAAGCTATATGCAGTTGCGGCAACGGCAAAAGAAGCAAGTCATTTGTTACCGAAATATACATCAAAGAATATTTGAAAAAAAGACTTCTTCCTTTCAAAAGAGAGCACAATGTGTCTACATATTTTTAGCTCTATTTGGCATCATGTCACTCCGGCAAGAAAGCTCTGTAGTGGTACCAAAGTAATAACATAGTTTTTGTACCAAGAGAGGCCAATCTCAATCCTACAAATTGTCCGGAGCTAAGGCCAGTGGAGAGATATTGGGCTCTTGTGAAAAGAAACTTAAAGAGCACAAAAAAGGTGTCCCAAAATATCGAAGATTCCAAAAAGGTGTCTGAAACAACTATCAAATCTCTAATGGAAGGCTTACCAAAAACGGACCACGAGTTCATAAATAGTGGTTAGAACTATAAAAGTTATATTTGTCTGTAATTTGTAAAATATTATCAATTAAATAAGAAAAAAAAAATCAAAACTCTAAGATCAACCGTTCAAAAATTATTGAATTTTATATATGTTAAGATTTTTTCGATCTCACTCCTTAGTATTTATACTCTCTTATATTTTCTCAAATAAACATATCTTGGAAAAATATAAATTTTATTTATTGTTCTTAAAATTCATTTCTAAATTCTTTGATATTTAAAACTTATTGTTTGAATTAAGATTTATAGAATTTTGACAATATTTTCTGAGAAGTTGAAAGATTTCAAATGAAATTCCTTTTTTGCTTTTAACTTGCTTATTATCTTGTCTTGTAATAGTTATGTACAGTATATAAATTGAATGTAACAATTATTTTATAGCAAAATTTGGTTACTAGCAGAACAATACAAACGTTTACCCAGCAGGAACATGTACGAGTCGCATACTTAGTTAAACAAGGATAGCTATTTTTATTTATATTTGTCAAAATGTTTTTAAGAGTTTAGCCTCAACAGTAGTAACTTTCAAATTGGTTGTTGTTGTTGTAGCAAAAATTTAAAATGGGAAATCATGGTGTGTTTGGACAAATTTTATAAAAAATTGTGAGCGATTGAAAATTAACAAAAAAAAAAAAAACACAATTTTTCACTTTGATCCGATACAGTTCCGTGACCAAAAAAAAAAAATATTTAAAAATTTTGTTTGAATTGAAATTAAAGAGCCAACAATTTTCTTGCCAAAAATCCTAAATTTAAAAAATTCGATTAGATAGTTTTAAAAAAATCGCAAAATTTAATCTTGTGACACCTTTGTCACCATGGTGCCAAAAGGGTTAAGATTACAATATATACTGACTTTTAAATTGCATTTAGATAATTTAAAAATATTGTAATTTACCTGACTTAAAGGGTGGTTTTGAAAATCGGCAAAAAATAATAAAAGTAATTATTTTGTATTTGAAATGAGAAATTCACTTCAATAAAATAAGAAACTTTATATACAGGGTATGCCATTTAAAGTGTCATCGTTTGGCCAATGATTCAGCTGATATGGCGGATATTGGCCTTAAGTTCGTCTAGAATCTTTGGCTTGTTGATATAAACCTTTGACTTCAAATAGCCCCAGAAAAAAAGTCCTGCGGTGTAAAATGTGGCGAACGCGAAGGCCAGTCAACCGATATCAACCGACTGGGGAACAATGGCTTCAAAAATCGATTGTAATACGAGCTGTGTAAAGTGGTGCGTCGTCCTGTTGAAACCAGAAGTGCTACAAACCATTTTCATGAACAATCGGCTTCAAACATCAAAATAGCTTCTCTACGGGAAAATTGAGAAGTTATTTTGAATGTACAACTGAACAATTTTTAGCGCGTTCTTTCAGAGTGTACTGTACTGTACCATAGTAAAGGGTGTTTTTTTTAGAAGTGTGGGTTTCAAGAAGAAATAAAACGCATATAATTTAATGTTATTGCCAAGAATTTAGCTTTATTATAAAGATAAGGGTTTGCCATTATGCTGGCTCGAATAACTTCCAGCCGAGCGGCCGAATTTTGCGACCACTTTTTGCCGCAGTTGTGGCCGTATGTCAGTAATAACCCGCCGAATATTCTCTTCCAAGACGTCAATTGTCTCGGGCTTATCTGCGTAGGTAAGCGACTTTACAAAACCCCACAAAGAATAGTCCAGCGGTGTTAAATCGCACTATCTTGGAAGCCACGCCACAGGCCCACGATGCGAGATAATGCGCTCACCAAAAGTTTCCTTCAATAAATTGATTGTTTCGTTGGCTGTATGGCATGTAGCGGCGTCTTGTTGGAACCAAAGGTCGTTCACATCAACATCCTCCAATTCAGGCACGAAAAAGTCATTAATCATGGCTCTATAGCGTTCCCCATTGACTGTAACATTATGGCCGGCTTCATCTTTGAAGAAATATGGATCAATGATTCCCTCTGCCCTTAGAGCACACCAAACAGTGACTTTTTGAGGATGTAACGGCGTCTGAACAATGGCTTGTGGATTAACATCACTCCAAATGCGACAATTTTGCTTATTAACGTACCCATTCAACCAAAAGAGAGCTTCATCGCTGAACAAAATTTTCTTGTGAAAATCAGGATCGGTGACCATCTCGTGTTAGGCCCTTTCACCGAACGTGCGACGCGCTTGATGATCGTTCGGCTTAAATTCTTGCACGAGTTGGATTTTGTAAGCCTGCAAACCAAGATCCTTCCGCAAAATCTTCCATAAAGTGGATGGGCACAGTTCCAATTGTTGCGCGCGATAGCGGATAGACTCATTCGGGTCTTCTTCGATACTCTGCTCCACAGCGGCAATAACGTCTTCGGTGCGCACTGTACGGCGTCTCTGAGAATGCGCATTATTCACTAGAGTAAACGTGGTGCGAAACCGATCCATGGTTGCTCAAATTACCGACTCTGCTGGGGGATTATGTCGACCGAATATTGGACGCAGTGAGCGAAGCGTTGCGCGAACCGAACCATTATTTTGGTAATAAATTTGAACGATTTGAAAACGTTTTTCAGGAGTAAGTCTATTCATTATGAAATGGCAAACCAAACTGAGCATAAATCAAGTGACAGCTGTCAAAAAGACCAACTCCGAAAAAAGTATTGCCAGATTGTAAACCACACTTCTGAAAAAAACACCCTTTATAAATTTCCTTCGACTGACGCTTCCAAAGCGGTATAGCATTAGCCGATCTGACGGCGCTGTCAAAAGTTATGGGGTTGCTAGATGCTTCCACCTAAATGGCTAAATGGCCTACCCTGTAGAAATTATAACTTCACTGGCCCTTCAATATTAATATGAGGCTACAGTTGACCAAACATTCGCCATAAATTATATAGGGAAATGGCAATGAGCCTAATTATGTGCTTAAGTGTGCTTTCAAGCAGAAGGCTGCCACTCCAACCTACCACCTTATTTTCTCGGGGTAGGCCATTTCTTCATTGAAAATATTCCTTCATTTGTTTCTATTTCTAGTGCAGGCTTATTTTACTGCTGGGTCTATAAACACAAATAATATAAACAACAAATATTTGGTTGACCTATATTCTGATTCAATTTAGAGTTTATTATCAATTTCTATGAAAAAAATTATTGTATATAGGTATGTATAATGAAAATGTATGGTCAATTGCAACAATTTATTAGGCACATACATATTTGATTTAAGTTTTTCCATAGAAAAGGTAAGAAAATAATGAAGTATTTCATAAATGTATATTTGCAATAAAATACCTAAGGTAACCTAATTGATTTTGAGCTTTACATACATGAATAATTTATTTGATTGAACTTACACAATTTTGGAAATTGATTTCTATGAAATTTGTATAGAATTTTCCTTTTCATTCACTAAATTATATATTAAAATAATTTCATTATTCTGAGTACAAGAAAGTGGGTTTTTCTTTAAATTTAAAAGAAACAAAAATATAATAAAATATTAAAAAAAAAAATAATCAGCCCTGTGCTGAATTCTACTTTCGACTGAAATTGAAATCAAAACAGTGCAATTCAATTTTACTCTACTTTCAATAAATGAAAATTTACATATCCTCTGTGTGTAAAAATTACACATTTCCAGTGTCATTCAGTATCATTAAAAAAATCATATTTAATATGTGATTACTCGAACTCGTAACAACTTACACACTTGCTATTAATGTACGAAGAACGATTGTTTATGAATAAGAGAAAACTATACTAATAAATTAATTAATTTATTTATTGATTATTTATATTGCAAAAGAAAACAAACACACATATATATCATTCAGTGAGCGCAAGTAAACATTATTATTATTAACAAATTAATACATGCTCATATATATAAATAAATCAAAATGTTTATTGAAGTATATTAACACAAAATTTAATCAATAAAATAAAATCATAAAAACACATACAAACATTATACAAATATTTATGTATGTCACTAAATTAAGTACATTTCAAGTGTGTATTCTCGATATAACCCAATAAACTTTATGATGACATAACGGCAATCACACTTCAAATACGAAAACGAATGTCAGATATAAATTACAAATGCGTATAAATTTATCTTAAAACGTTTGGGGAGAAGCAACAGCACAAAAATAAATAAAAAATATCATCAATTAGTGCGAATACAATAAATAAATAATAAAAGCAGATTTCTGCAAAATTTTCTAGTAAAATTTAGACATAATTAAATGAAAAAAAAAAACACGTTTAATTTGAGTTGAGTGATTGGAATTCATAAGCTATAGTCGATCAATTGAGAGATTATGTAATTAGTCGGAATGAAAAGAAATGAAATCATAAGAGGGCAAAACTCCTTTTTCACACAGCAAGTTTTCTTGTTGGCAAATCGAGTTTGCAGGCAAGAAAAGAAATATGAGAGGGGATCGGCACAGACTAACTAGTGTGCCGGCAAGTTTTCTTTTGTTCTGTTCGTTTTTTGGCATTTCTTTTTATTCATATTTCCGGTTGCCACTTTGGTACAATTGTACTAAAGTTGATACAATTGTACTAAAGTTGATACAATTGTACCAAAGTGATATTGGCAATTCTTTTTATTCATATTTCCGATTGCCACTTTGGTACAATTGTACTAAAGTTGGTATAATTGTACCAAAGTTGGTACAATTGTACCAAAGTGACAACCGGAAATATGAATAGAAAGAAATATCAAAAAACGAATAGAACAAAAGAAAACTTGCCGGCATAATTGTACCAAAGTTGGTACAATTGTATCAAAGTAGGTACAATTGTACCAAATTTGGTACATTTTTCCTATTTGGTACATGGTTTGGCACTTTTTTTTTTTTTTTTTTTGCCAAGCTTAACTTATTTTTAATAACACTGCACAAGGGAATTTACCAAAAAACCCCCCTCCCCCCTCAACGGTTTTGGAAGTAGATTTTATATAATTCAAGTACTTACTCTTAACATGATGACGTTTTCAGTTTTTTCATATGTCGTCTAACTTTTCACTATTTGTTTACAAAATCATACTTTTAGAGGAAGGTTTCAACTTCCAGATTAAATTTTTTGCTAATCGTTAAACACTACCAAAGTTTTACTTGCAGAAATAGCAAACATCATGTCAATAAATCTGACCACAGCATCGGAAAAAAGCATATGAGTTGTATGAGAGGTGTCATGCCAATTTGTAATTTATAACTCGGGCTAAGCCTGATACCTGCTCAGCAATTTTGTATCAATCAGTCCAGTAGTTTTTAAACAACACAAACGGACATTCATTTTTTTTATTCTTCTTCTTCTGTAGCTCAACTCCTGTAACTCCTTCCGGAGCATAGAGCCTGGACAAAATATCTGAATTTCTTGCGGTCTCTGGTAGTCGTTTTTATCTGCTGCCATGATGTGTTGCCCAGTTTGATATCATCATCAACCATGCGACGCCTTGTTTGCCTTGGGCGTCCTCTACCCTCTAATACGTGGCCTCCATATATGAAGAATTTTGCGGAGGCAGCCATTGATGAACGTTTGAACTTTGCTTATGTCGATAGTGGTCAGCGCCCAGGATTCATAGCCGTACAACAAGACGGACTTTTCATTGGTATTAAATATCTGTAGCTTGGTGCGCATTGTGCTGTGTGCTTGACTTCCAAATGTTTTGTAATTAGGCGAAAGCACCTCTGGTTTTCTTTATTAGAGATGGGCACGTGAGTACTTTTTGACTCACGCATGTTCACGGCTTTTGAAGTATTACTTACGCATGTTCACTCATGTTGGCATGTTTCAAAAAAAAAAAAATAATTCACGCATGTTCACGCACGTTGAAATTTTTCTAAACAATTGCATGCATGTTCACGCACGTTGTGTTTTTATTGTTAAATTTTAATTTTTGTAAATAAAAAATAAAATTCTTTTATAAATAATGGGATTTTTTAAACTAATTATTAAATGTTTTTATTTAAAAATAAAATTTGGTCCACATTTCCACTGAGTATTCATGACGTCATGGTCAAAATTATGTCACGCTCACGCATGTTGACATAGGAATTATTGAAATCAAATCACGCTCACGCATGCTCACGTAGAAATTATGTCACGCACGTGCATGAGTGTTCACGCGTATCACGTAAAATTCATGTCACGCGCCCATCTCTATTCTTTATTCTCGATATGATGTCTTCGCGCATGCCATCGTCTGGAGTTATAGTGCTACCGAGATAGTTGAATAATGATACTAGCTTGATAGGTTGACCGTAGACAATGAAGGTGGCTAACGCGTCACCGGTCGACATAGAATTTCTCTTATTGGGATTGAAGCGTAGTCCATCATCCAGACGATCAAATTTAGTTTGCATATCTGGTCAAAGTCCTATTTAACAGTACTTTATTCGGCAAAAGTTGGTAAAAATAAAAAAATGTTTTCTTTCTCTCCCGAAATCAGAAAATATACTTCGCTACTTAGAAAATTTTAATTATATATACTCAGGTGTTAAAAATGAAAATTTGTTGTACTATGTAATTATATTGAACTCAAAAGAAATACCGCTCTCATTAAGTATTAAAATAAAAAAAAAATATGTATTCGATGGTAATTTGAAGAGCTAAAATAATGAAAAAACACATACAAGTTACAACTTAATAAATTTTAAATGCAACAGCAACGTTACTACCTGATAACATTTGTTTTATATTGATACAATTTAATAGCCATAGCGATAATCTTTTGAAATGAAATAAAAACCAAAAAAAAAACCGCACATAAATTTATGAAAAACCAATTTAATTGAAATTCTACTTTTTCGATTTTTTTTTCATTTCATCAAAGAGAAGCAATTGTGGCTTTAAGCAATTATTTTTATGTAGGTACAAATGAATGGTGGGGAATACTGAGAATATTAAAATCTGAAGTTGAAAAAAATCAAAAAAAAAAAATAAAAAAAATTATAAATATAAAAAAATGCAATAAAAATATTAATAAATTGTTATGAGAAATTGAAGAAAAAACAAAAAAAGAATGAATGAAATTTTATGTTGCTCGGTAGACCAATTTTTCCAACATTTTTCAATTTACGTGAAGTTTTTATAGTTTTATTTTTTTTTTTTGTTTGTAACCAGCCAAACTAATAAAATCAACATAAAATTCAATTTAAAACAATTTTGACAGCTAATAAAAACAAAACATTAAAACAATTTACAAAACAAACAAACAAATAAAAAGCAAACGAAAAACAATTATTAAAAACAAAAAAAAAAAAAAAAATATGGCGCAACTTTTTTTGTTTGTTTGGGGAAATGCAGGTCAAACAGTTTCAAGCAGCTCAAGAAAAAAAAATTTAAAAATATACAATAAACATAAATATTCATGCTCATAAATATGTGGGACTACTCATGCATGTGTATGTGTGTATGTGTGTGTGTGTGTTATCAGCTGTTTTCAACAGCTGTCACAAAGTTGAGCAAGCATTTGAAAAGTGAATGAAAAGTGAAGTTTGAGTTGCAGTTTATTGCTGGTAAATGAATATTAAAAAATGTAATGCAATATTTAAAAATCTTACTTTTATTTATTTTGAACTTTTTTTTTTTAAATACTAGCATAAATTTCTACCCGCAGAATACATAAATGCAACACTGTTCCTATTTAAAATTCATGATAGAAAGTAGAAATTGCACGCCTACCTATATAAATTATTCATTTTAAAAACGTCGTAGTTTTTTAGTTCAATAAAAAAAAAAAACAACAACAAAATAAAGTTATATTGTTTTACTGCATTACCGATGAGTGACAGTAAGGAAATAATATAAATAAATTCATAAAATATTATATCTACATAAGGTAAGTATGTATTATTTCCATTGTTTTTATTACCAGCGCAAAGTAAAAAAAATAAAAATAAAATAATAAATCGTAAGCAATAATGGATAATACTAAATACTATAGAATACTTTTGTTTCCTACTATGTATTATTGTATTGTTTTTATTATTTAATTTTATTTTTATTTAACTAACTCAATAAACATAATTGCGTATACATATTGACATTCATTTATAATTATCCAAACAAGATAAATAACACTGTACAACAAAATTGGTCCTGAAAAACTGTTTTGACTTAAGCTTCTTAAATTAAAGGTTGTAAATGTTGTAGCTTAAGGATTATATATATCTTAAATAAATAAATAAATAAAAAAAAAAGAAAATTTCTAAGCTCTCTATGGTTTTTCTGGAGTTGTTTTCGATGCTGATCACGAATCTACAAAAATTTTGTTGGGTCAGGTCGAACTCTTGTGGTATCGATGATTTTATGATTTTTTACAAAAATTTTGAAACATTTTTTTTTTGTTGAAAACTTTGTAAAAACCAATAAAACGTGTAGAAAACATAAAAAAATGAAAAAAACAAATTTTTATACATGTACCCTCCCTTATGAATTTTTAAAACGTGTAGAAAACACAAAAAACAACAAAAAAAATTTTTTTTCATGTTCCCCCCTTATGAATTTTTTTGAAAAATTTAGATCGACAAAAATAATTTTTTTTTAAATTTTTTATTCTCTTTTAAACGTCATAAAAACTCATAAAACGTGTAGAAACCACAAAAAACAAAAAAAAAAAAGTTTTTTTTTTCATGTTCCCCCCTTATGAATTTTTTTGAAAAATTTAGATCGACAGAAAAATTTTTTTTTTTAATTTTTTTTCCTTTTTAAACATTATAAAAACTCAGAAAATGTGTAGAAAACAAAAATAAAACGAAAAAAAATTGTTTTTTCATGTAACCCTCCCTTTTGAATTTTTTGAAAAATTGAGGACTGAAAAATTTGAAAATTTATTTTTTGTTTAAAACGTTGTAAAAACTCATAAAACGTGTAGAAAAAATAAGAAATCGAAAAAAAATAATTTTTTTTCCATGTATCCCCCCTAATGATTTTTTTCAAAAAAAAAAAATATTTTTTTTGTTCAAAACGTTATAAAAACTCATAAAACGTGTAGAAAACACAAAAAGGCGGCAAAAAAAAAATTTGCCCTTGTACCCCTACCTTACCATTTTTAAAAAATTATAAAATCATCGATATCACAAAAGTTCGAACTGACCCGAAAAAATTTTTTGTGATCAGCATCGAAAACAACTCCCGAAAAACCATATGAGAGCTCAGAAATTTTTGTTTTTTAGGCCCATTTTGTTGTACAGTGTAATTATCCAAACAAGATAAGTAACTAATGGCAAAAATTAATACACAATACGAGTAAGTAGTTAGATAAACTTTTTTTTATTTAAACTTTAAATGAAGCATTCATTTAATATTTGTTTATTTAAACTAAGTAAATATCCATGCACAATATAAACAATAAAAATGCTAATTAATTGTTTAATAACTATTTATATATGACGGTAACGCTACACTTGTTAAAATGACTCGTTTGCTATATTGAGTAAAAGTGGCACTAACTACAAAGGTTCGATTGCTATAAAGTATTTTTATTGCCGTTTTGAAACCAAATATTATTGATTATAAACTAAACTAGGTGCATTTTATTCGTTATTGGCTCAATCTTTAAACTGCTTAATTTAAAAATTTGTATAAATCTAAATATGAAACGATCACGCCCTTATTTTTTATGGATATTTCGTTTTCTCGTTAACTTCAGTCTTTTGGACCATTGTACTTTGCCCAGATAGAAGAAAATGAGAAGGAGAAAAGGAAAGAAGAATTTTTACACCAAATCAAATTTCTTGGTATTTTTTAGAAAACTGAGAAGATCAGGTATGGGGATAGAGTGAGCATTGAGACATCGTTACCCAGTTACCTCTTGCGAAAAGGGGGCGGGGGGACAATAACTTGAACTAACACTGGGCCATCTTTCTCTGTGAGCATAACTCATGAATTCGCTAATCCATTACATAGTTCCTGCCATACTGACACCGATGATTGGTTCCGGGCCCATTGGATTTGCAGCAGAGTCATGGTTGGCCAATTCATCAGGCATGTCGTTACCAGGCACGGCTAAGTGTGCTAACACCCATATAAGGCATTGTCTTACTCTCACTTACGATCTTAAAAAAGTTGGCGAGATTTTCTAGGATCTTTAATGCAGCTTGACTGTCACTACAAACTCCTAAACATTTTCCTCGCCAACCGTTTTCGATTATCAAAAAAGTAAAAATCTCTATTTGGAGGACCATTGCCATTTCTCCTGTAGCGAAAAAGTACCTATTCCTCTTGTCCAGGTACCAACCAGAACCGTTTTTAATTGTTGTTTTAGAGCCGTCTTTATGGATTACTACATTGGCTCCGTTCAAGATATTCCACATAATATTTCCTGCCGAATTTAAACCATGTGATATCTTAATGGGCCGTTCAGGCCTAAGTGCACCCCTAGACAGCCACTCCAACCTAACTTAACCCAAAAAGGGCCTAAAACAAGTTTACAGAACTATGCATGATTTTGACTATCAAATGATTTTGACTATTGAATGACTTTGACTATCGAATGATTTTAACTATCGAATAATTTTAACTATCGAATGATTTTTACTTTTGAATGATTTTGACTATCGAATGATTTTAACTATCGAGTGATTTTGACTTTTGAATGATTTTGACTATCGAATGGTTTTGGCTATTGAATGATTTTGACTATTGAATGATTTTGACTTTTGAATGATTTTGATTATTGAATGATTTTGATTATTGAATGATCTTGACTTTTAAATGATTTTGACTATCGAATGATTTTGGCTATCGAATGATTTTGACTATCGAATGATTTTGACTATCAAATGATTTTGACTATTGAATGATTTTGACTATCGAATGATTTGACTTTTGAATGTTTTTGACTATCGAATGGTTTTTCCTATCGAATGATTTTGACTATCGAATGATTTTGACTATCGAATGATTTTGTCTATCGAATGATTTTGACTTTTGAATGATTTTAACTATCGAATGATTTTGACTATCGAATGATTTTGACTTTTGAATGATTTTGTCTATCGAATTATTTTGACTTTTGAATGATTTTGACTATCGAATGGTTTTGGCTATTGAATGATTTTGACTATTGAATGATTTTGACTTTTGAATGATTTTGATTATTGAATGATTTTGATTATTGAATGATCTTGACTTTTAAATGATTTTGACTATCGAATGATTTTGGCTATCGAATGATTTTGACTATCGAATGATTTTGACTATCAAATGATTTTGACTATTGAATGATTTTGACTATCGAATGATTTGACTTTTGAATGTTTTTGACTATCGAATGGTTTTTCCTATCGAATGATTTTGACTATCGAATGATTTTGACTATCGAATGATTTTGTCTATCGAATGATTTTGACTTTTGAATGATTTTAACTATCGAATGATTTTGACTATCGAATGATTTTGACTTTTGAATGATTTTGTCTATCGAATTATTTTGACTTTTGAATGATTTTGACTATCGAATGGTTTTGGCTATTGAATGATTTTGACTATTAAATGATTTTGACTTTTGAATGATTTTGACTATTGAATGATTTTGACTTTCGAATGATTTTGACTATCGAATGATTTTGACTATCGAATGATTTTGACTATCGAATGATTTTGTCTATCGAATGATTTTGACTTTTGAATGATTTTGACTATCGAATGGTTTTGGCTATTGAATGATTTTGACTATTAAATGATTTTGACTTTTGAATGATTTTGACTATCGAATGATTTGACTTTTGAATGTTTTTGACTATCGAATGGTTTTTCCTATCGAATGATTTTGACTATCGAATGATTTTGACTATCGAATGATTTTGTCTATCGAATGATTTTGACTATCGAATGATTTTAACTATCGAATGATTTTGACTTTTGAATGATTTTGGCTATCGAATGATTTTGGCTATCGAATGATTTTGACTATCGAATGATTTGACTTTTGAATGTTTTTGACTATCGAATGGTTTTTCCTATCGAATGATTTTGACTATCGAATGATTTTGACTATCGAATGATTTTGTCTATCGAATGATTTTGACTATCGAATGATTTTAACTATCGAATGATTTTGACTTTTGAATGATTTTGGCTATCGAATGATTTTGACTTTTGAATGATTTTGACTTTTGAATGATTTTGACTATTGAATGATTTTGACTATCGAATAATTTTTACTATCGAATGATTTTGACTTTTGAATGATTTATTTATCGATTCATTCATTCGTTTATTTGAACTAGTTATTAGTGATAAAAACTATCGCTAATAGCAAAAAATCGAAAAAATCACAAATATCGAATGAATGGAAATTTTTCAATTTTCGAATAACTCGATTGTTCGATAGTTCCCATCACTAATTTCCGGAGACATGTAAATTATAATTTTAGAAGACTCATCTGTACTGTATCCGGATTCATCTGTGATATTTTGTCACTCCTGATATAGTTCTTAAGTAAACAAAAATAAACAGGAATAAAAGTTTTGTTCCAGGGGCTTAGTTTAGACATCTGTAACGAATCAGTGAAAAGATGCATTCTTTTGCCAAAAATCCAGACTCCAGGCGATCATAATATTATAATATATGAGCGATCTCTGATAGTCATTCATTTATTTATTCAAACAAATTATCACCAATCATCTTTAAGTATATGTGCATGAATATGCATATATATTCATATTCATATCCCTCATATGGTCTTACATTTACTTTAACTACTTTAAAAAATTTCACGTGAGTCACTCAACTAGTAGGTAGCATATAAATTATAAGCTAATAATAATAATGGAAAAAAATAGTAAGAAATTGGGGAGCACCAAACCAACACATAAATATGTTTTTGTTTTTTATTTTTGTCTGTCTCTATTGAGTTAAATTGCATGGAGGTCGTGCCAACAGCACGATTTTCTATGCATGTGGCAATTACATTATTGTAAGTAAGTAAGTAGTGACTCATTTATGTATATTGAATGGGTAATGTAAATGAGCGCTCAAGTCAACTTCATTCAAAGCCACAGTCAACAAAGATTTAGTCAATCCATTATACAAGACGCTAAGGAGACGAGACAGACAAATCTTACATGTGACAATTGCTGATTGCAGTCATTTTAAATTGCGGCGACATTCAAATTAGTTTTTGAAAATTTTATTGTTTCTACATATTTGTAAAATGTGAAATTTGTTGAAGTGGAAAAATGTATCATGATTGTTGAATGCAATTTTTTTTTTTGTTTTTGCTTTTCTTAGGCGCGTCTTTTTATTATTTTTTTGCTGTCTTGAAACTTGAATTGATTAACATTTGAAATGTCAAAATGGGTTAATTATCAGTTTTTGTTGTTGTTGTTGTTGTAAATATTCACTTACATATCTGCTGTTCTATTGTGAAATGAATGAAATTTTAGTTGCTTTGAATAATGTTAATGTAAAGCAAAATTTTATTAAAACTATAATTTAGAATTTTTTGTATTAATTTAACTTTGACTTCTTCAATTTAAATTAACCAAAGCGAAATGCGGAATCTATTCCAAAGTTTTACATTACTCACCCAAGTCAGTTGACTTGTTTTCTGAACAGCAGACAAGTTTGTAATATGAACACCGACCGTTTGACAAGTTATCTGACATATTTACTAGAAATAAAAATATTTCTAATTTTCCTAGCCGCATCAGCTGAGCAAAATTTATAGATTTTTTTCTATGTCAGCTAATTCATATTTCGATTAAACATCGTTATCTAAATTCCCCCTCCCCTACCCTCCCCTCCCAAATACAATATGTTCTGAATATTAATTACCAAATGTTCAACCGAAAAAAAATTACACAATTTCTGATAAAAAAAAAAAACAGAAAAAATTACAAATCATATTCTAGTAATAAGTTGTTTCTGGCTTTTATCTTATCACTACTAAATACACATACATATTTTTCTTCTTCCAAGTTTTTATCATTTAAAGTTTCTCTGAACAAAATTTTAGTTAATTACAAATAATTGTATCTAAATGTACTTATATGTATCTAAACATAAATATGTACGTGATATTTCTTAAAAACGAAAAGTCTACACGTGCTACCTCTACTTAATGATACGTGACACTTGCCAACCTATCCCCCTGCCTCTCCACCCCAGCCTCTTCCACTCACCGTTAAACTATGTAGTACATTTATTACACCTTAGCAATTTGAAACCGTATTGAACAATAAATGTTGATTAGAAAAAATAAAACTCTGTGTTGTGTGTCTTTAAGCGTGTATGGCATGTTTTTTTTTTTCTTCCAAGCGATTTGGCAAATATGTGCGGCATGTGCGATAATTAAGATATAAAAATTTAGGTACATCATATAATTGTTTTTGCTATTTGTTACTAAAAATATAGGTGCACTTATACCAGAAATTAGAACTTCGTTTCTATGTTTAAGGGGGTATTCTACCCCCTATATATTTTTGATGTAGACTACGAGTTTTATGATAAAGAAGAGGGGGCAATGTATGGTCCTGGAATCGCTGATTAACAGTAAGTTACATCATTTGTAAGTACCACGTTTGTAAATCTTTAAACTCGTTTTTCTCGAACCCATCGAGCAGATTTCTTCTTATACCCCAAATAGTTTTCTAACATTCGTGATACAGCTTTGACATTCAAACCCAGTAGTCAGCTATATTTTTTTTCATTCAATCTTGGATTTTCGTCAATTTAAGCCTTCACTAGGATCACGAGGGTTGTATTTCCCAGAAACTTAACGAACTATGATTAGTTTCTTCGTGCTAATAGATATTTGTGAACCTTAATGAAAATTGGGGACCTCGTTTTACTCTTTCGGCACTCAAGCTGAACAATATCAATCCATATTTTGATATTGAAGTATTTTTCTTTTAGGGGGAAACATGAAAGTTGAAGAGAAGAATTGCATAGTCTCTAAGTTTGCCATGTTGTACGGGGAGCTGAGTAACTAATCGATATGAAATTAGTTTACGAATAGAGATCTTAAAAAAAGTTTCTACGCTTACCACTACTGGTCTCACAAAACAGTTTCGCAAATGAATCAAGGGAAATCCAAAGCGATTTATGAGAAAAATCGCTGAAGAAAAGGACGTAAACCTCGAAAGAGTACTGAAATCCGAGCTTAACCCTTTCGGGATTGTAAGAAAAACAGAAGAGGTAGTGCTAAATTGAGTCTAGATTTATACCCCCATTTCTTGTTATAAGTAGTTCTTCATCAAAACAGAAGTTTTTTGCCCACTTGAAGGCCTGAGTTTTTATAGTTCACCGATGACCCTGTGGTTCTTAATTGGAATTTTTTACAAATTTTTTTGGTATATTTTTATTAAATATTATTTTATAGATAGACAAAGTCTTTTATTATTAATTCTTCAGTTACCCCTTTCCTAACCTTAAGGACACTTAAAGCCATAGTGTAAAACCGTGTCCAGAGCCTCATTTCATTGTAAAAAGTTTTTAAGAAATTTTCATTGAGACTAAGTCATGGGTAATGAATCCATAGTTTGATAGATGAACAAGTCCTTTCTTTTTGAAAAAAAAAAGTCGAAACTATTTTTGATTTTGAAGAAAAAACGATCAAATTTTGTATTTCTTAAACTTTTTTTTTCTTTTTTCAAAAGATTGAATGAAAATCTGTCAAAAACCTCCTGGACAAAATTTGTGAAAGTTTGAGCCCGATCAATTTTACAAGTGGGTTCCCCTGAGATGGAATTCCCCACATATATAATATTTTTTTTTGCTTTCTGATGAAGAACTATCTAACTTTTTTAAAATATTTCAATAAAAAAGAAACGAATGAATGCTAAGTAAATTAAGTGAATTCGATTTGAATAACCAAATGCAATAATCTTTGAGACTGGTCATGGTCATATTCATAAATATTTTAATCTACATGCATGCATACCTATGGAAAAGAAACTAAAAATTATTTGGGGGTTTTTTTCATAGACTTTAGATTGAAGTTCTTTAAACATTTGAAAACCGGTTTAGTTTAGTTCAAAAAGAATTGAACATTGGAGTCAATAACATATAACGATAATAAATACTTTTATTTTTTAGTTAATACATAATTTATTTTGTTAAACCTTTTTTTGCTTTTTGTTATTATTATAATTAAAAAAATTTATAAAATAATCTTTAGTTATGTATACTTATTTAAATGCGATTGGGCTGATTCATTGACTTATTCACAATAAGTTCAAACTCACTGAATTTGGTGCAATTGAGAGGCTGAGAAGAAAAGTGGTGTAACTTCTACGTTCAGCAAAAAATGGAATAATTTTACTTAAGAGCAAAAGCAGAACGAAATATGTTCAGAGCAAAAGTGAAACGAAATATGTTCAGAGCGAAAACGGAATAAAAAACTATGCTGTTCTTGCACTGAAAGAATTGTTATACCATTTTTGCTCTTACTTTTATGGCGTTTCATTTTCACTCTAAACCGTATTACTTATGCCATTCTTGCACTGACACTAAGTTATTTTAATTTTGCTCTTATATAAATTTTAGCCCGCTTTTCCTCTCAGCCTGTCATTTATCATTCGAAAGTGATATAAAACCGAATCGTCCTCATTTGAGAGGCTGAGAGGAAAAGTGGTGTAACTTCTACGTTCAGCAAAAAATGGAATAATTTTACTTAAGAGCAAAAGCAGAACGAAATATGTTCAGAGCAAAAGTGAAACGAAATATGTTCAGAGCGAAAACGGAATAAAAAACTATGCTGTTCTTGCACTGAAAGAATTGTTATACCATTTTTGCTCTTACTTTTAAGGCGTTTCATTTTCACTCTAAACCGTATTGCTTATGCCATTCCTGCACTGACACTCTAAATTATTTCACTGTTGCTCTTATATAAATTTTAGCCCGCTTTCCCTCTCAGCCTGTCAATTATTCTATCATGCCGTAGGCCTTTGGTATAATTTTTTTTTTTTTTAAATACACGTGTAGTTCGGTAGCTTAGTATCCTCTACTGAAACCTCAAACTTATGCTCTGATAGATAAAAATCAATTTGCACTATATATGTTTAACTTGATCGACGATTCTTAAGTTTTCTAATAATTTCTCAGTTTATAGTACGTTATACACAAATCAAGGGATTGAAAAGTGAGATTTATTTTCTCTCCCTTCTTTTGGATCCATCAGTTACTATCATTATCTTGGTGCAACATTCCATTCAGAGTGTGTTAAATTTGTACACGAATGAAAAGGACTTTCGGCACGAACGATGAAATTGTTTTTTTGAAAATGTTTACCATTGCCCGCCACGAGGACACTACCGTGACTATTTCGGCCACTCGATCACAATAGTTCGAAATTCTTTAAAACCAATTAATATTTACCATTCTGTATATTTTCTTTTAATAATTAATCTAATTTATTTAGTTCTTTTCATTACTTAATTTCATATTAGCAACAAATGATTAGTTATCTTTTTACTAGACACATGATTATCATTTATAACCTTCTTTCCTGACATATGTATGGAATTGAGTGTTGAAATAGTTTGAAATTTATTATAGACATCAATACTTTTTTTCGCGTATAGTCATTGGGTTTATACTAGCGAAATCTAAAATTAAGAAGTTCCAAGCAGCAAAGTCTGGTATGAGCCCAAATTATTAACAAGTTTTGTTAAGTTTTTGTTTTTTATTTTTCTTTTCTTTTTTTGTTATTCTGTTTTTTTCTGCTTTTTGCATTATTTTGTATTTTTTTGTATTATTAATATTATTTTTTCGTGATGACGGAGAACATTAACACGAACAGAATTTATGTTAAGATTAGTTAAATAACACAGAGCAACAAAATTTAAAAAAAAATTGTTGAACCTTTGACCAATATAATGCTTTTGTATTAAGGGCAGGTTGCCGTTGAGAGGCTTGAAAAATGCAAGGACTTCGGGAATTTTTTTTTTTTAATATAAAATAAATACTTTTTAAAATAAGGTTTAAGGTATTTTATTCTAATATCAACGGAGAGTTAATTCCAGTTTTATATATTAAAAAAAACTCAAAATGGCGGCTCCAGCTAATATCAAGGCGTGTTTTGGTCTTCGCGGGGTACTCCACCGCCTTGCCAGTTCATCTAAAACAAAAACGAGTTAGAAATTACTTTATACCACAAGGGAAAAGTTTCTGAGTTCTCATAAGTTTTTTCTGGAGTCGATGATCTACAAACATTTTTTCGGGTCAGGTCGAACTTTTGTGATTTTATATCGATGATTTTATAAAAAAAAAAATGGTAAGGTAGGGGTACATGAGAAAAAAAATTTTGTTTTCCACTTTTTGTGTTTTCTACACGTTTTATGAGTTATTACAACGTTTTCACCAATTCGATTACAATTTTTTAACAAAATCATAAGGAAGAATACATGTACAAATTTTTCTTCCCCGATTTTTTATGTTTTCTATATGTTTTATGAGTTCTTACAACGGTCTCGGCAAAAAACAATTTTTCCAAAAAATTATTTTTTTTTCGACCTAAATTTTTCAAAAAATTCATAAGATACATGGAAAAAGTTTGTTAACGATTTTTTTATGTTTTCTACAACTTTTATGAGTATTTACAACGTTTTCAACAAAAAAGGATTTTATCAAAATAATTAAATTTTTCAAAAAAAAAAAAACATTTTTTTTATTCTTTAATTTTTTATTTGAATTAATTGAAATGGATATTTTTTTAATTTAATTTTTTTAAAGTATTTTTTGTTATTTTATTTGCTTTCTTTTTGCTTGGCGTGAATATTACTCATCAGCAATCTCTCGAATGAGAGTCCAGCAATATTCAGCTAACATATTTTTTTTTTTTTTGAAAAATTTAAAATTTTTTTTTAAAACGTGAAAAAAATTTAAAATTTTTGTTTTGTTGAAAACGTTATAAAAACTCATGAAACGTGTTGAAAATATAAAAAATTGAACAAACAAATTTTTTTCCAATTTCCCCCTTTATGAATTTTTTTTTTTAAATTTGAGTCGAAAATTTCGAAAATTTTTTCGAAATTTTTTTTTTTGTTGAAAACGTTGTAAAAATTCATGAAACATGTAGAAAATACATAAAATCGAAAAAAAAAATTTTTTACCATGTGTCCCCCCTTATGAATTTTTTAGAAAATTAGAGTCGAAAAAAAAAAAAAAATTTTGTAATTTTTTTCCTGTTGAAAACGTTATAAAAATTCATGAAATGTGTAGAAAATTAAAAAAAAAAATTATTTCCACCTACCATTTTTTAAAAAATCGTAAAATCATAGATATCAAAAAACGTTCGACCTGACTCGAAAAAAAATGTTTGTAGATTCGTGATCAGCGTTGAAAACAACTCCAGAAAATCTATATGAGAATTCAGAAATATTTTTTTTTTTGCCCATTTTGTTGTACAGTGTTATTAAACTAAACTAGATTTGGTAGGCTTTATCGATTTTTGTTTATTGAAAATCTCCTGGAAAAAATCCCTAATAAAATGATAGCCATTTGAAAAACCCCCAATTCTCTGCCTTTCCCCTCTCCCCTATTTGTTTTTGCTTCAACGGACAAACAAAAAATATTTCGGAATTAATTTTTGCCAAAAATCGCTTGCTAACAGCCCCAAAACTGAATTTCTTTCAATTGCGCAGAGATTAATGTGAATCGGTTCATCCATGGAAGTGTAGCGCTGAAAAATCTAGTTCCAGAGAAATTTAGCCCACGAACGGTTTCACTCAACAAGTTGTATGTTATAAAATACTTTAGATAGGAAAATATCTTTTCATCCACGTGTTCTAAACACTTTAAGGATGCGAATTATGTGAAAAAAATTCGTCATGAATAGTAACCTCCTCCTAATTTCGGGTCGTTGTTTATGAATCTGGTGTTAAATTTGTTCGAACAATACCGAGTTGTACATTGATTTTAACTTGCTAACAATGAAAAATAAATAAAAATTCATAGCACGAAAAAAATTTGATACCACGTGGTTTTAAATATTGAATATATTCACACTTTATGTTTTCGACTATAGTTTCAACATTTTTTCCGGATCATAAAGGGTTTATTATTCTTCAGAGTAATAAATACACTTAAGTCTTTGAAAATCAATTCAAAAATAGTGGAGCTTTGGGTTTTTATATATATAATAATCTGGCTTTTCAAATATCTCTGAAGCTAGCGTCAATCTAGCAAATTCAATGTCAGATTCATAATCACCGACCTCGATTTTATCAAACTCGATTCCTTAACCCCCTGACGTAGTATTACTGTTGCCCGATTCGCTTTGCTTTCAGCTGCAGAATTCGTTAATTTTTAGCGAGAATTTCCTGCGCAATAAATTTTAAACAAATTTGTTTTCATTTTATAGTTAATTACGTATTTAAAAAAGATATAATGACGTATGCATAATTTTTGCAAGTACTGTGACCTATATATTGTATTACTCGAATTGTTAATGTGTAAATATTTTGTGCGTCATTTTGACTACCATAAAAAATAAATGAAAAACTGAATTTTCGGAGAAAAGTAAATCACGATTGTGGGTTGGTTAAACAAAAAATAATAAACAAAAAAAAAAAGAAAATATTACTTTATTTAAGTTTTATGTTTTTTTTTTTACGAACTCATATAGAGTGGGAGTTACAAACAAAAATATATGAAAAGAGAAATGCAAAAAGTTTGCAAAAAGAAAAAACAAAAAATAATTGCACTCTCAACTGAAAATAAAGCAAATTTGTGTACTGCTCTTCCTTTGAAAGTAGGTCAAATGTAAAAAAAAAAAATCAAGTCCAAACATTTTTTGTACATTTACTACAAAGCAATAGCTACAAAAATATAAACAAAAAAACCCAAAAAAACCAAAAAAAAAACAAAATCAGTTAACATTACTTACCAACCAACATATGAAATAATAAATTGAGTTTTGACCAATTTGAGTTTTTAGTTCTGAGTGTCTGTGAATAAGTGTAATGTTAGCAATTTGAAAACTTATTCCGTCCGTTAAAGGAAAGTGTCTAGAGAGTCGAAATGCAGAGGCGTTAATTATATAATAATTACATACAGTCAGAGATATAAATCTGAAATAACTGTATCTGCTGGTTTACTTACCACACTCACACATTTCTGCATTTGTAAACAAATCATTATTAAGTATTATTAATCATCGAAAATGAAAGTATTTAAATAATACTTCTGAAAATTGTTGTGAAAAAAGTGAAAAGACACTCATACTTAATTACATATACATTTCTAAAAGAGAAAAAATAAATACTTAAAAATAATTTTGCAATCATTTTTTTCTTTCTTTAATTTCTTCTTTTGTTTTGCACAGAGAAAGTGCAAAAAAATGACAATTAAATATTGATAATTGAGTTGTTTTGTGACCTAATCATGTAATATCTTAATTTTCTAATAAATATTTGAAAGCACAAGCTAGGAAATATTTTTATTAAATTTTTCTAATTTTTTTTTTGAAATTTCTTGTCAACGATTTCAATGATATATAGAAATTTTTTTAGATTAATATTGAATTTCTTAAAGTTTCTATATTATTTTATTAATTTATAGAAATTTTCAACAAATTTCAGAAATTTTAAGTGTTTAAAACCAATTTTATCAATTTTAATTTTGTGTTTTTTGGTATGATTTTTGTTCAAAATTTTGGTCTAAACTTTAGGTCAAATTTTCTTTAGAATTTTTGTTAGCTGTTTTGGGTTAAATTTTGATCTAAACTTTGGTTTGATTTTCGGTCTGAATTTTGGTCTAATTTTTGGATGCATTTTTGGTCTAATAATTAGAATGAATTTTAGTTTGGTTGTGTTACCGATTTCGTTCTGATTTCTTTTCTGGTTTTGTTTACGTGATTGGCTTGAATTTTGGTTTAAATTTTGGCCTATTTTTTGGTCTGGTATTTGACCTAAATTTTTGGTCTAATTTTGTGTCTAATTTTTAGTATGAATTTTAGTCTAGTTTCTTTATTGATTTTTAATCCAGTTCTGATCTGTATTTTAATCCAAATTCTAGTCCAATTTCTAGTATGATTTTTGATCTGATTTTTGTGTATGAGTTTTTTTTTTTTAATTTTAAGCCTAAACTTCAGTTGATTTTAAATGATTTTGGCTCAAATTCTGTTCTGACTTTCTTTGATTTCATTACTAATTTTGTTATAGGTTTGGTCTAATTTTTGGTTAAATGATTGGTGTAATTTCTAGTATGATTTTTGATCTGGTTTTTTTTTTTAGGTAATTTTAGGTCAATGTTTTGGACTGAGCCTTAGTTGATTTGAAATAAATTTGACCCAAATTCTAGTCCAACTTTTAGCATGATATGTGGTCTGATTTTTGTTCCCACGTACCCCTACCTTACCATTTTTTTTATAAAATCATCGATATCACAAAAGTTCGACCTGACTCCAGAAAAAACTTATGAAAACTCAGAAACTTTTCCCTTGTGGTATAAAGTAATTTCTAACTCATTTTTTTTTTTTAGATGAACTGGCAAGGCGGTGAAGCACCCCGCGAAGACCAAAACACACTGTTTTGGTCTTATTTTAAATTATGTGATTGACCTGAATTTTGGTCAAATTTTCGTCTTGACGTTTGATCTGTATTTCGGTCTCATTCTGGTTGACTTTTGGGTTGATTTTTCATATAAATTTTATTCTGATTTTTTAGTGATTTTTGATTCAATTGTATTTTGTCCCAAATTCTGATCCAACTTTTACCATGATTTTAGGTCTGATTTTTAATCAAATTTTAGTATAATACCTTTTCCCAGTTTTTGTCTATTTTTCGTTCTTAAACTTGGTCCGCTGTTAAGAATGAATTTTAGTCTTTTTTCTTTGTAGGTTTTTGATCCAGTTTCTGGTTTGGATTCTATCCCAAATTCTGGTCTAACTTTTGATATGATATGTGGTCTGGTTTCGGTATTTGATTTTTTAAACCGATTTTAGTTTATTCCTTTTTCTAATTTTAGGTCAAAATTTTGGTCTGAATCTTGGTTGATTTAGTCTGATTTCTTTGATTAATTTTAAGTCAGATTTCCGGTTTGAATTTTTGTATAAATTTTGGTTTGAGTTTTAGCCTAGTTTCTTTATTAATTTTTAATCCAATTTCTGTTCTGGATATTGGTGCAAATTCTAGTCTCACTTCTAGTATGATTTTTAATCTAGTTTTTAATCCGATTTTTATTTAATACGTTTTTCTAATTTTTGGTCTATATTTTAGTCTGAACCTTAGCTGATTTGGTCTGATATTTGGAATGAATTTGGTTCAAATTCGTTACTGATTTTGTCGTGGTTTTGGTTTCATTTTTAATTCGGTGATTGACCAATTTTCGTTCTAGCGTTTGAAATGTATTTCGGTCCGAGTCTGGTTGAGTGTTAGGCCGATTTTTTATATAAATTCTATTCTGGCTTTAGTAATTTATGATCCAGTTTCTAGTTTGTATTTTGTCTCTAATTCTGATCCAGTTTTTACTATAATTTTTGGTCTGGTTTTTAATCTGATTTTGGTTTAATACCTTTTCCCAGTTTTTGATCTATTTTTCGTTCTGAGACTTTATGTCTGATGTTTGTAATGAATTTTAGTCTTTTTTCTTTGCGGATTTTTGATCCAGTTTTTGATTTCTTTGAAATTCTGGTCTGACTTTGATATGATATGGTTTTAGAATTTGATTTTCTATCCGATTTTAGTTTAATACCTTTTTCAAATCTTAGATCTAGGTTTTTGTCTGAATATTGGTTTGCTGGCTTTAATTTTTTGTTTGATTTTGCGTCTGTTTCTGGTTTATTATTTTTTTAAGTCGCAGCTTTGATCTAATTAGTGGTCTAAACTTTCGTCTGGTGGTTTAGTCCGATTTTTGCTTTTATAATGATATTATAATGTGATTTTTAATTTGATTTTTGGTCTGAGATCTGGTTTGATTTTTGTCCTGAACTTGAAACTGATTTTGGTTTAAAATTTGATTTGAGTTTTGACTGTATTTTAGCTTGACTTTTGATCTGATTTTTATTCTGATTTTAAAGTTTGAGTTTTGGTTAATTACTTATTTTTTCTCTGAATTTTGATCCAAATTCAAATTAAATTTATGCCTAATTTTTTTGTCTGATTTTTGTACGAATTTTAGTTTGGTTTTTAATCTGTTTTTTTGTTCGATTTTAAGTCTGAACCGGGAATTGAGTTCGGTTTGAATATTGGTCTGAACTTTGTTTTAAAATTTAGTCTGAGTTTTGACACAATTTTAGTCTGATTTTTTATCTGGGTTTCGGTTTAATTTCTTAACTTATTCTTAGTGGTTTCCTGCTGACTTCGGATCAAAATTTGGTTTATGTTTTAGTCTGAATTTTCGACTGTGTTGATTCTTAGTTTTTTTTTTCATTTTAAATTTTGGTTTTCCGTTTCTGTATGTTGGTTGATTTCTGGACTAATTTTGGTATGGTCTTTGGTCTGATTTTAGTTTGAAGACGAACTGGGTCTGGATTTAAATTTTTATATATTTTTTGGTCTGATATTTCGTTTGATTTTAAGTTTGGTTTTTGTTTTTTTTTTTTTTTCTTTAAATCTGAACTTTGATCTTTGATTGGTAGTCTAAATTTTGGTCTGGTGGTTTGATCTGATTTTTGGTTTAAAATGTGATGTGATTTTTAATATGGTTTTTGGTCTGAACTCTGGTTTGATTTTTGTTCCGAATTTGTTCTGAGCTTTGTCTGCATTTTAGCCTTCTGATTTTCTCTGATTTTAAGGCTTGATTTACTCTGGTATTAACTCTTAATATTGATCCGAATTCTGTTCAAAATTTTATCTGAATCTTTATATCTGAATTTTAGTTTGGTTGTGTGTGTGATCTGGTTTTTGGTTCGACTTTTAGTCTAAAGCTGAAACTGCATTTAGTTTAAATTTTAGTCTGAGTTTTGTTTTGAATTTTATTATGAATTTTAGCTAAATTTTAGTCAGATTTTTTGTCAGGGTTTTGGTTTAATTTTTGATCTGATTTTAAGGTGTGATTTCTGATTTTTTATCTGAAGTTTGAATCAAATTTGGTTTAAATTTTAACCTAATTTTTGGTCTGGATTTTGATCTGGGTTTGGCAGATTTTTGGTCCGATTTTTCTTTTGAATTTCAGTCTTGGTCTGAATTTAGTTTGAATTTTGTCTGGGTTTGCAGTTTAATTTTGATTTGGTCTGATATTTTGTTTGATTTTTGATGTGGTTTTCAAATAAAATTTAAACAGCACCACCCCTAAGATTTAAGCGCTTCTTTTTTTTCTTCTTTTGTTTCTTTGATTGATTTTGTTTATTTTTTATTTTTTGTTTTAGAAACCATTTATCATATTATTTTATCGTTTCTGCTTTTTTTTCTTTTTGTTATAATTATTTTCATGTAGCCTTGCTTGAGAAAAAATTGTATCAGTTTTTTACTTCCTTAACATGAACAAAAGATACAAGTAGTTCCATGTAAGTCAGGGTGATTTGGAGATATTAGAGTCATATTCATATCAAGGAAACTCCAGATATCAGGCAAGTTCTTAATAATACCTTTGATGATAAACAACCTGCTCAACCTCTGATACTAACAAGAGTAGGGTACCTTCAAGTCGATGAAAATGCATTCTATGGTTTACATTGCCATTAATAATCAATTAATAATGTTTCACATAACTACCTACATACAATAAATAACGTATTTGAACGTTATTATGATTGGTGACAATATTATCCGCTGATACTTTATTGCTGACTATTGTAGTAATATTTATTTATTTATATTATTGGGGTAGGAGAGTGGCAGCTACTGCTTTAGCTGTTGTTACTACCCTTTAAAGATAATCAAAAACATTTAATATTATCAATATCATGCTAGCTACTTACCTATTATTAGATTAAATATTAAAACCTGAGTAAAGTAATTGATAATTGCTGTCATTTGATAACGCATTGAAGTATCTAAGTATGTTTTTTTTTTCTGTTTGTCATTATGGTTTTGTGGTTTTCTACCATTGATTGTTTTGCCAGTGATTGTTATGAGTTTGATGACATTAACCTAATATTTCAACGTGTTCTATTTTTTTTAGATTTTTTTTGCGCTGATTCTATTCATAAATTGATTAAGAAAGAAACCGAATACATGAATAGGTCAGATTTATAGATGATTATGTTTTTAATAGCATTAATTCTGATTGCTCTCTTAACTAGACGGACTGGTATCCCCAAAGGCAGAAG
Source organism: Toxonevra muliebris (assembly GCA_963691655.1). Lineage (NCBI taxonomy): Eukaryota > Metazoa > Arthropoda > Insecta > Diptera > Pallopteridae > Toxonevra > Toxonevra muliebris. The sequence goes on along the minus strand of OY829328.1, from coordinate 78,631,163 downwards.
CAACTATTTTATAATTACGGTGTAGTTCCTCAAATTGTTTCCTCGAAGAATATCCTAGCAGCAAAGGCGGTCGAGTTAGGGCTCTTCATATATTTTTAAAACAAAAATTTTTTGGCGGATAATTTAAATACCAAATTAAAGTGAAACTAAAAACTGAATATTCTACAAAACGAAGAGAAAATACGATTTAGTCCTTTACTTCATTAAAAACTTATGTAAATTTAAAAGAAATTATTAATCAGGTTATGGATATTTTCTCTCATTCCCAACACCCCTCACTGAATTTCCTAGGAAAAATTTCAAGTATAATTTTCCTAAACTCAAATCTCTAACTAAGTCTAAAAATCCGCTTTCCCCGCTAAATTCGCAATCATATCTCTGAAGTAAAAAGAACCGAAGCCATCTGGTGCCTTTAACACTTCATCTTCCTAATTTGATGAAAAAAAAAACGCTATCTCAAAATGCGTGTAATTTGGACCACATGTGTGTAAATTGGGCCATCATTTGAAATCACGAAACTTAGCGTTTAATAGCATACTGGAAAATCAGAGGTCCTACATATTTCAAGACTAGCTAGCGCCTGTATTACAGGAGCAATGCGAACAACGCCCTCCGCGGCATTGAATACATTGCTAAACCTAACACCGCTACACTTATTCTTAAACCAGTAATGTCTTGTCACTGAGCCGTTCCTGAGTCAGCTTCAAAAGCAACTTTTTTCCCAAGTTGCTTTTTTGATCCATCTACTTTGGTTCCCGCTCGTCCTTAATGAGAAGCGGGTATAACTATTCATCCGGATCTAATCCAAGAAATTAACCTGGTTGAAAACTTTAGTATTCTTTCTACCGACAAATGTCTTCCGCGTTACAGCTTCTGTCATAACTTTAATGTGGCAATTAAGTGATAACAATAATTGGGAACAGGTCAGGCCAAAGTTTACAGGGGACTAACATGTATGGTATACAGATGGCTTCAAGACAAACAAAGAAGTTGGGGCAGACCAAAAAATATATATTTATGCTGGTATGGACACAGATAACTCAGTTTTCCAAGCCGAGGTGCATGCCATTGAGCTCTGCCGAAGGGAGTATGAAAACAGATCAGAAATAGGAATTCACTACCATGGAGTTCCGTAAAAATTAGTTTAAAAAATTGGCTGGACAGTAATTCGCTACAATACTGGAGGGAAACTCCCGGTAACAGACAAGCTAAATCATTCATGCCAAAGATCTGTCAACGCAGAACTAAACAGTTGCTTAATTTAAGCAGGAATCAAATCCGAATTGCCACAGGATTCTACACAGGGCTTTGTAGGGTCAATAAACACTTATCGAACTTGGGTCTTGTACAAGGCGATACGTGCCGAATATGTAACGAGGAGGAAGAAACAGCAGAACATGTTGTATGCCACTGTGAAGGTCTAATGAGGACCCGACTTCGTTACTTAGGAAATTCTATCCTACAACCGCAAGACATGGCGGATAGTTCTCCTAAAGAGATAATAAATTTTCTCAAAGGAAATAAACTCACAGGAGAACTATAAATACAATAAGTTCTTTGAGGTATATCGGCCTAGATGGCCGCAATGATCTGGAAACTTAATGCCCACCTCCTTATTAATCTAATCTAATCTAAACGCAGACCCAACTTACACGCTCTTTGATATCTCAGCGTTTTTCTATAATATAGTTTATCTCACTTTTGGTCTGGCCACTGAGTTGGTCTTTGGTCTGGTTTCGGGTTCTGATCTGGTCTCTGGCCGAGTTTCTGGTCTGGTCTTTAGTCTGATCTGGCCTCTAGTCTGGTCTCAGGTCTGATCTCTGGTCTGGTCTCTGGTTTGGTTTCTAGTCTTGTTTCTGGTCTGGTCTTTCGTCTGGTCTCTGGTTTGGTTTCTAGTCTTGTTTCTGGTCTGGTCTCTGGTCTGGTCTCTGTTTGATCTCTGATCTGGTCTCTGGTTTGATCTCTGGTCTGGTCTCTGGTCTAGTCTCTTGTCGTGTCTCTGGTCTGGTCCCTGATCTGGTCTCTGGTCTGGTCTCTGGTTTGGTCTGTGGTCTGGTCTCTAGTCTTGTTTCTAGTCTGATCTCTGGTCTGGTCTTTGGTGTGGTCTCTGGTCTGGTCCCTGTTCTGGTCTCTGGTCTTTAATTTGATCTCTGGTCTGGTCTCTGGCTTGGTCTCTGGTCTGGTCTCTAGTCTTGTTTCTAGTCTGATCTCTGGTCTGGTCTGTGGTCTGGTCTAGTCTTTATTCTGGTCTGGTCTCTGGTCTGGTCTCTGATCTGGTCTCTTGTCTAGTCTCTGGACTAGTCTCTGGTCTGGTCTTTGGTGCGGACTCCGGTCTGGTCCCTGGTCTGGTCTCTGGTTTGATCTCTGGTCTTTGGTTTGATCTCTGGTCTGGTCTCTGGTTTGGTCTCTGGTCTAGTCTTTGGTCTGGTCTCTGGTTTGATCTCTGGTTTGGTCTCTGGTCTAGTCTTTGGTCTGGTCTCTGGTTTGATCTCTGGTCTGGTCTCTGCTCTGTGGTCTGGTCTGGTCTCTGGTTTGATCTCTGGTCTGGTCTCTGCTCTGTGGTCTGGTCTGGTCTCTGGTTTGATCTCTGCTCTGTGGTCTGGTCTCTGGTTTTGTCTGGTCTCTGATTTGGCCTCTGGTCTAGTCTGCTTTTGGCCTGCTCTGTGGTTAAGTTTCTGAGCTTTGATGTGGTCTTGACTCTAGTCTCTGATCTGGTGGGGCTCTGGTTTCTGATCTTATCTTACGTCGGGGCCCTGGTTTCTGGCCTTGCTTTGAATTGACCTCTGGTCTAAGATTTTCGTCTGGATCCTTTTTGCTATTAAAATACACAGCTGTTTTTAATCAAAAAACTTAAATATTAAAAATATTTTCGAGAACTTAGCTTATTTGACCTGTGGTGTGCTTTCTGATATGGTTTCTGGTAGGGTCTCTGATCTGGGTTTTAGTTTCGTTCTTTCCTTCACTGTTTTTATTAATGGCGACTCAAATTAACGCATTCTGGTTGAGGTTGAAAACTCGCTGGCGTAATGGTTTTTTGTTTTTTTTTTATTCAAAGGACAAGTGACTCAACTGATTGGGTCTGACAAAACTACGCATGTTTTTTACCATAAACCATTATTCTTTGCAAAGTTTGGGTTTTTTCTTTAAATTACTAGAAAAGATTTGCCATTCTTTCTTTTATTCAATATTGGATGCGGCAGCTTTCCTTCATATTTTAATTGCTATTGATATTTCGAAATACATAAATTTGTTTGTATAATCAATTAATATCTACATATTTCTTTTTCTTACTTACATATATTATTTTCAAAATAATTGTATTTCGTCAGATTTTTTCAATAGCTGTCTCTATTTTATTTAACAAATGTTATTTATCATTATAATTTTCAAGTGCCTCCAATAAATGCGAAACCACTTTTTTTGCTGCTCCATAATAATTTCATAACAAGGTCTCATCTTTAATCATATTATTATTGAAATAAAAGTTTCATTTACAAAATATATAACGATTTATTGCGGTTGTTACTAACAAAATAAAATCATTTCATTTCATAACTTGTTATTAATATTTTAATATGGTTTTCAAATACTAAAGTAAATGTATGGGTGTGTGTGTGTGTGTTTGAGAGTGGTTAGGTAAAATACGCCAACAACAAAAGAAAAATAAAACGTGATAAGCAGAAAAACTTAAATTTCAAAAATTAAAAGTAATCTTTTATGCTTTATTAAACGTTTTAGTGATTAATTATAAATATGTAAGGTTAATGTTGATACAAATTTTGATTTAGTTAAAAAAAAAAACAAAACTTATTGATCAAGAAGGGTTTCTCCTAAAGGCTCCTTGGATCTAGTAATGCTAGTGACAAAAGTCAGACGGAAACAGTTTGAGTACCTTAAATCTTTTCTTGAAAAACATATCCTGTCATTCTCTATCTCTTCCTAGTCACGCTTAAGCTGCGCCCGCTTAATTAAATTTAAGCATTTAATTGCTTTGAAAACATTTTTTTTAACTTTCAATCTACATATATGTATATTAATTTTTACTTAATTCAATCCGATTGTCAACATAAATCTCTCCAATTATTTTTTACTACATTTCTACATTTATAAAATACTTAAGTAAAATCCTTCATCATTCATTCATTCATATCATTTCAATTGGAATGAGAAGCTTAAATGTCACAAGGAAATAAAATGAATGAAAAATGAATACATATAACAACAACGCACGTTTTTGACTTTGCACTGTATTTTTGTTTTTGTCTTTTTTTTTTTTTTTTTGCAAACTTATTCACCTTGCATATAAAAATAATCACATTTTTTCTTTTTAAATTAAAATTGCAAAAAAAAAAAAAAAAAAAAAAAAAAATGTGAATAGAATATTCTAATATAAAAATATGAAGAAAATTGTTCCGCAATTCCAACACACAATCCATTTTGACATATTCAAAATTGTAATATGTTAATTTCATGATCACGTTTCATCTTACGCACTTTACGCAAAAAATCAAAAAATCACAATTCATTGTGTAGTTGTCGAATTGACAAAACCCATTACGTCATTGACTTTACGTAAATTTGCTTTAATTTAGCAAACAAATTCTCCAGTTCATTCATATCTCACAAAGTCGTCTTCTTCATATCACATTTGCACATGCCTAACTACATTTTTTATATGAAAATTGCGTTAATTGAATTTATTATTGTATGTAAATTGTTGATACATCTGTATGACTACTATTGTTATACGCTACACACTTTTTGTCACGGTTGCTTAAAATGTCTATAAAGAGGTGAGGAGTTATGAATGTGAACGCATGTACTGGGTATTTGAATTCCCAGTCAGTTTAGAACTCCAATTTGAACTCCCCATCAAAAGAAATATTTCTTTCCCTTAATAAACGACAACGAACACTAACCATGCCCATTTCTCATAATAGTAGAGCTTAAAAAAATATTGCAGGATAATAGGGATAAGAGGAAATATATTATTTCCTGCAAAAATTATTAAAACTCAAAATAAAACAACCACCCCCATATCTCATGCAAATCCAAGATTTAACCCTTTCGGGTTTTGGTTCTTTTTCAAGTTTTTAAAAAACTATTGCACTGGCTTTTATTTTTTCCAAAGAAAATAGATTGCGTTTTACTTATTTTGAAGAAAGTTTGGTATTTTTACTTAACTGACAGCATCAGAGTGACTTGAACTAATAAAAAAAAAAATAAAATGAGTTCCTTCCGCACTCGTCACATTTTTTTTTTTTTTTATTCAAATAAATTTAATATCTCTATTAAATGCCTAAATTTAAATGTTCTTTTATTTATATAACAAAGAGATATTTAATTTATATTTATTAGCTGAATAAAGCAGAACTTAAACAATATGAAGCAAAGAGAATATATTCAGAAAATATTTCAAACATCTCTAAAGTACACCAAGAGACATAAAATGCCAATGAGCAGAAAAGTTTATTGGCCGACAAACAATGAATAATTTAAACAGGACGTTTTAGTTTCAATTTGGGTAGAAAACCGTCGACAGAAACAGTTTCAGATAAGAAATAACTAAAATGAGTCCCTTCTGCAATCGTCACATGGTGTGATAACATACCTAAAGCATTTTTGTTTACTTTATTATCAAATTTTTCGTTTTTTGTGCCAAAAAATGGAAACATACGTTTTTAAATATTTAATTTTCTCTTTTTTTAATTTTGATATTATTTTACAATTTCAATCAGGAAAGAATAAACTATAAACTAAAATAAACTATGCAATAAAACAGTACAATAAATAAAAATAATTTTTGATATATTCCACTATTCCATTGATAGTAAGTAGAGTATATTCCACAACCGTTTTTGATATAGAAATTATTTGTTGCATACTTTTAGGCTTGAAATAAAATAGAAATAAAACAAACACTTAAAAGTTCACTTGATTTGATTTTAATTTATATTAATTCGCTCCATTATAAATTTTCCTTCAGCCTCGAGTAAGGGTGCTATCACATCAAAAATGACATGTTTTACATATTTTCAATTGCCCAAAAATTTAGCAATTTAAGCCCAAATGCCCGAAATTTTCAATATTTTCTTTGCTATGGGTCATCGAAATATTTGTATATTATCTGACAGCCAAGCAACTCTAAAGTCTTTAAAGGCCGTCTAAAAAACATCAAAGACTGTCCTCAGCATTCGACGAGAGCCACGACGAGTCAAGCAGTTTTATATCCATTTTTGCTGTTTTCTTGGACATAAAAATGTTCTGCGAAACTTCAAGGCTGGTGAGCTGGTAAGGAATGGTGCAACTAATCCTCTTCTTCTAAAAAGAGAACGCCTTCTTTGCCTTGCCGCTGGCTACTGGCAAATTACTGATGAACACGGAATTCACTGACATAATCAATAAACGACGGACGGAACTTTTTACCTGTAAAAATACAAAGCAAATCTGGCATAGGCTAGACATAAAACGTTTTAAAGAGATCTCGCGTAATGTTAGGTGTATTATTGGGACTCACAGAAGAAGATTTGGTCAATTCACAAATGACTTCTGTAGAGGTCATATAGATGAGGTAGAAGTAGAATCGTTCTCTTATCTCATATGCAAATGCCCGGCACTGGCTAGAAAAAAATACAAACTCTCTGATTGGTTTTAAACATAAAAAGGGTAAGGACTTAGCTCAACAAAAAACGGTACTTCAGTGGGCCAATACTGATAGGCCTAAGTAAAACTCGGCTTTGAGAAACGCTCTGTAACCTAAACCAACCAATCACCGGTAATCCTAAGGTATCAACATTGGAATCCTTCAAAGAGCTTTCTATAAAAATTCACGACTCAATTTTGATCTAATACATCATCTTTTCCTTCAGTTACGAAAGGGTTAAGTAAAGATATAATCAAAGATATAAATAAAGATATAATCAAAAAACTTTTTCTACTTAAAAAAAAATATCTAATGAAAATGTACTGCAAGAATTCGTAAGAAATCCCCATTGAGTGTCACTGGTGTCCCATGAAAGTACATGCCTTCAGCGACAAACAAGTTATGTTTCACGAGTCCGTACTTAGTTTAGCGTCAACTCCGCTAGTGTCTTTACGGTTACGAAAGGGTTAAAGGCGATTGAGAACACTACTTACTAGAATTGAATCAACTTAATTTGTTTGGTTCTGATCACACTTTCTGTGTGTGTGTAATTGATTAAAATCAATGCCAACTTCAAATTGAATGCCAAAATTTTTTATAAATAAATTTGGGCTAAAATTTGTAAAGTGAATGCCACACCCCTTTTTCATTGATGAAATTTATGAAAAATCCATTTCCACGATGTGATATTGATCGAACGACTTGAACTGGGTGAATTAAATTTTAAAAAAATTATTCTTGAAATTTCACGAAAACCAATTTTCATAAAAATATGTCAAAGAGAATATTGCAATTAAATTGAATTTGTAATATTTCAAAATCAAACGGCAATAATCACGCCCATCTGTCATTCCATTAACCCATTAAAGACGAGCGGAAACCAAAGTAGCTAGATCAGGAAAGTAATTTGAGAAAAAACTCGTTTTTGATCCTGGCTCAGGAACGGCTCAGCGACTAGGTGCCATATGGCACCGCTAGGCATTACTGGGTTAAGGTTTAGGAGAGGGAAAAATCGCTCTAAATTCGAAATTTGTCCTTGGTTTGGGTCAGAAATCTTGAGAAGTTAATGTTTTAGAAATGTAACAAAATTGGGACCCACTTCTCATAAAGGAGATCGATCGTTAACCATGCCCACCTTTCAAATTTTGGAAAAATTTTCACCCACTTGGGGAGTATAGAATATTCTACCAGAATAGAATTTATAGCACACACTCTCATTTCCCATAAACTAGACAAAAAATTGAAGGGCAGCAACCAACTTTTACAAGACTAATCCAAGGGAAACAATAAAAAAAACTCAAAAGGAACCACAAAAGTCTGGGAAGCTATATTTTTTGAGCTAACTATTTTAAAAATCGTAGAAAACTTGGAACTTATTGTTGGTACCACCAAAAAGTTTTAAAATCGAAAAAACGAAACCACATTCCATATAAAGCCTAGTTTTAGAAGGTTATATCTTTCGAAATATTTGAAAGGAATAAATTTCTCATTTATGGTTGTTTCGAAGTATAGTATAGGTTTTTAAAATCCTCACTTCTCATGCAAGCGATATTCCTATTAAAATTATCTCCTTCACAACATTTCCAGAATTAATCTTAAGGGGAAGAGAGAGGTTGCTTTAATACTAATTTTTTTTTTTTAATTTTTCTGAAGATTCATGGAATCAAAGAAACAAGTCTTAACCCCAAAAATCTCTTAAATACGACATTGAACGTTGTGTAGCGCATTTTATACTCCACCTAGACCGATCACATTTCATATCTATTCAGCAATACCAAGTTGAAAGTTAATTTTTTGCTATTCCACACTTTTCTTATTTTCAATGAATGAACAATGATAAATAATAAATCTTGACACAAGTTCACATTTTATGCTATAAAGCATGATACAAAGTAAATTAAAAAGCATGAGCGTTGAAATCAATTGAATTTTCAATCATGTGCTGCTGTTATTATTTAAAATCTTATGCAGATAAAAATAATGAAAGTTCGACTGAGATGAGATTTATAGGCTACAAATTAATTGGTGGATACTTATCAAGTATTTAAGGATGAGCTTTTTTAGGTTATAATTTATTTTTCAATGGGTTTTGTTATTGTTTTTTGAAGGATGGGACTGCGATCTATTGTACCAAAACCCTAAGTTATAAAAGTAAGAAAGGAAGAGAGAAAGAAAGATAGGAAAAACCATATCCTAGCCGAGAAATGAACCCTGGTCTCCAGAGACATGAGTCTGGCACGCTGCCAATAGACCACTGAAGCGATGGGTTGATAGGTCTTTAAGTAATTTGAGAAATTTAGGAACTGCAACTAATGGGTTAGAAAAATGTTAAATTATTTTAAAACCCCGCTATTTGTTTTAACCTTAAGACTAAAAAAAAGTATTTCTCAGTTACCAGGCCATGATAAATATATATATTTTATAATCCTAGGACTATGAGGAAAAGGTCACAAAAAATAAATTCGATTTTTCGAAAATTCAACCGTGATCTATAACCGTTTAAGAGAAAGGTCATTATCGAGCTAAAACTTTGAGCAGAAGTTTTTGGAAGGCTGAAGCTTTGGGTCGTAACAAAACGGAGAGGTTTTAGAGAGTTCAAAAACTGTGTCTAATGAATAGGTAGTTTCGAAAATATTTTGGAGAGTCGAATTCAAGATTGTATTAAAGAAGTTTTTAGATAGAAGTTATTACACTATGGTTCGTTTTCTCAATGTCCGGTTAAGTACTAATCCAAACTTTAGCCAAGGGTTAGTCGTAGTAGTTAGTTCTGATTAGTGCTTAACCGAACATTGAGAAAACGGCCCTACTGTCTAACTAATTGATTTTTATACATATTCTAATTCTTTAACACCATTTTAACTACAGGTATGGTAAAAGAAAATTATTCTTTATATAGTATAAAATCGTAGAGTTTTGTGTGTATGTTGTCACGACTTGGTCGATTGAAGTCATATTTCTAGAATATATTTTCTTGGGCGGGAGGATGAACATAGTTATTCATAACGGCTTTTAGGAAAGTGGGCGTGGCACCTCTCATATAACCTGAATTCCCATTATGTGATATTTTAGGAGGTATTTATGGTGCGGTACTAAAATTTGAATTCTTTCAGTTTGTTGGATTAATGCTCCACTTTTATTTTCTACTACTTTCAAACTTCTTTTTTTCTACCATTTCTTCTTATTTTCTACTATTTTTTCAACTACTACTTTACTACTTTTTTCTACTACTTTTCTAATACATTTTTTCTACAATTTCTGTTTACTTTCTGCTACTACTTTCTACTATTTTTTACTACTATTTTTTACTACTATTTTCACTACTATTTTTCACTACTATTTTTTTACTACTAATTTTTAGTACTTTTTACAGTTTTTCTACTACTATTTTTTACTACTATTTCTACCACTCTTTCTACTCCATTTAACAATTTTTCTACTACTTTTTCTGCTACCTTTTTACAACAATTTGTAATACTATTTTCTATTCCTTTTACTACTACGTTTTCCACTACTATTTTTACTGCTATTTTCTATTACTTTAACTTTATTACTGTTTTTCCATTACAATTTTCTATTACTTTGCCCATTCCTTTTTTTATTATTATTTCCACTAATTTATGAAATAGCTCAAGAACCTGCCTAGCCATGCCAAAATCTGATAGGTGGCGCTGTATCAAATTCTGTAATAAATTCTATATTTATAGTAAATAGGAAATGGGTCCATATTTTAAAATAATTTTTAGGATTAGATATAACTTCGAGAACGGTCTTTGATATTCTTCGGAAAATAAAAATACTTTTAAAAATGTAAATTTTGATTTTTAAATCAAAGTTTAAAGTTTAAAATTTTTTTTTCCAAATTCAATGTACGCCCTTTAAGTTTGAATTGTCATTACCAATGTTCAACTTTAAACATCAGGAAACTTCATTCAAATAAACTTAAATTTTCACGCTTCTTCGTAGAAAGGGCTGAACAACGTCTGCCGGGTCAGCTAGTAGAATAATAGAAATACAACTAATTAATTCACAAATACATATGTAGTTCATATTATTTATGCACTTTTGTCTGTGCTTAATTATACTCATAGCTGTCATCATGAATATTAACGCACATGTCAATGTGACGCATTTAATAATAATTATATTTCAATAATTAATAATTTATAGCAAATTGTTATTAGCACATAAAGGCGGCTACAAATACATACTCAATCGAAAATAAAAATAAACAATTATTATAAAATATATGCATGTAAAGTTTAAGAGTCTAAGGCCAGGGTCAGCAGCCAGTCATAATGTTTACATTTCTTTTGTTGCTTACTTTAGTTTATTATTTGATTTATTATAAAAATAAAAATTTTCACATGCTCTACTCGTATTGGTCTATAAATTTGCAAATGAATGTTAATTGTTTTTTCAAATAGTCAAATTGTATCGAAAAATAAAACTAAAAAAAATTTAGGCATATAATCAATTAATTTAAAATTCAAAAACAAATTTTTAAATATTTTTTCTGCTATTTTTTCAATTAATCAATTAATTTAAAATTCAACAAAAAAAAAAAAAATTTCAAATAAATTTTTCTTTCCTTTTTTTTGCAGGTGACATTTCTATATTTAATGGATAAATAATTTTTTTGGGTAAGTTGAATGGGATTATTGAATATATTTATAAAAAATACTTATGCAATGATTTTAGATAATACATTCATTGAAGTCACATCAAATGAATTACGATTTATGATTTCGGATATTTAATTCCTGACTTGATTTCAGAATTAAAAAATTTAGTTATAAGAGAAGATTGCTTAATAAATCTCGAAAAACCTGACTTCAAATGCTATGAGAATATGAAATTACAATGATTGGCTGTAGATTAAAATTCCAATCCCAATTATTTATATCCATACAAAAATGATTGCAGTTCTCCAACTGAAAAATCAAATCTGAAAATTCAAATAGAAAAATTCAAATTAAAAAATCATTTGGGAAGAAATTTTGCCATCTCTGTCTTAAGCAATCAAAAAAGTTAAATTTTGTGACCTAGTTATCACAAATACTGATTTAAAAAAAAAACAAATTCTAATCTAACGAGAACTAAGTTTAATACCAGGTTTATCGACCCATAGCCTTAGTATTGATATAAATTGCACCTCATAAACAGGTTTGACTAGTAACTTAGGTGCAGGGGGAGGGGGGCGCGGGGGGGGTGGGAGGTAAACTAATGCAAGTAGGCCTAATATAGTCTCGCCGGTTTACGTCAAGTGAATAGAGTCAAAAAATTTAAATCTAAAAAGTTTGCAAGAATAATACTAGACATTTTATAGGTCTGTTTTAAAGCCAAAGTTTGAACCAACTAAACTACCTCTTTATTATCGACTCGGTAAGAGAAAGTTAGAAATTATGGAATTGTTATAAAATATACGACTGTGTTGTGTGAAATTAAGAAGGTGAGTTTCCCGAAAAATTTGTTATTCCCAGAGCTTCAGAAAAGATTGTTGTATATAGGAATTAACTCGATCTCAGTAAACTTAATCACTAGCGGATCCAGGGGGATCCAAAACCAACATTATTCAACTTATGGAAGTAAAGTAAGACTAAAATCCTTACCATAATATCTGGCAGGAAAACAAATCAAATACCGGGCCATAATCATAATCAACATTTTGAAATGTAAAACATTTTGTTAGTCAAAGTGTATATTATAGAATGATTTTAAAAAGTTATAAGCATTCACATTTTTAGGAGTGGCTACAGCCGAGGTGGCGAACCGCTACTATCTCTAGATATAAGACTGAGAAGAAAGTAGAGAAGATAACATTATACCAAATCATTGAACTAACGTATCCTATACTGGTTTCAGTAACCAGATCTGTAAAAGTACTAGTAAAGATTCGATATCTTAATCTACTACTATTTTTGTTTAATAAATTGAAATTGAAAAGATTGCAATCATTTCGAGCTGCATTCATTGAAGTCACTGTAAATTAATTACGTTTTCTGATTACTGTCTTTGATTTCATTTGAGACTTATGACTTTCAAAAATTAAATCGCTAGTCTTTTTATAAGTCAATGACTGCTCATTGATTATAGCAAATCAATTTAAGACTACAAGGCAAATAAGTCACAATCACCCACATGACTTAACTTTCAAATTGATTTGAAGTCACAGTCATGACTTTAGATTGGTGTAAAGTTTTGCAGTCAATTAAGACTTCACGTGCAGTGCAGAGTGAATTCTGTTATTGAATGGTAAAAAATATGCAGTATTTATAAGAAGTCTAATTTATTTAATTGAATACAGAAAAGCTCTTCTTGACATTTGTGAAAAAACATATAATAGCCTGAAAGTCAATTGACTTCAAATTATTTCAGTGAAGTCAATTGACTTCAAAATGACTTCAGTTGATTTCAAAACTACTTTAAATTACTTAAAAATGAATGACTGCAAGTCTATTAATATTTTGTAAAGATCAGGACTGCAAATAAGAGACTGGAGAGAATCCAACTAATGATTCATGACTTCAAAAAAATGACTTCAAAAATAAACGATAAGTCATTGATTTCAACATGATTTGTGACTTTACAGTCTCAATTCTGCATTCACAAAAAGACTGGAATATTGCACTAAAAAATTGTTTAAGTGATGAATAAAATCAGTTGAATCCAAATTATTTTAGTGAATTCATGGAAACAACCTAAGTCATTTAAGTTTACTGAATTGGCTTTAAATGACTTCAAAATTATCTTAAATGACTTAAAAATGAATGACTGCAAGTCAATTAATATTTTATAAAGATCAGGACTGCAAATAAGAGACTGGTCATTCATGACTTTAAAAAAATGTTTTCAAAAATAAAGGAAAATGTCTTGCGACTTCACAGTCTCAATTCTGCATTCAGAAAAATACTGGAATTATGCAATAATTTTTTTTAAGTAACCTAATGACTTCCAAGTTGTTTTTGCATGAATTCAATTTATTTCAATGAAGTCAATTGATTTCAAATTAATTCAGTGAATTCATGAAAACAACTTGGAAGTCATTTAAGTTATTTTTACAGAATTGGATTTAAATGACTTCAGTTGACTTCAAAATGACTTTAAATGATTTAAAAATGAATGACTGCAAGACTATTAATGTTTTGTAATGATCAGGACTGCAAATAAGAGACTGGTCATTCATGACTTTAAAAAAATGACTTCAAAATTAAAGGATAAGTCATTGACTTCAACATGACTTATGACTTCACAGTCTCAATTCTGCATTCAGAAAAAGACTGGAATAATTTTTTAAAGTAACCTAATGACTTCCAAGTTGTTTCCATCAATTCAATTTATTTCAATGAAGTCAATTGATTTCAAATTATTTCAGTGAATTCATGGAAAAAACTTGGAAGATTTCGAATGACTTCGATTGACATCAAAATGACTTTAAATTACCAAAAATGAATGACTGCAAGTCAATTGATATTTTGTAAAGATTATAACTGCAAAGAAGAGACTGGTCATTCATGACTTAAAAAAAACTGACTTCAAAAAGAAAGAATAAGTCATTGACTTCAACATGATTTGTGACAGCACAATTCTGCATTCACAAAAAGACTGGAATATTGCAATATTTTTTTGTTAAATAGCTTAATGATTTCCAAGTTGTTTCCATCAATTCAATTTATTTCAATGAAGTCAATTGATTTCAAATTATTTCAGTGAATTCAGAATTGACTTCAAATGACTTTGATTGACTTCAAATGACTTTGATTGACTTCAAATGTCTTTGATTGACTTCAAAATGACTTAAAAATGAATGACTGCAAGACTATTAATGTTTTGTAAAGATCAGGACTGCAAATAAGAGACTGGTCATTCATGACTTAAAAAATAAACGATAAGTCATTGACTTCAACATGACTTGTGACTTCACAGTCTCTGTTTCAGCATTCACAAAAAGACTGGAATACTGCAATCATTTTTTTTTTAGAAGTCAATTGACTTCAAACTTAAAAAGACACCAACCTTTTACAGCTGTCTGCCTGTAACTATCTAAATTTAAATAAATAATAAGCCTCCCCTTAACAAATCACCATTTATGCAAGTCATTTGAGAAAAGTTCAATAGACACTGTCTCTAACAGACATTAAATCATTTACGGAAAATCAATTAACAAAAATATCGATTAAGTCAACAGCAGTTTAAAAAACGTGAATAATTTGTCATTTGCGTCAAAAGAATCATAGAATAAAAGAAATTTACTGTAACTAAATGACAAAAACAAAAAAAAACAAAAAACAAAAATTATTTTTAGTTAATTTTACAGACATATTTAGTCATAGGTGCTGCTGCCAATGTTGTAAAAAGAAAATGAAAACGTGTAAAAAACTAATGTAAAAATAAACTACTATGTATGTATATAAATTGAGTGTAAGTTTTGCGTTAATTTTATATTTTTATTTTTTTTTTCACTTATTTTAAGATAATTTAACCACCATTTCTGGTGAGGCGTGACAATGAAGGTAGATAGTGAGTGATGGATGAGTGAGGTGTATTGAAAAAAAAAAAAAGCACGTGGTTTTGCGGTGTTTCTAATTGGGATTTTAAATTTTTGTTTGTTTTCTTTTCCTTAAGTTTTTCGCTAGCGTGTAAAGGCTTTTAAGCAGTTTGACGGGCGACTAGCTAAAATTGGAGGTTTGCCATTTAATTCATTTAATAATTCTATATGCGTAACATGAGGAACAAACAAAACTAAAAATAATATATAAATATTAATAATAATACCGGCAACGGCAACACCACCGACGCCTGTCAATTAGTGACATTTGAGTGTAGTCTCTTGTATATGTATATGTGTTTGTATAGGTAGTATGAGGTATTCTATTTACCAACCAACCATCAACCACTGATATTTATTTTTTATTTAATTTTTTTTTTATTTATACATAAAAGAGAATCCAACTAATGATATTAAAGAATCGACAGCAGTGGTCTATGACAAAATACATTTATTTTTATATGTATAATACATGACATGCACACACACACACACACACACACACACACAAATAAACAAAATACGTAATAACTAAATACAGAAAAACTAAAAAAAAAAAAATTACAAATAAAAATAAAAAATACGCAACGGATGCGTTGCCTATTTACAAAATTTCATTATTTAGTTGAATATTTCTGGATTTTTTTTTTTTTTTTTCTTTATACTAAATATTTAGTGCGTGCATTTATAATTGTACTCTATATTTGATATTGTTATTTAGTGTGTGTAATGGAATTTTATGGAATTTTATTGAGTGCACTAAAATAATAATTATTAACAAGTTGCTGTAATTATTGCTATCTTTATTTACTGCATAGGAAATGGTATACATATTTATTTTGTAATTTTTGTAATTTCATAATTTTATAATTTTTTTTTTTTTTAATTTTTAGATAAAATTTATACATACATTATAAATTAGCTTGTGCTTTTCATATATTGAATTGAAAATATCATTAAAAGCAAAATGAAATGAACGGAAACACTTTGGTGTGATTATGTTGAGCTTTATTTTGCTGAAAAGTTAAAATAGTTTATCAGTCATTCTGCTTTTATAATTAATATTGAAATTATTATTGCATATTATATTTAGAGAAATTTATGGTTTGTGTATTTTAGTTAATTACAGTAATCCCTGGTTGATTGCGTTTGTGAAAATGCTCAATTATAGGCTTCATTTATCAGTGAAAGCAATTGTTCAGGAATTTACAGAGAATCTTGATTTGTTTCGCAGTCTCACAAAATTAAAAAAAAAATAAATAAAATATCACCACTAGCAGAAGAGGATTTAAGGGGGTATCCTGAATTAGTAGGTCCAAAAAATCGAGAGTTTCTTTGCCTAAATCGATCGATATACTATTCAAGAATATATTAATTGGGAGTATGAATGTACAGGGTGACAATTGTAAAGTGACGCAAGTTTAATACTCTGCAGCAAGCTTTGCCATTTACCGTTACTTTAATTTAAAAAGCAAATTCATTCATCATTGGCTTTGCTTTTAGTTTCATTTGAATTTTTGTTATTACATTTTGAAATTTCCATAAAAATGGACAAGGAAAATATTCGTCGTGAAATTATGAAATTTCATTTGGCAAATTATAGTAGCCGTCAAATTGCAAAGGCTTTAAATTTGTCAAGTCGTACGGTAGACCGAGCTATTATTCGATATAATGAAACTGGGGGTTTTGGAGATAGAGACCGGGGAAAATTTTCAACTGGTTTAACAGAAAAAATTCGTAAACGAATCAAGCGAAATCCAAGGCGCTCAATGAGAAAAATCGCTAAGGAAGTGGGAGTAAACCGTGAAACAGTGCGTATCATTGCAAAATCAAAGCTTAATCTTAAGCCGTACAAGCTCCGAAAAGCTCAAGATCTGACACAAAAAAAGAAAGATTTGCGACTGCAAAGATGCAAGGCGTTGCTACGCTCCCCCGTGTTAAAAAATGTTGAAAATATCTTGTTTACAGATGAAAAAATTTTCACGGTTGAACAACATTTCAATGCGCAAAATGACCGAATGTGGCTAACATCATCATCGCAACAAAATTGGACTGTTGGCCGAGTTCAAAAGCCAGCTTTCGTTATGGTATGGGCTGGAGTTTCCGCTAATGCCAGAACCCCTCTAATATTCGTTGAAGAGGGTGTTAAAATTGACCAGGTTGTTTATCGAAGCATTTTAAATGAACATGTTCTTCCCTGGGCCCAAGATACATTTGGAAATGAAAACTGGACTTTCCAGCAAGATTCTGCACCTTCCCACATGGCAAAATTAACGCAAACATGGATAAAAGACAATTTTTCTGGATTCATAACATCTCAAGAATGACCACCATACTCCCCAGACTTGAATCCAATGGACTACTCTATTTGGAGTATTTTAGAGAGTAAGGCTTGTGCATCTCAACACCACAGTCTGGAGTCGCTGACAAATTCATTAGAGAAAGCCTGGACTGAAATTGATCAGGAAGTCCTGCGGCGAACAGTCCTACGATTTCCGGATCGATTGAAGGCATGTGTGCAGGCTAAAGGAGGTTATATTGAATGAGGTGGGGTTCAAATGAATGCTTATATATTCAGCAATGTTAACACTTAATTGTATTTAATGGAAGTACGTCCTTTTGAAAATAACTGCTGAAATGTGTGCGTCACTTTACGATTGTCACCCTGTATAAACTCGTAATTGTGATTAACTTCATATCTATCATACGCGCCATTTTTTTGACATTAACAGCTATTCTATCTCGAAGAGCGCCAAAAATACTATAACAATTGATCTGTCAAATAATTTTCATAATTTTACGCAAGTGTTTTACTATAGCTGAAAATGTCGAATTTCGTGCCAACAAAACAACATTTGCGGGAAGTTTTAATTTGCTTCTTCCATTTAAAGAAAAACGCAACTGAAGCACATCGTTTACTCACTGAAGCTTATCCTGACTGTGCTATAGACGTTAGAAAGTGTCAGGTGTGGTATGCGCGTTTCAAAAGTGCTGATTTTGATGCTGAAGACAGGGAACGTTCAGGCGGCCCGAAAAAGTTCGAAGATGAAGAATTGAAGGCATTACTCGAAGAAGATTCATGTCAAACGCAACCAGAACTTGCAGAATCTTTAGGAGTTGATTAATTAACCATTTCTAAACGATTAAAAGCATTGGGAATGATTTAAAAGCAAGGAAATTGGGTGCCGTACGAATTAAAGCCGAGAGACGTCGAACGACGATTTTTCACATGTGAACTGCTGATTGAACGACAGAAAAGAAAGGGTTTTCTGCATCGTATTGTGACTGGCGATGAAAAGTGGATACGTTACGATAACCCAAAGCGTAAAAAATCAACGGCAAAGCCGAACATTCATGTATCCAAGCTCATGCTGTGTATTTGGTGGGATATGAAAGGTGTCGTGTATTATGAGCTGTTGAAACCGAATGAAACGATCACTGGGGACCGTTACCGACTATAATTGATGCGTTTGAGTCGAGCATTAAAGGATAAGAGGCCAGAATATGAGAATAGACACGACAAAGTTATTCTTCAGCACGACAATGCTCGGCCGCATGTTGCAAGGCAAGTAAAAACATACTTGGAAACGCTGAAATGGGAAGTGCTACCCCACCTGCCGTATTCTCCAAACATTGTTCCTTCTGATTACCATTTGTTCCGATCGATGACACATGGCCTGGCTGAACAGCACTTCGGTTCTTTCGAAGAACTCAAAAAATGGGTCGATTCGTGGATAGCCACAAAAGATGAGGAGTTCTTTCGACGCGGAATCCGTATGCTACCAGAAAGATGGGAAAAGGTTGTGGCTAACGATGGACAATATCTTAAAGTATAAATTGATAATCATTTTTTCACAATAAATGTCCAAATTACGAAAAAAATACAAGTTTATACATTCATACTCCCAAAACTTTAGTTCCTTGAAAAAGCCCCAAAATCATTGGAATTTTTTAATGAAACTGTTAAAGTTTGATTTTGGGACAATTTATATCACTTGCGATTTTGAATATTTTTTGCTGCTTATAGTTTACGAGATGAAGTGGTATAAAATTGTAAAAATTTTGACTGATATTTTTCTATAATTTAACCGCCTCACTGGACGAGCGGCAGCGTACTAGGCTTTTGTCTCTGGGACCCCGGTTCGATTACCGCTTAGGCTATGGTTTCTTATCAATCTTTATTCTTCATTTCGTTTAATTATAATTTGGGGCTTTGGTGCAAAATATCGTATAAATGCCAAACCAATTATGTACACAATTTCGCAATTTCAAAAATATTTTCAAAAAATTGTTTTTAAAATTAACTTCAAACATTTTCATTTGTTTGGAAAGTGCACAGTGAAACGTGTGGTCTACTACTAAGAGTAATTCAAAATTACGAAATTACAATTTTTCAATACTTAATAAAAATTAAAAATTATTCGTTTAAAAATAGGTCGAAAATTCTAAACCCAGTGAGAGAAATTGAGATACTCCATAATTGTTGTTTATATGCCTGTCAGTGCATAAAGTGAAAAACTTTGAGTTTCAAAGCTTTAATTAGCATCCCTACTTAAACTCTGTTTTGTTGGCCCATTCCAATTTCCCGCTGGGTTTTTTCTACTTATATCGAATGCTAGCACACTTTCGTTTAAGTATTTGCATCGTTAGCGAAATACTTGAGTATACCAGCAAGAGAGAATAAAAGCATTTGCATCTTTATTGCAAGCAAATGAAGACGAGAAGAAGAAGAAGAAACAACAAAAGCAGATGTTGCAACAATATTGAAAAAAGCCAAAAGCTAAAAAGCAAAAGCAAAAAAATAAAAAAAATGTTAACAACTTATCGCTTGGGAGAAACAAATTTTCAATTGAAAAAAAGTGTTGAAATCAACACAAAATAAAAAAAATAAAAAAAACAAAACGCTAAGTAGCTTGCGTGTGTATGTAAATATGTATGTATGTCTGCATGCATTTTTTTGCTTTTGAATAAAACAAAAAGGGCAACTATAAGAAAAATCTATTTTTAAAAAATTTGTTCAATTTGCATAATCAATTTGAAGTGGTGCTTTCATTTATTTATTTATTTTATAGAACGTTGATTACAAGCAAAAAACAACAGCAACAACAACAAGAACTAAACAAATACAAAATTTTTATATGTCTGTCTGTATATTTGTTTGTATGTCTTTAGCACTTAATTGTACTTATTGCAATTGCGCCACATTTAATTACAGTAGATAAATAAAATTAACAATAAAATTACAAATTGACAGTTTAATTATGAAAAATAGAAAAGAAAAAGAAGAAGAAACACCAAATGCAAATGTAAAAATATAAATTAAATGTGAATTTCCCAGTGAGAAAAGAAAAAAAAATGAGTTCAGGTCTGTCTTCAGTGCCACTGCTTGAAATTGACTCGGAGAATCTATTCCATTAATAAGATTTAAATAAAAAAACTTTTTAATTCAAATATTTTCTTTATTTATGTTGCAGTATTTAAATACGCGCACTTTTAAATTAAAGTGATTTTTATGATTTAGCATATGAATCGGTTTCACTGCTTTAGTTTGAAATTCCTTTCATTTTCAACTAAGATTTCTTTATAAAATCAAAATAGGTTTAAATCGCAGCTGTTAACTTGTAAGGAAAAAAACGTTTTTGAGGGAGGTAAGGAATTTCCGGGTTTGCCTGTGATTTTACAAAGATCAGACCGAAAGCAATTTTCGTTGGAATTTCACCGTTGTGTTGCAATTCTGTTGAAATTAAACCATTTTTGACAAACTTTTTTCAATATGAATAAAATTTATGATATTCTAGAGACCATCCACTACCTCTTCTATGAATCCCTTGACTCAGTTTCTTAGGAAATATACTGCTCGGTCAGAAAGTACTGCCAAAGTGCTTGATAGGCTTCATCAAGAACACGTAGTGGCTCAAGATAGAGACAAAACTATAAAATTGTTCAAGGTGCCATATATACGCGCATCTTCATCATAATGAACCAATTTTTGGTACCCATGAACCCTCAGATTTCGTTATTACTTCCCTTTAATCCAACTTAACCTAGAGCTAGTGTGAATTTTCTGATAATTTTCGAGACACATGGGACTTTTTTTTATCTATTTGCAGACGGCTGTTGTAAAACCGAATGTTATACTTAGAAATTCGAAGAACTGAGTGGAAATTTTTACAGGTTTTTAAGAAAGACATTGTGGGAGAGAAAATTTTCTTCTTTGAACTGGTATTTTATATGAATTTGGAACTTTCTTGAGATATTTTTGGAATACCTGATAATCCGTAATATTTTTATAGTTTTTCAGAAATTTGAAGAAATTTTTAAGAGACATCGGATTGTTTCTACTGGGATACAGGGTTGACTCAAGCAATTTTGCTGTTCTAGATGAGATATCACTACAATCCTTTATCGACCCCACCCCGCTTCTCCCCCCTAAGAGAATAGAAAAAAATATTTGAGATTTTGATAGAGTATTTAATGGTTTTGCCAAATATGGAAGCATATTGAAGTAAAACTTCTTTTCTCTTGTCCTAGAGTAAAACCAACCGGATGTGACGTCGCGCGTAATTTTGCAATGCGACATAATTTTGTCGAGCAATGTAACTGAATTCACGAGCAAACTATATAATAAACGATTCATAAATAGTTTTAATTCAATATAACATATTTATTACACACACACACACACACGCTTATGGCAGAAAGAACAATGTGTATCGTCGCCATCTTAAAGTTTGTGACAGTTATACATTTCACATACAGATAGCGCAAATGTCCAAAGAATTACATGAAGATGTCGCACACAAAAAGAGTTCGTCTACAATTGTCATCGACATTACCGGTACAGAGTTGAAATTTTTGTTCTAGCATTAATCCCAAAAAAAAAAAAATTGGTTGTGTATTAGCGAACACAAGGCAGAAGTGAAACTTCTTGTGAATTAAACGAAACACAAGCAAATAAAATTAAAAAACACAAGCCAATGAAGTAAAAAATTTAACGATTGAAAAATTTCATTTGCTTGTTATTTACTTGTGTTTCGTTTGGTTCACAAGAAGTTTCACTTTTGCCTTGTGTTTGTTAATACACAATTTTATGGACTATAAAGCAATGTTAATACTTAAATCTATTGAAGTGAAGTGGCGAACTCTTCACATTTAGCCATACCTGCTTAAGCTCCCAGAGAGAGTGTTCAACAGCGTTCGGACGAAGTGAGTTTCAGGAATGAAATGAAAAGTGCTTTGAAGAAACTTATTCCCTTTTAGCTATGAGCGGCTGCTTATCAGTAAGCCGTCCAAAATAGTTCTGATACAAATTTTCTCAAAAATTGACCGATAGTTGCGTTATAATCACAATTCGAAAACCAATCAGCATTTTTGCATTACGACCTAAATTATGACAATTTTATTGGGAAAATACTCACATTAAGATTCACTCGGACTATGATTACTTTAACTTGTGTTTGAATACACATTATTATTATTATTATTATTTGAAGGAAGGATGACTTGAAAGTGAGGCAATGCGACCTATAAGATCTATTGTACCAAAGCCCCAAGTTATGAAAGAAAGCAAGGAAGAGACAAAGAAAGATAGATAACAATCATACCCAAGCCGAGAATCAAACTCGGGTCTCCAGAGACAAAAGTCTGGCACTCCACCACTAGACTACAATGGCGATGGTTGGACCTACAGTTTAAAGTTGGTTCCGAACGGTGGCGTGGCAATTTGTTATCACTTGGTGGTTTTTTTTCATTGCCTACCAAGATTTATACTTGTACAATTTTTTTATAATTCTCATTCACTTCATATCGATAGTGAATATTATAAGTTTTTGAGAATTAACCACCAGACCAAGACGGGAATCGTACCCGCCACCTCGAGGTCGTCTTGAATACACATTATAATTATTTCCTCAAAATTAAATGGACTCTGATTGCGTTATTTTTAAACACACGATTTTTTTAATGCTGTTCTTAAACCGAAGTCATAAACTTTTTTTTGAATTGAAAACTTTTGGCATAAAGCTACAAGATGCCATCATTAATATAAATATAACTTATCATGATTTACGATGCCTCTTCAGATTCTACATATAATAAAACAAAAACAAAAATGAGTCGCTTCTGCACTCGTCACATGATGTGATAACATATTTTATCCACTATTCCTTTGAAATGTAAATATATTCCACAACCGTTTTTGATCTAAAAATTATGCGTTGCATACTTTTGGGCTTAAAGTAAAGTATACATATAAACACACTCTTATAAACTCAAACATACTATGAAACCTCGACTATTTTCCACTTTTCTTTATTATACTAGTATTTTTGATTTAAAAAAAAAATCATTTCAAATACAGTCCCTCAATTTGCAACCACCCTAGGCGACGGTCTCGTTTACCTATATGGTAGATCCAGCTCTGCTAGGAAACTTTGCATGAAATTTTTAAAAAAGGAAAAATTTATAATTCCCGAAATTCCCTGATTAAAATTAGAAAATTAATGTTCGACTATTCATTAGGAATTTTTTTTTCCCCGTTTTATGATTTTAGAAATGTGTCGTTGACCTACGAAAACGGAATGGGCCAACAAAAAAAATTTCGTTCAGTGTTGCATAAAAACGAACGTCATGGTCTAAGGTAAAACGATCGCTGTCGTACGTTTTTGTATGTCATAATACCACAGGAAACATTTGGTTCCATTCAAAAATGTTTGGCGTGGCACTCAATGTGTTAACTAGCTACTTTAATGCTATTTATATTAATACAATGAATGCATCCTACTCGGTGCTTGAGTTTTCACTGGGTTATTAAAACATGATTAAAGATAAACATATTTTCTGCTCTTATATCATATGTGACACACACATACACATATAACCGCGACAACACCACCCAACGGTAAATTGAAGCACTACAATAGCGCTGCACAAGTGCTTGACTAGCAAGCACTTAAGTGCTCTATTAGCACATATGTTTCATATAAATTTTAACATTACATATCCTAGGAGAATAGCGCTTGTTTAGTGGAGTACTTTTAGCGCTAAACAAGTACAACAATGAGTGCTTTAGATAAGCACTTCCTGCTGCTTCATGTTTAATTTAGTTGAGAGAGAGAAGAAAGAGTAAAAAATACCGAGTATCGATTCATGCATCCATTTTACTCCACTGTTGTGTGAAAACTAACTCGCTTCGTTTCTTGCTCAGTCAATCGTTCGTAGCGTCTCGCTGAATGATACTCGTTTTTATTGCTCGATAGAAAACTTCATTTGTTGTGCGCATGATTGCTTTGCAATTTGCGGTTGACATCATGCACTTGCAAGCACTTTCTAAGTGCGTAACTTTGAAGCACTTGTCCTAAAAACCGCTGGGCATAGTTGATTGGATGTTGTGATGTCATTAAACACAAGTATGTATTGAATTGTATGCAGCAATTGTTGCATGTTGATGCGAAAATGTCGAAGCAATCGCGAGAGCGCAATCCTTATTTATGGTGTGAATTTTTTTTTAATGGAGCGTAAGAAAAATTTATGCTGCTGCTGCTGCACAATAATAAAATGTTGCATTTAACTAACTAACTAAGAAAGGGGGAACATGATATAATTTATTTGATTGAACCAATGAGGCATTTTAATTGAATTTTTACATGCATGCATATGTTCAGAAATGAGAGTGGCTGCTCTATGTTCAAAGTGTGGTAGCATCATAAAAGGAATTCAACAAGGAGCGTGTATAGTTTATTGGGTATATTAATTTCATAAATATTTCAAAGCAATGCTTTTATTTTTCCACTAACTGTAAGCTATTTTTAGTTTCAGTTTTTCCATTACATGAGGAAATAAATGCATTAAAAATTAACATAAATAAATAGCATATATTTTTACTGTGCCATTTCATATACATATTTACAAGTTATTTCCTCAAAGCGTTTTTCTTTTCTCACTCCAAATGTGTAAATTTCCAGATTAATAAATATTTATTCAGCACAAAAACTACATACTATGTGCAAATCTTTTTACAATAAAATGTGTACTTTTCAAGCAAAATATTATGAATACATGAACTTAAGTCATGTCTCCTAAAAAACTATCAAAATATTATTTCCAGAAATGTATAGCATATAATTCTACAATCAAGTGTGTATTTTCCTACATTTTTGAGTTATTTTCACTTATATGATGTGTAAAATTTCACAGCAGTGTATATTTTTCAAGTGTGCTTAATATATTTTTGACATAAGAAATTATACACTTTATATATTTTAGAAACAAATTTATACTTTTTTAACAATCTATTATTATTACAAATTTTTAGCACAAAATTTTACTATCAGTATGAATTTATATATTTAAAAAAATGTGTATTTTAAACAATATTAATAGACAATCTATTACATAAATTGTTGCCACACAATTTCATTATATAGGATGTATTTTTTTATATTTTTTATCTTTTCTCAAACTGATTCAAAGAACAATAAGTATTTCTCTAGCGTAAAAATAGATACATTAATGAGTAAAAATACACATTTTTTATACTATGTATTTTTCTAATAATTTTTGAATTTTTCGCACACATCAAATGCAGATATATTCAAAACAATTACTGTCAAATTTTCTTTAGTGCAGAAATGTTGCATTTTGGATTTTTGTTGTGTAAATTACGCTTTTGATGTGAATTGCAAAAAAAAAAAAAATGTGTAAAGTTTTTTGTTTGACATTTTTCAATTCCTCAGTTTAAGTTTTTGTTTATCACAATTTTGTTCTCTCTCATCAAATTTATAAACATCCACAATAATAAATATTTATTTACTGCGAATATACTTCAATAATTTAGAAAAACCTTTACTAAAAATGGTAGAAAATTTTATTATGTAGTGTAAATTTATTTGCTCTCACATCAAATGAGTAAACTTCTAGAATAATAAATATTTTTTAAGTAGATAAAATAAATGAATGAAAAGTAAAAATACACGTTTGATATGTTTTGAAAAAATGTGTACTTTTTCATACCTACCATTTTTGTTGTGTAAAATTACTAACTTGATATGATTTAGTTCTCTGTCATCAAATTTATAAATAGCCGGAATAATAAATATATAATTGGAGCAAAAAAACGTTAATAATATAAGAAAAAAAAATTAATGAAAAAGTAAAAATACACATTTAATGTGTTTTCAAAAAATGTGTACTTTTTCAAACCATTTTTGTTGTATAAAATTACACAATTGCTATGTTTTATGTACAAAAAAAATGTGTACTTTTCATTTCATAGGAAATTAAGTACTTTGTTGAACAGTGTATTAAAATTATAATATGCAGTGAGAATTTTATTAAATCTTTAATCTCTGCTCACTCATCAAATGGGTAAATTTTTGTAATAATAGATTTTTGAAGTAAATAAATAAATAAATAAATGAAGTGTAAAAAAACTCATTTCATATGTTTTCACAAATGTGTACTTCTTCATAATAACATTTTTTTTTTTTTGTATAAAATTACTCATTTGATATGATTTGGTTGTCTCTCATCAAATTTATAAAGAGCTGGAATAATAAATATTTAATTAGAGCAAAACTACGTTAATGATAAATGAAAAATAAATTAATGAAAAGTAAAAATACACATTTGATGTGTTTTTAAAATTTGTGTACTTTTTCATACTATTTTTTGTGTAAAATTACTCAATTGATATCGTTTTTGTACAAAAAAAAATGTGTACTTTTCATTTCATATGACATTAAGAACTTACTTTATTGAAAAGTGTTTAAAATTAAGTAAATAAATAAATGAATAAAGTGTAAAAAAACACATTTCATATGTTTTCAAAAATGTGTACTTTTTCATACCTATCATTTTTGTTGTGTAAAATTACTCACTTCATATGATTTAGTTCTCTGTCATCAAATTTATAAAACGCTGGAATAATAAATATTTAATCAGAGCAAAACTACGTTAATGAAGAGTAAAAATACACATTTGATATGTTTTTAAAATATGTGTACTTTTTCATATCATTTTTGTTGTGTAAAATTACTGAAATTGAAAAAAATGTGTACTTTTCATTTCATATGACATTAAGTACTTACTTTATTGAAAAGTGTTTAAAATTTTACTATGCAAATGGGTAAATTTATTTAATAATAGATATTTTTTTAAGTAGATAAATAAATGAAAAATACACATTTGATATGTTTTCAAAACTTTATACTTTATTATACTATATGATTTGTGTTAAAAAAAGGGGAACTTTTCATTTCATAAGAAATTAAGTACTTTATTGAAAACTTTTTAAAATTTTACTATGCAGTGTGAAATTTTATTAAATTTTTAATATCTGCTCACACATGAAATAGGTAAATTTCTAAAATAATGGATTTTTTAAGTAAATAAATAAATGAATGCAGTGTAAAAGCACGCATTTTTTAAGTAGATAAATAAATTAATGAATTATAAAAATACACATTTGAAAAAAATGTCAAAAAATGTGTACTATCATATGACTTTGTAGTGTAGTGTATATTTTCTTTATATTTTTGAGTTCTTTCCATATATCGAAGTGTGTAAATTTCGTTAAATTGTGTGTCCAATAAAAATTGTAAATATTTAACTAATTGAATGTGCACTCTGAGGATTTTATTTACTGTTGTTGTTGTTTATGAAAAAATTACTTTACTAAATGCAAAAAATTAAGTTATTTAGTAAACAATTTTGATTTTTTTTTTCTTTCGTTTTGTTTGTTTACTTTTTATATAATTGGTTTTGGTTTAGTTTTTGGCGTAAAGCCAAAATTTACCAATGTTGCTTAAATAAATATATTTCCACTTAATGTAAAGTGCATTAAAGGAGGCAAGAGGGAAAAAAGTTTTCAATTACAACTGATAAGTACAAAAATGACATGTTGCTGCTGTCACACACACACACACACACACACGCCAACTGCTCATTTGGTAAATTGTCATTGTCTTTGGACTTCAGAAAATTTCATTTTGCACACTAGAATTTTTATTAGATATTATTAAGTACATATGTATATTATTTTGGAATTGTGTTGTAAATATTTTGGCATACAGCCAAGTGGCACAGATTATTTAATATGAAATTTCATAATATTTATTTACTCAATGTGTGTGTGTTTGAGTTTTCAATTTGGTACTTCACATATTTATACCTACCTACTTTGAAATTAGTATTCGATACAATAAATAACTTTAGAAAATAGAAATTCAAGTCAAGTTTCATAAACTCAATCAAATATATTTTTATTCAATTTAACAAAGCTTTAAGTTGGCATTACCCTGTTTTTGATCCTTTTTTCCCCTCATTTCTAACTTACTTAATATTTAACCTTAACCTCTCTTAAGTATTTATTTAGTATTCGGTATGTATTACATACTTACATACCTACTTACTTACATATATTCAGGTCACATTATTTAGCCTTGCCATAAAAATCCCATTAGCATTTTTTATATTTGGCATCAACTTCATTGACAACAAAAACAAAAAAACACTGCAATTTTTATTTCCTTTCTCCTTCAGCAACATTGTGAATTCGTTCCATTCAATTCAGTAGAAGCATCTCTTTTGCTATTCATGATTCCAAGCCAAGTATTCTTTTACAGTTTTGTGATAAGGCAACAACAGCAACAACAACAACTAAACCAAAACAGTTGGCAACACTAAAACAATTTTTACTGCAATGCAAATCAAAAGACAAAAAAAAGTAAAAAATCGATAGCACATATACGAATAGCTAGTATCTTGTTGCAATTCCTGAGGGTCTGAAGCTAGAATGTTACAGATGTCAATCATAGTGTTTTTTAAAAAGCGCTACACTTAAAAAAATTGCTCACTGAAATTGAAACATTTTTCGAAAGCACGATCTCGATAGACTATTTCTTTACTGGGGCAGACCCTTTTAGGAGTAGATAGCTCCTTTTGGTTTTGCGATTAGACATTTTTAGTTAGACATTGGTTTGAAATACCAAAATATATTTAAAAAGACTTTAAAACACTTTAAAATACTTAAGAAGACTTTAAAATACTTTCAAATATTTTAAAAGATTTCAAAATACTTAAAAATATTTTAAAAATTTTCAAAATACTTAAAAATATTTTAAAATACCCAAAAAATATGTGAGAGTACTTGAAAATACTAGAAAATAATATTTCCTAATAATATTTAAATATACTTAAAACTCATAGAAAATACTCACTTGCAATTACGTCAAAATATTTAAAAATTTGTAAAAATACTACAAAATAATAATAATAATAAAAAAAAAAATATTTTTAGAAATTACTTTAAAAAACTGGAAAATACTGGAAATACTTAAAAGTACTTCCAAACAAACAGTTCAAGATATTTAAAATTCTTTGAACAATTAAAGACTCTTAATAATTTTTAATAATTCATACTGAAAAAAATTTAAAAATACGAAAAGACGTTTAAAATTATTTGAGATTACTGAAAAATACTTAAAAATTGCTAGAAAATACTTCAGATTACCTAAGTTATTAAAAATGCTCACGTTTATACCTGAAAGTGCTTAAAAATACTTGACAATATTTTTTGATACTTAAAAATTCATAAAAACATTTGATAATACTTAAAAAACTGTAAAATACTCAAAATAATACATTGTTAAGTACTTGAAAACACTTAAGAATATTTAAAAATACTTACTTAAAAATTAACTTAAAAATATTACAGTACTTGAAAATATTATTCTTAAAAATACTTAATATAGTTGATATAAGTAATCAAAATACTTAAAAATCCTTAATAATACTTACAAATACTTGAAAGATGATAAAAGTACACAAAAATACTTAAAATTACCTAAAAATAATTGAAGAAGTACTTACATTACTTTAAGATACTTCAAAGTTCATATAATTACTTAAAATACTTAATAATCCTTAATAATACTTACAAATACTTGAAAATACTTGAAAGTGGATAAAACTATACAAAAGTACTTAAAAATATTTCAAAATTCATATAATAACTTAAAATATTTAATAACGCTATACAACAAAATGAAAAAAGTTACAATACCCATCTCCAAAGTTGATGGTACCTAATGTCTTGTGGTCCGCTGAATCCGAATTTTATGCATTAAAATTAATGAAATCGCTGTTTTTTGTTTCTAGCTCCCAAACTAGAATTCGGAAACCCATCGCTGAGTACTTAAATTTTGCACAAAAATTTACGCTATCGATTCATAATAAATTCAGCGATAGAATATTTCGTTTTCAGCACGTAATAATAACCAAAAATAGGTAATTCGAAGAAAAACGATTTTTGGGTCAGAATTTCAACTTCGAATCTCTATAACTTTTGACTGAAATAAACTCTGAAATTAAAAATAATTTAATTGCCTTTTTGGAAAAATATAGACGCTTTACTTTTCATTTCGAAAAAATGGTAATTTTGATAAAAATGGTGACCCAAAAGTATACCAAAGTACTTAAAATGACCTGAAAATAATTGAAAAATACTTAACACTACGTCAAAATACTTCAAGGTTTATAAAATTACTTAAAATTTTTAATAATCCTTGAAAATATTTAATAATATTTGCAAATGCTTGAAACTGGATAAAAGTACAGAAAAATATTTAAAATGACTTAAAAATAGTTGAAAAACTGCTTAGCATTACTTTAAAATACTTCAGAGTTCATATAATTACTTAAAATATTTGAAAATTTATAACAATACTTAAAAATATTTGAAAGTACTTGAAAGTACACAAAAGTACTTAAAATTACCTAAAAATAATTGCAAGATACTTAGTACTACTTTAAGATACTTCAAAGTCCATATAATTACACTACTTCAAGGTTCATTTAATTATTTAAAATACTAAAATAATCCTTAAAAATACTTAATAATATTTACAAATACTTGAAATTACTTGAAAGTGGATAAAAGTACACAAAAGTACTTAAAATTACCTAAAAATAATTAAAAAATATTTCTTTACACTACTTCCAAATACTTCAAAGTCCATTTAATTATTTAAAATACTTAAAAAAACTTGAAATGGGATAAAAGTACACAAAAGTATTTAAAATTGCCTAATAATAATTGAAAAAATACTTAACACTACTTCAAAATACTTCATGGTTCATTTAATTATTTAAAATACTAAAATAATCCTTAAAAATACTTAATAATATTTACAAATACTTGAAAGTGGATAAAAGTACTTGAAATTACCTAAAAATAATTAAAAAATATTGCTTTACACTACTTCCAAATACTTCAAAGTCCATTTAATTATTTAAAATACTTAAAAAAAACTTGAAATGGGATAAAAGTACACAAAAGTATTTAAAATTGCCTAATAATAATTGAAAAAATACTTAACACTACTTCAAAATACTTAATAATATTTACAAATACTTGAAAGTAGATAAAAATACTTGAAATTACCTAAAAATAATTAAAAAATATTTATTTACACTACTTCCAAATACTTCAAAGTCCATTTAATTATTTAAAATACTTAAAAAAAACTTGAAATGGGATAAAAGTACACAAAAGTATTTAAAATTGCCTAATAATAATTGAAAAAATACTTAACACTACTTCAAAATACTTCAAGGTTCATTTAATTATTTAAAATACTAAAATAATCCTTAAAAATACTTAATAATATTTACAAATACTTGAAATTACTTGAAAGTGGATAAAAGTACACAAAAGTACTTAAAATTACCTAAAAATAATTAAAAAATATTTCTTTACACTACTTCCAAATACTTCAAAGTCTATTTAATTATTTTAAATACTTAAAAATTCTTAAAGATACTTAATAATATTTTGTATAAAAGTACGCAAAAGTACTTAAAATTAATTGAAAAATTCGGGTACTTGAACTTATTTACGTATCCGTAGGTACAATAATACTAAATCTAGATGAATATCAATCCTGCTACTTGAAATTTTATAGCTCTGTTATTAAAACAGCAAGGATCTGTTGATTTGATATTGATGATTACGATTTTATGTACATATATTTTTTAATATGTGAATTCAGTAAATGTCGTTTCTAAAGCTTGATCATTAAATATATTCAGCTTTCTGCTTTGAATTCCTCATAAGTAGAACCGATTGTAATTTGAATTGCTCATAAATTCATTTAAGATTAGAAATGATAAGAAAAAAAAAAAGAAACAAAATAAAAAATGTAGGTTAAAAATCGTCCTCATTAAGGTTCAAGTTGATAAATGTGAACAAAATTCGATCGTTATCACTCCAATTGCTGATATGGCTGTCATTGTAATCACTTCGATATCTGGTATCAGCTTGCCTAGTCTCCTTCATAACTTACCAGTAAACGAGTCTCACTAACCAATATACCTTGACTTCAAAATTATAGCGCGCGGGAGTGAGCAAGTATGAAAATGTATATTGGCAACATGAAACCTTTCAAAACAATTTTCTAACAATTTGTGATGAAAAACATATGCAATTTTCTTTCCTTAAAGCAAAAAAGAAAAAAAGAAAAAACTAAAAGAACTTTCTACCTACAACAATAAATAAAGTGGCAGGCAGCGGCAGCATATCGTAAAATTGTGCAGCCTGTAAAAAAAAAGGTAAAATTGCAGCTCGGGGGAGGAAGGGGGTGAATCGTTTATTATAGGCGGCAATGTGTTGGTTGCTTGGCAGCTTGTTGTGTACTTTTAATGCTAATGGGCATGGCCGTCACTGCTTGGGTGAAAATTTTACAATAAAAAGCACAAAAATAAAAGAAAAAATGCAGAAAAAGAAGGAAAAAAAAATCTCGCTAAATGTAAACAATTACAGTGAAACGAAACGGAAATCAGGTTTTTTTCCCCCCTCTTCTTCTTCTTCTTTGTTCTTTTATTTTCTTCATTTGCATTTCAACTCAGGGGAGGGACGACGGACTAGTGATTTCCGGACTATAAGTCTATAGAACGCCTACGTATTTATAAATTTCGACAGCAAGTGTAATGCAAGTATGTGTGGAAGAAGGTGTTTGCTATATGCTTCAGCAGCTATTATTATTATTATAAATAGTTTAGTTGCTGGTTGTTGTTGCTGGTTGTGGTGGTTTCATGTTGTTGTTGTTCTTGCTCTATGGGTTTTTGTCTAGTGGAATTTAAGTATAAGTATTCTCGTTGTGGTGTAGAAAATGACGTGCGTATAACTTTTTCGTTCATTTATGCTTTATTGCATTTTTTTTTTTTTTTTTTTCATTTAAAAATTTTTGTATTTGTGGTTTTTTGATATTTTTGGATTTATTCTTGGAAAATGTGCATGTTTTTTTTACATATAAAGTGCTGTGGTTTTGAAACGTGACCACAGTGAACGTGATTTATTTACCAAATGAATATTGGGTATATGATTTTAATGTTATATCGTATATATGTATAGAAAATGTAACTGAATCAACCATGGGAGTTGTGTGTGTTTTAGTTATAATTCTGGTTTAGCCATTGGAAAATGCTGCAGTTATAAGTACTTCAAATACTTAAAAACATTTAAAATACCAAATAATATCAAAATATACATAAAAATATTAAAAATGGCTGAAGGTACTTGAAAATATTTGAAAATATTAAAAGATACTTAAAAATACCGAAGAATACTTGATGAAATAATGGAAAATACTTGAAAATACTTAAAATTACTTTATAATCCTGAGAAATACTTAAAAATTCCTAAAAATACTTACAAGTTTTTGAAAATATTTAAAAATACCTACAACACTGGAAAATAACAAATGACAATACTGAAAGTATTTGAAAATATTTGACAAAATTAATAGATTAAGTATACTGAAAAATATTTGAAAATACTTAAAATTACTTTAGAATTCTGAAAAATTCCTAAAAATACTTACAAATTTTTAGAAATATTTAAAAATACCTAAAACATTAAAAAATACTAGGTATCTATATATCAAAAACTTAGCAATACTTTCAAATACTTATGAATTAAAAAAAAATATTTAATCAAACTTAAAACTTTTCAAAAAAAATACTTACAATTCTTATAAAGTATTGAAAAATATATAAAATTACTTGACAATTTAAAAACCTTAAAAGTTTTGTATAAATATTTAATAATACTTCAAAATACTTAGGAGTACTTGATTTGGTTCAAGTACCAAGCTCTAAAATTTATACAAGCACCAATTTGGTTAATTTATACTGGCACTTTCTGAAATTAATTTGACTATTTTAAATTCAAAGTGTTGTTTCTAAAATCAGTTCAATTATTATTATTATTATCTTGAATTCATAGTGATGCTTTCTAAAACCACTTCAATTATTTTGAATTCAAACTAAACTTTCTAAAATAAATTTAACTATTTTGAATGCAAACTGACTTTTTACAAGAATCAATTTTACTCTTTTGAATTCGAACCGACTCTTTCTAAAATCAATTTGACTATTTTGAATTCAAATTGATGCCTTCTAAAATCAATTCAACTATTTTGAATTCAAACTGACTTTTCAAAAACCAATTCAACTGACTTTTCCCACAATCAATTTTACTATTTTGAATTCCAACTGACTCTTTCTGAAATCAATTTCGCCTTTTTGAATTCAAGTTGGTGCTTTCTAAAATCAATTTTACTATTTTGAATTCAAACTGACTTTTTCTGAAATCAATTTGACTATTTTGAGTTCATTTTGATACTTTCTGAAATCAATTCAAATATTTTAAATTCTAATCGACTCTTTCTGAAATCAATTTGACTATTTTGAATTCAAACTGGCTCTTTCTAAAATCAATTCAACTATTTTGAATTCAAATTGATGCTTTTAAAAATCAATTCAACTATTTTGAATTCAAATTGTCCTTTCTGGAATCAATTTGGCTCTTTTGAATTCAAACTAATGCTTTCTAAAATCAATTCAACTATTTTGAATTCAAATTGAGGCCTTCTAAAATCAATTCAACTATTTTGAATTCAAACTGGCTCTTTCTAAAATCAATTCAATTATTTTGAATTCCAATTGACTCTTTCTGAAATCAACTTGACTCTTTTGAATTCAGATTAAGGTCTTCTAAAATTAATTCAACTATTTTGAATTCAAACTGACTTTTTCCACAATCAATTTCACTATTTTGAATTCAAATTGATGCTTTTAAAAATCAATTCAACTATTTTGAATTCAAATTGATGCTTTTAAAAATCAATTCAACTATTTTGAATTCAAATTGTCCTTTCTGGAATTAATTTGGCTATTTTGCATTCAAACTAATGCTTTCTAAAATCAATTTTACTATTTTGAATTCAAATTGGTGCTTGTTAAAATCAATTTTAATATTTTGAATTCATATTGATATTTCTAAAATCAATTCAACTATTTTGAATTCCAATCAACTTTTTCTGAAATCAATTTGACTATTTTGAATTCAAACTGGCTCTTTCTAAAATCAATTCAACTATTTGGAATTCAAATTGGTGCTTTTAAAAATCAATTCTACTATTTTGAATTCAAATTGACCTTTCTGGAATCAATTTGACTCTTTTGAATTCAAATTAATGTTTTCTAAAATCAATTCAACTATTTTCAATTCAAATCAATTCAACTATTTTGAATTCAAACAGACTTTTTCCACAATCAATTCCACTATTTTGAATTCAAATTCTCCTTTCTGGAATCAATTTGACTATTTTGAATTCAAACTGGCTCTTTCTACAATCAATTCAACTATTTTGAATTCAAATTGAGGCCTGCTAAAATCAACTCAACTATTTTGAATTCAAATTTACCTTTCTGGAATCAATTTGACTCTTTTGAATTCAAATTAATGCTTTCTAAAATCAATTCAACTATTTTGAATTCAAACTGACTTTTCTAAAATCAATTCAACTATTTTGAATTCAAACTGGCTTTTCTAAAATCAATTCAACTATTTTGAATTCAAATTGATGCTTTTAAAAATCAATTCAACTATTTTGAACTCAAATTTACCTTTCTGGAATCAATTTGACTCTTTTAAATTCTAATTGATGCTTCTAAAAATCAATTCAACTATTTTGAATTCAAATTAATGCTTTCTAAAATCAATTTTAACTATTTTGTATTCAAACTGACAAATTGATGCTTTTAAAAATCAATTCAACTATTTTGAATTCAAATTTACCTTTCTGGAATCAATTTGACTCTTTTGAATTCAAACTAATGCTTTCTAAAAAAATTTGACTCTTTGAATTCAAATTGATGCTTTCTAAAATCAATTCAACTATTTTGAAATAAAGGGGAAGGGAGTTGTGGGGCAGGGGTGGTATTTTATATCCAAATCCAGATTTTGCAGAAAAGGAGCTCTTTTTTTTTATCCCTTTTCTTCTGATTTTCTGATAATTTCAGCATTTAAAATTTTATGAAATAGATTTAGTAGTTTCATTAGCGTGACCATGGAGACAAATTTATTGGCGAGTCCTTTTCTTTAGTTGGCGTATTTTATAAAATATTAACTTTATAAAGCTCGAATTTCCATAAAAAAAAATGTTTTTTTTAGAGATTTTCAAAGTTTCGTCTATTGTAAAACATTAAATTCTTGAAACAATTTCCACTGGAAAAATTAAATATTCTAAATTTTATAATGAAATAAATCGGAAAATTCGATGTTTTTCTAAATTTACATTAATCTAGTTATATTGAAGAACACATTCTAACAACAACTACCAGAAACTTGTCTTTGAAAGTATCATACCTAATTCTCTAGAAAAAATAAACCAAACTAATCACCAACACCTTTCATGACTAAAAGGAAGAAAAAGTAATTACAAATTCCCAGCAACAATTACTCATGAAATTAACATTCCACGCGGCAAATATTTAACTAAGTTATTTCAATTTGTTTTGATAGGTAAAAGCAATTAAATTTCTAGTAAATGTGAATAACATTAGTAGTAATCTGAACTAAATGACTAAATCATAGTCAAATAGTCAAACAACAAATACAAGTAAATTAGCAGGCAAACGCACGTGCTTTTTGTGATTTGTTTACGTTTCTTTTTATTATTTTTCAGCTTTCATTGAGTAGACAAGAGAATGAGTAGAAATATCTAGTAAAAAAACTCGTTTTTAATTTTAATTTTTTTTTTATTTGTGTAAAACTTTGACATCAAACGATTGAACAGATTTTTGCACAATTATGTTGTTTTTTTTTTTGTATAGATACACAATTTGTTGTATTAGCAACACAAGAAAAATAAAAAAAAAAATGTGTAAAATATTCATCATGATAATAAGTAAATGATGATGTTGTTGTTTTTTTCACAAATGTTTTTCTTAGCTACTGATAAAAAATACAAAACAAAAAGCAAATTTTTCAACTAAAATTATTAGTAGATAGGAAAAGTTATTGGTGTTGTTTTGGATCTCAAATTTACATAAAATGATTTAAGCTTAAAATATTGAAATTAAGTTACAAGTTTATGCACAAAATAAACAAATTTTTTGATTGACATTTTTTTAAGTGGAAATAATCTCTAAGCAAAATTTTTCTCGTTTGTTTTAATAAATAATTCATAATTCCAAGAAAAGTTTCTTGATATATTTTATTTTTTAATTTTTTTTTCTTGTTTGTTTTGTATTTATATGAATTCAAATATTTAACAAGAAGATTAAATAAAATAAAGCACAGTTACAAATCTCAAAAAAAATATAATTTCCACCCAACTTGTTGCTACAAACTACTCCTCCATGCTGTTCGTTCTTTAATCTTCGTTATAGAATAAATTGAAAACTCAATCATTTGAATGATTCATTTGGTACTTGAGTAGCTTTCCTATCTAGGTAACGATAGTAGTGAAAATACTTAGACTCTTATTTCATTCTAATACGCTTGATTGCATTCGTTGGCCAATCACAACAGATTGATGTAGTTAGGTTCTTATAAAATACACAGAAGTTCTTAAAAACAAAAAAAATAAATTAAATTTGTTTGGGTCATGGCAAAAGTTGGAATTAATAGTCAAAACTAATACAGATGTAAAAAATTACTGGTATTCAGTCACTGATTTACTAATAGCAACTGTTACTTTCAAGTAATCTTATTCCAGAGTCAAAAGTTTTTATGCAGGTGACCATTGGTTCAGTCAAAGGGAGAAAAATCACTGCTTCTTTAATAGTGACTGATACTTTCAAATAGTCACATTTGGTGTAAAAAGTTAGTGCGACTGAAATCACACAGTGATTTTATGCAAATATTTTAATGGCCAATTAGGGGTTCAGTTAAAATTTCAGTAGAATCAAGAGGGAAATACTTTGGAACTTAGTAGCCAGTGATTATCCAGTTACTTTTTAAATAACTGTAACTGCTACTTTTTTTTTTAATAATACAGCCACAAAAAAAAATGTTTTTTCAGGTCCGGGAGCCAGATCATGTTTTTGGGGTCGCTGAATCCGAATCCGAGGTCAATAAAAATCCGAGCATGTCAGGGTTTTGGCATAACCTCAAAAAACCTCATAAAAAAATGTTTTTTTTTCAGATCCTGCAGATTGGACCATGTTTGCTAAATGTTTTTGAAGCCGCTGAATCTGAAATCCAAAAAATCGAGGTTATGTCAGTGTTCTGACATAACCTCGAAAAACCTCATGCAATTTTTTTATCGAGCGCTGGGGCCAGACCATGCTTACTATATGTTTTTGGGGTCGCTGAATCCGAATCCGAGGTCAATAAAAATCCGAGCACGTCAGGGTTCTGACATAATCTCAAAAAACCTCATAAAAAATTATTTTTTTTTCGGATCTGGAGATCGGGCCATGTCTACTATATGATTTGGGGTCCCTGAATCCGAAGTCCAAAAAATCCTAGCATGTCAGGTTTTTGACTTAGCTTAGATAACAAGATATTTTGCAGGTTATGTCGAAAACCTGACATGCTGGGGGTTTTTAGACCTCGGATTCGGATTCAGCGACCCTAAAAACATATAATAAACGTGGTCGAACCCCCTCCCGAAGAAAAATTGTATGAGGTTTTTTGAGGTTATGTCAGAACCCTGGCGTACTGAGACTTTTTGGACCTCGGATTCGTATTCAGCGATCCCAAAAACATATAGTATCTGACCTTCAGACCCGAAAAAGCATTTTTTTTGTGTGTGGCTATGTAATCAAAAACTCAGTGAAGTCATGAACTTCCAGTGTGAATTGTGTTGGCTAGTGAATATTTTTCTCATATTTTTAAATAGTCATTCACGTTGGTTGGTTGGGTGGAATGACTGCCCTCTTTTTGATTTTTTTTTCGGAACTGACACACTTAGGCCGAAAGATCCATTACAATACGATATGGTTGGACCTACAGTTTTACCCCGGTTCCGAACGGCGCACTATGGGGTATTTTTTCATAATCGATTTCTTAGTGTCCCGATATGTTTCCTTTGTAAAATGGGTGAAATTGGCTTGAAGCCACGCCCACCCACCATACAAGCGTGTTTTTCAAAGCGTGATATCAGCTAAAATATTGAAGTAAATTAAATGAAATTAAACACACTTATTGACATTGGCATACAAAATATGTGGTATAAAAATTAACCAAATCCCTCAGTAACCACGCCCACCCCCCTATAGGTGAAATTTTCAAAGCGTGATATCAGAAAAAATGCTGAAGTAAATTCAATACAATTCGACACACTTTTTTATATTAGCATTGGTAATATTTGGTACTAAAATCAACCAAATCCCTCAGAAACCACGCCCACCCCCCCTATAAGTGAAATTTTCAAAGCGAGATATCAGGCAAAATACTGAAGTAAATTAAGCGAAACCAAACCCACTTATTTCTATTAGCATATAAAACATTTAGTATGAAAATCAACCAAATTTATCTGAACGACCTGCACGAACATCTACCTGGCGGTATAAATGGAACAAACGTCAAAGTTTTATTATACGCTGATGGCCTGGTGATCCTCTCTGACTCAGCTTCTGAGCTCCAATCAATGATAAACTCTTTATTCAGCTACTGCAAGCTTTGGTGTCTGAATGTCAATTTGTCTAAATCTAAAATTGTAGTTTTCAGAGAGGCCGCCAGGTTCACACGAAGCTGTTGGATATATGGAGATGATCAAATTGAAGTAGTTAATGAATACAAATACCTAGGTATTACTCTAAATTATAACATGTCCTTTAACAAACATCTTGATGCTAAGTTGGTTTCGTCAAAAAATGCAATTAATGCCTCATGGCAAAGTTACATACATAACCGCAAGATTACCATCTCCAACAAACTTAAAATTTTTGACACGGCGGCTTAATCTAGCATGTTTTACGGTACTCAAGTATGGGGTTTCAAGCAATTTGAGCAGGTTGAAAAATTATTTCGTTTCTTTATCAAAAAAGTGCTATTGCTTCCTAATAACACCCCGAACTACATGTTGCTTTTGGAAACGGGGTTACACTCCCGATACAGGGTGACAATTGTAAAGTGACGCAAGTTTAATACTCTGCAGCAAGCTTTGCCATTTACCGTTACTTTAATTTAAAAAGCAAATTCATTCATCATTAACTTTGCTTTTAATTTCATTTGAATTTTTGTTATTACATTTTGAAATTTCCATAAAAATGGACAAGGAAAATATTCGTCGTGAAATTATGAAATTTCATTTGGCAAATTATAGTAGCCGTCAAATTGCAAAGGCTTTAAATTTGTCAAGTCGTACGGTAGACCGAGCTATTATTCGATATAATGAAACTGGGGGTTTTGGAGATAGAGACTGGGGAAAATTTTCAACAGCTGCCACTACTGGTTTAACAGAAAAAATTCGTAAATGAATCAAGCGAAATCCAAGGCGCTCAATGAGAAAAATCGCTAAGGAAGTGGGAGTAAACCGTGAAACAGTGCGAATCATTGCAAAATCAAAGCTTAATCTTAAGCCGTACAAGCTCCGAAAAGCTCAAGATCTGACACAAAAAAAGAAAGATTTGCGACTGCAAAGATGCAAGGCGTTGCTACGCTCCCCCGTGTTAAAAAATGTTGAAAATATCTTGTTTACAGATGAAAAAATTTTCACGGTTGAACAACATTTCAATGCGCAAAATGACCGAATGTGGCTAACATCATCATCGCAACAAAATAGGACTGTTGGCCGAGTTCAAAAGCCAGCTTTCGTTATGGTATGGGCTGGAGTTTCCGCTAATGCCAGAACCCCTCTAATATTCGTTGAAGAGGGTGTTAAAATTGACCAGGTTGTTTATCGGAGCATTTTAAATGAACATGTTCTTCCCTGGGCCCAAGATACATTTGGAAATGAAAACTGGACTTTCCAGCAAGATTCTGCACCTTCCCACATGGCAAAATTAACGCAAACATGGATAAAAGACAATTTTTCTAGATTCATAACATCTCAAGCATGGCCACCATACTCCCCAGACTTGAATCCAATGGACTACTCTATTTGGAGTATTTTAGAGAGTAAGGCTTGTGCATCTCAACACCACAGTCTGGAGTCGCTGACAAATTCATTAGAGAAAGCCTGGACTGAAATTGATCAGGAAGTCCTGCGGCGAACAGTCCTACGATTTCCGGATCGATTGAAGGCATGTGTGCAGGCTAAAGGAGGTTATATTGAATGAGGTGGGGTTCAAATGAATGCTTATATATTTAGAAATGTTAACACTTAATTGTACTTAATGGAAGTACGTCATTTTGAAAATAACTATTGAAATGTGTGCGTCACTTTACGATTGTCACCCTGTATATCGACACTCTTCGCCTTCATTTCGGGTATATTAGAAAAATTCGTAATCTCCCTAGCAAACACTTGCCGCGTGTGCTCGCTTTAGAGACGATATTGAAAAATGTTTTTTGGGCCCACAATATGAGCGAATTGTACATGGAATTTGACATATCCCCCATCTACGACTATTCTTACGCCTCATTGCTAACTCAACATAACTTTGTTCTAGAAAAACTAAAGATTAAGGAACATAACAGCCTTTTAGGATGTGCAAGAAATGCACTGTATCATGACGTCTATCCGTACCTAAACCACAACATTACGCCATATTTCTTCGGCCCATACTCTACTGCCCAAATCAGTACTGTCTTTAAGGCAAGATGTGGTCTGCTCAACGTTGGTGGTAATGCTTTTATTAACGTTAATCATGATGTATGCACAATTTGCAACCTG
Organism: Toxonevra muliebris; assembly: GCA_963691655.1. Classification (NCBI taxonomy): domain Eukaryota; kingdom Metazoa; phylum Arthropoda; class Insecta; order Diptera; family Pallopteridae; genus Toxonevra; species Toxonevra muliebris. The sequence goes on along the minus strand of OY829328.1, from coordinate 78,588,844 downwards.
GGAGAAGTAGAAAATACATATCATCTAATCGGAAAGTGTCCAATTTTTAGTACTATACGACAAAAATGTCTCGGTAAAAGATTTCTTACTATTGGGGAATTCTATACTTTTCTTGATGTGTATAATTACTTAAGGAATTGGAATTGTTTAAGATATAGAGAACTACTTATGAATGAATTCTTTTAATTGCTCAAAATGTGTAATGTACCAATGTTGTATTATTAATTATCAGTATTATTATTTTTATTATTATATAAGCCAGCCTGACACACAGCAGATATTGTTATGTCAGATATAATGTACGGTTTGCTTGCAACCTGTGCATTATTTGATTTTTTTTCTGAATTTTGCTTGACATCTATGTACCTGAATTAATAATTAAAAATCTAATCTTATCTATTACAAATTTCCAGCAAAACTAGTAAACATATTGTAAAAAATTCTTTCCAACCGAAAATAGTTAAAACCGACCTTTATCGCCCCTTTGGGTTAAGATTCCTCGAAAGTCTGCAGTTTTCGGTGCACAAATATACAAAGGAAACCACTGCTGGTTTTAAATCAACTAAAAAATCGCCGGCATTTGTCATGTCTGATTATGAAATTAGCAATTACCAAAAGGTAAAACACGGAAATCACTAATTTTCATGAATGAATTATGTAGGTGCATAAAAAAAAATGGACAAAACAAGAAATACACATACCGCCAAAATTATTGGTTAACTTTTCATTTATGTCAAGTTTGTATATAAAAATAAATTTTAAAATGGATATATTTAAACAAATTGCAAATATATTCAAACCAAACATTCTTAATATGCATAATTTATATATTTTAGTTAAGCGTTGTGCACGCGTCGTTTCCTTCATAAAAAAAAAAAACTTCACAGTCAAAACTAAAAACTTGTACATATATATTGTACACTATATCTACATAAAGTAAAGTAAAATTTTATAAGATGATAATAAAAAACCAAAAACTTTGCATTTGAATCACGTTTTAAGGTATCACGTTTTTATACGAATCGGAATATTTTTTAACGCAATTCTTTAACTGCTATTTTTCTTCTTTTTTTTTTTATTTATTTATTTTCATTAAAATTCGAATATATGCTTATGAATATATTTTATTTATATTTAATTGTTTTATTTATGGAATGTGGTTTCAAAGTTTTTCTCAAACTTCTGCTTTGATATTATGGAGCGCGGTTGGTTTCCTAATACTGTCAGTTTTTGCTATTAATATTCTAAATGTGTCTACTATTTTTTAGGGGCATGTTTCGATGTATTTTTTTTTTAGATATATTTATAAAGATAATTTTTTTTTTTTTTTTGATATTTTCAATTACGCATTTACATAAATTTATTTATGCCCACACTTTGAAAAAAAAAAAAAATAAATAAATAAAAATATTATTCAAAAAAATAAAAGCAAACAGATGTAAAAAAACGCAAATCAATACCTCTTCCATCACTCACTAATCAACGCTTTAGCGGCAAAAAAGCTCACCGGGTTTCATCGTATTTCATATCAATTCAACACGATGCCTTCTCCCACAGCAGAAACATGTTTGGAAATTTTAATTAGGAGATGAGGAGCTATTTCTAATATGTAAATTTGTCAATACATGCGCGAGAATGTGAAAAATTAATATGTAACTATTTGATTGATTTGAAAGGTTAAACCGTTATGGGGCCCTGCCCTAATCTTTCCACATTACACATTATTTGATATGCAAATAAGTAAGTTGTCTACAGATTTTTAACTGCTATTCATTAAAATGATCCAATTAAATTTATAGACCTTCATCTATTACCCTTGAAGTGATTTTGATTATAATTCTTTGGCTTTGTTCCTTTCTTACCTTGAATTGACATTTGTAACTACTTAGCAAATTATACTTTTCTATAAATCAAAAATTTATACAATAATTTAATTTCCTTTTTTTCTTTTTTTACATCAATAAAAAGTTTATTTATTCTGTTACTTTTTTTGTTTTTTTTTTTTGTTTGGTTTTGTTTTAGTTTATCCACATCGAGCAAAACAAAATAAAGAAGAAAAAAAAAAAAAAAACAAAAGTAGAAGCCTTAAATATTAAACCAGCAGCAATAACTTAAGCCCTAAGCAGACTTGAATAATATTCAACTGAAAGAATACAATGCATTGACCTTCATTTATATCTATATATATCTACATTAGGGTGGCCCTTATATTTCAACTTTCTAAAAGTTTAGCTCCCAGACCCCTATCTTGTTTCAATCAATAAAGAAACAATCTACACAAAATTTGTGCCCAATCGCGGACAACTGCGAGGCTGCCCTCATCGACCATGAAGTTGTACATTGTCGCCCGGAAAGTAATTTTTTTGGATAAATTAATTTTTTGTTCATGGATTTCTTGAACAACACCTTTCCATGAAGAAAAAAGCCAAAATAGCTAAAGTTAACAATGATTTATGCATTCAAGATATACCTTTCTTAAGACCAGTTTCAGTTATCTCATAAGGGCAAGAACTCTTAAAAAGAATTTGTATTTTTCTTGATCGGGTGTACGTTCGAGCGTGGTTTCTTATCCTTATCATTACTTTTTGTTTATGCCTACATTGATAAATTATCAGGATATTGATAGAAAAATCTGAAAGGCGCTGCGGACAAATTTTTCATCCACCTCGAGTACTTAGCTTTCCAAACTGTGGCTCTATCATTATTTGAGAGGCTGAGAGGAAAAGTGGTATAACTTCTACGTTCAGAAAAAATGGAATAATTTTAATTAAGAGCAAAAGCAAAACGAAATATGTTCAGAGCAAAAGTGAAACGAAATATGTTCAGAGCGAAAACAGAATAAAAAACTATGCTGTTCTTGCTCTGAAAGAATTGTTATACCATTTTTGCTCTTACTTTTAAGGCGTTTCATTTTCACTCTAAACCGTATAACTTATGCCATTCTTGCACTGACACTCTAAATTATTTCACTTTTTCTCTTATATAAATTTTAGCCCGCTTTTCCTCTCAGCCTGTCATTTGATGAAAATGTTCCAACAGCGGTTAAGACAACTAGAGTTTAAATTATATTGAAAGCAGGCTACAAAAAAAAAATAATTTTTCTTCGTTTATAAACATCGAGTTTACGTCTTTTGTAAATCCTGGTACAAAAATTTTCTTTCAACATGGAAAGATGATCCCGGTTACAAAAATGGAATTGAAAAACTTAAAAAGAAAGTAGTTGTCGATGACGTTGCAGAAAAAAATGTAAAACTCATTCAGGAATACAATAACATTTTCACAAAAATTTATGCTGAGAAACAATTTGTTTCATAAATCGTTGCCGAAGGCCAACAAAAACTACCCAACTGCTACAAAATTCTCTCTTATAGTTCGAATACATGACAGTGAATTTCGTTGAAATTTTGAATTTCAAATTCAAATGGACATAAGACAAAAAAGGGATTTCATTGAGAATCGAATTTCGTTTTTGACTGATTATAAGTTTGGAGAAAAAGAAGAATTTCCGTGTGCTATAATTATACGTGTTAACTCTGCGGTTTCGTTGTTGTTTTCCCATACAATTATCGCTGCTAGTTATACATAACTAGAAGCAAGTGGCGAATAAAACGCAGCTATTGTTTCAAACTACGTTGTCTTCAAATTAAAGATTCCACAATTTCCTGGGTGTGTCCAAATAAATTTCTCTACGAAGAAACAAGAAAATGGTTAAGATAGGGAAGACTATACCGCTTTTGAACGAAGTTAATAGTTGCGTATATGAGAGACTGAGAGGAAAAGTGGTATAACTTCTACGTTCAGAAAAAATGGGAATAATTTTACTTAAGAGCAAAAGCAAAACAAAATATGTTCAGAGCAAAAGTGAAACAAAATATGTTCAGAGCGAAAACGGAATAAAAAACTATGCTGTTCTTGCTCTGAAAGAATTGTTATACCATTTTTGTTCTTACTTTTAAGGCGTTTCATTTTCACTCTAAACCGTATTACTTATGCCATTCTTGCACTGACACACAAATTATTTCACTTTTGTTCTTATATAAATTTTAGCCCGCTTTTCCTCTCAGCCTGTCATATGGTACTATGTTTCAACTTAAAAGTGTTTGAGGGTCATCTAGAGGTTCTCCGATGGAGCTGAAGTTTTGCACAGCCCGGTTTTTTCTTGATTGGAACCAGATTAGTGCAAAGCAGTAGTAACATTTTTACTTTTGAAAAATAAACTATAGCTATGGCCCACCCTAATAAGTACTTTATACATATGTATATTTAAATAATCGACCAAAATGAATGAATTTTTGTTTTGACCAAAGTTCAAAAGGCTTTAAGTAGAAAATATTCACATCTTTTTTTGAGGGAGGAAAAACATAAAATTATGTACTAAAATTTTAATGAATAGTGTTACTTGAAATGGTTTGATAAAGCATTCTTACTTTAAATGCTGACTAATAAATTAGAGTGACCAGGCGTTCCCTTTAGGGTGACCAGACGTTAACCTTAGGGTGAACAGGCGTTACTTTTAAGGTGACCAGACGTCCTATTTAAAATGACCAAACGTTCCTTTTAAGGTAACCAGACGTACTATTTAGAATGACCAGAGGTTCCTCTTAGGGTGACCAGACTGTCTCAGAATTTGAAGTCCAGTCCCGATAATACCAATGAATAGCTTCCTCGAAATTTCCCTGACTTACTCGGAATATCCCCGATTTTACCGAAATGTTTCTGATTTTCCTTGCAGTTTGTTTTAAATGAAGTCAAGTGTTCGGGAGACTTAATTTTCAATACACAAGCCACAGAAAAATTCTCGATTAGGTCAGCAATCGAAAAATAGTACATCACTTTTGTCATCATGCTAAACGAGTCCTTATCTTTGCCTTGTAGGAAACATTTAAAAATTTGGTCACCCTATAAGAAATATTTTTAATTTTTGTATCTATTAAATTAAAGCAAAGTCTTTTTTTTTGAGATTTTTTTTTCATGGTAAAATTTTGTCTGTGAATTTTAATTTTTTTCTTACATAATATTAGAGATCTTAGGCTAATGGAAACGATTTTTGTTGGCTTTTCAATGATTTTCTTTCTTGATATAGCTGCCTAGACAGACCCCTGCTTATACCTGGTTGACATAATATAACGACTTTGGAGAGCAATAATTCAAACCGATTCTTGAAACATACCATATAGCTTGAACTAGGATTATATACATATTTGCGATAGTAATTAAAAAATGGTGGGATTTTGAAAATTTAAATCTCTTTTTTGAAACTTTAATGGATGAATAATCATAATACTAATTCCGGCGATAGGCATTCTCGTGTAGAATAACCCCTTAAAAATTTGAACTTAATCGGTTTGATAGTTTTTTCTTTTAAATCATGCCAACAAAAGGTCTAATGAGGTTGTATCCATTATGAATTATAATTTTCCATTAACCTAAAAATTTTAATATTATGTACGAAAAAAATTAAAATTCACAAAAAAGTTATTACAAAAAAAAATTTCAGAAAAGACTTTGGACACTACCCCCCTAATCTACTAAATGGCAGTCTTTCACGTTTTATACAAATATTTTCGAGTAATTTTAATTTAAAAACCTTAAACTAAGGTGATTACGTTTACCCCGTTCTATCGGGAATAATTTTTCGAATAATTTACCCCGCTCACCTTTCTACTTTCTGTATTTCGTCGATTTTTTCTTTACCGTCTAGTTCTCTGTTGTGAAAAACCCAGAGTAACACGATCTTGTTTCTTTTAAGGTAAAAACAAATAATCGCTTAAGCATATGTTTTGTTGGGCTTTTAAGAAAATTTCGCTTTCTACCTTATCACGATTACTTTGAGATTTTGACAGAACCTAAACTGAAACATTTGTGAAAAAATACTGAATGATTTCAATTTGAAAGTAAGAGTCGGGGTGAATAAAGCTGATATCGTACGACTATAACCACGATTTCAAGAGATCCCTCTCCTTCCTCTCTCATCCAAGATTTTACTGAAATTTTTACCGAATCTGAACATCGAAATATTTCTTATAAAGTACTAAATGATTTTGGATTCCGACCAATTGCCCCCAATATTTGTTAAATATTACCTAATTTCGGCAGAAAATAGTTTAAAAAAAAATTGTATAAACTGTTTCTAGATTTTATAGATGATACAAATAATTAAATCCGACATTTTTCGCACTTTGGGTTAAGATTTGTCAACATTCTTCAGTGATAGAAAAATTTTGCATTACGTTTAAAACTCAGAGTATAACTGACAGGCTGAGAGGAAAATTGGGCTAAAATTTATATAAGAGCAAAAGTGAAATAATTTAGAGTGTCAGTGCAAGAATGGCATAAGTAATACGGTTTAGAGTGAAAATAAAACGCCTTAAAAGTAAGAGCAAAAATGGTATAACAATTCTTTCAGAGCAAGAACAGCATAGTTTTTTATTACGTTTTCGCTCTGAACATATTTCGTTTCACTTTTGCTCTGAACATATTTCGTTTTGCTTTTGCTCTTAAGTAAAATTATTCCACTTTTTTCTGAACGTAGAAGTTATACCACTTTTCCTCTCAGCCTCTCAACTGTGCATAAGAAAGTATTAATTTTTTTCATTCATTCAGACCTGTGAGGTCTGCGTAATTTTGAATGTATGTACTTCCTATAAAATGAACATACAAAATCATCCCATAGGGGAGAGTATTGTACCCTGGTTCAGATTTAATTTTTCTTCATCTAAATAAGTACTCAATTTTGAAGTTTCGATTACTAAATAATGGCAAAGATATTATTTTGCTATGGCTTATGATTTTTGAAGGGTAATTTCAGATTTTCTCTATTATGTTTGCGATTCTCTCTACTCATAGAGACCCGAAGCTTATAATTTTGATTTATGTATGAGGGAGAAAATTGTTTATCATGAATTGTTACTCATAGAGACCCAAAGCTTATAATTTTGATTTATGTATAAGGGAGAAAATTGTTTATCATGAAAAAGAGTAAACAAATCGCTCATACAGCTACACCTCACCATCCCCCTTACCCTCTCTTTGGAGTGATATATGCAGTCATTTATACCTATATGACCATTAGGGCGCATCCATTTTTCGTTCTTCAAATTTGCCATTAATCTTCGGAAAGATCTTGAAAAGAGCAAAATTTTGATTTATATATTTATAAATTCGAATATCATTTTCGCTTTCCTGATGGCCTTTGAAAATGCAAAAATGCAAAGTTTTTTTGTTTTTTATTTGAAAAAATATAGCAAAAAAAAATCAAAGAAAATCAGACTTTGATTCTGTTTTCGGCCGTTTTTTTTTTTGTGTGTTCAATATGAATCAAACATGCGTTTCACTTTTTATTATTAGTTTTTTTTTTATTTTTTTTTTTTAAGTGCTTCACTTCTGTTTTTATATTTTATTTTACAATGAAAAAACTGCTGGACAGTTAAGTCTATGAAAACCAATAAATACTTTATGATTAAATAGCTACTAACTTGTAGTTTTAATTATTTGAAAAATTTTAATATTGTTATGTGAAATTTTTTAAACGTCATTGCAAAGTCGATAATAATGTCCAAATTAAAAAATATTAAATTATACCAAAATTTTTCACTTTTTAAGAACTTTCAGAAAATTTATCACAGATTAAGCGTTGAAAATTGTCCATACAAATCGATCCGCTTTAATGTCCATACTTGGTAAACGGTTGCGAAATCTATCATAGGGTCTTAGGAAAAGATATTTCTCATCGAAAAGAAATTAAGGTCATCTAAATTACCCAAGTCCTTGAAAAACAAAAAATTTCCTCTTTTTTTTGCCATAATCTCGACCAAAAAAACTTTGGGTCATTAAAGATCAATATCACTTAAGTACTCTGCTTCTTCTTGTCGCTCCAGCGAGTAGAGATGAGAGCAATTTAACAAGTTTAATTAAGAGTAAACATAAAGAAAGGGAGTTCAAAGAAGGAATTGAGTTTGTAGGAAGCCATTCTAATGTAGAAATTCGAAGCTGTAACTTTTTTAAAATATTTGGTCTAACCGAAAAAGTTAAAGATAGGAGGTTTAAAGTTAGCAGTTATTGAAGGGGTTGAATTAGAAAGAAGAAGTTCGAGTAAGAAAACTAAAAGAAAAATTTTAAAAATAAAACTTAAAATTTGAATTTTTCAAAAATTGAGAAAAAAAAAATGCAATAATTTCAAGTTCATTCCTATTTCAATTTCTATTTTCAAAATTTGATTTGCTAAAACTTAATACCAGCGTGTGTTTATATATAAAATTACACTTCGGTTTACTAACTAAATGGCATATAATCAAATACACAAATAAAAACAAATAATACGAAATGAAAATAAGTAAATCAAAATATTTATAAATAAGCATAAATAAATAATAATAAAAAAAAAAAAATTATATAAATATAATAAAAATTCTATAAAGTATTTAGAAGTCAATGACTCAAGTGGAAAACGCGAATAATTCGTCAAAAAGGAAAAAAAACCCAAAATATTTTTGCGCATTTTTTTTTTGTTATTTAATGATTTGATGTTGATTATTTTAGATTTTATTTAACAAAATTTTGTTTTTTTAATTTTTTTTTTTATTTTTTTTTTTTGTTTTTGTTGATGAAATTAAATTTTGGCTAATAGCCAAAATTCTATAACGTTAGCATAAAAATATTTTTTTTTTTAATAACAACAGCAACAACAACTGAAAAATATTTATTGACAATACGACAACAACAATGGAAAAACCGTTTATCTAAAAATATCTTTAAAAAACCAAACAAAAAAAAAAAAAAAAAAAAATTATTGAAAAAAAAAATTTCACATATTTCTATTCGTTCGTTTTATGGCGTGTGGCAAATGCAACAGCTGAGAAATATTAAATTTAATGTTTAGTTTTCAAGTGAAATATTCTAATCATCAACGTGTCAAGAGTTTTATGATATTTTGCACACATCATAAATTAGTCATATACAAATTTTTTAATAATCACAAATTAATTTATTGATTTTTGAGAACTAAAAAATGATGAGAAAAGCAGATGAGAAAAACACCCACTCTCTCAAGCTAAGATACATATATGAATGATATTTGACTTTTAGACCTGAACTGAAGAAAGTTTCCTATAGTCGCAAAAACATCGTCGTGCATGACATAGTTTTCCAAATTAGAATCGATCAAAACCTGAAAATCGATTTTTTTGCACTTTCTTCATTCCAGGTCACATATTCAAATAATGAAGCTGCCATTTAACACTCACCTTCTTTATTATTTTATTGTAAATGACTCGAGAGTTCTTAGATCAACTAAAGGTACTAGAAAAAAAAATAAACATTTTACACTGGGTCCTTGAAACTACTCAGAGCTATCAATGAAGTAATCTATCTTGGAGTTATCCTGAAGTTCTTAAGTTAAACTAAAAACATCCAAGGCATTGCCAGGTTTTTGTTTGTGTAATGCTAGTTTTTTGGTAAATTTTAGATCTTAACTCCTTATAAAGTCTTTTGGCTCTATAAGATAATGATTAGACCATCATCAAGGCATCATCATCCGACAACACCTGGTCTATACTTAAATGCATTTTTCATCTTTCCACTCCTTGAAGTTTTTTGCAAAGTAGGGGCACTCAAAACTATCTAACTAACAGCCTCACGAGGGACACATTCATATAACGAACGAACAGGTGTTCATTGCAATTAGATAACGCTTATCTAAATTCTTTTACTTTGGTGGTTTTTCAGACACCATTTTTTGCCATTATTAAAACAATGACCCATGATTTTGATAGCACTTAGATGGGAAAAAAAAGTTGCTGGATGTTTCCGGAAATAAATCGGCTGACCTCTTGCCAGAAAGGGTTCAGAAACTGGTTTGTTTGTTCTATGTAGACCCCGTGCTTTTTTTTTTTTTTTAGAAAAAAAGAGTCATTATGACCCCTATTAATGAGTGGATTGATTTAACTCACAAAGTTCCAAGAACAACTGGGTCTACGTTTCCGAAACAACCCGATTTACGTTAACTAAGAATCGTTTAATTGAGCAAATCAAGCTAACAGTGATTGAAAAATCCCCGCTTAAGGTCAATATTTTTATAATCACTGTAGGTAAGTAGTAATAGTGATTGAAAAATCTCCACTTCCATTCAATATTTTTAAAGTCACTGTTAGTAACTAGTAACAGTGATTGAAAAATCACCACTTCCATTTAATATTTTTATAATCACTGTTATTAACTAGTAACAGTGATTGAAAAATCGCCACTTCCATTGAATATTTTTATAATCACTGTTAGTCACCAATAACAGTGATTGAAAAATTACTGTTTCTATTCAATATTTTTAAAATTACTGTTAGTAACTAGTAATAGTGATTGAAAAATTACAACTTCCATTGAATATTTTTGGAATCACTATTAGTAACTAGTAACAGTGATTGAAAAATCACCACTTCCATTTAATATTTTTATAATTACTGTTAATAACTAGTAACAGTGATTGAAAAATTACCACTTCCATTGAATATTTTTATAATCACTGTTAGTAACTAGTAACAGTGATTGAAAAATCGCCACTTCCATTGAATATTTTTATAATCACTGTTAGTCACCAATAACAGTGATTGAAAATTACTGTTTCTATTCAATATTTTTAAAATTAATGTTAATAACTAGTAACAGTGATTGAAAAATTACCACTTCCATTGAATATTTTTATAATCACTATTAGTAACTAGTAACAGTGATTGAAAATTTACCGTTTCTATTCAATATTTTTTAAATTCCTGTTAGTAACTAGTAACAGTGATTGAAAAATCCCCGCTTAAGGTCAATATTTTTATAATCAATGTTAGTAAGTAGTAATAGTGATTGAAAAATCCCCACTTCCATTCAATATTTTTATAATCACTGTTAGTAACTAGTAATAGTGATTGAAAAATCCCCGCTTAAGGTCAATATTTTTATAATCACTGTTAGTAAGTAGTAATAGTGATTGAAAAATCCCCACTTCCATTCAATATTTTTATAATCACTGTTAGTAACTAGTAACAGTGATTGAAAAATCCCCACTTCCATTCAATATTTTTATAATCACTGTTAGTAACTAGTAACACTCAATATTTTTATAATCACTGTTAGTCACCAATAACAGTGATTGAAAAATCACTGTTTTCATTGAATATTTTTATAATCACTGTTAGTCACCAATAACAGTGATTGAAAAAGCACCACTTTCATTGAATATTTTTATAATCACTCTTAGTAGCTAGTAACAGTGATTGAAAAATCACCAATTCCATTCAATATTTTTATAATCACTGTTAGTAACTAGTAATAGTGATTGAAAAATTGTATAATCACTGTTATTCTTCTCACTTTCGCTCAATTTCTTTAATTTTTCTTTATAGTTTTTACTGGTAACAGTGATTGAAAGACTACAGTTTATTCTATTTCTTCTTTAATATTTTCGTAACCAATAACATTTTTTTTTTAAATGCCACAATAATTACTACATTTCCCTCATTTAAGTAATAAAAAACGGAATAAAAACTAATAAAAATTATAGTTTAATAATACCACAAATTTTGAATTACAAAAAAATAATGTTAAAAAAAAAACGAGAACAACAACAATAACGTCGACAACTGTCTGACATTGAATATTGTCTACAGCAGCGAAAACTTTAATATGCAATAAGTAAAAATGAATACCTACCTACATACCCATACATAGACTGTAACTAGTTGAATGGTATATCATTTTTATTTTTATTCGCATTCATTATTGTACATATATAATAGTAAAAAAAAATTGTGCATTACGCATACTAAATGCACACAGTGCTGCATTGCACAAAAGTCACTTAATTTAATACAATAACAACAACAACAAGAACCAGTTTTAATATCTATAGCTCCTATCCGCCTCTCTGACATTTTGATTCGAAAATGTTAGTAACCAAAAAGTTAATCGCCTTCAAGCGCAACTTTTTAATTTCAATATATTATGTCGCTCCATGACAGTAATACATTTTATTTATTTTTTTTTTTTGTTTTTCCAGTTTTCAGTTTTTCTGCGTGCAATTTGTTTTTATTTTTTGTATGGTATTCACCATTCAGCTGTCAAGTATTTCTTTATAATGCGTTTTTATTAATTGTATACATGCATATGTGCATTTATACAGTAATACCCAGTTAGTTGTAACGAATACTTAGTACTGCTTTGATTAATTCAATAAGAAAGTTGCTGCTGCAATTAGGCAAGGATTACTGTATTTTTATACATGAATTCATAAGCTGTTTGCTACAAAGATGAAAGCAAATTAAGTGTATATCATAAACATAAAACTTTTTGTGTTTTGTTTTTTCTTTTTTTAATTTATTTAAGTTCTTAAACTCCAAGTTTAGGTCGCCAAGGATTGTGGTCGAAAGATTGTGGGCGTGAGTTTAAATCTTATTCAGCTTCTTTTTGGTTTTTGTTATTATTAATTATAACTAATGTGGTTTGAGGACTTTATAACTTTGAATAAACTTCATATTCATACCTATGACTGTACATTGAAAATAATATGAGATCATGATATCCCAGTAGGATTGAATAGACTCTAATACTATCTGTGTTTCTTTTGTCGCTGATACCCGCTTTAAAAAATGTTTGTAAGAAGATTTAATCCACTATACGCTTAGATCATGGAGATATCTATTCCAGAATTAAAACCGGGATAAAAAGTGTAATCCATTTAACTTATTGCGAATATAGCACTAGACAAATAAAAAAGAAAAATGACAGTTGCAAAGACAAACAAAAGAATTTTTATAACTTATATGGATGCGCGTTTCTTTTGTCACTGCAATGGTTAGCTTATATGCGCGGCAAAAGAAACACAGCTACTGAACAAACACTGAATCACTGGTACCACTGCAGAGGCCTATATATTCGAGTTCAGCTCTAATAGGGTTAAATACTACTAACTTTTTATTATTTATTATCTTCTGTTTAAACATTAAGATAAAAAATACAAATTCAAAAAAAAAAAAAAAATAAACAATGACACAAATGTTCAAACTGAAATACATGATAACATCATCATTATAATTTTCATATATGATTATAAAGTATTGTTGTTTTTGCAAAGAATTTAAAATTAGAATTTAAAAGAATATGAATATTTTTGCAAAACAAATAAAATCTTTGCTCGAAAGAAATTAACTGATAAAGTTAAACCGGTGATATTGTTGTTGTTGTAATTTTTTTCCAGAACAATAACAACAACCAACCAAAAACTTGTTAACAATTAAGACTACTTAAAAACACGTTCCACAGTTATTATTATTATGTATTGTTTATTTTTTTCCTTTATATTTTTTGTTTCGAATTAAGAGTTTATTTTTGGAGCTTCCTTATTTAATTGTGATTACGTCAAAATTTAATACATTATCATCAACAGCTGATCAGGTAATTATATATATCCAAAAATAGGGTCAGAATATTATTGAAGTATGAGTTTACATGTTACTTGAGTTTATTGTACCTTTTTGGAGGTATATAAGGAAGGCATGGGTATGAATTAAGTTCATACTTTTAAACGTAGTTTAAAGTTTTACTTTAGTTTAGTTTGGATCCGCGTTTTCTAATTTTATTTTTTTGTAGAGAGAAAACTCAATTTAAGTTTTCTTTATTTGATTTAAGATTATTTTATGAGACGGTTTAAATCGCTCAGTCCCGAAGTTCATATTGTATCAACAATAACACTGTACTTAAAAAAAAACTGGGGTATTTTTGGCCGCTGATCATGAATCTATAAAAAATGTTTTTCCGTTTTGAAAATTTGATAAGGTAGGGGAATTCATGGATAATTTTTTTTTTCATTCAAAACTCTTAAAATTACATAATTCGTGTAGAAAAGCACTAAAAAAGGGGGGAAAAAATTTTCATCCATGAGGTCCCCCCTTATCAAATTAAAAAAAAAACGAAGATCAACCAAAATACATAAAAAACTGAAATTTAAAAAATTTTTTTTTTCATCCAAAACGCTTTAAAATTACATAATTCGTGTAGAAAAGCAAAAAAAAAAATAGAAAAAATATTTTTCATTCATGAACCCCCCCTTATTAAATTTTCAAAAACCTATCAATATACACGAAAAATTGAAATTGTTTAAACAATTTTTTTCATGTAAAACTCCTGAAGTTGCATAATTCGTAGAGAAAAGCAAAAATAAACAGAAAAACATTTTTCATCCATGAACCTCCCCTTATCAAATTTCCAAAAACCGAAGGTCTATCAATATACACGAAAAATTCAAATTGTTTGAATTTTTTTTTTCATCCAAAACGCTTTAAAATTGCATAATTCGTGTAGAAAAGCAAAAAAGAACGGAAAAAATTTTCATCCATGAAATTTCAAAAAACGAAAAATTGAAATTTTTTTGGAATTTTTGTTTTGTTTAAAACCTTAAAAATTTCATAGTTCGCATAGAAAAGCAAAAATAAACAGAAAATAAATTTTTCCTCCATTGACCCCCCCCTTTATCAAATTTTCAAAAAACCAAAAATTAAAGTTTTTATGAAATTTTTTTTTTTTTGCTTAAAACCTTTAAAATTTCATAGTTCGCATAGAAAAGCAAAAATAAACAGAAAATAAATTTTGCATCCATGGACTCCCCCTTTATCAAATTTTCAAAAACCCAAAAATTAAAATTTTTATGAAATTTTTTTTTTTTGTTTAAAAGCTTTAAAATTTCATAGTTCGCATAGAAAAGCAAAAATAAACAGAAAATAAATTTTTCATCCATGGATCCCCCCTTTATCAAATTTTCAAAAACCCAAAAATTAAAATTTTTATGACAATTTTTTTTTTGTTTAAAACCTTTAAAATTTCATAGTTCGCATAGAAAAGCAATAATAAGCAGAACAAAAAACGTTTATCCATGGACCCCCCCTTTATTAAATTTTCAAAAACCGAAGGTCTATCAAAAATTTTTACAAAAATAAAATTTTACGAATATACACGAATTCTGACTCCGCTCAAACAAAATGTTTACAGAAATGTGATCTGAAGTCAAAAATACTTCAGAGAAACCGGGCTACAACTCAAATACTCTTTTAAAGTCCTATTTTGTTGTACAGTGTAATCTATTGTAAGTGCGAACTTTAGTCTAAGTATCTGCCAGTAGAGTTTACACATTTTCACCGAATTTGAGATTAGACATTTTAGCAAGATTTCAATGAACTTGGTCTCTCTAAGGCAAATTTTTCATGGACACCATTTTCTGAATTAATTTTTTCTCTAAAATTAAGTTCAGTTCTCTATGAGAAGCTTTTAAAAGTTCGATATATCAAGAAGTAGTTATGTTGTATCACAAAAAAGTCTATAGTAAATAGATTCAGTATCTAACGGCTCAATTTCAGGATGGATATCTGAATGGATTGTACTTACTAGGTAGAACGAACATAATATATGAGATATTTACCGAACAAGGGACTGCGTTTACACTCAAAACCCGCCGTCCGTCTTTGGATCTTGTTTAATGGTTGAAATTAAATGCTTTGAAATTTAGCAATCAATTTGTATGAATTTTAAGTTGTTCTTAATAAACTTGAGTCACTCTAACAAAGTGATGTCGATTTTTAATGCTTTGTTTAAGCTTCAAAGCTATGAAAATGTACAATCTCTGGTTCAATTGGAATTTGAGTAATTTTTGAACTGGAAACTTAAAATTCCTGGTACAATCAAGCGAAAGACAATTAACCGGGGCTTACGGTACAAATATTTACGATTCCATCTAGTTTCTGAACTCTAAAAATGGCATGTGTGATGAGTAAAACACAATAAGGGAATGCCTTGAAACCTGCCGAATTTGTATTAGAAAAAATTGAGTCAATATTACCGACAAATGAAAACACACATTCATATACATATTTTCTCCAATATCATTAGACCCAGCAAAACAAAATTATCATCTCAATTTTCCCCCCACTAAAAACAGCTGCCAATCGAAATTCGAAAGAAAAATCGCTAATGATTCGTAATTATTTTCTACTGAAAACGGCTGCCAATCGAAATTCGAAAAAAATCGCTAAGAATTCGCAACTATTCCCTTCTAAAAACAGCTGCCAATCGAAATTCGAAAGAAAAATCGCTAATGATTCGTAATTATTTTGTACTGAAAACAGCTGCCAATCGAAATTCGAAAAAAAAATCGCTAAGAATTAGGTTAGGTTAGGTTGGAGTGGCTGTCGAGAGACACACTTAGGCCTGAACGGCCCATTGTGATACCACATAGTTGGACCTACAGTTTAACGCCGATTCCGAACGGCGGTGTGGCAATTTTTTATCGGCTTGGTGGTTTTGCCATTACCAACCAATGTGTGTACTTGTACACTATCTTATAATTCTCATACACTTCATATTGATAGTGAATATAAGAAAGTAATGAAAATTAACCACCAGACGAAGACGGGAATCGAACCCGAACCTCCCAGATGAAAGTCTAGTGCACTATCCACTAGGCTATCGAGGTCGTCTAAGAATTAGCAACTATTCCGAAATTGTTTTTACGAAACAGTAACGATTTATTTTTGCTTTCTTATCGATCAAAATGGATAACGAAGCAAAAAAAAGTCGTTTCGATTTCGAAAAAGTAATTCCGGAATAGTTGCGAATTTTTAGCGATTTTTTTTTCCGAATTTTTAGCGAATTTTTTTTTCGAATTTTGAAAAAAAAAGCCATTTTTAGTAGGGAGGCTCTGGTGTAGTGAGAAATGAACAAATTAATCCACTTTATTATGGATTACGAAATCAAATTGTAAAATCTTTACGGAATCGAATCAATTTTCACAATGAAATCGCTGAGAAATTCTAGATTCTGAACATGAAAAAGTTTAAATAAATATTAGTTTGCTAAGAGCCGAATATACTTATTCTACTATACTCGGTAACCGTAACGAAACTTCTAAAGATATACTGTAACAAATTCATTACGATTTTCGTTAATTTTCCGCTTGCTGGGTTTATGCACAATACTTAAGTATAATTATTATTGAAAAGCAATTAAAATTACGATTTCAACAAGTCAAATCTTATCACAAGAATTGAACACAGACGTTCGGTGAATGAAATTTACCACACACAAAATAGCAAACACATTGTATACCTCAACTAAATAAGAAATTGTTTTAATTTTTTAATTTCAGAACACTTGTGACATTGAACAACGAAAGGTGCGACATTAAACATATTAAAAAAAAATTCCAAGAAAGAAGAAAAAGAAGAAAGAAACTAAAAAAAAAGATATAGATTCAAATTTATAAAAGAAAAAACGAAGAAAAAGAGAAATAAATGTCAAAACAAAAGATAATAACGAAAAGAATACGCGACACGATTAAAAACGTGGTTAAAACGAAATAAATATTAAAAAATAAAAAAATAAAACGGAAGCGAAAAAACGAGAAAGCAATAAACTACAAGAACGAAAAAAGAAAGAGAGAGCGTTGTACAAAAAAAAAAAACTACAGATAAAAGCATTAAAAACCGCAGAAGATACTTTTTCTGCAACCACCAGCACTAAAATCTAAAAATCTAAATTCGATAAAAATGTGTTCCAAAGAACTTTTACTCCTGGCCTGCCTATTTCTGCTAGGCGGTCTACGTTTGACCTCAACCACAACTACGACCACATTTGTCGCTGCCATGTCTATAGCAAATCAGGATCTTGAACGTTATTTTCGCTCGGCGAATGCAACACAAACCCTAGCATCAATGGCTGAAGAGCGTATCGTTTTGGATGTCTATAATTATGCTTATCTAAATTATAGCTATAGAAATGGTGATCGCCTAGAGAAAGTCACTTTTGACGAGGAGAAAGGACGTTATGGTGAAGGTAAAATACTTACGGTTTTTGGAAAAGTGGTGCATATAACCGATGCCGGTGATGTACTGGATGATACTGCCTGCACTACAAATCTTAAAGGTACACTTGGTGAATCGACACCACCGGCCGGTGAATCATGGATAGCGCTAGTGCGGCGTGGTCGCTGTACATTTGAGGAGAAAGTTAAGAACGTTTATGCGAAAGGAGCATCCGGTGTGATCATTTATAATGATAAACCAGTGATGAGTTTGGAGAAAATGCAAATTAAAGGAAAAGAACGTAAGTCACTTGAAATTTATGTAGTTCCCATTATTGATATTGATGGTGAAACTGCGCAATTTATAATCATTATAAAAAAGATTATTGATTATTGATTGTTAATTGATATTGTTTTGTTTTTTTTTTTTTTTTTTTTGTTTATATAAATAATAATATTATTAACCTTTTGACAGGTAATATTACCGCTGTGATAACTTATCTGGAAATTGGTATCGATATGGCACGTATTCTTGATCGAGGTATTGATATTGATGCCGCTATTATTCAGGGTAGAAATGGTTCGCGTCCAGTTAACACTTTAAATAAGTAAGTTGGTCATTTTGTTTTATTTTTGTTTTGTTTTATTATTTGTTTATTTTTATACTATTCGGTATATGTATGTATAGGTATGTATATGTGTATTTATTTAAGAAACTTGCTGGCTGAGTTTGTTCAACGCTACTGTGTTTTTTTTTCGATCAGCAATGAGTGGTCATAATAATAAGCAAATTGATAATAATAATTATTATTAGTACATAATATTTGCACAGGGGCATAATAATGTTAATAATCTATATAGTAATCCATTATATATGTATTTTAAATAAAATGTATTCTGGTATAAACAAGTAATAAATTATAAGGATGTAATTATGTATATTTAATGATGGAAATTTCTTAACTCTATGGAAAATTCTTTACGCTACTCTACCTCTTTATTACTATGGTTATTTAGTTCAAGTAGTCAGTAAGAGAAATTTTTGTAATTACCTGATGGAAGAAATTATGAATTTCTTCACCAATATGATGAAAATCGTTCATCAAACATCGATTCATTGAATTGATGCACACCTTGATTTATATAATATTTACATTTGTCGATATTGTGAAACCGTTGATTACATGTTATGAATATATTCATTATATTTCTGAATGTATTTCTTACTTTTATATATCACTACAAACCTGCAAGGATTTTGAAAGTTATTGTTCGTATTTCTACCAAAATGGTCTATAAACTACTTACTTATATATTCCTCTACAGACCCTCAAAGGTACTCAAAGTACTCAAAGTATTTTGCAGAGTATCCCCAATAAAATTGACTATATATCGCTTAACTATCTTTTCATAGGAGCCCACAAAGATCCACAAACTATTTGCTCTAATCATGATAGTTTTTTAGGAGACTATGAAAATTAAATCTAGAGGTTAATTTTCAAAGTCATGACTTAAGTTCATGTAAATTTCGTTATTTGAAGTTATATATAAACAGGTTAATGAACAAATGTAGTCATCACAACAACAATGTATATAGAGACGGGCAAATCAGACGGCCGTTTCGGAATCCGCCACAATTCCTCATCAGTGATCTTAGTGGTAGTTCTTAATCTTTCAATATCCCATATAAGCTAATTCCTACGAGCCCCCATAGATATTTACATAAAGTTCCACCAAAGTTAATTATAAACAATTTACTCAACTCATAGCTTCTTCCACAAACCTATGAAGATACTCAAAGTATTTTGTTTTCAGTAAAATTTACTACAAATTGCTTACTCCTATCTTTTCCTACAGGTTCGGAAAGACACTGAAATTGTTTAACTCTACTCGCAATAAAAATTATCATAAACTACTTACTCCAAACTTTTGTTATCTGCAGCCCTTCCCAAACTTATTTTGTCAGCATTTTTGTTGGATTTGTGGGCCGCTTTTGTTCCAAATTTTGGTTTGGTTCTGGGTTTTTGTCCGACTTTGGTCTGGATTTCGGTCTTATTTTTGGTCTGAGTTCTAGTCGGAATTTTGCCTCCTTTTTGTTTTGAGTTTTAGTCTGCCATTGGTCTGGATTTCAGTCAGAATTTTAGTAAAATTTTTGGTCTGAGTTCTGGTCTGATATTTACGCTGAGTCTGGTCTCCTTTTTGTTTGAGTTTTAGTCAAGCTTTGGTGTGGAGTTCGGTCTGAATTTCGGTCTGAGTTCTGGTCTGAATTTGGCCTTATTTTTTGTTTGAGTTTTAGTCTGCCATTGGCCTGGATTTCAATCTGAATTTTGGTCTAATTTTTGGACTGAGTTCTGGTCTGATATTTAGCCTAAATTTGGTCTCCTTTTTGTTTGAGTTTCAGTCTAGCTTTGATGTGGATTTCGGTCTGAATTTTGGTCTGAGTTCTGGTCTGATATTTAGGCTAAGTTTGGTCTCCTTTTTGCTTGAGTTTTAGTTTAACTTTGATCTGGATTTGGGTCTAATTTTTGGTCTGAATTTGGTCTCCTTTTTGTTTGAGTTTTAGTCTGACTTTGGTCTGGATTTCAATCTGAATTTCTGTCTAATTTTTGGTCAAAATTCTGGTCTGATTTTTCGTCTAAATTTGGTCTCCTTTTTGATTGAGTTTTCGACTAATTTTGGTCTGGATTTCAGTCCTGAATTTTGGACTAATTTTTGGTCTGAGTTCTGGTTTGATTTTTAGTCTAAATTTTGTCTCTTTTTTGTTTGATTTTTCGTTTTACTTAGGTCTAGATTTCAGTCTAAATTTTTTTTCTAATTTTCGATCTAAGTTCGTTTGACTTTGGTCTAGATTCCGGTTTGAATTTTAATCTAATTTTTGATCTGGGTTCAGGTCTGATTTTCCTTCTAAATTTGGTCTCCTTTTTGTTTGAGTTTTCGTCTGACTTTGGTCTGGATTTCGGTCTGAATTTTGATCTATATTTAAGTCTGAGTTCTGGTCTGTTTCTGGTCTGATATTTAGGGTGAGTTTGGTATCTTTTTTGTATAAGTTTTAGCCTGAATTTGGTCTGAGTTCTCGTCTGTTTCGGGTTTGAAAATTTTGGTCTGAATTTGGTCTCTTTTTATTTGAGTTTATATCTGACTTTGATCTAGATTTCGGTCTGAATTTACTCTGAATTTCGGTCTAATGTTTGGTCCTCTTTTGATCAAAGTTTAGGTCTGACTTTTGGACTCTATTGCGATTTGTATTTTGGTTTGATTTCTGAAATGAGTTTGGTCTAATTTTTGGCCAGAATCTGGTCGGAAATTTTGCTTCGATTTCCGGTCTGAAAATTGCTCCGAGTTTAGGTCTTCTTTTTTGTGTAAATACGATTTCCTTTTGACCCTAATTTTAATCTGATTTTTAGTGTGAATTTTGATCTGAATTTTGTTTGCATAAGGTCTGAGTTTTATTCATACTTCGTTATGAATTTTGGTCGGAATTTGGTTTAAATTGTAGTTGGGTTTGAATTTAGGTCTAAACATTGGTCTAAATTTTGAATTTGGTTTGTATATTGGTCGGACTTTTGGTGTGAATTTTAATCTGAATTTAGTTGTGATTTTTGGTTTGATTTTTGGTATAAATTTGATTTCCTTTTGGTTCATGTTTAAGTCGGATTTCTGGTATAAACTGTGGTCTCCTTTAGGTCTGAGTTTTCGTTTAACTTTTGGTATGAATTTTGGTCTGAATTTGGTCTCTTTTAGAAAAGTATTGGTCTAAGGTTTGGTTGGGTTATTGCTTTGGGTTTTGATTCGATTTTTGTTCCAAATTTTGTTTAAATTTTCGACTGATTTTGTTCTGATCACATTCTGATCAGAATTTTTTACTGAGTTTTGGTCTGACTTTGGGTTCCTTTTGGTCTGAGTTTTTACTTGTTTTTGGTCTGACTTTTGTCTGAATTTTGGTTATGGTCTGGGTTTTAATTTGAGATTACGATCTGATTTTTAACCTGGATTTTAGTCTATAATTCAGCAAAATCAGTATTCCGAAACCCTAAATCCTGGACCATCACTGCTTAACACTGGTTGGGGTCTTTTGTTACATTTTTCGCTCATTTAAGAATCGAATCAAATTTTTAAACCATCCAAAATCAATCTAGGCCGAAGGGTATGAAAAAATTGTGTGTATGGTTCAATGTCAGAATGTAAGAACTTGAAATGCTAACCGAGTCTCATCTCCACAAACTTTATTTATATATTTATAATCCATTCAGTTTTGCATACTCAAATGAATTATCTCATTATTATTTCTTCTACTTATCAGTTTATTTGCAATTGCAATGTTTTCTTAACGAAAATTCTTTCGCAATGAGAGTTCATAAAAAGTTTTTTATAATTTTCATAATCTTATCAGAGTTTAAAGTCACATGAAAAATCTATTTTTAATTTTATGATATACCCTTACCTATGAATAAAATAAAGACTGAAACATAGTACGAGTTAGTTACATAGTACCTAGTTATCTATGCACTTATAAAAATCTAAAATTAAATTAGCAATTTCATCATTACTTTAGAAATTGGATCAACATCACGTTTTGTTTTCAGTTTATCGGTCTGTCGAAAATAAATTGACATCATTTGCTGGGTCATTGTTTTCTTTTTTGTTTTACACATGTTCTAGTTAACAATTGGAAAGAAAAAACAATTGAGTGTCATTGCCTCTTCATCACAGAGTTTGTGGCTTATCAAACACAAAAATTGCATTTAATAATAAGATTTTGTTTTCTCTCTCTCTGTATAGGTTTATTTAAATATATTATTTTTTGTTGATATATAAGACATTAACATTACAGTCAGACAGACAGACTTGCGGAGATGTGCCAAAAAATATTTTCCTATAGCATCAATATTTTTGCTCTCAAAAAATGAGAGCATAATGTTAATGAACTGTATAAAAAAATATAAAAAAAATAAATTTATTTTAATTTATTTAAATATTTTTTGTGTGTGGGCACGTGTGACGACACTGTACTAATATTATTAATGTTATTATACTCAGTCAGAGAGTTAAAGGCTTCTAGATTTGTTGCTGTATTTTTTGTAGACACGTTTTTTTTTTTTTGGTAAATTTCGTGGTTACATATACATCAGCAATAGCGGATACAGAGATTTCCCAAGGGGGGCGAGTTTTAATTTTTTCGACCCATAACATTTTTCTGTGACATGGCCAAAAATCGAAAGATTTGAAACTTTCATCGATAAGAGTGAAAGGATCTTTGACCCCATATATCCCCTTGCCCCTCCTTGAATCTTCTAGTGTGTACTTGCGAATGTTGTTTGTTCTGTTAAAACATTCCCGCTAGTTCATAGCACTACTGGGAGTACTTTGAATCCAAAGCCAAAATTGCACCCTCTACTACTATCAATAATGTGACTAGTAGAACCGAAACCTGCGACTAGTGAATTCGAAACCTGTGGCTAGGGAAACCGAAACCTGTAACTGGTGAAACTGAAACCAGTCACTAGGGAAACCGAAACCTGTGGCTAGGGAAAACAAAACCTGTGAGTGGTGAAACCGAAACCTGAGGCAAAGGAAACCGAAACTTGTGGCTAGGGAAATCGTTACCTGTGGCTGGTAGAACATAAACCTGTGACTGGTGGAACCGAAACCTGTGTCTGGTGGAACCGAAACCTGTGACTAGAGAAACCGAAATCTGTGACTGGTGAAACCAAAACCTGTGACTAGTGAAACTGAAACCTGTGGCTAGGGAAACCGAAACCTGTGAGTGGTGAAACCGAAACCTGAGACTGGTGGAACCGAAACCTGTAACTGGTGAAACTGAAACCTTTGACTAAGGAAACCAAAACCTATGTCTGGTGGAACCGAAACCTGTGACTAGTGAAATCAAAACCTGTGACTTGTGAAACCGAAACCTGTAACTGGTGAAACTGAAACCTGTGACTAAGGAAACCAAAACCTGTGACTGGTGGAACCGAAACCTGTGTCTGGTAGAACCGAAACCTGTGACTAGTGAAACCAAAACCTGTGACTAGGGAAACCGAAACCTGTGACTAGTGAAACCAAAACGTGTGACTAGGGAAACCAAAACCTGTGACTGGTGGAGCCGAAACTTGTGACTAATGAAACCGAAGCCAGTGACTGGTGAAACTGAAACCTGTGACTAGTGAAATCAAAATCAGAGAAACTTCGGTGGAACCGAAACCTGTGAACGGTAAAATCTGAACCTGTGAAATCGAAACCTCTGATTTGTGAAACCGAAACTTGTGTCTAGAAAAACCGGAACCTGCTACTAGTAAAATTCTTCATTCCAGCCCTTCCGTAAGCCTCAATGTTTGAATATCTTGTCCTAAAGAACCTATTAAGTTCATTGTAAACGTTACAAATTCGGAGCTGCAGGCCGAAAAAAATCGGATTTTGGAATCTTCTTGAAGTCTATTTAAATCCAAATTTAGTGCTGCCCAACTAAAAATTAAAAGTTACTTCGAAATTAGCTGCTGTAGATTCAAAAACAAAGAATTTCTTTGATTTTGTAGATGCAGTTTTAGATTCCGGAGTGTTACGGTAGATCCTGGAATAAAGGTGTTGTATTCGAAATTTCTTTAAATCGAGCAGTTCCTTGGAGCATTTAAAATCAAGTTTTTTTTTCTATGAAGTTATTGTCTACTAATATTGATTTATGTTGGCAGATCATATAATTAAAATCAATAATGTACAGGTAGCTACTTACGAAATCAATTCTAGGGATACACTTCTTCCCCCACTCCCCTCAGTTTCCGCAACTTCTGGATCCGTTAATGCAGGCACCCATTGTCATATTCTTTGACACCCATAGTCATATTCTTTGACGATGTAAGCATTCTTTCCTAGAAGAGAATTGGTTGTGCCTTTTCTTGGTGTCTCGCCAGCCTATCCATTTTCCACGAATCTAGCATAGGTGGTAGTGGAACTACTTGGCTGTCTTCTCGAAAGATTAGCAGTTCGTCGCCTGAGAATCGATTTGGTGTAGGTGTGTAAGCATTCGTATGCCTATACGTCAAATCAATTCTTTTGCTTAGAGCAGTTTTCGATGTTTGGGCACCTCGAGACTTAAGAACTGTTTATATTTATAACCACATATGAGTTTAGTCTGGAAATCACTGTCAATGATCAGGGAGTCTGAAAAAATTATAAGATTAAGTTATTCAATTCGGATCCATTCGTATTAATTTTGATTGACACAGTTTGAGGGATATTGCTTGCAGTATATTTTTCCCTATATATATAAAAAAAAAAAAAACAGGAAAGAGCTGATGCCTGAACATTTATGAATATGAATATTTAGTTCTCATTTTTATATAGGAGGCTGAGAGGAAAAGTGGTATAACTTCTACGTTCAGAAAAAAGTGGAATAATTTTACTTAAGAGCAAAAGCAAAACGAAATATGTTCAGA
This sequence comes from Toxonevra muliebris, assembly GCA_963691655.1. Lineage (NCBI taxonomy): Eukaryota > Metazoa > Arthropoda > Insecta > Diptera > Pallopteridae > Toxonevra > Toxonevra muliebris. The sequence goes on along the minus strand of OY829328.1, from coordinate 78,563,590 downwards.
GCAAAAGTGAAACGAAATATGTTCAGAGCGAAAACGGAATAAAAAAACTATGCTGTTCTTGCTCTAAAAGAATTATTATACCATTTTTGTTCTTACTTTTAAGGCGTTTCATTTTCACTCTAAACCGTATTACTTATGCCATTCTTGCACTGATACACTAAATTATTTCACTTTTGCTCTTATATAAATTTTAGCCCGCTTTTCCTCTCAGCCTGTCATAAATCGGTTAGAAAAATCTCTCCATCCATCAAGCTTAATATTTCTTCTGAAAGACTCTTCTGCATATTTCAAGTCTTATGTATTTTTCCCTTTTTTTGTTTTAATTAAAATTAAAATCACGTTAGCGATCAAGGGTGAAAAAAAAAAATCGAAAATTAAATCAATTTTACGCCAATTGATTTACTGTAACCACATAATTTGAATAGGAATAACTACATATGTACACCACGCGCAAAAAATATTGCACGTGTAAATCAAACATGGCATAATTAATTGGAGCTTAAATATGCAAATCGTAAGTTTGAATAAATAAGAGGACATCAGCACGCTCACGTTTTATGTTCATGACCTAAAATTAGTGATTGGTTTTTTGATATGAATTTTAATAATATTTTTTTGGTGAGGAAAAGAGGATGGAAAGTAATCAGAACTCGGTATTTACAGCACTTAAGGAGCCAATCAAAAGATCGTTTTTCACTCAAAATCGTCTATGATCAGTAATGTCGATTCTTTTAATGCTTACTAATTAGATTTGAGTGCTGGCAAATGAAATGCTTTGCGCTTGAATTGGTATCAAGTCATTGTATCTATGTAGGAACCGTAGAACTTTTTCAAGAAATTGAAAGTTCCATTTGAAATTTTATTTCTAGGATAATTTTGGAAGAACTTTTCAACGTTAAAACTATAATCGACATCATTGTTCTATGGGAGACTATGGGTTAAATAAAAGTCTGTGATCTATAATACGACCTGATACTATTTTGTGAGGTTTATATGATGCCATATGACATTTTAATATCAATTTTTTATTTTTCAACTACTTTGGTTTTCTCTAGACATAATGACATTCTTCATTAACCCAGATATGCCCATTGTCCTATATATATTGGGAGTATGAATGTATAAACTCGTAATTGTGACTAACTTCATATCTATCATACGCGCCATTTTTTGACATTGACAGCTATTCTATCTCGAAGAGCGCCAAAAATACTATAACAATTGATCTGTCAAATAATTTTCATAATTTTACAAAAGTGTTTTACTATAGCTGAAAATGTCGAATTTCGTGCCAACAAAACAACATTTGCGGGAAGTTTTAATTTGCTTCTTCCATTTAAAGAAAAACGCAACTGAAGCACATCGTTTACTCACTGAAGCTTATCCTGACTGTGCTATAGACGTTACAATGTGTCAGGTGTCGTATGCCCGTTTCAAAAGTGGTGATTTTGATGTTGAAGACAGGGAACGTTCAGGCGGCCCGAAAAAGTTCGAAGATGAAAATTGAAGGCATTACTCGAAGAAGATTCATGTCAAACGCAACAAGAACTTGCAGAATCTTTAGGAGTTGATCAATTAACCATTTCTAAACGATTAAAAGCATTGGGAATGATTCAAAAGCAAGGAAATTGTGTGCCGTACGAATTGAAGCCGAGAGACGTCGAACGACGATTTTTCACATGTGAACTGCTGATTGAACGACAGAAAAGAAAGGGTTTTCTGCATCGTATTGTGACTGGCGATGAAAAGTGGATACGTTACGATAACCCAAAGCGTAAAAAATCATGGGGACCGCCCGGACATGCATCAACATCAACGGCAAAGCCGAACATCCATGGATCCAAGCTCATGCTGTGTATTTGGTGGGATATGAAAGGTTTCGTGTATTATGAGCTGTTAAAACCGAATGAAACGATCACTGGCGACCGCTACCGACTACAATTGATGCGTTTGAGCCGAGCATTAAAGGATAAGAGGCCAGAATATGAGAATAGACACGACGAAGTTATTCTTCAGCACGACAATGCTCGGCCGCATGTTGCAAGGCAAGTAAAAACATACTTGGAAACGCTGAAATGGGAAGTGCTTCCCCACCCGCCATATTCTCCAGACATTGCTCTTTCTGATTACCACTTGTTCTGATCGATGACACATGGCCTGGCTGAGCAGAACTTCCGTTCTTTCGAAGAACTCAAAAAATGGGTCGATTCGTGGATAGCCTCAAAAGATGAGGAGTTCTTTCGACGCGGAATCCGTATGCTACCAGAAAGATGGAAAAAGGTTGTGGCTAACGATGGACAATACTTTAAAGAATAAATTTATAATCACTTTTTCACAATAAATATCCAAATTACGAAAAAAATACGAGTTTATACATTCATACTCCCAATAGGTCACTTCAGAAATGTTTGATTTTGATTAAACGAGAATATATTCAATCGAAATAAAAACTTTTTGAAGTGTACTCGAAATAGGCCATTGGCCACATCTGGGTTAATTTACTTAAAAAAATATTTAAAGCCATTTTCGTCGGATTGGCAATGAAATCTGCAGTAAAAGGGTGCTCAAAATTTAATCTCCTACGATTAAATCTCAAAAATTTTGAATTTAAAAATTTTCTGAGGAATCTGATTTTGAAGATTTCATTACCAACTCGATTTTCATTTCTACCGATAATTATATCTAAAAATTTTTAGTCACTACAAGGAAATCATACAGACCAGCCGCATACGTTTTGGATGAAACTCGGATATGTTGTAGATCATTAAAAAGTAAGTTTCAGTAGCGTTGTTCTGTTCCGTTGTTGTGTTAAATTTTTTTTCTTCATTCAAATTTTCGATGTTCAAAGTTACTTCTTCTTCTATTTCTTCTTCTTCTACAACATATCCGAGTCGCTCTAAAACATTAATAAATTTTGAAGTAGGTCTAAATTTGAATTTATTAGAATGAATTGAGAAATATTTGTCGAGATATAAAAAACATGTAGAAAAAATGTATAGTTTTAAAGAAATGATGGTGATCTGCTAGTTTAGAGTCTACATAGATGGTGCCAAGAACTATAGAAAGTTGCTACCGAAAGTTATTCAGAAAAAATAAAAAATCCATTATGAAGTCTACATTTCTATATAATCTCATCTGTTGCCTAAGTTCTCAGGAACTAAATGAAGGAATGTGATGAGTAGGGAGCGGAAAAAAGGCAAAATGAAATTTAAAATCTAAAGTATTCGTTGACTTTTCAAATATTTTTTTATTTCTATCTTTTTTTTCTCATAAGCGACATAATCAAAAATACGAAAATATGAAATTTAAAATTTCAAAATCAATGCTAACTATAGATAGAAAATTTTATTTTTCCTTTTTCCCGCTCCCTGGTGAAGAAGCTAAATATTTCTTGAAATAATATTCAATGAAGCTTTTGGATATGTTGTGTTTTTTTGCATGTAATTTATTAAAAATTATATGAAATAATTATAAGCTTTAATTGTGCATATTTTTCAAAATATATTTTACATTTTTTTGTTTTCAGAACTGTTCTATTTTATATATCCATATCATATATAGCATTTTTGTGCTTATGTTATCGGTTTGGTTGATTTGTTCTTTCTGTAGAGCTTATAATGATTAGTAATTTCCACATCTCTCCCCTTACTTATTTTTAACTTTTTATTCATACTCTACAAGGAAATCATATAATAGACCAAACCTAAAAAAAAAGTCTAAAAAAATTTCCGAAAATGCCAAAAATGATCGTATACGGTCAGACAACGTTTGTGAAAATCGGCAAACGGATAAAAAAAAAATACGAAATTTTCGGTTTCTGCTATTAGAATCATCGGCATCGATCTCAGGTCACTGGGTTATCGAAATTACGCTCCGGTTCCCATTGAATGATAATCTTTTGAAAAAATGAGTATCTGAAAATTTTTGGCATTTTTGATAATTTTTTTGATGTTAGGAAGTAACATCATCAGTAATGTAAAGTCAATGAGTAATCGAATTATGACGATAAAAAAAAATTTGAAAAAATTTAAATTGATTATTCATGAAATTTTTTATAATTTTCGGCCATTTTTTTTTATGGTTAAGATCTAAGAAACTCGGAAACAACATTTTTTCCTAAGACTTCAAGACATTTATCCACTTTTGTCCCTAGTCGGGAAATGAATCGTTTTCATTTACCAATCCATTAAGGACGAGCGGGTGCCAAAGTGTAGATAGATCAAGAAAGTAGCTTGAGAAAAAAATTGCTTTTGAACCAGGCTCAGGAACGGCTCAGCGACAAGGTTCCATATGATAACGCTAGGCAGTACTGGGCTAAGGGTGAAAAAAATTCCTCAATATAGGTTAGATTAGGTAGTACTGGCTGGCCGAAGCCACGCATAGACCTTTAGGTCCTTAGCGATACCAGATAGGAGTCCTAGGAATTATTTATCGAGTGTATATTTAGCGAGTGTACTCGTCATTTAAGATGCGAGTGTGGTTAGTAAACTTTAAAAGACAGTTCACCCCCCAGTTTAGCGACCTCTTTTAGACCCTTAAACTGTGGAGCTCCTAAGTACGTTAATCAAGTTCTAGTGAGCGCGGGACAGGAGCAAAGAAGATGCTTTAGAGTTTCCCTCACATCTTGCTCCATACATTTCCTGCAATTATCATTGTCGGTTAGTTTTTAATTTAAGCGCGTGCGTTGCCACCAAACAATGGCCAGTTAGTACACCAATTACTGTTCTGCAGTCCTTACGATGGAACGATATAACAGATTTTGCGTACCTCCTCAATATAGAGATCGGTATCTTTTTCTCAGAGATAGAGAGAGAGAGAAATATAGGAAGAAGAAGCATAACGGCTACAGTTAAGTTGCTTTAGCAAAACCAATCGAACCTATCTAGTGCATGCCTAAGACAAATCGATAGTCCAGTCCAAGGTCATTACCCAATGATAAGAAAGAGAAAAAAATAGGCTCGTTTTAAGGGCTAGTGAACTCAATTGCTGTTTATATGGACTTTACTAGACATAATTAGGGCATCTTATGTTATCTTCAAATGAATGGAATGGTAAAAATTTCAAGTCAGCTCATAGATCAATTTCAAATCAGATCATACATCAAATTCAGGTCATATCATAGACCCATTTCTGGTTAGTTTATGGATCAATTTCCGATCAGATGATTAATCAATTTCAGATTAGATCATACCTTAATTTTGGATCAGATCAGAGACCAATTGCAGATCAGATCATAGACCATTTTCAGAGGAGATCATGGACCAATTTCAGATCAGAGCATATACCATTTTCAGAACAGATGAATGATCATTTTCAGATTAAGATGATCAATCAATTTCAGATCAGTGCATATTTTAATTTTGGGTCAGATCAGAGACCATTTTCAGATTAAAGCATACCTTAATTTTGGATCAGATCAGAGACCAATTTCAAATCAGATCATAGAGCAATTTCAGAGCAAATCATAGATCAATTTCTGATCAGATCATAGACCATTTTCGAAACAGATCATAGACCAATTTAAAATCAAATGATTAATCAATTTCAGATCAGATCATAGACCATTTTCGAAACAGATCATAGACCAATTTAAGATCAAATGATTAATCAATTTCAGATCGTATCATATCTTAATTTTGGATCAGATCAGAGACCAATTTCAGATCACATCATTTCTTAATTTTGAATCAGATCATATACCATTTTCAGAGCAGATCATAGATCAATATCAGATCAGATCTTACCTTAATTTTTGATCAGATCATTGATCAACTTCAGGTCAGATCCTAGAGCCAGCAATTTCAAATCAGATCATAGAGCAATTTCAGATCAGAGTATAGACCATTTTCGGAACAGATCATAGAACAATTTCAGAACAGATCATAGATCAATTTCAGATTAGATGATTAATCAAATTCAATACAGTTCATATTTTAATTATGAGTCAGATCAGAGACCATTTGCAGATCACATCATAAACCATTTTCAGTTCAGATCATATCTTAATTTTGGATCAGATCAGTGACCATTTTCAGATCACATCATAGATCAATTTCAGATCACATCATACCTTAATTTTGGATCAGATCATAGACCATTTCCAGAGCAGATCATAAATCAATTTCAGATCACATCATACCTTAATTTTGAGTCAGATCATAGATAATTTTCAGAGCAGATCGTACATCAATATCAGATCTGATCATACCTTAATTTTGGATCAGATCATTGATCAACTTCAGGTCAGATCATAGAGCAATTTCAGGTGAGATGATTTATCAATTTCTGATTAGATCATAGACCATTTTCATAATAGATCATAGAACTTATTTCAGTTCAGATCATGCCATGATTTTGGATCAGATTAGAGACCATTTTCAGAGCAGATCGTTGACTAATATCAGGTAAGCTTAGGGATAAGTTTCAGATCAGATCATAGAGCCATTTCAGATTGGATGATTAATCAATTTCAGGTCAGATCATAACTTAATTTTGGTTCAGATAAGGGACCGATTTCAAATCAGACCATATGCCTGTTTTTGGTCAGTTCAATTTAGATCAATTTTAAATCAGAACAGATCATCAATGAATTTAAGGTTTGAGTTATAGAGTTTCTGAAATATTGTTTAGAAATAGAAAGTTCCATTTTGATCGAGTCTTAATTTTCGGAAATTACTAAAGAACTCATACAAGTACATTGCTTGATAAAAAAAAGAGATTAAAACTTCATTAAGGCGTTCTTCTTTTTATAATTTATTGAGAAAGAGTTTGAAGCTCTTCTTTGAATCATATTTTCAAAGAAGCTTTTTGATATATTGTTTTTCATGCGAATTTTTTTTTAAATATTTATATACTATATATTTTTATTATTACGTATTTCTTTATTTATTTTATTTATTAAATATTTAAATTAATGTTTACTTTAATTATAAAGCTTTCATTGTCTATTTATTAAATTATTTGCTATTTTCTAAATTTTATTCTTTTCAGAACTTCCGTATTATTCGTATCCATCTCGTTTATCGTACTCATGGTTATATCATTAGTTTGGCTAATATTCTACTATGTGCAAAGATTTCGATATATTCAAACAAAAGATCTACAATCGGTAAGTTTTGGGTATAAGAAATATAAACTTGGTTTTGGGTATAAGAAATATAAACTTGGTTAGTCTAGAAGGTTTCGTCTCTCTATTATCTGTATTTCGTGGTAGCCGGTGTTGCTCACTACTCGGAAATAACTCCAGGGTCGCCCAATGGTCGCTGTAGATCTGGGTGTTGACCATCTCAGTTTTAGATAGTGGGTTCTACAAAAACACCAAAATCTCTCAGCAGGGAATTGATTTAAATTTGCATTAATTCCGGAATATTTAAAAATGTTTTCAAAATATTCTTAATTCATTTCAGAATTTCCTTCAATTACAAACTGATTTCCGATTATTACAAAATCCTTTCAGAATATTTACAAACGATTTTAGAATATTTCTGATTTATATTAAAATATTCCACAAATCGAATCGTTTTGGTTCATTATCAAATTCAATTCCAGAATATTTCCAAATGATTTCAAAATGTTTAAAATCGAATTTGAGGTTATTTCAAATTTATTTTAAACTATTTCGTATTAATTTCGGAATATCCCAAATTGATTTCAGAATATCCCAAATTGATTTCAGAATATTCTTAATTTTTTTCAGAAAATTCCAAATTCATTTCCGAAGATTCCTCATTGATTTTAGAATATTTCAAATTATTTTCAGAATATTTCAAATTAATTTCAGAATATTTCAAATTAATTTCAGAATATTCCAAATCGGTTTCAGATTACTCAAAATAGTTTTCAAAATATTTTAATTTGATTTCAATTCGCATTGATTTCATTCAGAATATTACAAAATGTTTGCTGAATATTCCAAATTTACTTCAGAATTTTCTTAAATAATTTGATTTCAGAATATCCAAAAATGATTTTAAATAAAATTTTTTGTAAAATATTCCACAAACTAAATCATTTTGGTTTATTATAAAATTCAATTCGAGAATATTTCCAAATGATTACAGAATATTTAAAATTGGTTTCAATATTAGTTTCGAAATATTCTAATATTAATTTCTACACTCATTTCAGAATATTCCGAATTCTTTTCAGAAGATTCTCAATTCATTTCAGAATATTCCAAATTGGTTTCAGAATTTTTTTAACATATTCCATATTGATTTTAATTCGCATTGATTTCCGATTATTACAAAATGATTTCAGATTATTCCAAATTCATTTCGGAATATTTTTAAATTATTTTATAACATTCCATTTTATTTTCAGAATATGCAAAAATGATTTCAAAATATTTAAAATTTATTCATGATGTTCACAATTGATTTAACAGAATATTCCAAGCCAATTTCTTTTCGCATTGGTTTCCAAATATTCGAAATTAATTTCAGATTGCCAAATTATTTCTAATGTAACTCAGAAAAGACTTAACCCAGTAATGCCAATTTCTTTTCGCATTGGTTTCCAAATATTCGAAATTAATTTCAGATTGCCAAATTATTTCTAATGTAACTCAGAAAAGACTTAACCCAGTAATGCCTAGCGATGCCTTTGTCGCTAAGCCGTTCCTGAGTCAGGTTAAACATTTTTTTTTCTCAAATTACTATCTTGATCTTTCTAATTTGGTTCCCGCTCATCCTTAATGGGTTAAAGTGCATGAAACCTATATATATTTAATGTGGAATTAACCCTTTCAGAACCCACTTTCGCTCTTTGTTCAAACAAAAACAGACTAATGCCTGATATTGTTGTTGTAGTTATGTTAAATAATGCAAATTGAATAACTTAATTTTTTGCAAATTTTTATTTGGGATTAAAAGGGTTATTGAAGCAAATTTTTAATAAATAACTCAATTGTAATCAACCTTACGTTAATTGTACCTTCTTTAAAAACTTTAAATTATTTTTAATGCACTATGAATAGCGTTTTATAATTACATTTCTATTTCAGCGTCAATTGTGTTCCGTCACCAAAAAGGCCATCATGAAAATACCAACTAAAACTGGTAAAAGTACCGATGAAAAAGATATAGATAGTGATTGCTGTGCGATTTGTATTGAAGCGTATAAACCATCCGATTGCATTCGAGTGCTACCATGCAAGTAAGTAAATCACTTTCAAATCAATTGAAATTAAAATAAAAAACTACAATTTTTTCTTCTTCTTGTCTTCTTCTTTTATAATGACATAGACATGAATTTCATAAAAACTGCATTGATCCATGGTTAATTGAGCATCGGACTTGCCCCATGTGCAAATTGGATGTACTTAAATTTTATGGTTTTGTGGTGGGTGATAAAATACATTCAACACCTAATCCACAGCATAATATACAAGCATTGCAGCCGCCGAATGTACGAGTAGTATCATCAACAGAGCTAGAAAATGATAACAATATGCCAGTTATAGTAGTAGCAGTAGCACCACCATTTGTAGCAGCTACAACAGCACATACAACAGCTGCAGTAGCAGCAGCAGCAACAACAGCAACAGCGATAGCATCAACACATATAAGCGGTTGTACTGGTGCTTGTGCTGATGCTAATGCTACAACACCATCACAGTCATTATTAACTACCGCTGCTGCTACTGCAACTATACAGCAATCATCAACATCATCAGCGCATGCGCCAGATAAAAATATTATTAATCAAAATAATAATAATAACAGTAATAGTACTAGTAATAGTAGTAGTAATAGTAACAGTTGTAGTAGTAATAGCAGTAATAGTACTTGTAGTTTTAATTTTGAAAATCACTGCAATAATAGTAGTGACATTAATAATAGTAATAATAGTAGTAGTAATAATAGCAGACCATATGAAAATCACTGCAATTGTAGTCATGCAAATAATGGCAACAACAATAGCAACAACAGCAACAGTGATTGTAGTCGTCGCAATTCAGCGCCACCTTTAGTATTGCAAGTATCAACTGCAAGTCGTCAAGTGACTGATGTTTAAAATTTGTATTCGTGCATATATAAATCGTAAATATATATATATATAAATATATAAAATATATTTGTTCATTTTCACTTTCAGTTTGTATAAATTTTGATTTGTATTTTAATTTGTATTTATTTAATCAAAAATATATTGTATGTATGTGAAAAAATGCTTAAAAATCATTGTAAATAATTTTTAAAAATGGTATTTTATTTTCTGTTATTATTTTTTAGTTAGTTACTATTGCTAATTTTAAGCTAATGTTAATTGTCATTCAATTGTAATTGAAAAAAAAAAGAAAAAAAATACTTAAAGAGTTTTAAGACTTACTTATGTTATTTACACTTACCCACACGCTCAAACTGAGTTAAAATTCAACTTCATTTCTATTTGCTTATTTGAACTGAAGTTTTTAGGTTATTATGTACCATAAAAAAATTAACTACAAAAATTTTTTTTTACTCCAAAAATTACTAGATTTTTTTTTTTTACTAAAAAAAAATTAACTGCAACATTTTTTTTACTACAAAAAATGAACTAAAATATTTTTTGGTTACTGCAAAAAATTACTACAATTTTTTTTACTACAAAAAATTACTAAAATTTTTTTTTACTACAAAAAATTACTACAATTTTTTTTACTACAAAAAATTACTACAATTTTTTTTTACTATAAAAAATTACTACAATTTTTTTTTACTTCAAAACAAATAACTAAATTTTTTTTTACTACAAAAAAAAAAATAACTGCAATTTTTTTTACTACAAAAAATCACTACAATTTTTTTTTACTACAAAAAATCACTACAATTTTTTTTTACTACAAAAAATAACTACAACTTTTTTTTACCACAAAAAATAACTAAAATTTTTTTTACTGCAAAAAATTACTACAATTTTTTTTTACTGCAAAAAATTACTACAATTTTTTTTTATTACAAAAAATTAATTACATTTTTTTTACTACAAAAAGTTAAAAATATGTTTTTTTTTATTACAAAAAATAACTACAATTTTTTTTTACTGCAAAAAACAAAACTACAATTTTTTTACTACAAAAAATAGCTACAAAATTTTTTTTACTACAAAAAATTAACAACAATTTTTTTTTTTACTACAAAAAATAACTACAATGTTTTTTACTACAAAAAAAATAACTACAATTGTTTTTTTTACCACAAAAAGATTGACTACAACATTTTTTTACTACAAAAAATTAACTAAAATATTTTTTTGTTTCTACTACAAAAAATTACTACAACTTTTTTTTACTACAAGAAATAACTACAATTTTTTAATATTCTTAATTTGGAAAGAAATTTTTGCAAATTTCTTCCAAATTTGGCAGTTCACATTGCTAATTAAATAATTATTTTATTACAGAAAAAATTACTACAATTTTTGTTTAGCTACAAAAAATTAACTAAAAAATTTGTTTTTTTTTTGCAACAAAAACTAACTACAAATCTTTAGTAGCTATTGAATTACTATAAATTTGTGTAGTTTTTAAGTTAAGTTCCGAGCTTTAAAAGTATCTATCAATGTAAGTGTATATCAAAGTTAAAAAAAAAACAAAAAAAAAAAACAAAAAGTAAAAAAACATACTCCACCATACAAAAGTTTTTTGTTTAATCGTTTCTTTTTTTTCTATTTCTTTAATAAATAATTAACTAATTAAATAATTAATTAATAATTATAGTGATAATAATCATTAAGCAAAAGAAAAGAAAAATATAAAGAAACAAAAATCTTCTTTCAAACGTAAATCTATCAAAAAAAAAACAAAAAATCAAAAATTGGAAAAAAAGAAGAAGCAGGCAATGTCAGTGACTTTTTGCTAGTCATTTATAACAAATTCTAATGATACTGTATAAAATATATAGTACTGATGATACTTAAAATAGATAAAGCCGAAAACAACAACAAAACCAAAAGCAAATAAGCTCGCAAAAAAAAAAAAAAATAATAATAATAAAAAAATTATTAATAGTGCTCAGTGCGTGCGGTTTAGTTTATTTTTTGTTTGTAAATAATTTTAAAAATATATGATTTTTCTTTAACTAAAATATATTTCGAAAATACTAAATATTGTTCTTTTTAAAATATGGCAGAGTTCGTGAGCAGATTAAGTTGTGACGTTCTTTGTCACTTTTGATCCCTTAGAGTCGGTTTTGATAATGGATTTATGCCTTTGAGAGTGGGTGTTAGTCTAGGTTCATGTTTTTGCTTGAAGCCGATTATTTTTTATATAAGTGTCTTTGGAAATTTATAGAGAAAAATCTAAATGAAATGAAAATTTTGCATTTTTGAGTCGTTAGTTGTTAATCCTGTTGTTAGTTAGTTGTTAAAAGGTGCTACTGAGATCAACGGCATGAGAAGAACGTTTATTACTTTTCTCAACCGTTGATTCTGTAAGGTCTTATTAAGAAATGCTTAAAAAATGTGGGTGATTTTATCTCAAGTGAACCCATGTAACTAATCGAAAATATTTTCGACTTTTTTTTCTGGCTCAGGTCTGACTACCTATTAAAAAGTAGATGCAGTTCTTATGAGTTCCAAACAGAGAATGCAAAAATATTTTATTTAGTAACATAAAACTTTGGTATTTTTCATATTGTCAAGAACTAAGTAAATAAAATAATGTAATGTAAATACAGTATTGATTCCAATACTACTCATTTGTTCCTGAGATACCCTAGAATGAACATTCACAATAAATCGGATCAAATTTTTTTCTGACTTTGCAATGTCAACCAACGTTCGTGAACCAAATCTCAGTGCTGTAATGTAAATGGTTGCGGAGATATATCTATAAAAGCATTGGATTTGTGCGGTTTAGTTAAGAGGTTGTCCATTAGGACTGACCTAAACCAAAAAACGACCCGTTGTGATACTTCGTGGGTTATCATTTAACCCCCTCTTGCTTTTTCTCTAAGCATCTTCAGTAGAAAAAAATATTACTCGAACCATTTAGAATTTATTTAGTATTTTAGCAGGTCCCTCTTTAACTGACATCAAGACAGATATGTCGTTGTGAAAGTATTGGCCTAGGTATCTTTTTTTTTTACAATTAGCCAAGGCTCAGGTTCATATAGTTTTTCCAGCACTTAATCAAATGGTATTTTTGTATTTTTTTTTTTTGCAAACTCAGTGAAGTTATTCAATAAATATAATCAAACTGAGTTTCGATTTAGTAAGAAAACTGTCGGCTTGGCCTCTATGAATAAGATACTATATTTTTTCTTTAGCGATATTTGAGAATTCCCTATTTATTTTCGACATACCTCTGCAGCAAGACTTTTTATTGGGCAATGGTTTTATGAAAAGTTAACCCTCTAGTAAGCTAGACCGTCTCTGGACGGGCAACAGATTGATACAATTTTCTATGTGTATTCATGGCGCTCATTTGATAAATGAATACAGGAGCTACACGCTGCGTAGCTTCAGTACTCTGTGAGTTGTTTCGTTTTGGTTTTATCGTCAGTTGAAGATCAGATTTCAAGTAATTTGCGAAAAAAAATATTTTTGGTGATATTAAAATTATTTGCGATAATTTTAATTATTAATCAAAAATATTTACAATTGTTTGTTGGAGTTAAAAAAGTACTAGGAAGTAGGGAATTGTTTATATTTTACATTTATACAATTTGAATGCATCATAAATTTTTACTTTTCCATTTATCGGGCTTTTTAATAGACTACCTATTTTCTCACCTCGAGCAAAAATAATGACTCCAATTCGATTTTCGACTTCATTTCCAAGTTTTATCCATTTTTGAGTTTTGATTTATTCAGAAATATGATGATTTCTATGATTGATCTGCATTTCGAAAGCGCAGCATGCCTACCTCAAGGGCAAGTCAACGGAGACTGCTCTTCATGAAGTAACAAGTATTATAGAGAGATCTCTTTACTTCAAACAATACACATTGGCGACCTTCCTGGATGTAGAGGGGGCCTTCAATAACGTAAATACTGACGCAATTCAATCTTTCTTGATAGAGCTGGGGGCTGAGGATTGTACAGGGTGACAATCGTAAAGTGACGCACACATTTCAGCAGTTATTTTCAAAAGGACGTACTTCCATTAAGTACAATTAAGTGTTAACATTGCTGAATATATAAGCATTCATTTGAACCCCACCTCATTCAATATAACCTCCTTTAGCCTGCACACATGCCTTCAATCGTTTCGGAAATCGAAAGACTGTTCGCCGCAGGACTTCCTGATCAATTTCAGTCCAGGCTTTCTCTAATGAATTTGTCAGCGACTCCAGACTGTGGTATTGAGATGCACAAGCCTTACTCTCTAAAATACTCCAAATAGAGTAGTCCATTGGTTTCAAGCCTGGCGAGTATGGTGGCCATTCTTGAGATGTTATGAATCCAGAAAAATTGTCTTTTATCCATGTTTGCGTTAATTTTGCCATGTGGGAAGGTGCAGAATCTTGCTGGAAAGTCCAGTTTTCATTTCCAAATGTATCTTGGGCCCAGGGAAGAACATGTTCATTTAAAATGCTCCGATAAACAACCTGGTCAATTTTAACACCCTCTTCAATGAATATTAGAGGGGTTCTGGCATTAGCGGAAACTCCAGCCCATACCATAACGGAAGCTGGCTTTTGAACTCGGCCAACAGTCCTATTTTGTTGCGATGATGATGTTAGCCACATTCGGTCATTTTGCGCATTGAAATGTTGTTCAACCGTGAAAATTCTTTCATCTGTAAACAAGATATTTTCAACATTTTTTAACACGGAGGAGCGTAGCAACGCCTTGCATCTTTGCAGTCGCAAATCTTTCTTTTTTTGTGTCAGATCTTGAGCTTTTCGGAGCTTGTACGGCTTAAGATTAAGCTTTGATTTTGCAATGATTCGCACTGTTTCACGGTTTACTCCCACTTCCTTAGCGATTTTTCTCATTGAGCGCCTTGGATTTCGCTTGATTCGTTTACGAATTTTTTCTGTTAAACCAGTAGTGGCAACTGTTGAAAATTTTCCCCGGTCTCTATCTCCAAAACCCCCAGTTTCATTATATCGAATAATAGCTCGGTCTACCGTACGCCTTGACAAATTTAAAGCCTTTGCAATTTGACGGCTACTATAATTTGCCAAATGAAATTTCATAATTTCACGACGAATATTTTCCTTGTCCATTTTTATGGAAATTTCAAAATGTAATAACAAAAATTCAAATGAAACTAAAAGCAAAGCCAATGATGAATGAATTTGCTTTTTAAATTAAAGTAACGGTAAATGGCAAAGCTTGCTGCAGAGTATTAAACTTGCGTCACTTTACAATTGTCACCCTGTATAGTGACACGGATAGTATCTATGCTACAGTCGAGAATAATTCAGGCAGATCTAGGAAGCAGTCACATAATTAAAAGTTTAAACAGAGGCACTCCCCTAAGGGGGGATTTTGTCTCCCTTATTATGGCTAGTTATCATAAACAACATCCTAATGAGACTTAATAGGGGCGGAGTGAAGGTTGTAGACTACGCGGACGATGTATTACTATTAGTGTCAGGTCTGTTCCCCAACGTGATAAGCGTTGTGGCCTAGGAGTAAATACAGGAAAAACAGACATGATACTATTTACTACTAAGACCAAAGTACCGCCTTTCAATCTTCCGCGCCTTAATGCTCAAAGACTATCCCTTTCATCAACAGCTAAATACCTAGGGGTGGTTATACTTGATGCTAAGTTAAACTGGAAAATAAATATCGAACAACGGGCTAAAAAGGCCTGTATTGCTTTTTTGGCCTGCAAAAAATCCTTTGGCAAAAGGTGGGGTTTAAAACCTAAAATAGTACAATGGATGTATACTGCGGTGGTTAGACCTATTCCCACATACGGCTCCATAGTATGGTGGCCAGCTCTTAGAAAGGGCTATTATTATTATTTGAAGGAAGCACGACTCGAAAGTCAGGCACTGCGACCTATAAGATCTTTTGTACCAAAGCCCCAAGAAAGAAAGAAAGAAAGGAAGGGAGAAAGAAAGATAGATAAGAAACATACCCAAGCCGAGAATCGAACTCGGGTCTCCAGAAACAAGAGTCTGGCACTCTTCCACTAGACCACAGTGGCGATGGTAGGACCTACAGTTTAACGCCGATTCCGAACGGCTATGTGGCAGTTTTTTATCAGCTCGGTGGTCTTGCCATTACCAACCAAGGTGTGTACTTGTACACATTCTTATAATTCTCATCCACTTCATATCGATAGTGAATATAAGAAGTTTATGAGAATTAACCACCAGACCAAGACGGGAATCGAACCCGCAACCTTCTGGATGAAAGTCTAGTGCACTATCCACTAGACTATCGAGGTCGTCAGATAGGGCTGCAACCAGAAAAAGTTAGCCATAATTCAAAGAACAGCTTGTGCAGGGGCAGCTGGGGCAATAAGATCATGTCCCACTCACTCACGCTCTGAACGTGCTGTTAAATCAAGTCCCCATTGGCCTGTTCGTCAAATGCACTGCATCAATTAGCGCGATAAGACTAAGAGATGCTGGATGCTGGACAAGTAAGACCTACGGTCACAGTAACATCCTTAACGCATTACCCAATGGGCTTAATGAACCTACAGACTACCTAACACCGAAAGTCAACCTTGAAAAGGTGTATAGGACCTCCGTTCCTACTACAAAAGACTGGAAGGTCGGCAGGTATCACAAACAATCAGACATAACTCTCTACACCGACGAGTCCAAAAGGGACTGCGGAGTAGGGGCGGGGATATACTCAGCTGACTTGGGTATATCTCAATCCCTTAGCCTCTCAAACAATGCTAGCATCTTCCAGGCAGAAGTCATAGCAATCAGGGAGGCGTGCCGTATTTTAGAATCGCTAGATATAGCAGGGAAAAACATCAAACTATTCAAATTCAACAAAATCTAAAGGTGCCAAAGTTTTATAATTAAGTTTCAAGTTATTGAAGTAAATTTCGTTAAAATTCTTTATTATTTCAAAATTCTTTTATTTGATTTTAACTATTCTTTTCGTACTTTAATTTATGATAAGAATAACGCTAGCATTAAAAATTCGGTTATATTTTTATTCATAGTTCGAATCAACTGAGTTGATATTTCGCTGAGCGTAGTTTGAGAGGATTTACTCTCACTCCGGGTATGCTAACGACTGTGATTGGTCAATTGAAAGCATAGCGTGTAATATTTGCTCTCTCTTTCTTTTTCCCACCCTGTGTTTTATTGTAAATAATAAGCTTTTCAAAACGAATTAGATATTTTAGTTTTGCTTAACTTAGGATAAGAAAGTTTTAAGGTTAAAAATAAAAAAATTTGGATTTTTAATAACCCAATAATCGACAACAACAATTGCTAAGTATTGCTTAACTATTTTTTTTTTTTTTTACTACATAAAATTCATCCACACACACACACCCTCAAACATAAATGCTACTTGCTAGTTAAGTAATGATAAGCAAAGTATTTCAAATAGTTAGTTAATGAGTTGAAAATTTTAAAAAGTTTTTGATTTCTTTATTATAAATACCTAAGAAAATTCTGCTAAAAATAAAATGAAATATTTGAGAAAAAAAAAAAAATATGTATATATATTTTATTTAAAAAAAAAATTGATTTGCTATACAGCTTATTACTATAAAGCAGTGTTGTCCATGGCACTGCACGCGTGCGAAGAGTATAAGAAATTTTACACATGCAGAGCTTTTTTCCATAGAAAAATAGCTAAATAGTCGATCATTATGCATTACTGGTTAGAGTAAAAAGAAACGCCGCCCAATTTGTATGAATGTACACTGGCGGTCACAAAAACCGCACCACCCATTAATTTCAGGAAAATAGTTTAAAATGGGACTTCAACCTGATTTTGTTTTAGTGAATGTAATATTTTTTTTTTCGGGAATAAAATGAACAAAATTGCAAAAGAAACATCAGACATACACACAAATTTTACTAGTTTTTAATTAAAACAAAAATATGGAAGAAATTTCACGTTTTTGAGGGTTTTTTAGCCCGTTTTAGCCCATGCCAGGCGATTTGTTTCCATCGATTTGTGTCAACAACGACTTTTTGGCTGATCGTCTCCCATACAGACCGAACTTTCATTTCTTTCTGCGTAAGGTTTCGGCACTTATATTCATGTTGTAATAGCTCTTTAGCTCAGTCCTTATTGTGACTGCACTTTTGAACCGATCATTTATGCTTATCCGTCAGGTTATGCCATTTTCTCTGGTATTTGTCATTCATAGTCTTCTTGATCCTTTTGTCCTTTCAAGCGGGTACAAATTGCCTTTTTTCTGGATCATTCTAACAGCAGTCGAATGTAAGCATTAGATTTCTCCAAGGTATTTAACTTTATGACATTCCTTGATACCCAAGAGAAAAATTTCGATGTTTTGGTGGCGCGACAATTGTTTATACTTTGCAGTGGTTTTTGGCACTTTTTCAAAAATTCTTCTTTTCGCCAAACAAGCGCAATAAAAAATTGTATATTTCGCTTAAATACTTTCTTAAAACATAAACAAGGGAATCTCCTTTATAAGGGCAGGGAAATTTGGGCTAAGTTAGGAAATATTACCGAAATTGCAGCAGTATAACAAGTGGTGCGGTTTTTGTGACCGCTAGTGTATTTGCAAATTTATCAAATAAAATCCAAGAAGTTGCTGCATCCAATTCTCTCTCTCGCTCTCTCTCTCTGGCTTTCTCCTCTCACCCTTCGTGGCTTCATCATTCAATTTTATCATTAAAAATTGCATAGAAATATAGACAAAAAAAAAAAACCGCAAGCAACCATTCAATTGCTCTTTTTTTCCATCCTTTGTTCAATCGCTCTTTTTTTCCATCATCTCTCTCCCCCCCTCTGTGACCTTTCTCAAAACTCTCTTTCTCTCACACACACGCACTCCGCAACAGTTCCTCGGCAGCGAAGAGAGCATTTTAGAATACGAACCCGAACGTCCGCCGGCTTCGGGCGGTGCCGGCTCAACTGCTACAGCAGCAGCAACAACAACAACTACTGGCACTACAACTTTACGTCCACCAGATGGCAGTGTACTAAGCAGTCTCATACGTAGCCGTGATTTTGTCATCGACTTTCCGCGTGTTTTCGTTTTAGATTCAGGTGGCGCAGTCGGTACACGTGAATCATTATTCCCCGCACGACTACCCGAACGTTCGCAATCGTCAATGTCACTGGCGAATGCTAAAGATTGGATGTCAGTGGTGACCAATAAATTAGATGAACAGCATGGATTGAGACGTTTACGACGAAAATCGAACAATCGTGATGATATGGAAGAGGTGATCACAAAGAGAAGAAATTGGCACAAATTTTTCTATTTTAATAATATTTTTTCACTATTTATAGCATCTCCTGGATGTTGCACGCAGTGAGTCTATGAAAAAGCGTCGTTCACGTTCCGCCGACGGACGTTATTCGCATGGATTTTTCGGGCGTAAAGAGCTAGCACGTTTGCAGGCAATCGCAAGCGTTAATAATAATGGCAATGATGCAGTTGTTATTTCTATTGATGATGGGGATGGAAGGGGAAGTAACATGTCTCCAATTATATCGCCCAATGCTGCTGCAGCTGCTGCTGCTGGTGGCGTTAGTTTACGCCGTGCGTCTCTACGTAATCTTACTCAAGCTTCATATGCCCAATCGGCACAACGTCAAACCGAAGAAGAATTAAATTTAACGACCAGACGTCGCGCTATACATCGTGATAGCGTTATTGATATACCACTGCAGGATCTTCCTAATCGATTTGGTGGTGGACGCCGCGGCAGTCGTGAAACTACGCCGCCAATTGATTTGGCTGCCATTACTATACAAATAAATGGCGAGGATATTGAATGATTTGGAAAGAATATGCTAATATAGTATATACTATATATATATATATATAAAAATAACCAGATGCTACTATTTATTAAAATATATGTAACTATATGCGACTTACGATTATTGCAATATACACACCACACTATTTAATATTCCGTAATTTTTTGATTTGGAATTTAATAAATAAGTTTAGTTATGTACATTTTGTAAATAATTTCACAAAAATACTTACAGTGTATTTATTTTTGTTCGGGAAATTTGGTTAATATTTTAGCTTCAAACTTTAAATTTAAATATTACCTTGAAAATTTTCTGTTCATCCTAAAAGTATGCTTTCCAAATTACGTTATGTCTATACTATTTCTCTCACTACACTTACAGTGTATTCATTTTTGTTCGGGAAATTTGGTTAATATTTTAGCTTCAAGCCATAAATTTAAATATTCCCTTGAAAATTTCCTGTTCATCCTAAAAGTATGCTTTCCAAATTACGTTATGTCTATACTATTTCTCTTTGGGTTTCTTCAATTGAGAGAATACAAGAACCTTTTACAGAAAAAAAAAGTTGGCAACGCTACTTAGTTATTTTAACGCAAATCGTTGGCAATGCCTCTCGACATTTTCTGCTCATGTGCATTACTAATTATAGTTAGTTTCCGTGCACACCGTTTAATTTGAGTTTGTGAAAAGAATTTTGCTGAAATAAAAATAGAAATAGAAGAGAAAATACAGTTTCAACAATATTTAATTAAATGTTAGTGCTTAAAACTAAAAAAAGTGATTTCGTTTTCAATAAAATATAAATAATATTTGTGCGGGAATCATGTTAAAACGACAGTGGCAAAATTGCATGAACGTGCATCTGAAACAAAATCTGTGTTTGTGTTCTTTTAAATAACGCTGGCCAAGGGAGTCTCAAGTAGTGTTCGAGGAAAGTGAAGTGGTGGGAGAATATGTAGAACATCTTTTTTTTCCGTAAAACTAAAATTTTGGAATAGCAGGGTTGCAGAATGCAATCGAATTTGTGCTGAAATCCTTAACCCTTTCGCGAGGAAGAGACATATATGCCACAAATTGTTTTGAGTTAATTTTGGACCGCTTTTTTTTCATTTGTGTGTGGTTTAATTCATTATGATCCTATTCTGCATTTCCCATGTAAAGAAATAAAAAAAAAAAATCAAATTTAAATTTTGTTCGCAGTTGAAATTGGCGTTTTTTTGTGATTTTTTCTGCGTTTTCTGAAAAGCTGCAGAATTATATAATTTTTATATGTTTAATTTCTGCGTGTGGTTTTATATCCTCAGGTGAGTCTTTTTTTTTTAAATATTACTAAATATTTATAACCTTTTTTTTAGATTAGGAATCAATAAAAATCCAAACATCGAATTGGGACGTACATATGTATCCCTATGTCCATCAAAAGCAATTTTTGTATTATGTAATTGTTTGAAACTCCTGTAGGGAGATACGGAGGCTTAGTTGACTACATACTCCGCCAACGTGTGGCTACTATAACCAAATTTAGTTATTTTAAGACGTTTTAAGATTACTTGCTCCTAACCCTATTTTTATACTAGAGTTTAGAGTTGAAGGTGGGCTGTACTAAACCAAAGCATTCAGTCACAAAAACCGTTATACTATACCCAAGAAAGAGATAGTGAGGGAATAAATGGGGGAAAAAGAAAGGTGTAAGGTCTCTCAACCTCAAACTTCTTTGTTTCACTGGTGAACCTTAGCAGCTTAGGAAGAAAAAGAGTATGAATATTATCCATACTCAAGAAATCACTACCCGGACAGCTACAACGTATGCTCCTTAGTATCATCGTCTTCAAGATACGATTGGCAGGTTGGATCGGTTATGATGCCCATGTTGGCCATGTGCTGACCAAATGTGTTTTACCCGGTGATGACACCCATCAGTAATCTCGGGTCCCTTTTTCTCAGTTTCAGAAGAAATTCCGCTGATTTTCTGTTAGATTGTCTCTCGAAACACTTTGCGGTTCTACAGGAGTCAAACTCGGATCATCTCTTTTTATGGTTGGAACCCACGAAGTCGTTGATCTAACCAAGAAAAGTTTTCGGACCCCATGGTGCAATTGCAAAACCATCATTAGCTAGTTTATCAGCTGGTTCATTCCCTGCAATACTACAGTGTCCTGAAACCCATATAAGGCATAACTTGTTGTGATTTGTAACACTATTTAGTTTTTCCTTACACTCGCTGACCAATTTTAAGGAGTTGAAAGTTAGCAAGGGCCTTCAGTGCAGCTTGGCTATCATTGCAGATACATATGCACTTCTCACGCCATCTCTTCTCAATTATCCAGCCCACCAGGTCTAGGATTACGAAAAACTTCGTTAGGAAGACTGACAGCTAAAAAAAAGTACTTGGTCTCATCATCCAAGTACCAACCGGATCCAGTAACGTTTGAGGTTTTGGATCCTTCGGTATAGAACACATGACGCAGACCCTGGAGTACGACTTCTCGACTTAAGCATTGATCGCGTTCCGGGAACCTGACAACATATCTTCTTCCGAAGCGGATTTAAGACACATAATTGTCCACGGGCATCAAGAATAGTGGTCACTGTACTGACAACTGATGTTATATCTAACTGTGCCCTACATCCGCCTCGACACGCCAAACTCCATTTAACCGGAGTCAATAGGCCGGTCTCATCGCTTCTTTATGGGTTTGAAGATCCAGAAGAAGCAAGTCAAGCAAGGCATTGAGGGTATCACCAGATGTAGTATACACATTGCACCAGTGATACCCAGGTACACACTTCTCTGAAGCCTGGTCAGAGAAGATGCTGTCGACTTAACCATAGTTTGTATCCACGAAGGCATACTTGACAATAGGTCTCACAAGAGCAATGTATAACCAGTATACCAGACCTCAAGTCTTGCCGGAAGCTCGGCTGCAGTGTTAGAAAACCTTTGGTGTACGCGAAACCTTCAGCTCGACGAGAGTTAAGGTGTTAGCAAATTAAGGCAGTGATATGGAGAGAATGCACCATTGCTTGTGGCCGCGCCGTCTCGATATGGTTTCATAGATTCCAGACCGGATATTTTTCTGTGGTGTGGAGGGCGAATCTCGTGAAGGTTGCCCAAACTTTTTGACTGATGACGTAAATGTGGCTCTGGTGAAGTCCTAAATTGACCAAGATCCAAATTTTGTCCCAGAAAATTAATATTGAGGAACTGAGCCTGAATGCCATGGTTGTATCGTGAATATTTAGGGATTATCTTGGATACACGAAGAAATCCGCAAATTTTAACTAATGCTCAAAAAGAGGCGCGTTTGCGTGTTGTCCAATATTTTCGTTAAAAATTGAACTATGGACAGCCTAACTGCTTCAATAAAATTGTAATAATTGATGTAGCTTAGTTCTTCAAGTACTACCCAGAAACCAAGCAATAGTCGATGGTATAGAGCCTAGAAGGTGCTAATCGACCCATTAAAGCCAAGCAGCAGAAGTCAGCGGCAAAAGTAATGATGTCAATTTATTTTACTAGAGAATAAATTGTAGCTCTTATTCCTTTGAAAACTGGGCTGACGGTAACTGCTAAATGGTATACTGAAATCTACTTACCACATGTTTTCGAAAACTTGTTGGGGAAATCAGAAAAAATATGAACTGCGCCGTAACTTTTTGCATCACGATAACGCGGCTGCTCCGGCTAACACTGCTGGAAAAACGAACAACTTCATTGCGCTCTCAGGGAGAGAAGAACTTCGTCCAGCATCAAGTTCCCCAGACCTAGCGCCGTATGATTTCTGGTTGTTTCCAAAAATAAAAAACTTGAGAGGAAAGGTTTTCGGCAATAATGAGGAGACAATCAATGCGGTAGTTAATGACGAAATTGCAAACCTAAAAAGACAGATTTTGAGGACTGTTTTTCGAAGTGGATCCATCTGCTTCATCATCGATCGGCTTCTATCACCCTCTATTCCACTTCTTTAGGCTTCTACTACTATAGCAACTGATATCGTCCATCAGTCCAAAGTACAGATTTTCTTTCATAACTTCTCTGCACAGTTCAGCATCCTAAATTTAACCCTTCGTTGGGTTATTGAGTCTGGCCAGACCTTTTTCGATTTTAATAGCAATTTAAACATATTTCTAATTGAACGAGCTACTAGAAATTTCTTGTAGCTTCCTAAAATTTTATTACCTAACGAACTAATTCTAAAGAATATTAGTCCTTTCTAGAAAATTTTGATTTAACTTAACTTTTATGTGCTGGAAAATTTCAGTCACTCTTGTTTTTCACACTTAAAATAGTCAGTGATTGGGAACTAAATAAATTTTATTCAACACTAAATCCATATAACTCAAGTTAAATAATAATGAAGAAAAAAGAAAAACTTCTCAACGCTTTTTATCTATTTTAAGATTCTTGAAAGCTTCATTCATTCATTGCGCTTATGGTTGAAATTATTGTTATCATATCAACACAGTATCAGCTTAGGACAACAATAAAACAAAAACAACAATTGGCAATACGTAGTAACATTCAAGTACTTTATACTTACTAAGCTTAAAATGTTCATTGTTCAAAATTTGTAAAATCCATAAAGAAATTGTTAGAACCACAAAATACAACAACAACAACAACAACAGTCACAGAACTTGGTATATGTATGTATGAAATCATGCTCTCTACCTCATTGTCCGACGAGACTGAAAGGAGAAATATAGCCAAGAAACAGAAACGTAGTCAGAACTTAACCAAGAGGATCTTTATAAATGAGACATCAGATATCTCTCAACCATATTTAGAGGGCTCAGAAACTCATCAACCCTCCCCCCCCCCCCCCCCCCCACTTCATTTATGTACGCTTGAGACTCTAACAAATATTTGTAACATTTTGAAAGGGGGGGAGAGGGAACGGTGTTGGGTTTGGTTTAGGGAAATGTTGAAAAGCGGATTTAATTGTACAACAATAACCGAAATATACAGCGCGGATATGACATGAATACCATGAACAATAATAATACAAGCAGTAGAAGATTTTTGCTGTCATTGTTTAGTGGCATTGTTGAAATTTATGCTTGGCATTGTTTTGGCTTATTTATAAATTCTCTGCAGCATACAGAGTAGAGAAGATGAGCAAAGTGGAAATGAGGTTTTTAAGTTTCAAATTATTAAATATGCAGTTAAATTGTTGAAGAAATTTTAAAATTAATATAAAATATTAGTGAAGTGTCTAACGAAAAGTCTTAATGCATAACGGAGTAGCAATTCAAATTTAAATCGACAAAGAGGCCTTAAGTTTATTATTAAAAAGAGCTACTTGCTGATGTTGGAAAAATATGAAAAATTCTTCAGAAAAATCGAAGCTTCTTAAAACAAAAACCAGTTCTCCAAAATGTTGTCCACTAGGAACTAAGTAGAACTAAGGTGTTGAAAAATGGCAATGTCTCACAGCCACTGACGAATCTTGGGTGCAGTTCCTATCAAAAAAATCTATTGTATTGTATTAGAGAGGTTTATGTTGTTTTATCGCGACCTGTAAGATCAATTGTACGCCCCTCTTCTCTATCTAGTCTAATTTGCCTAGAGTACCTCATCCAGCCCAGTTTCCCTCAAGAATTTGAGTATTGCGCCCGGATCTACGGATGCTAGTTCTGTGCTGGGCACTTCGTACATACCCAGATATTTCATTCTTCTGTGGATCAGTGCTCCACACTGAGCTAAAATATGTACTGATGATTCATCTTACTCATTATAAAACCTAAAATAGGGGTTGACCCTATTTTGCAAAGGTGTTCTCAGAGCCCGCAGTGCCCAATCAGAATACCAGTTAATATGCGCAAACTGTTATTGTTGAGACCAATGTAGAGTGCTTATCTGCTCTTATTATAGTTACCTAGGAGGGCGTTGGATGGCCTCAGCCGTGGAAGATTGGTAAAGAGTTCTTGTCTCTTGTTGCTCTCTTCCTACCTGAGTAATTCCCGGATAACGCTCTCTCCCTTACCAAAGAAGTGTTCAGGCCCCACGAAAGATCGTTGCCCGCTTTCTAGCAAGCCTGTCTGCATGTTCATTACCCTCTATTTCTACGTGTCCATATCCAACATAGAGCAAACTTTATTGTCCTTGCCCAGTTGATCGAGCTTGCTCAAACAGTCCCACACTAGTTTAGAGGTGATCTCAAAGACGCAAAATGCTCGAATGGCTGCCTGGCTGTCCGATATGATAGCGATCTCTTGCCGTTTCAGGTTGAATTGCACACATATATTGATTGCGTGAATTTCAGCTAGAAAAATGCTAAGATGTTTTCCCCTAATCGGTTCGGAGTGTTTGATTCTTGACCCAGTTCCATCAACGATTCGTGACCCATCTTTATACCACTTAATCGTGTGTTCTTTGAGTGCGTAGTTTTATTCTACACCCTCCCATTCGCTCTTACTACTAAGTTTTGGAACAAAGTGTTTCTCAAAACTATACTGTTTGTCCATTCTGTCTTGAGGCAGTCCAAAAGATAGTTGCCGTTCGACGGGTTATCTCCGTTTTCAAGCCCTATAGATCTCCCCGTAAACCTTTTATCTCTTGTTGCTGCCTTGGAGGCACCCTCTATCACGAGGTGTATTGGAGAGAACTCCCCCGCCTCCCCCCTTTCTTGGTTTCGCTAGCGTTCACAACTAATATCGTCTATATGATAATCGTATAGTGAGTTAGTCAAAAAACTATCAGAACTTTGTGCTAATCCGCAAAATTACCGTAATAATGGTAGGAGGGCCCTAGAGCAGTGTGGGGCAATTTTGATTTACCTATTCACATGTGAATATATTCACATTCACTGCCGACGCAATGTTGTCACACGTATGTGTTCGTATGCTACTTCGTGCAGCATACGAACTATTGATGAACAATGGTATTCGGCCGAAGTGTGAGAGAGATTTCGTCAACGCAAAAATGAGAGGAATTTTTCAATAGCTTTGACAAGATGATGACCCACAGGTAATATTGTTGTCTTGCTCTTACAAAAATACTTCTAATTACACTTCCAATAAGAAAAAGCAAGATAACAATTCATTTACAGAGTACTGTCGCTCTCTCACATACACGCATAAGTATACATGTTAATGTATTGGTTTGTCCGACATTGCCCTAGAGCGATAGGCAGGTTGAAAACTAAACGTTTTCTTTATGTACTTGTCACGTACATAGTTGCGGAACCAGGTATTCTATCCACCTGTGACCCTACAGAATAAGTTTTTATGGACCAAACAATGGAGCAGTTTTCTAACACCAGGGGTAACACTCAAAAACACAACAAACAAAAAAGAGAGAGGGTGTACCTCTGAATACGGTATCTGGTACGGCTGTTAATTCCCATTTTTTTTTTTAAATATGACTTTGGAAAAATTGGTAATTTATCTCGGGAGAATCCATCCTGTGGAGATCAGCAAACTATGGACACTCTACAATTTTAAATGAGATAAAGCGGAGGGTTCAAAATGGCATCAAATCTGACTTAAATGTGGCCACGGATTATATGATCTCAAATTTAGATTTTATTACTAGAATTCCCACTCCATTTCCAACCAGGGAAGACTGAGAGTCGGATTCGATAATAGGTAATGCTGGTATTACCATCTCTACCGATGGATCAAAGATGGAGAATGGAACTGGAGCTGGTCTCTACTCCGAAGACCTGCAGCTAAGACGGTCGTTTCGTCTTTCTGACAGCTGCAGCGTTTTTCAGGCAGAGATTGTTGCCATTGAGAAAGTAGCTTGGACTTACATAAATGACGGTGAAATTTCACGGTCTCTATGGCCAAAGTTGGAGAGGAAGAAGACAAAAAATCTGCGCGGTTCGTCTGCTCACAAGAGTCTTAACTTGACATTGTGCTATTGCATCAATGCTCCAACGGAGGCATATTCTCAACGTGCGGACTGTGCAGAAGCTTTCATTATGAAGAAAAGACAAGAATCGAGTTTTCACTTTCTATATCAATGTCCAAGGCTGCAGATGAGTAGAATCCAATGATTGGGGTTGCGCTTTTTCAATAGTCTAACGGAGATAACGAAAGTGGAACTATCGGATCTCCTTACCTTCATCCGGAGAACCAAATGGTTCAATAGAGACATTACCTGGACCGCTAACTGAAAACGTGGTTAGAGGCGTGGCTCCTCCTGGCAATTAAATGAGGGAAATCACAAAGGACAATGAAATCTCCAAGTGAAAGTATATATATATTCGCACACGCCTTCCAACCCTAACACATCACGGGCAGATATTTTTGATGAGGATCGTGAAATAAGGTACAAAGGGAGTATCATAAAATTTATGGGGTCAAGAAAATAAATTTTGATATTTTTTCCCCTAAAATCCCCAGCTAGCAGACGTTTTTCTCTTAATTTTTCGGTTCTATCATATGAGAATGAGGTACAAAAGTGGTATTGGTAATATTGATAACTTCAAAAATGTTGCCAATTCAATGAAATTCAGGCTTTTGAACCGAACCTGAATACACATCTGTTTTTTTGCTTGAATCCGAACCCGAAATTTCGCTGGTTTGAGGCTCTGGTGAAATAACCCGAGTGAAAAATTAAGTCGGCCACCGTAAATCTAACGTCGGACAGATGTCGGATTCAAGTCGGCCACCGCATATCGGCCAACGTATATCGAAAGGAGATGGCAGACTTAATTTTTCATTTGGGAAATGTCACGGCTGGATGTGCTTCGGAGTCTACAACAACTGGTAATCAAAGCGCAAATACAAAACTAATTACAATCGCTGAATGGCAAAGTCGCTGGAATTACGGAGAGAAGGGGAAATGGACATATAGACTTATTCCAAATCTGACAAACTGGCTGAACAGAACACATGACGAGGTGAACTTTTATCTGACACAGATGTTCAGCGGATACGGTTGTTTCAAGGGGTATCTGCATAGGTTCGGCCATGAAAATGACCCTGCATGCGATCACTGCGGACCAGATTGCATAGAAGATGCAGAACATGTGTTTTTTGAATGTAGTCGTTTCACAAATTTGAGAATCGCGCTTAACATTGCTGTTGGAGACACAATTACACCAGATAATCTAGTAAGCTATATGCTCAAGTCCCAGGAAATATGGAATGCTGTAAACAAAATGGCCACATTGGTCATGGTAGAACTTAGAAGAAGCGAGCAGATGAGACACAGATGAAAGAATATCCCCCCGCGAAGTAATACTTAACGGTCGTCCCGCGGGGTGGAGTAAACGAGATGAAGGTGGTTTTAGTCGGTCCGTCCGACATAACCGGACAAGAACAGGAGTTCTGCGGTACCTAATGTAAGGTTTCCACCTTCCAACGCACAAAAAAAAAAAAAAAACGGCTGGATGTGCTACGGTAGTCCTTACGACAAAGGCTTTACTGTTATCTGCCCTTTACCCTAGACCCCTCAAGTAGAATTGCGCCAAATTAAGCAGCTCATAAAAACTTCAGTTAGGTGGCAATCATCTCCAAGACTTTGACAAAAATTTAAATCTTTGCAATAGTTTGAGAAATAAGTAAAATGAACAAAATTCAAATTTAGCTCTAACTACTCGTAATTTCAACTCGTAAATGCATTAATAATAATGGCAAATTATTCATTAAAAACCAAAGGTATTAAATCATCTACAAATTGCACAACAACAACTATAAATTTAAATCACTTTACACTCACTCACTCACTATACATTTGGGACAAGCAGCAGCAATCTGGAAACTTTAGTGATATATGTCACATCAACATGATTGAAGCCTGCCTGTCTTGGTCAATTTATGTTACTGTTGTTGTTGTTGTTCGTACTGTTGCTACTCTGAGTATTGAAACTGCAGCTGTTGTTGTTGTTGTTGTTTTATGCTTGCCATTTAGTTCAGTGGTGCAAATACAAAATCTGATTTCATTTCAACTTGATATTGTAGTTGTAACCAATGTTGTTGACAGCAAAATGTCCTCATATTTTTATTTGTTCTGTATGTACAAATGTAGAAATGTTTTTGTCTCATTCGATAGACTTAAAAGCTTTAAGGCAAATTAAGGTTATGAGGTTTACTCTTTACTAAAAAAAAAAAAATTGATATATGCATTCAATAAATATTTAACAGAGAAATAAATACGTGCAAGTATAGTTGAGAGGCTGAGAGGAAAAGAGGTGTAACTTCTACGTTCAGCAAAAAATGGAATAATTTTACTTAAGAGCAAAAGCAGAACGAAATATGTTCAGAGCAAAAGTGAAACGAAATATGTTCAGAGCAAAAACGGAATAAAAAACTATGCTGTTCTTGCTCTGAAAGAATCGTTATCCCATTTTTGTTCTTACTTTTATGACGTTTCATTTTCACTCTAAACCGTATTACTTATGCCATTCTTGCACTGACACTCTAAATTATTTCACTTTTGCTCTTATATAAATTTTAGCCCGCTTTTCCTCTCAGCCTGTCAGTTATGGAATATGACAAGGCACAGGGGTTGGAACTTTTTTATCCCATCCTTTTCTCTCCCCTCCGTACTTTGAATTTTATAAATTTTTTACTAAATTTTGCTCCGGGGTCTCTTCGAAATTTTTTATAATAAAATGGAAACCAAAAATGGGTTCTTTAATCTAAAATTCCCAGGTGAAAAAAATTTCAATAAAATTGATCAGTCCATAGATGGCACCCCAGTGCAATGAAAATTCACCGTTTTCATGTATTTTCTCTGGAGTCACCCCTTGAAATATTTTTTAAATCAAACTTAATGGCGCTCCAGCACAAGAAATAATTAAGCCTTTCCCTAACTTTTAAAGTCTATTCCGGAGCCCCCTTTGGAATATTTCCAAAATCAATAGGGTGATTGTATTGTATTGTATTGTATTATAGAGGTTTCTGCCGTTGTACCGCGACCTATAAGATCTATTGTACATCCCTCTTTTCTTTCTAGTCTAATCTGCCTAGAGTACCTCATCCAGTCCAGTCTCCCTCAAGAATTTGAGTATTGCGCCCGGATCTATGGATGCCAGTTCGGTACTGGGCACTTGGTGCATGCCCAGACATTTCCTTCTTTTGTGGATCAGTGCTCCACATTGAGCTAAAATATGTTCTGATGATTCGTCTTCCTCATTACAAAACCTACAAATTGAGCTTTGCTCAACCCCTATCTTACAAAGGTGTTCTCTGAGCCCGCAATGCCCAGTCAGAATACCAGCTAATATGCGCAAACTGTTTTTGTTGAGACCAATGCAGAATGCGTATCTACTCTTATTATAATTACCTAAAATCGCTTTGGATTGCCTCAGTCCCGTCAGATTGGTAAAGAGTTCTTGCCTCTTGTTCCTCTCTTCTTGCCTGAGTAATTCCCTGATTACGCTATCTCCTATTCCACAGAAGGGTTCAGGTCCCACGAAAGTGGTTGCTGCCCCCTTTCTTGCAAGCTCGTCTGCCTGCTCATTACCCTCAATTCCTGCGTGGCCAGGGACCCAACATAGAGCGACTTTGTTGTCATTGCCCAGTTGATTGAGCTTGCTCAAACAGTCCCACACCAACTTAGAGGTGATCTCAAAGGAGCATAATGCTCGAATGGCTGCTTGGCTGTCCGACATGATAGCGATATCTTGCCGTTTGTACTGTCTATCCAGGTTGAATTGCACACATGTGCTAATTGCATGAATTTCAGCTTGGAAGATGCTAGGATACTTCCCCATCGGCTCAGAGTGTTTGATTCTTGGCCCAAATACTCCTGCCCCAGTTCCATCCTCGGTACGTGACCCATCTGTATACCACTTAATCGTGTGTTCTTTGAGTGTGTAGTTATACTCTACACCCTCCCATTCGTTCTTGCTACTAAGTTTTGCAACGAAGTGTTTCTCAAAACTATACTGTTTGTCCATTCTGTCCTGGGGACAGTCCAAGAGATAGTTGTCTTTCGCCGGGTTATCTCGGTCTCCAAGCCCTATAGATCTCCTCGTCAACCTTTTATTTCTTGTTCCTCTTACGATTGCTGCCTTGGAGGCATTCTCTATCACGAGGTGTAATGGAGTGAGCTCCAATAGTACCTCTAGTGCAGCAGTCGGACATGTTCTCATTGCTCCTGTTATACAGATACATGCCAACCTTTGAACTTTCCCCAATTTAGCTTTTGCTGTTTTTAGTTGAGTTCTCCTTGCCCACGCTAATGCTCCATATGTAATGATTGGCCTTACCATCATTGTGTACATCCAGCGCAGTATACTTGGTTTACATCCCCAAGTTTTCCCTGCTAGCCTTCTGCATACCATTAGAGCGCGAGTGGCTTTACTTGTCACTGTTTCAACATGCGCTTTCCATGTGAGTTTACTATCTAATACTAAGCCCAGATACTTTACCTCTTGCTTTTGTTCAATAATCTCCCCAGCTAGTGATATCGGTTTCCAGCGCGGGAGCGATCTTTTCCTGGTAAATGGAACTATAGTGGTCTTTGCAGGGTTAATATTTAGCCCTACCGACCTGCACCATCTCCTAGTAATACCTAGCCCTCTTTGTATAATGTCACAGAGAGTTTCTTCAAATTTCCCTCTGGCTACGAGGACTATATCGTCCGCATACCCTTGACAGTCTATGCCTGCCTCTGAGAGTTTCATTAAAAGTTCATCTACTACCAGGCTCCACATTAGAGGTGATAATACTCCTCCCTGTGGACATCCTCTGGTTGTGCTGACTGATATGGTACCTAGCTCTGTTTCCATCTCAGCTGTTCTAGAGGAGAGCATTTCTGACATCCATCTAGATGTTGTGTTATCTACTCCTCTTCGCCTTAGAGAGTTATTGACAGCCTCGTGCGAGGTGTTGTCGAAAGCTCCTTCTACATCCAGGAAAGCACATACTGCTACTTCTTTCACATCTAGTGCCCCTTGAATCTTCCCCACTAAGTCATAGGGTGATTCTCTATGTCTAGTATAATTGCACGATAGCACGAAATGCAAAAATATTATACTAAATTATATTACGATTCGAGAGCGCACATTAACGTAGAATTGCAATATACAGTGTGGCCAACTCAACGATTAATTTTCAGTGGAATTAACACATGGCATTTGCCTCGTACTAATGCGTTTCAGGGTTAAAGCTTTGAATGAATATGAAAACTTATTTTTGATCAGTGATGATTTGGTAACGGCACTTTGCAAAAAGAGCTTTAAGCTGTTTAATACGAGAAAGTTTAACGTGGCCTCTTTATGATTTCATTGCAAAATTGAAAAAGCTTTTTGAAGCACTAATACATATGCATGTTGTCAATGGTGTAGAATGGCCGTCACTGTTTTAGATACCTCACATTTGAATGCTAAAGCTTTAGTTTATATTTTTTGAGGCAAACGAAAAAAATTAATAATAAATAAATTCTGCATATTGTTTTTCTCTTTCTTTTTTTTTTACATATTTTTCATACTAGCTCCCTACAATATTTTTATATTTGCAGTAATGTTTCCTTTCCTTGTTGTGGTTGTTTTTTGTTTTTAATAAACCGCTTTTCCAGCTTTCAGTTTAGCGAAGAGGGTGGTTATTTCGTTGCTTTTTTTTTTAGCTTTAATAGCTGTGACCGCATTTTGATATGGTGTTAAATTTGCATAAGCTTTTCATTTGCGTTACTTTTGCTGTTGCTCGCAATCTGGCAACTATGTACTATATGCACATGTACTATTTAGTTACTTTGAAAATTTTCTCGTATATTTGCCTTTGGGGAAATTTTTGTTCGTTTCGTTTTTTTTTTTTTTTTGTTTTTTTTTGGGTAGCATTGCCGCTTTGCGACATTTGCAAAACGTAAGCAAAATTAATTCACTGCCAAAACGTTCAAACCACGCTGTTGTATGTACTTCAGATAAAGACTATTAAACAGAAAAAGGAAATAAAAGGAACACGTTTAAAATTATAACATTTTTTGTTTTGTTGTACTTGAAGTGTGGTTATTTACATATATATAAAAGCAGCACATATTTTCACTAGTGTATTATTATAAATCTCACAAGGTCAATTAAAGTTCAACAGTCATTAAGTTTTTTAATATTAAAAATTAATTTCTTTTTAAATACACTAAACACTTTTTCTTTTTGTGTAGTGCTTTTGATTAGCCAGGGGTTATTTGAGAAGCCTTTAAGGAGGCATGAAGGGGAAGGATGTAGATACTATTGACGTAAGGTATTTAATTTATTGGGATTTGTGATGCAGATTAATAAGCGAATACTTGGTACTTGGTTTTAGCTTTCTAACAGATTTTTGTGCTTGCAAGCGAAAAGCTTGAAATTTTCTCAAGTGTTTCCTTTATAATCTAAATGATTTTCATAAATCATAGATTCTAAAAACTTTTGAGCTTCACATATGAAATGCATTGAAAGCTTGAGGATTACTTCACTCTAACCCCTTCTGATTTAGATTTACAGCTAAAATGTTTACAATTTTATAAGCAAGCTTTAGAATTTTTTACTCCTAAGCATAGCCTGCCCATTTTCCTAAAAACTCAAAGATAGCATTAAAACCTGATTAATAATTATAAACGTTTTAATTCATGACCATCGACTTGAG
The DNA here is from genome assembly GCA_963691655.1 of Toxonevra muliebris. Lineage (NCBI taxonomy): Eukaryota > Metazoa > Arthropoda > Insecta > Diptera > Pallopteridae > Toxonevra > Toxonevra muliebris. Next base: position 78,529,231 of record OY829328.1, on the reverse strand, counting down.
CATTGGCATCACTACTTTAAAGCTCCAAAGCTTTTCTCTTAGGAGTATTTAAATGCAATTAGTGAGCATAAAAGCTTCTCACTCTCACGCATACGAATCACTTTCAGTACTTTAAAGCTCAAAGCTTATCAATAGCAGGGTGCAGGCCAGTGATGGTAAAGTACGTAGAATTGTACTTTTTCCCGACTGTTTCAAACTACAATGTACATTAATTGCAACTAACAAATTTTAGATACAATTAGCACATTGGACAAAAAATTTAAAAAATAAATAACAAAATATAAATATATTTTTAATAAAATTTAACCCTTCCCTGCCCAACAAGGCAAATTTTGCTTAAAAAAATACTAAAGAATAGCATTCTTCTTCTTTTTGAACAACTTTTGTTCTATGACTTTTTCAATTTCTTAATTACAAGTGCTAAAATCTGAAATTAACTAGTGGGCAATATATGGCTTTGACCAATGAGCTATTTGCGCCAATGCACATTTTTTGATTTAAAAATTATTTTTATATTATGTTTTTCTTTATGTATAAACAGCAATTACTAAGTTGTGAGCTTTGAAACAAATTTTTTCTGAAAAATTTCGAAAAATCGGAATTTATGATCAAAATTTCAAAAAATTTACAACCAATGTAGAGGCTTTAGATTAATGTAGCCAAACGTACTGATTTGATCAGGATATGTCCCGATTTTTTTTTTAAATACCGATTTTTTGAAATTTCGAAATCAGTATGTAAATGTACTGATTTTTTCAAATTAATATCTTAAGAATTTTTGTGCTTAACCTTAATGGTCTTAAAATCGTTCTTGCAGACAGTCTTGTTTCTTATTCTTATTGTTCACAATATAAAATACATAAGAGTTGCTACTATCGAGAGAAGAAAAGCAATATTTTCTTGAAGAAAAGTCGGTTAACGTAAGTTTTTACTGGAGCTCTCACAATTCTCTTAGTATGGAAACTGATACTTAATCAACATTGTCTCCTAACGAAGAAAATGTAAAAAGAACACACAAAATCGGAGAAAAAATTTCAGAACGTTTATATCACTATATTACATTGTAATTGCTAGGTAATAAAAGCATTAAAACTGTACTGATTTGCACTGATTTTGCACTGCTTTCCAACGTCTGATTTCGCGGTTCAAAAATCTGGCTACCCTACTTTAGATGCATATTATTAGGTTAAAAAAAATTGTTTTGCTCTTGTGTTCATCTAAATGAGTAAAAACTTATACAAATTACAAAAAATTAAAAAAATTTTTCTTTTTTTTTTTGAAATTTAGGTTTAACATTTTTTGTCCATTAACAAGATCTTACCTAAAATGTGACACTTGTACCTTATGTACCTTGTTGTTTGAAAAAGTCAGAAAAAGGTACAATTGTATCAAATTTTCCATCACTGCGCGTCAGTACTTTGAAACTAAAAGCTTTTCCTTCACGAGTATAGGAATCAGCATCACTACTCTAAAGATCAAAGCTTTACACTTGCGAACTTTCAAATATAATAACTAAGTATTGAAAGCTTTTCATTCTTTAGCATACAAATCAGCATCAGTGCTTTGAAACTTAAAACAAACTTTCAAATATACATCACTGGCTTAAAGCTTAAAGCTTTTCAGCCTCAAGCACACAACTTTAATTTTTTAGAATAACAGCTTCTGCTTTTAGCAAAGAATTTGATATCAGTGCTCGAAAGCTCACTCAGGGGTATAGCAACAAAATCACAACATTAAAGCTCAAAGCTATTCACTTAAATGTTATTAGTGAGTTCAAAAAAGTTTTTTGCTTCAATCACTTATCAAACTATCAAAGTTTTTTGAAATTTTCAAACCAAAAAAAAAAAAAATTTAACTTCACTCGCTTGAGTGCACATTATTCAATTTCTCATTTCAACTCGTTTTGGTATTTACTTACAATTTCTTCTTTATAGATAACCTACAAATTTTTCTGACACTTCCTACACAGCATATAGAATTTTTTTGACATTAATTCAACTTGTCAATGCGTTAAGTTGCCCATTTCATCCATCATCAAAAAAAGAATATTTCATGGCATGTAGTTCCACATGGAGAAATAGACAAGACAGAAACTGAAACTCAAAACACGTTAACAGTGTCCGATTGCAAATGATTCTCTGCTTCTTCTTGTTTTTTTTTTTGGCAACTAAAAACGTGCATTGAATTTCAATAGTTGAGTGAAATGAAGGTAAAAAGTTTTTCTTCGTCATTTTCAGGCTTCCGATGAATGGTGGCGCTGGCAAATTGCATTTTTTGAACAGTTTGAGTTGGTTCAAACTTCTATAGTATAAAATAAATTGGTAACAAAAATAAAACTAAAATCATGCTGCATATGAAAATATGTTAATACGAAAAAAGTTTAAAAAAGTTTTGCAATTTTTATAAAACATACGAAATAAAATTGCTATGGGTTTGAAGGTGTAAAGAATGTTTTAAATTAAAAATGAAAGCTTTGAACTTTAGCTTTAAGAATATATTTTCAGTAATTTTAAAGCATACACTCTTTTTTCTATTGGGATTTTTAAGAAAAGTGCTCTTTAGTTACATATACAGTATGTAGGGGAGTGTCGTCGAGGTTGGAGCATATTTTGACTTTTGCACATAACTTCCATGGAACGCCGAATTTTTTTTGGATATCATTGAAAAGATCTCATAAATTGCAATGTTTTTGCTGAACATTAAAATATAATTGGATTAATGGTTCAGGAGTTATAGACATTTACAATGAGCAAAAATTGTAGTCAGTGCCGGAGCGCTGTTAAAATCAATAAGAAACGAAAGAATATAATTGAAAATAACATAAAAATCAAGGAAAAAGGAAAAATTACACATGAAAACCTAGAAAAGAGACCTGAAAACAAAATAAAAATCCTTCTGTGTGAATTTTAATGAAAATTAGGTTTTTTTATACACATACGATAAGATAAAATGACACGAAAAACACGCACGATGTGTATTTCCAAAGTCAAAACGCATCCTTACAACAAAATTTTCGGTGTTCCGACCCTGATTACAAGTATTGCTCTGACCCTGGCAACACGTCATTTAGTTTCACATCACTTACAGCATATTCGCGTGACGCAAACCTCAAGAAAAGCTACATATTTCCATTTCGTAAACCTTATCGAACAATTTAAACTAATTGACTTTGAAGTTTGGATGTTATTTTTTCAATTAATCCACTTTTTCTGGCACTACTAAAAAGTTTTTTTACTCTTCTTTTAGCACTCGGTCACTTTTCTTCTTTTAATACTTATATAAACGTCACGCTCTCAACTCGAAATAGCATGAAAATTTTGCTTTCGTCATGACAAACAAGCAATACTGTATATTAACTTAACGGACGCCAGTGAGATATAACGGAGACAACGATACTGTCCCGGCCCTGACAGCGACCCGACCATGACGACACTCCCCTATGCATCTTATCGATAGAATTCTTTGACAAGTTTTAAAAGAAAAGTTTTTTTTATTATGTATTTTCTACAACTGAAAAAGTGATATAATCAAAAGCGCACTAAAGTGCAGTTTTTACTTTTAACACAATAAAAACTTTTTAATAGAGAATAAGAAAAATTAATGTCAACAAAAACCATAGAATTCTTTAAGCGAATATTCACTGTAACATTTTTTTGTAGTACTTTTATTTTTAAATTCGAAAGAAAACAGAAAGTCTAAAAATGTTAAATCGCTTTAAACTTTACACTTTAAGGGTCGAATGATGTCTTGTTTTCGTTAAACTACTTGATTTCAGAACTTTTCTTTGGAAAAAATTTTCTTAAAATTCGACTGGTTTATATCTCTATATCAGTAGGAGGAGAGGTTTATATCTAAAAACCCTTGTTGGGTCCGCCAGTGACCTCTATAAAGCCATTCTTGTTTACTTTTTTGGATGGTACAAATCGAACCTCGGTTTCCTTTCCATTCAAGGCACGGTTATTGAATATATATTGTGAAGAAGTCAAGTACTTGGGCATTATACTTAGCAAAAGACTTAACTGGGATACCCACTAAAATAATTCAAGTCATAAACGCCACTAGGCTTTAGATATTACTCCTAAGATGATTCACTGGCTTTACAATATAAAATAGTCTTTGTTGCTTTTATACGAGTGTTACTACTTCAGTTTTGAGATATGGCAACACCAGTATAGATATGTCAAATCTGATGTCATCATCGGAAATTTTGACGTTTTTAATGGTAAAAGAACTTAGAACGTTTTGTCATACGAGCGCTATTCGTGTTGTTTACTGTGACTTGAAAAATTCATCTCGGCCAAAAAATAGATTTAAAACGTGAACATTTTCGTGCGATGATTTTTGATGTGGATTAACTTAACAACAGTCAGCCAATCAATTCTCTTTAACTTTTGGTGATGAACCACCATCCTGAACCACCGTGTTTCGCTGGTTTTCGGAATTCAATCGTGGTCGTAGTTCGCTCCAGGACGAATTTCGTGAAGGTCGTCCAAAATCGGTTGTTGTGCCAGAAAACATCGATGCTTTGCGTGAACTTTTATTGCAAGATAAGCATGTGACTTATCGTGATATTGAGGCATGCTTGGGCATTAGTTCCACTCGCATACATTCAATATTGCCAAAAACAACAGGTGACGAATCATGAATATATGCATATGAGCCCGAAATTAAACAACAATCGACTGTATGGGTCTTCCAAAGTGAGCCAAATCCAGCAAAAGTTGTACGCGCACGAAGCACTTCGAAGCAAATGGTCGCCTGTTTTTACGGAAAAACTGGTCATGTGGCCTCCGTGCCATTAGAGCAACGTAGAACAGTCAATTCTGAATGGTACACCACCATTTGTTTGCTCGAAGTGTTCGGAGAAATAAGGAAAACCAGCCGTCAAAGACGAATCATTCTCCACCACGACAATGCGAGCTCTCATACATCAGCTCAAACGAGAGCCTTTTTGACCGCCGTACAGTCCTGATTTGGCACCCAATGACTTCTTTTTATTCCCTCACATCAAAAATAAATTACGAGGTCAACGTTTTTCGTCGCCTGAAGAAGCGGTTGATCCGTTCAAAACACATGTTTTAGAGTTATCCCATTCGGAATGCGACAAATACTTCGAAAATTGGTTCAAACGCATGCAAAAGTGTATTGAACTTCATGGAGAATATTTTGAAAAACAATAAAGCCATTTTCAATGATAAATTGTTTTGTTTTTACTTGTTCTATCTTAAAACTTAAGTAGCAACCCAGACCAAACTTCAGTCAAGGGGGTTAGCTCATATTCAGATAAAGGGTGTTTTTTTTTTAGAAGTGTGGTTTTCAATCTGGCAATACTTTTTTCGGAGTTGGTCTTTTTGATCAGTTTGGTTTGCCATTTCATAATGAATAGACTTACTCCTGAGCAACGTTTGCAAATCGTGCAAATTTATTACCAAAATAATGGTTCGGTTCGCGCGACGTATCGCGCGCTGCGTCCAATATTCGGTCGACTTATTCGCCTTGCAGAGTCGGTAATTCGAGCAACCATGGATCGGTTTCGCACCACGTTTACTCTAGTGAATAATGCGCATCCTCAGAGACGTCGTACAGTGTGCACCCAAGACGTTATTGCTGCTGTGGAGCAGAGTATCGAAGAAGACCCGAATGAGTCTATCCGCCATCGCGTGCAACAATTGGAACTGTGCTCATCCACTTTATGGAAGATTTTGCGGAAGGATCTTGGTTTGCAGGCTTACAAAATCCAACTCGTGTAAGAATTGAAGTCGAACAACCATCAAGCGCGTCGCACTTTCGGTGAAAGGGCCCAACACGAGATAGTCACCGATCCTGATTTTCACAAGAAAATTTTGTTCAGCGACGAAGCTCATTTTTGGTTGAATGGCTACGTTAATAAGCAAAATTGTCGCATTTGGAGTGATGATAATACACAAGCCATTGTTGAGGCGCCGTTACATCCTCAACAAGTCACTGTTTGGTTTAGTCTATGGGCAGAGGGAATCATTGGTCCATACATCTTCAAAGATGAAGCCGGCCATAATGTTACAGTCCTCCAATTCGTGCCTGAATTGGAGGATGTTGATGTGGACGACCTTTGGTTCCAACAAGACGGCGCTACATGCCATACAGCCAACGAAACAATCAATTTATTGAAAGAAACTTTTGGTGAGCGCATTATCTCGCGTCATGGGCCTCCAAGATCGTGCGATTTAACACCGCTGGACTATTTTTTGTGGGGTTATGTGAAGTCGCTTGTCTACGCAGATAAGCCCGAGATGATTGACGCCATGGATGAGAATATTCGGCGCGTTATTATTGACATACGGTCCCAATTGCTGCAAATCGGCTGGAATTTATTCGAACCAGCCGCGGCGGCCACTTGCCCGAAATCATTTTTAAAACATAATGGCAAACCCTTAAATTTATAATAAAGCTAAATTCTTGGCCATAACATTAAATTATATGCGTTTTATTTCTTCTTGAAAACCACACTTCTAAAAAAAACACCCTGTAGATTGGTCAGGTTACCAGAGTATACCACTTGAAACCTCCCTCCCCCCCGTGGGAGGTGATAATAAACGGAAAATCTAAAATATTTACAGGGTGACAATTGTTAATTTAAAAAGCAAATTCATTCATCATTGGCTTTGCTTTTAATTTCATTTGAATTTTTGTTATTACATTTTGAAATTTCCATAAAAATGGACAAGGAAAATATTCGTCGTGAAATTATGAAATTTCATTTGGCAAATTATAGTAGCCGTCAAATTGCAAAGGCTTTAAATTTGTCAAGTCGTACGGTAGACCGAGCTATTATTCGATATAATGAAACTGGGGGTTTTGGAGATAGAGACCGGGGAAAATTTTCAACTGGTTTAACAGAAAAAATTCGTAAACGAATCAAGCGAAATCCAAGGCGCTCAATGAAAAAAATCGCTAAGGAAGTGGGAGTAAACCGTGAAACAGTGCGAATCATTGCAAAATCAAAGCTTAATCTTAAGCCGTACAAGCTCCGAAAAGCTCAAGATCTGAAACAAAAAAAGAAACATTTGCGACTGCAAAGATGCAAGGCGTTGCTACGCTCCTCCGTGTTAAAAAATGTTGAAAATATCTTGTTTACAGATGAAAAAATTTTCACGGTTGAACAACATTTCAATGCGCAAAATGACCGAATGTGGCTAACATCATCATCGCAACAAAATAGGACTGTTGGCCGAGTTCAAAAGCCAGCTTCCGTTATGGTATGGGCTGGAGTTTCCGCTAATGCCAGAACCCCTCTAATATTCGTTGAAGAGGGTGTTAAAATTGACCAGGTTATTTATCGGAGCATTTTAAATGAACATGTTCTTTCCTGGGCCCAAGATACATTTGGAAATGAAAACTGGACTTTCCAGCAAGATTCTGCACCTTCCCACATGGCAAAATTAACGCAAACATGGATAAAAGACAATTTTTCTGGATTCATAACATCTCAAGAATGGCCACCATACTCCCCAGACTTGAATCCAATGGACTACTCTATTTGGAGTATTTTAGAGAGTAAGGCTTGTGCATCTCAACACCACAGTCTGGAGTCGCTGACAAATTCATTAGAGAAAGCCTGGACTGAAATTGATCAGGAAGTCCTGCGGCGAACAGTCCTACGATTTCCGGATCGATTGAAGGCATGTGTGCAGGCTAAAGGAGGTTATATTGAATGAGGTGGGGTTCAAATGAATGCTTATATATTCAGCAATGTTAACACTTAATTGTACTTAATGGAAGTACGTCCTTTTGAAAATAACTGCTGAAATATGTGAGTCACTTTACGATTGTCACCCTGTAAAACAAAAAAGTTAAAAGAAATTGGGTAAAATTTGATACTAGGAATAATTAGGGTTATAAAAAAAGTTTAAAACAAATTTTTTTAAGCTAAGTGAAATCTAAGTTTTTGATAAATATAGTGGGCATCAGTAGTGAGTCCAAAGGAGGCAGAGAGAGAGGCGTGGTTTCCGAATTTTTGTCGATTAATATCTCAGCAATTGTCGTTGCTCTTATTTGAAAATGCCAAAGCTTGAAACCTCTCCCTTCCTCCTACAACCTCTGGATCCCCTTCCTTCTAAGTGCTAACCATGCCTAATAATTGTCTACCCTTTCAAATTTCAATAATATTTTAAAGTGATAAAAGTGAATCTGTTTAAGTGGTAAGCAGCGCAAACAATAACGCTCTTCACGTACATGACAGCAATTTAAAATGCTACGCATACCAGAAACCTTAAGAAATTTTCATGCAATCAGTGTCTAGGTACTCTACACTGTAGCTATCTATCTGCACTTCGCGCAGACCTTCGCTCACTTCATTTCATTCTTCCTGATTGCGCCCTTCATTTATTGCATTCATTTTGGTATTTCTGTTGTGTAATTTTTCAACATTCTTTGAAGGGAATATAACGAAGGCACGCACATCTGTGTAGAAGGAGCAGGAGCAAGAGCAGCAACAGCGATAGCAATAGCAACAGCAACAGCAACAACTTTAACATTTATTTATTACACTTTCAATTGTTCAAGAAGAGGAAAAAGAAAAATATACAAACAATTCGCGCATGTACGGTAATGTAACTAAGTATCTGTGTATCTATGAATTACACAAGCTCCAGCATGTACATTCTGTTCAGTGTTAAGCTGTGAATAACTTTTGTAAAGCAACAACAATAGCAACAGCAGCAAGGAGCAGTAAAAGAAGAAGAAACAAACGTCTGAAATATTTTAAATATATACAATTAAATTAAAGAAGCAACAATGTACCTACTATACATAAAGAAGGTCTCATTGCTGTTGTTGTTGTTGTTGTTATTGCTGTTGTTGTTCTTGTGGTTTCAGTGCGTACTATCTACAAGATAGTTATAGTCAATTAAATGGCACGAGTGTTTGTAGTTTCATTGTATATGTAATTCTGTGTACTATAGATTTAAATTTCATGTAAGTGGCATATGTTGCAGGTACGGGGTATATATGTTGCTTGTAGCTATGTAACTCTCTAATAGATAAAAATCTATACATTGTTGTTGTAAGTATAAAATTCGCAATAAAAATATGTTTGTTCTCACTCCTGTCTTTGTAGCTATGTAGCCTAGCATATGTTTTGCTTTGTAAAATAAAGTTTTGGTACTTGTAAAAGTTTTGAACATGTTTTAGATTTCCTGATATATGTTGTTTTTGTTGTTGCTGTTGTTATTTAGAATCTCTTTTGTCCTAAGCATGTGTGCGGTATTGCAGCAGATGTAGGTTTACATGTTTACATTGTTTTTTCCGGCAATTAAATTATGTCCCTATGGAAGATATTATTTAAAGTAAAGCAAATCCATAAAGACTACTTGGATACTTATCGCGCCTCAATGGCAATGACTATGTTGCCAATAATAAATCATAATTCGAGAGAAAGCTTGAGAGTATGGTCAAATACTTCAGCATGAAAGAGCAAAGTAAAAAAAAAAAAGGGAAAATATCATAGTAACCTAGAAACAGGCCTCAGATTCAAGAATCGCCTCAGAACCCGAAAACTCTTCTATTCGAAAATTATTTCAAAAAATTTATCCAAAAAACAAAGTTCAGCTGAATTAAATTCAGCAATAACAAATCTTTAAAATCATCCAAAAATCTCTAATTTAAGTAAATAAGTTATGAAAAAAGATGAAAAAATTCCGCTGAATTGAATTCAGCAATTCAGAAATTTATAAAAAGTCCCTATTTTAAGTAAAACAATTTATCCGGAAAAATAAAAAAACTGCTGAATGGAAAACAGCGTTCAGTAATTTATAACAAGTCGCTCTCCAATCTCTAACTTAAGTAAAAAAAATAGTATTTAATAGAAAAAAAAAAATTCTGCTCATACGGTATTCAGCGCTAAAAAGTCTGTAGAATGCTGTTCAGAAATCTTAAACTTGTGTGAAAAATTATGTGAAAAGTCAGAAAAATTTTGCTGAATTGAATTCAGCGATTAGAAATTTATAAAAAGACATTCGCAAAAACTCTAATTTAAGTAGAAAGAATTGTCTGAGAATGGAAACTTTTGCTGAATTGAATTCAGCAATTGGAAATTTATAAGAAGTCATTCAAAAATCTCTAATTTAGGTAGAACGTATTATATGAGACAAAAAATTTTTTCTGAATTGAATTAATGAAATAAAAAATGTATTAGACTTCTTTCAAAAAATTTAATTATGAAAAATTGATTAATAAAAAAAGTCTGCTAACTCTGTATTCAGCGCTCAAAAATCTGTAAATCGACGTTCAGAAATTTCTAATTTGAGTGAAAGGTTAGAAAAATTCCGCTGAATTGAATTCAACGATTCAGAAATTTATAAAAAACCGTTCATGAATCTCTAATTTAAGTGAAAAAAATTGTCTAAAAAAAAAATCTGCGTAATTGAATTCAGCAATTAGTAATTTATCGAAAGCCGTTTAAAAATCTCTAATTTAAGTAGAAAGAATTATCTGAGACAACAAATTTTTGCTGAACTGAATTCAGGGATCAAAATTATTCAATAAAAAAAACAAAAAAAGTCTGATAACTATTATTCAGCTGCCAAAAATCTCTGAAATTTTGTTCAGAAATCTCTTATTTGAGTGAAAAATTTTATAAAAAGTTAGAAAAATTCCGCTGAATTGAATCCAGCGATTCAGCAATTTATAAAAAATTGGTTCATGAATCTCTAATTTAAGTGGAAAAAATTATCTAAAAAAAAAAAATTTGCTGAATTGAATTCAGCAATTAGAAATTTATAAGAAACCGTTCAAAAATCTCTAATTTAAGTAGAAAGAATTATCTGAGACAAAAAATTTCTTGCTGAACTGAATTCAGGGATCAAAATTATTCAATAAAAAAAACAAAAAAAGTCTGATAACTAGTATTCAGCGGCCAAAAATCTCTGAAATTTTGTTCAGAAATCTCTTATTTGAGTGAAAAATTATATAAAAAGTTGGAAAAATCCCGCTTAATTGAATCCAGCGATTCAGCAATTTATAAAAATATATCGTTCATGAATCTCTAATTTAAATGGAAAAAATTATTTAAAAAAAAAAAATTTGCTGAATTGAATTCAGCAATTAGAAATTTATAAGAAACCGTTCAAAAATCTCTAATTTAAGTAGAAAGAATTATCTGAGACAAAAAATTTCTTGCTGAATTGAATTATTGAACAAAAATCTGTGAGGCTTCATTAAAAAAAATCTTATTATTGAATTCAGCAATTAGAAATTTATAAGAAACCGTTAAAAAATCTCTAATTTATGTAAAAAGAATTATCTGAGACAAAAAATTTCTTGCTGAATTGAATTATTGAACAAAAATCTGTTATTATTTTATTAAGTATTATTAAGTAGGAAAAGTTATTCACTAAAAACAGAGAAAGTCTGCTAACTCTATATTCAGCAGGCAAAAATCTGCAAAATATCGTTCACTAATCTTTTATTTGAGTGAAAAAATTATGCAAAAAGTTAGAAAAATTCCGCTGAATTGAATTCAGCGATTCAGAAATTATTCAAAAATCTCTAATTTAAGTGGAAAGAATTGTCTGAGAAAGGTAATTTTTGCTGAATTGAATTTAGTGATAAAAAAATCTGTGAGACTTCGTTCAATTCGTTCTAATTAAGAAAAGATTATTCAATTCAAAAAGAAAAAAATCTGTTAACTCGGTATTCAGCGACCAAAAATCTGTAAAACTTCGTTGAGAAATCTCGAATTTGAGCGAAAAATTATGTAAAAAGTGGGAAAAATTCTATTGAATTGAATTCTGCAATCAGAAATTTATAAAAAAGCATTCATAAATCTCTAATTCAAGAGAAAAAAATTATGTGAAAAAGAAAATTTAAAGAAACATTAAAAAATTGTTGCCATGGCACGAGGCAAAAAAAATGCAACATTTTGTTAAGAAAAGAAAACGTTATAAGCAATTTTGCTTATGACTCTATTATGAAACAAATTAATGTATGTTTACACCTTCAAAAAATTACAAATATTTTTATTTTTATATACTTTTAATTAATACCCTCAAAAAAGTGAAATTTCTTCTATATTTTTGTTCTAATTAAAAAGAAATAAAATTTGTGTGTATGTATGATGCTTTTTTTGCAATTTTATTCATTTTGTTCCCGAAAAAAAAAAAATTTACATTCACTAAAACAAAATCAGGTTTAAGTCCCATTTTACACGATTTTCTTGAAATTGGTGGGTGGTGCGATTTTTGTGACTACCAGTGTATATCCTCAAAAGTATTCCATTCTTTTACGTATTTGCATTTATGTGCGGCATCATAATAATTTAAGAACTCATTAAAAATATTTAAAAAAAAAAAAAGTATCTCCTCGTAAGAGTAATGTAAAAATTAGCATTTCATTAAATAACTAAGTAATTTCGACAGCAACAAGCAACAGTGATTTGTTTTATATTTCGAAATTTTATAGTCCTCCAGCTTTTCTTTTTTTATGACGTTTCTTTTTATGACTCTAAAATTACTTATTTACTCATATTTAAATATAAGTACATAGAAATTTTATTATGATTAGCTTAAAAATTGTTATGACAGTAGATGATAGAAAAATTTATCACAAAGTATTTCCGTATATACATAAGTATGTAGAAGAAAAAACGAAAATTTATTATTATTTTTAATTGCTATTTTCATTTTAATTTTGTAGGTATATTTAATGAGCTTTTCTTTTGAAAAGTTCGCGCAGGAATATACTTCAAAGGATTTTTTCTTCTCCTCAAAACTGTGAAATTTTTACGTTCGAAAATTCATCTTCAATTAATTTATCTGGCATGGGCAAATATTCAATAGGTACTGGATTTATTATTTTAGGTGGACTGATTTCAGTCAGAATTTTTTTTCCTGTCATCTCAAAATTTTTCTTATTCTTAAGACCCATGGAACCAGGGAAATGGGACAATTTTCATCTATGCAGTGACAATAAATTTGATCCGAATTAGTTCTACAGACTGCAGAAAGAAAAATGTTCAGCATAAATCCGCTTATAAATCCCTGGTTATTCCCGTCAACCATAGGTTTTTTTTTTAGTATAGTTTAAACTGATGTTTTGAACTGGTAATGGAGGTCGTTAATTAAACGAAATCAAGAGATAATCTTTGATCGAACTAAGATCCTAACCGTAACGCTCCAAAAATCAAACTTACTTGGGCGGCTTAGTTAAAAATTTCAGTCGCTAATGTTGTATTCGAGTATTTGGGTCCCTGGAGATAAACTAGTATTACCAGAGTATTGCCTATTTCTGCACAGGTAGACAGATTTTCTACTCCAAGTTTGGGATGAAATAATTCAGAAATATATTAAAAAATTTGTAGGAACTGAATGGAATAAAATTCCATGAGGATTTAACTTGAAGTGATTTAGAACAGGTGGGGCACAAAGTCAGAGAGTCCGGGGATAATAATAGTCTGAAAGAAGGAAAATTGATAACCACTTCGGTTCAAATACTACCTAGCAAGGATGAAATGGGAAAGAAAAACAATGAAGCGCTAAGAGGAGTCAAGTTTTAACCCTACGATAACCGACAAGAGATATATCAATGTGGTTAGACCGAATAGCCTCAGACTACGTGACTTCTATAAATGCGATGTTTAGAAGCGATTAAAATCGGCTTCGACACGATTCTGTAAACCAACCAAACATATTGGTTAAAATGAAAAACATATATACACTAAAACAAAAAAAAGTACATGAAACAGCTGTAAAAATAACATTTTTTGTTTACAATATTCAGCTAACATTAAAAAATATCAAAATTGACATTATAAAATGTAATTATAACATCACGTTCGGAATCGGCGTTAAACTGTAGGTCCTACCATCGCCACTGTGGTCTAGTGGAAGAGTGCCAGACTCTTGTTTCTGGAGACCCGAGTTCGATTCTCGGCTTGGGTATGTTTCTTATCTATCTTTCTTTTTCCCTTCCTTCCTTTCTTTCTTTCTTGGGGCATTGGTACAAAAGATCTTATAGGTCGCAGTGCCTGACTTTCGAGTCGTCCTTCCTTCAAATAATAATAATTACTGAAAAATGTATAAATGATGCGAAAACAATGCAGTTTTAACATTAAAAATGTAAAAGAAATACATTATTTTAATGTAATATTGATATGGCAATAATGTCGAATTGACATGACAACAATGTATAACTGATATTGCAAAATGTAAAATTTGATATAAATTTAACGTAAAATTGAAAACTTAAAATGTTAAATAAAACACAATAAAGAAGTTTCTTGCATTTTATATAATTCTATTTCTGTATATAATTCTATTTTTAAAACACGTTTTAGTTTATTTTATTCTCTTTAATTATTATTTGAACACTTTTTCACAAATTTTTTTTCACACTGTTTTTATTTAAACTATTGTGACTGCATTGACCGTTTAAAAAGTTATCGGTTATCGGAGAGTTAAGAAACTCCAGCAGTAGGGAAATTTGATGCAGTGGCCTAAGTAAATATTGCGCGCGAATTTTTAGCGTCGTCGACTATGGCCGCTGAAAAATTAAATGTTTAAGATTCACTGAAGTAATGGAGCATTAAAAAATTATTGTGCAAATGTTTTAGAGATGTTATACTAAACTTTTGTATGTCTTGAGGTCTTTTTCTTTCCAAAACCCCTGACTTCAGCAATTGGTAAGTTGCCATTCCTTAGAGCTGAGCTTTAAACTGTGATGTCGATAATTCTTTTTTCAAGCAGTACACACAAATTGATCCTAATTCAAAATTTAAAGAATGTAACTTAACTCACAGGGCAAAACTAGTGCCCCGAAAACCTAACTCCATTGATTAGGTCCCCTTCTTATAATTAAAGTAACTTCAGAGGTCTTCGAGCACGCCTTATTAGAGACTATCTTTTAAATCAGGGCTCCTTTTTGTGAATTTTCCTTAATAGCAGTAGCCATTGTTAAATGTACAAAAGTTTTTGCAATGGAACTATTCTATTAAAATTTAGGTCCAGATCTTCCCAGAAATTATTCCAGATTTTCTAACCTATACTAGAAAGACAATAGAATTTCTGGTATAATTTGGTTTGGCTAAATAACAAAGTAAGGTAGATACAAGTAACTGTTAACCCTTTCGGGACCGTAGGGAAACGAGAGGAGATAGAGCAAAGTATTTTCTTAATCCCAATTCTTACAATTTTTGATCAAAACAGAAGTTTTGCACCCCTCACGGCCTCAAATTGCATGGGTCACCGGTGACCCTGTGGCACTCAATGGGATTTTTCACAAATTTTTTTCTGTTTATTTCTATTAGATCTTTTTTTTAAACATACACAAAGTTTTCACTTAACCCTTTCTTGACCATATAGAAACTAGAACTGATAGAGCAAAACCGAATTCAAATTCACATTTTTTGACCCCCATTTCATTGTAAAAAAGTTCTTAAAAAGTTTCCATCGAAGATCGGGTCGGGTCACCAGTGATTCATAGCAAAACTTGTATTTCAAAAAAGTAAACAAAAATTTAAAAATATGAGAAATCATGTTTGAGTAAATAGTATTTTCCACAACATATTAAAAATTTGGTGCATTTAGATAAATTTTGTAAAAATTATGAGTGATTGAAAATTAATAAAAAAAGCAATTTTTTTTACTTTGATCCGCTACAGTACCGTAATGAAAAAAATATTTGTAAATTATTTAAAATGCAATTAAATAACAATCAATTCACTAAATTTATAAGAATTTATTGTATAGTTTTTAAAAAATCGCAAAAATTAATCTTGTGACACCGGTGTCACTATGGTACCGAACGGGTTAATCATAGATTTGTTAGTTATTTATAAATACTAATATATATTGTTATTTAATATTTTTAATTGAATTTGTCTTATAATTTCAATAGCATCTCTTGGATGTGAGTTATGTGCACAAGAAATATGAAATATTTATATTGGAAATAAATATACAATTTTTGCATGAGTCAAAAAAAAGAGAAAAAAGTAGAAATTCCATCTACTGATACGAGTATGTAACTCAATAATAATGAAAATGAAAAATAAACCATTGTAATAATAATAATAATACCAACAATGACAACAGTTGCACCATAACCAGCCCCTAGAGTACCTATTATTGGCACAACGAAATTGCTTTCTCAGCGGGATATCACTAGCGACTATAATGAAATACGTTGGCGTGTAGAGATAGGTACACACAGAATGTAACATGTACAGTGGCGAGTAAAATATTGGAAATAAAAGAGAACATAAAGATATGATGAATGAGGCGTTTTTCTTTATTAGCTCTGAGCAGTGCACGAGTTGTCAAAAAACGTAATCGTATTTCTTTTTAGCTCTAAGCACTCAGAACAAACGTAATTGTGTTTCTTTTGGTGTTGAGAGAGCACTCAGAGCGTGCTCTACATGCTCAGAAGAAATTGACTGAACAGACAGAAGCCGATTGAAAAAAATAGTTTGACAGAACACACGATTTTTGAATTGGCGAACGACGGCATTAAAAGTAAGTGAGAAAATAAATATTTTAAATAAACAAATAAGGAGTGAGATCGAAAAAAATCTTAACATATATAAAACTCAATAATTTCTGAACGGTTGATCTTAGAGTTTTGATACTTTTTTTTATTTAATTGATAATATTTTACAAATTACAGAAAAATATAACTTTTGTAGTTCTAACCACTATTTATGAACTCGTGGACCTTCTTTGGTAAGCCTTCCATTAGAGATTTGATAGTTGTTTCAGACAACTTTTTGGAACAGTTTGCCCATCTCCTGTTAAAATCTTCGATATTTTGGGATACCTTTTTTGTGCTCTTTAAGTTTCTTTTCACAAGAGCCCAATATCTCTCCACTGGTCTTAGTTCCGGACAATTTGGAGGATTGGCCTCTCTTGGTACAAAAACTATGTTATTACTTTGGTACCACTCCAGAGCTTTCTTGCCGTAGTGACTTGATGCCAAATCGGGCCAAAACATGTGGACACATTGTGCTCTCTTATGAAAGGAAGAAGTCTTTTTTTTAAACATTCTTTGATGTATATTTCGGTATTTATAGAGCCCACTGTAACAAATGACTTGCTTCTTTTGAGGTTGCCGCAACTGCATATAGCTTGCCATACCAGGAATTTTTTAGGAAATTTTGTCTGCTTTTGGATTCTAAATTGTTCTTCGACATTGCCTCGAGCTCGAGCATCAGCAACATGAAAATTTTGACCCGGAAGCTGCGTAAAATCTGCCAGTACATACGTTTCGTCGTCCATTAGACAACATGAATATTTTTGTATGAAATTCGATTTAAATTTCCGAGCCCTACTTTTGGCGTCTAAATTTTTTTGCAGCATTCCTGTCTGGAACTTTTTGGACTTTGTATGTTTTGAAACCTGTATTGGCTTTAACTTTTCGCACCAAATAGTCAGAGCACTGGGCTAACCGGGCAGCTTTTCTACCAGATGTGTTTTGAGATCTTTTCAATATGTTTTCTATTTTCTTGGCTTTCCCAATATCATGTGGTCCTTGTTTTCTTCCCGAAACAGGTTTCCTATCGATGGTCAAATTCTCCTGAAACTGTTTAATGACATTGGAAACGGTTTGACAGCAGACCTTCAATTCTTTGACCAATTTTTTGTAGGACCAATTTGGATTTTTTTTTGAAAATTTTTAATAATTTTAAGACGTACTTCTTTTTCTTCACTCATTTTGATCAAACTCACAATAAATCAACAAGTTTGTCATTAAAAATAACAACTGACATATTTTTCAAAGATAACTAGATCAACGAAATTTTTAAATTTTACTCCCAAAAAAAATTATTAGGCATAACGTGTGTTAAGATTTTTTTAATCTCACTCCTCAAATAAACTGCAGACAAAAATTTTTACCATAAACAGCTGTTATCTGACAGTTTGTTCTCAATTGACTCTGAGTTGTCAGAGCGTGCTCTATGTGCGCGTGTCCTACTCTATTCCGTGCTCTGAGCTAAAAAGAAAACGCCTATTGGCATTGAAAATAAACTTTAATCATAATGTCAATTCAGTAATATTGCCAATGAAAATTTTAATGCTAATGATAGTTCTGTTTCATCATGATTATGATGTTTATTTGTGATTTTTATTAGTGGTATACTGGTATTAAAATATAGTGAAAGCATTGATGGTATATAACTTCTATAGCAAGACATTTCTCTCAGCTGGATAAGTTCCCTCATAAAATGGATCTTTAAGTAGAATGAAATTGAACTACCATTAGCATTGAAATTTTCAATGATTTTGCAATTAAATTAGGAATAGAATTCCCATTAAAATTAGTAATGCCTTTAAAATAGCGCTGTGTACTTTTCAATAGTAACGAAGCAGACTTTTTGTTAACCTATCAGTATCTAGCATTGAAATTTTCAATGTTAATGAAATGTGGCATTCATTGGCATTGCATTTTCCAATGCTAATAAAATAATAAATGCACTTCTACTTAAAAAAATGCATTATTGCTAATTTAGAAGTTCACAAAGCAATTAATAGATAACAGTTTAGACACCGTGAGGTAGTTGTAGTCAATGCTCGACACAGTCAAAAATCTCAAGAAAAAAATACAAATTTTTCTACACGGCATCACCTCTTAACTGAGAGGCTGAAAGGAAAAGTGGTATAACTTCTACGTTCAGAAAAAAGTGGAATAATTTTACTTAAGAGCAAAAGTAAAACGAAATATGTTCAGAGCAAAAGTGAAACGAAATATGTTCAGAGCGAAAACGGAATAAAAAACTATGCTGTTCTTGCTCTGAAAGAATTGTTTAAACCATTTTTGTTCTTACTTTTAAGACGTTCCATTTTCACTCTAAACCGTATTACTTATGCCATTCTTGCTCTGACACTCTAAATTATTTCACTTTTGCTCTTATATAAATTTTGGCCCGCTTTTCCTCTCAACCTGTCAACTGGCAACCACCAAAAGTAAACAATTACTTAAGAAAAGCTTTGCATTTCGCCATTCGGATTCGGCTTAAAACTAGGTTCCTTCCATTCGTGTACGAAAAAAATCAATTATGCCTCGTTTGGGAATTAAGCCTGAGGTATTTGGAAACCCAGTCTAACACTTATTCGTCAAGCTACCGACGTCATTCGTCAGGCTACCGAGGTACGAGTGCAACTCACATAACATGAATGGTTGCAAGAAGCCGAAAAACTGCCACGTATTTTTTTGTCTTGCAGTTTTTCTCATTACTGTAGTTAGTTCACGATATTCGAATTCGGTACGCATTGGTGATGTGCATGCAATTGGAAGATTCGCTGTTGATGCATTCAAGTAGTTCACTGAGCATTCATTTTTTTTTTTTTTTGAGTAAAACGAGAAGAGGAAGAATACTCGAAATGGTATTATGGTGAATATATTAAGTTTTTACTTGATTATATGAGTAGCTTTTAAATTTTTTATATATTTTAATGATTTTAGTAACAGCGGGGTATGTAAATATTATGTGTGAAGATGATTATACGAAAAATTAATAAAGATTTTTATTAGGATTTATATTACAAATAACTCTATTTTTGTAGGTATTTTCAGAAAAAAAACTGATTTATAGTACACATTCGTTATAAAAAAAGTTATAAAGTTATGTGGGTATTAAATCTTGCCCTAAACCTGCTTTGGTAGTCATTCAACCTCTAAAATTACTAAGTCTTTATGTTTACATATACTCAATGGATCAGAGAAATTCTAAGAATGACAAGAGACGGTATTGAATATGGGTAAAATTTCCCGGAACTTGAGATTTTACTTAGGATTAGGTTTGGGTTTTGAATGGGCATCAAAGCGACGGAAGGGACTTGAACCCTTGTTTTGTTTTTTTATTTTTCAATAGTGGATTAATGATTAATGGGTTCAGAGGTCTGCGTTTTGACGGTGTTTCAATAAGTCAATAGCAATGAATTCCGTATTGCCACCTGTCTCCTATCAGCTTTGTTCTTTGAAGCTGATGGATATCTAAAAGTTCCAGTTGAGTTTGGGAAGAAGCTCTTGTCCATAGATACGAATTAGCTCATGCGGAGATTATATCGCTCATTTACTTAAAGACTGTCATAAGTTAAAAAACACGATTTTTGAGCTAATGATGCAGAATTATTCATTATGTCACGCTTCATATTGTGTGAAGTTTCATATTAATATCTTGTATACTCAGCGCGTGAGAACTATAAGATTTCTTCTTTTTTCTTCAAAGTAGGCGTCAATTGAAAACTTTAAACGCCTTTTTTTTTTTTGCAAAATTGCGTTTTTGAGCTATGACAGTCTTTTAGTAAATGAGTAAATGAAGTATTTTTTTTCAAAAAGAAGCTCTATTTCTTTTGGCATACAAAATTTATGATTAATCACATCCCCAACCTCTGACTCCATAATATTTCCCTTACCAAAAATGAGGGGCTAAAAGTTGGTTTCTGAGATAACTGTCAATACTTATACTAATAAAGGATTTTTCAATAGCTATGTCCGAACTTTGACAGCTTATTGCTCTGACGTCTCAGGTGGCAGCACTCTCATTCTACGACGTTTGTGTTCTGTGTATGTCAACAACCAGTCGAAATTTTCACGTTCGTGTTCTGTTCGCACAAACTATGCGCGAGCTATGAAATATTTACATATTTGAACGAAGTAACGCGAAATTCAAGCAAAGTTGCTCGGTTCGGTTCGGTTGCCGATCGCGCAGTCTCTGTATAACGCCGAAAGCGCGCGATCAAGCGAAAATATTAGTGCTGCTGTTGCTGAAAGTGTAACTGAAAACCCTATCCTCTCGATTCCTCGTCGTGCACAATTGGCCTTTCTATGACCGCAATTTGGCAAATTTTGCCAAAAGACTTAGGCATGAATTCGTATAAGATTCAATTAGCACACGAATTAAAGCCCCAAGGCCATCAAGCTCGTCAGACGTTCGTTGATTGGGCTCTGAAACAGTTGGAAAGGAATACAAATTTTTGGCGACAAAATTATCTTCAGTGATGAAGAATATTTTTGGTTGAACGGCTTCGCAAACAAGCGAAATTGCTGCATTTGGGTAATCCACACCAGTATCAAGAGTCTTCATTGTATCCGGAGAAATTTACTGTTTGGTATGGATCTTGGCCAGGCGGCATCATTGGGCCATACATTTTCCGAAACGAAAATGGCTAGACGGTGAATGTTTATGGTGAATGTTTATGGCGAAAGATATCGCGCCATGACATCTGACTTTTTATATCCTCAATCGGATAGCATGGATCTGGACAAAATGTGGTTCCAACAAGATGGCGCAACGTGTCAGACAGCGAACGTTATATTGGAGTTGTTGTAAGAAAAGTTCTCAGAACGCGTTATTTCCAGAAGATACGATGTTAAATGGCCGTAAAGATCGTGCGATTTAAAGTCCTTAAACTTTTTTTTTGTGGTGCTACGCTGTAAGTCGCTGGCTTATGCCAACAAACCAACAACAATTGACCAACTAGAGAACTACATTATTCAAACCATTGGTGAAATCCAGCCCGACATATGCAACAGAGTCATATAAAATTGGACCTATCGGATGGAGTCGTGTAAACGAAGCCGCGGAAGCCATTTTAATGATATCAGTTTTAAAATAAAATGTTGTTGAATGGACTTTAATCCGCAATAAAGGTTTTCGTCATATCTTACACACAATATGAGCAGATTTTTATTAAACTTTAAAGTTCAAACACGCTCAACCCATTAAGGACGAGCGGGAACCAAAGTAGATAGATCAAGAAAGTAACTTGAGGAACATTTTATTTTAACCTGGTTCAGCGACAAGGTGCCATATGGCATCGCTTGGCATTACTGGGTTAATGAAAAACCCTTCATTAACTCTTTCGGTATCATCGTAACGCCGGTGTCACAAGATTAATTTTTGCAATTTTTTGAAAACTATTCAATCAATTTTTATAAATTTAGAGTTTTTGGAAAGAGAATTGATGGTTCTTTAATTGCAATTAAAAAATTTTGTTAACGGTACTATAGCCTAACTGTAGTGAAAAATTGTGTGTTGTTTTTTTATTTTGTTAATTTTCAATTGCAAAAATTTTTAAAATGTGAGAAAAACTATTTACACAAAGTTAATTGCCAATATATTTAAATTGTTGTTTACGTTTTTGGAAATTCAAGTTTTGCTATGGGTCACCGGTGACCCTTAGATCTTCAATGGAAACTTTTTAATAAATTTCTTACAATGTAATGGGAGTCGAAGAATGAGAATCTGGAATCGATTTTGCTCAATGCGCTCTAACTTCACTATGGTCAAGAAAGTGTTAAATGAAAAATGAATACTAAGTTACTTTGTTCATCTTTAAAGAAATATCTAATAAAAATATACAGAAAACAATCATAAAAAAATCCCATTGAGGCCCATAGGATCACCGGTGACCCATGAAAGTTCAAGCCTTCAGAGGCGCAAATGCTATGGGTCACCGGTGACCCTCAGATCTTCAATGAAAACTTTTTAAGAAATTTCTTACAATACAAATGGGGGTCGAAGAATGAGAATCTGGCTCAATTTGCTCTAATTTCATTATGGTCAAGAAAGGGTTAAATGAAAAATTGATACTAAGTTACTATGTTCATCTTTAAAAAAATATCTAATAAAAATTTTCAGAAAAAAATCATAAAAAAATCCCATTGAGGCCCATAGGGTCATCAGTGACCCATGAAAGTTCAAGCCTTCAGAGGCGCAAATGTCTATTTTGATCAAAAATTGTAACAAAAATTAGGGTCAGACTATACCAATTCGGATTCGATTTTGCGGTATTTCCTCTGGTTTCCTTACTGTCCCGAAAGGGTTAAGTTAGTTAAATACAATATTTATTATTTCGAGACTTTGTATAATTCATTTAAAGTATGCCTTTCTTTGCTCAATTTCCTTACAGCAAGCGTTTTGAACAGGTATGCTTTTCCACGTTTTCCACGACTTGTTTTTTTTTTACCAACTTTTTCTCCCTCACAATTTCTGTCCAAATACGCCAAATTTTCAATACGTTGTGAAGATTTAGGTTTTTTTTTATGGGTTACCGATGTCCCTATGGCTCTCAATGGAAAAATATTTTAAAGCTTTTAAATCCAGACTGGGTTTTGCTTTATCATTTCTGTTTTTCTTATTTTGAAAATATGCTTCAAATTAGCGATGGGCGCATGACATGAATTTTACGTGACACGCGTGAACACGCACGCACATGACATAATTTCCACGTGAGCATGCGTGAGCGTGATTTTATTTCCATAATTCCTGCATGAACATGCGTGAGCGTGACATAATTTCGGCGTGAATATAAGTTACTTTTGACCATGACGTCGTTATAATTCACAATTTCTTAAATCCTTAATTTTGCTTGAAATTGTTTGGAAAAATTTCAACGTGCGTGAAACTGTTTGGAAAAATTTCAATGTGCGTGAAATTGTTTGGGAAAATTGCAACGTGCGTGAAATTGTTTGGACAAATTTCAACGTGCGTGAAATTGTTTGGAAAAATTTCAACGTGCATGAAATTGTTTGGAAAAACTTCAACGTGCGTG
This sequence comes from Toxonevra muliebris, assembly GCA_963691655.1. Taxonomy (NCBI): domain Eukaryota; kingdom Metazoa; phylum Arthropoda; class Insecta; order Diptera; family Pallopteridae; genus Toxonevra; species Toxonevra muliebris. The sequence continues at coordinate 78,505,709 of OY829328.1, read as the reverse complement.
AAATTGTTTGGAAAAACTTCAACGTGCGTGAAATTGTTTGGACAAATTTCAACGTGCTTGAAATTGTTTGGAAAAATTTCAACGTGCTTGAATATGAGTGAATTTTTTATTCCCAAAAATTCCAACGTGCGTGAACATGCGTGAGCAGTATTTTCAAAGCCGTGAGCATGAGTCAAAAAGTACTCACACGTTCATCTCTACTTCAAATGAAATGGAATGCATATTTGCTTCCACATGAACGAGCCCATGAATTTGATACTCAATTAAATTAATTTTCAAGTGTTTTAACAATTGTTCCCACTGTGCACCTGTGTACTACGCATGGTATAGCGCTAAGCTGTTAAGCCGTGCAAAATGTTTTTATTGTGATAAAACATATATAAACATTAGGGTGGTTAAAAAGAAAAAAAAAATACTCCGTTCTTCTTCCTATGGTAGTAACTACAAAATGCCAACAAAAAAAATTTCTTGCTTAAATTTTTAGCCATTTTAATGCAGGTTTAGAGACTGCCAAAACTTCATTTGCATTTTCCCTACAGCTTCCTTTATTTGACAACTCGGAAAGGCATAAACTAGAACACAAATTTTAGATTCGAAATCATTTTCGATGCATTTTTTTCCGCGAGAAACACAATTGCGATATTAGTTTTAAAATATCGTTTTCCGATAGAGAATAACCAAAAAATTAAGCACCCAATATATTGAGAAATAAGATTTGGAAATTTTTTTTTTTCCTTTTTCTTTAATCCTCTAGTTCCCATGCGTGTTTCCAGCTTTCTTCAAAATGGGTTTAATTACCCCCTTAATAGTTTTTTGTTGATACATTTTATCATATCGCTTATGAAATTCTCTTAGCTTTTAAATTACAGACGTTTGCGAAAAACAGAAAAATCAATTATTTTGATTGAATTTGAGATAAAAGTAAAAAAAAAAAAATACTTCCCGTCCTACTAGCCTGATAAAAAAAACTAACTGAGTAGCTAATTAAATTTGTTATACTAAATATTAAATTACTTAAAACAAATTGATAAAAAGTTTATTCAACAACAAATACAAAATTTTTTGGGGTTTTGAAATCAGATTAATGCTTCTTACATCAAAATTTATCAAACCCAATTTTTTTTTTTAAATCAATGAAAAATTTGGGAACTAGAAGGTTAAGAAACACGTTCATGCAACTACTACTATGCAACTAGTTTCGAGTAGTTTTGCTTCATTTCCTGAGAAATTGTGAAAAGTGTTGAGTTAAAAAATGGAAAAAAATATTAAATTTTATTGTGGATACTTAATGAAAAAGGAAAAGGAAAAAAATTGGAGGAAGCTAAAGCGCCGTTCACTCAAAATTGGCACGCAGTAAAGTTGGTGTATCTTTTTAACCAAAACACTCATAATAACAAATAATGCATTAAATGATAAGTTTAATATTGTGTTTTAATACTATAATATTAAAAGATTTAAATTTCTTTGTTGTGCAAAAAGTTCCGGGTATTCCTTTTAATGGACCCCATCGACCTTTGAACATCCGCTCTGGATACTTTTGCGGCTATTTGGTTACATTTTAGTAACATTGAATTCAAATTTCTGACAATACCTGCATCTTTCTTCAACTTATATTTTGTAATAGCCCAGTATTTTTCGATCGGTCGAAGCTGGGGGCAATTGGGTGGATTCATATATTTGGGCACTACATCTACTTTATTTGCCTGATACCAATCCATGGTTTTCATAGAGTAGTGGCAACTGGCTAGGTTAGGTTGGAGTGGCTGTCGAGAGACACACTTAGGCCTGAACGGCCCATTGTGATACCACATAGTTGGACCTACAGTTTAACGCCGATTCCGAACGGCGGTGGCAACTGGCTAAATCAGGCCAAAACTTCACTGGCGAATGGTGGTGACGAACAAATGGCAATAATCGTTTCGACAGGCACTCTTTGATGTAAATATCAGACGTCATAGAAGAGGATGTCACAAATGCCCTGGGCTTGAGACCACAGCTGCAAATAGCCTGCCACACCATTGCTTTCTTTGCAAATTTATCCATTTGTATGTGGTTGAATTTTGAGGGTGCATTACCACGATTCGTTGCCATATAAAATTTTTGACCTGGAAGCTGTTTAAGATCAAATTTTACGTATGATTCGTCATCCACAATAAGGCATCCATTGAATTTGGTCAACACATTATTATAAAGAAGACGAGCACGTTTTTTGGGCAGCAAATTCTGTTTGTCTGTTCTATTTGGATATTTTATAGCACGATAGCACTTTAGCCCAGCTTTTATGCGTATTCGTCTAGCAGTACTTTTGCTGGTATTGAATTTTTTGGCACGATCGCTATCCGATAGTCCGGGATTGCTTTGATGGACCTCAAGATCTTTGCCTTTAATTTTAGGTTGTGGTTCCCGTTTTGTTCACAACTTTTTTAGCTCTTTCCACACTAAGAGTTTCTTTATATCGTTTTATAACTCTGCATACCGTTATTTTGGAGATATTTAACACTTTCGCAATCTTTGAACCAGACCACGACGGATTTTTAATAAATTTGTTCACAATCAATTTTCTATTTGCAGCTTCCATTGTGCACACAATCACCAACTTGCGATCAATTAATATGAAAAATTTATTAACTAACGGTATTGTAAACAAATCCCCGCTAAAAAATTTGTTGTTGTTATGACTAGGGGCGACGTGGTGACCATAACAAAGCGTGCCAATTTGGCGTGAACTGCGCTTTATAGTAAAAGTGCAAAAAAAGATTGGATCGATCTCTAGCCTACCTTAAAATGACAAAAAATTTAGCTAAGGAATTTTTTTTGACATTTCGAATATACTGTCGGAAGAAAACTTTTGGCTTTTTTATCTATTTTTTTTTTTGAACCACCCTAATAAAAATTCATAGGTACCTAGATTTTTATACTTATCTGCTAACTCCTTCTAAACCATTTCCTGTGCATCTTTTTATTGTCTTCAATTTTATTTTGGTTCTTATCTCGAATGCTTTTTTGTTGTCTTTTTTTTTGGCAGTTCTAACATGTGCGAATTTTATATATTATTTTAAGTATATACATACATAGATATATGTATGTTTTTATTATACCTAAGTATATGTCCTTGTTGCTTTTTATTTCAGTGAATTGCTACTTTATTACATCACATTATTTTGTCGGTATTTTATTTCATGGCGAACTCTATTCTATGTACTTGTGTGTATGTCTCACAACCAAAAAATGGTGAAAGTTTTTTACGCAACTGTGGTTAAAATAAAAAGCACGGTTAGGGATAAGAAAACCATTCTACTCGTATACATTCAACATACATACACTCAAACTTTTATCAGAGTTTTGTGATATCTTAAAAACTATCAACAAAGAAACACCAAAAACGAAACTCAACTGCAGCATCTCCACTCACTATACAATACTTTGAATTAATATATGAGTATGTGATATTAGCTGTGTTTTATTCGCCACTTGCTTCTAGTTATGTATAACTAGCAGCTATAATTGTATGGGAAAACAACAACAAAGCGGCAGAAATAACACGTATAATTATGCATGTTATGTATACTTAACTACATTAAATTCTATTGTGAACTGCTAATAGCGAAACAAGAAGCATGAAAGTTTGGCAAAAAACAGAAAAGGAAAATATTTGAAATTTAGAAAATTCTTATAAAGAGTAAAAACTAAAAACAATGCCTGCGATTGACCGCAATAACTGAAACCCATTAAAATGTTTCAGCTCTAGCTGCTGAGCAGTTTCATTGTGAACAACATTATAACGGAAAAGAGACTTAACAACTTCGTCATTTTACTCGCACATGTTAAACTGACTGGCGAATAAAACACAGCTATTGTTTATTGGGTATTATTTTCTTTATAGATTGCGAATTTCAACAAATCTTAATTTAACACACACTCATCCACACACTTGATATATTTTCATCAGGGGAATACACTTGAAGGTTTGGGGGGGGGGAGGGGGGGGGGGGAAAGCTGAAGCTGAGTGCTTGTTGGCAATTTGGAAATTGTAGGTATTTTTTATTATTGTTATTATAGATAAAAAAGAATTTATTTTTTTTTCCTTTTATTTATAACGTGTGGTAATGCTATAAAAAAAAAAAAGGATAACAATTTTTTTTTCTAAGATTATGAAATAAAAAATCGATTTCACTTGATACTTTGATTTGGCGCTGACAGGTTTTTCTGTTGAAAAAGCACTAGGAAGATACACCAAAACAAATATTCACAACAAATAATACTTTTAATGTGTGAAAAGATTTTGAGATTAGAAAAGAATTGAATATTTTCAATTTCAGTACACGAAAATGGACTATAAAAATAATTTTCCAAAAAATCTTGTGTGTGAAATTAAACGTACTTAAATTCTATTTCTATCTCGATTAAATTAAACAGAAATTTTATTATTATAGTGACGTGTGACATTGTCCCATTAGAAGACATGCCAAAAGTCTGGGTATTCTATTGGGAGTATGAATGTATAAACTCGTAATTGTGACTAACTTCATATCTATCATACGCGCCATTTTTTTTGACAGTGACAGCCATTCTATCTCAAAGAGCGCCAAAAATACTATAACAATTGATCTGTCAAATAATTTTCATAATTTTACAAAAGTGTTTTACTGCAGCTGAAAATGTCGAATTTCGTGCCAACAAAACAACATTTACGGGAAGTTTTAATTTGTTTCTTCCATTTAAAGAAAAACGCAACTGAAGCACATCGTTTTCACACTGAAGCTTATCCTGACTATTTGCCAACCTCACTTCTGGTCAAGCAACAAGCTAAGTGCTCTGCTGTCAGACTCAGTGCCCTAACTCGCTGGACCCGGTCAAACCTGGGCCATGCCAAGATTTTAATCCACGATACGTCCGTACCAACTAACGTAGACTACATTTGCTCTAGCCCTAATTTAAACCACACGTTCTTCACCCATATCCCCAGTAGAGAGGAATGGGTTAATGACGAGGTGGTCACTGACAATTCAATTGACATCTATACAGATGGATCCAAATCGGAGGAAAGAGTCGGCTGTGGCATCTTCTCTAGTAAGCTAGATCTCAGACTCTCTTTCCGACTTCCTGACCATTGCAGCGTCTTTCAGGCGGAAGTAATGGCTATCTATCAAGCGTCCAAGTGGCTTATTCGCAACGATTCATTCGATACGAATATCCGCATCTACACGGACAGCCAAGCAGCAATCAAGTCCCTTGCCGGTGTTTTCACTACATCAAAGCTTGTTCTCGACTGCCGATCTTCACTCAACATTTTGTCGAGTCACTCTCAGGTCCACCTATATTGGATGCCTGGACATATGAATATTTCAGGTAACTGCAATGCCGACGAGTTAGCAAAACAGGGCTCGCAACTTACAGATATATCACCTCCCTGCACCATTGGTGTCCCTCTTACGTCTATTAAATTAGCCATTAAGCAAAACTACCTTGAGGAAGCAAAAAGATCCTGGGTAGCGGAGCATACCTGTGGTATTACCAGGCTAACATGGACCACTATGGACAATAAACGTACTAGACAGCTACTCAACCTAAGCAGAAGCTCCATCAGCATAACGACTTCGGTGCTCACGGGACACTGCATAATGGGGAGACATGCTGCAAGACTTGGACTGCCATTCAATGACTTCTGTCGGGGCTGCGGCTCTGAGGAGGAGGAAGAAACAGTCCTCCATTTCATGTGCGAATGCCCATCCCTGGCCAGGAGGAGACTAAAACTCCTGGGTTCACCTTTCTTCACTAGTCTGTCCGGGCTATCATCCATAAATATTAAGGACATAGCCAGATTCATTATGGAATCCTCATGGTTCTCCACTCCGTAAATGGGGGAGTTGCCCCGTACTGTGGTATCACAATGAGCCTAATTATGTGCTTAAGTGTGCTTTCAAGCAAAAGGCTGCCACTCCAACCTAACCTAACCTTATCCTGACTATAGACTATAGACGTTAGAATGTGTCAGGTGTGGTATGCCCGTTTCAAAAGTGGTGATTTTGATGTTGAAGACAGGGAACGTTCAGGCGGCCCGAAAAATTTCGAAGATGAAGAATTGAAGGCATTACTCGAAGAAGATTCATGTCAAACGCAACAAGAACTTGCAGAATCTTAAGGAGTTGATCAATCAACCATTTCTAAACGATTAACAGCATTGGAAATGATTCAAAAGCAAAGAAATTGGGTGCCGTACGAATTGAAGCCGAGAGATGTCGAACGACGATTTTTCACATGTGAACTGCTGATTGAACGACAGAAAAGAAAGGGTTTTCTGCATCGTATTGTGACTGGCGGTGAAAAGTGGATACGTTACGATAACCCAAAGCGTAAAAAATCATGGGGACTTCCCGGACATGCATCAACATCAACGGCAAAGCCGAACATTCATGGATCCAAGCTCATGCTGTGTATTTGGTGGGATATGAAAGGTGTCGTGTATTATGAGCTGTTGAAACCGAATGAAACGATCACTGGCGACTGCTACTGACTACAATTGATGCGTTTGAGCCGAGCATTAAAGGATACGAGGCCAGAATATGAGAATAGACACGACGAGGTTATTCTTCAGCACGACAATGCTCGGCCGCATGTTGGAAGGCAAGTTAAAACATATTTGGAAACGCTGAAATGAGAAGTGCTACCCCACCCGCCGTATTCTCCAGACATTGCTCCTTCTGTGATTACCACTTGTTCCGATCGATGATACATGGCCTGGCTGAACAGCACTTCCGTTCTTTCGAAGAACTCAAAGAATGGGTCGATTCGTGGATAGCCTCAAAAGATGAGGAATTCTTTCGACGCGGAATCCGTCGCCAGTCACAATACGATGCAGAAAACCCTTTCTTTTCTGTCCACACCTGACACATTCTAACGTCTATAGCACAGTCAGGATAAGCTTCAGTGAGTAAACGATGTGCTTCAGTTGCGTTTTTCTTTAAATGGAAGAAGCAAATTAAAACTTCCCGCAAATGTTGTTTTGCTGGTACGAAATTCGACATTTTCAGCTATAGTAAAACAGTTTTGTAAAATTATGAAAATTATTTGATAGATCAATTACGAAGTTAGTCACAATTACGAGTTTATACATTCATACTCCCAATAGGTATTGAGGAAAGCCGAATATGTCGGCTCTGCAATGAGGAAAAAGAATCATCGGAACATATTTTAGCTGATTGCGAAGCACTGATCCAATCCACTCTTGAAATCCGCATATAATTTGTAATTAAATTTATTAAAATATTTAAACAAAGCTGAACACGCAAGTGATTTGTTAATTTAAAATACGCATAAGAATATTATTAACCCATGACTTCACAGCTAGTTGAAAAATATAATAAATACATACATACATACATACAACAATGTTAACCACACAATTAACGCTACACTAAAAGTGAATTATTAAAAACGTAAGTACTTAATTAAATATTGATAAAGGCGTGGACAATGTGTGTTACAAAAACACGAAATGAAAAAAATAAAAAATAGCAAAAAAGAAAAAAAAAACTAATTAAATATAAAAACGTAATTAATAATGGTAGAGAAATTTAATGTGAATTTATGTATGTGTGTATGTATATGTGTGCTTACCTGCACTTAAAAATAAAATAATAAAATTAACATTATGCTAGAGTGCAGCGATAAAATATATATAAATATGTATGCTATACTTTTTTTTTTATAAATTTCCACAGTGCATTTATAATGTATCCTTTATTTGTTGAAAGTGTTTGTGTGTGTGTATGTGTGCATGTGTGTTAAAATGCAGAAATTACATTATTCCCAGCGTAAATTTTATCCTACATATAAAAACTCATACACACACACACACACACACACACACACACATGAATGACACACACACACACATAGCATACACACTCACACAAACAAATTAATAATTAACACAGAGAGTAATATACAAACAATTTTATTGTACTCTTATGTGTATACCAGGAGGTAAAATTTAATCTCTTTCTACATCGTCATGTGGCATCATGAAATCACTGAATGCGAGAACTTTAACTCAGCCTCGAATTCAAATACGATCTCTTGACCAACGATCCCTCCATATAAAAGGTAAAAAAGACATCATGGAATTAGACAGAACCTCACCTTCGTTTGGAACTGTAAAAAATTTCATAGAAGTGGTTGAAGTCCGTTCAGTTTTCAGAGGAAAAACAGGCTAAAATTTATTCTCTGGTGAAATAAATATAGACATCATCACTGTTGCCACTAACTTCTGCTGCGTGACTTTAAAGGGCTCTATACCATGGACTGTTGCAGGGCCGTAGCCTGGATTTTTTTTCGGGGGGGGGGGGGGGGGGGAGGGGGGGTTTTCATTCGAAGAAAATTGGCATTGACTTGCCATTACTGATGATGAGCTCGACCACAAAACAATTACCAAAAATACTAAAAATAGTCAGAGGCTCATTTTTCATTCAGTGGGAATTCGGGCCATGATAAGGAATCCGGATGAGGTTGGCTTATATTCCCAAAATTCGTGCAGTTACTGCATTGAAAGAGATCTTCCGAGTCAGGGTTAGGTCAGGTTAGGTTAGGTTGGAGTGGCTGTCGAGAGACACACTTAGGCCTGAACGGCCCATTGTGATACCACATAGTTGGACCTACAGTTTAACGGCGATTCCGAACGGCGGTGTGGCAATTTTTTATCGGCTTGGTGGTTTTGCCTTTACCAACCAATGTGTGTACTTGTACACTATCTTATAATTCTCATACACTTCATATTGATAGTGAATATAAGAAAGTAATGAAAATTAACCACCAGACGAAGACGGGAATCGAACCCGAACCTCCCAGATGAAAGTCTAGTGCACTATCCACTAGGCTATCGAGGTCGTCCCCGAGTCGGGGTACTCTGTGGCAATAATGGGTTAAAGAATAAATTACATTTTAAGATTGTTTCCTAAAACTTTGGAGCTGATCTACTACTACTGCCTTACATGGGCTTTGCGAATAAAATGATTCCTAGTGTTTGTGAATGAATTTTTGATACTGAACACGAATCTGAGGTAAAAAATTTCCCATCACGCCACGTTTTAGTAAAAATGGGATGGAAAATTCTAAAATAGAATTTATGGTCATATTTAAAAATTGGAGAGCTGAATACTGGCGTGCTACAAACTTCGAAATCCAGAAATTATAAGCTGAATCATGCCCTTCCAAATGAGCCCCAAACCCGAAACTGTAAATCAAAAACAGTTACTGACCTGGAAAAACTATAAATGCAGAATTGCTCAGCGTCATCTTCTCTTTTTGTATCCAAAGTCAAACCTCATGTCAAAGAAAACAAATCGGATCTGGTCGCATAGTGTAACTAAGATTTCAAGTTTATTTTTTTAGAAGTTAAACCGATGAAAGTAAAAAATATATAAAAAAAACTGTTCAATAGATTTTATTTGGACTTTTTTTTCTCATCCACTGGCAATTAATATCAAAAAATAGAAGAAAGTTTCCACATTTCGAGGGGGGGAGGGGGAGAGGGGGGTCAGAACCCCCAAAAACCTCCCCCTAAATACGGCCTTGGTGCAGTGTATACAAAAAATGTACTTTAACTTGTCTTCAAATCCGTTCTGATTCTCATCTGAACACGTTTCTTATGTAATAAAATAGATGCTCAATCTTTTCCCGGATAAAAATGACCATATAAAAATGACCAATAATAAAAATATATGAAATTTTCATCGGTAAGAAACCCCTTTCTCCCCTCTCCTCCCCCCCCGCCCATCTCTTTGGTCCGTTAGCGTTTATGTGTATGAAAATATGCTAAAGAATAAAACGCTCTAAAATATATTCTGACCACTTTCTTTTAAAGGGAAAAACTAAACTAATTTTCTTCCGGACATGCTATATAAAAATAAAAAGATTAAGTTGCATTTCAGTTTATAAAAAGATGCACTTTGACGGATGCGCACATTAACACGTTTTGTTTTGAGATTAGAAACTGTACGCATCTCTTCCTGGATAAACCATATATAAAATAAAGGAACAAGATGCCGCCGTCCAGTGCATAAAAAATTGCCCAAAATTAATACCTCCACAAATGTAATCCGATGCACAACTTCTCACCGTTGGGTTTAAGTATATATGTCCCTGTTTTTATTACATATGCACACTTATATAATTTTTGTCCTATTTTTATTTTACTTTCCTCCAGACACATATACACACTTACACATCCTCATATTTGCCCTCATGCATACATACATACATCCTCACATACTCACATACATTTGTTGTAACTGTAAACAACTTTATCCTTTTCTCTTTTTGCATACTCGTTTATTCTTGTATATTATTCTTGTTTAGTTTTCCACACATTTTTTTATAAACAAAGCTACATACAATAAAGCCTTAAAACTTTTCCGTTTTAGTTGAATAGTGAATGCATTTTTAAGCAAAAACAAAGAGCAACTCATTTTTTTGTTGTTGTTGCTTTTGTAATTATTTCAATTTTGTTTTTTTTTTTTTTTTTTGTCTTATTTTGTAATTACATTGCGGTCCGTGTACTTGTTGAAATATAGTAATTTTTCTGTTCTGGAAGTCTAAATAAAAATAGTATGTATGTATGTGTGTGCTGTTTACATAGAGATTTGCTGAAGCTGTTTACCTAAGGACACATATACTTACTATGTCCAAATAAAACCACAGCATGAAAGCGTTGAAAAATTGTTTGTTAGTTGAAACAGGAATAGTTGATTTTAATCTAAGTATTTCATTGAAAGTGTTTGTAATAGCAAAAGGATGTGGAGAAAGTTGATGACATGTGATAGGTATACCGGTATCGGTGAATCGTCAATCTTAGATTGAGTTAGGCTAACGAGGTCATTGAATAGCAACTGGGCCATTCGAAGGCTCTACTCTACTACAAATGAATCTAACTCTCCCTACCAACATGGAATCAAACCAGAGTTTTCTCCAGCTCTATTAGGGTGTTCCAATCCTCCTGGAAGAGGTTAAGGCGAATTACTACTCTCAATACTAACGATCCGTAGATCGCAGCAGATTTTACCACGTTCAAAATGTTTCTAAGATATAGTTGATCGAATGTTTTTAGACTGCTAGAAGTCCTCATGGAACACTGGCCGATGCGCGTACTCATACACAAGCTCTGAGTCATGAACAATACCCACTACCGCAACTGCAGGATATTGGACGTGGAAACGAGTATTGTTCGGTTTCTGAACTAGTTTAGTTCTAGCTGGATCAGGATTTTTGTTATGAAGTATCTCAGCCACTAACTTTTCCGTCCCGTTAAAATTTTATTTTGATTCAAGTCGATCAAAATGTTACTGATATTCCCGAAAAGAGTGGGGGGAGGGGGGGGGGGGGTTGTCTTTGAGAATCATCAGTCCGGTATTAGAAAAAACAAAGAATCGTCATCACCGAAGCCAAAAACGAGGAATCGTCATCACAGAAGCCAACAAATGAGTAATCGTCTTCACAGAATCTAACAAAAGAGGAATCGTGAATACAGTACCCAACTAACGAGGAATCGTCAGCACAGAATCTAAAAAACGAAGAATCGTCAGCACACAACCCATCAAACGAATAATAAGAACTCAGCAAACGACGAATCATTTTCACAGTATTTAACAGAACTCAGCAAACGACGAATCATTTTCACAGTTTTCAACAAACGAGGAATCTTCAGTGCAGACCCCAGTATACTAGGAATCGGAGACACACTATCCAAAAAAAAAAAAAACAAACAAAGGAATCGTCAGCACAGAATCCAAAAAACGTGAAATCATCAAGGTAGAAACCAACAAACGAGAAATCGTCTTCACAGAATCCAACAAAAGAGGGAGAGTGAGCACTGCACTCAACTAACGAGAAATCGTCGGCACAGAATCTAACAAAAGAGGAATCGTGAGCACAGTACTCAACTAACGAGTAATCGTCAGCACACAATCCGTCAAATGAGGAATCATCAACATAGGACCCAGCAAACGACGAATCGTCCTCATAGTATTCAACAAACGAGGAATCTTCAGTGCAAAGTCTAGTAGATAAGGACTCGGTAACACACTATCCCAAAAGAAAAAAAAACAAGGAATCGCCAAACTAGAAATCGTCAGCACAGAATGCAACAGACGTGAAATCCTCAAGACAGAATCCAAAAAATGAGAAACCGTCAGGTCAGTATGTAATAAAAGGGGAATCGTTGACATTAAACCCAGCAAACAAGGAATTTTTAGCACAGACTCCAGCAACCGAGGAATCGTAAGCACAAAATCCATTAAGAGACAAATCGTCAGCACAGTATTCAACTAACGAGGAATCTTCAGTTCAGGGTTCAGTAAACTAGAATTCGGTGACACACTATCTAAAAAAAAACAAAGGAATTATCAAACGCGGAATCGTCAGCACAGAATCCAGCAGGCAGAATCCAACACACGAGAAATCGGCAGGTCAGTATCCAATAAAAGGGATCGTCAGCACAAAGTCCAGCAAACGAGGGATCGTCAGCACATAATCCATGAAAAAAAGAATCGTCGGCACACAACCCAACAAACGAGGAATCGTCAGCATAGAACCCAGCAAACGACGAATCATCCTCATAGTATTCAACAAACGAGGAATCTTTAGTGCACAGTCCAACAAACTAGAATTCAGTGACACACTATATAAAAAAAAAAAAAAATCGTCAAACGAGGAATCGTCAGCACAGAATTCAACAAACGAAGAATCTTCCTCACAGTATTCAACTAACGAGGAATCTTCAGCGCAGGATCCAGTAAATTAGTAATCGTCATCACAGAGTTTAACAAACGTGAAATCGTCAGCACAGAATCCAGTAAGAGACAAATCGGCAGCACAGTATTCAACCAACGAAGACTTACCAGCTCAGAATCAAAGAATTGTCAGCGCACAATTCATTTGACGAGCAATCGTCAGTCTAGTGTTCAACAAACGAGGAATCTTCAGCACAGAATCCAACAACAGTAAAACAGTCAAGACAGAATCCAACAAACAAGAAATAGTCAAGTCCACAAACGAGAATTCATTAGGAGAGTATTCAACAAAAGAGAAGCGTCAACGCCGAACCCAGCAAGCGAAAAATCGTCAGCACAGAAAAAGTTATCGAGAAATTCGCCACCTCGGTAGTTAAGTGGCGGTTCCAGGATTGACTTACAATTATCCTTCTGAAGTTTCCCGGTGACTGACTGACTAAAAAAAACTATCAACCGTACCCCTCTTAATCCCAGTTAACTCCGAAGCCGACGATTTAGCGAAATGAAACTAGTTACTCTCCGATATTCTACCGTCTTGGACCGTTCGTGTTCCTCTCACATCTGCTAAATTGCCCATTAGGCAAAAATATCCCGAGAAAGCAAAAAAATCCTGAGTGTCAAAGTATACCTGTGGTATTACCAGACTAACCAGTGCCATCAAGTTCAATAGACTTACTTGACAGCTACGACTAAGGTTCTTGAGCTACAGCTACGACTAAGGTACCTGAGTAGCTGTCTAGTAAGTCCATCAGCTCAAAAATTTCGGTGTTCACGGGGAACCGCTTAATGGGGGAAACATGTCGCAAGATTAGGATTGTCATTCAATGATTTCTGTCAGAGTTATGGCTCTGAAAAAGAAAACGAAGCAGTCTTTCATTTAAAATTTAAATTTCTAGGCTTACCTTTCTTTGCTAGTTTGACTGAGCTAGCATCCATAAATGTTTATTAAGAATATAGCTAAATTCGTTATAGAATCCTTCTGGGTACCTACTCTGTAACGAAGAATTACACCGTTCTATTGTCATTACAACAGCCTTTAATACAGAAGGTTGCCAGTTCAATTTAAATTAATGTTACTTATATAAAACAGTGAACAGAGGTGGCAATATTACGAAACAAGCGAAGACTCCAACCTTCTATAATAACTGTAATTAAGGTTTCAGCCTTGATACAAATCAGATAGAGGAATCGCTCACGGCTAAGCTAATCACTTTCAAACAGTATCTAAATTGTGGCCCAGTTTTTATGGAGTGTTTTTGGCCGTTGATCACGAATCAGTAAAAAAATTGTTATTCGTTAATTTTGGTTTTTTGATGAACCATGAAATTCATCTTATAAAATTTTAAAAAATGAAGATTTACGATACGAGAGTTGCTACTTAAGTTTTGAGATATGGCAACATCAGTGTAGATACGTCAAATCTGACATCAGCATCGTAAACTTTGACGTTTTTAATGGTAAACGTACTCAGGACGTTTTGTTCATAGAGTGTTATTTGTATTGTTTGCAGTGACTTGAAAACTTCATCTCGGCCAAAAAATGGATTTAAACCGTGATCGTTTTCGTGCGATGTTTTTTTTTTTATAATTTTCGGCGTGGATTAACTCAACAACAGTCAGCCAATAACTCTCTTTTACTTTTGGTGATGAACCACCATCCTGAGCCACAGTGTTTCGCTAGTTTTCGGAATTCAATCGTGGTCGTGAAGGTCGTCCAAAATCGGTTGTTTCGCCAGAAAACATCGATGCTGTGCGTGAACTTTTATTACAAGATCAGCATGTGATCGTGAGATTGAGGCATGCTTGGGCATTAGTTCCACTTGCATACATTCAAAATTGCATGAACATTTGGCCGCCAAAAAGATTTGTTCGCGTTGGACACCGTATAATTTGACAATCGCCCAAAAAAAGACTCGTGTGGATTGGTGCAAAGAAATGTTGAAAAAATACAATGCTTCGATGCTTCGAAAGACGACTATAAGATCATAACAGGTGACGAATCATGAATATATGCATATGAGCCCGAAATTAAACAACAATCGACTGTGTGGGTCTTCCAAAGTGAGCCAAATCCAGCAAAAGTTGTACGCGCACGAAGCACTTCAAAGCAAATGGTCGCCGGTTTTTTCGAAAAAACTGGTCATGCGGCCACCGTGCCATTAGAACAACGTAGAACAGTCAATTCTGAATGGTACACCATCATTTGTTTGCCCGAAGTGTTCGGAAAAATAAGGAAAACCAGTCGCCAAAGACGAATCATACCCCACCCCGACAATTCGAGCTCTCACACATCGGCTCAAACGAGAGCACTCAAAACATCGAATTGATGGGTCATCTGCCCTGCTGTCCTGATTTGGCACCCAATGACTTCTTTCTATTCCCTCACATCAAAAATAAATTGCGAGGTCAACGTTTTTCGTCGCCTGAAGAAGCGGTTGATGCGTTCCAAACACATGTTTTAGAGTTACCCCATTCGGAGTGGAAAAAGTGCTTCGAAGTGCTTGGTTCAAACGCATGCAAAAGTCTATTGCTCTTCATGGAGAATATTTTGAAAAACAATAAAACCATCTTCAATGATAAATATTTGTTTTTATTTGTTCTATCTCAAAACTTAAGTAGCAAACCTCGTTTACACGAAACTTGACGTCACTTGAAACAAATTTTTACTGATCCGACAACTCAGATACTATTTTGCTGTTGTACAGCCAAACCTCAATGGATTTTTAAAATTTATAGCGTGTTGAAAACAGAATTGAATATACTTTATTTTCACATACTTTTATATTTACACTATTGAACAAAATTGTGGCTTAAAATGCCATTCAAAATTAAATAAAAAATGTATTGTAAAAAATTTTTAATTTTCCTCATATTTTGTCCTCTAACTCTGGTATTCCTTAAAATATATTACCAATTTATATATGATTGTAAGCAACTAAATCTCTTCTCCTGAACGATATATAAAAACAGACTCATCAAATAAATATTGGGAGTATGAATGTATAAACTCGTATTTTTTTCGTAATTTGGACATTTATTGTGAAAAAGTAATTATAAATTTATTCTTTAAAGTATTGTCCATCGTTAGCCACAACCTTTTACCATCTTTCTGGTAGCATACGGATTCCGCGTCGAAAGAACTCCTCATCTTTTGAGGCTATCCACGAATCGACCCATTTTTTGAGTTCTTCGAAAGAACGGAAGTGCTGTTCAGCCAGGCCATGTGTCATCGATCGGAACAAGTGGTAATCACAGAAGGAGCAATGTCTGGAGAATACGGCGGGTGGGGTAGCACTTCCCATTTCAGCGTTTCCATGTGTGTTTTTACTTGCCTTGCAACATGCGGCCGAGCATTGTCGTGCTGAAGAATAACCTCGTCGTGTCTATTCTCATATTCTGGCCTCTTATCCTTTAATGCTCGGCTCAAACGCATCAATTGTAGTCAGTAGCAGTCGCCAGTGATCGGTTCATTCGGTTTCAACAGCTCATAATATACGACACCTTTCATATCCCACCAAATACACAGCATGAGCTTGGATCCATAAATGTTCGGCTTTGCCGTTGATGTTGATGCATGTCCGGGCGGTCCCCATGATTTTTTACGCTTTGGGTTATCGTAACGTATCCACTTTTCATCGCCAGTCACAATACGATGCAGAAAACCCTTTCTTTTCTGTCGTTCAATCAGCAGTTCACATGTGAAAAATCGTCGTTCGACGTCTCTCGGCTTTAATTCGTACGGCTCCCAATTTCCTTGCTTTTGAATCATTCCCAATGCTTATAATCGTTTAGAAATGGTTGATTGATCAAATCCTAAAGATTCTGCAAGTTCTTGTTGCATTTGACATGAATCTTCTTCGAGTAATGCCTTCAATTCTTCATCTTCGAACTTTTTCGGGCCGCCTGAACGTTCCCTGTCTTCAACATCAAAATCACCACTTTTGAAACGGGCATACCACACCTGACACATTCTAACGTCTATAGCACAGTCAGGATAAGCTTCAGTGAGTAAACGATGTGCTTCAGTTGCGTTTTTCTTTAAGTGGAAGAAGCAAATTAAAACTTCCCGCAAATGTTGTTTTGTTTGCATGAAATTCGACATTTTCAGCTATAGTAAAACACTTTTGTAAAATTATGAAAATTATTTGACAGATCAATTGTTATAGTATTTTTGGCGCTCTTCGAGATAGAATAGCTGTCAATGATATGAAGTTAGTCACAATTACAAGTTTATACAAAAATAAAGTTATGGCCAAGTATTTGCTTCAATCTATCGAAAAATGGGGTTTTCGACCTTAAGTACAGATTTTGAGGATCAATTCAAAATTTTGAGTATGCAGTTTTTTTCTGCTTGACTAGACCTACAATTTGAGCTATGTCTCGAGGAACGTATATTTTCATAATGTTACACAGTGTTTTCAGTATCGAAATATAGAACATTATCGCTCCCCCCATTTCTCTCAATTTTATTTATTTATGAAAAGAACTAACTCAATTTTTTGAATATACTTACTTACTTACTTGTTGCTACTTCATTTACCATAGTAGCTCTTCTTAGAATATCTTCGATTGTTATATTCACACATGAATAATTCAATTATGACAGTCTGGATTGTTCATGTATACCTTCAGCTATTCATCAATTTATTCAGATTTATGCATTTCATTCAAATATACTTTATATTTGTATGTTGAATGTGAAATGAGAAGCACCACAATGTCAAATACTTAATAATGTATATGTATATAGTACATACATACATACATACATACATACATACATATGTATGTAAGTATGTATTTGTGCAACACAGTAGAATTCAAATTAAATTTTGATTTTCTACAAAACCTAGTAGTCTCTTCATTCTAGAAGATATATTTCCATTATAATTGCATTACATCGTAACAGGGAACACACACATTTAAGCTCCAATTAACCTTTTATGGAATTTACAATAGAATGAAATGTAAAAACTTGAACAGAAAAAAAATAAATATATAATGAAAACGTAATGAAGCAGCAGCGTGCAGCAGAAACTTAACTGCCATATTGGGAAGTTTACATTGACATTGAAAGAACATGGGTATACATTATACAAGAAGTAAACCTCTAAGGGATTTAGAAGTTGCGGTATGAGAAGAGTGGAGTTTTATGGGTTTTTCGTCCCTTCAACGAGACTTTTCATTGAGGAATAGCGGTTGAGATATTTGTCGGAAAGGATAACTAAAAATGAAAAAAAATTGTCGATAGAGTTTTAATCCGCCGTGTACGATCCACGCTCAGATTCAATAATTAACCCTAATAATTCAGAATGGAAAATAATCATAAAATAAAACACCGTTTAAGAAAATTATACAGACTTTTTATTGTAATATCATTTCAATTTGTGATACCAATAAAATGTTGATAAAATTTACTTCCACGCAAAAACTTAGATTCTCCATGAAGTTAGACGTGGAAAGGAGGATATTCTACTGGAAGCTACTCTCTCTGTGTAAATTATAAAACTTCATTAATTTCTTTGTGCTTAGCAAAGATAAATTATGTAAATATATATTAGAGAAAATTTAATTACATACCCAAATATTCTTCCAACTCGTTAATGCGTTTATCTTCTATATAAAACATGATCATTGAAAGGGCTCCAAGTACTATACATACATAAATTAAGTTATATTTATTAGAAAAATAAAAAAATAAAAATAATAATGAAATAGTATCGGAATTACAATTAATGAATTGAAAAAAGTTTAATACTTAGGTAATTGTTCCGATTTGAACGTTTTAATTCGTTCGAAAAGAAAACGTTTTTTCTTTTTTCCAATCAGAGAGTTATGAGTTTTTCGATTCTTTGAATCATTATTTTTGTAAAATGTAATTATATTGAAAGGAAAATTGAAAACGAAATCGTCCGGATTGTCTTTTTTTTTGAAATGTTAATCTTTTCCGTGACAAAATTAAAATAGAAACTTTTACCTTGGACTCTGACTGAACTGCTACTTTGTGAACTATTTTTCTCCCTAAAGGGAAATCTACGATTTGAACGATATTTTTGTCTTTAGCTTGACTTGTCTGTATCTTTCTGAATTATTAAATTCAACCTGAATTGGTTTCCTAAGCTCATCCTCAATTGATCCTAAACTTATACTAAATTGGTTCCTAAAATCATCCTCAGGATGTTCAGGATCAATACACATCCTAAATTAGTTCCTAAGCTCATCCTTAATTGATCTTGAACTCATTCTAAATTGGTTGTTAAACTCATCCTAATTGATCCTGAACTCATTCTAAATTAATCGAAATTTCATCCTCAATTGATCCTAAACTCATCCTAAATTGGTTTCTAAAATCAACCTCAATTGATCCTAAACTCATCCTAAATTGGTTCCTAAATTCAACCTAAATTGATACTAAACTCATTTTTAATTGGTTCCTAAACTCATCCTAAATTTGTTTTTTAACTAATCCACAATTGATACCAAACTCATCCTTAATTGGTTCCTAACTCACCCTCAATTGATCCTAAACTTATATGAAATTGGTACCTAAACTCATCCTAAATTTGTTCCTAAAGTCATCCTCAATTGATACAAATTTCATCCTAAATTGGTTAATAAACTCATCCTGAATTGATCCTGAACTCATTCTAAGTTGGTTACTAAACTCATCCCAATTGATCCTGAACTCATTCTAGATTGGTTCCTAAATTCTTCAATTGATCCAAAGCTCGTTTTCAATTGATCCTAAACTAATGTTTAATTGATTCCTAAACTCGTCTTCAATTGATTCTAAACTCATTCTAAATTGATACAAATTTCATCCTAAATTGGTTAATAGACTCATCTTGAATTGATCCTGAACTCATTCTAAGTTGGTTACTAAACTCATCCCAATTAATCCTGAACTCATTTTAGATGGGTTCCTAAATTCTTCAATTGATCCTAAACTAATGTTTATTTGATTCCTAAACTCATCTTCAATTGATTCTAAACTCATCCTAAGTTGGTTCTCAAACTCACCCTCAATTGATCCTAAACTCATGTTGAATTGATTCCTAAACTCATCCTCAATTGATTCTAAACTTATACTAAATTGGTTCCTAAACTCATCCTCAATTGATTCTGAACTCATCATAGATTGATTTTTAACTTGATCCGCAATTGATCCTAATTTCATTCTGAATTGGTTCCTAAACTTATCCTAAATTTATTCCTAAACTCATCCTCAATTGATCGTGAACTCATCCTAAATTTGTTCCTAAACTCGTCCTCAATTGGTTTCTCAACTCATCCTCAATTGATCCTAAACTCATTCTAAATTGGTTCCTAAAATCGTAGTCAATTAATCCTAAACTCATTCAAAATTGGTTCCGAAACTCATACTCAATTAGTTTCTAAACTCATCCACATTTGATCCTAAACTCATCCTCAATTGGTTCCTAAACTCATCCTCAATTGGTTCCTAAACTCATTCTCAATTGATCCTAAACTTATCCTATTGTTAGTTTGGGATCGTCCGTTGATGATTCGGTTGACGTCTTTGAAGGCCAGCACCTATTTAATCCATTTTTTATCATACCGCAGAAAAATTGCGGTCGGAAAAATGTTTTAGCATAATTTTTTTTTAACTGAAATATTCCTTTTTGATTTACTTTTTCTTTCTGGAGACAGGTTACGATCGGAAATTTTAGCTCGGAAGGAAATTTTTTAACCCTTGCTTTCCAAATGAGAGCTTTGATGGGAACTTTTAACTAAGAACAATATTTTTATGCTTTGCTTGGAATGTTCCTTTCAGAATTACTACTTCTTTCCAAAGACAAGCTACGATCAGAAATTTTAACTCGGAAAGATATTTTTTAAATCTGCCAGGAGTTAGTGTTTCCTACCGAGAAAAACCTGTGATCGGACATTTATGCTCGGAAAAATACTCTTTCGATTCAACTGTTCTTGAATGTTCCTTTCAGATTCTTTCCGAGAAGAAGTTACGATTGGATATAGGAACTTAAGGCCTACATTGATATTTTTTCGTTATCTAGTCGAAATATTCCTTTCTGAAATGTATTTTCATTTCAAGCAAATTTTTTTTCGGGAAAAACTATAACCCTCCGGCTGTAATGTTTCTCTTGGAACTTTTTACTTTTTTCATTTCCCGTAACTATTCATTATATACTTACTTGAAAATCCAAAATTGATATACATAAGAATATGAAATTGGGCTGCATTTGTAAGAAATAACCCCAAATGTGTCCCCAGATCGACTATTAGATATGTACTATATGCATAAAGTCCCGGTATTAAGTAAGGAGAATGTGCCTTAAAAAGATATATAATTATATAATTACTAATTTTTTATTTTGAAACGTTTACCTCATATACTCCCGCAAATATCCAAAATGTTGCGTATACTGCTAATATATTCCATAAAGTTCCATACCATAAATACCATGTAGGCTCCGCTATAGCTGTAACGTAA
This sequence comes from Toxonevra muliebris, assembly GCA_963691655.1. Taxonomy (NCBI): domain Eukaryota; kingdom Metazoa; phylum Arthropoda; class Insecta; order Diptera; family Pallopteridae; genus Toxonevra; species Toxonevra muliebris. The sequence goes on along the minus strand of OY829328.1, from coordinate 78,484,452 downwards.
GGAGAAGGAAAGAATTCGCTTGTCCATTCACTTGACTTCACACTTACCCTTAGCATCTTCTGGCAAATCATATTCTCGTGGATGTGAATTTAGTGTAAAAAATGCGATAATAAATGATTTCCAGAATAGAATGAATGAAACGGCTAGACAACTTATGGTTAAACCGTGCTGGAACACGTCCATAATTATCATTTTATATATATATATATATATATTTTTTAAATTCTCTTTTTATTTTAAATTGAAATATTTACAATTATTTATAAATCAAATTGATTGATGATTGAAAAATGAAATTAATTTTGAATTTGAAAAACAAGTAAAAAAAATTTTCTATTCGATTGGAAAATTCTACATAAGTGAATTTTAAATAAAATATATTTGATCCTACCGGGGAACGTATGAAACTGCAGTCGAATTTAATCTTAAATCCAGAAAGTTTTTTTGTATTACGATTCTATTTAGCCCTGGTACGTTTAGTTTGTCCGGCAAGTTCCTGATCTCTTTCACAATGAACGCTAAAAAGTTCTTTGCCAAGGCGTGCCTAATGTTTTTCGAGAGCAAACATCTTTAAGTTAAAATTCACCGTCATGTTCCCGGTTAAAGTCTTCCCGGATAGTTTTTGAATTTTTTTAAAATTATTTTGACCTCATTAATAAGAAGAACTTTGTTTAGTTAGGAGATGGCTGCTCTTTTCATCGTAAAAATTACTAACCAACAACTGTAGACTAGGGAATAAAAATAGGACAAACTGAACATCTATAAAGAAACTTATGAGAAATCGATAAATCTATCACCGCTCGGTGCCAAGAAGATGCTCTTAAGGTCTTAAATTTGATATAGAACCTTAAGAGCATCATAGAAAAAATCTATAATTTTTGGGACAGTTCTTGAATACGCAATATCAACTATTGCAGATATAACTCTCGAAGTTGGGAATGGTTTTTATTAAAGGATTATATATCTTCAAATACAGTCCAGATCAGACACTGAATAGCTGATTGATTCGGACGAGTTTATTAGCACTGGAATGATTTAAAGGTTTTTTCAATAGCTTTATCCGAACTTTGACAGTTTATTGCTAGGATGGCAGCACTGTCATTCTTCGGCTTTTGTCTTCTGTCATAGTCTCCATTTTGCCATGGAGGGCTACACTTTTCAACATCATCATTTTTGGCGCGACGGTCCTTGTTAAACCTTGGCCGCCCACAGTTTTTGCCTCCAGACATTGCGATCTTTTGCCATCGTTCTCCAGTTTTTCAAGCCTTCGTGTACATTGTGTGACCATCTTATTTTTGGACGTCCTCGTTTTCTGTTAGTTGTGATTGATTTTATTTTTTATTTATTTTATCCTTTTTTTTTTTTTAAAAAAAAGGACGTTGGGGTAGCGCACTACCCAACAAGTGACCCTTCTGAAATTCAGCTACATATTATCTTAGTCGTTCTATCTTAAAGTAGTCGATGATTTTTATATCGTTCAGCTCAGTCCGTTCCGTCTTCCTCTCTAAAATCACCGAAGATCCTTCTTAATATTTTTCTCTCGAAGCGGCCCAATTTGGCAATTTGAAAGCATGTACTTGGTCTTGTGTTCATTAAGTTGTAGTCCCATTTTTTGTCCGGGTGCTAACAATTTTAGAAAGTCTTCTTTTAAGCTGTTTATGTTTCGACTTATCAGGTCGATATCGTCGGCAAAGGCCAATTGTTGAGAAGATTTAGTGTTTATAGTACCTGAAAAACTTAGGTCGAGCTAATTTTTCTAAAGCAAAGACGAAAAGTGTTGACGGTAATGGGTCGCCTTGTTTTACTCCTGTGATTGAACTAAAAGGTTGCGACAAGCCACCCTGAAGCCTTATGGAATTTGATATGGAAACACCTTTCAACAACGCGTCGAAATTGTTAAAATTTATTATAAAAAAAATTCATGTTCTGTTCGCCAAACTTTTAGCGAGCTACGAAATCTTTATGGCTGAACTGATCGCCCAAACAACCGATCAATATTTAAACGAATCGCGGAATTCGAGCAAAGCAGATCGGTTGCCAATCGAGCAAGTGCTCCTGTTGCTGAAAGTATGACTGAAGACTCAAAACTCTCGATTCCTCGTCGTGCACAAGGAGTTGGCCTCTCTGTTACCTTAAGTTAGCGAAGTTTGCGAAAAGACTTGTGCATGAATCCTAATTGTGCTCTGGAGCAGTTGGAAACGGATCTAAATTTTAGCGAAAAAATCATCTTCAGTGATTAAGCACATATTTGGTTGAACGTCTTCGTAAGCAAGTAAAACTGTCGCATTTGGGTCGAAAATAATCCGTTGCAGTATCAAGAGTTTCCATTGTATCCGGAGAAACGTATTGTTTGGTGTGGATTTTGGCAGGCGGCGTAATTGGTACATATATATTCCGGAACGAGAATAGTCCACTGGTAAAAACAAGATAAAAAATTTAAAAATAGAACTTCCCCAACCCTCTATTTTGGGGTCAACGACTCGAAAAGTAAAAATTTTCACTTATTTTTTCTATAAAAAAAACGCAGGTATAAACATAAATTTTTCATGACTAAATGAGGATTCAAGAATTGTCCTGAATTAATTTAGGTTGATCACGAGTGTGTTATCGGATTTTTTCAGTTCTTCGCGTTTTCAAAATACCTAAAGTTTGATATACCTGGGAAACAAAATTGTCTCACATTAATATTAAATTTGAACATTACAGATGTGGTGTGAGACCAAAAGTTATTTGTCATGAAATTCTGAAATTTTTTTTAACTCTTACACTACGGATCTTTCCCGCTAGTTTTGAGGATTTTTTACCAAGTTTTTTTTTTTTTTTAGCCCCCACAAAGCAAATGGTTGAGAAAAATGAAAATCATTCTTCGCAAAAATATTCCCCATACAAAATTAGAAGGAGTACCAAAACGAATGAGCTTTCCGAACCCCTTGGTTTTAGGGTTAACGACTCCGAAATTCCATATTTCTCTTTTACTATAAATAAATTTCTCAAAGAAAATGTATTTAAAGACGGCACTAAAAAAAATACAAATTTTCTTTCCCAAATGGGTATTTAAGAAGTGTTCTGGATTAATCTGGGGCCACAGATCATAAATTTATGATCGAATTTTTTGCAGCTCTTTGCTTTTTCAAAATGCCATGAGCTTAAGTTGGAATAACTGGGAAACAAAATTGTCCTAAAATAATTAATTTAAAACACAAACAAAAGTTATTTAAGTTGAAATTTTTTTTCCTCTATTACAGACCCCACTAGACCCCTAACCCTGGTTTAAAGATTTTTAACAAGTTTTTTTTTTAGCCCGACCCTACAGAGCAAACGGGTGAGAAAAGTGACAATAATTCTTCGGGAAAAGTATTCCCTATGAAAAATTAGACAGAGTACCCAAATAAAAGAACTAACCCAGTCACTTGGGTTTCGGGTTAACGACTTCTAAAGTCAAAATTTTCTCTTTTAGTCTATAATTTTCACACAGAAAATATAAAAAAGTAAGCACTGTAAAAAGCTCAACTTTTCACGCTCAAATAAAGATTCAAAAAGTGTTCTGAATCAATTTGGGGTCACCGGACCCGACTCTTTGCTTTTTCAAAATACCATAAGCTAAAGTTGGAGTAACTGGGAAACAAAATTGTCCTAACATAATTAATTTAAAACATTACGAATCTGATGTGAGACCAAAAGTTATTTGAGTTGAAATTTTAAAAAGTTTTTCTTCACATACTACAGACCCAACTAGACCTCTTACCCTGATTTGGAGATTTTTAACAATTTGTTTTTTTTTTTTTTGCCCGTACCTACAGAACAAACGGTTGAGAAAACTGACAATAACACAGCCACACAAAAAAAAATTTTTTTCGGTTCTGGAGGTCAGACCATGTTTACTATATGTTTTTGGGATTGCTGAATCCGGGGTCTGAAAACCCCCAGCTTTTCAGGTTTGGGACATAACCTGGAATATACCTCGTTAACAAGCTTTTTTTAGCCCAACTCTACGGAACAAACGGTTGAGAAAAATAACACTCATACTTTGGGAAAAGTATTCTTAGTAAAAAATTAAGGATAGTACCCAAAATCAAAAACTTTTCCAACCTCCTGGGTTTGAGGTTAGCGATTTTTAAAGTAAAAATTTTCTCGTTGGCTCTATAATTTTGACAAAAAAAATTATAAAAAAATCTTCAATGCAAAAAACTTAATTTTTCACGCCTAAGTAGGGATTCCAGAAGTATTTTGGATTAAATTCAGGTCGCTGAGTCTATGGCAAACTAGATCTGAATTTTTGTAGCTCTTCGGTTTTTCAAAATACCATTACCTAAAATTAGGTGTACCCGGGAAATAAAAATTTTTTTGAAATTTTTTACTTCACACGATCGATTCCACTCACTTCCATTCCCCTTCTTTTGGGATTTTTTAATTTTAAGCATTTTTTTTTTAGAAAAACCCTATAGAACAAATGGTTAAGAAAAATTGGGAAAAAATTTCCCATGAAAAATTTCGAATCGTGTTCCGCAAGCAGAACTTTCTGAGCCTCGTAAATGGTTCAAAAAGTAGTAACATTAATTTTTATAAATTATGAAGAATACTTTGAAGTTCACATTAAGTTGCAAACGACATTATCAAAAGCTAAATAATTCATTATAAATATCTACCGAAATATTTCTGCTCATTTTCAAAAACCATTCTATTAAATTCAATGTCAAGTTGAATTCAATAACATTCAAAACTTTGCATTGAAATATATGGGTAGTTCCATTTCAGAGCGGCGGTGATCAATCATGATTTAGATTTCATTCAAATTTCTAGAGATTTAAGAGGCATCTAAGTAACGGTAAAATTCAAAAATTAATTTTTTTTTTTTTGGCTTTTTTGAGGATTTTACAGTACGTACCAAAAAAAAAAGGTTCCTTGCTCTTAATTTTTGAATATCTCCAAACTGGATTGAGATAAAAATCTGAAAAATTTTAAACATAATTATATCTAAAGTATCTCTCGAAAAAATTAAAAAAAAAAAAAATTTCGGAGCAAAATTTTTAGGAAAATTTTTTTTTCACAAAAGTATTTTTTTTTTTTAAATTTCGCGATTTTTTAAAAATTTGAAAAAATCACACTTATAATTGAAACTCTTCCAAAACATTTTTTGTTTCTTTTTTCGTGATGCGGACTCAAGAAATTTAGAAATTATGGACGTTTTAGTAAAGGAGTATTTGAAAAAAAAAAAACTCATGAAAATTTAAGTAATTTTCTTTAATTCAGTAAGCAATCATAACACTGTACGACAGTTGGCTGGGGGAATTGATGAAACCAAGTTTTTCTTCAATCCCTAAGAATTTAAATCAAATCTGAGACTTGGTTTGCTGATCACCGCCGATCTGGTATGGAATTCCCCATATACAAAATAATATTATGTATGATATTTCTATGTCAATAACTACAAGTACATGTCTGTATATGCACATACATATCTACAACATTGTATAATAGGGCAAGTTAACATTAAAGCTACTTTCAAATTACCATTACACTACAGCGAATTTAAATAGGTACCACACACACACATACAAAGCTTCATAGTAAATATTGGTATAATAGTGGAGCTGTTGCTGATACTGATGCTGCTTTCATTCATGCCAGTAACTCTAAATGAACGCAAGCGAAGAAATCAATGAAGTTAACACAAATTAAATGCAACTGAAGCTGGCAAGTAAATATGCATCTACAAGCTAAAATACACACAAGCATTACAATCAACTACATAAATGCAGTCAAGAATACAAACTGGTAGAGAGATAGGTAGGTAGTCAGGAAGGCTTGCAAACAGTCAGAAAACTGACTGACTGAGCTGAACTAACTTTTCAAATTTTGATGAGGAGCTATTTTGTGAAATATATCTACATAGTCTAGTTATATAAAACTGAAAATATCTTCCATATATCTACCTTTAAATGCGTACGTGCTACACAAACACAAACACACACACACACATGTCGATGTGCATCTATGGCATAATCACTTAAAAACTTATTTCGCACGAATTGTTGAGTCGATTAAAGTTGTGTGGAATTTTTCTCTTCCAGGTTTTTTTTTTTTTTTGCTTTTGTTATTGTTGCTTTTTACCATCTCATATTAGCATCTTTTGCTTATTAATGCTCTTTCCAGATATGAAATAATTCAAACAATGCATTAAGCCTATACTTACAAAACTAAAGGTAGTTGGATTGCATCATATTCAATGTAATATCGAAACGATGAAGGTACATACTAGGGGGTCCAAGGGAGGAGGTTTTAGGATTAATTCACCTCCCCTCTCGCCCTTCCACCCGCCTTATCGATGAAAATTTCATAAACTTTAAATATTGGCCACGAATCAAAACCAAAATTTTATGGCACGAACAAATTAAACATCACCTCCATAGGAAATCTTTGGATCAGCTAGTGTTAGAACATAAATAGGTTAAAGTCCTAATCTACAAATCCGAAACTTCTGGTTCAGTCCTTTATCCACTAATTTTTGACAGTCGATGTTAATGTGATATAACTGTCCTGATTAAAGGATACTGCTTAATACATGTTAATCTAGAACTTTTTAACATTTATTGTGAAAAATTGACTATAAATTTATTCTTAAAGTATTGTCCATCGTTAGCCACAACCTTTTCCCATCTTTCTGGTAGCGTACGGATTCCACGTCGAAAGAACTCCTCATCTTTTGAGACTATCCACGAATCGACCCATTTTTTGAGTTCTGCGAAAGAACGGAAGTACTGTTCAGCCAGGCCATGTGTCATCGATCGGAACAAGTGGTAATCAGAAGGAGCAATGTCTGGAGAATACGGCGGGTGGGGTAGCACTTCCCATTTTAGCGTTTCCAAGTACGTTTTTACTTGCCTTGCAACATGCGGCCGAGCATTGTCGTGCTGAAGAATAACTTCGTCGTGTCTATTCTCATATTCTGGCCTCTTATCCTTTAATGCTCGACTCAAATGCATCAATTGTAGTCGGTAGCGGTCGCCAGTGATCGTTTCATTCGGTTTTAACAGCTCATAATACACGACACCTTTCATATCTCACCATCGTAACATATCCACTTTTCATCGCCAGTCACAATACGATGCAGAAAACCTTTTCTTGTCTGTCGTTCGACATCTCTCGGCTTCAATTCGTACGGCACCCAATTTCCTTGCTTTTGAATCATTCCCAATGCTTATAATCGTTTAGAAATGGTTGATTGATCAACTCCTAAAGATTCTGCAAGTTCTTGTTGCATTTGACATGAATCTTCTTCGAGTAATGCCTTCAATTCTTCATCTTCGAACTTTTTCGGGCCGCCTGAACGTTCCCTGTCTTCCACATCAAAATCACCACTTTTGAAACGGGCATACCACACCTGACACATTCTAACGTCTATAGCACAGTCAGGATAAGCTTCAGCGAGTAAACGATGTGCTTCAGTTGCGTTTTTCTTTAAATGGAAGAAGCAAATTAAAACTTCCTGTTTTGTTGGCACGAAATTCAACATTTTCAGCTATAGTAAAACACTTTTGTAAAATTATGAAAATTATTTGACAGATCAATTCTTATAGTATTTTTGGCGCTCTTCGAGATAGATTAGCTGTCACTGTCAAAAAAAATGGCGCGTATGATAGATATGAAGTTAGTCACAATTACGAGTTTATACATTCATACTCCCAATATATGGTAAAAATTATTATACTATAGCGCAAGGGACGTTTTAGGTTTTTCATTTCTTCGGAAAGTCTTTTAATTCATTATAATTGCTGAGAGGTGGTTAATGCATAAGTGATATCTCACCCCTCTCCTCAGAGACCCACTAATGTTGCCCATTTTGTAAGTCGAAAGTTGCTCATAACTTTGCTGGTTTTCATTATCAGTTTAAGTTCATTCGGTTTGTATGCATTTTAAGATGGTATTAAGTTTTATTAGCGGATCCAAAAAAGAGAAACAGGGGCTATGGAGACTACAGCATCTCAAAAAAATGTGAATGCTTATAACTTTTAATGAGGTCTAGACCCTCCATGGGCTGCTCTGTGATAATAGTAGTGGCAGTAGTTATAACTTTAAAAAAAACCTACCAACGACGCTGATGTTTGCCTTCATTAAATTTGAAATTATAGGGCCATTTTATAGATAACTTACGTTCAGAAAGCTTGATAATAGATTTCGGTCTGTGTTTTGTCTGAATTTTTGGTCTGAAATTGGTTTGACTTTTGGTTTGATTTTTGACTGAATTTTGCTTAATTTTGAATGGCTTTTGATTTGATTTTTTTTGTGAATATTGACCTATATATGATCTAATTTTTTATCCGAATTTCGGTCTGCTTTCGGTCGGGATTTTGGTTTGAATTTTAATTAATATTAGAGCCTCTGTTTGGTCAGAACTTTGGTCTCCGTTTTGTTGCAATTTTTGGTCTGAATTTTGGTCTGAATTATAACTTGAACTTTGGTCTAAATTTAATTTACTATTGATCTCAATTTTGGTCTTAATTTGAACTGATTTTGTTCTAAATTTCGGCTTTAGTTTTGGGCTGCTTTTAGTTTGATTTGAACCTGGAGTTCGGTCTGAACTTTTAAATGTTTTTTGGTCCGATTTTTGGCCTGGATTTTGGCCCGAATTTCGGTCAGGATTTTGATCTAAAAATTGGTCTGAATTAGTACTGAACTTTGGTCTATCAATTTCTGATGTTTAGACTTATGTTTGGTGTGATTTTTTGTCTGAGTTTTTTGATTAAAGTCTGAATTTTTTTATTATTAGTCCTAATTTTAGTCAAAAATTTAACTACTTCTAGTTTGAATTTTGGATTGGGTTTTGGTTTTGACCTCATCGAGACTATTTTTGGTCTGAAGTTTGGTTTGAGCAATGGCTTAATTTTTGGTTTGGATTTTGGTCTGATTTTTGACTGAATTTTTGCCTAATTTTGAATTGCTTTTTGAATTTGATTTTTGTGGGAATATCGACCTATATTTTATTTGATCTTATTTTTTTCCGAATTTCGGTTTGCTTTGGGTCAGGATTTTGCTCTGAATTTTAATTAAAATTCGAGTCTCTGTTTTGGTCGAAACTTTAGTCTGAGTTTTGATGTGATTTTCGGTCTGAATTTTGGTCTAGTCCTTGGTCTGAATTATAACTTGAACTTTGGTCTAAATTTATTTTACTGTTGGCCTGAATTCTGGTCTAAATTTGAGCTGATTTTTTTCTAAAATTTTCTCTGAGTTTTAGTCTACTTTTAGTTAGTTTGGTCAGAACTTTCAAATATTTTTTGGTCCGATTTTTGGGGTTGCTTTTAGTCAAGATTTTGGTCTAAAAATTAGTCTGAATTTATACTGAACTTTGTTCTACGAATTGGGCTGAGTTTTGGTCTGAAGGTTGGTCTGAATTTTTTGGTAAGGTTTGAGTTGTTTGATTATAGTCTAAATTTGTTTTATTATTAGTCCCAATTTATGTCTAAATTGAAACTACTTTTAGTATGAATTGTGGATAGAGCTTTGGTCTACTTTTGACCTCACTGAAACTATTTTTAGTCTAAAGTTTGGTTTGAACAATGGTCTAACTTTTGGTTAGGATTTTGGTGTGATTTTTTCATTGAATTTGGTCTAAGTTTTTACCTCAGTTTTGATCTGATTATTTGTCTGATTTTGAGACTGAATTTGTTTTGAATTTTTGTCTGATTTTTGGCTGAATTTTGTCTCATTTTGAATGGCTTTTGATTTGATTTTTGTGTAAATATAAACCTATATTTGATCTGATTTTTTATCTAAGTTTCGGTCTGTTTCGGGTCTGCATTTTGTTCTGAATTTTAGTTCGAATTTTTGGTCGGTATCTTGATATGAACTTTGGTTTGAGTATAGATTTAATTTTTAGTCTGAGTTTTGGTCTAATTGATAATTTGAATTTTGATCTTAAATTATTTATTTGGTCTAAATTTGGACTGAGTTTTTGACTGCTTTTGATCTAATTTCGGTCTGAAATTGGGTCTGAATTATAGTCTAAATTTTTCTATTATTGATGTTAATTTCGGTTTCCATTTTTTAGGCCTTTTTGTCTTATTTTTGGCCTGCTCCTTTGATCCGAATTTTGGTTTGCTTTGTTCTGCGTTTGGTCTATATTTTGATCTTAAAATTTGTTGAAATTTGTACTGGACTTTGGTCTAAAAATTGTGCTAAGCTTTAGCCTGATATTTGGTCTGAATTTTAGTGTGATTTTTGATCTGGATTTTAGTTTGAATTATGGTCTGAATTTTTCTCTTATTAGTCCCAATTTTGGTCTTAATTGGGACTGCTTTAATTTTGAATTTTGGTTTGTCCTTTGGTCTACTTTTGGCCTAATTTTTGGCCAGAATTTTGGTCTGGCTTTTGGTTTGAATTTTGGTCTGATTTTCCTATGAATGTAAGTCAAAACTTAGTTCTGATTTTTGAATAGAATTTTGGTCTAAATTTAAGTCAAAACTTAGTTCTGATTTTTGAATAGAATTTTGGTCTAAACTTAAGTCAAAACTTAGTTCTGATTTTTTAATAGAAGTTTGGTCTAATTTTTTTGGTCAGGTTTGGATTTTAGTTTGAAATATAGGCTGCATTGAGGCTGCTTTTATTTTGAATTATGATTTCAGCTTTGCTCTACTTTTGATCTCACCGGGACTATTTTTGTGCTGAAGTTTGGTTTGAATAATGATTGGACTCTTTGGTATTGGTTTGGAGTTTGTTCGGAATTTCACGGTGGTCACATTGGTCTAAGTTTTGATATCAATTTTCTGATCTGATTGTTTGTCTGATTTTGGGTCTGAATTTTGATTTGGCCTGAATTTCACACTAAGTTTTAGTCTGATTTTTCTTGATTAAGTTTGAATTTTGGCTTCAGTTTTAGACTGCCTGAAATGAGTTCAAATTTTTTGAACTGTTTTGGATCTGGGTTTTGTTTTGATTTGGTTTGCTATCTGACTCATTGGATTTTACAATTTTATTATTCTTTAGAATACTTATGCTTCAAAGTATTTAACCAAATCCTAAATCCTGCGCTTTTTAATTGCCGATTTCTACTGTTAAAGGATCTGTATCTATCTTTTTTTCGCTCATATTTCTAGGATTCGATTGTAGCGTGAATACCTGAAGCCACACCGCAATTTTACCTGACTTTAACTAGTTTGTCGAACTCTTCTAAGTATAAATCACATTAGCTTTCGGCTTCACAATCATATGAATCTAAATGACTTTTCATAATTGTTTTTTTTTTAAGTTTTTTTTTTTTTGTATTTCTATTATTTTCTAAAAATTCTTACATTTCCACTTAATCGCGCTGACAGAATATAATGTCACTGAGAACGCTTGGACTAATTTGTGGAGTTTTATATTTTATTAAGACCTTAGCAATAGCATTTCTAGGGAGTTATCTCTTGCGAAATCCGGAAATTAAAGGAGGCAGACAACAACAACAACAACAACCAGGAGAGTTTGGTAAGAGAAGACTGAAAGCTGATTTTATTTTTTTGTGGACTAATTATCGAGGTCCCATTATTCTAGATTATGCTAAACCCTTTTGGTATATTGAACTTTGTATGGTATTATTTATAATCGAATTAACAGCGGTATTGAATATTTTTTGTGAGATACGTAAGGTAAGAAAAGAATAAGGTGACCAGCTTATATAATACTAATACATTTTTTACTTAACTTTATATATATATATTTTTTTTTTAAAGCAAAAACCAAAAATCTATGTAGTTGCGCTTATTGCCTTAATAATTGCTTTATCGCTTGATATAATACTTCATATGGTATTATGTTTTTATATGACAAGATATACTTACTTTATGTGGACTAATCTTATTTTTGGTGGTATGTCAATGATTAATAATCAGAATAGTAGACAACCTAATTTATAAAATTTTTTTTAATTTTTTTTTTTAAATTCTAGTGGCATATATGATTCCTGTTTATATTTTCTTTTTAAATTATGAACAATTACAAAATTATTCACAAATCAAATAAAACATAGCAAGCAGATTATCTTCATCTTCAGTTCAAGATCGTTGGATGCGTGTGTCTTGAAATATCCAAGAGTTACAAATTTCATGTACCTATAAATGTGAATTTTTTTTTTGAATATTTCTCACTTACTCAGAAACATATGTTTTTGTTTTCAAAATACAAAACTTTTTGAAAAGATGTCAAAATAAAAACAAAACAAAAAAAAAAAAACTAATGCCTCATAAACCGAAAGTCCGAGGATTATTCGTTGCAGTTATTTTCTATTTTAAATCATTTACAATTGCTATATTCCATAGTTTTCTATTGCAATATCCAGATCTTAAAGTCGATCGAGTAGATCAAGAAGAATTGGGTAAATATAAAAAAAAAAAAAAAAATAAATAAAAATAAAATAAAATTTCTCGTTGACATTGATTGATCGATGATTGCTTTCTGATAATTGAAAATTTCTTCTTCAATTTTTTGTATTTCAGATTATGATAAACCTTTTTGGTATTTAGTCATATATTTTATCATATTCCTTACTGAATTTATGGCTGTCACGATGATTTTCAGTGCCATAGTTATAGTAAATATAATATACAATAGTTTTATGATTTATTTTTAATATTTATTAATTAATGTATATTTTTAATCTTTGTTTGCTAAAAGGAAAAAAGAAGTCACCTTCTGGCAGGTCTTATTATTTTACTGATCACTTTATTGTTCGAGATTATTTTGCATATTGTATTATTCTATATTGTGGATAGATATACTTTATTTATGTGGACTAATCTGATATTTGCAGGTAATACTTATAAATACTAGTGGATTCAAAGAGGAATATTACTTACCTTCCCATTTTGAACCTTTCTTTCGCATCCTTTGGATCCGCTAGTGTATATAATATATAAATATATATACATAAAAAATTTATTTTTCTTTGATTTACATAAAATTTTCTTCATTTCTTATTGCAGTTGTTTTTATTTTTGGAAATTATTTTTTCTATTCGAATTATAAAATATTGGAGGAATAACTTCACTTAACCTTTTGTTTTAAGTTGTTATTTAAATATATCACTTGAAATGTGTATGAAATTTAATGAATTAAATGCATTTATTTATTTTCCCAGGTACAGTTTTGTTTTCCGTGTGGACAGTGGCGGGTCGAAGAGGTGGGCTATGGGGACTGAAGCTCTTAGTCTAAATTGTGGTCCAAATTTGCTTAAACCAGCGTTTACTTAGTGATTGATCTGATTTCTGGTTTGAATTTTGGTTTGCTTTTAATTTGCTTAGTTTGAGTTGTGGTCAAAAATTTCGCACTGAATTGGCTGGATTTTGATACTATTTTGGTCTGAATTTCGGTTCAGAACCGGTCTGAAATTTGTGCTAAATTTTGGTTTGAATTCGGCTAGAATTTTAGTCTAGTTTTTGTTAAAGTTAAAATTTTTATATGTAAATATTTATCAAATATCCCCACTAGTATTTGGTGTCCTTTTGGCCTAAAGTTTTGTCTAACTATTAGTCTGAGTTGTGGTCCAAATTTTTTTTTTAATTTTGGAATGAATTTTTAAACTGATTTTGATTTTGATTCGGTCTGAATTTTGGGTTTTTAGTCTGAGTTTTGACCTGAATTTGATCTCATTTTGGTCGATTTTTGTTGGAATTTTGGTCCGATTCGTGGTCTGAACATTGTTTTTTTTCTTTTAACTGGTTGTTGCCCGGTAACAACCGGTTTAAATTTTGTTTTAAATTTTGGTCTGAGTTCGGCTGGAATTTTGCTCCAGTTATTGTTAAATTTTTTTTTGTCTAAATTCGGTCTAAAGTTTTGTCTAATTTTGGTCTGTATTTGAGTTAATAAGTTTTTGATCTGGTTGGTTAAGGTGGCTGACTTATATCTTGTCCTCGCCAAGGCTGGACTTCACAAAGAAAGTGGGAGATTGTTTCTTTTTCTTCTAAGTTTCCGGAATTTCAGCAGAAGATGTTAAAAGGGATACGCAGTTTCTCTGCGTGGGTATCTATACACCAGTGGCTGGTGTAGGCTGCTGTTAACCTAGCAATGTCGGTAGGATCCCTGGTTAAAAACTGGCTAGACCCACCCTCATTATATGAGAGGCATGTCGCACGCAAGGTAATGCAGGAAAGATTCGATACAAGAGAGGACCCCGAGCGTGTTAATCCATCAGCTTTCTCATTCCCTTTAATGTTCTTATGGACGGGAACACAGATGAGAGTGATGTCAGCATAATGATTTTGCTTCCTGCACTCCTTTACCAGCTTTGATTTTATGGTGGTGAATTGAAGCGATTTTATTGCAGCTTGGCTGTCGATAAGAATAGCGAACTTACCTAAGTTGAGGGGTTTTAGGTTTTATTGTTCATTCAGAAAGGTTTCTTTAATTCAACGATTGTACTGGTTAAAGTATTTATTCTTAAAAACCTCTATGTTAAGATCATATAGGCGTGTTTTGACTATAGACGGCAGATTCACATACCAAGCGCGTGCTAGTTCTGCGTAAATTACAATTTTGATAAAAGTAAAAAACTATTTCCTTTTATCAGCCGTTAACCGTTATATATATGACTTTTATGTCTTGGACGACCCCTAGTGAAATTTTCTGGCAAATATTTTTGTAGAATATTTTAATCCTTAAATGTCGCTTTTGAAAGGACTTTTCAGGTTTTCATCAAAAAATGGGTCAAATTGTCCCATAAAAAGAGGAACTAAAGGGTTAAAATGTTCTACAGAAATGACCCTTGTAAAATTCTACCATACAACTTCGCCAATAAGATTTTCCTCAGACATCAATTTATAACACTTTTTGCACTTAGTATTCAGCTCCATTCAACCAAAATAAGAAAAGTTTGACCCACTGTAAAAAAAAAAAACTGAGACGTGCTGGACTATAAGTTTCTTTTACAAAAATGGTCTATTAAACATACCCTTTCAGGATTATAGGGTGGCTATTCTGTTGCAGCCAAAAAGTCTTAATTTGTTGGACTGTGTAATTTTTCAAGGTGTACATAGTAAATCAGTTTACTCAGATAAATTATATGGAGATCAGAAATTCTTCCAATATCGTTTTTTTTTTTTTTTTTTTTTTGTAAACCAATGATTGATTATAATTTATTATATCAACCATTTTTGAAACAGACATACACACATATCCATATAACAAACTTCTCAACCAAACCGAATTCATGCTCTCCTTCAATTCAAATGCACAATAATTTTACATTTTTCTTGAGCTAAACCACAATAACTCAAGTCGAAAATTCCGTAAATACATGAAGCTATAACTCAATAAGATGTCTAACGTTGGTTCATGCGTCCGTCCGACTGCATTCAAAATGTAATTATGGCGAGCACAGTAACTTAAAGTAGCAGAAGACTACGCGATTGACGAAGAAAATTAACTAAAAACAAGAAGAATAAGAAGACGAAAGAAAAAGGAAAAGAATAAAAGGAGTTAGTGGTAGTGGTAGAAGTTAAGTTAGACCAGGCATCAATGCTCTACTATTAACGCTCATATATCTTAAAGAATATTGCCGATCGTCTAATAACATCGTCAATAATATCGATGGCTGGTAACAGCGTTGATGAAATGGTGAAGCAACATATACAACAATGCATTGATTAACGAGAGGGCGCTTGCATAATAACGATGATGATCATGTTGATGTTCCAATTGTGGTATTTGTTGTTGCCTTTATCTTATACGCTCAACAGGGGCTACATTGTAGATAACTCATTCATGTGTATAGAACGCATTAGACATGCGTGCCGGACGCTTTTAGAAATAACTTCATTATTTGATATTTTAAAGTAGTGATGGTTGCAGCGATGTATGATCAAAATATTTAGGGTATTCACAGGGTGTATTATTCGGTGTCGTATACTCTCATTTGTCATATGAAATTATACGACATTATGATAACACGATAGTATACGTACGACAGCTTGTGAATACCCTAATTCTTTAAACCACGTGGATAGTCGTGCAGAATCGGTCGAACTGAAATTTTTTTCAGAGGTAAATGGTAGTAGGGGAAGATTAATTCTATTCGCTTGAAGGCGTGTGATATTGACTCAGATACTACGGAAAATAGAATCGGCATAGTTTGTAGTGCCACTTAGATTTTTGGAATGCTAAACAATGTGGAATTAAAATCATATATCTCTACGGATTAAACTATGAATTGTGTGTATTTTTTCTTGAAAGTTTCTGATATAGCCACCCATGGGTACTTATTTATCGACCCAAGTACTCCTGCTCCAGTTTATTCGTCGGTTAGAGAACCGTCAATGTATCATGTTGTCATATCCTAGTTTATCTTCTATGTTTCAGATATGCCTTTCTCTTTTTTTATATTACTAAGTTCGATATTGAATAGTTTTGACAGACCTAAACTTCTTCGCTACTCCGTCTCAAGTGAACTCAAGTGAAGAGATCTGGAACCCGTTAGTGAGTTAACTAATGTGTGCGACGGGTTTCACCGTGCCTTTGAACCAACTGTTGTTCGTCGGGTTTGGAACCCACCACGTCTGAAAAAAGCTCTACTGAAACCGCAAATGAAGCCTCTCTCCTAACGTTGACGGCCTCTGCAAATGCAGCAGGGTTGCTCCAAAAAAGCAACGTGTAACTTCTACTACAGCTGTCATGATCTTAAAATCGAATTTGGTGTTATAGAGACTGCGTAGTCTTATCTCGAGGCTCATGCCAGTAAACGAGCGCCTAGCCACTATCCGCTTCAAGGCGAAATTTTTCAATATCAACCTAATTTGTGTCCATGCCCCAACGGACGAAAAGGACGAAGCAACCAAAGATGATTTCTACGAGGTCCTAGACAAAACCTATGAGCATTATCCTCGCCACGACATTTAAATTTAATGCCAAAGTGGGCAAGGAGAGTCTCTTTGGTCTGACGATCGGAACAACGAAGCCAACGACAATGATCGACTTCGCTGCGGCACAGAACATGACAGTTAGTAGCACCAGATTCCAACATCTCGATATTCATAGCCACTTGGCTGTTAGTTGCATTGCGAGTTGCGAAGCAGCGATATAGACAGTTGAAGAATGAGGAGACGCGTTTTTTTTTGGCACAAGAAAGGAGAGGCAAAAAGTTATAAGTTCGATGATATCGAGATGTTTGGGGACAGAAATCAGGTTCTAAAATCTTTTGAAAAAATAAGACGCCTGACTAACGTTTTGAAGACCGGCGTCTCTACTTGCAAGAATGGAGACGGAAATTTCGTGGCAAATATCCAAGGTATTATGAGGTTATGGAGGGAACACTTCTCATAGCTGCTTAATGGTGATGACGACAACAATCCCGCCATTGGAGAAGCCGCCCGACAGGTCTTAACAGCAATCGCTCGGCTGAAAAACAATAAGGCTGCGTGTGCAAATGGCCTGCCTGTTGAGTTGCTTAAGATTGAAGGCGAAGAAAGATGATACCGCGATCTGCGCCAACTACCGTGGGATAAGCCTTTTCAATATCGCATATAAGGTTCTGTGTGAAAGACTGAAGTCCATCGTCAACAAGCTGATTAGACGTTATCAGTGCGGCTTCAGGTCAGGTAAATATATCACCGACCAGTTACGATACACTGCGCCAAATCCTGGAAAAGACCCGAGAAAAACAACGAGATTTTCAACATCTATTTGCCAATTATAAAGCCGCCTTCGACAACACGATTGAGGATCACATGTACGACCAGCGCAGTGAGCAGTAATGCTCGAGACGGCCTCCTGATGAAATACTAAACGGTGGTTCCGGAAAGAACCTTTCGTCCGACGAGAGGAGATGTTTAGCGGGTGGAAGTCTCGCACTGACTTCGACTTTCAATGTTTCTACTCCTCGTGGAAAAAAACCACCAGCGTAGTGAAAATTGTGACACACCTCCCACCGCTATTCGATAGCAAAAAGAGTTTCAGACAAGTTGATTCCTTATCGTGCGACTTCTTCAACCTTATGCTGGAGAAAATAATTCGAGCTACAAATATCGGCATCGTTGGCACCCTCTTCTACAGGAGTGTCACGCTCCTAGCATACGCTGATGACATTGATATCATTGGCGCCAACTCGTGAGTAGTCAGTACAGCATTTCCCAACTAGAAAATAGAGTCTCAAATTAATCTAGTGGCGAATAAGGGCAAGACCAAATATCTTGTGTTAACTGACATTGAAAATGGACAAAATGTCGCCGTTGGCAATTATGACTTTAAAGTCGTCAAGGATTTCATCTACTTACGATCCAGCATCAGCAACAACAATAATGTCAGCCTTGAGATCAGCGGAGATTAACTCTTACGGGCTCAATAGGCAATTCAGAAGCAGAGTTCTCTCTCTAGATGGACAAAAAAAAAGGCTCTATAAGTCTCTCATCGTTCAATGATGAGATGCTATTACGTGCGTTCGAGAAGAAGTTATTCCGCAAGATCTAAGGTCTAATATTCGTGGACGGCGTGTATCGGATAAGATGAAACTATGAGCTGTATGAACTGAATGCCGACATTGACGTAGTCAAGCGCATAAAAATCCAGTAGCATCGCTTGCTAGGCCACGTTGAGCGGATGAAAGAAAAGCAAGCGCCGAAGAGGACGACTGAGTTTCCGTTGGAAAGACCAGGTAGAACTGACTATACTTGGCCGTAACAGCTAGCGCCAACGCACGCGTAGCCGAGGCGACTGTCGAAGCTTAATTGAGGCCGATTATCGGTTGTAATGCCAACTACTTAAGTAAATAGGGAACATTGAGAGTAACGAAAAAGTGTACTAGTAAGTTATATAGGATCAACCCGAGATATTGTACAAGGAGAGGAGAAGGAAGGTTTTTTTTTGTTAATTTAGAAATTATGTTCCATTGTAATGTAAATATATTCCACAACCATTTTTGATATAGAAATTATGTGTTGCATGCTTTTGGGCTTAAAGTAAAATAAATAATAAAACACACACATACTATGAAACCTCACATGGCACTGACGTAACATTTGATTTTAATTTCTATCAATTCATTCCACTATAAATTTTCCCTTGTTTTCTCCAGCATCTTCAAAATAACACAAAATTATATCCTCAAATAAGATTTCAGCTTTTGTAATTTGTGTGTTCCTTAAATGAAGCTAATTAGTGTGACAGGCTGCATAGGTATTTTCGCATACAACAACAACGAATAGTGACATATAGAATTTTATCTTATCTAAATTAAGGATGTATAGTATTTTTGTTAATAAGAACATCAGCATTTTTGCGTTAATAAACCTAATTAACGTATATTCATTATGCATAATTACCTAAGCCTTAATGAAATAATGGCATAAATTAAATGCTTCAAATATTTAACTAGGTATACAAAAATGTTTGAAATAAAGTAATAAATATTAAAAACAAAGAAATGATTTTATAGCTAGTTAGCTATACGTTGTACCTTCTAAACTAAGGCAAAACATGTTGCAAACGTTTAAATGACTGCAGCAAAAGATTTGGCTACTCTGGTGATAAAACAATATTTGGCTTAAATGTTGTCATGGAAATTCAGCGTAGTTACTTTATTTGCTTTTTTATGTTTTTTTTTTTTTTGATTTTGTAATTATAGTAATGGGTATATTTTTCAGTCACTGTTACTAACTGTGATTGCTAATTTGATTTGCTATTTATTAGATTATTACATTGAATATTATATAAAGAGCGGGAACTGGTCACCTAGTCACCGATGCCTCTGTTTCGCCTATTGTGGCAAACTCTATAGATTAAAAATCATCCCTGAGTCTTGCATTCATTTTAACTTCTAAGGCATTCATGGTAAATTTTTTCGTAATTTGTGACGGTTCCAGGTAGTAGTTTAATAAGTAACGAAGTTGCACAATAAGATTTCAGCTGTTTCCTCCTCTTAGTTACACAACTTACATATGTCATTCTGACTTATCTTCATATTATATTGGGAGTATGAATGTATAAACTCGTATTTTTTTTTCGCAATTTGGACATTTATTGTGAAAAAGTGATTATAAATTTATTCTTTAAAGTATTGTCCATCGTTAGCCACAACCTTTTCCCATCTTTCTGGTAGCATACGGATTCCGCGTCGAAAGAACTCCTCATCTTTTGAGGCTAACCACGAATCGACCCATTTTTTGAGTTCTTCGAAAGAACGGAAGTACTGTTCAGCCCGGCCATGTGTCATCGATCGGAACAAGTGGTAATCACAGAAGGAGCAATGTCTGGAGAATACGGCGGGTGGGGTAGCACTTCCCATTTCAGCGTTTCCAAGTATGTTTTTACTTTTTAGAGAGACAATCACTTGCTCACAAGTCACAGTGACTCGTATATAAAATATATTGTCTCGTTCTCTATACTATTTTCTCACTTCTACTTAGTTAAAATATTTGATAAAATTCTAAAGTAAAATCACTGCTACCTCCGAATAAACATATTATAATCCATCATAGAACCAGCGCACAGTGTAGCGAGTATGGACAAAATAACCAAATTGCGATATTAGAGAAATGAAAATTAAGAAAAATCCAAAAGATTATTGCAAAATATTTATAAAGAAAAAAGTTATGGGAGTTTAAGGCCACTTATTTTGATTTATGCTTCATCTTTGAACTTCGATAACTTGAATGTAACTCGATATATGAATCAAAAGTGTTGATAACATATAATAAGGTAATTTTTTAAAACTGGCAATGCTACACATTTTTGACGTTTGATTTTTACCGATATTGTAAAACAATGTAAAGAAAGCACTCCACTGAAATAAGCAAAAAAAAAAATTAAATTTGTATGTATTTAAATCCCACATTTAAATTTTTTTTTTAATATGAAAGGTGGGCGTGACCGATAGCAAAATAGTTTCATAGGCACCTCTTAGTAATCTTGGGGACTGTTCTGAAGAATTTTCAACTTTCTGCTGTTATTTATTTTGATATAACATTACTTTTCTTTGAAAAAAAATTTAAAAAGTTTTTAATCCGATTTTCTTAAGATTTTGTGTATTAGCTTCGTTGCCCATAAAAACAATGTGTACCAAATTTCATTAGTCTACAATAACTCCTTCTATTTTTGTCCGTTCACTACATGAACACACTGTTCACACTGTGCCACGCTCATATTCCCAATCATGACCATTTTTGTTTTAAGGAGTGCTTACATTATCGATAGCTACCGCACAAAAATTCAAGTTTATTACTTCAACAGTTTTTGAGATATTGTAATTTTTTGATTCAGCTTGTATGGGAAGTGGGCGTGTCCATTAACCGATTTGGTTGAAATTCGTAATATTTCTTAATCTTTACCTTAAAAATATTCGCGCAAAATTTCATTGGCCTATTTTTCATTCCTTCCTTCTATTTTTGCCCACCGGTTGTATGGAGACGCTACACTGTGCAGCGTGTCCATTCATTAGTGATTGTGTCCGTCACTGTTTTAATTTAAGGTGTAAGTAAACGTTGCGCTTATGATTGAATTTCTTAAATTGCTGCAATAAAATGTTAACAACATAAAATTTATACTTTAAAAATAATTAAATGTTTTTTTTTTTTTTTTTTTTTTGTTTTATTACCATTATTATTTTTTAACTACTTACCACAGTTTTATACTTAATGAAAATAAAAAAAAAATATAAATAAAATATGCAAGTAATTTATAATTTATTTTTATTGAAAAATTGCTTCAAGCACAACAACAATAAAAGCACAGAAACGACTAACTACGTCATGTTGGTGTTGATCGCAAATTGTTGCATGTTGTTGCTAACAATTCATATACATACAATATATATATGTTTTTTTCTTTGTATTTTAATTATAGTTGCAATTTGTTGCAGCAATTCCTTCTTTTTGTTTTTTTGTTATTATTATTTTATATGTAGATAGGTTTGCTGCATGCAATTACAATGAAAAATTGACTATTAAAAAAAAGTTGTTGTGAGTATGAGAGAAAGTGTTGCTGTAATGATGATACACACATACAGACATAAGAATAGAGTATGTTGGTTATCTACATAAATAAAATATTTTTATATTTATGCATGTTGCAAGTTATGATGATCCAATGTATGGTGTTGCTGCTATATAACTAGCAATTCTCTGTGTTGTGAGAGTTTTTGAAAAAAAAAAAATCATTCATAATAATTTACTGCCTCAGAGGCGGCTATGTCCATAATAATTTAACGCAATTAAAATAATGAAAATTAAAAATTAAATGGCGCTATTATATTTTTTAATTGAAATTTATTAATTTACTTACATTTTAAAAATTTATCATAATTAAAATATTTTATGAGATTTTCAGAAAAACTAGAAATGTAATTGAATTTAATATTAAGGCTTAAAAAAAAAACACACACACAAAAATAGTAGATTTTTTAATAGCCCTTTTGGATCCATAGGGGGCACGAGGGTTAAAAAGCTGCAGCCTCACCTGATTTTTTACACTTGGAATATATTAATCTAAAATTTTAGAATGTTTTGATAGATGTCCTACTTTTGTCTGTCTGTTTTTTTTTATCTTTTTTGGCCTTGTTTTTAGTCTAGGTTTAGGTTCTGATTTTAATTTTAGACTCGGTTCGATCTGAATTTGTTGTCGGTCTGATGTTTGATTTGAATTTTGCCTCCTTCCGATCTTTTTTTTGCGCCTTTTTGGCCCATTTTTTGATGTTTGATTTGAATTTTGCCTCCTTCGGATCTTTTTTTTTTTGCTGTATTTGTGAGCTGCTTATTTCTGAATTTCATTTAATTTTTGACCCAAATTGAGTCCGAGTTTTTATCTGAATTTTTAGCCTGTTTCAATCTGAGTTTCGGTCTGATTTTTAGTTAAGTTTTTGGTCTGAATTTATTCCCAATTTCGGTCTAAGTTTTGATCTCAATTTCGTTTGGAATTCGTTCCCATTTTGATATATTTTTTTTAGTTTGATTTTTGTACTATTTTTTTTTTTTTTTTTTTTTTAATTTTGGTCGAATTTCTGCAATGAATTTTGATCTATTTTTTAACCTGAGTTGGCTCGAGTTTTGATCAGTATTTCGATTTGAATTTTGATCTGATGTTCGTTTTGAATTTACGCTTCTTTTGTTCTAAATTCGGGGTTAATGTTTAATTTGAATTTGGTCTTCCTTCGGTCTTTTGTTTTGGGCCTTATTTTTTGTTGTATGATATTTGTGAGCTGTTTCTTTTTTGAATTTCATTTAATTTTTTAACCTGAATTGGGTCTGAGATTTAAAATGAATTGTGAGCCTGTTTTAGATCTGAGTTTTTACCTGATTTTTGGATTTAATTTCTTCCCAATTTTGGCCTGAATTTAGTCCAGATTTAGTCTGAGTTTTGGCCTTAACTTCGTTCGTTTGGAATTTGGATCCATTTTGATATATTTTTTAGTTTGATTGTTGGACTACTTTTATTCTGAATTTAAGTCGAATTTCTGGGCCGAAATTTTAGTCTAATTTTTAGTCCGAGTTGGTCCGAGTTTTGATCAGAATTCCGGTCCGAACTTTGATATAATGTTCGTTTTGAATTTGAGAACTTTTGATCTGAATTTCGGTCTGAAGCTTAAGTAATATGAATTTTGTATCCTTTTGGTCTTTTTTGGGTCTGGGTTTTTCCTTTAATTTCGGCGCTGCTGATTTATATATTTTTCTTTAATTTTTGGCGTGTTTTAAGTCTAGTTTTGGTCTGTTTTCTAACTTGATTTTTAGACTGCATTTGCTCCCAATTTCAGTCTCATTTCTGATCTGAATTTCAGTCTAAGTTTTGGTCTCATTTTTGATCTGATATTTTTTTAAATTTGATCTGCTTTTGATTTTTTTTGGTTTGGTTTTTGGTTTGATTTTTGAGATGAGTTGTTTTCTTAATTTTGCTTAAATTTTTAACCTAAATTTTTACATGAATTTATTTTTAAGATTTGACCTAAATTGGAAATTCGGTCTAGTTTTTGATTCGATTTTCGGGTTGTTTTTTTTTTCTGAATTTTGCTCTAATTTTGGGACGGAATTTCGGTCCAACTTTAGATCGTATTTAATGCTAAGTTTTAGTCTCATTTCTAGATTTATTTTTAGACTGCATTTGTTTTGAGGTTGGTCTGAATTTGGGTCTGGTATTTGGTTTAGTTTTTGGCCTGGTTTAATTAGAGTTTTAGTCTGAATTTCGATCTGATCTTTGATTTCAATTTGATCTGATATTCCAAATGAACTTGATTTGTTTTCAGTGTGAGGTTTGGTCTTTTCTCGGGTTGGTTTCAGATTTAACTTTCGGGCTGTTTTTTTTTTTAAATTTCGCTTTGAGTTTTGGTCTTTTTTAGTTTTGAGTTTTGGTCCGATTTCTAGTTTTATTTTTCGGCTGGATTGTCCTGGGATCGGTTCAAATTTGGGTCCGGGGCTTGGTTTAGGTTTTGCATTGTTTTTGTTCAAGTTTAAGTCTGAATTTCGGTCTAACCTTTACTTTAAATTTGGTCTCTTTTTGGGTTGGTTTTTTGTACGAGTTTCGGGCTGTTTTTTTCTGAAGTCCGCTTTAATTTTTGGTTTATTTCAAGTCGTAGTTTTGATCTGATTTAATTCTGAGTTTCAGTCTGATTTCTAGTTTTATTTTTCGGCTAGATTTGTTCCGAGTTTTGGTCTGAATCTGGATCCGAGATTTGGTTTAGTTTTTGATCTGTTTCTCTTATCAATTTTATATTGAAATTTCATTTCAATTTCAATTTTAGTCTCATTTTCGGTCTGATTTTTGGTTTGAGCTTGGTCTTTTTGTAGTTTGAGATTTGGTATTTTTTTGCTTTGAAGTTTTGCTTTAATTTGGTCTCCTTTTGATTTGAGTTTTGCTTTGTATTTGGACTGATTTTGGATTTGGTTTGGACTGACTTGTAATCTGAATTTCGGTTTAAATTTTAGTGTGAATTTCTATCAAATTATTAAAGTTGTTTTTAGTGTAGGTTAGCGTTGTCGTCTGGGACTGCATTTTTGTCTGGGATTTTCTCTGGTGTTTGTTCTAGATTTTGGTCTTTTATTTACCCAATACATTAGCAAAGTCAAACCTACCCAAAACTCAAATCCTAAATCTGTCACTAGATCCAGAAATCGTATGCCTTAACCCAAATGGCCAGTTTTACACGCTATACTAGACTAGATTAGACTAAACTAAACTAGACTAGACTAGGCTAGGCTAGACCAGACTAGACTAGGACTAGGACTAGGATTAGGAATAGGATTAGGATTAGGATTAGGATTAGGATTAGGATTAGGATTTGGATTAGGATTAGGATTAGGACTTAGGACTTAGGACTTAGGACTTAGGACTTAGGACTTAGGACTTAGGACTTAGGACTTAGGACTTAGGACTTAGGACTTAGGACTTAGGACTTAGGACTTAGGACTTAGGACTTAGGACTTAGGACTTAGGACTTAGGACTTAGGACTTAGGACTTAGGACTTAGGACTTAGGACTTAGGACTTAGGACTTAGGACTTAGGACTTAGGACTTAGGACTTAGGACTTAGGACTTAGGACTTAGGACTTAGGACTTAGGACTTAGGACTTAGGACTTAGGACTAAGACTAGGACTGGGACTGGGACTGGGACTGGGACTGGGACTGGGACTGGGACTGGGACTGGGACTGGGACTAGACTAGACTAGACTAGACTAGACTAGACTAGACTAGACTAGACTAGACTAGACTAGACAATACTAGACTAGACCAGTCACCATTGTCAGCATGATCGAAAAAACGAAGAAGATCGCTGTTGATGCTAGCCACCCAAATTATCCTTGGAAGTCATGGTTGTTGGTAAGTATTTTCAGGAACCTTCCAATCCTTCCGTGGTAGCTGCACAGTAATCGTAGCTCAACCTTCGTTTTCCTTGCTATCTGCAGAACATGTTTGGAACTCTCTGAGAGACTAATCTTATCCTGCATGTGTCTAAGCCTATTTTGAAGTAGCGAAACTGGATCAAAGAATTATTCTCGTTTGTTGCTCTCCATTGGGTCGCATCATTTTTCTAGAAAATAAAAATAAAATATTATTAGATAAAGTTATTAAAGAACAGTTGGGAAGTAAATTATTTGATATTGTCTCGTATCGAAAATAGAATGCTGCAAAATATTGGCAAATAATTTCTTTGAATTATTTATTCATCATGAATAGACTCAATAAACAAAATTAATTTCGATTTACGAAAATTAATCGCCAATTCCTAATTTTTTAGGCTTAGTTTAAAACATTCAAAGATTTTTAACATAAACGGCAAGCTCGAAATCACTGATGTCCATCTCAATGTTCGCGAGCGAAAACCTTTATAGTTTAACATTTTAATCACCATTGCATCATTGCTCTAAAGTTTATTTCGTCATTCGTCACTGATATAAAATTGAATGCCTTAAATAATTTTAAAAGCTCGTTAATAAAATTCAATAATAAAATCTATAGAAAAACATACAATCGTTACAATAAATGCATTCATTTCAGTTTTCATTTTACGATTTTTTACACGTAATAAAAATAAATAATTTAAAAATTAATTGTTAGTCATTTGAGTATTGGTTGGCAAGAAAGTAAAGAAAAAAAAGGGGGAAAAATCAACAACGGAAATGTTTCGCTCTTGTTTCGATTTTTTGTTCGACAAATTAAAATTTATGTGTAAAAAAATTCGTAAAAAGAAATTTGTTTTCATAAAATAATAATATAAATTCATTAAAACAATAAGGAGGGAGTATTGAACAATCAGCATGAATGAATAATTTTAATATTAATTTAATATATAAAGAAATTAATACAGATGATAAAAAAAAACTGCGAATTTATACCACACAGCAGCAATTTTACAGTAAGTGGGTGAGGGAGAGGGGGAAGGGGGGCGGGGGGGGGGAGGGTGAAGAAATTTCATTGAAATGGCAGGTACACACTGGTATGCAATGACAATGAATTGTTGCAGCAAAAGCTTTTGCTGATGTTGCTGCAACTGAAACCACCAATGTAACGCCCGGATATTAAAAATCTTTGTGGTTTTTCTTCTTTCCTTTTTTTTTTTAATTTTTTAATACCTTCATTATCATAATAATTATTTTTTCTGTAGAGTGCATCATCTGTAGCTGACTGCGGATAATGTAAAAAGTCAACATTTTTGTTTTTTTTTTCTGTTAAATAAAGGTTAAGTGTAATTTATTTTTACAATTTATCAATTACACTAGGCAACAAAGGGTTAAACCTACAGTGATATTATATGTATGCAAGGTGAATATATGCAAAATTAGCTTAATTATGAATTTGAAGTTTGGCTCAGTCAATTCTTTCGTAGATTAATAGCTGGCACTCGAACAATTTCTATCTTCTCGTCTGAAATATCTTACTTTATAGGGGCCTCCTCCTCCCCCAGAATTGACTAGTATCTCGGGCTTCATGATTTTGGAGACCTTACAAAATTTAGGTTTAAAAAAAAGTTATGATTTATTCTGGACGCAGAATTTTTTCAGAAAGGCCCTGATTGGATTATATGAACAAAGTGACCATAGAATTTTTTTATCCTGACTCTAAATTCCGGACATATACAGGGTGACAATTGTAAAGTGACGCAAGTTTAATACTCTGCAGCAAGCTTTGCCATTTACCGTTACTTTAACTTAAAAAGCAAATTCATTCATCATTGGCTTTGCTTTTAATTTCATTTGAATTTTTGTTATTACATTTTGAAATTTCCATAAAAATGGACAAGGAAAATATTCGTCGTGAAATTATGAAATTTCATTTGGCAAATTATAGTAGCCGTCAAATTGCAAAGGCTTTAAATTTGTCAAGTCGTACGGTAGACCGAGCTATTATTCGATATAATGAAACTGGGGGTTTTGGAGATAGAGACCGGGGAAAATTTTCAACAGTTGCCACTGCTGGTTTAACAGAAAAAATTCGTAAGCGAATCAAGCGAAATCCAAGGCGCTCAATGAGAAAAATCGCTAAGGAAGTGGGAGTAAACCGTGAAACAGTGCGAATCATTGCAAAGTCAAAGCTTAATCTTAAGCCGTATAAGCTCCGAAAAGCTCAAGATCTGACACAAAAAAAGAAAGATTTGCGACTGCAAAGATGCAAGGCGTTGCTACGCTCCTCCGTGTTAAAAAATGTTGAAAATATCTTGTTTACAGATGAAAAAATTTTCACGGTTGAACAACATTTCAATGCGCAAAATGACCGAATGTGGCTAACATCATCATCGCAACAAAATAGGACTGTTGGCCTAGTTCAAAAGCCAGCTTCCGTTATGGTATGGGCTGGAGTTGCCGCTAATGCCAGAACCCCTCTAATATTCGTTGAAGAGGGTGTTAAAATTGACCAGGTTGTTTATCGGAGCATTTTAAATGAACATGTTCTTCCCTGGGCCCAAGATACATTTGGAAATGAAAACTGGACTTTCCAGCAAGATTCTGCACCTTCCCACATGGCAAAATTAACGCAAACATGGATAAAAGACAATTTTTCTAGATTCATAACATCTCAAGCATGGCCACCATACTCCCCAGACTTGAATCCAATGGACTACTCTATTTGGAGTATTTTAGAGAGTAAGGCTTGTGCATCTCAACACCACAGTCTGGAGTCGCTGACAAATTCATTAGAGAAAGCCTGGACTGAAATTGATCAGGAAGTCCTGCGGCGAACAGTCCTACGATTTCCGGATCGATTGAAGGCATGTGTGCAGGCTAAAGGAGGTTATATTGAATGAGGTGGGGTTCAAATGAATGCTTATATATTCAGCAATGTTAACACTTAATTGTACTTAATGGAAGTACGTCCTTTTGAAAATAACTGCTGCAATGTGTGCGTCACTTTACGATTGTCACCCTGTATATGTTTTCCAGGCTTTCAGATTTCTGTTGTGGCTTTTCTAAAATATCACAAAGAAAAAGACCAAAAAACACCCATGTGCATAGGAGCTAATGGTTTGAAATATTATGAGAAAAGATTTCTTGTAAAATTTTAGTTTGAGTTTTTAAATGCAAGATTTATCTTAACTCTTTCACTACCATGGTGACACCGATGTTATAAGATTTATTTTGCGATTTTTTAAAAACTATTCAATAAATTTTTATAAATTAGGATTTTTGGAAAGAAAATGAAAGGTTCTTCAATTTCAATTAAAAAAAAAAATTTAGAAATATTTGTTTGATAACGGTACTGTAGCAGATCAAAGTGAAAAAATTTTGTTTTTTGACGCCAAATTTTTAATATGTTGTGTGAAAAACTACTCAGACATGATTTCCTATATTTTTAAATTTTTGTTTACTTTATTAGAAAAACATGGTTATGCTATGGGTCACCGATGACCCTAAAATCTTCAATGAAAACTTTGTAAAAACCTTTTTACAATGAAATAGGGGTTGAAGAAAGTGAATCTGTACTCGGTTTTGCTCTATCGATTCTAATTTCCTTATGGTCGAAAAAGGGTTAAGTGAAAAATTAATACTAAATTACTTTATCGATCTTTAAAAAAGCAAATGCCTGATAAAAATGTACCGAAAAAGTTCGTAAAAAATCCCATTGAGGGCCACAGGGTCACCGGTGACCCATGAAAGTTTAACCATTTAAAAGCGCAAAATGTCTATTTTGAACGAAAATTGTAACAAAAAATTGGGCTCAGACAAAACGAATCCTGGTTCGGTTTCGCGCTATCTCTTCTGGTTTCCCTACAGTCCCCAAAGGGTTAAATGAAGCTGTTTTTGACTTTGGAATTTGAGCCCATTGTAAAAAAAAAAAAAAAAACTGTGATGAGGTGGACCAAACCCAGCTAAGTTTTTACTACCACTAACTAATACTTCCATATGAGGCAGATACCGTTGAGACCCGAAAATGTCTGCTGTACTGTGAAGCTCAAACAGATCTTTAGTGTTGAATATGTGAACAATAATTGTATAAATTTTAGTATGTAGAAGCTTGATGCTTCGTAGGCTATTTGGTCTAAATAGATCTTTCTGGTTTGAAAACAGAAGTGAAAGAATCTATCTAGTAATTTCGTTCTTAACTTGAACCCAACTTAATTCAAAATTTAGTTAGCCAACCTCCTTTAAATTCAGTCTGACTCAATTTTTCAAGCTTCTCCTAGGGAACTTAACAGCAAGATTTCAGACAAGACAATCTCACTCGGCAGGAATCTCAGTAATGCATCATACACATAGACGACGGCAGCTACACGACTACATCTCTCAAATTATAAAAATAACATGTTCTTATGGAGACGATTATTTTGACGACGGCACGACCACATGACCACCGACCACAATTGTGGCTGTAGCCAATTTTAAATCTATTTCTAATTTGACAAGCGACAGAGAGAGAAGAGAGTTTGTTTTTGTTGTGTTGGCTGTGTTTGCTGCAGGTGGTGCCGCTTCCATTGTGTTTAGTAGCTGACTACAAGGCGACAGTTGTAGCCGACAGAATTTCGTAGTCGTGTGTTCGTGTAGCTGCTGTCGTTATTGTGTATGGACCATAAGTATTGCGGATCTAACTATCGAGCCAGAAGTGCTTCAAATATTTTGTTGCTCTTGCAAATTAGGAAATGATATCCGGAGACTATGGACTCCATTGTCTCATTTCCTATAAACAAACCAAAATTTGTATAGTGCTCCTCTAGGTTTTAATGCGCCGAAATTTAGGCATAGAACTACTCTTTCTGGGTTTAAGTTCCTAATTAATAGCTGCTAGAAATAAAGAATCGTTAAAAATTTTGAAATCCATAAATTATGCAAGTCAATGCAAACCAAAATTCGCTTCTAACTAACTTTAAAAAAAAATTTCTCAAATGATTTGGGTATTTATTTTATATATGATAGCAAAAACTGCAATGGACCCTTCCCCTTTGCCCCCCTTTACCGATGAAAACTTCTATTATATATTATATATTTGGTAGTTTGTCATGAATAAAAAACTAAAATGCGTACCTTCTGCACTCGTCACATGATGTGACAACATACTTTACGTCTTTGTTGTTTACTTCATTATAAAAGTTTTCGTTTTTATATTCCAAAAAATGCAACCATGGTTGATATGTTTCACTATTCACATTGTGATGTAAGTATATTCCACAACCGTTTTTGATATAGAAATTATGTGTTGCATACTTTTGGGCTTAAAGTAAAATATATAATAAAACTCACACATACTTTGAAACAACACACGACATCAACGTGACATTTGATTCTAATTTCTATCAATTCACTCCACTATAAAATTTCCTTCAGCCCCGAGTAAAGATGTTGTGACATCAAAAAAAAATGTAAAAGCTTGAAAAAATTAGAACCGTCTTCCCCCTTCTCCCCGCTAGTGGATGGGAGATATTCATGGTACGAAGTTTAACATCTTTTCTATTTATATTTCATAAAAAATAAATTAAAATGCTTGTTGATTTAAAATATTCTCGTTAATGATTTTGTGATTAATATTTAAATCGATTTTAAATTTGAAATAAATGATTTTCTATTTTAAATGAAAACTTTTCTATTTGCAAATAAATGAAAGTTGGATACTAAAACTTAAGTGATCCAACCTAATTTTAACAGTTTTTTCATATTTATTTCTGCTTAAGAAAATTTTCTAGAAAAATAATGAAACGTTTATGTTAACTGTAAATCAAACCGTGGTCAAGTTAATTACACTAACGAACGGTTACTTTTTACTTGGTTATCAATTACTAAATTTAGTTAAAAGGGCAAAGCCAAAGAAATTATATTCTGTTTTTTATAAATTTTACGGTCAACAAAAGAAAGGAATATTTTATATAGTTATCATTGTTTGTTTTGCTTTTGCTAAATTATTATTTATTTTTTTTTTTAATTGTATGTATATCTGAAACCAGTAAAATGTCAACAAAGTCTCTGGGTCATAAAGCTAAGTTCTTTATTTTTTAGTACACTATTTATAATTTATAATACCATGCCAAATGTTACCTATTTACATTTATTTTTACACTGTTATTTTTTAGAATGTTTTTTTTTTCTTTAGTACATTTTCCTGGTACACCAGAAAATTATGTTGCAGTTGTTGTTTTGATGTATATCTTTTGCTAGTAGTTTGTTTATTTAATTATTTATTTTTTGTTATTATTTATGCTGACATTTAATTTGCAATATTTTCTTTTTATTATTTATGATGTACTGCGAAAAGGTGAAGATGACTTGGCTATAAAATTAAAGTTCATTTGTTGCTAATTTCATATGACATTTTAATTTGCGCATACTAATTGTGTATGTTTTTTTTTAGATAAATATATAATTTGTTCATGTAGTAAGATGACCTAGAAGGAAAAGTAAAAGGTTTTTAAAGAGAACCAAGCACTCATTAATGATTCCAACTATATACCGTATCCTTTTTTTTCAGAAGCAAAAATATTGATAGCTGAAAGAAAGGGAAAGAGAAAGAATTCCCTTGGATTCGCCAATGTCATAACATAAACTTTCTGATACTAGTATGCCTCAAGAATTAACTGTAGATTTACCGTGGCATGTGGTTCAGGCACCTCTTTACTCTTCTAATTTTCGACAATGAATATCGCCCCGAAATATATACCAACTAAATCGCACTCCTATAAACTGATGCAAGCAACAACTTCATAATTGATTTTTCCAAACCAACCCTAGGTACTAGGAGCCACCATTTCGGACGCCGGCTCTACTAGATTCTTGATATTAAAACCGAATTTCGATGCTAGCGCTTTAGACACTTACAGCCACTCAGCACACCCAAATCACCCAAAGAAAGGGAAGCTCTTGTCGTCTCGCTGAGCGAATTATCCCTTCAGGCCCTTTCTTGATATAAAAATTTGGTTTTCAACTTTGAAAAACTGAGCTTTAACTTTGAAAACTAGAATTTTGACTCTGAAAACCCGGGTTTTAGCTTTGAAAAACCGGGTTTTAATTTTGGAAAATTGGGTTTCGACATTGAAAATCTGGGCTTTTACTCTAATAACCGGGCCTTAAGTTTAAAAACCCGGGGTCTAACTTTGAAAACCCGGGTTTTAATTTCAAATACCCGGGGCTTAACTAAAAAACCATGGTTTTAACTTTGAAAGCCCGAGTTTTAACTTTAAAACCCGTGGTTTAACTTAAAAAATCCGGTGTTTGACTTTGGAAACTGAGGTTTTACTTTAAAAACCCGGGGTTTAACTTAAAAAACCCGGGTTTTAACTGTAAATACCCGGGGGTTAACTTAAAACCCCAGTTTTAACTTTGAAAACCAGGGTTTAACTTTGAAAAACCGGGTTCTAACTTTGAAAGCCCGAGATTTAACTTTAAAACCGACGGTTTAACTTAAAACTCCGAGTTTTAACTTTGAAAACCGGGGTTTAAGTCAAAAAACCCGGTGTTTAACTTAAAAAACCCGGGTTTTAACTTTGAATACCTGGGGGTTAACTTAAAACCTTAGTTTTAACTTTGAAAACCAGGTTTTAGCTTTGAAAAACCGGGTTTTAACTTTGAAAGCCCGAGATTTAACTTTAAAACCGGCGGTTTAACTTAAAAAATCCGAGTTTTAACTTTGAAAACCGGGGTTTAACTAAAAAAACCCAGGGTTCAACTTAGAATACCCGGGGGTTAACTCAAAACCCCAGTTTTAACTTTGAAAACTGGGGTTTAACTTTAAAAAACCGGGTTTTAACTTTGAAAGCCCGGGGTTTAATTTTAAAACCCGCGGTTTAACTTAAAAAACCCGGGGTTTAACTTTGGTAGTCGGAGTTTACCTTTAAAAACCCGTGATTTAACTTAAAAAACCCGGGGTTTAACTTTAAATACCCGGGGGTTAACTTAAAAAACTAGGTTTTAACTTCAAAAAACCGGGTTCTAACTTTGAAAGCCTGATTTTAACTTTAAAACCCGTGATTTAACTTAAAAAATCCGGGGTTTAACTTTGAAAATCGGGGTTTTAACTTTAAATACCTTAACTTAAAAACCCAGGTTTTAACTTTGAAAAACCCAGGATTTAGCTTTAAAAACCCGAGATTTAACTTTAACTACCCGATGTTTATCTTAAAAAAGCAAGGGTTTAACTTAAAAAACCCGAAAAAAAATAGGGCATTATCAGCATCCAAAAAAAACCCCCTATGTACCAGGTTTTACGCAATTCGTTAAAAACAAAAAAAAATCCCCCACGACGTGATTGCTCAAAGCTGAAAAAACCAAGTTTCCCTGGTGGTCCTCAGAAAAAATTGTTTCACTCCAATAAAGATATTTCATTACAGAATCCTAGACTTGCCATTCATGTGCGAATTCTGACTGCCATCAAAGCCTAGTGAAACTAATAACTTTTGCTAAGCTTTACAAAATGGCAATGTAACAGATGGTGTGGTTGAAGTATGACTAGGAGTTAAGATCGAGGTCGTTTCTTAAGAAAGAGACCTCAAAAAGATTCAGGAATAGAATCCAGATATCGGTGGAACCTGAGTGCAGAGTTACCACCTTAGAAGGACCAACTTGCAAGATTTAGCAGTAATTTGCATTTCAGGCAAGAATAAGGTGACCAGCTGTGTGACAAATAAATACAACATAACGAGCTGATCAAATAGATCTAAATGTGTCCTTTCCAAAATACAAAAGGGCAGTCACTGCAGCCAACCAGGTGTTCCAGGGTTCCTCATCTGATTTCTTACGTTTTCTATTACGGTCGATTAAGCCAAACCGGTTCTATGTAAATATACCATAGCCGATTAGGCAATGTTCGGTAAATTACTCCAATTATGATTAGGCAACAATTCTCACTGGATTAAGGATTAGTAGGCGAAATATTTTCTATTGTTATGGAATTTTGGTCAGATCGTCATGTCAGGTTCCATGAATTTTGCGTTTCTCATTGAATTTCAGTCTCCTCTTTTTTATCCTTATTTTATAGCTCACATCTTAGTAACAACACTGAAATGGTGTTAGTGGGTTGGTAAAAATAATCAAATACTGAAAATTTTATATTTTAATAAAAATATAATTTTATTAGAAAGAAAACAGCACAAGTTGTTTGCACTGCAAATATGTACCTATTGTTCTTAGACTGTTCAAAGTTTTTTGACTGTTCAAGTCTGCATGTTTTTTATTGTTTTACTAAATTTTAAACCCCACATTATTGTTTAATCACATTTATTTATTTTTATATTTTTTTGTTTGCCCGATTTCGTGTTATTTATTTGAGATTGTACTTTGTTTTTCTGGAACAAATATTGTTTCAATTGGGAATGATGCTGCTGAATTATAATATTTATTTGGATTTTTTGCGTCATTTGAAATCAGAAGAATAAATATTGCTATCATGTGGAATTTTAAATAAATGCAAAAACTAAAAAAAAGTTATAAAATACTAAACTTATGGTATGGTGATTCCCTGTAGTAGTTTCTAGCTTAATTTCGATTATGACTAGGTTATTTTTACAAAATATTTAGTCAAACAAATTCAAAAGAAGTTCTTAAAAAATTTTAAATTTCACTTTTGAGTGAAATTGAAATTGCAGCAATATTAATTACACTTCTTTCGAACATTGCTGATAGAGATATGCCGCAGTAGTTCATAAACTCGCAAAATGAAAAGAGGGTGAAATTCAAAGTTTGACTCTAGGAATGAAGTACTCTCACAAGAAGTTTTCCGGACCTACTCATCGAAGATTTCTCGCTACTGTGCAAAATCGGACTGAATAGAATGAGAAATCCATATAATAATTCGTGAAAGGGAGTAGAGCTCACAAAGAAGTTCAGGGACAATGCAAACCAACAACACATGGAAACGGTTTATGCTAAATAGAAATAGGTCATCTCGGTGGCCTGGTAAATGAGTGCTACACTGGAGTTCCTGCTGCCTCCGGTTCGTTTCCCAGATATAGGCTGGCCATCTGTACAGGAATTAGTAGGAATTTCCACCTAGTTTTGGGGACTATTTCTTGTTGTCCTGCTAAACGCTTCAAATTTCCAGGTCAACTATGGAATGGTATAAGGAAAATAATGTCACAGTGGTCCCAAAAACGGCAAATCCTCCCAACTGGCAGGAACTTCGGCCTATTAAAAGATATTGGGCTATAATTAAGCATATCCTAAGAAAAACAATGAAAGTTTGCAAAAATTATGTAGAACTCTGAAAACGATGGAATCAAACCTATGCAGTAGTCACCGAACGTACTGTCCAGTCTCTAACTAAGAACGTTAAGAAAAATGTTAAACAATTTTGCAACCCCTAATAGTAGTTGAATCAATTTTTTTGCGAATTAAAGTTTGAAAAATGTTTAATAAACTGAACTTTATTTAAGTGAAATCGAACTGTTGGTTGGTTTTTAATGTCTCCGTAAAAATTCTAAATTTTCTATGATTCACCCCTTACCACAGCTGTAACGACAGCTTTGACGATGCGTTTGACATTTGTACCTTCTCAAACGAAAAAAGAAAACAAAATTGGCCGTTCTAGCCTAAGAGTGTTCCTGGACATCCATTTAACCTAGCCTAACCTAAGCTAACCTAACGTAACCTCACCTAACCTATCTTAATCTAACATAACCTAACCCAACCTAACCAAACCTAGCCTAGCCTAGCCTTACCTAACCTAATCTAACCTAACTTAACCTAACCTTACCTAACCTTTGTTTTTTTTTTTTTTTTGGACGTTTGCAGGTGGAAATCTTCATAGATACCGCAGAACTCCAGTTCTACGGTTATGTCGGATTCCTACCGACTAAAACCACCTACTTCCTCTCCTACCACTCTCCCCGGGGGACTACCAGTTGGTATTACTTCGCAGGGCTGGTTCAGCTTTATGCTGTTACTCGTTTGTTGATTCTGTTGTTTGGATCTATTTGTGTTGTGTCAATAATTGTTTATTGTTCATCACCCATCCTCGTCGTCTTCTGTATTTGCGATATTTCGTTGCGCACGCTCGGCTTTACGTGCAGATTCAGCATTCCTTAATAATGTCACAATGTTCGCTCAGGCAGAACGGGTCTTCTTCAAGTTTAAATCTGTGCAGATATTGTTTAAAGCACCCATGTCCGCTGAGCCTTTGGGTGACGAAATAATCGACTTCTCCATGTTTGCGCTCCATCCACGCTGCTATATTAGAGATTAGGTTAAAGGTGCAGCGATCCTTTTTGGACTGCTCCCAGTTTCGGTGCCATTTCATAATGGTACGCTTCCTCTCTTCTGTTTTCTTGACGTTCGTTGGCCTTTCTCCAGTTATACTATAAAGGCGCTTCATTTCTATTGCTAGTAGGTCAATGGGCAATTTTCTTGCTATGACGCAAATGGCGTCGTCCGACACCGTACGATAGGCGCTGGCAATCCTCAGTGCACTGAGCCTATAAATTGAGCGAATGCCCTTCAGATGTGTCTTCTTTGCGTTCGCCCAGATGGGTGCTGCATACAGTATAACGGAGCTGGTTACCATTGAAAGCAGCTGACGCCTGCCCTCCCGTGGGCCTCCGATATTCCACATAATGCGCGTTAGCGCGCCGTTTATTCTAGCCGCTTTACCACTGACGGCTGCTAAGTGCTCCTTAAATGTCATCCTTGTGTCGATGAGTACCCCTAAGTACTTTAGGTGTGGCTGTGAGGTGATGCAATGATCCCCAACTGTGATTACCAGCTCTTCGCGCTGTTTCCTTGTGCTCAATGTGCTTCCAGTCTTGAGCTATTTAGCCATCTTCTCACCCTTGCAATTTCATCGTTGCATCTAGCCTGTAGTAAGTCCAGATGTTTGGCGACTACTACCATAGCTATGTCGTCGGTATGTCCGACGAGTGTGGCATCTTCGGTAAGATCAACTTTGAAAATTCCTTCGTACATTGCGTTCCACAATGTGGGACCGAGTACGGAGCCCTGTGGTACACCTTACCTTACCTTACCTAACCGAACCTAACTTAACCTAACTTAACCTAACCTAACCTAACCATACCTAACCTAACCTAATCTAATCTAATCTAACCTAACTTAACCTAACCTAACCTAACCTACCTAACCTATAGTTTTCTCAAAATTTCATGAAAAGCTTTTTTGTTAAAAACAATTTTTCTACATTGAATTTGATAAGATTCATTTTCCTTTCGTAATTTCTTGCATTTTTTTTAATACTTTCCAATTTTTTCAACATGAAATTTTATTAAAAAAAATGTTTCAAATTATTAGATTTTCTGCTTTCAAAATTATTTCCCTTGCTGTAACTACATATAAATAGGATTTAAATTCTTACATTTTTCATACATATGTATATAAAAGCATAGAAGAATTTCACCTTTAGCATAAATTTAGTAACTCTCAACTTCAACTAACTATATGCAACTTAAATTATCATCTTCAGATATTCTTTGTATGTTGTTGTTGTTGTTGCCGCTGTCATTCCAGTAGTTAGTTAGGTTTAGTATATAATTTTCTATCAAGTCAAGTTTTTCACGTTTGGAAAGTTGTTGTTGTAGTTGTTGTTGTTATCCAGCAACAACTAAATACAATAGTAGGTATGTTAAAAATATGTTGTAGATAGATAAGTTTTGTCGTGATTGCCAGCCAAAATACATTGAATGAACATCACGACTTTTTCATGAATTCTTGTTACTAATATTAGTTTTACTTGTAAAATTTCTGTATAACTACAAAATGCAACGAAAAATTTACTGTGACTTCTTCTCTTACATTTTATTTCTATAGAAAATTTCATCATTTTTTTCTTAATGTGGCACATAATAAAAAAAAAATTTTTTTTTTTTTTTTTTGGTAGAGAAATTTGCATGGAGAATGAAATTATGGGTAGAAGTGCAATTGCTGCTACACGGCGTTTGTTGCAATATGTTGTTGTTGCTGTAATTTTTGACACTTCAAGTTGTTGTATTTGGAGTTTATGCCAATTTGATTGGGTTGTAATAATGTAAATTCGAATTTTTTAGATTTTTTTTAATGGTACTTTCATGAAAGGCGATTAAGTTCAGTGTCGGTATTCAATTCTGAACGTTTGTTCAGTGGCGGTGTATTTTTTTTTTTTTTTAATATATAGGAAATTGTGAGATTTACAATTCTACTTAAATACCTTAAAGAAATTCGATTGCTTGAACTGGAAAAAACAGATGAAGTACTTAAACTCAGGAATGAATCGACTTCACTACATTGATTCTTTGCCCACACGTCTATACGATTTCATAAGTCCAACTTCTTTTCCATTTTTATTTATTACAAAACCTGCTCTATCAGAGGTGGCATAGCTGGAGTTTATGTCTCAAGTCTCATGAATTTAACTAACTTAATTAATATTTTTTTTCCTACTCTTTTTTCTCTAATCTCCTCGAAAAAACAAGAAAAATTCTTTCTTGACCGCTATGGTTCTCTAAAAGGTTCTATTTACACAAAATTTAGGGCAAACATCAATTTATGTAAATCAATATTACAGCTTTAAATTTATGTGAAAATAAATGCATTTCCTTAAAAAACTCCCATTTCAAATATACCATTTATATTAATATCTATAATTTTCTTTTTCCCAAACAGATTTGTAACTCTTTTAACTTTGCGCCTATATAATTATATGTATGGTGATCCGTCTAAGTAAGTTCTTTCAATTTTTCATTTCGTTGTTTTAAAAAAAGAAAAAGTGTAAGTAAAAATTAAATCATCATCAATTATAAATATGTATTTAGAAATCTTGTTATGCATGTGTTTTGAAAGTAGTTTTTTCTGTTTTACAAGTAATAATCTTCTTGACCTTGAGTTATTTAAAAACAATTATAGTAAAATCATGTTGTGAAGTAATATATTAGCTTCTACTTCTGCTAGATGAAGTTTAATTATCGTAAATTTAATTTGTTATTTAAAAAAATAAAAAAAAATTATAAAAAAAAAATAAAGAAAATAAAAAACAATTTTTTTGATGTGTAAACATTTTAGCTCACGGTATGGGCAAAATTTCAAATGTGTAAAATGTAACAATAACTGTATCGTAAGATGTAAGATAACTGTAACGTCCAGTTCCCTTCTTGCTCACACTACTGCGCGGCATGACTGTGCTACTCTAAACTACAAAGAGAAGAAGAGAGGGAGAAATTAAAATACGAGCGGAGTTTGTTTGTTTATGTTTCGATCGATTTACTCATACATTTATGTACATACGAAAACAAAATGTGCGTGTACATTTATTCGTGGCAGAATTATTTGTTGGTGTTAAACGTGTGGAGATCGACTATAGCATACAAGCAGAGAAGTCGCCATAGCAAACACAGGCGTTTGATAGGTTTTGCATTCGGTTAGTTAGATTGCGTTAAAATTAAATATTTTTTAAAATACAAAAACAATACAAAATGATAAGGAATCTAGGTTTCAATAAATGTATAAACAAAACGTAGTGATAATGATAGCAAATCACGGCATAAAATACAACACTTTTTTTTATCTATGTAAATAGCAAATATGTTAAACAGAAAAAATCAGACTTATTTATTATAAAATCACTTATTTACTTCAATAAAAATACATTCTGTTTTATTTTTAATAAATGCAGTTAAGACAACTCTCTTTGCGGTGCTTTTAAAAAGTAGTGGGGTGACTAGTCATCCCTGTTGCCTGTTCCTAAGGTTAAATGTGGAAAGCATTTATCGTCGCCTGAGGATTGATTTGACGTATGTGTGTACAAATTCATATACCTATACGCCAAATCAATTCTCAGGCGACGTTATGTAAAATTTTCACATCTAATAAAATTTCAAATCGACAGGAAGAAAAACTTAGAGCGCGAAAAAAAGAATGCGATTGATCCCGATGCACTGAGTAAAAGAAAAATAATGCAACTATTCACGATTCTATTCACGATTTGGTGCAATTGCAAAATATTTATGCTATCACAACAACAAATATATGTGATATGGAATAAAAATTTGCATTTGCAATGATGTAAGATCATTTGCAATTTATGGTGAATTGGGTTAATATATATATAAAAGATAATGATAATAAGTTTTTAAGTTTATAAAATAATTGTTTTAATTTGAATTACCTAAGCATATAAATTATACATTAAATCCCTATATATGGCTATACATATGTGAGCTTATGTATATGACATTCAGTTAGCTTAACTGTTTACACATCAAATATCTTGCGTGCCTTGCACATATCCATTTTTTTTATTTAGAATCAATCTGAAAAGAAAGCCAGCATCTAGATGTCAATAATAGGAATAAAAAAACAAAAAAATTTCCCCCCAGATGATCACTTCAACTTGATAATGGTAACCTTAAAAGCAGATCAAATATAAAAAGTCCACATTAGCCACTTACTACTGACATCAGATGCTAACTTTTCCAAGTGGTCAGAGAAAAAAAAATCACTTATATATATATTCCTATCAAGTGAACCCACCTTTAAAATTGATCAGGCTCCAATCTCCTCAAAGTTTAGTCCTATTGGGTAATAGTTACCGTACCAAATTAGAACGAGAGCGATCAAAAACTCGCCAAGTTAGTGGGGGCAGAATTTTGACATTTTGGTCAAACAGCCCCTGTTTCGGATCCATATAACTAATCAACTATTGCATAAGGAATATTTCGCTCGACAGATAATTCTTCAATTTTTTGAAAGAAGAAACAAAAAAGTAAAAAAAATCCAAAATTTTACCATTTTTTTTTTTCAAAATTACAAATTGTCTCCCGGAAACATATATATTTAGGAGTCAAATGGTAGTCCTATACTCTCCCTATTTAGGTGCATTATAAGAATCCTAAAGTACACATATTAAGCAGTCACAAACGTGACGAAAAAGAAACTCTTACCTTTTTCTTACATACAAAAATTTAAGACCTATATAGGAGTCCTAAAAACCCTCCAATGTAGGATCCCTATATAACTGTTCTAGTTCATAGGAAAAATCTATCCTAAAATTATACTTTAGGAGCCAACTTAGAACTTCTAATAGCCCTAATAGGGCTATAACAGTAGTATATTCAGCGTACTTGATATTATTAATGTTGGTGCCATTCACTCTAATATCAGCTTCTGAATTGTGGAGTGCTTCTTGAAAGATCCTCTCCGAGTAGATATTGAATAAAAGCGGCGAAAGAATGCATCCTTGTCTAACTCCTCAAAGAATGCTTATTTCATCACTAAACTTGTAAAACCGGCGAAAGAATGCATTCTTTGTTTAACTCCTCTAAGAATGCTCATTTCATCACTAAACTCGTCGTTAATTTTGACTTCTGCCGTTTGATGCCAGTAGAGATTTTTTATGCATTGAATTTCTTTTGCAACAATGTTCATCCTTTGAAGGATGTCAATAAGTTTATCATGCTGTACTGTACCAGAAACTTTTTCATAATCTATAAAGCACATAAACACGTCTTTTTGTACATCTCTGCAATTTTCTACTAAAACATGAATACAGAATAAAGCTTCACGAGTTTCCATTCCTTCTTTGAATCCAAATTGAGTTTCTCCCATTACCAATTCACATTTTTCGTATATATATACATAGAATTTTTTTTGTTGGTTTATTTGTTTGTCCTACCCATAGTTGTATAAGATTGCAGCCATTTCGAGCTGCATTCATTGAAGTCACTGCAAATGAATTACGCTTTCTGTTTACAATCTTTGATTTCATTTGAGACTTATGACTTTCGAAAATTAAGTTACCAGTCTTTTTGAAGTCAATGACTGCTCATTGATTATAGCAATCAAATTGAGACTTCAAGGTAAATAAGTCACAATCATTCAAATAACTTCACATTATACTTGAAGTCGCAGTCATGACTTCAAATTGGTTTTAAGCCTTGCCGTCAATTGAGACTTCCAAGTTGTTTAAATGAATTCAATTTATTCCAATGACTTTCAATGACTTCAAAATGAATGACTTCAAGTCAATTAATAACACAGCCACAAAAAAAGGTTTTTTCGGGTCTGGAGGTCAGACCATGTTTACGATATGTTTTTTGGGATCGCTGAATCCAAATCTGAGGTCCGAAAAATCCCAGCACGTCAGGGTTCTGACACATAACCTCGAAAAACCTCATGCAATTTTTTTTCGAGCCCGTGGGTCCGACATTGTTTATTATATGTTTTTGGGGTCGCTGAATTCGAATCAGAGGTCATAAAAAAACACAGCCTGTCAGGTTTTCGACATAACCTACAAAATACATGGTTAACTAAGCTAAGTTGAAAACCTGACATGCTGGGGTTTTTTGAACCTCAGATTCGGATTCACTGACCCCAAAAATATATAGTAAACATGATCTGGACTCCGGGCTCGAAAAAATAAATTGAATGATTTTTTTTGAGGTTATGACCCTGACGTGCTCGGATGATTTTTTGGGCCTCGAAATCGGATTCAGCGGCCCCGAAAACATATAATATACATGGTCTTGCCACCGGATTCGAAAGAATATTTTTTTACTCGGATGATTTTTTTTGGACTTCGGATTCGGAATCAGCGAACCCAAAGACATATAATAAACATGGTCTGGCCACCGGACTAGAAAAAACATTTTCTTATGTGGCTGTGTAATTTGTAGAGATCAGGACTGCAAATAAAAAACTGGGCATTCATAACTTTAAAAAAATGACTTCAAAAATAAAGGATAAGTCATTGACTTCAAAAATGACTTGTGACTTCACGGATTTAATTCTGTATTCTGGAATCTTGCATTAATTTTTTTAAAGCCAAATGACTTCAAGCTTAAAAAGACTGCAATCTTTTACAGCTTTAGTGCTACTACATTACCACGTAAATTTCTTATTCTTCAGGTAGTTTCTTCAGAAGATTTCTTCAAAAATTCAGATTGAACCGGCTTTGAAGAATTCGCGTTCATGGGAAACAGAAATTCTTTTATGGTAGCCGGATTTATATTTTTCCTTTATTCCTTTTGAGATCTTAAGGCTTCAACTGAGCATTTCCAGCTAGCTTTGTTAAGTCCTGCTGTTCTTAATTTGTGCTACGTGATATTACTAGTACTAAATACTTGAATTATGAAACGATTTCAAACGCCTTATTTGTAATTTATAACAAAAATTTATTTTCTCTGATAACTAATCATTCTAACTACTATAACTTTTATCAAAGCTAGAAGTCACAATTGATTTCGTGGAATTGCTGTGTCCAGGGAACTTTTTAAGTTTGGGAAAAGTCAAAAGTTCAATTTTTTTCACTATTCACTCTTTCTAAAAAGCACTTCTATCTCATTCTAATTTGCACTGCCCTGGTATTAGGTAGGTTAGGTTGGAGTGGCTGTCGTAAGACACACTTAGGCCTGAATGGCCCATTGTGATACCACATAGTTGGACCTACAGTTTAACGCCGATTCCGAACGGCGGTGTGGCAATTTTTTGTCGGCTTGGTGGTGTTGCCTTTACCAACCAATGTGTGTCCTTGTACACTATCTTATAATTCTCATATAAGTACTTCATATTGATTGATTGAATATAAGAAAGTTATGAAAATTAACCACCAGACGAAGACGGGAATCGAATCCGAACCTCCCAGATGAAAGTCTAGTGCACTACCCATTAGACTATCGAGGTCGTCTGGTATTACAGTGTCACTTTTTTACAGCATGCTGCGTAAAAACATGGAGCATGGCCAAATGTTTTCAATGCACCTGCATTGTTTATTCCTTTTTGTGTTCCATTCATTCATTCTTTTTTCTCGGGTTCTTTATTTTATTTTCTCAAATTTTCAACAGAACCGGGGTATCATCGGTGAGTTAGTTCCGAGAACTTCTTATGATAGTTTTGGTACCGGTACCCTCTCGTTTTCTTTCTTGAGGGCTTCTAACTTTTACGAAACATATTTATATAACTGTATTGGATGTTGTTACTCTCAAGGCTTTCTCACATGATATTACTAGAGACATTTACTGAAGCATCGTGCATTTGACTACCTTTCAATTGGTACCCACTGATTTTTGTGATAGTATCAGGTAAAATTTTAATTTTATATACCTCCAGTTTTCACAAAAGTATCGAAAAGTCATTCGGTGACTGGGTCCTGGGAATTTCTATTAAGAGTTTGAAATTAGTAAAAAGTTTAGTTTGGACTTCACTTTATTTGCGAGTTTAGGATTCGA
Organism: Toxonevra muliebris; assembly: GCA_963691655.1. Classification (NCBI taxonomy): domain Eukaryota; kingdom Metazoa; phylum Arthropoda; class Insecta; order Diptera; family Pallopteridae; genus Toxonevra; species Toxonevra muliebris. Next base: position 78,439,465 of record OY829328.1, on the reverse strand, counting down.
GCGTAGCATTACTATCTGTCTCTTTTTAGTTCTGCGGTTTTTTGCCCCATTTCTGGAAACATTGACCTGAGTTTTTAGGTACTTTAAGTGCGCCCACGTAGGTTCAAATCAAGCGGCATTTCTGCCATGCTATCGGGTGGATTTCAACCTCCTCCGGTTTTCATCAAATAACGAAAGCCAGAATTGATGTAAGGGAATCACCGGTGAGTGAGTCTCAAGGAATTTTTATGGTAAATAGCTTTAATGAAGAAAAAATCTAGAGCTTTCCTTGCTTTCTATTTTTGATAGCTGTTTTTTTTTTTGGTATTCCTCACATGATATAGAGGACACTTTTTGAAACATATCAATCCCTCAGGTATTTTTAGTTTTCTCTTTCTATCAACTCCGATCTACTTAGGTCTGTTCTTGTTAGAATTTTCTTGGGAGAATTCTTTATTGCATCCATAAGTCTTTTCTCGTTTGAACTGAGCTGGTTTTGATTCTATACCGCTAAGATTCCAAGTTCCACGATTTCAGAACAAAATAATTTTACAGTTTCCTTCAAAAACCGAGTTCTCCATCACCTGTGATTTTTCCATTAGAAAAAAATGACCAGGATTAATTCAATTCTCTAAAAAATGGTGTTCTGGTGAATCCCCATAATTTCTTGTTCATCTGTTACTGAACCAACGATGCTGATGTACTGATAGTTTTCTGAGAGTGTATTTGAAACCTTCCACAAATTCCGAACCAAACACCTTCTGAAAGTTTAATTACTTAGGGCAGAGGTGGCCATCTCCACGGCAGTTTGTGTAAATGTGAAATTGTCTTGCTCTCCCTTAAAAGTTGCATACCAAAACAAATTGAAAAAATTAGTAACATATTGAATGTTTGTTTTTGCTCGAAGCATTGGAGCTGCTACTGATGTTTTTAGGAAAAATACATTTGAAATTCATTTGTTTCTTTTTTTCTTCTACGAAACACGACATGGCAACTATCATGCCTATAAAGTAGCTGGATTCTGTGTAGCTAGAAAGAATAGCAAATTCAAAGAGTTAGAAATACTAATCCAACAATGTTTCTCAACTGGTAGTAGGCTGATTTACAATCATTGAGGAATAGAAGAAGACATGCATATCTATAGTGGGGCATCCACTCCACTCCTCCTCATGCCACATAGTTTTACAAATTTCAAACGGACAACAGATAGCAGAGAAATTCAATTTGCAATTCTTTCAACTTCCATTGCGCATTTCGACTGACGATATTGATGATGATGACTTTATGCATTTGGAGTTTCACCTCGACAGCAAAACACATCGAGAAGATATGAAACGAAATACTACCGCATTCTCATTTGAACTACGTGTGAAGCTAACGTTGTTTATACAAATCCCAAAAATAATGTTTGAAAAAAAAAAAGAGTTAAATGTAGAAGGTATATGAAACAACAACGACCGACAAAGAAGGAACCTGTTTTTGCCTTTGGTGCAATATTTATGAGTATGACTGACGTTATACGATGGAATTCAATGAACTCGCTAAACGTAAGTGCAGTCGCGATTAAATATTTTGGATGATTTTAGAGTGGATTGAAAAATTTGTTTCCTTATTCAAATCGATGCGTTTTTGCATATCGCAATAAATGTCAAGTGAACCAAGTTTTAAAATCGTTTCGGCTCAAACTTTCACAAATAGTTACCGCACCAAATTTGAATGAGATCGGCAAAAACTTGCCGAGTTGGAGGGGGTAGAGGAAGATGAACATGACGAAATTCGGGCGAGCACAACCATAAGAACCCTGGTAGATGCATAACGTCGGCATAAATGGGCTGCTCATTTTCACGAATCAGGCTCTGAAAAATTGTGGTCCAATATTAGGTTTCTTTCCAACCCCACCAGACGTAAGAACCTCACGGCTATCTCATTCAAAGCACACCATGAAGAATATGCTAAGAAGTGTGTTCGGTCGCCAATTCTTAGAGTATCCGGCAAATCACGAAGTTGGAAAGAAATCAACACTTAGAAAACTGCGTGCATTAGCGATGACCAACGATGTGGTATTCGTCACCTTTACAATACATGAAGTGGCAAGTACAATTAATAAAGCGAAACCCTCAAAGACACAAGGACTGGATGGTATCTCCTGGTATGATTATGTTGAAACGCCTTAACATAGCTGGCCTTGAGTATTCGATGTTTGTGTTCAATGTGTTCCTGCAAACCCTAACAATTCCTGACGTGTGGAAAATAGGCAGAATAATCCCTCTGTGTAAGCCAGGCAAGGATCCAGATAAACGGAAATCGTATCGCCCTATATCTCGAATGTCACCAGTTGCCAAAACTCTCCAAGCGCTCCGACTACCCACTTAGGATGCGTACCTAGAGCTAGCGTATGGCTTCCGTGAAAAATCGAAGCATAACTACTGCTTAGCACGAAATTTCATCACAGATCGGTCACGGATCAAGCTAAAGAATGTCATGCGACAGAACAGTTCTGGTTACCCTTGATCTATCGACAGTCTTCGATACTGTGAGGCGCGCCAGCCTCCTGCAAGACCTAATCGAATCAACACTACTGAACCTCATAAAACACTGGCTGGCCAACTATATGAAGACAAAACAAGACAAGACAATCGTTTGTAGAATTCAGTAACACCGAATCATGCTTTACGAAGGGGAAAGGGTACCACAGGGAGGAGCCTTATCACCGATTCTGTTCAACTACTATATAGACAAGCTGCCTAGTTCACCGGTTGATATTCGATTAATCTCATACGCTGATGACTGCACCATCCATTTAACTGGCAAGGTCATTTCAAAACTGAGCAGTAACATTAACACGTACCCTGCAGAAGTTGTCAGAAAACAAATTGTCCGCAACTGCAATTGTCCGCACAGAAATCAACCACCACCTGGACAAAGGAGGTTAAACTTGCCTTCGATATCATGACCGCAGGAAAGCGAATTCCCACGGTCAACTACCCGATAATCCCAGGGGTCAGTTTTATTAGCCTGTTCACCTTCGCTACACACGCAACCAACGTAAAAAATCTCTTGAGAGGATGCAACAGAGTCATAAATTCGCTGCTGGAAGCAAGCTGGCATTACTGTTATGAATTACGCCGCTCCCATATGGTCAACATCAGCTCTACACAAAGGAGCATGACGATCACCTACACAATATAGTAAAGATGTTCAGGGTAGAAGAGCACAATACCCTTCTCGCCAAGCAATACCTTATCATGTGCCATCGTGAAAGCCACCCTAATAAGGCTTTACTAGATCTAGTACATTCACCACGCAATATCCACAGGGAACTAGACCGATACCAAAGTAGTATTCGCACATTTCGTAACTCCACATACACAACAACCAACCGTTGGACCAGAATACCTGCAACCCTGTCATAAAGAAAATACTCGCAGAATAGGTAGCAAGTGCCATGAACAACCGACAGCCTAACATTGTTCTGAAGACTCGCCCATCACCGGTTGCCTGGAGCAAGTTACTTAACTTCTACCTGGAATGCTAGGAGAACACGATAAAAAAACAGATGCTCAGATTGCAGCAATAGCTCTCACGACTTCCGGCACCTATTTGTTTACCCAGCCAAACTAACTGTCTTGACACGTAAATTCCTCTGGACACAACCCTCAGACGTAGCCAGATTCCTGGACTTAGACTTAACCAATCGACCTGACTGTATTTCATTTATTTATAACAAATTAATTTGAATTCATTCAAAGTAGTATCCATCGGAAGCTATTATATTTTGCCATCTTTCATGCAATTTATGGATTCCTTGCTAAAAAGAAATCGCCCATCTTTTGAGGCTATGAACGTGATTCGTTTTTTCGATACTTTCAACTGAAGTAAAACGTATTCCGAAAATTGCATTCTGCATCGATAGAAGTAAGTGATAGTCAGACGAAGCAATGTCTGGTGAATACGGCGGGAGAGGCTAAACTTCACATCCACTATTTTCAAATAGTTTTTAACCTGTCTAGCAACATGGAGACGCTTGTTGTCATGCTGGAAACTTAGGGTCTCGTGCCTGGTGCAATACTCTTGTCGTTTTGTCGGTCACTGCTCTCTGCTTCAAACGAATCACTTGTTTTCGATACAGCTCTTCCGTAAGAGCTTTACCAGGTCGTAATAGATGACACTCTTTTGATCCCACCAAATACAGAGCATTACCTTGGCGCAATGAATATTCAGCTTCGGCGTTAATGTTCCTGGTTGGTCGGGCTTCACATATGACCTCTTGCGCTTCAGCCAGTAATAATTCGATGCAAAAACGACTTATTTTTACAGATTTGAAGCAGCATCTTAGACATGAGAAATCGGCTTTCAACGTCTCTCGGTTTTAAGTTGTATGGCACCCAGTTTCCTTCCTTTTGGATAAACCCCAATGATTTTAGGCGCTTGGAAATTGCTGCTTGAGTAACTAGCAATGTTATTGCAAGTTCCTCTTGCATTTGGCACGAGTCTTCCACGAGTCAGACCTGTCAAACTAACCTTTTTTAGTCCTTTTTTTTTAGTTAGATTGTGGGATAGGTAGCAATGACTTTTCTTCGCTACTTATACGAGTAGATAAATTAAAGGCATAAGTTTAATCCACCAATTTGAACGCAAACTCGGATTCAGTTACTTAAATAGTAAGTAGAAATATTTCCATATCTAAAATACAAATGCTACCATAATTATACTGTATGTTTCTATGTAGAATTACCGTAATTTGTGCCACGTCCTTATCGATTAGTAGAAGTAAGTGTGCCCTTAATTTCTCAGTCCACCTCGACTGCCCTCAATATAGAGTGAGTGAGCAAAGCAACAACATTAATGACTTGCGTTAATGATACTCGTACATAGTGAAAGCGAAAACAAACCGAAAAGCGCAGATGATGTTAATGGAGGGATATTTACGGCGGTTCATTGAGCAAAACTGCAAAAAAAATGCTTCATTGACATTTTTTTTTTTTGCCGTTTTCACCTTGCTGTTGTAACTAGCAACAGTATCATTTTTGATAGCAGGCTGAGACTAGAATTAACGAAGTAGAATATACGGTTACCTATTAAAATCAATTATTCAATTGTAAATTTCAATTAACCTCATATAAAAACATGACTTTTAAATTGCCTAAAAGGAAACGAATATTAAATTGGTATACAGTTTCATTTATTCACATTGGTGTTACTCTTTGTTGAATCGGACTCCCGTGGTTTCTAGCTTTTAAATTGCTTATCTCTCAATCTAGGATTATCATAATGTTTTTTTTTCTGTGTTTACCATAAAGAAGGTAAAATAAGAAATGAAGACTTAATGGCAACTTTGCTGAAAGTAAGCGTGTGTCATTAAATAGAAGTAATTTAGGAATTCATATTCCTTTTAATGAATTCGTATGGCATTTACTTTTGATTTTATCTTTTCGTGGTATTTTTCGCGATATCTATGAGCAAAATCGCTTGGCGAGCGATATTTTAGTTGGGTCTGCGGAGTGTATTTTCGATGCACCGCCATTTGCGCTTGCACACTTACACAGGAGCGAGAGAAATGTCACAAAGTCGTAATAAAAAAGTAGTAAAACGTACTGCGGAACCAATCTTGATGGATGGTGCCGCTTTAGTCTAGTCTGCAATGAGACCATGACGTCTCACCAGATCGATCGAAGCAATAAGGCACAGCCTAGAAGAAGAATAAACGCCAAGGAGACCCAGCCATCTCCCTCGTTTATATGAAATGGTGCTTCAGACTATAACAGACGGCTTCAGAACCACGTCCGTCTCACTAGAATGATCGAAGAAGAAGGTTAAAATGATACTTATTTCGTTAAGATCGAGACCAGTAAGGTAAAAAGTGTAAAATGTCAAATGCGTGCTCCTCTTACCTATAAAAACTTGCTCTCACATTGGTTCTAGCCGCCCCTTCACCCCGTTGTCAGATCAATAACGGTTCACACGGTTAATCGAAGTTGGCGACTGGAAAGTAGTAGTTTTTAAGCGTTGAACGCAGAAATCAGGGCATCAGTGACCCTATTCAACAGCGGACGGTAACGAAATACACTGACAAAAAACAGACGATTGAGCAGTAAAGCTCTCGGCGGCTACCCGTCGACATACTTAGCGGTGGTTCCGGAAGGAGCTTTAAAGCGAAAGTTCTCCACAGGAGCGTGAATTTGATTAGTTGTAGTCCAGAGATCGACGTTACTTATGCGGTTAGGTCACCAGATGTTGGGAATTCGACACAGGCATTTGTTAGAAAAAGCTTGCTGGATTGCGTCGATTTCTTGCACCCGTAAATTAAAACGGATTTCCAGATAATTCATAGCATATCAAATGCAGCTTTTCTCTTTCTAATACGTGCTGAAATATCTTCATCCGAGCCAAATTTTGTGGTCACCATGCTGCCAAGGTAGTTGAGGGCGCATACGCACCCAACAGCCAAATCATTAATGCTCCTAGACGGCGCAGAGCTAGCACAGTAGCCGCCAGCCATCACTTTAGTCTTACTGATACTGATCTTTAGATCAGCTGCAAGGGATTTGGTGTTAATTGCATCTAACACCCGACACCATGTCCACAGCATGTTTATCGAGTCGTAAAAAACTTTTAGTCCTTTTAATGTTTAGTCGTAGCCATAGGGTACGTGCAATCCTGCAATCACCCCTGGCCGTCCATGCTCTGTTTGTGGATTCGGTTAACCTCTCTTTTATTATCCCTGCTGTAACACAAAACGGTGGTAGTAGTTTAATATTGCTATGTCCGGGAACCCAACGTAAACTTACCCTACAGTGTCTTATGCTGTTCAAAACGTTACGACAATCTTGCACTACCTTTGATTTTATGACAGTAGATCAAATAGCTTTCAAGGCAGCTTGGCTATCTACACAGATTACAGTTTCTTTAAGGAAGCTGCTTTTTATGTGTTCCGCTGCATTCATGATGGCAAAAACCTCTGATTGTTGTGTTTCACATCTGTCTTTGAGCCATCAGTAAAGTAGACTGTTGAAAGGTCTTTAACATCAGGCTGTAGTCAGTTGTCTCTGGAGGGATAGTCGATCGGAATTTACCAGTTAAAATCACTGCGTGTCACCAGGTAATCAGTTCCCTTACCTATAAGACTGTGCGTGGTATCAACTCTCATAAAGCCGTCATTTTACATCTTCTTAACGCTTAAAAGAGATCTTATCAATATTTTGACAACTGGAAGTCACTTTTTTTTGACATAAATACAAATTGGCATTTTCAGATTAATTTAGACATTTTTAGATTAATTTTTTTTGTGTGTTTATTTTCTTTCAACTGATTGCCTCATTGGTAGTCTCTTTTTTTTTGTGCTATGCTTATAATCTTGTTTCTTCGTTTCATTATGTTTTCTGATGCTTTTTTATTTATTTTTTTTTTTAATTTGCCTAACTTTCGATATGTGTCTGAATCACTGGTGTGCCAGTACACAGCATCCAATTAATCAGATTTGCTTCCACTTAAATTAACACAGAATATATTGTATAATCTATCAATCTTACAATTATGTACGTATAAACAAAATATAAAAAGAAAATCTTGACGAAAGACAATGAAGAAAATGCTGACCGCAATTTTATTATAGTTACAAGAAAACCGAGAGATTTATCAAGACCATATTGAAACTAAAAGTATAAATATTTTTGGGTTGCTAGGAATACAAATAAAAATCTATGACCGCTTCTCAAAACATTGAGGCGATATTCAATCCTGGCGCTACTATGCAAAAACTCAAATCGGTATCTAGTCTGTTCTCTTAAAGTAAATTTTTAAAATACTTGACTACCTATTTTATTTATATTATTTATTTTAAAACACAAAACTTTCTGTACGTACCTAAGTGAACTCATATGTTTCAACACCTTTGTAAAACTTTAAATTCCATTATTAGTGCTTATATTTATGAGTGTGTTTATAGCATATTTCAGAGATTATTAGTTATACATACGGCTATTCTTCTACAGAAACTCATAAAAATATGAAACATAAAAAACAACTTTGTAATATTTTTAATATGTGTGATAACTTTAGTTTTATGACTGTCATAAAAAAAAACCTGCATAAATTAATAAAGCAAATACAGGGTGACAATTAAAAATAAAGTAATAAAACTACAAGAGAGTTTAAAAGTCGTGCAGACTGTATTTAGTTAACTGTTGTATTTAATTTAAAGGATTAAACTCGAAACCCAATTAGGCAAAAATTATTATATTTGTTTTTGACGACAGATATAGTCTGTTAAGTTTGCAGACAGCTTTCCTAGTAAGGAATATTATCATTGCTGTGGATTTAAAAACGAATATGAATCAGTAACCTGATTTCTTGAGTCAAAATAATACATCACAGCATGCTTTTGTTTTAACTTACAGATATATAGGTTAGAGATGTAAAGGGTGGCTTAAGAAATCCATTGAAAATCAATGAAGAGCCTCAGTCGTCTTAATACTTGTCGAATTTTCTATACACGTCCTCGTTTTCTATCGCACTGGTACAAATCCAGTGGGTATACTTGGTCATTCGACCATATCCTTCAAAAGAGCGATGACGGTTAATACCTCGTCTTAGTCAGGCGTCGGTACGACAACGTAGTCAATGATTAGAGTTTTAGAAATAGCTTTCTCAGAGGAAAGTCTATGTCTGCCATCGCAATTCATTCAATAGCTATCGCAAGTGTTTCTTTCTCTCTTTTATTGAGTCTGAAAACAGTTCTTCCTCTCTCCTCAACTCTCGGTATCGCTCCTTATCAGCCCGCGTTGCAATTTAGAGAGTATTAAGTCTATTTATTAATGTTGACAGCGTTAGGAAAGCTCTTGCCAGACTTCAGAGGACTGTGGCCATTTGCTGTACGGGAGCTTTTCCTACAACACCTGGCTCATCCTTGGATGCATTGCTCAACTTACCACCCCTTGATATTTTTGCTAAAGGAGAGGCTGTCAAGGCCATCTGTAGGCTTAAACGCAATGGGTATTGGTATGACACTTGCTGGGATATTGGTGACATTGTTGAAGGTACTGATGTGGACCTAACAGTTCTATCAATGTCATCCGATACAATGCCAACAATTCCAGTTTTAAAACAGCGCTATACAATACAAATTCCAGAGGTCCAAACTTGGCTTTTGCCGGGACCTGGGCCGGGAGTTGATTGTAAGCGTATTTTCACTGACGGCTCCAGAACAGAATTCGGTTTGGGTTCAGGGGTCTTTATTGAAAATGATGGAGTGCACCTTCACTTCTCCCTTGGGTTGTATGCTTCTGTTTTTCAAGCAGAAATTTTTGCAATCATCAAGGCAATGGACCATGTTATTGATAATTGTTGGAGAGAAAGGAGTATCTGTGTATTTAGTGACAGTCAGGCTGCACTTAAATCCTTGCTTAATCTTCTAACCACGTCTAAACTGGTTATGCATTGTAAATCCAGGCTTGATTGTGTTGGAAAACACAATAGCCTGCTGTTGATATGGGTTCCTGGACACTCAGGAATTTCAGGAAATGAATCGGCTGACCTTCTGGCCAGAAAGGGTTCGGAAACTGGTTTCCTGGGCCCAGAACCTGTACTCTCTTTGTCGTCTACAGCCATCAATACCACCATTAATGAGTGGGTCGACTTCACCCACAATCGTAAATGGGAGGACCTGAGGGGCTTTAGACAGACAAAAACCATGTTACCTGTTATCTCGAAGCGTCTAACAGACTTTCTGTTATCACTTAACAGAAAGAGTTGTAGGCAGCTGGTGGGATTATATACAGGTCATTTCTCTTGGGCCAAACATTTGCATATGATTGGCCTAGGAGCTAGTGCCTTCTGTGCTGCCTGTGGTTTGGAGGAAGAATGTGAAGAGACGGCGGACCACTTTCTTAGCGTCTGCCCCGCTTTTTGCCAGATCAGAGTAAGCATATTTGGTACTGGAGTGTTGGGAAACGAACGAGCTCTCTAACACCGCAGGATCTGCTAAGATTTATTAATAAATCTGGTAGATTTAAAGAATAACAAAAGGGAACACAGGATATAGTACAATGGACGTAAAACTTGTCTGAGTGCTGTATTCTTGAATACTTCTTTTGTCTGTTCCAAAAAAAAAAAAAAAAAAAAAAAAAAATATAAAAATCTCGGTTAAGGCAGTTTCGAAATGTCAACCGTGTTTCCCTCTGGGATCAGAAACCACTGCCATTTAGTTATGTAGCAATTTTCATTTAAACTCTAGCGTTAGAATTGCACTAGGTACTAAATTTACAATGCAAGTGTTAAAATCAAATTTAAGAGAGAAATTTTTCACACTTCACATTAATCAATCTACATACTTTCCTACATAATTTACTTTAATGTGAGCGGGTGTGAGTGAGTCAGTGTTGAAAATTTACGATTTTTCGCAAATGCAATATATTTTTGCATATGACTGAATATAAAGTAAAAACAACAACAGCTACAGCTACACAGTGTTGAATTTAATTTCACGCTTTTCCAAACAACGCACACAATTTTTTTTTTTGTTTTCTTTTTTTGGTTTTTGTCTTCTAAACTGCAAACTACGGGCAACAACAACGAAACGAAACAAAACAACAACAAAAATTTGACACTTGCACAAAGTTTAAAATGAACAATTTACCGTTATAAGCGGAACAAACGAAATGTGAAACATAAACACAGATACACACACACACACATAAACACAAACAAGGAAATAGCAGACGTACGTAAATACTATGAAACGGAAATGTTGCTGGAGGAAGTGGAAATGCAATGACAAGAGCAGAGCAATTTGGTGGAGAACAAAAATTGTGAGATGCTATGAAATAGGAAATGAATTCATAAATATAAAGTGAAAACAATAGCAAAAGAATACATGATTATATATGTTGCCAACTGGAAGAAAGTGAGAGAAACAAAAAGACTCAGAAACACAAATGTTTATAAACAATAGAGAGAAGATAACTGCAGGAGAGAAATGTAATAGAAATGAGTGCGAAGAATATTAAAACCAGGGTTGTCACTTTCAAATTTTATATTGAGGTATATATGGGTTAAAAAATTGAAGGCAAATTTATTGTCTGTAAGAACAACATAATTATAGTGTTTTTACAATATTTTTCACCTCTTTTCCATATACCAAAATTTTTAATTATGACCTGAAAATGTCAACAATTTTGATTCGAGTGTTCGGTGTAGCTAGAGCAAGACTGTGGGAGATGCAGATCACTTTTTGAACGAATTTTCCGGTATGGACATGAATTCATACAGCGATTTTCGCTTTATGACTTCTATCGACTCGAAACGTATTAGATGAAGTAAAAATGAGTTTGGGAAAAAGAAAAAAGTCAGCAGGGGGCATATCTAACGAATGCAGTAGCTTCTTGATGATATTCGTTGAGTTTTTGATAAAAATTTCATTCACAATCATTGCATTATCGTGGTGCAAAATCCAAGAATTGCTTTTTTATAAATATGGTCTTTTGCGGCGGATACTCTCTTTCAAACGTCTAGATAATATTCTTTATTGACTGTTTTTCCATCCGAAAGCAATTTTGTGTGGGCAACACCACGATAGTCAAAGAAAACAGTTAATATGACTGATAAGATTTCTGGGCAAACGTATTGAGTTGTGCTTATTACGGAAGGAGCCATTTACTTCATGCCAATAGCAACTTGAAATGGCTTAAGAATTAGGCGCCAGCCCGAGACAGGAATCGAACCGACAACCTCACGGTTGAAAGCAAAGTGCGCTACTCACTTGGCTATCAAGGTCGCCGACTTTTGTTATAATTAAATGTTATTTAACAGGCATAATAAACGTTCGTTCAAAATAAAAACAGTCTATATAGAGACAGGCAAATCAGGTGGCCGTTTCGGAAGCCGCCACAACTCCTCATCAGTGGTTTTAATGATAGTTCTTAGTCTCTTAAACATTCTATATTAGCAACTAATATTTGAAATCGTAACCCAGAATTAATGCGCCGTTCGGAATCGGCGTTAAACTGTAGGTCCAACTATGTGGTATCACAATGGGCCCTTCAGGCCTAAGTGTGTCTCTCGACAGCCACTCCAACCTAACCTAACCTAACCCAGAATTACAGGGTTTAGATTTCAAATTTCTTCAACGGATAGAGGTGTTGAAAGAAACTACCACTACCCGTTCAATATACATATTTGTTGTTGTATTTTTCTCATTGTAACTAGTCTACATAAAGAGCCGTTTAGATGGGCGAGCATGTCCGAAGACGGTGCTCGAAGACATGTACGCTGGAATTATTAACTTTTTGTTCGATGGTTGAGGCTTGTTGCGAGACCCTCATAACTCGCTAGCGGTCAAAGAAGCGTAGGTATTCGCTGAAGCTGTTGCTATAAATGAAATTTCGTATTCTACTTTTGTTGTTGTTGTAATAGCGTTTCGTACGCTTTATTTTTGAATACGTTTGTTTTTGTAAATTTCGCTATTAATTTTCCATAGCTCGGGTAATGTTTTATAAATTGTCATTGTTGTTCATTCAAAAAAATTTTCATTTTCCGCGCTATGCTCACTCAAAAACGTTTGCTTCGAAATGTAGAAAGGCATTTACAGTCGTTTACACGGTCAGGTATATCTTCGAGCCATTGGCAAAAATCAAAATACTTTGGTTGCCTTCGAGTATGCCGAAGACCGCCGTTTTTTGCTCCCACACGTTGAGATTTGTCATGAGACAATCTTCAAGCATGCTCGACTGTATCATTTTTCTGAATCAGACCCCATTCCTTCAATTTATGATTTTTTAGGAGACTATGAAAATTAAATCTAAGTTTTAATTTTTAAAGTCATTACTTTAGTTCATGTCCGTGTATGTAGAGACAGGCAAATTAGACGGCCGTTTCGGAATCAACCACGACTCCTCGTCAGTGAATTTTATAAAAGTTCTTAATATTGCTAGAATCTATATAAGTTAGTTACCAACATTCGAAGTTTTATAATTTCATTATTTGCTAATAAAATTTCAATTCCTAAAGTAATATAGACTCAGATTTGGAATTTTCGAAGATAACGGTAAATGAAATTGCTATTGTGGCAGCTCTGGCTGAAAAAAAAAACAAAAACAAAACAACACACGCAGCCAACTAAGAGAGAGCAAGAACATGAAATAGAAATGTTTATATACAAAAATTAATTATGAAATTAAAGATAAAACAACAACAAAACACATTACACTTTGACAAATGAGAGAAAGAATTCGTAGTAAAAACGAAAATTACTCTATGAACAAAAATTTAAATAACAACAAAGAAGCACATGTTGCCAGTTGAGAGAATGAGAGGCTGAGAAAAAAACACGGAAAAAAGAAGAGTATCGATTTTTAAGAGAGTATAAAAAAAAATTGTCTTTAGTTTGTCATTTATGTAAATAAAAACAACAACAAAAACCACACAAAGCAACAACAATGAATAAATTGAAAACTTTATAACGGTACTGCTGCTGACAGTAGCTGATGAGAACAGAAATAAGAAAAAGAAAACAATAACAAAAACCGGTGAAATAGTAACAACAAAAAGAAGAATCAAAAGCAGCAAAAAGAAACACACACACATGTATGATTAAAATGACAGCAGATGCGTGTCGTCGTGCACTTGTCACTTTAGTTTCCTCGTTGTTGTTGTTTGTGTTGTTACTGCTGTCTCGTGTATCATCTTTGTGTCAACATTAATACGGTAGTTTTTCTTCTTCTTTTTTTGTTGTAAAATCATAAACAAAGTAAAGCAAAAACAAAACAACTAAACGAAAATGTAATAAAAACTAAATTGTATTTTGTTTTTGCATTATATTTTTACGCACTTTTTCGCTGCTGCTGCTGCTGCTACTAGTTCGCTCACACGTGATTTTGCATGAATGAACGCGTTGAACTTGACATTTTTATGTAATTTTTTATTGCTGTAGTTTTATTGCCATTTCTCATGTTTATTTTTGTTTTTTTTTTTACTTCAGCTATTATTTCTTTCTCTCTTTTTGTGTTTGTAATTTTATGCAAATTAAAATTTTTCAGTTATTTATTTTTTTGCATTTTTTCTTTAGTGGTTTTCAGTTGTTCAACTTTTCTTTCATTTTCCTTACGTAAATTTTCTTTCCAGCCAAAAAATAAGTAGCTGCTACACGAAAACCGGCTTAGAAAACGCACCTACCTTTCGCAACTTTTATACGACCAACGCGGATAACGGCGAAACGTAAACTGTTTTTAAGCTCAAATAAATCTGTTGTCAATTGGCTTCATCGTTTTATCGGTTTCATCGTTTGTTGTCGTTATTGTAGCTGCGTGTATTTATTTTGCCAGTTTTTTTGTTGTTGTTGTTTTTATTTGTCTTACGAGCATGTTGCACATGCAACCATTTTCTTTGCTTTTTGGGGATGATTCTTGTTGCAATATGTTTAGTGTTGGTCTCAACAGCAACTCAAACATGTTGAGCAACTTGTTTGAAATTTACAATGCCTTGTTGTACCTAAATGTTGCCATACAGTATAATGTTGCTAAGCCAAAATGTTGCTGGAGTGAAATATGTTGCTAAGCCCATAAGCATTGAGAAGTAAATGTTTATAAAGTTTAATAAGCATTGGAACAAATGTGTCTCAGCAAGGAGTATGAGGCTGGTCGAGTTCCATAGAATGTATAAATTTCCGAGAACTAATGTCCAAATTGTAGTTCACGTGAATTTCTAGATACTTGCACATATTTTTTATAAGTGACTCTAACTGTTTTATATCTGACGGCTTTCTCGACTCGCTGAACGTGTTCCATGAGTTTTCCGGGACACTTAGATATATCAGTTGTGGCTGCAAGAGCATAAAGCCCCATTCCCGATATATCTCCTAGACAAGCTGATTTAAATAAACTTTTTGAAGATACACACATACTGTACGAATTTGTAGGGGCTTTGAGTTGTAAACAGACTGAAAATGAGCAAAGCTAGATTTGAAATAAAAAGAAAGTTGGTTTTGAGAAAAAAGGAATATTTAACACCGAGTGTGTGCTTTATTGAACTTAATTTTGCATGAGCAAGAGGTACTCAAAGACTAAAATAGGTTTTCTCAAGTCATGGGATTTTATGCGACTAGAAATTGGTATAATGCCATGATTTGAGAGAATCTATTACAGGATAGTGAGAGTATATACAGGGTGACAATCGTAAAGTGACGCACACATTTCAGCAGTTATTTTCAAAAGGACGTACTTCCATTAAGTACAATTAAGTGTTAACATTGCTGAATATATAAGCAGGACTTCCTGATCAATTTCAGTCCAGGCTTTCTCTAATGAATTTGTCAGCGACTCCAGACTGTGGTGTTGAGATGCACAAGCCTTACTCTCTAAAATACTCCAAATAGAGTAGTCCATTGGATTCAAGTCTGGGGAGTATGGTGGCCATGCTTGAGATGTTATGAATCTAGAAAAATTGTCTTTTATCCATGTTTGCGTTAATTTTGCCATGTGGGAAGGTGCAGAATTTTGCTGGAAAGTTCAGTTTTCATTTCCAAATGTATCTTGGGTCCAGGGAAGAACATGTTCATTTAAAATGCTCCGATAAGCAACCTGGTCAATTTTAATACCCTCTTCAATGAATATTAGAGGGGTTCTGGCATTAGCGGCAACTCCAGCCCATACCATAACGGAAGCTGGCTTTTGAACTCAGCCAAAAGTCCTATTTTGTTGCGATTATGATGTTAGCCACATTCGGTCATTTTGCGCATTGAAATGTTGTTCAACCGTGAAAATTTTTTCATCTGTAAACAAGATATTTTCAACATTTTTTAACACGGACGAGCGTAGCAACGCCTTGCATCTTTGCAGTCGCAAATCTTTCTTTTTTTGTGTCAGATCTTGAGCTTTTCGGAGCTTGTACGGCTTAAGATTAAGCTTTGATTTTGCAATGATTCGCACTGTTTCACGGTTTACTCCCACTTCCTTAGCGATTTTTCTCATTGAGCGCCTTGGATTTCGCTTGATTCGTTTACGATTTTTTTCTGTTAAACCAGTAGTGGCAACTGTTGAAAATTTTCCCCGGTCTCTATCTCCAAAACCCCCAGTTTCATTATATCGAATAATAGCTCGGTCTACCGTACGACTTGACAAATTTAAAGCCTTTGCAATTTGACGGCTACTATAATTTGCCAAATGAAATTTCATAATTTCACGACGAATATTTTCCTTGTCCATTTTTATGGAAATTTCAAAATGTAATAACAAAAATTCAAATGAAATTAAAAGCAAAGCCAATGATGAATGAATTTGCTTTTTAAATTAAAGTAACGGTAAATGGCAAAGCTTGCTGCAGAGTATTAAACTTGCGTCACTTTACAATTGTCACCCTGTATATATGTTATATTGTAATAGAAAAATACAGAGTGGTATTCTAAGCCCTTATGGGGGAAACTCAAAATTCAATAAATCTACTATTTATATATATATCGTCGCGAAACGACGATGGTGGAAGTGGTGATGGTGGTGCAGGGAGCACTTAATCCAGGTCGATGAAAGGTCCCTCCAGAGGATCCTCAACACATACAAAAAATCTAGAACCACCCTTACCTTTTCTTCATTTTTGTCTTTTCAATGAGAAAGCAATTAAAATTTCATTAAATCAATTTCTCCAATGTATGTAGAAGTACATAGTAAGATTTACTTATCAACTCAATTGAAAATTAAATTAAATATTTGCATTTGAATGGAGCTTCAATTCAAACTAAAGGATTTTAATGGTGAATGTGTGTGCGTGAGTGTGTGCATATGTATGCGCAAACAATTGGCCAATTGTGTCTAATGAACGCAGACATACTTAAATAATTCGATTACCAAGAAAGGAAAACTATTTTCATTATTTTGTTTGCAATTAGAAAATAGATTTTTGTGGTTACTAAGAAATACTAGACAAATTTTAAAATTGTGATGATTTATTCAGCATCTTTTTATCTTGCAAGGTAGGCACCTTGTCGTGGTGTGGGGGCTTAAATTGCAGTGATTTGTCGGGATGTACTGGCCGGGGGGCAGCCTTAGGCTGACCTCCTGATAGGGGTACCCATGTCAGGCAGGCCAGCTGATGAGCAATGAACAAAGTCCTACCCAGTGTGCGTCTGTGTTCTCCATGTTAGGGACGGCACACAACGACGTCTGTTCTCCAGGTCAGGGACCGTCGAGTACGAAATCCCACAGGGAGGAGGAGTATGTTTTTAACCGAGGGTGAGTTTTTAAAGGAAGATTGTACAGTGCAAGGAATAGGACCCCCAGTACCGGCGGTAAGTAGAGGGCGAGAGCGCCACCTGGCATCGATATCCAGCGACCTCTTAGGCTGTGCGGCGATACCCCTAGCTGCGTAGTCTACCAATGCTATTGGGAGGGAAGGGGAGAGTGTTTTCAGACCAGCTCAGAGCAGGCAGGAAGGCGTGGTGATAGAAATCGGTGAGGATCGCGGCATTGGATCCCAGCTTTCGAACCTACGCATCGACACCGCAACCGATGATGATTCGTTATCGCAGGTCAGCAACGTCGATGACATTGGTTCGGAAGTTGAGATGCAGTTGCTAAGTGGTACTCCCTAGTCTCCGGTACCTGCAACTTCGGCGCCGGCTAAGGAGTCAAGGAAGGTGGTAAGTTGAGAACCACGGGCCAAAAATGGCTACAAGCCCTCGGCTTACTACCTTCGAAAAATGAGGGTTAAAGATCATTCTTCCTCTACAAAAATGGAGAAGAATCTTATTAAGAAGCACGAGAAGGTTGTGGCAAAATTCGGGAAGATGAACGCCACTACCACCTCGTGCCAAAAGAAGAAGCCAACAGACCAGGCCACAGGTGGAAGCGTTAGCATGCCACCAATGCCTAAACGTTCCAAAAAGGGGCAAACTGTTCCAAAAAGGTGTCTGAAACAACTATCAAATCTCAAGTGGAAGGCTTACCAAAAAAGGTGCATGCAGGGCGGTAGCCAGGATTTTTTTTCGGAGGGGGCGAAGAGGTATTCATTCGAAGAAAATTGACATTGACTTGCCATTACTGATGATGAGCCCGACCTCAAAATAATTACCAAAAATACTAAAAATAGTCAGAGGCTCATTTTTTTCAAATGATTATTAGTGGGAATTCGGACCATGATAAGGAATCCGGATGAGGTTGGCTTATATTCCCGAAATTCGTACAGTTACTGCATCGAAAGAGGTCTTCCAAGTCGGGGTGCTCTGAGCAATAATGGGTTAAAGAATTTATTACATTTTAAGATTGTTTCCTAAAACTTTGGAGCTGATCTACTACTACTGCCCTACATGGGCTTTGCAAATAAAATGATTCCTAGTGTTTGTGAATGAATTTTTGATACTGAACACGAATCTGAGGTCAAAAATTTCCCATCAAGCCACGTTTTAGTAAAAATGGGATGGAAAACCCTAAAATAGAATTTTTGGTAATTTTTTTGAAATTGGAGAGCTGAACACTGGTGTGCTACAAACTTAGAAATCCAGAAATTATAAGCTGAATCATGCCTTTCCAAATGAGCCCTAAGCCCGAAACTGTAAATCAAAAAAAGTTACTGACCTGGAAAAACTATAAATGCAGAATTGCTCATTATCGCCTTCTCTTTTTGTATCCAAAGTCAAACCTCATGTCAAAGAAAACAAATCGGATCTGGTCGCATAGTGTAACTAAGATTTCAAGTTTTTTTTTTATATATATTTGACTTTTTAGAAAGAAACCGATGGAAGTAAAAAATATTTAAAAATTGTTCAATAGGTTTTATTTTGACTTTTTTTTCATCCACTGGCAATTAATATCAAAAAATAGAAGAAAGTTTCCACATTTCGGGGGGAGGAGGGGGAGGCGGGGAGGGGTTCAGAGCCCCCAAAACTCCCCCTAAATACGGCCTTGGGTCCACGAGTTCATAAATAGTGGTTAGAACTATAACAGTTATATTTTTCTGTAATTTGTAAAATATTATCTATCAATTAAATAAAAAAAAAATCAAAACTCTAAGATCAACCGTTTAAAAATTATTGAATTTTATATATGTTAAGATTTTTTCGATCTCACTCCTTATATGTAAATTAAATTGAATTTTCACTTGCAATTAATAAGTGGCATTAGAATAATAGTGATAGAATAAAACTATTACATAGTCGTGCATCCAAATGATTTTACTGAAGGGTGAAAGTTTTATTAGTTGAATATATTTTGGGTATTCCCAAGAAAGAGATAGAAAGTCGCCTGTATTTTTGCAGCTACCTATTTTTTCTACCTCTCTCTTTCAGACAGACTCTAATGCTTGCGCCAGTGTGAACAGCTACATTAATAATATGAACTTGGAATTTAATTTCAAAAAATTTTTACATATAATTTTTATTGAAACTTCCAATTTTTGTCATTTCTTTGTTAAAAAAAATCACAACAATCAAATATCAAACATCAGTTGTGCGTGCTAGAATATTGGTTATGGGTGTTGGTATATTCTTCATGGTGAAATCAGCGCTTATGGTTTTATTTTCCATACCATATATAATTCATAAAAGCAAACATCCCGTTGAAGTCAATAAAGGTAAAAAAAAAAAATAATAATTTTACAAAATTTCAACTTCCTTCATATTTTCATATTTCCCCTAAAGGAAATTGGTATCCGTGGTACTCGGCGTTGTCAAATCTTGCTGGGCTACTTTTGGGATTCGGTTTTCTGCGCGGTACAGTGAAGGTTTCTATATCATTATGTATTTGTTTTGGGTTGCTTATACTTTTTTTTTGGTTTTTTTTTTTTGTAGAATTTACAGAGTTGGATAATTGTGAGTGCCACTGGAATAACAGTATATGTAATTTTCGATTTTACATTGCATATTGTTTATGCGGTACTTAAAGTACATTTTAATGATCTCATGATAGCAAATTTGATATCATCAGGTAATAATAGTTAAAAACAAACTGAGTGATAAAGAACGTTGTCTGTTTGAGCTTTAACATGTGTGAAAAGCTTTTGAGCTTTAACATGTGTGAAAAGCTTTTGAGCTTTAACATGTGTGAAAAGCTTTTGAGCTTTTCATTTGTATGTCATATTGTGAAAGCTTAACGTTTTAATGCCAATTCTTATGCTCATGTGCAAAAAAAAACCTTAAGCTTACTAATGAAATAAACAATAATGCTTAAATTATGTTATCATATCATGTGACGAGTGCAGAAGGGACTTATTTTAAGTGAGGAACAGAATGTGAAGCTAAAGCGTGAAATAACAATTTGTTAAAGGTAAAATGTATACATTTTCACTCAGCGACGCGTTTCTGACGCACTTTGGAGGCAGATTTTTTCATTTTGCACCCGAAAAACGCACCCATTGTGTTTAATTGCAATGACAATGTATACATTTAACTTTTAACAGATTGTTACTTTACGCTTCAGCTTCACATTCTGTTCCTCACTTTAGTCTTTTTTTATCTGAAACTGTTTCTGTCGACTGCTTTCTCCCAAATTGAAACTGAAAAGTTCTGTTTAACTTATTCATTGCCTGTCGCCAAATAAAATTTTCTGCTCATTGGCATTTCATATTCTTTCCTTTAGAGTTCTTGAGAGATGATTGAAATATTTTCTGCATATATTCTATTTAATTTATATTATCTAAGTTCTGATTTATTCAGCTAATAAATATAAATTAAATATTAGTTTGTTAAATAAACAAAAAAAATCGTTTAAATTTAGGCTGTAAATTTAATTGAATTAAAAAAAAAAAAAAATGTGATGAGTGCGGAAGGAACTCATTTTATTTATTTTTTTTTTTTTGCAATATCTTAAGTTGTGGAAAGCTCAAAAGATCTCATTCTCGAAAATTCAGAATTACGTGTTATGCTTTTGTAAAATGATTTAAATTTAGAAAAGCTCAAAAGGCCGTTCTTTTTTCATAGATACGATTAAAGATTACTTATCTCACTCACTGCTCTAATTCTACAATTGCATAATTTTTAAAGAATTTTTTTTATTTCTATTCCATAATTTAGGTTTATTTACCGCTTGCATTATTTTACTCTTATGTTTTTACTTGATTAGAAAGTGCGAAAAGCCGAGCAGTGTTCAAGATGTTTAATTAACTTATTTTATTTTATTGTATTGAAACTTGTAAAAATTTTGAATTAAAGTAAATGAATAAATGATATTTTATGTTTTGAAATACTTACTTAAAGTATTATAGACGAGCTCGATTTTCTAGTGGTAAAGTCAAGTGCACTTGACTTTCATTCGGGAGGTTCGGGTTCGATTCCCTTCTTCGTCTGGTGGTTAATTTTCATAACTTTCTTATATTCAATCAATCAATATGAAGTACTTATATGAGAATTATAAGATAGTGTACAAGTACAGACCTTGGTTGGTAAAGGCAAAACCACCAAGCCGATAAAAAATTGTAACACCAATGTTCGTAATCGGCGTTAAACTGCAGGTCCAACTATGTGGTATCACAATGGGCCGTTCAAGCTTGAGTGTGTCTCTCAACAGCCACTCCAGCTTAGCCTACTTAAAGTATGGGAAACTTTTCAATGTATTAATCGGTGAATCCGAGGTCCGAAAAATCCGAGCACGGCAGGGTTCTGACATAACCTCAAAAAACCTCATTATAAAATGTTTTTTTTTTTTTGTCAGATCTGGAGATCAGATCATGTTTACTATATGTGTTTGGGGCCGCTGAATACGAAGTCCAAAAAATTTCAGCACGTCAAGGTTTAGACATAACCTCAAAAAAACCTAACGCGAGCTTTTGAGCCTGGAAGCCAGACCATGTTTACTACATGTTTTTGACATAGCTGAATCCGAATTCGAGGTCCAAAAAACCCCAGCATGTCAGATTTTTGATTAAGCTTAATAATAGTCTGATCACGCTTTAGTCAGCAGAAAAATCGCAGCCCGTGATCGTTAGAGAGCTAAATCATTTAAATGTTAATCAAATGTTTGTATGTCGAACCATAAAACGGTACAATGCTACTGGCAGCATTGCGAAACTTTACGTTGGCGGACGAAAAAAAAAAACAAAAACTTCAACAGAAATGATTCAAAAATTGATAGCCAGAATTCGACGAAATCCCAGACAGAGTGCAAGAGTGGCTGCTGCTTTAAAAATTTCCGACCAAAGCTTGCGTAAGATATTAAAAAAAACAACCTCGGAGTGAAGCCTTACAAAATCCACACTTTCTTAAACCGAAGCAGAAACAACAACGGCTTCAAAGAGCAAAGGAGTTGAAGCGCTTGTACTCGAGTGGCCAGTTGTCAAATATAATCTTCTCAGATGAGAAAAATTACCAAATTGAGCAGTACGTAAATAAGAAAAAAGCATCGAGTCTGGTTCCAGGAGAGAACGTTCAAAAATTCGAAACTAAGAATGGCTACTCGATCTCAAGCATCGGCCCATGCGCAGTGGGGCCGCAGTCACCGCCGGTGGCCGTTCCCCGGTCGTGTTTTTGAAGCCTGTTCGTCGAAGTAAACGTGACTGTGTACCGTGAATCGGTTTTGGAAGCAGCATTACAGCTTTGGGCATGCAAGCATTTCGGCAATAGACCGTACACGTCTTGAAAGAACTCGGCCGCGTCGCACAAAGAACCAAGATTGGTTAAAAAACAAGGTTCCGAACTTTAGTTTGGCACGGTATTGTTTCTCGAATTCAACTGATGCCAATCCGTTAGATTTTTCTCTCTGAGGCGTTTTAGACTCCAAAGTCTTAACAAAAAAAAACACACACATAAGTATGGACTCTTTAAAAACATTCCCTGAACGAGAATGGAAACGAATTCCTCTAGAAAACATTCGTAGTAGAAATTGGAAAAGAGAAATAAATGCAGAGATTAAGAGAAGAGAAGATAAAGATGAAAAGAAAACAGATATTGAAAGATGGTTGAGTTAGAAAGGTCCCATTGAGAAATGGGATAAGGAGAAACGAGAAGGCAGAAAAGTAGAGGGGGAAAATAGAAGATAAATACTAAATGGAGAAAAGGAAAATGGAGGTTTAAAGATTGTAGAGTTAGAAAGGCGAGACTGATAGGTTTGGTTCGGTTAAGTGGCTGTCCATCAGGGCACACTTAGGCCAGATACGGCCCGTTGTGTTACCACATGGGTCCTAATATCCATCCACCCCCTTTAACACTGAAAAACCAAGATTAATCGAACCACTTGGACTTAGTTACATAATTAAGTAGGTTCCCTAGGTCAGTTGACTCCAAGTCGGACAGGTCATCGAGAAAATATTGACCCGGGGCATTTTTCATACATATAGTCAAGGCTGGGCAAAAGCATAAGAAGTGTGAAAGAGATTCCTCTTCCTCTTCATCCCTGCAACTTCTGCAAAAGTCATTTGAGGACGCACCCAATCTAGCTGCGTGCGCACCTATAAGGCAATGTCCAGTTATTACTGCCACGGCTTTGTAAATTTATCTTCTGCTGAAAGATAGTAGCTTCTTAGAGTGTTTGGGGTTGTACTCTGGACAATACCTGCTTGGTGATTTTGCATGTGTGTCCTGTCTGCCATCTCACAATTGTTCAAAAATGGCCAAAAACGCTGATTTCATTGATTTCAACCCCGTTTTTCTCGGAAACGTGACGTGATGGAAAGTTTTGGACCACTGCATGAAAAATTCATTCATTCATTCATTCACTATTCGCATAAGAAAAGTTGAAATTTTCAGGGACAATTTTGAAACTGATCAAAGAATTGATGGACTGCTGTGCGATTTTGGGTTTTCATCCTAGGAATTGACGTACCGCTTTGGTTACAGTAAGCCGAATGATATTGGTACCGCTGTAACATGATTAGAGTCTTCGGAGATTCCTCGAGAACCTCAGCAGTGCGTATTAAAACTCCACCCAGTTTTTATTTAGCGTTTTCACGGGACATAAAATAATGACGTAAGTTTAAAATTTTCATTTAAATGTCTC
This sequence comes from Toxonevra muliebris, assembly GCA_963691655.1. Classification (NCBI taxonomy): domain Eukaryota; kingdom Metazoa; phylum Arthropoda; class Insecta; order Diptera; family Pallopteridae; genus Toxonevra; species Toxonevra muliebris. Next base: position 78,415,583 of record OY829328.1, on the reverse strand, counting down.
GATCATTTTTCAACTGAACCTTATTTTACTTCTCTCCTGCATATGCCATTTCTTAAACGATTACTTTCACTATACAATAGGTCAAAGGTCAAATACCTGATATTACCTACATGCCTGCAATTAAATTTCCACTTATTTTATTACATGAACTCATTGACATTTAAAATTCTTATGCAACACATTACCTAGCTACCTATCTATCTACCTACCTGCCCATTCATCGGCTCAGTATTGCAACAAAATAATTACACAACATTTATGACGTCACGAGGTGTTTCATGTCGCTTTGTATTTTTTAAAATTTTTTTTTTGTATTTTTTGTATTTTTTTCTTATAAAATCTTTTTCAACGCCATCACAATTTAACGCTGATGACACTCGCAAATGAATTGATGTCTTCCCAATGATGTTTTTCTGTTGTTGTTGTTGTTATTGGTATTGGTGCTTTGTTGCTGTTGTTGTTGCTAGCTCGGTTAGTGATGCTGCTGCTGCTGCGGCGACATCTGCTGCTGGTTTTAGTTATTTTCTTTTTGCTGTTACTGTCAATGTTATGGCTGGAGTATTCATACACGCTTGTAGCTATCTTGTTGCTTTTTTTTTTTTTTTATTTTTGAGAGTTGCCAGATTTTGTTTTTCTACAAAATCTTAGGGGGAGAAATTGGGATAGAATTTACATTACAATTTTTTTTTTTTGTCTGATGAAGTGAATTTAATTTTTTGAATTTTTTACTAACTGTAAATTTTGTCATTTTTAGCCGCTACAAAAAAAAATAAAATTTGGGAAGTCAATCTTATAAAAAACTTTGTCCCAAATAGCAAAAATTTAGAAATTTGTGTATGTAAATCGAAATTGTTGCTTAATTGTGAGGTTGAATATAAATGTGTAATTTTTTCCTCAACTCCGAAGGCAGCCCAAACGTTTTCGAAGCCAAAAGTGAGTCTCGAAAAACTTCAAGTCCAAAATCGGCAAGTTCAATCTACAGAACTAATGAGACATTCAAATTTCTCTAAATTAAAAATCCAATTAAATCTTTTCAGTATCTCAAAAAACCTCGAGTACTTGTATCCAAGCCTCTCTATGCTTCGTAAATCATTTGATGTGCATTACCGGAAGTTGGTAGATTCGAGTCACGAGTACCTTTGAATAAACGATGGAAATGAAGGCAGAAAGTTTGAACCAAGAAATTCTAGGGCATTTTGTTTCTCTCTTAACCAAAAAATTGAGTTTTAGTGAAATTTTATAATCACTAATGAAAAAGATAAACACAGCAAGTGGCAACGCTTAAACGTGAAATTAATTGAGTACCTACTTTTTAAAAAGTCATTATTTATTGCCACCCACTAGATGGAATATTGAAATCTCTAGAAGTTGGCCAAATACTAAAATTTCTAACATGAGTAGGACTTATAGAACCACTATGAGTCCTTGACGGGGCACAATAGATCTTCAGATCGCAAGTGCACATCCCGGTAATTAATAATTATAATAAAATAATCGCCTAAGCTTTCATGATTCAGAAGCCGTTACACATAAAAAGTATTTTCGGTTTTTTTTTGTTCAATTTTTGAGCAAAAATTTTCATTATTAAAAATCAATTTTAATCAAATACATATTGGCCATAATTTCTAATGATCCTTTGCCATTTTTCCGGGAGCTTCATTATTCCAACAGTGTAAAACTTCTGTGGTTTATCGGGGAAAAACTTGGCCAACTGATTTTCGGCGGCTCTTCTGTAGGCCAATTTTTTTCCATCAAGAGAGTTTTGCAGAGACCGAAACAAATAATAGTCAGATGGTGCAATGTCCGGGCTATACGGGTGGTGCATCAGAACTTCCCAGCCAAGCGTAATCAATTTTTGGTTGACCATCAAAGATATGTATGCCCTGGCATTATCATGGTGAAACACAACACCTTTTCTGTTGGCCAATTCTGGTCTTTCTTTCTTGATTGCTTAGTTCAAACGGTCGAGTTGTGAGCAGCAGAAATCAGAATTGACTGTTTGGCCAGGTTGTAGCAGCTCACGATAGCGACTCTCTTCCAATCCCACCAAACACTCAACATAACCTTGTTTGCCGTCAATTCAGGCTTTGAAGTCGTTTGTGAAGGGTCACCGGCTCACCGACCTTTGACCATGATTTTTTTTGTTTAATATTCTCGTATTTAATCCTTTTTTCATCGCCCGTAATGGTGTGTTTCAAAAATGTTTCGATTTCGTTGCGTTTCAGCAGCGTTTCACTGATGGTAATTCGGTCAATCAAATTTCTTTGTGTTAATTCATGTGGCACCCAAACATCGAGCTTCTTTGAGTAGCCAGCTTTTTTTGAAATAATGCCAAACTGTCATGTGGTTGATGTTTAGTACCTCCGCTATCTCGTGCCGGTCTTGCTCCACCAGTTGCAAAATTGCATCGGTTTTTTCAGTGACTGACCGGCCACAGCGAGGTGAATTTTTGGCATCGAAATTTCCAGAACAGAATCGAGAAAACCAAAGTTGGACGGTATGTTCTGTTAAAGAATTCTCACCGAAAATCGCACAAATTTTTCGGCATGTTTCTGTAGCGTTTTTATCTTTTTTATAGTAAAAAATTTCATTCATTTTCAAATCAATGTAACTTTTTACACGAATGACGAACTACAAAACTGTCTTCGAAAAAAATTGAAATGTCACTTTTCAAACGCGCGTTTGACAAAGTCGGATCAGTGGTGCCAGATGTATGGTCATTAACACAATCTTTTGACCAAAACCGAAAATACTTTTTTTGTGACCCAATATTTCATAAAGCAGTTTTTGTGTACTGTCTTTGGCTCACTAGCTTTCCGCGCATTTTCTTTCTTACAGGAGCTCTTAAACGTTCTAGCAGGCCTACATAGTATTCTTCTGTTATAGAACCATCGTTGTCTTTGTAGTGAATCAGTAGTGTATTCCTTCTGAATCTCAGAAAATTATAGCCATGATTTTTCCGGCCGACTGTGAGACTTTGAACTTCTTCGGGGGTGGCGTACCATTGCATGGACTCTTGCTTTAAATCAGGATTATAATTATAAACCCATGTTTCATTCCCAGTAACAATCAGGTACGAAATTTCTTCCCTGTTCTGGCTACAAAGATCTGAAAACGGCGTGAGCATTCTCGGCACCCATCTTGCGCACACCTTTGTCATGCCCAGATGGTTGTGCAGGATATTCAAAAGGATTCAAACATTTCAGCGAGTTGCTTCTTCTTCAGACGGGCATCTTCCGGTACTAACTTTTCTACTTTTTCAATGGGCTGTCCCGGCCTAGGATCATCTTTAAACGAATCTCTCGCCCTTGTTTAAATAGGTTGTGGCACTTGTAAGTCATGGTTTTCCTGGGCAAGTGTTGCCGCAAACAGAAGACGTCTCTTTCAAAATGATTTGAGAAAGTTTTCCTTGCTTTGTCAGTAACTTAAAAGCACGAAACTCGATTTTCTCCATAGTTGCAATTTTCTTCCTGATTGACATGACGATATCTCTGCGACTTATGACCCAATTTTAACAAAACTTGCTATATATATTACTAATGAGTTACTTAATTAGCGCAGGTAAAAAGGAGTGACGCATCTCTCCATCCCCTCCACCCCTTGATTTAGCGAAATTTTTGTTCTCTCCTCGTAGAATATAAGTGAGGAACTTTGACAAAAAATTAAATTTGAGAGATAGCTTATAATCACAAAACTGAAGATTATGTTGTATAAGAATGTGGCAACTCTTAAAAGTGAAATTAATTGAGTACTTCCAATAATTTTAATTGTTTTGAGCGTAAAGTGAAAAGCAGACATTACCTTTCAGTTCAATCAACTTTTGAGATTACTAGTGAATTTAAAAAAAAAGTTTGAAACCTTTTTGGCAGCATTTTTTTGTTTTTTTTAAGGAAAATGCAAAAACTGATAAGTAACTTCTGTCTATCGTTGATTTTCTTTTAAATTTGAAATTTTTGTATACACTCTTCCCACGTCTCTTTGCTACTACTTACAATGATTGCTATAGGGAACCTGAGGAAAATTTCAAAATTTATGGCAACCCTAATCTTTCTTATAGCATTTACTGTATAACTTAAACTTTAATATAAGCTTGTGTATTTTTGTATTTGTCCTTACCTCGAGCGTGTAACAAAAACAGCTAAGAAAAAAAAAAAAAAACAAAAAAGGAAAGGAAAGAAAGACTTCAGTTTGCATAAACCACAAGAAACAAGATACAAACAACGTCGTGTAATCCAAAAAAAAAACAAAAAAAAAAAGTTGCAACAAAACAATATGCAATGTGCAGGAGCACAATGAGGCAGCAAGATGAAGATGACACCCATCTATCTAGCTGCTTGTCTGTCTGTCTGTCTGTGCGTTTGTCTGTTTGCGTTAGCATTCGTATGCCGTAGTCTTCATCTGTTTGGTTGTCTATCTGTCTGCCTTCCTTTTAGCTGCTGGCTGCCAGTGTTGCAATGCGGATGAGATTAAAAAAAAAACGCATATATTTTTTGTTTTTTCAAGAATTCAGTGAAGATAAGTTTTAATGTCTCTAGAGAAACACTACAAAGAAATATAAAAATAAAGAAGCTCTCAGTTTAGCGAAATGAAAACTTCAAAGAAAAATTTTTGTAGATTTTTTTTTTTTTTTTTTAGATTTTTTTGTTTGCTTCTTTATATAAAAATCAGGATTTCGCCTGAAGTTAGTTGAAATAGACTGCCATATCTCTAGGTGCTATAGTTAAACATTATTGAATATAATTTAATATTTCTATATAAACGAATGGCATTAGAAAGGATTATGAGACATCGTTGCGTTGAAAGCAATGAGCTTAAGCATTTTTGTGGCTTCCGTTTAGACTACCATCGTAGTACCTGCAACCAGGTCCCGTTTTTTTTAGCGTAACACGTATTCGATGAATGTGGCTATTAATCGCCAATCCTCTTCGTTTACTGTCAGTTTTTCTGTCACATTTTCAGCAGTAAGATGTCCCAGTTTGTCTTCCAGCAATTTTGGTTCTTCTCTCCACTTTTCGCACACGAAAAAGGTATGGTTTGCGTCGTCTAAGGCTTCGTCGCCGTAAATACATTCAAGTCTTAAGGCTTTGACTATCTTGAACAGGTATTTTTGGACGTATCCGTGTTCAGATAGCATCTGCGTTACGTAGTAACTAACTTCGCCGAAGGATCTACTGCAACATTTTTCTACGTTTGGAATTATCTTCGATTTCCACCTTTCTTTGGTTTCCACTGACCAGCGATCCTGCCATAATTGCATTGTATGTGCTCTAGTGTTTTGCCATGTGTTTCCAGTTTCTTCTTTTTTCTTTTGCTAGTAGGTCTATTGGTATCGTTCCGCTTATCACTAGTACTGCAACTTCGGAAACCGTGCGATATGCCGAAACCATTCGAAGAGCTGCTGTCCTCTGCACCTTGGCCAATATCTTCCGTCGATGTAGTACCGAGCTTGTCGTGTCCATGAGCAGTTTTCTTCTGCTGGCAAGTGGACCGCTCGATATTTGCCATTAACCTGGATAGTGATGCTGTCATTTTTAGCTGATTTCCCGCCGCGTGCTGGATTTGAGCCCAGTATGTCAACCCCAGGCATTTCAATGCCTTCGTCGTCTTAATGGTTTCCGAGTGTACTCGCATGTCTACTTCGAGCGGAATACGCTTTCATGTGAGAAAGATGAGCTCTGTCTTTTCGACAGCCAAGCTCTGAGCCCATGTGAATCGAGCCACGTTTGTGTTCTTATCATCACTTGCGTCAGTTTTTGTCTCGCCGTATCGGTGTCACGTGCGTTGATTACGGCCGTCATAGCACAGCTCATTCACACACAGATCTGGCCCGAGAATTGAACCCCTGACGTTATTTCTTTTCTTCGCTGAGTTGTCTTCGTGTCATAAATCAGCTCACTGTCTTTTAAATAGCTGCATATCATCGTTATTAGGTAGGCGGGTGTTTGAAACCTTCTTACAAGTGCATCGATCATGTCGTCCCATTTTGCACTGTTAAATGCATTTCTTACGTCAATCGTGGCGATGAGTACCACTGGTGTTGAGTGATGGTTCCTGCTCCGTGCAATTTCTACTCTTTTAACAACGTCTTCAATAGCTCCGATCGTGAATCTGCCGGGTCTGAAACCATGTTTTCTCTCAGAGAGACCTTCTACATTATAATTTTAAATACAATTAAGGCATCATAAACATCATCATCATTTGGCGCTACTGCTTTTTGTGAGCTTTGGCCTGCTGAACAATACGCCTTCATGTTACTCGGTCCTCTGTTGTCTCTTTCCAGTTCTTCAGTTTAAGTCTTTCTAAGTCGTCGTTCAGTTCATTATCCATCTCGATCTTGGTCAACTCTTGCATCTATTATTCTCTTTTGGGCTCTTGAGTTGTCCCTCTCATTCGTTGCACTTTGATGTAACCTACTACGTTTTCGCCTTGGATTAGTTGTTCAAGTTTATCTTTCCATCTTATGCGCCATTCATCATACCCAATTTTGATCGCGCCGAATATTTTTTTGTGAGAACTTTTCTTTCGAAGATCTGTAGTTTTGCTTTGTCTTTTTTTCGCTCAGTGCCCAAGTTTCAGCTCCGTAGTACAAAACTGAACGAACTACAGTTTTATACTCTTATCCTGATTAGTTTTTCTCGGATTTTGCACCTCTTAAATTTTGAAGGTATAGTCTTTCTATTGATGGTATCGAATGCTTGATTGAAATCAATGAATAGCATATGTAAGTCCATGTTGTGTTCATAGCATTTTTCCATTGATTGCCTGAGCGAGAATATTCCAACTGAAGTTGATCTGCCTGTCGGTGGTTGTTGATCCTGTGGATATTCGGTAATACTGCTATTATCTGTTGGTAGCGCGTCTTCTTCATTGTCTCCTTCGGCACTCTCGGCATACAGCTGTTCGTTGAAGTGCTCAACCCATCTTTCTACAATTTTCTATTGTCCGGTGAGTATTTCACCGTTTTTGGACTTGCAGATGTTTAAGCGAGGTTGAAATCCACGTTGTTCTGTTTTGATTTGGCTATAGAATTTTCGGGTTTTATTGGAGGTGAAATCTTCGCAGATGTTTTCTAAGTTTTTCTTCATGGCTTCCCATTTCTTTTTTTTTGGCAGATTTACGTAGCAATTCTTCTCTTCTCGATGTAAATTTATTCAGCTGCTCGGGTTTTCTTTCCTAGCCAACTTCTCCTCGCTTGGTTTAAATTTCTTCAGCTGCTCGGGTTTTTTTTCCTAGCCAACTTCTCCTCGCTTGGTTTAAATTTATTCAGCTGCTCGGGTATTTTTTTCCTAGCCAACTTCTCCTCTATTGGTTTTGAGTTGCTATCGCGTTCATGCAGTCTTCATCGTTTCATTCTGAATTTTTCTTTTTCACTTCGCTTCCTACTATAGTTGATGCTGCATTTGTAATTGCAGCTCTTAATACTTTCCATTCTTCCTCTATGCTTTTCGAAATCTTATTATTGGTTATTTTTTTTTTGTCAATTTCTCTCTAAAAGTCTATTTTCACTTTCTCGTCTGACAGTTGACAGGCTGAGAGGAAAAGCGGGCAAAAGTGAAATAATTTAGAGTGTCAGTTCAAGAATGGCATAAGTAATACGGTTTAGAGTGAAAATGAAACGCCTTAAAAGTATGAGCAAAAATGGTTTAAACAATTCTTTTAGAGCAAGAACAGCATAGTTTTTTATTCCGTTTTCGCTCTGAACATATTTCGTTTCACTTTTGCTCTGAACATATTTCGTTTTGCTTTTGCTCTTAAGTGAAATTATTCCACTTTTTTCTGAACGTAGAAACTATACCACTTTTCTTCTCAGTCTCTCAAATGAGGACGATTCGGTTTTATATCACTTTCGAATGATAAATGACAGGCTGAGAGGAAAAGCGGGCTAAAATTTGTATAAGAGCAAAAGTGAAATAATTTAGTGTGTCAGTGCCAGAATGGCATAAGTAATACGGTTTAGAGTGAAAATGAAACGCCTTATAAGTAAGAACAAAAATGGTATAACAATTCTTTCAGAGCAAGAACAGCATAGTTTTTTATTCCGTTTTCGTTCTGAACATATTTCGTTTCACTTTTGCTCTGAACATATTTCGTTTTGCTCTTAAGTGAAATTATTCCACTTTTTTCTGAACGTAGAAGTTATACCACTTTTCCTCTCAGCCTCTCAGTTTGCCGGTGTATTCTTTTTTCCTCATTTCTCCAAAATCTTTCCAGCGCAATTCTTGTTAAGCTACAATATCCATATTATATTTTGCCAGTTCCGCTGTAACTTCATTGATTTTTCCGGCTTGCAGCATATTTCTAATATTCCAAGAGCCAAGTTTCCAATCTCTATTCCTTTTTCTGTTTCTAGGGTCTTCAACGTTATCGAGTTCCTTCCGAGGCTTTTATTCTGCTTTCATGGCAATTTGTTTCAGCGAGTGGGTTGTCGGCCCAACGTCGCCTAGGCTTATTTTTCCTACAGCCTCGAATAGTCTGTTATTCCCCAGACATTCGGATCGCCTTTGTTTCTTTCGAAGCTTGGCTGTTAGGGTTATACCGCCCATACTTGGTCGTCAGAGCCTCTTTTTTTATCAACAAGATTCACCGACCTTTAGGTGAGGTTGACTGTTGGATAGGAGAAGCTTTTATGTACGCGTCGCTACTCCATTGACATCCCATCCCATTGTGAGGTAATTTATAATGGAAAACAGTATAGATATAAAAAACTTGGGACAAAATTGACCAGAAAATATTGGCTGTCGAGCTAGAAATCGCAGTGATCTCAGTCACAGCGATTTTAAAAACACTGTCACAACTAACAGCAGTGGTTTTAAAGTGATTGCATATGCTACCATCATAGATTAATGCATGTAACTTAATTAACTTCACAAATGAGTATTTATCATTAGCAATAATTGCTGTCTGCGTTCTTTAGCTTTCAATTACACTCTTTAGCTTTCAATTACACAAAACTTTTTCTTTTCTTAATATTTTTTTTTTTTTTAATAATTAAATTTACCTTGAGAAAGTTTTGTAATAAAAATTTTGAATGCTTATCATAAACATTTTATATTTAAGATTTATAAGTATCTTTTATATTATTGCATTGCAGCTGTGTATCGTAAATTGTTCAGTGTCGAGAAATTTTGTGCTAAATTGAAATTTCCAATGCTTTGCTCGACAATATTCCATGAAATAATTTGTTATTGTAGGTAGAAAAGCGCGGCGGCGACCGCGTTGCCAGAAATTTAATTAATAACTTTACCAGCTTTCAGATAATTGATGTTTGGTGTTGGTATGTAATGAAGAATACGAAGAGGAAGAAGAAGCAACAGCAGCAGGAGAAAGAGGTAGATCATGTGGAAATTATTGCAAATACATGCGGTAGGGTTTGGTTTACTTCATTTACTCGTCCCATTTGTGATGGTATACGTACATGCATTTATGTCCTCATAACTTGAAACCTAACATGAAATTATCCACTCAACCTAGGATATTTATTTAAACAGCTGCACTCAGAGCATCATATATCATGGAAGCAGAAGCAAATGTGTTTCATGTTTGTTGGTGCTGCTTCTGCTGCTTCTTCCTGCAACAAATTTGTATTTCGCTTGTATTAATTCTAATTACGTATGTATTTCAATCTTCAAAACTAGAATATTCAATATTGTTTGGCATTAAAGTCTTTAGTTGATTTGAAATTTTAATGAGTGTTTTGAGTAGATATTCATTCTCAACATTTCACTTGATACTAAACAGATGATAAACGGGGATGCAAGTGGGGGGAGGGGGGGCCCTAGGGCTACATGGGCTGGTGCCACAATGAGCTGTTCAGGTCTAAGTGTGTCTCTCGACAGCCACTCCTACCTAACCTAACTAACCTTGGTTTTCACTATGTCATATTCCTAGTCAAAGAGAGAGAAACAGAGAATTTATTTTATGAAATTTGGCAACGTGTTGGCAAATTTGATTGAATTTGACATAGTGAAAACCAGACATAACTCTTAGTTTGAGTTGTGGTTGAAATTTTGATCTGAATTGGCTTGATTTTGATACGAGTTTTTGGTCGAAGTTTCAGTCCGAAAACGGGCTGAATTTAGTTTGAAATTTTGGTCTAAATTCGGTAGAAATTATAGTCCAGTTTTTGTTTAATTTCTTGTCTGAATTCGACTTAAAGTTTTGTCTACTTTCGGTCTGTATTTGAGTTAAAATTTGATGGTGTGAACATTTATTAGATATTTCTACTGATTTTTGGTCTGAATTTTGTATTTAGCGTTCTTTCGGCCTAAAGTTTAGTTTAGCTATTAATCTGAGTTATGGTCTAAATTTTGCCTTAAAGTTTTGTTTAACTATTAGACTGAGTTATGGCCTAAATGCTGGTCTAAAGTTTTATTTAACTTTTAGTCAGAGTTATGGTCTAAATTTTGGCCTAAAGTTATGTTTAACTGTTAGTCGGAGTTATGGTAATAATTTTGGCCCAACATTTTGTTTAACTGTTAGCCTGAGTTATGGTCTAAATTTTGTCTAAAGTTTCGTTTATCTATTAGTTTGAGTTATGTTCTAAATTTTGGTCTAAAGTTTTCTTTAACTTTTAGTCTGAGTCAAGGTCTAAATTTGGCCTAAAGTTATGTTTAACTATTAGTCTGAGTTATGGTCTAAATTTTGGTCTAAAGTTTTGTGTAACTTTTAGTCTGAGTTAAGGTCTAAATTTGGCCTAAAGTTATGTTTAACTGTTAGTCTGAGTTATGGCCTAAATTTTTGGCCTAAAACTTTGTTTAACTATTAGTCTGAGTTATTTTCTGAGTTTTGGTCTAAAGTTTCGTTTAACTATTAGTCTGAGTTATGGTCTAAATTTTGCTTAAAGCTTTATTTAACTATTAGTTTGAGTTATGGTTTAAGTTTTGGTCTAAAGTTTTGTTTAACTATTAGTCTGAGTTATGGTCTAAGTTTTTGGCCTAAAACTTTGTTTAGCTATTAGTCTCAGTTATTTTCTGAATTTTGGTCTAAAGTTTCGTTTAACTATGAGTCTGAGTTATGGTCTAAATTTTGCCTTAAAGCTTTATTTAACTATTAGTCCGAGTTATGGTTTAAGTTTTGGTTTAAAGTTTTGTTTAACTATTATTAACTGAGTTATGGTCTAAAATTTGCTTTAAAGCTTTGTTTAACTATTAGTCTGAGTTATGGTCTAAGTTTTGGTCTAAAGTTTTGTTTAACTATTAGTCTGAGTAATGGTCTAAAGTTTTGTTTAACTATTAGTCTGAGTTATGGTCTAATTTTTGGTCTAAAGATTTGTTTAACTATTAGTCTGAGTTATGGTCTAAATTTTTGGCCTAAAACTTTGTTTAGCTATTCGTCTGAGTTATTGTCTGAATTTTGGTCTAAAGTTTTGTGCAACTATTAGTCTGAGCAATTGTCTGAATTTTGGTCTAAAGTTTTGTTTAACTTTTAATCTGAGTTATGGTCATAATTTTGGCCTAAAGTTTTCTTTAACTATTAGTCTAAGTTATGGTCTAAATTTTAGTCTAAAGTTTTGTTTAGCTGTTAGTCTGAGTTATGGTCTAAAGTTTTGTTTAACTATTAGTCTGAGTTATGGTCTAAACTTTTTTCTGAATTTAGGTTTGGATTCGTTCTGAATTGGGGGTTTTTAGTCTGGGTTTTAGCCTGAATTTGGCCTCACTTTGGTCTATTTTTGTTGAAATTTTGGTCCGATTCGTTGCCTGAATAGTGGTTTTTTTTTTAATCAAGTTTTTGGTTTGAGTTTGGTGTAATTTTGATCTAGATTTTCGATCTGAATTTGGTCCTTTTCTTGGTTTAAACTTCAACCTGAAAAAAGTGTTTGAAATTTCGCCTAAATTTCTATCCGATTTCAGTTTGAGTTTTGGTCTCAGTTTTGTTCCAGTTATTTTTTAATTTTTGGCCGATATTGAGTCCGATGTTTATCTTTTATTTTAGAAAAATTTTAAAAAAAATGGACAAGGAATGGATAGACGGGGAGTTGAACAAAACAGGGAGTTGTACAAAATAGGGATCTGAACAAAGTCGATCAAAACAAAAACTCCCGAACGATCCAATAGTTTTTCAAAAAAAAAACGATATTGTTGAGACAAAGATCATTTCACCAGAAACCGATAAGATGATTATTATTTTAAGAAAGGACGACTCGAAAGTTAGGCATTGCGACCTATTAAACCCGATGAAAGAATTGAGATTTGAGATAGAGATTGACTATTAATCAACAGAAAGCCGAATGACGAAGAACTGGTAAAAAAAAGCTGATGATAAAATAAACTATCGGCATGAAATAAATCGAAAAAACAAAATCATCAACGGAAATACTTTTTCGAAAGGAACCAATTCACTGCGACTCGATCGGCTAAAATGTGATATAGATTAAGGGGAAGTACTTAGAAAAACTGAGCGTGAGCGTCCATGGGGACCAAGAATGATGTCCCTTTGCTTGCCAGTTTCTTAAAAAATGCTAGCAAAGAGATTCCCCGAAGCAATGAAGAAATATTATACAAATTTATTGATTCAATTCAATATAAACTCCCCCCCCCCCGATCTATATATAAGATAATATGGACGAAAAATTGACTTTTTTGGAGATGCTTTCTACCGCCGCCATCTTGAATTATATCTCTAAGTAACTTTTTATCATAGTTTTAAAAAAAGAGCCAAAAAGTCTATTTTTTTAAATTCTAAACTAGAATGTCCCCTTGAAAGTATTAAAAAATCAACTACATGTAACAGAAGAGTAGGAGGAGAACTTAAACAAAAGAATCAGAAGCTGCAAATATACGTAAAAATAAAAAGAAAAAACAAAAAAACAACAAGGCATAACTATCTATCTATGTACTAAATGTATCTATTGCATATGTACTAGTATTCATACTTCTACTTTTACTTGTATTTATAGATAGATAGATAGATGCCCACATAAATGTACTTATTATGTGTGGCATAAAATCATAGCTAGTTGGCCGCCCAGCACTGCTGCCAAAACACCAAACAGAAGAGGCAAATGCGTTCAAGCAACTGGAACCCCTGCGGGCTAAAGTAAACTTTAAAGAGCAACCTCAACTCAACTATCTATGATGGAGTAACAACAATACAATGCAACAACAACAACAACAACACATCAAGCAGTAACAGTGCAGACAATGAGGGCAAATATATAACAACAACAAATAATCAAATAGCAAGTAGACGAAGAAGAAAAGATAGAGGAAGACACTACTAGATAGCAACTAGCTTCAGAAAATGCCAAAGACCAAGAAGAAGAAGAAGAAGACGAAACTTTTATCATGAAATCACAATTTACATTTATTTGCACGCATGCGTACGTGCGGCGTGGATTTTTTTCTTTCGATTTTTTTTTTTAGTATTTTTCAATGTTTGGTAGCCACTTGCTGTTTTATATACGCTGAGACTAATTCCTTCAATGTTGTTGTTTTAGTGTATGTAGTTGGTGGATTTGGGTGCTTCTATCTATATGTTGTTGCTGTTTTTGCTTGACTGTGGTTTTAAATGGAATTTCAAATTTTATAAAATGCGAATTCCACGCATTTCCACGCAGTTTTATTCTTTAGTTATTTTATATATCAAGTGCGGGAGGGAATTGGTTGTTGGACAGGTGAAGTAAAGTGAGGAATGGAAAGTGGGTACGGCAGTAGTAGTTTACTGAAGTTGGTTACTGCTTTTTATATTTAAAGCATTTAATTTATGTTGTCTTCGTTTTTTTATTTTAAATTAAAGATTGCATGTGTAATCGCATATTTATGCACAGTTTTGTTCAGAAAACGTAGAGTAGTAGAAAGGAAAATTCTATTTAAAAATATCTGTACCTTTAAGTTTAATTTAATAAACAAGTAAATGCATGGGGTAATCCATGACAAATCGAATAAGTTTGTCTGTAACTTTTACTAAATTATTATTCCTATATAATACTTACCTACTACAAAAATGTTCTAGAATGAAAAAGAAAAACAAAACAAAACAAATGAGTGGATTCACTCCCAGTATGATAATGTATTTTACCCATTGATGATCATCTCTTTTGCCATTAATTCTGTGGTAACAAGAAAAAACAGTCTAACTCGACTTAAGGGATCTTCACTAATTTTTAAGGCTGAGAATCTACCAATTTTATTTTTTTTTCGTTTATTTTAAAAAATATTCAATTGAAACTTTTTACATATTAATATTTTATGTCTAAACTAATTAAAATTTTTTTCTTTTCTCTGTGCTTCGTTTTTCCGGCAGAGGGCGTCAAAGTCTGCATCTAAAAAAAGTGTTGATCTTGCGGTTGCAACCACAGCTACATTGCGGGCAATCAAAAATAAAAATTGAGGCTTTTACCGAGGTAAGTGTCCATTTTTGAACATTATGGTTGCATCTGAGAATATTTACGTATTTTTTTGGAACATATTAACCCATTATCTTTTTCCCTTTTCAAGAGAAATTGTATTTTTAAGCAATTAAGAGGGTCCACAGAGGGTTAATATGTTCTAAAAAAAGTTACTCATACAATTTTATTAAAGTTTAATGAACATCTGAAACTTTTAAACATATTTTTTGAATATATTAACCCATTATCTCCTTTTCTTATGAAAATTGTTTGGCCTTTTCAAGAGAAATTGCATTTTTACCCAATTAAGAGGGTCCACAGAGGGTTATTATGTTCTAAAAAAAAAACGTTACTCGTAAAATTTTACTATAGATTACTGAACATCCGAAACGTGTAAACATATTTTTGGAATATATTTACCCATTATCTCCTTTTCCTATGGGTCTTTTTTGTCCTTAAGAGAAATTGCTTTTTTACCCATTTAAAAGGGTTCGTAGAGGGTTGATACGTTCCAAAAAAACGTTACTCATAAAATTTTACTATAGGTTACTAAACATCCGAGACGTGTAAACATATTTTTGGAATATATTTACCCATTATCTCCTTCTACTAAGGGTCTTTTTTGTTCTTCTTAAGACAAATTGCATTTTAACCCATTTAAGAGGGTTCGCAGAGGGTTAATATGTTCTAAAAAAACCTTACTCATAAAATTTTACTATAGGCTACTGAACATCCGAAACGTGTAAACATATTTTTTTAATATATTTACACATTATCTCCTTCTCCTAAGGGTCTTTTTTGTTCTTCTTAAGACAAATTGCATTTTAACCCATTTAAGAGGGTTCGCAGAGGGTTAATATGTTCTAAAAAAACGTTACTCATAAAATTTTACTATAGATTACTGAACATCCGAAACGTGTAAATATATTTTTGGAATATATCCTTCCTTCCTTGGAATATATCTCTCCTTCTCTTATGGAAATTTTTTGGCCTTTTCAAGAGAAATTGCATTTTTACCCAATTAAGAGGGTCCACAGAGGGTTATTATGTTCTCTATGTTATTATGTACTTTTAAACATATTTTTTGAATATATTAACCTATTATCTCCTTCTACTATGGAAATTTGTTGGCCTTTTCAAGAGAAATTGCATTTTTACCCAATTAAGAAGGTCCAGAGAGGGTTAATAAATTCTAAAAAATGTTACTCATAAAATTTATTATAAGTTACTGAATATCTGAAACGTGTAGACTTGGTTTTACAATTACCACGAGTAAAAAATAAAAATAATAGAATATTTGACGATTAAGCCAAAAATCGAATTTGCTATGGTACTCATTAGGACATTGACTGTCCGACAAGTAAACTCTGACCCCGATCGCTTTCTGTCGCCCTCAATTTGTCGCACATTGTTATTATTTGACATTTTTATTCGACATTGCTCACTCACAATAGAAAATATTTAATAAAGTTAGATTTGTAAAATAATTTCTGCCTTCTAGTGCCAAAGGCTTCGAACGTGACTACATCATAAATTTGCTAAGAATGTATTGAAATGCTCAACAAAATAATATATAATCTAAAAATATTCCAGTAGCAACTAAACGAATATTTACAATGAGAAAATTTTGAATTGAATTTCCGTATTTGTTAACAAAAAAAAAATGGCAAAAAAATAAAAATTCAATATTTATGCATTGGCATTGCTAAGCATAAAGAGTATCAAATAAATGTACAAAAAAAAAAAAAAAAAACTTTATTCCGGTAGTGTTGAAAGTAATATGAAATAGTTTGGGGAATTTATCATCAATTTGGATATTTACAGATTTCTCACAACAACAAATTGTTGTTGATCGGTTTTTTTTTAATGCTCTGTTACTGTTGTTATTGTTGTGGCAGCTGTTATTGCATTTTTTGCTCCTGCTGTTGGTATTTTTGCTACAGTGTTCATTGTTTACGTGTGTTGTCCAAGTGAAACCCTTAAAAAAAAGTTGAACCGCCCCAACCCTCGGCAAAAAAGTTTCATCACATTTTATTTTCATTTCATTTTTGTGCAAATGCAATTTTCTAAAATTCAATTTGTGCATTTGTTTGTTTGTATGCAGCAAAAAGTTTATTACAAATTCCGCACAAAATTTTGTTTGGAAAATTCATTTTGAATGTTTTGGAAAAAAAAACTAAATTTAACTATTGAAATATAAACACAATATACTCGAAACGTGTGAATGTGCAATATAACAGTAACAGCATGTCCACAATGAATTCAGAGTATTTTTGTTTTATATTTAATTTGGGAAAACTGGTAAAAAGACTTCATTATAAATAAAAGTTAAATTTAATTTAATTTACTAAAATTTATGGTAAATATTATTTTCATAGTTTGTTGCTTGTTTTATTTGATTTTTGAAGTGAAACTTCTTAAGCAGCGAGGATAAATCGAAAATTTTGGAAAGGAAATCGCAATTGTTGTTGCACTCATACGGAATTAATAAAAAACGAAGTTATATTTTTGTTAGTGTTTAGCGAACGAAGTGAAATGGTAATCGGCTACATACTTGTAGTAGTAGTACACGTATAGAACACAAGTAAGGAAAGTTCTGTTATATGCAAAAAAAGCAGAGACGTCGTCTCTCTCACTTAAGCAACTGAGATAAAACTGCGAGAAGTCGACTCTTGCTTGATTGTATGTAGCCGATCTCCATATCACTTCGTTCGTTGAACACTAACAACAGCATAACTTCGTTTCTTGTTAGTTTCGTATGTGTGCGACAACAACGCGATTTCCATTGCATAATTTTCTATTTACCCTCGCTTAAGAAGTTTCACTTCAAAATGAACTTGGAATTTATGGAACTATTATCAAGAAAAGTGAATATTATTAAAATAAAGTGAATACTTATTATTATAAAAACAAAATCAATTGTAAAAACTCTGCAAACAAAACTATACAAAAAAGGAAAAGAGAGTGCTTTGGTGCGCGGCCATTTTGATAAACCCACAAATAAAAAATTCAAAGAAACATTTATATATTTGTAAAAAAAACGTAAAAATAAAGAACAAAGGTTTTGTAAATTTGGAAAAATCGAAACAAAAAAAAACGTGTGTTTTACGGTAATCGAAGGCAGCAAAATATCAAACAACAACAACAGCAATTACAACAAGCACTGCCAAATCAAAGTGATTTCCTTTTGGAGTAGCCCCAACAGCAATAACAATTCTAATTGGAGCTGGATCAGGAAATGAAACATCATTTGCACCAGCAACAACATCAACAGTCGAATACACGTCGTTGGAAGACAGTTGCAGCAGCAGTAGCTGCTGTTGGTCAAAAACAACTTCAGCACCAGCACCAACGTAACTGATGGCGGTGATAAATCGACGCTATTGTTATTCCAGTTGCCGCAAACAGTACAGCAATACCAACAGTATTACATCAACAGTAGTACCTCCAGCAAACAGCATCATCACCATCAAAGTAAGCAGCGCACAATAGAAATCAGCGACAACTCCTAAAAATTATGGCACAGTAAGTTGGCACAAATCTATTAAATTACTTAAACTCATATTTATTTAATAAAAAAAAAGAAGCCGCTGAAAAAAACATACACATATATACTTTATGTACAAATAGAATTTCCCGCCAAAATTTTTTTTTTTTTTTTGCCGTTCTTTCTCGAACTTTCTTTCTCGCTAATTTGTATGGAATGTTCCTATTCCATTCGGTCCCATAACACGAAATTGATCTCTCTCAAAATAATTCGAAATTATATACAACAACTACTGGTTGACTTTTCTTTTTTCATAATTGCTTAACACGTCACTCGTTCTCTCTTCAATTTTTCATACGCTGTCAACAGGAAGAAAGGTTGTACTTGTACAAATGAAATAAAACCCCAATTGTATAGACGCATTTGGTGTTTTATAAAATTCTTAAGCCTACAAAATACTAAAATTTAAAAAAAAAAAGATACTTCCAGAGATAATCACACAATTTTATTACCGAAAATAATTTTTTCTTACTTTTTTTTGAACGTCCTCCATATTAAGTTTTCAACGAGCCTACATATTGTTAAATTACCATTCATACAACGGAAGTTATGAGTTATTGAAAATGACTCTTTTTCGCATATTCGAAAACTTTGAGTAACCCCACTGCACGTAAATCATAAGAGGTAGTAAAGAAGGAAATCCATATTCTTAAGTCCTTAAATTTTAGTTGTTTATCTATGCCTTGACTAAAGTTTTTGTGAAGAATTAAATAACAAATTTTTATTAGTTTACCAATGGTAGCCTGAGTAATGGTAAAACTGAGTAATCCAAAATCATTCAAATCCACTAAAATGGAAAAATTTCATAAGGTCATAAAACCGGGTTTGACCGATCGGAGGTTTCGCTCTACTAGTCGAGTTCTTTCATCCTAAACTGTAATTTCTCACAACCCAGATTGGCTGTTACACTGTGAAATACATAGGTTAGAGAGAAAAAAGTATTTTAAGAGTTTAGATCACTCTGGTGCCAATTTGATAACAATTGCTAGACTTTTCTTATAATAACTAAAGCTCAATCAATTCTATTTTCAATGAATATAAATCAAGTTCGTATAAATTACGGGGGGAGAAAAAAAAAGAGAAAATGTGTATAAATTGCGGGAGAAATTCGCATAAAATTCGTATAAAGTGCGGAAGAAATGTGCATGAGATTCGTATAAAGTGCGGCAAAAATTTGCGTAAAATTCGTTTAAATTGCGGGAAAAATATGCATAAAATTCGTATAAAGTTCGGGAAACATTTGCATAAAATTGGAATAAATTGCGGGAGAAATTCGCATAAAATTCGTATAAAGTGCGGCAAAAATGTGCATAAAATTGGAATAAATTGCGGGAGAAATTCGCATAAAATTCGTTTAAATTTTGGGAAAAATGTGCATAAAATTCGTATAAATTGCGGGAAAAACTTGCATAAAATTCGCATAAATTGCGGTTTTTGAGAAAATGAAAAAAAAAAATGTCCCGAAAGGGTTAAATATCAAATTGAATTCTGAGCTACCATAACCGAAACCTTACTAACGACAAATGAAAAAAAAAAAAAATGGCATGAGTGGGTTGTCGAACATATGGATGATGTTTGGAACGATGTGGTCTTCATAGGCGAATTTTTTTTAAGATGGCAAACACCATAAAACGCACCCGACTCACCAAGGTTAGTAAGATGGTTTAGAGATAAGCACTCAGGAAAAGTTAATCATGATTACGAGAAATTCGGATGCTCAGTACATGGTCAATTTATATCCATATAAGCTGTTGCCTTCAGCGAATAAGTGATTTGGGGAAGGAAATTCAAATTGAGTAGGTACTTCAAGAGCACAAAGGTTCTAATCATCAAAGTCACTTGTGCAGTAAGTGGAAAGGAGAAAATGGGGTTAGAACGTAGAACTGCGCCATTCAAACATCAGATTCTAACCCCATTGAAAATTTTTAGGCAATTCTGTAGCTTGAGATGAGCGGAAAAAATACCCAATCGAAAAACGTTAGTTTAAGTCAATATTGCGGATCATACGCTGAAAAGCATGACAAAGATACTCAGAATGGTGGTATGTATTGGATAAACAAAATTTTTTAAAATAAATTAGGGACTTTATTTTGATTGAGGCATTTTTTGTTGCACTTAGGCCGAACACGCTCTTCTTGAAAAGGTTGTATAGTTGCATTCGCAAACTAGGGCCATCCAACCAGAACTCCGTATTAAGATTCATTTTCTAATACCTAATGAAAGTCGATGTACTTGGGAACTAATGTAACTAAATAAATATCATTTGCTATGTTATATTTTAACCCTTTTCGGGACAGTAAGTAAATCAGAGGAGAAAGCGCGAAACCAAATTCGGATTTATATTGTCTGACCCCAATTTTATCTAACAATTTTTGATCAAAATAGACATTTTGTGTCTTTGAAGGCATCAACTTTCATGGCTCATCGGTGACCCTGTGGACCCCAATGGAATTTGTTAATCAACTTTTTCTGACAAAGTAGCTTGGTCTTAATTTTTCACTTAACCCTTTCTTGACCGTAAAAAAACTAGAACCAATAGCGCAGAACCAATTCCAGATTTGCGTTCTTCATTAAAAAAAAAGTTCTTTAAAACCTTTCATTGAAGATCTTAGGGTCACCAAAGACCCATAGCAAAACTTGTATTTACAAAATAGTAAACAAAAATTTAAAAATATGAGAAATCATGTTTGAGTAAATAGTTTTTCCCCACAACATATTAAAAATTTGGTACATTTGGGTAGATTTTGTAGAAATTGTGAGCGATTGAAAATTAACAAAAAATTAAATTTTCTCACTTTGATCCGCTATAGTACCGTTACCAAAAAAAATATTTGTAAATTTCTTTGGATTGAAATTAAAGAACTATCAATTCTGTTTCCAAAAAAAACAAACTAAATTTATAAAAATTTATTGAATCGTACCGGTGTTACCATGGTACCGAAAGGGTTAATAGAGCATTACGAAGTTTTTCGTAATATTTGCCATTTTCAGGAAAGTGTTTTATACAAACATTTATACTATAATCAGCCTCTGTGGCACATAATAGCCTAGAAGGGATGAAAGGGTTAACATCACGATACAAATCTTGCATTTTTTTAAAATAACTATAAAAGATATTTTTAAAAATTATTAAGTTTAGTAGCAAGCATGAAAGTTAGCAATATTTTTAATCATACAGGAAATTGCAACAACAACCAAAACAAAAACAATTGCTTCCATTCTATGAATTCCAATGCGTGCGAGTAGATGTCAAAATTAAAGCAATTTTCTTGTCAATTCCTGCATTTTCACATAATCAATGAAGTGAGGCACTCCTTCATTATAAAAAATTATAAAAAAAAACAACTACAACAAACAAAACAGTCACAAGATCACAATGAATACAATAAAGCAGCAAGTAGATCAATACCAAAAGAAACAGGATATAAAAAGCAAAACTGAAGGAAGCATATCCCGAAGATACCTAAAGTGTTAGTAGAGAATATGCAGAAGTATTCATAGCTACTATGAATGTAGCAAGGGAATGCAATTATAATGAAAAACACGTACGCAATGTCAACAATAAAAAAAACAACAACAACAAAAGCAAATTTTAAATTTTGTGCCATTTGTAGGATACGAACTCGTGCCAACATTGCCAACTGCAGCCACCGCCATCTACAGACGCTCAAAGTTTAAATTGCCATTCAGTGGTTAATTAAAGTAAAATTAAAAGTCGGTGGATTCAGAGTTTTTTATAAGGTGCACAAATGCAGGTGTAAAATGTTTATTTGTTTTAATAAAGAAATAATTAAATTCAGCGTTAATGGAATGCGAGAGTTTGCTCATAAATATTTATGAAATAATTTTATATTAAGATGATTCTGGAATGGGGGCAAAGTGATTTTTAGTGATGAAGAGGAGTTCAACTTGCCTCTGACCGAAATTCGGATAAAAACTCAGACCAAAAAGAGACAAAAATTTATACTGAAAATTTGGCCAGAATTCAAACGAAAGTTCATGCCAAATTCAGACATAAACTCAATCTATTGTAAGCTCAGGAGAAATTTCAGGCCAAAAAAGGCCGAACTACTTTGTAATCATATTTTTGTTTTTAGAGTTTTAGATAATAAATGAAATAAAACTAGACCAGACTAAGGATCTGACCAAAATTCTAATCAAAAATTCTACACTAAAGGTAGATAAAAATTTGGATCGAAACTCAAACCAAAAGGAAAAAAAATTTAGACTAAAAATTTGATTATAGTTCAAATGAAAATCCAAGCCAAACAAGACAAGGCCATGGCTCAGATCAAAAGTCGTATCAAAAATCAGATCAAAAACAAACAAAATTCAGAAAATCTAACATAAACTCAACCTTAATTCAGAACAAAATGCAAGACAAAAGTGGGACTAACTAGACCAGACTAAGGTTCTGGCCAAAACTCGAATCCAAACTAAGACCAAAAGGAGACAAAATTCAGACTAAAAGTTCATAATTCAAATGCAAGACAAGACCAAGAATCAGACCAAAATTCGGATTGAAAGCCAGACTAAAAAGAGACCAAAATTTGGAGCAACATTCAAAGCAAAAGGAAACAAAATTCAGACTGGAAATTAAACCTAAAAGAATTAAATGCAAACTGAATTCACAGCAAAAATTCAGACAAAAAAAATCTAAGCTAAAATTTAAACCAAATTCAGACCAAAAAATAAACTAAGTCTCAGGCCAAAGAGAGCAAAAACTCAGACAAAAAATTCAACCTAAATTTAAACTAAATTAAAATTCAAATCAAAGCAAACTAGACCAAACCAAGACTGTAACAAAAATTCGTATCAAAACTTAGACTAAAATTCATTCCAAAACTCAGACCGAAATCCGAGCAAACATTTTTTAGAAAAATCTAGACTTAGATGAAGATAGAAAATGAAAGAAGCACTTCTCAGAACATTGTTCCGCACTTATGCATATTCGTAAAAGGAATCTGGGTGACCAGCAAATGCCAGATGATAATTTCAACTCCATAGAAGTAGGATTCATACTAAAATTTCTGTTGAATGGAGGACTTATGAAAATACTATATGTCAATGACGGGGCACAATAAATCTTAAAGGTCGCAATGTGCTACCCCAACAAATATAATAATAATAATAAGATCAACATTTTTACCAAAGCCGAACCAAAACTCTGGCAAAAATTTGGATCAAAACTTGGACCAAAACGAGACCTAAAGTCTGATCAAAAAATCAATTCTAAATTCAAACTTAATTCAGAACTAAATCCAGGACAAACTAGACCGGAAGAAAACTCAGACCGAAATGTGGAACAAAACCCAGATCAAAGGATACCAAAATTCAGAGCAATAGGAAACAAAATTCTGACCTAAATTTAAACCGAATACAGAACAAAGTTCAGACCAAAATTTGGATCAAATTCAAACTAAAAGTCAAACAAAGATTCAGACCGAAAATTGGATAAAACTTGGACTAAAAAAGGACAGAAATTCAAATAAAAATTCAGATCAAAAAGAGACTAAATTTAGACAAAAAATCGGATTTAAATTAAATCCAAATTCAAAAGAAGGTTAAACTAAACCAGACTAAGGATTTGATCATAACTCGGGTCAGTTTTCACCGACTAAAAATAGACAAAATTTTGGATTCAAGCTCAGACCAATAGAAGACAAATTTCCAACTAAGAGTTTGACCTAAATTCAAACCAAAATCCAGCCCAAACTAGACCAAACCAAAGCTTAGACCAAAACTCGGATCAAAACTCAGACCAGAAGGTGAGCAAAATTTGGATTAAAATAAAATTGCGGTCAAAAAAGAAAAACTAGACCTGACCAGGCCAAGATTCAAAACAAAGTTCGTATCAAAGCTCAGATCGCAATTCAGTTGGAAATTCTGTCTAAAACTCTATATTTAATTGAATCATGAAATCAAACTCAAAATCAAATAAAAACCAGACCAGAAAATTCTTCCAAAATTCTTCTCAGGATCCGTTAATTTCTGAAAATTTTGAATTTTTCTTGAAAGAGTCATTTTGAATATCAATTCCTAAACAAATTTATTTTTTTCCTTCTTAAATTCTTAATAAACTTTTTTCTCCCAAGCGGTCGGGATTTCCGTTTTTCGCCATATACCCACTTTGAATTATTTAGTCCTATTCAAAATATTCCCGAAATAAAATCACCCGCAAAAATTTGTTTTTTTTCCTCATATTCTTATAGAAAGAGAAGTAAAAAATAAACAAATTTTCCCCGGGAATTTCATTCGGGAATATTTAGAATAGGATTGATAATTTCTGTGGAAAACTTATTTATTTTTTCCATAAACTTGTGGTTAGATCGTCAGGTTTCAACTTGTCCATTTTGTACGTAAAATATTTAGAAGTTTCATGTACCGGTATATTGTCAATAAACATTTCTGAGAAATACAAGGTTTTCCCTTGTAGACCCATTTAAAAAATAATTGCTGTAAAAATTTATTTATTTTCTCCATAAAAATCTTGTAAACTTACCAGGTAATCAGTTCATTCCCTTAAAGAAATTTCAAAAAATGTCTGAATACAAATGTCTGGGGAACCCTAGTTTCTTCTTCATACACCCATTTTCAATAAAAATTCCCAAGGACATTTCCTCCCTTCATAAGCCCCTTCAAATTTCTTATTGTTCCAACTTGTCCACTTAGTAATTAAATATTCCGTTTTCAGTTTTATTCTGAATAAAAATTTCGTTTTAAACTTATACTGAGTAATACTTCCACCACAAACTTCTTGTAAAGTTATGATGTTAAAAATTGCCCACTTCTAAAAATTTCGATATAAATTGTTGGGGACCTCTACTATTTTTTTTGATTTTGAATAATAATTCCCGGGAAGTTTTGGTTTTAAATAAATTTTTCATATTTCAACTTCGTGGTTAGAGATTTGGATTTTTTCTGAATATAAAAGTATGGGGAAGTTTTTTTCGCATACATTCTGAATAGAAATTTTCTAGCAACTCTATTACTCTTTCCTACGGAGCTTCCGATTGCCGTCACGAATACGAAAGAAATGGTATTCCGAACTCCGACGATTCCGAAAATAGCATTGCCAAAGATCAGAAAAAAGTTCGAATGAAAAAATCAACTGTTTTGTGTCAAAAGTGAAAAGGAAAAGTATTATAAATTTTAAGAAAATATATAAATTAATCAAAAATAAGTTTTTTTTTTTATGCAATAAGCTATAAAAAAGATGAACAGCAGTGGTATTTTGAGAGTGTCGATACAGATGCTTAAAAATGGGACGCAAGCTGCTTACCTCTTAATAAATACCAATTAATTCTCTCCATTAGATTTGTGATAAATTTCAGGCTCAACACAGACGCATTCAAGTACGTACTGAATGTAGTGGAGGCTGAAGTAGGGCCAAGTCGAAAGCAGGGAGCTACATCTTTGGGACATGTTGTGGGTATTTTGTGATTTCTGATTGGATATCAGCATGGCTTTAAAAAAGAACAGGAATCATAAAACATGAAACAGAGCTTGAATATTTTGAAAGCAAAGCTTTGTGTAAAATGAATCAAAGTGGATTTAAAGAAAAAAAAGTACGTTCAAATAGATTTCTATCAAAGAGCTCGTTTCCTGGCACCATAATGTGCCCTAGCCTGTTTAGCAGCACTGTCGTCTATTCCCAAAAGCTGTAGATATTTTCCTTTGCTGTTTTTGGGAAATTTTAGGCAATATCTTGCCATACCGCCAGCATATTTACCAGCTTCTTATTTTGGCTGCAGTTTGTGGATAACCGAGACCTGTTTTAACACTTACTTAAATATTATGCTCAACTAATTATTCATTGATCTGCTTAAAAAAATAACAGTACATATTTTTAAAACGCTGTTTTCGTGTTGATCTTTGTTTTTCTTTTACTCTCGACTCACTTCAGTATTCGCACAAAATCATGTCGTTGTCAAAGTTCCGATTCATTCGGAATTTGTGATGCCAATCTTCCGAATTTCGAAGTTTTTCGGGAATTTCATAGTTACGATGGGAATAAAAATACGAATTGTTAATTTGTAGCTATGACAGTAGCTTCGTCGGAATTAGTAATAGTGCTGTAGAATTTTTCTTATATTTTTTTTTGGAAATTTTCAAAATTTGTAGGTAGGTTAAGTGAGGTAGTACTGGCTGGCCGAAGCCACACATAGACCTTTAGGTCCTTAGCGATACCAGATAGGAGTCATAGGAATTATTTATCGCGTGTATATTTAGAATTTGTATATCAGAATTTGTAAGCCAGTGATATTTTTCTGATCACATTTTCTAAGTTCCATTCCCATATTCGAAAATTTATTCACAGCTAAGGAAAATTCCTGGATAATGGAATTTCTTGCAAATATTCAATATAATGTTGATCTGTTTTTAGTTCATTTGTTATAAAAAATTAACTAAATTGATGCAGTGGTTAAGACACAACAACATTTTGTCTATTTTTAGAGCATTTGGCCACACACAGCATTTTAATTTTTCAAAATCATAAAACTAATAGTCACTTTCTTCAGAAGAATGTTTTAATTTATAAACATTTCCATGTAGCATTATTTTCTCAGTCTCTTTTAACTATTTTAGTTAAGCGTTAATTATAAATAAACCTTGTTTAAAATTAATAACGCTATAAGCAAAATTCAGTGTAGGTCGTTAATTAAATGTCTCGAAAAATGTGTAATGATGCAAAATAGCAAGCGAGATAACAACCAAATGGATAAGAAAAGACTAGGACGAACCTAACCTATACAAAGTTGTGGTTAAGGTATAGCTATACCTTCATAGCTCTTTGTAACTTTATGGAGAAGGCAAGCTGCTTTTAACCTACACAAGAACAAGAATTCACTTCACTTTTAGTCTTAGTTCTAGGTAAGTATTTGCTAGTCCTTAATATTTACGACTTGCACTCGGAGCGTTACAAATTTTACAAGATCAACGCGAAACATCCATGGCGCGCCTGACAAGCAGCAAAATCATCAGCAGCAGCAGCAGCGGCAGCAATGGCTTGCGTGATTAGCTTTACATATTTATTGTCCTCAGGTATATTTACACTATTGAATGTGTGTTGTGTGGTGTGGTGTGGTAGAGAGTGTGTGCTCATGCGCCTTTCAAGCACAATCGAATTGTCCTCTTCGTCTACTTTACTTTGGCCCATTCTAGTCTACTTCAAGGGAGTCTTGACCTCATATTATCACATTGATCTTTTAATCGAATTTTTTTCCCCCTGCGATGTATAGCAAATTAATTGTATTCCTGACTTGCATGAAATGAAGTGAAGTTCAAGTTATTTATATACCTACCTTAGCTCTTTACATTTATAACTAAAGTAAAATGTTTTAAGCTGATTCTAAATAAATATTTTTATTACTTTAAGCTTACATTGGAATTCTGTTTGGTTATCAAATAAATCATATTTGTTCCATTCATTGCTGATTGTCCTTGACTTTTACAACAACAACTTTTATATATTTTTTGTTATCATGTAAAAACAACTATAGCTGTTTATCTAAGGTCTGATTTTGCTGTCTTCCTATAAATAAAACAAAAAATTACTTAACGAACGTTTTTGCTTTTCGGCATTGCAAATAGGTTGAGAAGTTAAGGTTCTTCTGTGTAAAGTAAATTGCATGCATAAATATTGTATTTTTACTGATTGCAATGTATGCAGCCGGAGAGTGCTGCAAATTTACAATCAATTTCACACAATTGCAACTCTGCTGCTGCAGCATTACAACACTGTATAAATAATAAATATTGTTAGTCTCCATCTTCGAATGCTTTACTCACATTCTATCAACATCAGCGGCAGCAAAGTGCAAGTGTCAATCAATGCATACTTGAGTAGTCAATTGCTTAAGAAGTTTAAACTTCAAAGTGGTTGGTTTTTTTTAGACCATGAACACACTAGCGCAAGCATGAAAGACTGTGTGAAAGAGACAGTTGGAAAATAAAATTACTACATCCAAGCTGTTAGCCTGGTTGCTTAGGTGAGGGCATAATTTGCCCCTAATCGGAAAGTGAGTTATGCAGGTGAAGAAATGCTTCGAAATCATGCTAAATGTCTATCGTCTATAGGTCCTTCACGAGTATTATAAAGAAATCAGACTAAGAGAAGCTGCTCGGGTTAGACTTACAGTTAAAATCCAAGTGCTTCTTAATGTCTTCACGTTAGAAATTCTAGAAGCCATAGATATATTGTAATCGTTTTAGACAACTAAGCGGCAATCAACGTTTTGACCTCAGTGGTCATTAGTAGAGAGAAACCATGGTAAAATTTTCTATAAATTGTTAGGAAAGTAAAGGAGAGAAAGACCAAAAGATAAAAAAATTTGCGGAGCTGTAAATGAATGCATACAATTTAATTGCAATATCTTGAAGTCACAGTTAATAACCGACAATTCATGATTGCAGTTATTGAATAACATATTTGACTCCAGCATAAAAAATGCAGTTAAAAGTCTTTTTTGGAGTCGACGATTGGTTATTCATTAATAAAAGTCTTGTTTAGAGTCAAGAGAATGCAATCTTTTTTTGAAATCATGGAAATACAAATCTTATGACTCCAAAATCATAACTGCTTTGAAGTCTCTTAGAGTCACTTGAAGTCACTTGGAGTCACTTGAAGTCACTTGGAGTCACTTGAATGCCCTTAAAATCACTTGGAGTCAATTAGAATTTGAAGTCAATTGGAGTCATTTGAAGTCTTTTGGAGTCACTTGGTATTTTGAAGTCTAAAAATGCAACTTTATTGTCAAGAAATGGTTACAAATGAATCATTCGAAGTATTGTCCATCTCTACCTACCACTTTTCCCCCATCTTTCTGGTAGAACTCGAATACCTTCACGGAAGAAGTGTTCGTGTTTTGAGGCTATCCATGAATCAAGCCATTTTGTGATGTCTTCATGTGAGTGGAACTGCTGACCAGCCAGACCATGTGCCATCGAACGAAACAAGTAGTAATCGGACGGAGCTATATCTGGGGAATACGGTGGGTGGGATAGGACTTGCCATTTGAGTGTTTCCAAGTAGGTTTTAATGGGTTTGGCAACGTGAGGCCGAGCGTTGTCATGCAGCAGAACAACCTTATCGTGCCTCTGTTGGTATTGTGGCCGTTTTTCGCGCAACTTTCGGCTCAATCGCATCAGTTGAGTTCGATACCGTACCCCAGTGATGGTTTCGTTCGATTTCAGCAGTTCGTAATAAATAAAACCGACCTGGTCCCACCAAATACAAAACATAACCTTCGAAGCGTGAATATTTGGCCGAGAAGATGACGTAGAAGCATAACCGGGCAGTCCCCAAGATTTTCTTTTCTTTGGATTGCTATAATGAATCCATTTTTCATCACCCGTAACAACGTAATGAAGAAACCTTTTCTTTTTTGCCGATTTTTTCTTCGATTGATAGAAGAAAATCAACACTTCCCGCAAATGACGATTATTTGGCACAAAATCAGACATTTTTACACCACCATTTTTACACAACCAAAAACGAAAACTCTAATGTGTCAAAGCGGTTTGTTTACTATATGTTTAACCTCTGTTCATGACGTTTTGGATATGTCAAAATCGACAAGCTGTTACTGCTAGAGCCATCTATCGACAAACAGCGAGAACTTAGTTGCGCACCTAATAACAATAAATTATAGAAAAATGCAGTGAAAAGGTGGTAAAATGTATAAATAGATAAAGTAGTAAAAAAGTAGTCGAATATACGAAGAATATGCTGGAAAAAATGAATTAAACTAGAAGTAGAAAATAGAAGTAGAGCATGGTGCAACACCCACTAATCCAACAAACTAAGAGAATTTTTTAAATCCGGTATTGACAAATAATACTTCCATATTAAGATATCCCGTAATAAAAATTCTGGGTATATGGAAGGTGTCACACCCCCTTTGTCAACCCACCCATATTTTTGTTGTAGCATGGCATTGTTAATTCACATTCTTGTAAAAAATTTCTCATATACCCATAAAAATATTAGCATTGTATGGGAGGTGCCACGCCCACTTTCCTAAAAGCCATTATGAATAGCTATGTTTCATCCTCCCGCCAAAGAAAATATATTCTGGAAATATGATTAAGTCATTCAGAAGTTACACACAAAACTCTACGATTTTATATAAAGATATATTCACTCAAACCAAAAACTTTTTGAAGTGTGCTAGAAATAGGCCATTGCGCATATCTGGGTTAAGAATTGTTCTATAGCGAGTCATGCCAACTTTTGATTAAAAAGAACGAGATCTAAAAGCTCAGAGCAATGCTGGGATCTAATCATCGCCTCAAGACAGGCAGATCTTTGTAGCTTAGGGATAACCTAGTCCTTCAGAGCTTTAAGCTATCAAAAAAAAAAAACCGGTGTAGACTTTATCATGAAACCTTCTGCTCCTGAGAGGAATAAAATTAAGTTGTATGTCAAGATATACATATAACCCGAGAATCATTGTTCAAGTTATGCCAAACCACTAGCGGATCTAAGGGGGCGAGGATTTTAGGGTTAACCCTCTCCCTCCCTCCTTATAAGAAAATTGCATATATTTTGATCATTGGATATGAAACAAAAAATAGTTGTATTCATCGAAAAAATTAAGCCTCTGCCTAGCAAATCTCTGGATCCTCTAGTGCTCCAAACAGTATTATAACTTCGTTTTTTGTCAAGTCTTAAATAAAGGAGTCTTAAATAGTTAAAGAATCCAGGCCCATTTTGAACATTTTAGTACCTAAATGGAATACAGAAGGTAGTAATCAAAGTA
This sequence comes from Toxonevra muliebris, assembly GCA_963691655.1. Taxonomy (NCBI): domain Eukaryota; kingdom Metazoa; phylum Arthropoda; class Insecta; order Diptera; family Pallopteridae; genus Toxonevra; species Toxonevra muliebris. The sequence continues at coordinate 78,384,946 of OY829328.1, read as the reverse complement.
ACGCTCTATCGTTGTTTACCCTATAAGCTTAGCTGCACATAATTAAGTTAATCACGCTTTTGGAAAACACATTTCATAATTATAATGAAATTCGAATGCGCACATCAACAACAAAATAAAGCGAAATTAGTTAGAAATGTTTAAATGCAACGCTCACTTTCAAATTCACCAACACACACACATGCATTCATTAACTAACAATAAAAAAAAAAATTCCGTGTAATATTGTTGGCTTAAAAGTTGTTTTAAAAAGTTTTCAATTTAGCACATCGCCTCGCAATAATTATAATGGCGATAATGTTGTTGATGATGATGAGGATGATGATGTTGCTGCTGATAATTTTGTTGGTGTTGCTGATATGATAAATTTTCGCTATTGCTGTTGCATTTATGATGCTGTGAAAATGTGAGAAACTACACAGATTTATATGCAACAGCAAACATGCAACAACAACGGCACCTTAGTTTGTTAGTTAGTTGTTGCATAAATGATGTTGCTGCTACAACAGCAATAACAAAGAAGAAGGCCCCCTATTTTTATAACACAAAAGTTTTGCACAGCACGCTTAATTTAAAGTTAACAATAACTGAAGATAAATTTTGCACATTTGTTCAACAATTAGAGGCGGTGAGGTCGGCGGTGGTGGCAGAGGCGGCGGAGGCGGCAAACTTTGAACTTATTGTTAGTATTCTGATTGAGATTTTGTAAATGTGAAAAGTTTTTACTCGTGTTTAGATTTTAAATTTATTTATGTACAATGTGAAGATGAATGGGTTGGAGATGTCTAAAGGGACATACATACATGCATACATATATATTAGACCGGGGCGATTTGGAAATCGATACAGCGCCGTCGAAATTATGATTCATAAGTTATCCACTCCAGGATTCATAATTTCTAATCGAAAAATTTTAGTCCATACAAATCGCCCCGGCCTAATATATGTATATATATTTTTTTTCTATTTATAAAAAATTCACTAATACATTTGAAGTTTTGAATAAGTTAGTTTGGATCAGCGACTTAATTTAAATACGAAAATATTTAAATTAAAAATTTTGCAATCATTTCAAAAGTTCGCCTAAAAGTATGCAAAATGTCATGAAAAGTAAATTTTTTGGCTTCTGTTTGAACTGTTTTGCTTTATTGAATAAAAACCAAAAAAAAAAACATACCAGTAAAGATGAATGTCTTTATCAAAGGTGGAACATTGATCTTTTTCAGACAACTAAGGAGTGAGATTGAAAAAATCTTAACACACGTTTTACCTAATAATTTTTTTTGGGTATAAAATTTAAAAATTTCTTTGATCTAGTTATCTTTGAAAAATATGTCAGTTGTTATTTTTAATGACAAACATATTGATTTATTGTGAGTTTGATCAAAATGAGTGAAGAAAAAGAAGGACATCTTAAAATTAATAAAAATTTTCAAAAGAATCCAAATTGGTCCTACAAAAAATTGGCCAAAGAATTGAAGGTCTGCCTTCAAACTGTTTCCAATGTTATAAAACAGTTACAGGAGAACTCGACCATCGATAAGAAACCTGGTTCGGGAAGAAAACAAGGACCACATGATATTGGGAAAGCCAAGAAAATAGAAAGCATATTGAAAAGATCTCCAAGCACATCTGGTAGAAAAGCTGCCCAGTTAGCCCAGTGCTCTGACTATTTGGTGCGAAAAGTTAAAGTCAATGCAGGTTTGAAAACATACAAAGTCCAAAAAGTTCCAGACAGGAATGCTGCAAAAAATTTAGACGCCAAAAGTAGGGCTCGGAAATTAAAATCGAATTTCATACAAAAATATTCATGTTGTATAATGGACAACGAAACGTGTGTACTGGCAGATTTTACGCAGCTTCTGGGTCAAAATTTGCATGTTGCTGATGCTCGAGGAAATATCGAAGAACAATTGAGAGGCTGAGAGGAAAAGTGGTATAACTTCTACGTTTTCTTTCATTTTCACTCTAAACCGTATTACTTATGCCATTCTTGCACTGACACACTAAATTATTTCACTTTTGCTCTTATATAAATTTTAGTCCGCTTTTCCTCTCAGCCTGTCATTTATCATTCGAAAGTGATATAAAACCGAATCGTCCTCATTTGAGAAGCTGAGAGGAAAAGTGGTGTAACTTCTACGTTCACAAAAAAGTGGAATAATTTTACTTAAGAGCAAAAGCAAAACGAAATATGTTCAGAGCAAAAGTGAAACGAAATATGTTCAGAGCGAAAACGGAATAAAAAACTATGCTCTGAAAGAATTGTCATACCATTTTTGCTCTTACTTTTAAGGCGTTTCATTTTCACTCTAAACCGTATTACTTATGCCATTCTTGCACTGACACTCTAAATTATTTCGCTTTTGCTCTTATATAAATTTTAGCCCGCTTTTCCTCTCAGCCTGTCAATTTAGAATCCAAAAGCAAACAAAATTTCCTAAAAAATTCCTGGTATGGCAAACTATATGCAGTTGCGGCAAAAGAAGCCAAAAGAATACCGAAATATACATCAAAGAATATTTGAAAAAAATACTTCTTCCTTTCATAAGAGAGCACAATGTGTCCACATATTTTTGGCCCGATTTGGCATCATGTCACTACGACAAGAAAGCTCTGGAGTGGTACCAAAGTAATAACATAGTTTTTGGTACCAAGAGAGGCCAATTCTCCAAAATGTCCGGAGCTAAAACCAGTGGAAAGATATTGGGCTCTTGTGAAAAGAAACTTAAAGAGCACAAAAAAGGTGTCCCAAAATATCGAAATCAAAACTCTAAGATCAACCGTTTAAAAATTATTGAATTTTATATATGTTAAGATTTTTTCGATCTCACTCCTTAGCTTCCAAAAACTTATAGTTTTTCACACGCTTTACATGCATACAAATATATCCATACTCAAGTTGCACAGCGTTAGATAGGCATCTCAAAATTCTGAAATCTAAAAAGTTTTAATATAAGTTAATTTAAAAATACTATCTTAAAATTATACCAGAGATTTTCACAGCTTCACTTCACACCTTTCAAATCTACAGACAGCTATTTGCACATCGAAATAAAATAAAAGTAGAAGAAAAAAAAAAAAAAGACTAAAGAGAAACGTGCAAAAGTGCAAAATGAAAATGCACAAAAGACAGATAAAAAAAAGATGTCAATATCTCAAATGAAATAAAAAACAAAAACGTAAAAATCATAAGAAAAAACGAAAATAGTAAATTATACAAGAGAAGAAAGAAAAAAGACAAACAGCTATGAAACTACTTCAAGAACAAAAAATAATAAAAAAAATAAAGCTGAAAAAAAAAGCAAATAATAAAACGAAAAATTCAGTATTTTTATTTTACTGTACATTGATTTGAAAACTGAGACTGAGAATTTAATTAAAATTTATTTGAGTTTTAATAACATAGGAAAATATTTCAGCTTCATCAAGTATAAATATTTAAATAAATGAAAAATTTCTTTTGCATTTCTTCAAAGTGATTTATGTGCATATAAAAAATGGAATATCTCAAAAACCTGAAATCCCTTTTGCATTTCAGCAGTAAAAAAAAAGGCACATACAAATTTTGAAGAAATTTGTTTGAAAAATTTCACAAACTTAATATAAACATTTTTAAATTCAACGTAGATTTAACTTTATCTTCTTCTCCTGGTTTTCTGCTGTGTTTGTATATTTAAAAAAGGAAAAAAAAAACAGTTTTCTTGTCATATTCAAATTCTCGCATGGTCAAATTTGATGTCAGAATTGAGCTTTAGTATTACTTGTGTATTTGCCCTTTACTGCGCTAAGCATGGAATAGTAATAGCAAGGGTGTAGTCTAGGTAAGGAAAGACGGGGTTTTCTGGGATCAAATATTCACGTTAGGGTTCACAAATCAGTAGAACAATGCAAAATTCAGAAGAAATCCAGATTAAAAATTAGGCCTATATATAAACCAAGACTCAATCCAAAATTCAGACCAAAACTCTCACTAAAATTTAGACCAAATTTAATCCCAAATCCAACCAAACTTCAGGCCAAACTTTAGTACTAAAAATCGGGTCCAAAAATCAGACTAAACTCAAACCTAAATTAGACTAAGCTTTAGACTAAAATTCAGCCCAATATTCATCAATCCCTCAGACCAAAATTTAGACCACAATTCAGACTTAAATTCAAACCGAAATCAGACAAAATTTCAGATTGGAAATAGAATAAAACTCAGATCAGAAATCAAAGCAAAATCTAGATCAAATTAAACCCAATCAGACAAATCTAACTAAAGCTGACGCCAATTGAATTTCGAAATTCGGATGAAAATTCTGATCAAACTCAAAATACATTTAGACCAAACGCCGAACAAAATTTTGAACAAAATTACAAAACAAAATTTAGACCAAAATTACAAACAAAATTTAGACCAAAATACAAACAAAAATAGACTAAGAGCGAAAGTCTGACCAAACTTCAGAAAACATTTCAGATAACAAATTAGACCTAATCCACCCAAAAATTCAGATATATAACTAACCCCAAAATTCAGGATACAAAAATCAGACCCAAATCCAGACGCCAAGTAAAATTCAAATCGAAATTCCGACTAAAATTCATGTTAAAATTTTGACCGAAATTCATGTCAAAATTTGGACCCAAAATTTTAAACCACAACTCAGATTAAAACTCAGACCCAATTCAGACCAAGAACAGACCAAAACTCAAATCACAATTCAGACTAAAACTCAGACATAAATCGGAGAAAAATTCAGATCAAAAATAGATCGAAACCCAGACCAAAAATCAAACTAAAAGCCCGACCAAATTATGGCGAATCAGATAACTCGGAGCAAAGCTCACGCCAATTGTATCCCAAAAGACAAAATTCAAAAAAAAAAAAAAAAAAAAATTCAGACTACAACCGTAACCAAAATTTAGACTAGAACTGTGACCAAAAGTCTGGCCTAACTTCAAAAACTATTCGGGCCAAAAATCGTTACCAATATTCAGGTTCTAAACTTTGACTGAAAATCACACCTAATTCAGACAAGAATGCAGACCCAAATTCAGGACAAAAACAGCAAAAAAAAAAACCAAAATTCAGTCAGAAATTCAGACACAAACGCAGATTAAAATTCAAACCAAAATTCAGAGCATAATTCATGACAAAAACTCTGACCTGACCTGAAATTTTGACCGCAAATGAGATTATAGCTCAAACCCAATTCAGACAAGAACTTGGGCCGAAAAAAACCCAAAATTTATATCGCATTTCAAACTAAAATTCAGATCTCATTCAGAGAAAAAATTCAAACCTAAAACAAATTTAATCTCAGACTAAGCTTCAATTTCGAAAAAAGTGGCCCAAAAATCAGACCCATATTTAGGCCAAAACATCAGACCATAACTTTGAGCAAAAGCAGCCCAAATATCAAACCAACATTTAGACCCAAATTCAGTCCAAAGTTCAGACTTAAATTCAGACAAAAAATCACACCAAAATTCAGACCAGAATTCAGTAAAAAATACAGAGCAAAATCCATGTCAAAACTTTGACCTGAAATTTAGGCCACAATTCAGACAGCAACTCAAACCGAAATGAAACCAAATCTCAGATCATATTTCAATCAAAAGTTGAGACCCAATTCAGAGAAAAATTCAAACATAAAACAGAATTAAGCTTAGACCAAAACTCAATCTCAAGTCAGAAAAAAATTTAAATCAAACCAAAACTCTCACCAAAACTCAAATTATATTAAGACCAAATCAGACCTATATCCAGACTACATATCAAATACAAACTTAGAACAATAAAAGATTAAACTTCGAAAAAAATATTTAAATCGAAATTCAGGCCAGAAACTAGACCTAAAATAAGAATCCAAAAAGAGAACAGGTATACATAATTTAATCTAAGTGTATCTAATAAACAGTTGCTCGTATTCACATTTCGGGAGAGGCTGCTTCTTTCATAGCTCCCTTATGGATCTGCCACTAAGTGGAGAGCTTTTGAATGAAAAAAAATTAGAAATATATAAATTTGATTTCATCTCAAGTGGACCCATCCTACCTGAAACCTATCGCGCACAAACGGTCTTCAAAGTTTTGTCCTTTTGGGCAGTAGTTACCTTACCAAATTTGAACGTGATCGGGTCAAAAATTCGTCGAATTGGAGGTTTTTGAATTTTGGTCAAACCGCCTCTGTTTCGAAACCGTTTTCGACAGATTTTTTTTAAAAAATTTTTAAATTCTAAAATTTGACCGTTTTTTTTTTCAAGCAAGAACCTTCACAAAGATCACTGATGAGGAATCGTGGCGGGTTCAGAAACGGCCGTATGATTTGCCTGCCCTTTATACATTGCTGCGACTTAGTCACGTTGTCGACGACCTCGATAGCCTAGTGGATAGAGCACTAGACTTTCATCTGGGAGGTTCGGGTTCGGTTCCCGTCTTCGTCTGGTGGTTAATTTTCATTACTTTCTTATATTCACTATCAATATGAAGTGTATGAGAATTATAAGATAGTGTACAAGTACACACATTGGTTGGTAATGGCAAAACCACCAAGCCGATAAAAAATTCAATATCTCTATTCAGTCAAGATATTTGGAATCAAATCCATAATTCTGGGTTATGATTTCAAATATTAGTAGCTTATATAGGATATTGAAAGATTAAGAACTACCACTAAGATCACTGATGAGGAATTGTGGCGGATTCCGAAACGGCCGTCTGATTTGCCCGTCTCTATACACATTGTTGTTGTGATGACTACATTTGTTCATTAACCTGTTTATATATAACTTCAAATAAAAAATTGCCACACCGCCGTTCGGAATCGGCGTTAAACTGTAGGTCCAACTATGTGGTATCACAATGGGTCGTTCAGGCCTAAGTGTGTCTCTCGACAGCCACTCCAACCAAACCAACCCAACCTAGTCACGTTGTCACTTTGACAAAAAAAAAATGACGTTTCATTCATCAATAAAAAGCTCGACTATTTTCAAGAATTTCAGCGCCTTTCTATCTTGAAAGACTTGAGCCTCACACAAATTAAAAGACAATTGGGCCTTTAGGTTGCACAGCGAAAAATACATGAAAGTTCAAACATAAAATATGAAAATCGGAGCGGCAAACTAAAACTTTTACCTGACCATAAAGCAGCAAAGGTTCAATTTGCTGAAAAATATAAATTTTGGGACCATAAGTGGTAGATTTAAGGAAACCACGACAGGCACGTTATTTGTTTGAAGTGGTGGTTTGATCCACGAACCCAATTAGCGCTAACGCGCCTGTTTTGTTGCCACATCCTCAGTTATTTTCTGGTGTGTTTTAAAGATTCGGTTACAGTCATTTCGTTTGGTTTAGGTACTTGAGTAGGGCATTGATGTTGGTTGTCGATAGCTCTCCGAGGCTGTTGAAGAGTGGTTTGCCCTATCCTTCCATAAGGCTGGGCACTCACAGAGGAAGTGGATTACTGTTTCTTTTTCCTCTGGTTGTTTGTAGCTACGGCAGTTACTCTCGCAATTTTAAAGGGGGATCGCTAATGGTCTGTGCTAGTTTAGGGTACCGTGGAAAGCCGTTGAATTGCTTTGTATCTCACAAACTTAATACGCAAATGTGTACAGACTTGTTCGACGATATCCTGATCAATTTCGCAGAGGATAGCTATACTAAGTCCTGGACTTTTCAGCAGGACAATGCCCTCATGCAATCTGCAAATATTACTGAAGTATTTTTCGCGCCCAAAAATAATCCCCTATTCCAGGGTCCATCTATTACCCCGGATTTGAATCCGGGAGGGAGGGAGGGGATACAAAGGTTAAAAAATGTATGAACTTTCAGCCTCAACGGAGGGAGGGGGGGGGGGGTGCGAAAAGAGTTGGCATCATCTAAAGGTCATTACCCTGTTCCATCAAGAATTAATACTCACTGGAGCTTTTTTTTCTTTAATTTCACTCTTGATTACGTTAAGTGGTTTGAATACTAATTTAGCTTGAGTTGAAGAAATTTATATTGTAAAAAAGAATTCTGCTCCTTGACTAAAGAAACAGAATTTGGACGCCTCTGATCGGCAAGTCCTTGCACACATCAATTCTGGTATTTACGCATTTGTTATTTTTCGAAACGTACTACTGCTACTACATATTTGAAAATCTTGTTATAAAACTTTATCATTTTGGAAAACTGAAAAACAGACAGACACACACATACTAAATAAGATTTTTGCTTACAGCATCAGTTTTTGTTTGTTAAGGGGGGAAAGCCGAGAAAACTTTTCAATGAAATTTTTGCTTTGATTGTTATGGGAAACTTTTGTTGTGTCTTTCATATGTATGTGTGTGTTGTGTTTGTGTAACATCCCAGCCGACCAAATCTTCGTAAATGATATCTTTTACGAGACTTTGGCGATGGTTTTGCGGACAAAACTATCGCTAATGGAACCGAAAACGATACGAGAAATAATCATATGAGAGGCTGAGAGGAAAAGTGGTATAACTTCTACGTTCAGAAAAAAGTGGAATAATTTTACTTAAGAGCAACAGCAAAACGAAATATGTTCAGAGCAAAAGTGAAACGAAATATGTTCAGAGCGAAAACGGAATAAAAAACTATGCTGTTCTTGCTTTGAAAGAATTGTTATACCATTTTTGTTCATACTTTTAAGGCGTTTCATTTTCACTCTAAACCGTATTACTTATGCCATTCTTGCGCTGACACTCTAAATTATTTCACTTTTGCTCTTAAATTTTAGCCCGCTTTTCCTCTCAGCCTGTCATATGTCGCTCAGTTTGTGGCAGCAAAAGTCTCGTTTACGTCACTCGCAAAAGATCATATCTATGTGATGACAGCGAGCCTTTTGCGAGTCCTTTTACAAATCGTTTCTGATATCATTTGCGATCATTTGGAGATATTTTTTACGGGTCATTTATGATAACGGTAACCAGCGATGCCAACTTGCGGGAATTACCCGATTTGTGGGGAATCTTCTTAGTACGGGGAATCGGGGAATGAGCTGTTTTTTGCGGAGAATTAAAAACCGGCTCATCTAGTCAATAAAGTCTGTAGAATATTTTGTGTAAAATTTTTATGAAATGTAAATCGTTTAACTGTTGCAATACTTCATATTTTGGGTCTTATAATCTTCATCTCTTCTTAAGAGGGCCCTGCACTTTCTTGGTTTGGAGATTTTTAAAAATGTGTATAATTTGAAAGTATTATATTTCGAAAGTATTTTGTAAAAATTTCAGAGAGAAACTCGAAGTGCTTTCGTAGATATACTTTCATCACTTCCGGTCGTTCAGAAAGGCTTAGCTATGCCTTCGTCCAGCACCTCCTGATTAATAATTCCGGACTGCGATTGCATTGGTCACCGATCTGTGCGTTATGCAGATGAAACTCTCGGTCGTATTGGGCGGAAGGAAGGTCCGTTGGGATTCGTCGATATATTTAAAAGCCGATAGCCAAAACTTTGAACCCGTTCTTCCAGTCCAGTACCAAATATGCTTACTCTGATCTGGCAGAAAGCGGGGCAGACACTAAAAAAGTGGTCTACCGTCTCTTCACATTCTTCCTCAAAACCACAGGAAGCACAGAAGGCACTAGCTCCCAGGCCAATCATATGCAAATGCTTGGCCCAAGAGAAATTACCTGTATATAATCCCACCAGCTGCCTACAACTCTTTCTGTTAAGTGATAACAGAAAGTCTGTTAGACGCTTCGAGAAAACAGATAACATGGTCTTTGTCTGTCTAAAGCCCCTCAAGTCGACCCACTCATTAATGGTGGTCTTGATGGCTGTAGACGACAAAAACAGTACAGGTTCTGGGCCCAGGAAACCAGTTTCCGAACCCTTTCTGGCCAGAAGGTCAGCCGATTCATTTCCTGAAATTCCTGAGTGTCCAGGAACCCATATCAACAGCAGGCTATTGTATTTTCCAACACAATCAAGCCTGGATTTGGAATGCATAACCAGTTTAGACTTGGTTAGAGGATTAAGCAAGGATTTAAGCGCAGCTTGACTGTCACTAAATACACAGATACTCCTTTCTCTCCAACCATTATCAATAACATGGTCCATTGCCTTGATAATTGCAAAAATTTCTGTTTGAAAAACAGAAGCATACAACCCAAGGGAGAAGTGAAGGTGCACTCCATCATTTTCAATAAAGACCCCAGAACCCGAACCGAATTCTGTTCTGGAGCCGTCAGTGAAAATACGCTTACAATCAACTCAAATCAGAAAGTACCTTACTATTAACCTATCAGTTCTGGAGTGCGTTAAAATAACATTAACCTTGATCAATTTTAAGCGTATGTCGCTATTATAATATAAAATTATACCGGTGCGGGGAATTGGATTGAAAATCGGGGAATTTCTCGAGGGCTATCGGGGAGACAGAAAAAATGAGTTGGCATCCCTGACGGTAACGAGCCTTTTGCGATATTTTTGCGAGTTTTTCATTCATGTCATTTTTTACTACAACTACGAAAATTAATAATTTTGCGGTCTGCTAGATTTCAAATATTTTATCTATTACTACAATATTATCATATTACTCTGTATTATAAAATAACAAAATATATAATATATATAATAAAAATAATAACAAAAATAAAAAATTAAAAAATGGTGGATTTTAAATTGTACCTATAATTTAAAAAGCATAAAGTACATAAACGTAAAGTGCGTTTATGTACTTAACATACATTCCCATCTTTGTCTAGTGGCTAATTTTCATAACTTTCTTATATTCAATAAAAATATGAAGTGTACCAGAATTATGAGAAAGTGTACAAGTACAAATCTTTGTCAGTGTTTTGCGACGCTCGTATTTATGCCCGCAAAACTATAGTTTGCAAGCACGTTTGCGAACATTAAGCGAGTGTTTTGCGACGCTCGTATTTATGCCCGCAAATCTATCGTTTGCAAGCACGTTTGCGGGCATTAAGTGAGTGTTTTGCGACGCTCGTATTTATGCTCGCAAATCTATCGTTTGCAAGCACGTTTGCGGACATTAAGCGAGTGTTGTGCGACGCTCGTATTTATGCCCGCAAATCTATCGTTTGCAAGCACGTTTGCGGGCATTAAGCGAGTGTTTTGCGACGCTCGTATTTATGCCCGCAAAACTATCGTTTGCAAGCACGTTTGCGGACATTAAGCGAGTGTTGTGCGACGCTCGTATTTATGCCCGCAAATCTATCGTTTGCAAGCACGTTTGGGGGCATTAAGCGAGTGTTTTGCGACGCTCGTATTTATGCCCGCAAAACTATCGTTTGCAAGCACGTTTGCGGGCATTAAGCGAGTGTTTTGCGACCCTCGTATTTATGCCCGCAAATCTATCGTTTGCAAGCACGTTTGCGGGCATTAAGCGAGTGTTTTGCGACGCTCGTATTTATGCCCGCAAAACTATCGTTTGCAAGCACGTTTGCGGGCATTAAGCGAGTGTTTTGCGGCGCTCGTATTTATGCCCGCAAAACTATCGTTTGCAAGCACGTTTGCGGACATTAAGCGAGTGTTTTGCGACGCTCGTATTTATGCTCGCAAATCTATCGTTTGCAAGCACGTTTGCGGACATTAAGCGAGTGTTGTGCGACGCTCGTATTTATGCCCGCAAATCTATCGTTTGCAAGCACGTTTGCGGGCATTAAGCGAGTGTTTTGCGACGCTCGTATTTATGCCCGCAAAACTATCGTTTGCAAGCACGTTTGCGGGCATTAAGCGAGTGTTTTGCGACGCTCGTATTTATGCTCGCAAATCTATCGTTTGCAAGCACGTTTGCGGACATTAAGCGAGTGTTGTGCGACGCTCGTATTTATGCCCGCAAATCTATCGTTTGCAAGCACGTTTGCGGGCATTAAGCGAGTGTTTTGCGACGCTCGTATTTATGCCCGCAAAACTATCGTTTGCAAGCACGTTTGCGGACATTAAGCGAGTGTTGTGCGACGCTCGTATTTATGCCCGCAAATCTATCGTTTGCAAGCACGTTTGGGGGCATTAAGCGAGTGTTTTGCGACGCTCGTATTTATGCCCGCAAAACTATCGTTTGCAAGCACGTTTGCGGGCATTAAGCGAGTGTTTTGCGACCCTCGTATTTATGCCCGCAAATCTATCGTTTGCAAGCACGTTTGCGGGCATTAAGCGAGTGTTTTGCGACGCTCGTATTTATGCCCTCAAAACTATAGTTTGCAAGCACGTTTGCGGACATTAAGCGAGTGTTGTGCGACGCTCGTATTTATGCCCGCAAATCTATCGTTTGCAAGCACGTTTGGGGGCATTAAGCGAGTGTTTTGCGACGCTCGTATTTATGCCCGCAAAACTATCGTTTGCAAGCACGTTTGCGGACATTAAGCGAGTGTTTTGCGACGCTCGTATTTATGCCCGCAAATCTATCGTTTGCAAGCACGTTTGCGGACATTAAGCGAGTGTTTTGCGACGCTCGTATTTATGCCCGCAAATCTATCGTTTGCAAGCACGTTTGCGGACATTAAGCGAGTGTTTTGCGGCGCTCGTATTTATGCCCGCAAAACTATCGTTTGCAAGCACGTTTGCGGACATTAAGCGAGTGTTTTGCGACGCTCGTATTTATGCCCGCAAAACTATCGTTTGCAAGCACGTTTGCGGACATTAAGCGAGTGTTTTGCGACGCTCGTATTTATGCCCGCAAATCTATCGTTTGCAAGCACGTTTGCGGACATTAAGCGAGTGTTTTGCGGCGCTCGTATTTATGCCCGCAAAACTATCGTTTGCAAGCACGTTTGCGGACATTAAGCGAGTGTTTTGCGACGCTCGTATTTATGCCCGCAAAACTATCGTTTGCAAGCACGTTTGCGGACATTAAGCGAGTGTTTTGCGACGCTCGTATTTATGCCCGCAAATCTATCGTTTGCAAGCACGTTTGCGGACATTAAGCGAGTGTTTTGCGACGCTCGTATTTATGCCCGCAAATCTATCGTTTGCAAGCACGTTTGCGGACATTAAGCGAGTGTTTTGCGACGCTCGTATTTATGCCCGCAAATCTATCGTTTGCAAGCACGTTTGCGGACATTAAGCGAGTGTTTTGCGACGCTCGTATTTATGCCCGCAAAACTATCGTTTGCAAGCACGTTTGCGGACATTAAGCGAGTGTTTTGCGACGCTCGTATTTATGCCCGCAAAACTATCGTTTGCAAGCACGTTTGCGGACATTAAGCGAGTGTTTTGCGACGCTCGTATTTATGCCCGCAAATCTATAGTTTGCAAGCACGTTTGCGGACATTAAGCGAGTGTTGTGCGACGCTCGTATTTATGCCCGCAAATCTATCGTTTGCAAGCACGTTTGCGGGCATTAAGCGAGTGTTTTGCGACGCTCGTATTTATGCCCGCAAAACTATCGTTTGCAAGCACGTTTGCGGACATTAAGCGAGTGTTTTGCGACGCTCGTATTTATGCCCGCAAATCTATCGTTTGCAAGCACGTTTGCGGACATTAAGCGAGTGTTTTGCGACGCTCGTATTTATGCCCGCAAAACTATCGTTTGCAAGCACGTTTGCGGACATTAAGCGAGTGTTTTGCGACGCTCGTATTTATGCCCGCAAAACTATCGTTTGCAAGCACGTTTGCGGGCATTAAGCGAGTGTTTTGCGACGCTCGTATTTATGCCCGCAAAACTATAGTTTGCAAGCACGTTTGCGGACATTAAGCGAGTGTTGTGCGACGCTCGTATTTATGCCCGCAAATCTATCGTTTGCAAGCACGTTTGCGGGCATTAAGCGAGTGTTTTGCGACGCTCGTATTTATGCCCGCAAAACTATAGTTTGCAAGCACGTTTGCGAACATTAAGCGAGTGTTTTGCGACGCTCGTATTTATGCCCGCAAAACTATCGTTTGCAAGCACGTTTGCGGGCATTAAGCGAGTGTTTTGCGACGCTCGTATTTATGCCCGCAAAACTATAGTTTGCAAGCACGTTTGCGGACATTAAGCGAGTGTTTTGCGACGCTCGTATTTATGCCCGCAAAACTATCGTTTGCAAGCACGTTTGCGAACATTAAGCAAGTGTTTTGCGACGCTCGTATTTATGCCCGCAAAACTATCGTTTGCAAGCACGTTTGCGAACATTAAGCGAGTGTTTTGCGACGCTCGTATTTATGCCCGCAAAACTATCGTTTGCAAGCACGTTTGCGGACATTAAGCGAGTGTTTTGCGACGCTCGTATTTATGCCCGCAAAACTATCGTTTGCAAGCACGTTTGCGGACATTAAGCGAGTGTTTTGCGACGCTCGTATTTATGCCCGCAAATCTATCGTTTGCAAGCACGTTTGCGGACATTAAGCGAGTGTTTTGCGACGCTCGTATTTATGCCCGCAAAACTATCGTTTGCAAGCACGTTTGCGGGCATTAAGTGAGTGTTTTGCGACGCTCGTATTTATGCACGCAAAACGCTCGTTTCTGAGCTCGTTTCGCTCAACATTCGCTTCGAGGTCCACTGGGATGTATCATATATGTGAATTTATATATGCTTAGTTGTAGTATTAGCTTTTCGAAGGAGACTGCCCGATATTGCTCGCGTAATTTTCGTTGAAATTTCAAAATTTTGTTCATCTTATAAATTTTTCTCTACATACAAATATTTCCAAAGGCAATTTTCTGCGCATTCTATTTTTCAAATCCTTTAGTAAAATCAACTTCAAGACTATCAAATCTAGTGTTTCTCAGAACAAAATTCAATTTTACCTTTTTTTTTTGTTAAAGTCACTGAATACTAATCAATAACTTCCCTTGAAATTGTGAATCCTTTTAATTTATTTAAAAACTTTATAGTTACAAACTTTATTCCAACTGTTATTTTATTAACACTGTGTGTAGTTGGTTGGTTTGTTTGCGTTAACCCATTCAAAAGTGAACAAAAAAAAAATGTTGTCTTGGTTTTCTTCCTTCAGTGGTTGGTTCAAAGGGAATGCCATTCACAAAGTCGTTGTCACTAACAATTTATCATTGCTGCTGGCTGGTTCTGTGGAAAACTTTTCCTATTGCTGCTGATTTGTTGATTACGTAGTTGGTGATGATGATGAGACTGATGATGATGTTTATGAAAATAACTTACAAAATTATCTCAATTTTCATTTTGTTGATGTAATCCTAAAATATTGTATGTTTTTTTTGACATAACCGAAACATGATTTTCATGTGAAAACACACACAAGAAAACAGAAAAACAAATGACATATCTTTCCATATACCCAACGCGGAAAAAGCACTCCAAAGGGCCTTTAGGAGTGCTGACAAGTCAGCTGTAGGCGCGTTTTTAACCTTGCATGTCATTGGAAAAAAGCACTCCGTTTTACGCTCCTTACGGAGTGCTTCGAAAGACCTCTCATGAGATCATTGCGTCAGCAGTTCGTTCGCTTTTTTCCACTGCCATGCTCTACAATATTCTTCTTCTTCTTTTCGAAATGCTTCAAAAGACCACGAAATTTTTGCGTCAGCAGTTTTGTTATTTTAAATTACGATGATATTGTCGTCGTTTGATTGGGAAACGATTTTCGGCTTTTCGGCACCAAGTGTTCGTTAACAAAACTAAAGTAACAAGTGCTGATCTTATACTCCTCAGGCGAGCTGCTGACAATCGGGCCCGTTGGGTTTTGTGTGTATGGCATAGTGTAGCTTCTGAACGACTGGACCGATTGAAATCATATTTGCATAATGGCATTTGGGAAAGTGGGCGTGGCACCTCCCATACAATCCTAATAGTTTTTTGGATATATTTCAAGAATCATTTATAGCACAGTACAGAAATTTGGTAAAATAACGAGAATTGACAATGTCATGCTACAGCAAAAATATGGGTGGGGTTGACAAAGGGGGTGTGGCACCTTCCATATAACCTGAATTTCCATAATGAAATATCTTAGGAGGCATTTATGGTACGGTACTAAAATTTAAATTCTTTCAGTTTGTTGGATTAGTGGGCTTGGCACCATGCTCCACTTTTATTTTCTACTACTATTTCTACTACTTATTCTACTACTATTTTTTGCTACTATTTTCTACTACTATTTTCCAAACTTCTTTTTTTCTGCAAATTTTTCTTATTTTCTACTACTTTTTCAACCAATATTTTCTACTACTTTTTTAGTACTTTTTTCTACTACTTTTTTAAAACATTTTTGCTTATTTTCTACTTCTACTTTCTACCATTTTTCACTACTATTTTTTGCTACTTTTTTACAGTTTTTTCTACTACTATTTTTTACTATTATTTCTACCACTTTTTCTACTTCATTTTTACTATTTTGGTACTACTATGTTTAACTATTTTTCTACTTCTTTTTCTGCTACCTTTATACTGCTTCTTTACAACAGTTTGTAATACTATTTTCTATTCTTTTTCCTACTACCTTTTCTACTACTATTTCTATTACTATATTCTTTCTTCTTTCTTTTTGCCGCTACTTTCTACTACTTTTTCCATTCCCTTTTCTACTATTATTTCTACTACTTTATGAAATATCTTAAAACCCTGACTATCTATCTTAAAGTCCGATAGGTGGCGCTGTAACCATTTCTATATTTATAATAAATATGAATTTGGTTCAAATTTTTAAACAATTTAAAGAATGATCTTTGATATGAATATAGAGCGTCCTGAAATATTGTTTCTATAATTCAACTGAACCATAATATAAATTAGTCCTAATATTTGTGAGTGTTGCACCATGCTCTACTTCTATTTTCTACTTCTATTTTAATTTATTTTTTCCAGCATTTTCCTCGTATATTCGACTACTTTTTTACTACTTTATCTATTTGTACTTTTTACCACCTTTTCACTGCATTTTTCTATAAATTATTGTTATTTTTTACTACTTTTTCACTGTTTTTTCCACTATTACTTTTTACTATTACTTCAACTACTATATCTCACTCCTTTTTCCTATTTTGTACTGCTATGTTTTCCTATATTTCTACTACTTTTTCTGTTGCTTTTTTACTACCTTTTCTATCACTTTTTTACAACAAATTGTAATACTATTTTCTATTACTTTGCCCATTCCTTTTTTTTTATATATTCTTGATATATTAAATATATCGTGTGTGAAAAAAATTTGACTTGTGCAGACGTGTTTTTCTCAATAGCTCTTAACATAACTAAAAAAAAAAAAAAAAAAAAAAAAAAAAAAACAACATAAATAAAAAAAAATAATAAAATAATAATAAAATGTCGAAGTGTGCTATATGCAACGCGCTTTGCTCGGTGGAGAACTGCATCGCTTGTAATATTTGCCTTCGCAGTGTTCATGCTAGGTGTGCTAAGCTTAGCGTAAATTGCGTGAACATAATACTTAATAATAACAACATTGTGTATAATTGCGATGGATGTATTAAATCTCCGCCATTAATCTGTCAATCATCAATTGATGAGGCGTTTAAAAATTTGAAAGACCTAAATGACTTTTTAAATAAAATTAACAATAAAAATTCAACTATAAGTCAATATTCCAATAATCATAATAACAACAATAACATAGTTCCCAATTTGGCATCAAGTAACAAAAATAATATTATAACTCGCTCTAAAGCGAAAGTCAACCTAAATTGTAGCACGAGACAACAAAATTTTTCACCTGCACTCTCTCGCTCAGTAAACAGAAACATTGTCACCAATAGTCCGTTATCTATTGGTGATAAGCAATCAATAGTTAAAAATCCACCTAAATTTACAGCTACAAAAGTATGCTCTCAAACAAACTCTGCACTAACTGTAATGAGTAATTCTCCGTGTTCTTCCATTACATCTGCTTCTGCTTATGAAGCTGATAATGTTAATGCTGCGATTATCAATAGCAACGAAATCAGCGATGGTAATGAGATGAGCAATGCTACGGATCTCTCTTTTGCTGCTGTTATTACAGATTCGCTTAATGTTATTGATCCACCATCGGTAAATAATACTTACACTGACAATCATATGGTTTCTCTTCATAACAATGACACTAACATCAACAATGGTAAACATTACACTAATGGATCTCACTCGACTATTGTTGGTAATAACTCTAATACCGAATTAGAAGTTGCAGTTCGAACTAGTACCAATAGTACCAATAGTTTTAACAGGGTTGTCGTTGGCTGTAATTCTAACACTGAGCTTGATGTCGCAGTCCGCATGAAATGGATCCACTTATCATCGTTTAAACCTTCAGTAACTGAAGACAATATAATGAATTATATTTCGAAACATGCGCAGTTGGATGTGAATCAACTCTCTTGTACTAAACTTGTCAAAAGAGACCTGCCCATACAAAATATTAAAAGAGTTAATTTCAAAGTAGGAATCTCTTTGCCTCACTATGAGAAGTTGCTTAACTCAGATCTTTGGCCTGTAAACGTTAAAGTTAAGCCATTTCGTTTTTTTCGGAGAGGAAGTAGTGACTTCAATAAGCCATAATTTAAATCACGTTAATGATTTTCTTGATAATAATGCACAGCATCAACAGCGTTCGAATAATCATATTATCAACACAAATACTAACTCATCAAATAATGAATACTCAATATATTACCATAATTGTGGTGGCATGCGCATGAAAGCAGCACAATTCCAACGTGAAATTTCTCTGCACGAATACGACATAATAGCTATTACTGAAACCTGGCTAAATCAGACCATTGCTTCTTATGAATATTTTGATAATTACTACTATGTATATCGTACTGACCGCTGCCCTATTACAACTGGACTTGCAAGGGGAGGTGGCGTTCTACTTGCTGTTAGAGCTGACTTAAACTGCAGTCAGATTAATCTTCATCGAAATGATAAACATATTGAACAACTATGTGTTAAAATTAAATGTTCAAACAATAGATCTCTTTTTCTTTTAATATCATATATACCACCTAATAGTTCTTTTGAATTATATAAAAACCACTTAGAAAATTTTAAAGTTATCGCAGATATAGCTAATGAATTCGATGAAATCGTTTTCCTTGGTGACTTTAACCTATGTAATATTTCATGGCTATATCGTAACAATAGTTTATTACCTATTAATATTAAGTCCGATATTGATTTACTAGTTATAAGCACATTGTTTACATATGGATTCAAACAAATTAACTATATTGTAAATGATAATTCTCGTATTTTAGATCTAATTTTTGTATCATCTGATTTAAAAGCATCTTGCATAGAATGTGTCTCTCCTATTTCGAACAATAGCATACATCATAAAGCGGTCATTATTAATTTCCAATTTTACAATTTTGATTGTCAAACGGTCGTAGAACCACGCGAATACGATTACTCCCATGCAGACAGTGAAGCAATTAGAGATTTTTTGGAATCTTCTGATTGGTCGTTTTTGGACCTTTTAGATCCAGCTAACTCATATGATATTCTACGCAATAAATTGAATTTTGCTTTATCGAATTTTGTTCCTATTAAGCGTATTAAGAAAAAGCTTACAAAACCACCTTGGTTTAATTCTAGACTATGTCATTTAAAAAATGTTAAAAATAAAGCATATAAAAAATACAAACGAACAAACTGTGAAACAGATTTTCTTAACTTACAACGCTTAAGGAAAGATTTTGACTGCTTACATAACTTTCTATATGGACAATATATTCTTGACATTGAGTCTAAACTTACATCCAACCCTTCCGGTTTCTGGAATTACATAAATTCTAAACGTCAAACGAATGGTTACCCTACTACACTGGTATTAAATGGCATATCGTCTAATAATACTCTCGAGTCATGTAATTTATTTGCCCAATATTTTCAAGAAGTTTATGTTAAGTATGATAATGATAATAATATTATTAATTCAAATAACAACCTTCAATTGCTCAACTCAATTAATGGTCCTAATATCTTTCACATTTCTCATAATGATGTAGCAACTGCGATTTCAGAGTTGAAATCTAGCTGTAACAGGGATATCGAAGGTTTTTCTCCAACATTTCTTAAAATTTCCTCTGACGTGGTCGTCGTTCCATTTGCTAAGCTTTTCAACGAGTGCTTAAAAAAAGGTGTATTCCTTGATGCTTGGAAGCTATGCGCAATTGTACCAATTTTTAAATCAGGCGATCGTAATGATATCTCCAACTACCGGGCTATAGTAAAGCAAAGTACTATTGCCAAATTATTTGATAGCATAATTCAAAAGAAACTGTTTAATCTTGTTCATAATGTTATATGTAAGAACCAGCATGGGTTTTTTCCTGGTAGATCTACAAGTACTAATTTGATGATGATTACTAACCAAATTGTTAGTGCTATGGAGCAACGACAACAACTAGATATAATATATACAGATTTTTCCAAAGCTTTCGATAAAGTTGATCACTCAATTCTCTTACACAAGCTGAAACTGTACGGCATTAATAATGATGCGCTTCTCAACTTTTTCAAAAGTTTTTTAAATGGCAGGAAACTTTTCGTTAAAATTGGTTCCACTAAATCGACTTTAATGGTAAACGCGTGGTCTGGTATACCACAAGGTACCCATAGTGGCCCTTTATTTTTTTTACTATTCATCAATGACTTACCACAACATTTCAGATTTGTTAATTGTTTAATGTTTGCAGATGATGTGAAGTTATATTTAAAAATCTCTCAGTTGTCAGATTGCTTGAATGTTCAACTGGATATTAACTCTTTCCAAAGATGGTGTTCCGATAATCACTTATATTTAAATATTAACAAATGCTGTGTTATTTCGTACTCAAAAAAACCAAAGCTATTGCTCTTTGATTATCAAATAAACGGTATTAATATAAATCGTAAGACTGATACGAAAGACTTAGGTGTCATATTTGACTCTAAACTGACGTTTAATTCTCATATCGACTATATTGTCTCAAAAGCGTTTTCTATGATTGGCTTCATCAAAAGACATACTACGGACTTCAAAGATCCCACAACATTAAAAGCTTTGTATATCTCCCTAGTGAGAAGTCACTTAGACTACTGTTCAATGGTTTGGGACCCGTATTACGATACTCATAGCAACAAAATCGAGAAAGTTCAAAAAGTATTCACTAAGTACGCTTTATACAAGATGCATTGGCCTGATGGTATTCCTTCCTATCTTGGTAGACGCAAACTTCTCGGTCTGCAGTCTTTAAAAGATAGAAGAATCTATTTGTCTTTACTGTTCGCATTCAAACTAATCAATGGCAAAATCAATTCCGAGGAATTAAGTAATTTATTTCGCTTTCATGTACCGCTTCGCGAATTACGTCAAAATCATTTGTTTGTCGATTCCTCACACCGCACTAATTATGCATTCTACGAACCAATATCAAGATGCATTAGATCATGTAACAATTTTTCCCATGTGATTGATTTCAATGTTAACGAGTATAGATTTAAGCTAGATTTATTAAAAATTTTTAATTAATCTTTTACCTTCTTTGTATCACTAGTCTGTAAGTAATTTTTTTTTAACTGTAGACTGAATGAAATAAATAAATAAATAAATAAATAAATAAATATATCAAGAACCTGCCTTTCTACTACAATTTTAATTTTTAATTTTTTCCAACATTTTCTTCTTATATTCGACTACTTTTTTACTACATTTTTCTACAATTTATTGTTATTTTCTACTACTTTTTCACTATTTTTTCTACTTCTATTTTTTTTTATTATTATTTCTACTTATTTATGAAATATCTCAAGAACCTGCCTAGCTATGTCAAAATCTGATAGGTGACGCTGTAATAAATTCTATTTTTATAATAAATAGCAAATGGGTCCATATTTTTAAATAGTTTTTGGAATTAAATATAACTTCTAGAACAGTCTTTGATATTCTTCTGCAAATTAAATAGTTTTAAAAATGCCAATTTTGATGCCTCATTTTTAGATCTAGAATGTTTACCAAATTCAATGTACGTCCTTTAAGCTTGAATTGTCATTACCAATGTTAAATTTTAAACACTAAGAAACTTCATTCTTCTTCATTCAAATAAACTTCAATTTTCCCGCTTCTTCGTAGAAAGGGCAGAACAACGTCTGCCGGGTCAGCTAGTTCATTCATAGAATGATGATCGTTTTGATAAAGCAAAATCATTTTCAAAAGGTTATATGTTATGCTTATTACATATTGGCCAATGAGCGAAATATTAAGTAATTTTAGGTGCAACTCTGTGGCCAGATTCTCTTTTACCGTCAAACTCTTTATGTGATATGTTAACTCAAGTTTTTGGGTACTAATAAGTTAATTGAACTAATAAACGCAAAACTATTTATGTTTTTTACAACATAAATTACTCATTGACACTTTCAATCGTTTAAATATTGCACTTGAAATCTCCACGAATGAATATCCGTTCAATATTCGCAAAAAATTTCCCACCAATTTCACTGGGAAAGGTGAATTTATCTTAATCCTATTTGAAACGGGTGTCGGATGTTTTTGCATGCCATTCATAATGCACACATGCATATATGTATAATTGTAATGTGAATATGTGAGTGTGTGTGCTTATGTGCCAAGTGGGAAACGGCATAGTTTTTTAATGAATTACATCCAACTTTTTGACAGCGGAGTACTACAACTTCCTTTTCCTTTTGTTAACCTTTACGGTTTCATAGTGACACCGGTGTCACAAGATTAATTTTTGCGATTTTTTAAAAACTATCCCTTAAATTTTTATAAAATTGAGGTTTTTGAAGAGAGAATTTATGGTTCTTTAGTTTCAGTTAAAAAAATTTACAAATATATTTTTGATAACGGTACTGTAGCGGTTCGGTTAGTTGAAGTGGCTGTCTAGAAACATATTTAGGCCTGAACGGCCCATTGTGATACCACGTGGTTTGACCTACAGTTTCACGCCGGTTCCGAGCAACAAATTGTAGCGGATTTTTTTTTTTTTTTTTGATTTCTAAACGCTCAAAATTTTTACAAAATTTATCCAAATACATCAAATTTTTAATATATTGTGGGAGAAACTATTTACTCAAACATGATTTCCCATATTTTTAAATTTTTGTTTACTTTTTTGGAAATGCAAGTTTTACTATGGGTCTTTGGTGACCCTAAAATCTTTAATGAAAACTTTTTAAGAACTTTTTTACAATGAAATGTGGAACAAAGAAACCGAATCTGGACTCGGTTTCGCACTATCGGTTCTAGTTTCCTTACGATCAAGAATGGGTTAAGTGAAAAATTTAATTATGAATAACACGCGATCGAGCCAGCTAATGAAAACAAGACAGCGACACTTCAAATTCCAATAGCGACAGCGTCGATTAGAAATTGAGGAAGAAAAAGCAGACTGTGTATAAAAGTAGCTGCGCAGGGCAACTCGCTCTCAGATTACGCAGACCGGCAAGGCGACTACATCATAGGATTACGCATGCGGGTGAGTAGAAGACATGGAATAGGAATAGGGATAAGTATCCAAGTATTTGGTATTGTATGGCTGGCTTAATCCCACCAAACAATACTAAACTCTTTAACCAGACCGTGTGGTGCCACTTGGATGGTATAGTCCCTACCACATGATCCCAGACGGACTGTTCGAAGCTTGAGGCAGCGTAGAAAATAGCAGGACAATTACGGACGTTCGACTTTACCCGCATCCCGTAGTCGCTGCGCCGCCAGTAGACGGTACTATAATTACCTGTTACGTACATCACCGTTATATCATCCATTGTCATTAACGCTCAGCAAGCTCGAAGACAACGCTCTGTTCGCTTCGCACGCTCGCCCTACCAGGCGCATCTCAAACATCGAAGATCTCTCTCTGTACGCTCGCTTGCCAGAGGACCAGCAGAACGCGAAAGAATAGTGCAACCGGTTTGTGTGTGTGTGTTATTATTATTATTATTATTATTATTAGAGCCCGCTGAGCTCTACCCCGGCCATTGAAAGAACGTTGCGTTACAGTACGAATACCTTACAAAATTTCCAACTGGGTATGGCTCCGTGTAATATGTATGTGTTTAACTAGTAATAATGAACAGTTTCCCATTTTATCTGCTGATATTGATGCTTTTTAGCTTATGTATGATAGATTAATTATCAGTTTACCATAGAGATTTTGCCATGTATATATGTAATTACTTTTTTATCACAATATATGCCCCTTTCAATCTTTCCCCCCTCTTTTTCTCTATGTGTCTTTCAACTCTATCCATCATTCACATAAATATGTGTAGAATGAAATGGTTGGCTTGCATTTGGTGAATGCAACATAAGTTCATGCCAGCGTATCCTCCTGTTTCATGTATACCAACCAAACACACATAAATATAGAGTCGTCAATAGCGTATATGTTCGTGTGACTGACTGTATGTGTTTAAGTATCTATGCATGTGAATGTGCGTTAGTACCACAAGCGGATTCAAAATATTTCTAAGGAGGGAGTGGGGTTTAATTTTTTTAGTACCTTTTTAAAAAATCTTGTTTGATTCATGACTGACGGCTTAAAATGTATAAGATTTTCATCGGTTTGGGGATAAGCCTAAAGCCCCTGCCCCATTTTCCCCCTCTTCTTCCTTCTCCTTGGATCCACTACTGGCTAGCACATTTTCCAACTCATAAATAACTAACGAATGTTCGCAATTTTTATTATTTTCAATTTTTTATTTTTACTTTCCTCTGAAGACAAACAATTCATTTTTCTCAATTCTCTTTAAAAATAACCCGTATTCAATTTAGTGCAAATACAAAACGACGGTTTAATTACATATTTACTTTTAAAGAGTAGATAGTATTAATTAAAATTAATTACATGCTTTGTTGTTGTTATTATATGTACATATATTCATTACCTCAGGGAATTAAGTGATAGTGATTCTCTGGGGCGATTATTGATTGAAAAGTCCTTTATGTCTTAATATAGATTTTTAAATGTATCAATTAAAATATGTTTATAGATTTTCTTTGCGAAATAAATCAGAAACATTATTTCAAACTTATTTTTTTTTTATTCAATGTATTTTCTTTAATTTCTTGCAATTTAAGGTTTAGGTTCTTATTGAGCTATGTTTTTTTATGATTTAATTAACTTTATCTTACTATTTCGTACCGTTTTCCACTAACAACAGCAGCACAGTAGTTCAGATAGTAAGTTTCTGCGAGAAAAATGTAGTAAAAAATAACTAAGATGCATCTTGATTACTCAGTCACACAAAAAAAAAAAATTGTTTTCGACTTCGGGGGCCATGTTTTTGGGGTCGCTGAATCCGAATCTGAGGTCCGAAAAATCCGAGCACGTCAGGGTTTTGACATAACCTTAAAAAAACCACATTCCCGGGGTCCAGACCATGCTTACTATATGTTTTTGGTGTCGCTGAATCCGAATCCAAGATCCAAGAAACCCCAGAATGTCAGATTTTTTGTCAGTACCCTGACATGCTGGGGTTTTCTGGACCCCGGATTCGGATTCAGCGATCCCAATAAACATGGTCTGACCTCCAGACCCGAAAAACATTTTTTTTTTCTGGCTGTATTATTATACTGAGACTTGGTGACCTACTACGGTAAGCCAAAAGATTGGTTGACTTTTTTGTTATGAAGTAGAAATCCATAACTTGCAAACTAACCAATTTCCAGGCCACAAATCTGCGATCGAACTCTTAACAGTTACCTTACCGGTTAGACGAAACTCGTGAACTGGAATCGACTTCACAGTCTCGGACAGAGCTCTTCACCATCATCTATGGTGGTTGACTCACCGGGACAGCTATATCGATCAGCCACAACGGTATCAGGTTGTCACGGAGAAGAGCTTAAATCAGTTACAACATCGAAACTACATGACAACGGTCTGTATCGGCACTGCAACAATCGGTCTGCATGGGCTCTACACCACAGTGTACCAGCATCAGTACTACATACACAGCTAGAATCTATCTACTATTCTATTCAACATCTATAGCTAGCAACGGTACTTCGTCCATTCATCGGCCAACATCAGTAGATATTAAATCACAACGGCCAGCAACTGCACTACAATATATTGCGAAACAAGATAAGAAGAAGAGAACTTGCCAACAGTATTCCGAAACCCTTCCTTGGGCTCCTTGGGAGTAAAAGAAATGACCGGATGACGAGACTGCAAAAAAAAAAAATACTACAAAACA
Organism: Toxonevra muliebris; assembly: GCA_963691655.1. Lineage (NCBI taxonomy): Eukaryota > Metazoa > Arthropoda > Insecta > Diptera > Pallopteridae > Toxonevra > Toxonevra muliebris. The sequence goes on along the minus strand of OY829328.1, from coordinate 78,358,885 downwards.
TGCCAGTACATCAAAGAAAGTGAACTTTCCGATTTCAAAACGAAAAACAGATTGAAAGAACAGATATCATTATGCTTGAGTAAAAATATATTTAGCAGGTTTCGAAGTAGTCGCCCTTGGCGCGAATACACATCTTCAAATTTTCTACTAAAGGCCGCAACTCCTAAACCGATTATCGATCCCATTTTTAACACAACGTTTGGAACAGAGCCTGACCTTTAATTCATCGGATTGAGACTTTGTGACCATTCTTGGGTTGTAATAAAATCAGGAAAATGAGCCTTGAACCATTCTTGTATCGTTTTTGCTATGTGCGCTGTGGCAGAGTCCCGCTGAAATGTTCATTGTTTGTCGCCAAATTGCTGTTTGAAGTACTAAGCCTCCAAAATGTCACAGAACCTTTTGGCGAGGATTTCGGCTTGGTAAATGCCAGCAGGTCTCTCTATGGGCTCAAAGTGTCTGGTTTTTGGTCCATACACTCCAGTACCCGTTCCTAATTCTCTTCTGAAGCCGGCTGTGTACCATTTTAATATATGCGTTTTAAAAAACGAATTAGAACCTTTCTTTGTTCTACACTTCCTTGTTAGTTTGTACAACTTTGAGGTTCTTCTCGAAGTTATACTTTTTGTTCATTTCATCGCAGGGTAGTATTAGTCAGGGGTTTTACAGCAGAGATGGTTTCTAACTATTTGTTATTAATAATTTACTCTCGACTAGCTCTCTCTCTATTAAAGCTATTAGTCTCCCACCGTATCTTTTCTAGATGTAGAGGCATTAGGTCCAACAATGTTTCTATGGCGGTTCTCATCGCTGCTTTGATGCAAACGCATGCTAATCTCTGCAATTTCGTAAGGGTATTCTTCGTTGGGAATAGCTTTGCTCTCTGAGACCAGGATGTACAAGGTACACTTTAGGATGTATAGGGTACATCTATCCAGACTGTGACTCATTAGAGTTATTAGGACTCAGTATCTGAGTATCTGCTTTTAGGTACCATCCTTCTTCCTCCATCAACCTGCCCCGCTTCCCTCTCTCCTCACTTCCCTCTCTCCCCACTCTCCTCTCTCCCCTTTCTTCCACTCTCCCCACTCCCCTGTCTCCCCTGTCTCCCCACTCCCCTGTCTCCCCACTCCCCTCTCTCCCCACTCCCTTCCCTTCCCATTCTTCTCTCTCCCCACTCCCCTCCCTCCCAATTCCTCCTCCCCTATCTCTCCCTTCCCCCTCCCCCTCTCTTTTTCTCCCCCTTTCTCCTCTTCCTCATACCCATCCCCCTCCCCCTTTCTCTTCCTCTCCTGTCGCCCATTCCCTCTCCCTCTTTCCCCCTCTCTCCCCTCCCCCTCTTTCACCCCTCCCCCTCTTTCCCCCTCTCCATCTTTCCCCCCTTCCCCTCTCTCCCCTCCCCCTTTTTCCTCTTCTATCCTTTCCCCCCCTTTCTCTCTCTTTCCCCCTCTCTCCCCTCTCCCTGTCTCCCGTCCCTCTCTCTACCCCTCCCCCTCTCTGCCCCTCCCCCTCTCTGCCCCTCCCCCTCTCTCCCTTCTCCCTTCCCCTTTTTTCCACACCCCCTCTCTCCCCATCTCTCCTCTCTCCCCTCACCCTCACCCTCTCTCCTCCTCTCCCCCTCCCGCTCTCTCCCCTTCCCCCTCTCCTCCTCCCACACTCTCTACCCCTCCCCCTCTCCACCCCTCCCCCTCTCTACCCCTCCCCTTCTCTCCCCTCACCCTCTCTCCCCTTCCCCCTCTCCTCTCACACTCTCCAACTTTTCTTTTAATTTTATAATTTATCAACACAAACTTAAATTTTGTAATTTTGGAAAACTAAAATAAAATTCACAACGCAAATATGCAAATTTATTCTGACATTAACCCAAGTCTTCTTCCATTTTGAGTAAGGTACGAATCCTGCACAATGTTAAAAATAAAATCACAAGTCTTTAGAATATTTGAATGTAAGCATTTGCCATTCCGCTAAAGAGAATTCAGCTGGAACTAACTACAACTATTTTTCTATTTTGCTTAATATTTAATGTTGATTAGTTTCTTTTCATCTTCCTTCAACTTTTATTATATTTTTTTTTTTAATTTAATTCTTTATACACTTTGTTTTTTAATTCTTCCTCTTCTTCTTCTTGTTCTTCTTTTAACGTATTATTACTTTGTAGTGTGTGCTTATATTTCATGATTTTATGAGAACGAGTATCTATCTATCTATCTACGGATATCTTATCTGCTTCGGTATATACTAAAGTTGTATTACTCTTTTCTTAGCTTATTTCTATATTTGCTGCTTGAATTGTTGTTGTAGTAGGGTTTACTTTCAAAGTAGAGTTCATTGCTTTTACTTAGGCAGTGTAAATTATTTAATAAAAACAGGTTCTTTCTTCATTTATATTTCATAGAAGTAGGATTGAATTGTAGTGAGCTTGAGTGTGATTTAAAACGAAAGAAAAATACTTTAGATTGAATTTGCAGACTAGCAAAAAATCGATATACATATCTACTGTATTTATGTATATCTATACCAATTTTATTTATATATGTATGTATAAACTAATTGAAAAATCAAATGAATTCATTTGATATTAAAATTTCTTGATTGCTTCATTTTTAACCTTCAACTTTCCTCTAAGTTTCATTCTACATATTGTGCATTCATCCAACTTATATTCAGTTGTGCGGAAAATGAGTATGCAATTTAGATTTAATGCAAAAAGGAAAATTTTCCTAGGATTTAGCAATATCCTTTTATATGTAATGCAAAGGTAGCAAAACACACACAAAAAAAAAAGAGGAGAAATTAAAATAAAAAGCTCTTTCATCAGGAAAGTACAATTTCAATCTGGAAAGATTAGGAACAACTTACAGTGTGGGATATAAAATAAATTAAGTCAAATATTATACACAGAAATAACACAAGTTGCCATATATGCAATGAGGAATTCTAGTACCAGTGACAGTTGTATGATGTGGGTTGGAAAAGGGCAGATATCTCTCAATTATTGGATACTTATCAGATCATTAACTTGAAAAAATTTCAGACCAAAATCCGAACTAAAAATAAGTTCAAAAACCAGACTAAACCCGGCACAAAATTCATACCCAAATTCAGACAACCATTCAGTAAAAAATTAGATCAAAAGCAAAACGAAATTCAGATAAAAATCTGACAAAAATTCAGTCTAATATCCGACCAAAACTGTCCAAGTTCAGACCATTATTGAAAAAAAAAAAACATCAGCCCAAACATCAAACTAAAACTCAGGGCGAAATTCACACTAAAAGAAGATGATGATAACAATAGACGGACTAAAGTTTAGGTCAAAACTTTGTCCCAACTTCGGAAAAAATGAAAACCAAAACCGGACTACATTTCAAGCCAGAAATCCAACCAAAATTCCATACAGAAACCGCCCAAAAATTGTATAAAAAGACAGACCGAGAACAATTTAAAATTCAGACGAAAAGGTGGCAATAATTAAAAGCGAAATTTACATCTAAATCAAACCATATTTCAAACCAAAACTCAGACCAAAAATTTTCGATCTCACTCCTTATAGCGAATTATATAAAAAAATTTTCGTCCCGGAAGCTGGTATAATTTACTATAGTTGCCAGTATAACACATTTTAGTTGGCGATTTTCGGTGGACTAAGAACTACAGAGCCCGACCACCGGTACCTAGTCAAAATTGGTTCATATTTCTTTAAAAATACACGAAATGGTCTAGAGAACTCTTCTTGACAATAAAATACGCTCGATTATTGTCACTGAACCGAAATGAAATATCTGAGCGACCCTGCATTGTTCAACATCGCCATCACAGTCAGTCATTTGAACATTCAACACATCTCTGCCTTGCTACCATTCAGTAGATCCTGTTTCAAATCGAGGTAAATCTTGTATTATATAATGAGAAAAAGTAAAGAATAATCCACAATCATAAGTAATAGAAAAAGAAAAGAAAAATAAATCATAAAAATGTAATATCTCAACCCAACACAAAGCAGAATCTAGACAATCATTTGAGCTTAAAAATAATTTTAGTTTTAATTTTCATTATGATTATTCTCATATTCTTCTTGTATCCTTTCAAAAATTTTCTCAGTTTTATTTTTCTTTAATTTTAATTATTGTTTATAAGTATGCAGTAGTTATGTATTTTTCAACTCTCTATGTGTGTGTCTGTGTGTTGTATTATAACCCAGTTGCACAGACAGTGAGTACTCCTCAAACGATTCATGATTTCATTACTCCAAAGGGAGGGATAAACGAGCAACTTCAATACAGTAACAAAATTTTTGAATTTCACCAACACAATTTCATAGCTTTATATGGTTTATTTTTAGAAATAATGATAAACAAAGACAGCCTGATTGAGTAGTTCAAATTTGTATATCTTACACTCTCTTGCCCAGTCAACTCTTTAGGTTTAGATAGGGTAAAAGCTGCCTCACTTTTTGCATAGTGTGATATATTTTAACCCTCCTCGAAAAGTTGAAATTACTTTTAGTCACACTGTTTAATATTTTATTTACAGTTTGTTATCCAGCTGGTAATGATATAAACCCAAAAAATTTTTGTGCCAGTTGCATAGTTGTTTCTATTTTCTTTAAAATCGTGTGCATCAAAGAGTTAAAAATCAGTAACTAGTACTAGAATCATTGCAAGAGTAAAAGAAACAAAATTCAATTACAATAAATTTGCTTGACTGGCTCAGTTGGAAAGCGCGTCGTTTAATATTCGCGATGCGAATTTTTTGAACACAGGTTCGAGCCTGGAAAAAAGGCAACTCAAGAAAATAATAAAATTATAAAACGATAATGGCAAATAATAAAAACTAAACTGTGTATTAACGAACACAAGGCAGAAGTGAAATTTCTTGTGAACTAAACGAAACACAAGCAAATAACTAGCAAATGAAATTTTTCAATCGCTAAATTTTTTACTTCATTGGCTTGTGTTTTTTAATTTCATTTGCTTGTGTTTCGTTTAGTTCACAAGAAGTTTCATTTCTGCCTTGTGTTCGTTAATACACAACCAATTTTTTTTTTTTTGGATTAATGCTAGAACATCAATTGCAACTCTGTTCCGGTAATGTCGATGACAATTGTAGACGAACTCTTTTTGTGTGCGACATCTTCATGTAATTCCTTGGACATTTGCGCCATCTGTCTGTGAAATGTATAACTGTCAAAATTTTAAGATGGCGACGCTACACATTGTTCTTTTTGCCAATATGTTATATTGAATTAAAACTATTTATGAATCGTTTATTACAGGGTGACAATTGTAAAGTGACGCAAGTTTAATACTCTGCAGCAAGCTTTGCCATTTACCGTTACTTTAATTTAAAAAGCAAATTCATTCATCATTGGCTTTGCTTTTAATTTCATTTGAATTTTTGTTATTACATTTTGAAATTTCCATAAAAATGGACAAGGAAAATATTCGTCGTGAAATTATGAAATTTCATTTGGCAAATTATAGTAGCCGTCAAATTGCAAAGGCTTTAAATTTGTCAAGTCGTACGGTAGACCGAGCTATTATTCGATATAATGAAACTGGGGGTTTTGGAGATAGAGACCGGGGAAAATTTTCAACAGTTGCCACTACTGGTTTAACAGAAAAAATTCGTAAACGAATCAAGCGAAATCCAAGGCGCTCAATGAGAAAAATCGCTAAGGAAGTGGGAGTAAACCGTACAAGCTCCGAAAAGCTCAAGATCTGACACAAAAAAAGAAAGATTTGCGACTGCAAAGATGCAAGGCGTTGCTACGCTCCTCCGTGTTAAAAAATGTTGAAAATATCTTGTTTACAGATGAAAAAATTTTCACGGTTGAACAACATTTCAATGCGCAAAATGACCGAATGTGGCTAACATCATCATCGCAACAAAATAGGACTGTTGGCCGAGTTCAAAAGCCAGCTTCCGTTATGCTATGGGCTGGAGTTTCCGCTAATGCCAGAACCCCTCTAATATTCGTTGAAGAGGGTGTTAAAATTGACCAGGTTGTTTATCGGAGCATTTTAAATGAACATGTTCTTCCCTGGGCCCAAGATACATTTGGAAATGAAAACTGGACTTTCCAGCAAGATTCTGCACCTTCCCACATGGCAAAATTAACGCAAACATGGATAAAAGATAATTTTTCTGGATTCATAACATTTCAAGAATGGCCACCATACTCCCCAGACTTGAATCCAATGGACTACTCTATTAGGAGTATTTTAGAGAGTAAAGCTTGTGCATCTCAACACCACAGTTTGGAGTCGCTGACCTCAATGCTCAAGAGCTCTGGAGCAATAGGAAGTAATCGATTGCTCGCTTTGGAGCGCTTATTGATTACTCTTACGATCATTCAAAGTTCAACTGGGAAAGAACCATTTCTGCAACAACAAAATAACGATAAATGATAGCAAAAATACTAAAATACAAAACAAAAACATTAACAGCCAAAACTTTAGTACACTATTGGGGATTTAAGCGTATAGCATATGGGGAGCATTTTATTTTATTTTTGTTCAAAACTTTTCAGCTTATTACAACGAATAATACAAGAAGAACATACGAAATTTTTATATGTATGTATGTATGTATGTATCTGTGAATGAGTGTGAATGAATGTGTTTTATGCCTTTGGGTCGTATTTTGGTAATAACTTGATTTATGCTTCAAATTCAAATGCTTTGATGTTATCATCGTCATCATCTTTCAGCACCAGCAATAGCAACAGCATCAGAGCTCTGAATTATGTTACTTACTCGTTATTTGTGCAACATTTAATTAAAAATGGCAGAGTAGAAAATTTTACGAAATAAAATAATTTATAGTATTTATCTGGAATTTATAGTATATTTGAATGGCATTAAGGTTTGTTTCAAAAAGTGGAAAAATATTTAGTTACTAGTGTGATGTATTGTTCAATGCGCCGGGCAGCTACGCAGAGAGCTCTAGTTCGATACTCGGAACCGGTCAAAAATCAAAAATCAGAAATAGGATATGCAAATTTTTTTATACGGATCCACCTCTTGACTAACAATGGCAAACCTTCAAGAGTAAAAATTGCTTATGAAAAATATTCACTTTTATTCACCGTTCGGATTCAGTATAAAACTGTAGACTTGTTCCATTCGTGTTCAATAGACCAGAGCGAAAAAACAGAAAAGTTGCGGATTCAATACGAACTCATGAATATTCCGATTTTGAAATCTAACAATATTTTCCGTTCGCGCAACGCATTCAAATTTTGCGAAAAAATCGTAGGAGGTGAAAATGAAGCCCGATCGAGCTCACTTTTTGTACCCAGCATGACCTTGAGGTTCACTACGAGAACAAAATGACTTTGAGGCTCAAAGTCGACAAAAATTTAGCCCTGTCTCCGTCCCCTCGGTCTTATAGGAGATGAGAATGGGATCTGAAGTTGTGACGCTTTCTTTTGGTCCGCCCTTTTTTGGACGGCTCAGAACTCACCAAGGGAAGGTGGCTGCACCGCTAGCTCCACCCGCACCCTTTCCAACCAACTAACCAAAGAGAGACGTGTAAAAGTATTCAGGAATGCTTTAGTGTCAAACTTAGGGATGGAGGCACGAGGCGTCAGGATAACTCTTATGAACTCATTACTTCCTCCCATCTCTCACCTCCCCTCTCTCTTCTGCCCTCTCTCCCTTCTCCTCTCTCCCCTCTCCTCTCTCCCCTCTCCTCTATACCCTCCCCCCTCTCTCCCATCCGCTCCTCTCCCCTTTACTCCCTTCCCCTCTCTCCCCTCTCCCCTTTTGAAGTCAATTGGAGCCATTTGGGATTTTGTAGTGAATTGGAGTCATTTGTGACTTACACCCTCAATTGATTGCATTCTTTTAAGCACTACTAGAGAGCACGGTTCAGGAAATTTGGAAAAATTTGAACGTTGGGTAAAAATCTTTACATAAGAAACCGAAACTTTATACTTTTTTGCGAACCGTTTCTAAAAACCATACACCAACATAATTCAAAATAATTTATAAACAGATAAAATTTTCTAATAGATGGCGTTGGTTAAAAACTAAAGCACAGTGTTGCATTTCATCATTATCCGTTCTTGTTTAGCTATAAAATTTCATAGCTTGAGAATTAAACTTAAAAATTTCAACTCCATTTGTCTTCAAGCTAACAAAAATTGATGCTAAACGAAGCAAAAACTGAAAATTGAAATTATTACCTTTCTCAGCTGGTGATTTATTAATGGGTGCTGAAATTGTCGACCTCCGGCTGTGCTAAAGAAACTCATATTCACATTAGGTATATATGCACGCTCTAGTGGATTCAAAGGGGAATTTCGGGGAATAAAATCACAACGCCTGCCTATTAAAATCTCAAACATTTTTGGAAATCTTTGCAATTCGTTTGTGTGTGCATGAAATATTCACGTGAAATTTAGAAATAGAAATAATGAAAAAATATTTTGTCATACCTATTTCCTTATATATTTTTATTTTTTCATTTTATTTTTCCCTCTTTTTTTTTGGGTTAAAAACACGCACCACTAGACCATGAATACTTCAAACAAATCGCACAATCGCACACAATAAACAAAATACTAAAATGTCTCTATACATTTTGCGTTTTTTTTCTTTTGTACAGCACAAAAATTGAATAAATCGCAAAAAGTAAAATATAAAAACTACAAAATATGATACCATAAGCTGTTGAATTTCATACTTTGTATGTATACATACATGTGTGTATTTTGATTTGTATGAATGCATGTGTGTGTGTGTATGAATATTCATATGTATTCGTATTTTATGTAGCTTTTATACACAAGTGTCCTTATACATTCGAGAAGTTGAAAAACATTTATTCCTAACATAAAACGAAATATGATACGAACAGGAAGAAATTTTACATAAATTAAATCAGAAATGAAAATTACATAAGATTTTTTGTCTTGTGTGTGATTGAAAAATGAGAATTTTTATGTCCTAAATAAAATGAAAGTCTTGAATTTTTTTGTGTTTAATAATTTAATTTTCCTCTAAAGTCTTTAATTTTGGATATATTGAATAAAAATGGTAAATGAAACTACTGCAACTACTGTTCATCTTCTTGCTACTACTGTTCAAAAAAAATAAGACTTTGATTCGAATATTTTATGTGATTTTTAGACTTTTAATTTTCTCTCAATATTTTATGTTTGTACATTACAAATGGTATACCAAAATTTTTATTCAAAAGAAAAGTACTAAAATAAAGTTTTCATGTAGGTTGGTTGAAAGATCGTTAATGTTCAAGTTTTATTATTTATATTAAAACTAAATTTTAATACAAATAATAAACTAATGAAGTATTAGAAATCAGTGTTTCCATTTGATCACGCATGAATATTGAACAGTTTTGATCTTTACGAACATGAACATATATATATGTTTAAGATTGGATTTTCAAGCTTTTACTTGATTAAATTTAATACGGTGAACGCTGTCAACATTTACGAAAATCGAACGAAACAATTATGAACACTTGATAATTCTGCTTTTACATGGTGACAATCGTAAAGTGACGCACACATTTCAGCAGTTATTTTCAAAAGGACGTACTTCCATTAAGTACAATTAAGTGTTAACATTGCTGAATATATAAGCATTCATTTGAACCCCACCTCATTCAATACAACCTCCTTTAGCCTGCACACATGCCTTCAATCGACCCAGAAATCGTAGGACTGTTCGCCGCAAGACTTCCAGATCAATTTCAGTCCAGGCTTTCTCTAATGAATTTGTCAGCGACTCCAGACTGTGGTGTTGAGATGCACAAGCCTTACTCTCTAAAATACTCCAAATAGAGTAATCCATTGGATTCAAGTCTGGGGAGTATGGTGGCCATGCTTGAGATGTTATGAATCCAGAAAAATTGTCTTTTATCCATGTTTGCGTTAATTTTGCCATGTGGGAAGGTGCAGAATCTTGCTGGAAAGTCCAGTTTTCATTTCCAAATGTATCTTGGGCCCAGGGAAGAACATGTTCATTTAAAATGCTCCGATAAACAACCTGGTCAATTTTAACACCCTCTTCAACGAATATTAGAGGGGTTCTGGCATTAGCGGAAACTCCAGCCCATACCATAACGGAAGCTGGCTTTTGAACTCGGCCAACAGTCCTATTTTGTTGCGATGATGATGTTAGCCACATTCGGTCATTTTGCGCATTGAAATGTTGTTCAACCGTGAAAATTTTTTCATCTGTAAACAAGATATTTTCAACATTTTTTAACACGGAGGAGCGTAGCAACGCCTTGCATCTTTGCAGTCGCAAATCTTTCTTTTTTTGTGTCAGATCTTGAGCTTTTCGGAGCTTGTACGGCTTAAGATTAAGCTTTGATTTTGCAATGATTCACACTGTTTCACGGTTTACTCCCACTTCCTTAGCGATTTTTCTCATTGAGCGCCTTGGATTTCGCTTGATTCGTTTACGAATTTTTTCTGTTAAACCAGTTGAAAATTTTCCCCGGTCTCTATCTCCAAAACCCCCAGTTTCATTATATCGAATAATAGCTCGGTCTACCGTACGACTTGACAAATTTAAAGCCTTTGCAATTTGACGGCTACTATAATTTGCCAAATGAATATTTTCCTTGTCCATTTTTATGGAAATTTCAAAATGTAATAACAAAAATTCAAATGAAATTGAAAGCAAAGCCAATGATGAATGAATTTGCTTTTTAAATTAAAGTAACGGTAAATGGCAAAGCTTGCTGCAGAGTATTAAACTTGCGTCACTTTACAATTGTCACCCTGTAAATATGAACACTCATGCTCTTTAACAAGAACTTGTACAAACAAATTTTTTTTTAATTTTTTGTACATTAAAATTCAAATATGAACACTCATGATGTTAAACATGTACAAGGCCAATGAAATCAAAAATGTTTAGTACTAAGACTACTATAAAAAATATTTTTTATACGCATATGTACGAAATTTGATCAAACAAGTGTAAATATAAACAGAAAAAATGTATCGCAACTGCATTGTTCATGAACATGAATATGATTTGCGTGCACAAACAAATTTGCTCTTGTTCATGTTCATGAAAACAATATGCATAGTTGATAAAATTGTATACGAGCATAAGTATAAACAAGTTTTTAAGGAGCATACAATTTCTATCTGTTCATGTGGTGTTCACGAGTGTTCAAATATGTACCTCGTTAGAAGTATAGTAAGCAAAATGATTTGTTTACAATACTCTCTAAGGAGTGAGATCAAAAAAATCTTAACATATATAAAATTCAATAATTTTTAAACGGTTGACCTTAGAGTTTTGATATTTTTTTTTATTTAATTGATAATATTTTACAAATTACCGAAAAATATAACTTTTATAGTTCTAACCACTACTTATGAACTCGTGGACCTTTTTTTGGTAAGCCTTCCATTAGAGATTTGATAGTTGCTTCAGACAACTTTTTGGAACAGTTTGCCCATCTCCTTTTAAAATCTGCGATATTTTGGGACACCTTTTTTGTGCTTGCTCTTTAAGTTTCTTTTCACAAAAGCCCAATATCTCTCCACTGGTCTTAGCTCCGGACAATTTGGAGGATTGAGATTGGCCTCTCTTGGTACAAAAACTATGTTATTACTTTGGTACAACTCCAGCTTTCTTGCCATTATGACATGATGTCAAATCGGCCCAAAAATATGTGGACACATTGTGCTCTCTTATGAAAGGAAGAAGTATTTTTTTCAAACATTCTTTGATGTAAGTATATTTCGGTATTTATAGAGCCCACTGTAACAAATGACTTGCTTCTTTTGCCGTTGCCGCAACTGCATATAGCTTGCCATACCAGGAATTTTTTAGGACATTTTGTCTACTTTTGGATTCTAAATTGTTCTTCGACATTTCCTCGAGCTCGAGCATCAGCAACATAAAAATTATGACCCGGAAGCTGCGTAAAATCTGCCAGTGCATACGTTTCGTCGTCCATTATACAACATGAATATTTTTGTATGAAATCCGATTTTGATTTCCGAGGGTCTAAATTTGTTGCAGCATTCCTGTCTGGAACTTTTTGGACTTTGTATGTTTTCAAAACTGCATTGGCTTTAACTTTTCGCACCAAATAGTCAGAGCACTGGGCTAACTGGGCAGCTTTTCTACCAGATGTGCTTGGAGATCTTTTGAATATGCTTTCTATTTTCTTGGCTTTCCCAATATCATGTGCTCCTTGTTTTCTTCCCGAACCAGGTTTCCTATCGATGGTCAAATTCTCCTGAAACTGTTTAATAACATTGGAAACAGTTTGACGGCAGACCTTCAATTCTTTGGCCAATTTTTTTGTAGGACCAATTTGGATTTTTTTGAAAATTTTTAATAATTTTAAGACGTACTTCGTTTTCTTCACTCATTTTGATCAAACTCGCAATAAATCAATATGTTTGTCATTAAAAATAACAACTGACATATTTTTCAAAAAAAATTTTAAATTAAAAAAAATTATTAGGTAAAACGTGTCTTAAGATTTTTTCGAACTCACTCCTTATTTATATTAAGGTGCCTCACGAAAAAAGTTATTGTTGTATTTCTGTATGAAATAACCTCGGTTTTTTATGCTGATTCCCACAATATTTTGGCTTGAGCGATTATCGTTCGTAAGCTGAATCGTTTTGAAAAAACCTCCAAAACTGCCAAAAATAAACTGAATCTGCCTGAATTCAATCGCATTCAAAAGAAAATAAGTAAAGTTTTAAAGTATTATTTTAAGCTGTTTAAAAACTATTAAAATGAAAAATCCATTTAAGTTTTGCTCCTTGTTGGTTTACTTATTTATAATGTTTACGTTTCTCTTCAATTTCAACATTTATAACTATACTAGCCATTTTCTTTTTGTTTTTTTCTTTTTTACTATAAACAACAAGAACAAAAATCTGTTGTTATTGTTGTTGTTTATTTGCTATTATTGTTTAGTAAAAGTTTCTAAATGCTTTTGAAGACAAAACTTTATCGGATGTAATGCAGCATGAAACAAAAGTCAGTAGACATTATTTTATTTTAAAGAAAAAATAAATTTAAGTGCTTTTCAAGAACAAAAGAAGAAGAATTTACAGTCAGCCATAAGAAGAAGAAGAAGATGAGTAAGAGTAAAGAAAAACTATAACTACGCTTGGATTAGAGTTGGAAAGGTATTAGAGTTACACATGTATATGTGTGTATAAAGTTCTCAATTGCAATTTGAATAAGATATATTTGCATATAAAAAGTAATGACCACTTAAAATAAAAGTAAAATACTTTAAGATAAATGCAACTTGGCAAGTATTAAGTGTAGCAAATGAAACATAAACGTAGCATGTAAGTGTAACTGCATAAATATGTCATAAAAAATGAGCTTTCTGAGACAAGTTCTTTACATCATTTCAGTTGAAAGTTGATAGAGTTTAAATTACACAGTCCAACACATTAAGACTTTTTAGCTGCAACAGAATAGCCACCCAATAATCCTGAAAGCGTATGTTGTATAGACCATTTTTGTAAAACAAACTTATAGTCCAGCACGTCTCAGTTTTTTTTTACAGTGGGTCAAAATTTTCATATTTTGGTTTAATGAAGCTGAATGCTAAGTGCAAAAAGTGTTATAAATTTATGTCTGAGGAAAATCTTATTGGTGAAGTTTCACAGTAGAATTTTACGAGGGTCATTTCTGTTGAACATTTTAACCCTTTAGTTCCTCTTTTTATGAGACAATTTAACCTCTTTTTTGAAGAAAACCTGAAAAGTCCTTTCAAAAGGATGAAAATAATCCACAAAAATATTTGCCACAAAATTTCACTAGGGGTCACCGAAGACATAAAAGTCATATAACGGTTAACGGTTACTAAAAGGAAATGGCAGCCTACCCACATAAATAAAATATACTATAATGTAAATTCAGCATTATGATTAATTTAGATAACTGTAACATTAATTTTGACGACCTCGATAGCCTATTGGATAGTGCACTAGACTTTCATCTGGGAGGTTCGGGTTCGATTCCCGTCTTCGTCTGGTGGTTAATTTTCATAACTTTCTTATATTCAATCAATCAATATGAAGTACTTATATGAGAATTATAAGATAGTGTACAATTACACACATTGGTTGGTAATGGCAAAACCACCAAGCCGATAAAAAATTGCCACACCGCCGTTCGGAATCGGCGTTAAACTGTAGGTCCAACTATGTGGTATCACAATGGGCCGTTCAGGCCTAAGTGTGCCTCTCGACAGCCACTCCAACCTAACCAACCTAACATTAATTTTGACCAACAAGGCAACGTCCCCAGGAGTCCGGGGCCGATTTTGTCTCATAAAAAGAGGAACTAAAGGGTTAAAATGTTCTACAGAAATGATCCTCGTAAAATTCAATAATGAAACTTTACCAATAAGATTTTCCTCAGACATAAATTTATAAAATTTTTTGCACTTAGTTTTCAGCTCCCTTCGACCAAAATAAGAAAATTTTGACCCACTGTAAAAAAAAAAACTGAGACGTGCTGGACTATAAGTTTGTTTTACAAAAATGGTCTATACAACATTCGCTTTCAGGATTATAGGGTGACTATTCTGTTGCAAAAATGCTGTTGGACTGTGTAATCAGTATATAAAATTTGCTACTACATTTTTTTCTATCTACTAAATATGGCAAGCCTACTCCCAAGTAAATTGCTCCAGGTTCAAATTAAAACTGTATCCCGTAAAAAAAAAATCCACATTCCCTTTAAACTACCTAAGGAGTGAGATCGAAAAAATCTTAACACACGTTTTACCAAATAATTTTTTTTGGGTGTAAAATTTAAAAATTTCTTTGATCTAGTGAAGACGACGAAGTACGTCTTAAAATTATTAAAAATTTTCAAAAAAATTCAAATTGGTCCTACAAAGAATTGAGCAAAGAATTGAAGGTCTGCCGGCAAACTGTTTCCAATGTTATTAAACAGTTTCAGGAGAATTTGACCATCGATAGGAAACCTGGTTCCGGAAGGAAAAAGGACCACATGATGTTGGGAAAGCCAAGAAAATAGAAAGCATATTGAAAAGATCTCCAAACACATCTGGTAGAAAAGCTGCCCGGTTAGCCCAGTGCTCTGACTATATCTCTTCAAACCATCTCATAAACACAAGTGTTAATTTATATTAAAAATCTAATTACACACATATTAAAAATAAAAAAAAACAACATAAAAGAGAATTTCAAATTAAAATGAAATTCATGCGTTAAAATTTCATTAATGTTTCACACACAAATACATATGTAAATGCAAATGTCATATGCATTATCCATTTACAACGCACACACACACATACACACCCACATATGTGCATTTGCATTCATTTACATTTCTATGATAGTATGGAGAGAGAATTTAGGTTAACTGCGTTAATTGCAATTTTACGAGGCTGCGAAACATTTGCGCGAAATTTTAATATCCACCCAAAAAGAAAATAAAATAAAAAAAACATCAAGAATAAATTAGAATTTTGTACTTATTAAAGTGTGTTACTAAAGGCTTCAACAACCACACAACAACTGTGCTGCCTATCTGCTTGCAATGCTTGCTACTCGAGGAGGCAACAAAGCAGGGAACTTTACACTATAACAATGAAAATAATATGGCGCAAAAATTGAGCAAAAATTTGCTTTGAAAATTTCCAACTGAAATGAAATATGAACGAGATGTGCAACCAATGGATATGTTACTGCTGCTGCATACATACATACATTTAAATGGCAATTTTTCACATACTTATACAGAAGCACGAACACACATGCACACTTGCATACACACATGCATATAGAACAGACAATATTTGCATCATTGACCATCATCAGTATTTCACTGCGAGCCAATATGAATTTATCGAACGAATAAATCGTTGATATTTTCTATGCATGCGATGCCATGCGCATTTAATCAGAAACTGATGTTTGACGTTCGGAAGAACTAAACAGAAATAAAAATAGAGAGGGAGAGAGAAAAAAAAACAAGAAAAAGTGAAATGTACTAGCATGAATTTATTCCATTTTAGTTTTCAAAAATAGCAGAAGAAGAAAAATCTTTGATTTATATTGAAATTGCAATTTTTACATGCCTGAATTAATCTTATTTTGGGCAGAGTGAATAGGAAATAAGCACAAACCAATGCCTGAGTTTGGTAGTAATAAATGCTGCAAAGGCATGTGGCATGGCATGTCATAAAGCACTTGGGTGTTTGCTTCCAATATAATGCTCGAAAAAATAAGATTGATAGCTGCTTCGAAATGAAAGTGTGAAATTGCAGTTAGGAGAATGTAAGAAAAATTTCAGAGAATTTCCAAACTTTCATGATGAATTAAAAATTTGTATTTGTATCTTCTGAAAAAGAAATTGCCTTACCGAACTTTCCACATTTTTAACAGATTCCAAAACTAATATATATGACTTTAGGTTTTGAACTTTTATACTCATTTCTTTAGCCTTTCTTCTCGCCTCTCCAACTCTCTACTTTCCACTTCCCATTTCTGAACATTTTTTCCTTTTCTTCTATCTATTTACTAACTTTACTGTCTAAGATAACAAAAGTAGCCTTCCGGGAATTTGGAGACGATCCCTAGTGACATTTATTCCAAATATAGGGAAGAAGGATTACACAGAATCAAAATCTGAAAACATCAGTTGACAAACTTCACCCAGGTAAGGTAAGGTAAGGTAAGGTAAGGTAAGGTAAGGTAAGGTAAGGTAAGGTAAGGTAAGGTAAGGTAAGGTAAGGTAAGGTAAGGTAAGGTAAGGTAAGGTAAGGTAAGGTAAGGTAAGGTAAGGTAAGGTAAGGTAAGGTAAGGTAAGGTAAGGTAAGGTAAGGTAAGGTAAGGTAAGGTAAGGTAAGGTAAGGTAAGGTAAGGTAAGGTAAGGTAAGGTAAGGTAAGGTAAGGTAAGGTAAGGTAAGGTAAGGTAAGGTAAGGTAAGGTAAGGTAAGGTAAGGTAAAAGGTAAGGTAAAAGGTAAGGTAAAAGGTAAGGTAAGGTAAGGTAAGGTAAAAGGTAAGGTAAAAGGTAAGGTAAAAGGTAAGGTAAAAGGTAAGGTAAAAGGTAAGGTAAAAGGTAAGGTAAAAGGTAAGGTAAAAGGTAAGGTAAAAGGTAAGGTAAAAGGTAAGGTAAAAGGTAAGGTAAAAGGTAAGGTAAAAGGTAAGGTAAAAGGTAAGGTAAAAGGTAAGGTAAAAGGTAAGGTAAAAGGTAAGGTAAAAGGTAAGGTAAAAGGTAAGGTAAAAGGTAAGGTAAAAGGTAAGGTAAAAGGTAAGGTAAAAGGTAAGGTAAAAGGTAAGGTAAAAGGTAAGGTAAAAGGTAAGGTAAAAGGTAAGGTAAAAGGTAAGGTAAAAGGTAAGGTAAAATGTAAGGTAAAAGGTAAGGTAAAATGTAAGGTAAAAGGTAAGGTAAAAGGTAAGGTAAAAGGTAAGGTAAAAGGTAAGGTAAAAGGTAAGGTAAAAGGTAAGGTAAAAGGTAAGGTAAAAGGTAAGGTAAAAGGTAAGGTAAAAGGTAAGGTAAAAGGTAAGGTAAAAAGTAAGGTAAAAGGTAAGGTAAAAGGTAAGGTAAAAGGTAAGGTAAAAGGTAAGGTAAAAGGTAAGGTAAAAGGTAAGGTAAAAGGTACGGTAAAAGGTAAGGTAAAAGGTAAGGTAAAAGGTAAGGTAAGGTAAGAAGGTGTCTGCCTTCTCTATCCCCTTTATTCGCCCTCGCTCTCAGTTTTTGATTTTCCTCCTTTCATTCCCCCTTTTTCTTTCCTTCCATAAAAAGTAGATCCTCTCGCTTTCCTTCACAATCATTGTTTTACATTAATGGGGGGTCATATTCCTGTACCTACGTGTTGGCGGTCACAACAATAAACTGGTTCCGTCTCTTCTTTCCCTCCTGTTTCTTCTCCCCTTTGTTCATTCTTTCTCCCTCTTTTTCCTTATTTTCAGTCCTTTTTTTAGTCTCTCTTCCCATTCTCTAACCGTATTTATATAAATTTCTTTCCTACTCCTTTTCCTCCCTCTCTATTCCCCTCGCGATGCCACTCCTCTTTTTTTGGCTCCACTCTTTTCCGTATCCTTTCTTTTCTCTTTCTTCTTTCGATTCTCTTTTTTCTCTCCATCTTTACTCCCTTCCTGCTCTCTTCTTTTCCTCCTCTCTTTGTCCCTACATTATATTTGTTCCCCTCTTTATTCATCCACTATTTTTTCCTCACTTCTTCTCTTTTTACTTTCCTCTATCTCTCTTCCCTCTCTCTTTCCCCTTTTTCTCTCTATTTTTATCAGTAGATAGCTCTTTGAAAAGATTAATGATGCCAAGATTACGAAAAAACTCAAAAATTTTACTTTTTTTTCATTTTTAATACTTGACCAGTGACGGCCATTCCATGCAATTGACAGAATACATATATTAACGATTTACAAATTTTTTGTACTTAAGTAATAAAATACTATGAAATACGGCAAGAATTCAACAACTCTCTGCAAGAGCACCATTTAAAGAGCTAAAAGTTTTTTTTTGCTTTAATTTCACATGTGCCCGTCACTGTTCTAGAGCCCTGAAGTAATTGTATATTATTATGTATTATTTTAGGTTGATGACTCATTCAAAGTTTTTTCCTGAAATACCAAACCTTTGCGGTATATTACTTTTCTTAAGCCCATAAACCATTTTATTTCCAGTTTTCCCATGTACTCAAAAGGAAATACATTGTACTTCTAAGTATCAACTTCTTCAAAGCTTTCTTTGACATAAAGTAAAGATATAACTATAAACTAAAAACATTTCACTTTCACTCTTGTGGTAGTGGCATGTATACATAAGCTTTGATGTGGTTTCCAATGATAAATTTGAATTTTCTAAAATAGATTTACTTGCTGAGAAACACTTCAAGTGAGCAAAAACAAAAATAGGATTTAACTCGGTTTTGAAAGTTTGTAAACTAGAAAATACGCTGAGTGTTTTCTCTCACCACATGAGCTGATATTGTAGGATTATGTGAATTAAAACTTAATATGAAATAAATTTATTTAGAATGTCAATGTTAATGTTAAAGGAAGAGGCAAGTGAGGTAGGTATAGTGGTTACTCACTCTATTTTGAGAGTAAGATAAACGCTATAGCGCTCTTTGAGTTCAAAGAAAAAGTTAAAAATTTTCCGAGTGAATGGGAGAAACTAAGTTTAAAACAGATTTTTAAATGTAATTAATTATTGTACTTATTTTTGTATTTATTTTTCAGATTAGAGTGGAAAAATTTGGCATTTGAAAGGGAAATAAAAATGTAATTGGTTTTTTGAGCGGACTCCCGGCCAGTGAGGGCAACAAATTTCCTGTAGAGAGTTATTTTTTAAAAATGTTTTGAGCTTAAGCAGATTCATTGATTACTATTGGTAGGGAAAGGAAAATTTTGTCTAAATAGTCCTTTGTTTCAAGAATTATTATCAGAATTGTTTAGATATTTATTAAATTTACTAGCTGACCCGGTAAACGATGTTC
Source organism: Toxonevra muliebris (assembly GCA_963691655.1). Lineage (NCBI taxonomy): Eukaryota > Metazoa > Arthropoda > Insecta > Diptera > Pallopteridae > Toxonevra > Toxonevra muliebris. The sequence continues at coordinate 78,339,402 of OY829328.1, read as the reverse complement.
TGCCTTTTCTGCGAAAAAGCGCGAAAAATAAAAAGAGATTAAGTACATGATATTTAAAATTGAACATTCGTAATGACAATTCAGGTTTCCATTGAATTTGGAAAAGAAATTCTAGATTAAAACTGTGTCTCATTGTTGACACAATTGAATTTTCAAAAGTATTTAATTTGCAGAACTGAACTGAAGTCTGATAGCAAAGAACACAGTGGATATTTGCAAAAACAAAAGACCGGTACGCGCATCAGTGAGCGACTTTCGACGGAAACAAAACCATACCAGCTGATGATACCATTTGAGAAAAATTATTAATCCAGTTGATGCTAAAGGGGTTATTCAGCAGTTAGATAGAAATTCCAGCATATCTGTAGTAAAAAGAAATAACTTTTAAGTGTTTTTTTTTGTTAACCATTTTATGAGATATCAGCTAAATTATAGAAACAATATTTCAGGAGGATCTATATTAATATCAAAGACCATTCTTGAAAATTAAATCCCAAAAATTATTTAAAAATTTGAACCAATTTGATATTTGTTATAAATACAGCGCCACCTAACGGATTTTAAGACAGCGAAGCAGGGTCTTAAGATATTTCATAAAGTAGTAGAAATAATAGTAGAAAGAGGAATAGAAAAAGTAGTAGAAAACAGCAGTAAAAATGTAGAAGAAAATAGTAGTTGATAAGATAGTAGGAAAAAGAATAGAAAATAATATTAAAAATTGTTGCAAAAAAGTAATAAAAAAGTGGTAGAAAAACAGTTAAACGTAGTAGTACAAAAATAGTAAAAATGGAGTAGAAAGAGTGGTAGAAATAATAATAAAAAATAGTAGTAGAAAAAATTGTAAAAAAGTAGTAAAAAAATAATAGAAAGTAGTGGTACAAAATAAAAAAAAATTGTAGAAAAAATGTATTAAAAAAGTAGTAAAAAAAAAGTAGTAAAATAGTAGTAGAAAATATTAGTTGAAAAAGTAGTAGAAAATAACAAATAATTGTAGAAAAAAAGAAGGCTAAAAACTAATTGAAAACAGTAGTAGAAATAGTAGAAAGTAGCGGTACAAAATAAAAAAAAAATGTTTAAAAAAAATAGTAGAAAAAAAGTAGTAGAAAATGAGAAAAAAATTGTCGAAAAAAAGAAGGCTAAAATTAATAGAAAATAGTAGTAGAAATAGTAGTAGAATTAGAAGTAGAAATAGTAGTCGAAAGTGAAAAAGGAGCATGGTTCCACTAATTCAACAAACTGAAAGAATCAAAATTTTAGTACCGTACCATAAATGCGTCTTAAGATATCTCAAAATGGAAATTCAGGTTATATGGAAGGTGCCACACCCCCTTTGTCATCCCTACCCATATTTTTGCTGTAGCCATGGCATTATCAATTCTCGTTATTTTACCAAATTTCTGTATTGTGCTAAAAAAGGTTCTTGAAATATATACAAAAAACTATTAGGATTGTATGGGATGTGCCACGCCCACTTTCCTAAAAGCCATTATAAATAGCTATGAACCATCCTCCCCCGAAGAAAATATATTTTAGAAATATGACTTCAATCGGTCCAGTCGTTCAGAAGTTACACGATGACATACACACAAAACTCTACTATTATTTATATAAAGATTTATTATTCCCAAACCTCCCCCTTTCCCCCTTGAATTCACCACTGCTGGTTTGTATATTCAGTTTGTTGCTTCAAAACTACAGGCAATTGTTTTATGTGTGATAATTTTCCTTCAATTTGAAAGTGTTAAACCATGAAATAATTAAATATTACTCATACGCAATGCTGTACCCAAGGAATATCTATCTGCCTACCTTAATCACACAACCATGAAACTTTCCATTAAATGACAATTATGCTACCTACTACTAGTAACCATAAAATTAGTTTGAAGGGTAAATTGCTGAAAACATTTGTAATTTTATATCAAGTTCTTACCCTGTAAAATATCGCTCATACGCTATGCATACCCGCTTCCGTTTTATATAAAAATCGATCACCTCAAAAATAAATAAAATTCAATTATTTAGTTTGAAAAACTTTAAATTTATTTTGTAATAAATCTAAATACTTACAATTTAAAATGGATTTAAAACATTTTCCGGAGTAGATTTTACTTGTTTACTTGTGCATAGTTTAGTTCCTTCCTAAATATTTTGTTGTTACAACAGATTTTTCTTATTTTTTGTTTTTTTTGTTTTTTGTTTTTGTAGCTTATACGTATGTGTTTCCAAACAAGTTGATGTGTTTGTGAATTTGTGCATGTGTATGCACATGTCCTTCACTGTTTACTATAGCATGCAGCAGCAGCAGCAGCAGAAGAAGAACATACGTCAAAGAGCTGAAGTGTCTTTATGTAAACATCTTAAAAGTTCTAAGCGTTTTTTTTTTTTTTTTGTTTTTAAATTTTATGAATTTTTTTTTTTTCATATGAACGTGCATTCATGTATGTGTTTGTTTGTGTCTTTTTTCTCTCTCATTTTTTGTTATAGTCTCTTGTTGTTTTTGTTATTGTCTTTTTATAACATTATAGCATTCAGGTTAAGTACTTTGTGTATAACTACTGCACATTGTCATGCTATATGAATTTTTTTTACTACTTCGTCTCTCAACTTCATCGTCTTCTCTCTTTCATTTTTATAGTTTGTTACTTCTTTTTTTATATTTTTTATGTTACGCTTGAGTTGGTGTCAAGTTCTTTTGTCAATTTTCAGTTTAGCTTTGAAAGTACAATGCAAAATATGTTCATATTAAGAATTTAATATAAATTCTTGAATACTTAGTTGTGTCAGTCACTGGCTTTTGTCCAGCTCTAATCATGTGATTCTAATATGAAATTGTTGGTTAGAATAGCACTTTACAAAAGTTTTTTAGATTTTTTTTTCTATAGAATAAACTTCTTTAATATAAAATATTGAAAAATCGGAGGAGAGCTCTAGTATGACCTGGAAAAACTTGGCCAATTGATGAGCACTGCTTCAGCCAGATCATTCCTTCAAACAGATCACTGCTAAGTCAGATCACTGCTTAGTCAGATCACTGTTTCAATAAGATCACTGTTTCAGTAAGATCACTGCTTCAGTGGGATCACTGTTTCAATAAGATCACTGCTTCAGTAAGATCACTGCTTCTGTAAGATCACTGCTTCAGTAAGATCACTGTTTCAGTAAGGTCACTGCTTCAGTGGGATCACTGCTTCAGTGGGATCACTGCTTCAGTAAGATCACTGCTTTAGGCAGATCACTGCTTGAGTCAGATCACCCCTTCAGTAAGATCACCTCTTCAGTAAGGTCATGTTTCAATAAGATCACTGCTTCAGTGGGATCACAGCTTCTGTCAGATCACCCCTTCGGTAAGATCACTGTTTCAGTCAGATCACTGTTTCAGTCAGAACACTGTTTCATTAAGATCACCCCTTCCGTAAGATCACTGCTTCAGTGAGATCACTGCTTCAGTAAGGTCACTGCTTCAGTAAGATCATTAGATAACTGCTTCAGTCAGATCACCCCTTCAGTAAAATAATGTTTCAGTCAGATCACTGCTTCAGTGAGATCACTGTTTCAGTAAGATCAGACCTTGAGTAAGATCACTATTTCAATAAGATCACTGCTTTAGCAAGATAACTGCTTTAGGCAGATCACTGCTTCAGTTGGATCACTGTTTCAGTAAGATCACCCCTTGAGTAAGATCACTGCTTCAGTAAGATCACTGCTTCAGTGGGATCACTGTTTCAGTAAGATCACTGTTTCAGTAAGATCACTTTTTCAATAAGATCACTGTTTCAATAAGATCACAGCTTCAGGCAGATCACTGCTTCTTTGGGAGCACTGCTGCAGTAAGATGAGGACTTCAGTCAGATCACTGCTTCAGTAAGATCACTGCTTTAGGCAGATCACTGCTTCAGTAAGATCACTGCTTCAGTAAGATCACTGCTTCAGTGGGATCACTGCTTCAGTAAGAACACCCCTTCGGTAAGATAACTGCTTCAGTAAGATCACTTCTTCAGTAAGATCACTGTTCTAGCAAGATCACTATTCTAGTAAGACAATTGATATGAAAAAGTTTCGCCTTAGTTAAATCACTTCCCTACCAAATAATTCTTTTAAACCAACTATAGCGTCCTTTTATGTGTGTGTGTGTTTCATTTTGTTTTTATCAACTTTATTTCTATTTTTACCAGTTTTCTGTTTTATTGCACTGAATGTTGAGTGCTTTAGTTGAGACAACAACATATTCATGTCTACATTACTGTGTATATACACATGTATGCATGTATGCCCGTTTATGTGTATGTGTAATTGTATTTAAAAGGCTAATGCACTTTCTCAATATATGTGCAGTTACTTATGTATATAAAAAGAAAAACAAACAACAAAAAAAATGATAATTTCATTTATGCGGTACATGCTGGGAGTATTTAAATTTTAATAACTAAAATAAATTTATTCCACCCATTTGCTGCATACATACGGAAGTGAAATAAATAATTTTAAATTCATATAACTATAAAATAAAGTATGAAATATTTTTAAATTTTTAATAATTTTATTCATAAGTCATAAGTCATGAAGACTTAGTTTTTTCAAAGTTGAATATTCGCAATTTACTGAATGGAAAATTAACACAAAAATTCATATTTTTTCTACTTCATCGTTTGAAATTTCTGCGAACGCGGGAACCTACCTGAAAATTATGATAATATTTTTATAAAATCAAACTTCTTTCTAAGCTAATGCAACTTCAGATATTTTCAGTAATTTTTTCTTTTTTTTTTTTGACTCTTTAGTAATAATTTTATTTTAGAACTATTAAATGATTTTTCTAGTAAAATTATAGCCCCAGTAAGATCATCGCTGGCAAACAGGGGTGTGCGTTTTTCTGCCATGTATAAAATACTTTTGGGCTTCTCTTATGAAATAAGTTTAAATCTGAAATAAGTTTGAAAATGCCACAGTTTTTGTTCATCACTGCTTTAAAAAGATCACTAAATTTGTAAGATCACTGCTCACCCCGAGCTTTTAAGATCATTGCTCTAGTAATGTCGCTAATCTAGAGAGATTATTGTTGTAGTGAGATTACTTCTTTAGTGAGATCTTTGCTATTGTACGATCACTACTCTAATATTCTAATAAGATCGCTTTTCTAGTGAGATCTCTACTTTTATACTATCAATATTCTAGTAAGATTATTGTTTTAGTAAGATCACTGCTCTATGAACATCCCCGCTCTTGTAAGATCATTGCTCTAGTAAGATCACTGCTTCAGAAAGATTACTGCTTTAGTCAGATCTTTGCTCTTGTACGATCACTACTCTAATATTCCAATAAGATCACTACTCTAGTGAGATCTCTACTTTTATACGATCACTATTCTAGCAAGATTATTGTTTTAGTAAGATCACTGCTCTATTGGAATCTCCGCACTTGTAAGATCACTGCTTTAGAAATATTACTGTTCTAGTGAGATAACTGCTTTAGTGAGATCTCTGGTATTGTACGATCACTACCGCAATGAGGGTCCAGTTCTTGTAAGATAACTAGTCTAGTAAGATAATTGTTGTAGAAAGATCACTACTCTAATGAGATCACTAATTTAATAAAATTCTTGCTCTTGCTAGATCATTGCTCTAGAAAAAACTACTGTTCTAATAAGATCACTACTCTAAAGAGATCTCACTGTTCTAGTAAGATTACTGTTTTAGTAAGATCAATCAAACAATCTTCCAATATTATCACTGATCCATTAAGATAATTCCTTTAGCAAAATTACAGTTCTAGTTTATTATGATCACTAATCCAGTAAGATCATTTTTCTAGTAAGATCACTAATCAAGTCAGATTACTGGTCTAGTAAGAATACTGTTTTTGTGTGATCACTTGCTTGTATGATCACTACTATTGTATGATCACTGCTCAATTATGATCAGTGATCCAGTAAGATCATTGGTTTAGTGAGATCATTGGTTTAGTGAGATCATTGATTTTGTTAGATCATTGGTTTTGTAAGATCATTGGTTTAGTAAGATCACTGATCTAAGACGATTTTTCTAGTAAGATCACTGATTTGTTAGAACAACATTTTTGGAAAGATCACCAATTCAGTGGAGTTTTACTGCTCTTTTATGACTACTGATCTGAAAAGATCATTATTCTATTGGGAGTATGAATGTATAAACTCGTATTTTTTTTTCGTAATTTGGACATTTATTGTGAAAAAGTGATTATAAATTTATTCTTTAAAGTATTGTCCATCGTTAGCCACAACCTTTTCCCATCTTTCTGGTAGCATGCGGATTCCACGTCGAAAGAACTCCTCATCTTTTGAGGCTATCCACGAATCGACCCATTTTTTTGAGTTCTTCGAAAGAACGGAAGCGATGCTCAGCCAGGCCATGTGTCATCGATCGGAACAAGTGGTAATCAGAAGGAGCAATGTCTGGAGAATACGGCGGGTGGGGTAGCACTTCCCATTTCAGCGTTTCCAAGTATATTTTTACTTGCCTTGCAACATGCGGCCGAGCATTGTCGTACTGAAGAATAACTTCGTCGTGTCTATTCTCATATTCTGACCTCTTATCCTTTAATGCTCGGCTCAAACGCATCAATTGTAGTCGGTAGCGGTCGCCAGTGATCGTTTCATTCGGTTTCAACAGCTCATAATACACGACACCTTTCATATCCCACCAAATACACAGTATGAGCTTGGATCAATGGATGTTCCATGATTTTTTACGCTTTGGGTTATCGTAACGTATCCACTTTTCATTGCCAGTCACAATACGATGCAGAAAACCCATTCTTTTCTGTCGTTTAATCAGCAGTTCACATGTGAAAAATCGTCGTTCGACGTCTCTCGGCTTCAATTCGTACGGCACCCAATTTCCTTGCTTTTGAATCATTCCCAATGCTTTTAATCGTTTAGAAATGGTTGATTGATCAACTCCTAAAGATTCTGCAAGTTCTTGTTGCGTTTGACATGAATCTTCTTCGAGTAATGCCTTCAATTCTTCATCTTCGAACTTTTTCGGGCCGCCTGAACGTTCCCTGTCTTCAACATCAAAATCACCACTTTTGAAACGGGCATACCACACCTGACACATTATAACGTCTATAGCACAGTCAAGATAAGCTTCAGTGAGTAAACGATGTGCTTCAGTTGCGTTTTTCTTTAAATGGAAGAAGCAAATTAAAACTTCCTGTTTTGTTGTCACGAAATTCAACATTTTCAGCTATAGTAAAACACTTTTGTAAAATTATGAAAATTATTTGACAAATCAATTCTTATAGTATTTTTGGCTCTCTTCGAGCTAGAATAGCTGTCAATGTCAAAAAAATGGCGCGTATGATAGATATGAAGTTAGTCACAATCATGAGTTTATAGAGTCATACTCCCAATAGTAAAGTGAGAACTGTATTAGGATCATTGATCTAGTGAGATTTCCGATGAATTTAGACTGCTTTCTCTGATCTCTATATAATCACTATTTACTAGGGTGACTTTTATAGAATAATCACTGGTAAGATTACGGATTCTAGTAAAATAAAGAAAGAAAATCCAGAAAGATCGTTTGGAGCGATTTTTATTTGAGAACGATTTTAGCTTGGGTACGATCACTGCCTCAATAAAATTATCGCTCCATTAAAATCGCATATCTCGCGATGGCTTCGTCGAAGAAGTGCTCATCTGATCTTTTTGTTAGGGACCTTACGGATTGAAATCTTCACCGACATAAGCGATTTCTGTCTTCCTGGATGCTTCTTTATTCAACTTAAATCTATTGCCACGTAGCTTCGGAATTGGTGGGAAAGTCAAGGAAAATTTCATTTAATAAATTTTATACTAGATAGCAAGAAATTTTATTGAAATTTCTTACCAATAGAACCGATATAGACGGCAGACCTTTTGCGCATTGAAGGAGTATTTTTAATAATTTCGGTATTGAAGCTATCATGAACTATTTCAGCTTCTTATGTAGCTACTTTAAAAGTTCTACTCTACAAGTTTATAGTATCGGTTCTTAAGTTTAATGAGATACAGACTGATTAACGTAATATAAAATTAAAATTTGGATAGGGTCCTGCCACTCAGACTAGTAGTGAGTCTGGTTATTAAAAGAAATGCTGCTGAAGTTGATCTAAGCTAAGACATAAGCGGTGGAGTTAGTAAAATAATTCAAAATTAAGTGAAAATATTAAAGTTTTATAAAAATTTTTATAATTGTTTGATGAAGTAAGGAATACCAGACAATTAACTTTACAATTTGTTCATCCATTCAATAATAATTTATTTAGTTCAATGAAAGCAGATTGGCATGTAAATCTATAGTGTCGATATTTAATCAGCAATTAAGCATGAAAACTAAAATGAACAGCAATTACATTTAATTAAGTTTTTAATTCAATATCCTTTTTTTTTATTCATATACAAACTTCAAATTAAAAAAATATAAAAAAAGAAAAAAGAATAAAACCAAAGGAAAGAGAAAAGAAAAACATGTCAGCAACATTCACAAACAGCATTAAAACAATACAAATAACAGAAATTGACCAAAAACAACAACAACAACAACGACAATGATGAAAAAATGTCAACAGCAATGGTTGGTACAAATAAGTTATGTAAATCTAATGTACAACAGGAAGTTTTAGAAGAGCAATTGAGAAGGAAGTGGAAGAGGAAACAACAAAATCACAATGACAGCGACAGCGACAGCGGGATACTGAATACAAGCAAATAGAAATACAACAAATACAATAACAAAATAACAAAATTAAATGAAATCAAAATGTAATAAAAAATAAAATAACAGCACGAATCAAATCAGCGGAATATCACATAAAACTTTAATAGGCTTTTAAGCCTAAATGTATGCTACAATTAAGTCAAAATAAATATTGTAGTCTAATTGCATGCTATAAATAACGTAAATGCCGGCAAATACATTTTTGTTTTTGAATTTTTGTTGTTTTGAATAGTTTTCTTTACAGGGTGACAATTGTAAAGTGACGCAAGTTTAATACTCTGCAGCAAGCTTTGTCATTTACCGTTACTTTAATTTAAAAAGCAAATTCATTCATCATTGGCTTTGCTTTTAATTTCATTTGAATTTTTAAAATTTCCATAAAAATGGACAAGGAAAATATTCGTCGTGAAATTATGAAATTTCATTTGGCAAATTATAGTAGCCGTCAAATTGCAAAGGCTTTAAATTTGTCAAGTCGTACGGTAGACCGAGCTATTATTCGATATAATGAAACTGGGGGTTTTGGAGATAGAGACCGGGGAAAATTTTCAACTGGTTTAACAGAAAAAATTCGTAAACGAATCAAGCGAAATCCAAGGCGCTCAATGAGAAAAATCGCTAAGGAAGTGGGAGTAAACCGTGAAACAGTGCGAATCATTGCAAAATCAAAGCTTAATCTTAAGCCGTACAAGCTCCGAAAAGCTCAAGATCTGACACAAAAAAAGAAAGATTTGCGACTGCAAAGATGCAAGGCGTTGCTACGCTCCTCCGTGTTAAAAAATGTTGAAAATATCTTGTTTACAGATGAAAAAATTTTCACGGTTGAACAACATTTCAATGCGCAAAATGACCGAATGTGGCTAACATCGTCATCGCAACAAAATAGGACTGTTGGCCGAGTTCAAAAGCCAGCTTCCGTTATGGTATGGGCTGGAGTTTCCGCTAATGCCAGAACCCCTCAAATATTCGTTGAAGAGGGTGTTAAAATTGACCAGGTTTTTTATCGGAGCATTTTAAATGAAGATGTTCTTCCCTGGGCCCAAGATACATTTGGAAATGAAAACTGGACTTTCCAGCAAGATTCTGCACCTTCCCACATGGCAAAATTAACGCAAACATGGATAAAAGACAATTTTTCTGGATTCATAACATCTCAAGAATGGCCACCATACTCCCCAGACTTGAATCCAATGGACTACTCTATTTGGAGTATTTTAGAGAGTAAGGCTTGTGCATCTCAACACCACAGTCTGGAGTCGCTGACAAATTCATTAGAGAAAGCCTGGACTGAAATTGATCAGGAAGTCCTGCGGTGAACAGTCCTACTATTTCCGGATCGATTGAATGGCATGTGTGCAGGCTAAAGGAGGTTATATTGAATGAGGTGGGGTTCAAATGAATGCTTATATATTCAGCAATGTTAACACTTAATTGTACTTAATGGAAGTACGTCCTTTTGAAAATAGCTGCTGAAATGTGTGCGTCACTTTACGATTGTCACCCTGTAAATAACGTAAATGTCGGCAAATACATTTTTGTTTTTGAATTTTTGTGGTTTTGAGTAGTTTTCTTTATAGCGGAGGGTTCCCCCTTCGCCACCACAGGGGTTGATTTTCCTATATGAGGGTAGTCAGTTGGTCGTGGGGTAGTTGGCAGTGGCGGATCCAGGAAGCATTTTTGGGGGGCGGGGGGGGGGAAATAAAAAATAAAAATTCACTGCATTGACAGATCTTTGGCATGATTTAGCTCGTCTGTTACCGGTGATTTCTCTCCAATAGTATAGCAGATTATTGTTGTGATCCAGTGAATTGACTGGATGATCCTTGATGCGGGATATACCCGTGGTAAGGTAGAGCCGAGAGGAGCTTTCCTTCGGACGAGAGGAGATTTTTAGCGGGTGAAAGACTCGCACCGACTGTGACTTTCATTGCTTTGAATCCTCGTTAAAAAGAAAACTCCTTTAGACAGAGCGCAATGGCATGCACTTCGGCTCGGAAAACTGAGTTTGATTTCGTTTTCGTTTGTCTTGGTGCCCTGAAAAATTAGGCCCAGCCTATTTCCAGTTGTGTCTATCGGGAAATGTGACTCAGCAGAAGTTATAACATGGACGATATTTGTCGGTAATACGGATACCAATATTTTCAATCTCGTTTATTTCTTGAACTAGATTCATTCGACGAAAATATTCATATAAAATTTTTATGAAACTGATGTTTAAATGCAATAAATTAAATAGGATGATGCATTTGATGGACCTTATCAGACTAGAGAGAAAAGTGGATAAATGTCTTAAAGCTTTAGGAAAAATTTTAGTTTCCGAATTTTCTTAATCTTAACCTAAAAAAAATGGCCGAAAATGACAAAAAAAATCACAGAGTAATCAATTTGGACCATTATCAATGATGAGGAGCCCGGATGAGGTTGGCATATATTCCCTAAATTCGTGCAGTCACAGCATTGAAATCTTCCGAGTCGGTTGCTCTGAGCAATAATGGGTTAAAGGATTAATTATATTTTAAGATTAAGAACTTTGAAGCATATTCAATAACACTGTCCTGCATGGGTTTGATGAATTGTTCCTAGTGTTTGCGAATGAATTTTTCATGTTGAACACGAATCTGAGGTCAAAAACTTCCCATTACGTCACGTTTTAGAAAAATGGGGTTGAAACCCCGGAAAATACCGTTTTTGGCGGTGTAGCACAATTTTTTAAAATTTTTTCTTTTATTTGACTTTTTAAAAAATATTTAAAAATCGATTAAAAAATATTTAAAAATCGTTCAATAGATTTTATTTTAACTTTTTTTCAATCCACTGGCAATCAATATCAAAAATTAGGAAAAAGTTTTCACATTTCGGGGGGGGGGGGAGGGCAGAACCCCCAAACCTCCACCTAAACACGGCCTCTTGCTTTCATGGGTAAGGTTTTAAGTTGAAAACTTGAATTTGGAATCAGTTTTGAGTCGTTTTTTGAAAGGCAACAAAGTCTGTTAGAAGCGTTTGAAGAACCTCATTGAAACTTATTTCCCAGAGGAAATTGGGAAACTGTTTGGGGCATAGATTGTCATCTTCCATTTTTGATGGAAAGAGTGATGTCAAATCTACAATAATATTGATGAGAGACCCGTTCTGAATAATTTTTGCAAAGGAAACTGATATCTGTCACAGCAATCGAGGCGTTACCCAACAGAGACAGCCAAGAGTCAGATCAATCTATACCGCAATTTGGCAGCTCTGATTGCGCTCCTTTTGTCCACTTGATTAAAAAAAGAAAAATGTTAAGCTTGAACTAAATGAATTCAAGTTTTTTATATATGTATTAATCAAAAGCTTTGATTTTAATACAACTTAAAAATCATGAGAAAAGAAAATTTATGAAAGTTTTATTCAGCGGATGACGACAGTGTCACTGTCAAGTGTCTGACATTGCGTGACCGTCAAACAACAACCGCAACGACAACAATTAACTAACACCAACAACGAACGAACCAAATATCAAATAAATTTCTTAAAGACAACGTCAAATTTTAAATGCAAAAAAAAAAAAAAAAATCAAGTTTTCATTTCTACGTTAACCTATTTTCAAACATATCTATGAACATGTGCAATTGTTGCTATACAAAACCAGCAATTTCATATTCATTTCAGTTTTCATTAATTTCCGGCTATGGTCAGAAAGAAGCGAACAGCGAACCAAACGCCAGCAAAACAGACAGAGAAAATTTCCAGTAAAACATGAATGAAAACATGATCAAAATCAATGAAGCTGACATGAGTTCAATATGTATGCATGCTGTTGATGCTGCTGTTGCTGTTGTTGCTGTTGTTGCTGTTGTTCCTGCTGACGATGGTTAATCTGTAAGTGGTTTTTGTTTTATTTATATTTTTCGCAAAAAACAGAAATGAAAAAAAACTTGTTCAGCTTGTGCATTTTACAACGAATATTTGTAAATAATTTAAGATGTTGCTGCTGCCGCTGCTGCTGCTGCTTCAGCTGCAATTGCATTTTATATTTTTATATTGGTGAAGCTGTTGTTGTTGCATCTGTTGTATACCTACGTACTCAGTGTAAATATTTTAAATTATATTATTTTTCACATGTTTTTTTTTTTTCGTTGCTGTTCTGCATATTGCTTGTGGCTGTCGTGCCGTCATGATAGGAAATTCTAGATTAAATTTGCCAGAGCACACGTTCATCATCAAGAGCCATCACATTTTCCATTACTCTCATAGTTGACATGAAAGCCAAACAATGTACAGTGGAATATTCTTATGAAATCATATTAATTTTTTTCCATAAAAATCATCCATTTTATTCCACTGTCTTGTTCACTTTTGTGGGTTTAGTTTAAGCATTGCGTGTAGGCTTAGCATAAGCAACATTATCATGATTGATTATAAAGACATGGTCAAGAAGGTTGGGGCAAAAAATATAAATAAAAATGTTGTACTTGAATTAGTAATTAGTGTTAGTGTTATTACACGTTGTATCCTTTGTTTTCGCTGTTGGTGTTGTGGTTGCATGAGTAGCAGCACGAAAACCAACAATGCAAAAGATTATCAATATTTTTTATAAGCAGGTTTGATTTGCAAGGCTTTGTTCATTTTAAAACTGGGGGAAAAAAGAAATCCTCTTTGCACACACACACACATAGCATTTCCGAATGTCCACAAAGAGCTTATGTTAGGAAGTCTTCTTTCATAACTCAACCCACGCGAGGAGGATAGAAACAAATCAGATATCGAGCTAAAACTATAATGAAGACATAGACTTTTTAATAATGTTTGTATTGAAAGTTTCCACGCCCACTTGCTTCAGACCACCAATTTCTGGTAAGTGTTATTGGAAATTTACTCCAATATTAACAATTTTTGATGTTATACTTCAGTGAGTCAATGAATTTGTGAACCATTGAGGCTCTGAATTAGTTAGTTTGTGAGTAAGTGAGTGAATCTGAGAGTTACTTAATTTATGAACAGGTTAATAGCTGGATTCATGAATCGTTGAACCTATGAGTCAGTGAATCATTAAGTTAGTGAATCGGTGAGTTGATTAATAAGTCAGTGAATTATAGGACAACAAGTTAAAGAAACAGTAAGTAAGTTAATCAGACAATCAGTGAGTTAGGTAATCTATGAGTCAATGAGATACATCATTGCGTCCATGAATCAGTGTACCTGTGAGTCAATGAACCTGTGAATTTGGAAAACAGTCAATTTGATAGTTAATAAATAAATGAGTCAGTGAGGTTGTGCATCTGAGAGTCAATTGAGAGTTAATAAATAAATGATTAAGTGAGTCTGTGAATCTGAGAGTTAATAAATAAATGAGTAAGTGAGTCTGTGAATCAATTGAGAGATAATAAATAAATGAGTCAGTGAGTCTGTGAATCAATTGAGAGTTAATAAATAAATGAGTCAGTGAAACTGTGAATCTAAGAGTCAATAAATAAATGAGTCACTTAATCAGTGATTTTGTGAGTTGATTAATCAAAGAATCTGTGAATGTAAAGAGCACTGAGTCAGATTGCCAGTAGAACTGTGATTCAACGAAGCTATGAATCAGTGAGATGTTAAACCTATGAGTCAGTAAGTGAATTAATCTTTGAATCAGTTAATCAGTGAGTCGGTAAGTCTGTAGGTTATTGAATCTGAAACCTAGTGAAGCAGTAAATCTTTGAATTAATATGGCATTGAAAGTCAGTGTCTAAGTGATACATTCAAACATTTAATTAGAAAGCTAGTGATTCTTTAAGTCTGTCAATCGGTTAATCAATGAATCAAAATACAGTGAATCAATGAACTAGGTAATTAGTGAGGCTATAAATCCGTGAAATAGTGAAAGCGTGAATATGTGGGTCTAAGAATCAGCGAATTTGTGGATCAGTATATTGGTTAATCAGTGAGTCCGTCAGTCAGTGAGATGATAAATCAGTCAATGTCTGTGAACTTGTAAATCAGTGAAGCAGTGAATTTATGAGGAAGTTGATCTGTGAGTCACTAAGTAAGCCAAACAGAAAATCACCTTATCAGTGAGTCAGTTGTTCTATGAGTAAGTCATTTAATAAGTCTATGAATCAGAGAAACAATGAATAAGGTAATCAGTGAAACTGTGAATCAATGAATCTAAGAATCAGTGAAACATCGAATTTTTAACCCAGTATGAGAGTGAATCTGTGAATCAGTTAGTCGATATAGGTTATTGGGTCTTTGAGCCAGTGAAGGAGTGAAATAATAAGACAATCAATCTGAGAACCAGTGACTAATTGAGACATTCAATCATTTAATCAGGGAGTCAGTGATTCTTTAAATCTGATTCAGCCAGTCTGTGAATCAGATTACAGTGAATCAGTGAACCAGATAATTAGTAATGCTATAAATTAGTGAGTCAGTTGATCTTTGATGCAGTGAATCAGTGAATGCATGAATATGTGTTTCAGTTAAGAGATACATGGGTCTATAAATGTAATACCTAATAAAATATTAATACAAAATCAGCCATGTTCTGAATTATTTTGCTGCAATTTCAATTTTGCTCAAAAGTGAAATTAAGAACATTACTGTATATGTGAGTCTATGAATCAGTGAATTAATGGACCAGTCTATCAGTTAATCAGTGTACTTTGGAGTTAGTGAGTTGATAAATCAGTCAATGTCTGTGAATCGGTGAGTCAGTGAAGTAGTGAAGTTATGTGGAAGTGTATTTGTGAGTCAGTGGCTAAGTGAAATAATAAATCACTTTATCAGTGACTCAGTGACTCAACGACTCTATAAGTATGTCATTTATTAAGTTTGTAAATCAGAAAAACTATTAAGCAGGCAATCAGTAAAGCTGTGAATCAGTGAGTAAGTTAAGCAATGACTCGCTGAGCGAATGAAATTGTGAATTAGTTATTCAACGGATTCGTGAGTCAATGGATTAGAGAGCCAGTGAATTAATGACAGTGAAACTGTGAATAACAATGAATTAGTGAGACGATTAGTCAGCGATTCTGTGTGCCTGCAGATCAGTTTAATCAACTCAGTTTGCCAATTCAGAAATACGGTGGTTGAACAAAAATGTGAGTCAAATAAGCAGTGAGTCGATAAATCAATGGATTCGTGAAACTGTGAGCTGATAAATCAGTCAAAATCTCTACATTTTTTAATCGGAGAGTCAATGAATAAGTGTGATAATAAATTTAATGATCTGTGAGTTAGTAGCTCTTTAAGTCAGTCAATTAATAAGTCTTTAAATCAGAGGAATAATGAGTCAGTGAATTAGATAACTGGCAAAGCTATGAGTTAGCGAGTCACCGATTCAATGAGATTCCCAATGGGGAAATTTCCACATCCTATATCATAAATGAAATTCCAAAATTTTCAATAAAGCTAAGTTGAGATTTAAAATTCGAAAGATGAGAGTGCAAAGTTTAGCATTCAATTATATTGCTGTACATATTACATAAACAATATTTTATTGCTCAATTATTGCCTGTATAAAAAATGTGAACAATAAAATCATAAACATTTTAGGGTTGATTTTATGAATACATTTTCAAAGAGTGCAAAAAATCCTAACTCATCCTTACTACGTACAACCACAAAATCTTTACAGCATTTTCACATATAAATTATTTCCATTACACATAAAATTTGTTATCAAACTGTGATAAAACACAATATATACGAGTACAAAGCAAAACCATTAATGTTTTGTGAACAAATTTCTTGCTAATTTTCATGCTATGGTGCAGAAAAAATTTTGATTAAATATTTTCTAAAATTTATCACTTTTTCCATTCAATGAAAATTTATTTATACATAGTACTAAATTCAAAATTCAAATTTCAATTGCACTTGAAATTTATTTTCACATTCTTAAAGAATTGGAGAAGGAAGGAAAATGTTGCTGTCGTCATCGTTGTCAATTTTCCCATAGCACCATTATAACATAGCACCATTATACCAAAGCAGGATATTACAGAAAGTACTAAATTTTATACATTGCAATTTATATTTTGACTCCATAAACAATTTTTTACTTGCACAATATTTATCGATTTTACATCTACAATTTTGTATTTTTGAATTTATTATTATTTGCTTTATGTTCTGTCTCAGATTTCCCCTTTATAGTCTTTGTCTAGTATATGCACCTTTTCAATGTTGTCAAACATAACTAGACTCTCATAAATGTATTTACATAATATTTATAAAGTAAGACATTTACTTGTGCCCTAGCTCCTTTTTCAGAGCTTTAGCATCTTTCTTGTCATTCCCATTGCCATTTTGCATGTTGTGGTAATTGAAACCTTTAGAATTTATTAATATTTATCATTTCAACAAGGAGAGCTATTTATGTATTTGCATAAATTTTATACGAATTTATACTCATAAAATATATCTGTGAGAGAAATGTATGAATAAATTTTCTGCTTCTTGAAGTACATAGAAACACTAATTTAAATATAATTTCGTATAATTTCTCGTACTTATTCTTGCCATGAGCAATGAATTTTTGTAAAAAAAAAAAAATATCAAGATTGAATTAAATTTTGATAAAAATTCTTTTAATTGGAATATATTGCAGCTTAGGTTGGCATATACTTAAGCCGTTTTGAATATTCTATTCGGCCAATTCGATCATTAAGTCTGGTCAAGCACACCCATAATTTCATTTCGTACAGAACATAATTTAAATTAATGAAAATCTTCAGTTAGTTATTGAGTTAGCCATCAAGTGACCAAAAGTTATATGAATAGGGGTTTTTATGAATTTGAATTGCCTTCTGAGGCTACAACAGTACCTATGACCAAGAAATAATCTTGATCGTTAATTATGTGTTCCAAATAGGTTTGATTCTTGGAAATTTCTATTTTTATTTACCAAAATATACTTCTAAAATGATTTGGTTAACTTGTGCTTACTTTTTTGTTGAAATAAAAAAAAATCCCAAAAAGGGAAATTTTTTGGGAAATTTTTATTTTGGAATAATTTTGAGTTATTAGACCTCCATGCCTCATAAAAAACTATAAGCAAAGTTTTTGTAGTCATAAAACCTCTTTCACAATAAAAAAGGCTGTTTTGGATGGGTTGATTATTTTACCGTTGACATCTCTTTTTTTTAACTATTCGATGAGACTCCAAATTCAGTTGAATAAGCTTTACAAAAGTATTAAATAGAGACTTTGCAGAGTGCAAGTATGATGGTATAGGTTTTTTTTTTGTATTTATAGAAAACGAGATTTATTGATCAGTATTATCGTGTGCCAAGAAATGACTCTGATTCTCAACTGCCGTTGAACCGATAACAGCATCGTTGAATTATAAAAATTATGCTTCGGTTGTTCGCTAATCATGCGTTGTTGTACATAGTACATATTCAGGTGTTGAAGCTAGTTTTCAGATAGGCGAAACCGGTGGAAATTTTTGTTTACTGAGGGTAGTAAACAAAAATTTCATACAGAACATCATTTAAATCAATTTGAAATCTTAATTATTAATTTAGCCTTTAACTGACCAGGAGATATGTAGAGCGACTTTAATTGCTCTGAATTGTCCCTAAGCCCGCAAAAGCACCTATGACAAGGCATTTTAAATTTTATTTACCAAGATATACTTCCAAAATTATTTGGATTACTTATATTTACGTTTTTGTTAAAATGAAAAAAAAAATCCCAAAAAGGGAAATTTTTGGGAAATTTTTATTTTTGAATAATTTTGAATTATGAAAATTCCATACCTTATAAAAGGCTGAAATTAAAGTTTTTATAACCATAAAACCTCATTCACAATAAAAAGAATTGCTATGGATGACTTGATTATTTTACGGTTGACTATTTTTTTTTCTAACCATTCAACGTGACTCCAAATTCAACATAGATATTAAATAGAGATATTGCGGTGTGCAAGTGATCGTTTTATAATCGATGATGATATAAGATTTTTTTTAGTATTTATTGAATAAGAAATTTATTGATCATTATTTTCGTATACCAATAGAGGACTCTGTTTATCAACTGCCATTGAACTGATGACAGCGCCCGTGAATTAACAAAACAAATTCTTCGCTTTTTCGCTAGTCATGGATTGTTGTTCATAGTACATATTCAGGTGCCCAGATAGATAAAACCTTTGAAAATCTTTATTTTTATTTGTTAAAACATGCCTAAATATGTTTCTTAAATGATTTAAAGTACTAATACTTAGGTTTTTATAAAAAAAAAAAATCCCAAAAAAGGGAAATTTTTTGGGAATTTTTTATTTTGGAATGTTTTCGAGTTAGGTCACTTTTTCAGCTCATATAAACCCAAAAACCAAAGTTTTTATAATCGTAAAACCACATTTTCGATGAAAAATATTTTGAAATGCTAAGAAATATTCTTTGCGTGATCGCTAATTATGCGCTAATCTGAACTCTTTCATCCCTGACACAAGGTATTTCATTTTATCTAGATCCACTAGGCGTAACTCTGATTCCAGTTGAAAAGAAGCCGTCAGGCGTGCTTCTTTGTATTTTTGTATGATTACTGACTTGAGGCGAGAGATGATAGGCTTCAAATATATGCGGTAGATATAGGCCCTACTTTAATGCTCTCTGCGAAACAGGCAGAAATCAAATGTTGTGCGATCAGAAACCTTTTCGATCGCTGCCGGAAGTTTATAGTAGTATAAATTATAAAAACTCCTCTACAAACTACAAAATTTACGCCAACTTTGATTTGTATGTATTAAATTTCAAAACGCGTATGAACCAAAAAATTTAATTTGATTTAAAATTCCTTACAAAAATTATGGATACAAAAAAAAAAAAAAATTAGCAAAATAATAAAATAAACTTGTTTACAGCTCAATAACTACAGTTTGACTAAACTAAACTGATTGAGAATGACAGAGCATAGAATACATGCGAGCATCAATAGCCCGCAAAGTTGTTATCGTACCACATAAATGACATTTAGCACGTGAGCGGCATTTCAATTGGTGATGATGATGGTGATGATGACAAAAATAACAAATAGTGCAGGATACTGATACCGTAAATACATACGAGACTTGCGATTGCCAATGAGAAAGTGTAAACATCCCAATTGTGAATTGCTTGAGCATGACAACAGCAGTGAATTGCAATGCAGAATGGCATTGAAGCAGTAGCAGCAGTGTTGCATTATTGCAGTAACTCCTGCTATTCGAAAAAACACTTGTAACAGTTTGTAACTATAGATTTATTTATTTTTTTTCCTGATTTTTTTTCTGTTGGGAGAAGCAACGATGAGGTAGGTAGAAAGGAGAATGCATTTTTAAAATGCCAAAAACGGAATTGTAATTTGGTTGTTGTTATCAGGATGCATTGTTGTCGCTGTTACTGCTGTGGATGATGATCATATTTCATACTTATGTTCGCATGTTTGTATGAACATTTTCGCCTTTGGTTGTTGGTCTGTGGTGTTGACAAAAATCTGCGCTATGTATAACTATATGTACATGAGCGCGTGCACTGAAAATTAAATAAGCGTATGTATGTATGCAGGTATGAGTAAACCATTCCTCGATGCATTCCCCTTGGCTTCACTCTACTCCACTCCACTGCACTCTATCTGCATCCAACGAAATAAAGTTGTTTCAATATTGACGCGCGAAAATGAAATTAAAGTACTTCGCAAAATATATTTTCTCATTTAATGAGCAAGTTGCAAGTAAAGAATATTATTAATTCATGAGTGAAGCGCTACTCTTCATGGCATGACAAGCCAACCAGATAGCAGAGCGGAGTACTCGTAGTATGTAATTCATATCTGTGTGGACAGCAAAAACAGAAAAACTAAATGAAAATGAATGAAGCATTTTGTTGCTACTTTAAAAGTTTATAAAGTAGCAACAAAATAGTAAATTTAAAATGTACCGTTTGTTTGTATATGCCCGTTGGCATATGTTTCTCGTTCATTCACACACAATATGCAAAAAAAAAAGAAAAAAAACTTAAAAAGGTATGTTAAATAATGTTGAAATTTTAATATATCCACACAGCTCACATTTAATAAAGTTATAGCAAGTACACTACAACATAATTTTCACAGCGTGTGCATTTGACAGCAACTTAGCAACATTGCATACTTTTCCGTAACTACGTGCTTATCTCTATATATAATATACGCTACACTTTTCCGAGAGGTTTAAGATAAGCAATGTAAGGTCTGATTCAGACACTTTAATCTTATGGCCCAGATGGTATCTAGAAGAATTCCCTTTAGGTTTCCCGAAAAATGCCAAAGCCTTCTGGGCCTCTTTTCCCCGTCAGAGTGTGTACAAAAATTAGACTAGATCAAGATTTTCTATAATCAGAGCCGAGGATCAACCAGGCAGGGCATTCATGCTCGTAGACAATTCTGTGTCTTGTATTCGCTTGGGAAGAAGATATGATGTCAGTTTCTCAAAACGAGATCAATGGTTGTGTTCAGAGGTCCTACTCCGAGGTCGACGTCATGTATTCTATACTACCGGATTCAAAACCTCAAGCAGTACTGGTACTTCGTCTGGTACTTAGACGAAGAAACCAAGTATTCTTTTACCATTCGGCAGATGGCGGCAGCCTTTCTAACGGAGATTTTTGCTATCCTGGATGTGTCATGCTAGATAATTGAGAAAAAATAGCGCGGGAGGCTCTGGCTAACCCTGTCAGCTCTTCGAAATAGGTTAGCGAAACTAAATAGTGTCTATTATGGGTTCCAAGACACTGTGGTATTGCAGGTAATGAATAGGACGACAAACTGGGCCCCATAATGGATTTCGGAACCTTTTTACGGTATCAGCTCTGCGTTGGACCAACAACTTCGTAGGTTCTATTCATAGAAGAGGATGGTCCGAGTTTGGTTCTTGAAGAATTGTAAACAGTTTCATGAGATAACCCGACGGTAAATCACTGAAATCATCACCGGTCATAACACATGTGATCAGTAAATGACCAACATGGGCGTCATCACCGATCTAACGTGCCAATCTTATCTTGAGAAAGTTGATATTACTGAGCATTATCTCTGTAGCTGTCCGGCGTTCGCAAGAACCAGATTAAGTTAGGCTGTTAGGTATTGTTGTCTTGAGTTTAAAAAATATTCATACTCTTTTACTTCCTAAGCTTCTAAGGTGAAGCAAAGAAGATCGAGGTTGAGAGACCTTCGACTTTTCTTCTTCGCATTTAACCCCAAACAAATCTTTCCTGTCTTTCTACTTTCTTATACTAGCTCTATCTCGGATATAATGCAATGATCTTTGTGGCTGAGTGCTTTGGTTCAGCCCACCCTGAACTCTAACTCTAACTGAGCTGAATACTTTGGGATTTCTGATTTCCCCCCTATTTATGCATGCAAGGTTTAGTATCGATGAAATGTTCCATCTCTAGCCATTACCCACGGCTTCAATGGAAACTAATTTAGTAACTTAAAGTTCTTAGATCAGCTCTTCGATTCCTGAATGATCAAAACGTTTTCGGCTCGAAAATATCTAAAGTGAACTCAACTCTATCTTTACCTACATTTAGGAGACATTCAACAGATATTCTGACGAAACCGAATCGGTTGAAGGTAATAAGCTGAAAGCTCTTAAACTACAGCGCAATTGTTCAGCAAATTTTTAACGCTTTTTCATGATATGGGCCAACTCTCGAACAAGTATTTGCACTTCCACTGTCTCGCTAGAACTGCAATTCATCTGCTTATCGACCATCAGAGAAAGCTAGAACTAATTAGTTTTCATTTTTTGTTGTTGTTGCAGCAATATTTAAATCATTTATCTGTCCAATAAACTATTTTATTTGGATAGCTCTAAGCCCAGATATTGAGCGACTTCTGTAGGTCTAGTCCATTGGCCGATTGGGGTCAAGTCTGTTGGTCTGATTGGGCACTGAAATAAATACCGTGTGTCCAGCATTCTGTACCAGCCTTAACGAAGTTGGGGTAAGGTGCAGCTCGTTGTCCGTGGAATGAGACTTTCTTCGGCTGCAATTGATGGCGGCCTATCCGTCCAGTACAACATAGGGTTGCCTGCTATTTAATGATACTGCTACCACCTCGTTGTACGCTACTTTTAGAGCTGTTTGGTAGTTGGTCCTAATAAACGGATCTGTAAGTAGATAGTCTATCTCATTTATAACCTCGTTTAAATCGTGCAGTTTCTGAGGTAGTTGGTGCAGCTCTAGGAGGGCGTGGTTTGGATGTGAGAGTTGGTGTCGTGTTATTAGATTTGGTTTCGTCAGGAGTATTTTATGTTTACGAGCTCGTCATTTGTCGAGCTCGTCGGCGAAATAATTGCAGTGGTCCTCGCAATAGAATTTTCAAATGGAAATTTCACAACAAATGACAATGGAAAGTATGATTTTTGAAAAGCTGTACGAGTATCCCGAAGATAGTTCACAGATTTGTTTCAAGAGTTGCTCTTTCAAACCAGATTGGATGCTAATGAATTGTGCTGACAACATATTGCGCTTGAAATCGCATCTTAATAGAAAGCTTAACAGCATACGGTTGAAAGAAATTATCTACCTAAACCGTCCGTACATTATACGTAGAAAAAGTCTGCGGATTTCAAGAGTTCAAAATCGTCCGATACCTAGCGAGGAAAGTTAGTTCTCCAGAAGTTATCAACTAAGCAAAGCTTTTTTCTGGCTATGTCGATAGATAAAAAGTGGTTGGCCTTCTTCACTTTTTGAGCTTTGAACAGTTTTCTATGATAAATATGATATAGCTCGGGACTATAGATTGAGATAGACATTAGAACTAACAATTTTTATTACTCAGGTTTGATAAACAACTTCTTACAATTCCAAATAGGAGATTGAGTAATTCAAGTTTATTCTCTATAGGAATATTTTTCTATCGCCTATGTTTTCATTTTAAAACTGAATTTCTGATGGCAGTTCACAGATTGGCGTGGTTACTGGACATTGATTTTTAAAGCATCATGCCAAAAGGGTGAAACTATAAAACATATTTTTGGCACAGCCCAAAATTAGCTAGAGCAAAGTTGAAGATTGTAATTAGCATTCTCTTTTTTTATGTATAAAATAGAGATGGGTGCATGAGTACTTTTTACTCACGCTCACGACGGCATGGTGGAAAGTAACTTATGGTCACGCAT
Source organism: Toxonevra muliebris (assembly GCA_963691655.1). Classification (NCBI taxonomy): domain Eukaryota; kingdom Metazoa; phylum Arthropoda; class Insecta; order Diptera; family Pallopteridae; genus Toxonevra; species Toxonevra muliebris. Next base: position 78,315,552 of record OY829328.1, on the reverse strand, counting down.
TTTTACGTGGAAATTATATTGGGAGTATGAATGTATAAACTCGTATTTTTTTTCGTAATTTGGACATTTATTGTGAAAAAGTGATTATAAATTTATTCTTTAAAGTATTGTCCATCGTTAGCCACAACCTTTTCCCATCTTTCTGGTAGCATACGGATTCCGCGTCGAAAGAACTCCTCATCTTTTGAGGCTATCCACGAATCGATCCATTTTTTGAGTTCTTCGAAAGAACGGAAGTGCTGTTCAGTCAGGCCATGTGTCATCGATCGGAACAAGTGGTAGTCAGAAGGAGCAATGTCTGGAGAATACGGCGGGTGGGATAGCACTTCCCATTTCAGCGTTTCCAAGTATGTTTTTACTTGCCTTGCAACATGCGGCCGAGCATTGTCGTGCTGAAGAATAACTTTGTCGTGTCTATTCTCATATTCTGGCTTCGTATCCTTTAATGCTCGACTCAAACGCATCAATTGTAGTCGGTAGCGGTCGCCAGTGATCGTTTCATTCGGTTTCAACAGCTCATAATACACGACACCTTTCATATCCCACCAAATACACAGCATGAGCTTGGATCCATGGATGTTCGGCTTTGCCGTTGATGTTGATGCATGTCCGGGCGGTCCCCACGATTTTTTTACGCTTTGGGTTATCGTAACGTATCCACTTTTCATCGCCAGTCACAATACGATGCAGAAAACTTTTTCTTTTCTGTCGTTCAATTAGCAGTTCACATGTGAAAAATCGTCGTTCGACGTCTCTCGGCTTCAATTCGTACGGCACCCAATTTCCTTGCTTTTGAATCGTTCCCAATGCTTTTAATCGTTTAGAAATGATTGATTGATCAACTCCTAAAGATTCTGCAAGTTCTTGTTGCGTTTGACATGAATCTTCTTCGAGTAATGCCTTCAATTCTTCATCTTCGAACTTTTTCGGGCCGCCTGAACGTTCCCTGTCTTCAACATCAAAATCAGCACTTTTGAAACGCGCATACCACACCAGACACATTCTAACGTCTATAGCACAGTCAGGATAAGCTTCAGTGAGTAAACGATGTGCTTCAGTTGCGTTTTACTTTGATAGATATGAAGTTAGTCAAAATTTCGAATTATAGCAATTAAATCACGCTCACGCGGAAATTATGTCACGTTCACACGTGTCGCGTTAAATTTGAATCTCATGTCTAGTATGAAAACATACAGTTGATGGTGGCGTTATTTGGTTTATGGAGTGCATATAGTTGCTCTACGATAATGTTTGGCCCAGTTAGTATACCGGAGGCCGGTCGAACCTCAGGTTATTCTATGATGAACGTAGGTGTATTCGGAGCTAGTGACTTGACTTCAATGATCACTGGTAAATCCAGGATAGAGGTTTTATCACAAAAACTAGTGATTTTCAAAACATAAACCGGAATTTCCAGCCTCCACAACATACAGGCTACAATATATCCAGTCATTGACAGATCTAAGGGAGGCAAGGGAGGGGCAAATTTGGATATATACCCTCCCCCTTAGATCTGCTAATATTTCTGATTGATGGTATTCGGTAGCGGTGTTTGAGAGGAAAATTGCACTGAAAATCCGCTGTTGCCGGTGTTCGATAGCGAAGTTTAGTAGGGCGGCTTCAGTTGAAGGTTCGAGTGATTACTAGTTTCGGTGGTAGTTTTCGGTTACCGGTGCTCTGTAGTGGCGTTTGAGAGATTGACATCTGGGAGTATGAGTAGTGAAAGTTGAGGAGGCTTAAGCCGAGGAACCCCACTCATTTTGCAAGATGCTATTGAAGACTGAAAGAAAAAGCTCGTCAAAAAACTCAAACTAAGATTTAATGTCAGTGTTTTGGGAACTATTTGACAGGGACTACATTAAATGACTTTTCAGAGCTTGATTTTAATAATACTGAGAGGATGTAGCAAACGGTTTTAAAATTCTGACTTTTTGGGAATGATGGCGTAATTCTTTCGAATCAACAAGACAGCCGAACTCAAGGTTATTCGTTTATACCAGGCACGTTCGGGGGAAGGAGGAGGGCGGTTTGAGATTCAAAGCCGAGTTACCACTCCTTTTCTTATTCTGCAGCAGCTATATGATCATTATTTTCATACACGGTTGTATTATAAATGTTGACTAAATTTTTAAAGTGTCCTTTAGCTTATCGTCAGGTTAAGAAAAAGCGTGGAGGAGGAAGAACAGAAAAATGGGAAAGGCAATGAAGAGATAAAAGCAATGGATACTGCATTATTCCCAGTTAATAGTTACTATTCCCAGACATATACTCACACATGCGAATTAATAATTAGCACAAAGAAAAAGAAAAAACACTTCATTGTACTCGTATCCTGTGATGTGTGCATGTGCATGTGCATGTAAGCATATATGTTTGTATGTATATGTGCTTAATTACTTGTATATTTAGTTTATACATATATAATTTTATGCTTTCCCGATTGTGTTCTTGCTCGTGGTGTTAGGTAACATTGTAACTATGTAAGTTTCTTTTTTTCCTATTCTTTTCCGCATTTCCTGACAAATTAGCAAAAGCCTTTTTCACTTTTCCACTCTTCACGTTTTTTGTTTTGTTGTTTGTTGTTGGTATTTTCTCCAGTTTTAAAATAATGCCCGTGGTTTCTGTTTGGTAGTGCCAGCGAATATGTGTGGCACTGAAATGGGGTAAGTACTCATTTTACTTGTAATTATACTCATATATTCATTCATTTTTTATTTCTCTATTTTTAAAATGCAATGTTGTTTTTGGTTACACAAACACACACACAAATACACACACAAATTTAAGAATAATAATGTTGCATGTTGTTGCCGTGGGGAAAGTTTTAAATTTTATTGTTGAAATTTAGTATTTAAAAATTGTTGTGCATTATGTTTAAAAAAACAAAACTAGAGATTATGGATTAAATAGAATTTATGTATTTTCCATAGATACAGACGGTATAAAACTATTTATCTTTCCTTCCTACTCTCATTTTCCTCCTTTTTTTCGTATGTTGGAAAATGGAAATCTTCATAGATTCCACAGAACTCTTTTACGTTCCCGTGGGACGACTCTTAGGTATTATTTTGCGGTGCTGGATCTAGACGTTTAGTTCTGGATCAGTTCTTGCTGTTCTGTTCTTCTTCTTTCTCTTTCAGGCGCGCGTAGCTTAATAATAATCACCGCAGCCATTGTGCATGCTGCCTTCCATTTTCCCACCGGATTGCACATTTACGTGCTGAAATTCTTCAGTGTTGGTGGCATATTTCAACTTCTCCCTCTCATTTTCAAGGCGTGAGCAATGAAATATTATGTATAAACCTCGCATTTTCGCTTTCTTCCGTACAAGTTGAACAGTAGAAGTCATTTTCCTGCTGTGTAACATAAGAGTCAACTCCTCTCTGTCCTCTTCCCTTCCTTCCTTCTCTTCTTTTACCCTCTCACTTCTCTTCAGTTCTTAGTTTTATTTTTAAAATTATCGTCGGTCTACTGTGAGATTGGAATGAGTCTCTTCTCGGTTTCACCAACGTCTCATATAAGGAAAAGAGCGTAATCCATTTTGCGGATTATCATAGAGTTTTATTAAACCAAATCTTAAAACTTGATTCAGTAGTAGTGAAGGTAATTCCCTGACAAAAGACTAACCCATTTATTCATGGTACAAACCAAATGCTAAATTCAAGTAGAAACCAATTCTAATTTGCTTCAGAATTTTTCACAGGACATTGCAGGGCTAATAAACACATACATGTCTACTCTCGACATTGTAAAGAGCTCCGTTATGTGTCGCAGTAGCAAAGCATACCTTGTGATTCTGCTAAGGTTTGATGAGGTCTTGACTTCACTACTTAAGTAATAATTTTCACGGCCTCATAAAATAGAGGATGGTGGAATTGTAGGTTAGGTTAGGTTAAGTTAGGTTAGGGTAAGTTCGGTTAGGTTAGGTTAGGTTATATTAGGTTAGGTTAAGTTAAATCAGGTTAGGTTGGGTTAGGTTAGGTTTCGTTAGGTTGAGTGATTGTTTAATTTTTTCATTCTAATCGGGGGTCATTACAAAAGACCTTAACAGCATCAGAGAGGAACTAGAGAGAGCTTTTGGGGAACCCCCCACGGTAGCCAACTTGACAGCACAGATGTGCCAAACAGTAGAGAAGTGGAATGCAGTATGCAAGATGGCGAAGAGCATTGTGACATTATTAAGGAATGCTGAATCTGAACGTAAAGCCGAGCGTGCGCAACGAAATATCGCAAATACAGAAGACGACGAGGATGGGTGATGAACAATAAACAATTATTGACACAACACAAATAGATCCAAACAACAGAATCAACAAACGAGTAACAGCATAAAGCTGAACCGGCCGTGCGAAGTAATACCAACTGGTAGTCCCGCGGGGAGAGTGGTAGGAGAGGAAGTAGGTGGTTTTAGTCGGTAGGAATCCGACATAACCGTAGAACTGGAGTTCTGGGGTATCTATGAAGATTTCCACCTGCCAACGTACAAAAAAAAAAAAAAAAAAGGTTAGGTTAGGTTAGGTTAGGTTAGGTTGGGTTAGGTTGGGTTAGGTTAGGTTAGGTTCCCAAGATGCCCAGAGGAACGGGAGAACGCGCAGCATATACTTTTTATATGCCCACGTTTTAACAAAAACAGAGATGAGCTGGAGAAAGCCTTTGGAGAACCCCCTACAGAAAGGAATCTGACGACACAGATGTGTAACACAGCGGAAAAATGGAATGCAGCATGCAAGGTTGCTGCAGATATGATGACCACTCTGTATGATGCAGAACGTGCGCGCAAAGTCGAGCGCACGGCAAATACTACAAATATGGAGCCAGATATCGTCAACCGACGATAAAACCGAACAGAATTGGACAGAAACCAATACTGACGATTGAGCACAAAGCTCATTACGGCCTTCCGACGTAATACCTAACGGTGGTTCCGGGAGGAATATCCGTACGGACGAGAGGTGGTTTTAGCGTGAGAATGTCACGCACTGACTGGGTGGCTTTTTATGCTTTCCTCCTCGTTAAAAAAAAAAAAAAAAAAAAAAAAAGGTTAGGTTAGGTTAGGTTGGGTTAGGTTAGTTTAGGTTAGGTTAGGTTAAGTGAGTTTTTCAGTTTTTCCAAATATTTTTTCATTTTATCCGGGGATCATTGCAATAGGCTTTAAAAAACCGCACTGATCAGGGAAAATAAAGTTTACTTTTTCTAACAATCCAATTAAACAAAAGGCTAACACTTAAAGGTCTAAGTGGACTTCGTTTTCAGATTAATCTTTATTAAGTTACATACCTGAACTAATTCAATTATGTATTTTTCCAAGTCGCAAGTGATAAAACTTATACCTTTCTGATGTCTACATATATTGAGCTAATTTTTCGAACCTTTTTGAAGGTTCTACGACGTCGAAACTCGTTGTGTAGATTTCCTCAAATTTTCACCTTGAAAATTCGATTGAGCATAAGAAATTCAAACATAAGGCTGATGATTTCCATACCTACCTACATAAATTCTTCTATTGTACAGTATACAATAAAATCATGGACTAAGATGAGACCGTCTTCAAATACTATTTTTTCTTTACCAAATCTAGTAGTGTGACAATTCTTTTCAAACATTTGGAATTTCCTCCTTATATTGAAGAATTAAATTATTTTCCTTTACCAAAAATTGCAACAAACTTAACTTCACAAAATCGATTTTCCTTTAAACATTCCATCAAAGAGCAATAAACTTTTCAACTAATAACTTGAAAAGTCTTAACTTTGTCAACTTTATCATAAGAACATTTTGAGTAGTACTCAAGTACTTTAAATATATATTATCGTTAATATTCCAACACACACACACATATAATTTTTGAACTAAGTTAAATACAAATATATTCCTAGAGCGTAAAGGTATTTGAGGGTAGACAAGTTTTATATAAACACATACACACACACATTTAGCTATATGTAAAATGGTTTAAAAGTTTAAAGTAAATATTTCTATAAAGGATATTATCGATACTTTACAGTTAATACCACAAATATTTATGGTAGTGCATATGTCACTTTTATGTCGCTCGCTCTAAAGTATGCTTTAATTTTTTGTATGTGTGTATAAGTAAAAATGTTATACTAAATACAAATAAAATCAACAAATTATAAACGAAGTAAGAAGAAGAAAAAATTTTTACTTAATTTAGTGTCCAAATATAAAATGGCAATCAACATAGTTAAGTTAAATTTGTTGTTGGATTTGCTTTTGTTGAATAACAAATCAAATTAACTGCCAGCAGTAGCTATGTATATGTGTTTGTTGTATATATGTTTATGTGTTTATGTATGTGTAAATTGCCTTAAATACCCAAACAGATCTCAGCTTCAGAAGTTAATCGAAAAAAAAAAACAGGCGGCATTATGTGCATGTTAGTCTATTTTTGGGACGCAAGCCGACCGACATCGTTTGTATAAATTATGTAAATCAAATTGGGAACGCATAAATTTTTGTTTAACATTTGGCCAAAATCTTTATGTTGTTACACACACACAGACACACTAACGGCTCCAGACCTTAACTAAGGGGAGCTATTCCATTTTTTTTTTGTTGATTTAAAAATTTTTACGATTCATAACCAACAATCAAAATGTATGAGATTTTCATAATCACAAAGCGGCCCCCTTAGGATCCGCTAGTGCACATACATATATGCATATGTACTTATGTATGTGTGTACATTGAGGGTGTAATATCTGAAAATAGTTGGCTAATATTTTGTACATGTTGTCGTATGTTTCTGCTATGTACTTATAAATGTTTATGTTAAATTGTCACTATTGTTAAATAACATTTTAATGTGATAATAAATATTTATAATATATGTGTCATTTGTGGTTTGAAAATAGATTGACTTAATATAAATAATAGAAATATAAAAAAATTGTACTACAGCGTCCTCTAGCGTTTGCTTTTTAGCTTTCTTAGGATCTTTCCTATGTTCAACCAATAGAAACGTTTAAAGTCATTCGTTGCTTATGAATGTATGCAAGCACTGATTTATTTAAAATTTGCATGCAGCGTTAATTCGGACTAATACCATGTTCCCACTGAGCCGAAATTGCGTAGTTTCAGCCAATGGTTTCGAACGAGGCTGCAATCGTTCACATTGTGAAGCTGGTTTTCATTGTTTATTTCTTGTTGTAAAATTTCGGCGGCCAATATAATTATTGCTAAATAAAGGGTGTTTTTTTAGAAGTGTGGTTTTCAATCTGGCAATACTTTTTTCGGAGTTGGTCTTTTTGACAGCTGTCACTTGATTTATGCTCAGTTTGGTTTGCCATTTCATAATGAATAGACTTACTCCTGAACAACGTTTGCAAATCGTGCAAATTTATTACCAAAATAATGGTTCGGTTCGCGAGACGCATCGCGCGCTGCGTCCAATATTCGGTTGACAAAATCGCCCAGCAGAGTCGGTAATTCGAGCAATCATGGATCGGTTTCGCACCTCGTTTACTCTAGTGAATAATGCGCATCCTCAGAGACGCCGTACAGTGTGCACCCAAGACGCTATTGCTGCGTCTTGCTGATTGAGTATCGAAGAAGACCCGAATGAGTCCATCCGCCATCGCACGCAACAATTGAAGCTGTGCCCATTCACTTTATGGAAGATTTTGCGGAAGAATCTTGGTTTGCGGGCTTACAAAATCGAAGTCGTGCAAGAATTGAAGCCGAACGACCATCAAGCGCGTCGCACGTTCGGTGAATGGGACCAAAACGAGATGGCCACCGATCCCGATTTTCACAAGAAAATTTTGTTCAGCGTTGAAGCTCACTTTTGGTTGAATGGGTACGTTAATAAGCAAAATTGTCGCATTTGGAGTGGTGATAATGCACAAGTCATTGTTCAGACGCCGTTACATCCTCAAAAAGTCACTGTTTAGTTTGCTCTATGGGCAGAGGGAATCATTGGTCCATATTTCTTCAAAGATGAAGCCGGCCATAATGTTACAGTCAATGGGGAACGCTATAGAGCCATGATTAATGACTTTTTCGTGCCTGAATTGGAGGATGTCGAGCACATTCAGGGTTGCATTATTACGATCCGAGGTAATGAATATCAATCAATGGTATACCTAGATAATTATTATAAACAGATAAAAAAAATTGAGTACAACGTTGTTTGGATTCTTCTTTAACTCTTTCAAGGGCCGTTAGAAAACTAAAAGAGATAGCGCAAACCCGAACCCGGATTCGTTTTTTCTAACCCCTATTTCTTGTTACAATTTTTGATAAAATCAGATGTTTTGTGCACCTGAAGACCCTGAACTTTCATGGGTCATCGGCGACCCTGTGGCCCTCAATGGGATTTTTTTTAAAAACTATTTCAGAACATTTTTATTAGATATTTTTTTTAAAGATAGACGAAGTAACTTAGTATTACTTTTTCACTTAACCCTTTCTTGACTTTAAGAAAACTAAAAGTGATAGAGAAAAACGAGCCAGGATTCACATTCGCTGACTCCCATTTCATTGTAGAAAACATTTTCCATTGAGAACCTTAGGGTCACCGGTGACCAATGGTTCCAAAAGGGTTAAGAGATTTTGGAGTTGCTTGACTATCATATTAGTTTAGGTTAAAGGGAAGTACTCAGAAAATCTGAGCTTCCAAGGCGGCCGGAAATTGATTCATTATGATGCCTCAAATTGAACCCACCCTTGAACTCTTTTAAATTTGTATATCTATATCGAACAATCCATTGTTCTTGATAAACCTCATTAAGTCGGTTGGCGGAATCTCCACCAGTTTCTCTCGTTCTCCAAAGAGGCTGTCTCTTAGCAAACGGAGCCGATGGATCTGAACTTCTATGTTCTTTTATTATCAAGAAGTGGTCATAAATATCGATCTAACACACAGTCGCTTCAGCTTTGCCCAGATTTGCTTGACTTTTTCGTTCAAACTTAGTTCCACTGTTACTTTATTGTGAGTATTTATTAGACGTTTCCAAAAAAAAAGAAGGCATTTTCTAGCAGACATGAGTTATTTCATTGGCATTTGACTGATACGTCATGATTTGTAGTGATGATTTGAATCAGTAGATCAGTTTATTATTTTGAAGGCCCACAAGTTTGTCGTCTCAGGCAAAATGATTCATTATGAAAAGTTAAATCTTTCAATATTTTATTTCTTACAAGTTTTGATACTTTTCACTCTGGAATTTTCTTCATGACAAATCTACTAAGTATTTACCAATGAATATGCACCAATTTCGGATAAATGAAAATCTTTTCTGAGCTTCACCAACGCGTTGCAAAGTCGTGAAACTTTGCTTCTTTTAAAGTAATCCTTGGCGGAAAGTTTATCAAGTATTACATAGAATTTTAACAAAAATATACAGCTACAACTTTATACTAACATAAACACATTCTTATACATATGCAGACACCTCATATGAATACATACATGTGTCTGTGTACATAACTTTTACTTTGCAATATAGAAAACACGCAATAATGTGACACTACACGGCAACAGCAGCAAACAGAAGCGACAGCAACAAGAATCCACAAAATAATATATAAATAAATAAATTCACACACGTTTTATTTTACCCAAACAAAAGAAAAAAGAAAGAAAAAAAAGAAAAATAAAGAGATAAAAAATATATAAATAAAATTGTAGACAATAAAAGTGCAGCAAAGTAACAGAAGGAGTTACAGTAAGGGGCAAAACTATTCACAAGTTATAAAATTACAAAGGTTAAACCAAGAACGCACTAAAGCACTCATAAACTTGGACCGAGCCCACATAAGGAGAGTAATTTCTATTCTAACTGGACACTGGCTTATTGGCAATCATGCCCGTTTACTAGGCCTTCCATACAATGACTTCTGCCGAGGCTGAAGAGGTAGAAAAAACAATCGTCAACCTTATATGTAACTGCCCGGCTCTAGCAGCTCGCAGGCAATGAACTCTGGGAGAACCCTTCTATTGAAGAAAAATCAGAAAGACTTGAAATCAGAAATTTACTTCGCTTAATAAAAAACACGAGGTGTAACTACTCGACCCATAGGGTTTTACAATAGACCTTATTTTTGTTCATTTTTCTTTATGAACATTCGCATCAACCTACCAGCCTAACTTATACAATTTTTGAAGCACATTACATTACCATTACATACTATAAATTTTGGAAAATAATTGAATGCTTGATATAGAGATATAATCCAATTTTAAACCTTACCTGCCCATGCTGCCATGTATGGTCCCACCACTTTGGACGGTAATAGTGGCGCCATCCTACATCTAAAATACTATATGGGTTTCGTAGATTGCAGCTTTCTGTAACGATGCGCATATATAACGGTATTAGAAAACGACAGCTGTCAAAAGTTACAGCCATTTTTATGTGAAAACATATGTTTTTCACATAAAAATAAAATAAAATCAAATTTTTCATTTTCTATATAAGGCATGTATACGAAAAAAACTGGTCGACATTAGCTCGTTATAAAAATTATATTTTTTAAACAAAAACAGAAATTCACACATCAATTGAAAGGTTATAATAGTAACTTTAAAAAAAATAAAAACTTTATTTATTTGGCATATGCGAAAGATCGCAATTTTGACTCAACTTCAGCCATTAAACGTTGCACATCACTTCGGGACATTTGAGATGACACAGTAGTCCACTTTTTCTGCAACTGTTTTTGTTCATTTTTGACCACTTGCTTCGTTTTAAGCAATTTTCTCTTCATTATAGCCTAATATTTTTCTATCGGCCGAAGTTCTGGGCAATTTGGGGCATTTGGCATCTTTTGGAACAATTTGTATCCCTTTCTCTTTATACCACGTCATTGCCGTTTTGCCGTAATGGCAAGTTGCTAAATCTGGCCAGAAGAGAACAGGAGCCTTGTGAAGACGTACCATTGGCAGTAGACGTTTTTGTAAGCACTCTTCTACGTAAATTTTTTGGTTGATGGTACCAGTAGTGACAAAAACTGCACTCTTTATGCCGCATTGGCAAATTACTTGCCGAACCAAATATTTCTTCGCAAACTTGTCCACTTTCTTTAGCTCAAATTTAGGCGCAACATCACCTCTCTTTTTTGAAGTGTAAAATAATTGACCGGGAAGCCGATTAAAGTCTGCTTTGACATACGCTTCGTCGTCCATGATCATGCAATCAAAATTATGTACAATTTTGATGTATAGCTTTCGTGCGCGAGTTTTTGCTGTTGCATTTTTTTGTCATTCCGGTTCGGGGCTAGCGGAACTTTATACGTCTTAATATCTTTTACTCTTTGCGTACTTTTTGAACATATCCAAGTGACATATAGAATTTTTTAGCAACATCTCTGATGGAAAGGCCTGGATTTCTTTGAAATAAGTTTTTCACTTTCTTTGCTTTTTCCTTCGAGATGAACTCTATCTTTCGCCCACTTCCAGTTTTCCTTTCGGTAGTTAGTCGTTCACTAAAGTTTTTAAGCACTAAAGTTGCAGTAGATTTTGCAATTTTTAAACTTTTGGCAGTGTCTGTATGTGACATATGTGGAAAATCTTGATTTTTGTGCACAATTATATCGCGCGTGCTCGATTTCATTGAACTCATTTGGCGTGATGTAAAAAATCAGAAAAACTAATGATGCAGAAATGTAAAACTGTAAATTCTCTACGAATTAATAACAGTAACATTTGCTGTAACTGTCATATTTGAATTAATACAACATGTTTACTGCCACCAGTTTTTTCGTATACATACCTTAGCCGAAAAATATTGTTTCTATAAATTTCACACTGAATAATTGATATAAATTTTAATTTTTGGTAATTTTTCTCAATAATGTGATTAAAAAAAAAGTTATGCATTTCTATTTTACTTGACACTAGGTAATTTCAGATTTTTAGACAGGCTGAGAGGAAAAGCGGGCTAAAATTTATATAAAATTTATATAAGAGTAAAAGCGAAATAATTTAGAGTGTCAGTGCAAGAATGGCATAAGTAATACGGTTTAGAGTGAAAACGAAACGCCTTAAAAGTAAGAGCAAAAATGGTATAACAATTCTTTCAGAGCAAGAACAGCATAGTTTTTTATTCCGTTTTCGCTCTGAACATATTTCATTTCACTTTTGCTCTGAACATATTTCGTTTTGCTTTTGCTCTTAAGTAAAATTATTCCACTTTTTTCTGAACGTAGAAGTTATACCACTTTTATTCTCAGCGTCTCAATTATGATATTGATAAAGTCATAAACCAAAAGTTGTTCAGAATGCTACTCCTTCATATTTTTTTTTTAAACAAAATTTGCCTTGTTGGGCAAGGAAGGGTTAAACAAATGATTTACCCTGTATTTATCTAGATGCCCATAAGATTTGCAGAGCTATGTATTAAGTACTTATCGATTTTTTAGCATATCTTATTCTGCTTTTATGACATAACAGTCCATAGCGAATCTAAGCTGAGCTATTTCACATTCATGATCAGTAATTGTGACTTAAAAAAATTTTATATCATGTCAACAGTTTTGTTTTTTACTGTAGGAGTTAATATGAAAACATTTCTTCTTCTTTTTGGATTTTGTTTCTTCTCTACATTTATTATCAAAAATTACAAACACACATATTTTCTATGTCTTAACAGCTCAGTATGTTACGTACATAGATTGGCTCATGAACAGTGGGGTAGATTTGAAAATTCTGATGTTTTACAGTAAGCCATAATTTCCATACAGCAATTTTTCTTGCTTTATAGGCCAGAGAGGAAAAACGAAAGGGAATGGGTAGGGAATTGTTCGAACTGGCAAGTTTCCTTTTGTCATGCGCGTTCTTTTTAAATTTCTTTTTATTCTAAACAGAATTGCTCAGGTAATCTTGCCGCGTGTAATTATAAATGGCAGCACCAAAAGAGGATCTATTAGAAAAATTGTTGTACTAGGCTAAAAATGGTTTTTCTTAATTAAAATATTTGAAAATACTTATATAAATTACCAGAGCTGTAAAAGATTGTAGTCTTTTTAAGTTTGAAGTCAACTGACTTCGAAAAAAAATTATTGCAATATTCCAGTCTTTTTGTGAATGTAGAATTAAGACTGTAAAGTCGCAAGTCATATTGAAGTAAATGACTTATCCTTCATTTTTAAAGTCATTTTTTTGAAGTCATGAATGATCAGTCTCGTATTTGTAGTCCTGATCTCTAAAAAATATAAATTTATTTGAAGTCATTCATTTTGAAGTCATTTAAAGTCAATTTCAATTTCACCGAAATAAATTGAATTCATGGAAATAACTTGGAAGTCATTTAAGTTATTTTTTCAGAATATTACTCATTTTCATGTGCACACTTGTTACAAATATCCGCCCAACACTACACATCTTCTCATCGAAGATGAGTATTGCGCCTATCTGGCTGATCCATCTGCATATTTAGATGTGCTTCACAGAAACTCTACAATAAAAAAGGCTTACATAAAATATAATACTCCGTTACGATCTTCTGCTGCGGTGGAAAGACTATTTTCGATTGCAGCATTTATCAATGCTCCTCGGCATGGGTAATTCCATCGAGCTTTGATTAAAAGACAGGACAGGCTCCACATAGGATTGAACAACAGGTCTGCAGGCCATTTATCGAAAAAGTCAAGATTTCAAGAGGAAGGGTAGGAGCTGGAGAAAAAATGTGTATGCAAAAATTATTTATCTCTTAATAAGTTACCTTCCCAACGGGAAAAAAAGCACTCCAAAAGGCCTTTCGGAGTGCTGACAAGTCAGCTGTAGGCGCTTCCTCTCCGTATGACACACCATTACGTTTTTAACATTGCATGTCATTGGAAAAAAGCACTCCGTTTACCCTCCTTTTGGAGTGCTTTGAAAGGCCTCCCGTGAGATCTTTGCGTCAGCAGTTCATTCGCATTTTTCCACTGCCCTGCTCTAAAACATTCTTCTTCTTCTTTTCTAAGTGCTTCAAAAGACCTCTCACGAAATCTTTGCGTCAGCTGTTCATTCGTTTTTACCTCCACTCTGCTTTATAAAATAAGGGCAAAATTTGATTTTCATGTTTTAGCAATTTATATTTTAAATAACTTTTAAATAACCAAATATATATTTCTTATAATTATAACTAAGTATTTAAGATTAGAGTTTAATTTATTTCGGCGGAATTTCTTGCGGCATCATCTATAAGATTGGATGCCGTCTTACTCATCGCTGCTTCAAATTGGTTGAAGCCGAAATTTTCCCTTTTAACACTATCTGCAAATACAAAAGATATACACACATTATATGGTATTTTTTCATTTGTTATATTTCAATTTAATTTATATATACGTTCATACCTTTTAATTATTTTCAACAATTGCCGATGACCGTTTCGCTTTAAAACAATACGCGACTCCTACGTTTATTTTTGAATTTCGTTTGCATTTTTTTTTTTTAGTGTGACCAAAATATAATAAAAAGTTTATCGGCTTGAAAACGATGAGATTACTGAATATTTCGGTTTGAAAACGATAAAAAAATATAGTCTGGCCACCCTATGAAATTACGACGATCTTGTCATTGTTTGATTCGGAAACGATTGCTTTTCGGCAGCAAATGGTCGTTAACAAAACAAAAACAACAAGTGCTGACCTTTTACTCCTCAGGCGAGCTGCTGACAATCGGGCCCGTTGGGTTCAGACATCAACTTCGTATATGTTGAAATAAAGAAATTTCTTAATAGTCCATGAAGACCCCATTTTCTGACTTTAGGTCCGTATTGTGGGAGAACTAGATATGATAGAGAAAAACTGTGTAAGAAGTCACGATCAGCGACCCTAAATTACTATTAAACAAAAAGTTGAAATTTTGTTTCTCTATAAGATAGGAGGTCTGACTTTTTGGCACCGACATAATGATTTCGTGATATAGAGCTTCAAAGTTGAAATTTGTTTGAAAAATTATACAAAAAAGTGATTTTCTTTTACCTATTTTCGATCATAACAGTAATATTACTGATACTATTGGCACGTATTATACCTAACTCTTATCCAAAATATACAAAAATTTACAATTCATTGGCTGATAATTAAAGTTTTTACAAGCATTTATGTGAAGTATGTGCTCTCAACAGTGCCCTTTTTTGAATTTTGCCATCTATATGGAAAATTGGGGTTCATCGAAAAAAATCATTAGGATATTCAGATTTTACGGAAAATTCTACTATAGAAAAAGTTATCGCTATTTATTATGGTGAAAGTTTTTGTAAATTTGTAGAGTAGTGTATTTATACAACTTATAAATACTATATATTTTTATCATTAATAGACTTCACTCAGTGAAGGTGAAGTCTCAATTGACTGCAAGATTTCAAACCAAGTCGAAGTCATGACTGTGACTTCAAACCAATTTGAAGTCATGACTGTGACTTCAAACCAATTTGAAGTCATAACTGTGACTTCAAACCAATTTGAAGTCATGACTGTGACTTTAAGTATAATGTGAAGTCATATGAGTGATTGTGACTTATTTGCCTTAAAGTCGCAAATTGATTGTTATAATCAATGAGCAGTCATTGACTCCAAAAAGACTGGTGACTTAATTTTTTTAAGTTATAAGTCTCAAATGAAATCAAAGACTGTAATCAGAAAACGTAATTTATTTCTAGTGACTTCAATGAATGCAGCTCGAAATGACTGCAATCTTTTACAACTTTATAAATTACCCACAATTTGAGAAATTTTTACTTCAGAATGCATTCTGGCAAATTTCTACGCCTACTGGTCTTAACTAATCTTCCTTTTTTCGAAAGTCAAATATCTTAACACATTCGCGGACATGAAATTCTAGGCGTCGAAATGGCACATAAACTAGTTGCATTTCTTGTTTTCTTCTTTTTTTTTAGTCACGACCATTCAGTGGCTTAGCATGGAGTTCTTTAAAATTAAATTTAAAAAATTGGTTGAATAAACTGTTATGCAATTTGGACAAGGAATATGGCTATAAACTCTTCCAATTATTTGGGTTCGTTTACATTTCAGTTTACCTTTTTTTTATATTAAAATTATATTCTTTTGACTACTGTGCAATATAAAAAATCCATTTATATATTTTATTCTATGATATTAATACTGAATTACATTCATACGCAATAAATATACAAATAAATGATACATCTACTTTAGATCTACTTTAGAAATGAAATAAATTTACCCATTAAAAATCCAACATAAGTTTAAGCATAGGTTCTGGAAAATAAAAGCCCATAAATTTTTCAAATTAAAGTTTTTCAAAGAACGTACGCAAATGGATACCGAAGCATAAAGTCTCAAAGTTTATTAATTCCTAATCGATTAAATAAGTAAGTCCTCATGACGTGATATAAATTGCAAGGCCAGTTTTAGAAAATATTTTAACCCTTTCGGGTCCGTAAGGAAGCCATAAGTGATAACTCATAGCCGAGTCCTTATTCGTATGCTCTGACTCACATTGTTTTTTTTTTTTTAACATTTTGTTGCTATTATTTTCATAAAAACTTGACTTTTTTGCCTCTAAGGGTCTGGACTTTCATGGTTCTGAAATTTCTTGGGTCAGTCTTCATCACTTTCAGTACATTTTTATTAAATTTAGTTTTTAGAGATAAACAAAGTATTAGGGTTGTTTTCTAAATGTCCCGTTAAGGGTTAAGAATCATGAAAAACGTATACCGTTCATATTAAAAGCATTCCTAAGATATATTAACCCAGATATGCCCAATGGCTTATATCTAGTACCCTTAAAAAAGTTTTTATTTTGATTAAATAAATTCTTATTCAATCAAAATCAAACATATCTGAAGTGATCTACATATAAGACAATGGGCATATCCGGGTTAATTTGAAGGCTTCAAGTCACTAGCGGAATAGACATTCTTACTTATAGAACCTGATAATAACTGACAAAGTACATAAGAGTGAGCCTATTTCAGACCTCTCTGAGTTGATATTTTCCATCACTGAGATCTGTAGACTAACTGAGCTTTTTTCAATAGAATTTAAACTACTCAGAACTTTGGAGAAAGGAATACTTGAAGGGTATTTTCTTAATAATAAATACTGCTCAAAATTTAAAGAAAAAATTTGGATTCCAAAATGGAGTACAGGGGGCAAATTAGCCGTTTTTTCTTTTTCGGAAGAAATGGTCACTTTAATTATGGCTCTCCTAACATGATCAAATACTGGTTGCCATTTTCAATCAAGTAATAATAGATGATGGTTATCATGGGCCTTACTATAAAAATTTATTTATGTTCAGTAACTGCGAACTAACGCAACCGGAGCTAGTTGTCTTGACTGCGACTCAGGTTCCTTTCAGTTGATTTCTCTTACTAGAACAATGAGCTTTACAATCATATATGGATTTACTGATCCAATAAGTCCGGCTTTTTTCTCAATTTGTTCTCATTTTTCTCAAACAACATTTAATATAAAAATATCAGTTTCAGATTTGTATTCATATTCATTGATTTTATGGTACTGGAACGCAGGAAACGAATATGCGGAAGAAGACTCGAGGAAAAATTGGTTATGATAATCTACTACATTTAGGTTTCAATTTGAGGTCCTCTGAAAGTCTCTATCACGTCAGATTTTTTTTTATCGATCCAGTATATTTCCGACTGGGAATTTAGTCATTGAGCTTTGGCTTCACTATAGTTTTCACTACAACAAACCCTTTACTGGTAGTTTTTCTTTTTTGTTTTGTATTACCACTAAACGTTTAGTGGTAGTTGGATTTGATTTCCATTACCTCAGAACTTTCAGTAATAGTTGGATTTGATTTCCATTAGCACTAACTTTTAGTGGTAGTTGAATTTGATTTGTTTTACCACTAAAATGATGTGATGTACATTATCACTAAGCGTTTAGTAATAGTAATAATTGAATTTGTTTTGCATTAGCACTAACTTTTAGTAGTAGTTGGTTTTGATTTACATTAGCACTAAATTTTAGTGGTAGTTGGATGTGGTTTTCATTACCACTAAACTTTCAGTAATAGTTGGATTTGATTTGCATTAGCACTAACTTTAAGTAGTAGTTGGATTTGATTTGCATTAGCACTAACTTTAAGTAGTAGTTGGATTTGATTTATATTAGCACTAATTTTAAGTGGTAGTTGGATTAGATTTGCATTAGCATTAATTTTTAGTAGCAGTTGGTTGTAATTTACATTACCACTAAACGTTTAGTGGTATTTGCTTTTGATATGCATTACCACTAAACTTTCAGCTGTAGCTGGATTTGATTTCCATTAGCACTAACTTTTAGTGGTAGTTATATGTTATTTCCATTACCACTAAACTTTCAGTAATAGTTGGATTTAATTTGCATTAGCACTAACTTTTAGTGGCAGTTGGATTTAATTTCCATTACCACTAAACTTTTGGTGGTTGTTGGATTTGATTTGTATTACCATTAAACTTTTAGTGGCAGTTGATTTCGATTCGCACTATCACTACACGGTTAGTGGTAGTTAGTTTTGATTTGCATTACCACTAAACTTTTAGTGGTAGTTGGTTTTGATTTTTATTAGCACTAACTTTTATTGGTAGTTGAATTTGGCTTCCATTACCACTAAACTTTTAGTGGTAGGTGGTTTTGATTTGCATTGCCACTGCAGGCTTAGTGATAATTGAGTCTTTCTCACACTAGCGCTAAAGGTAGGGGAAACTGAAATCCAATGACTGAGCCTCCCGAGTCCGTTATATCATATTTATGACGTCATCACTTCCCTTCACTATTATTTAGTCCCATAAATTCCTTACTTTTACTAGATATTTTATTTAATAAGTAGAAATTGGAAATATAATTTTAAGCAATTCATAAAATATTCAAATTTCAACTCTTGAAATAAATACAACCTCAGAATTTCAATTCGGTGGCGTTGGATATGTTGACTTTAAAAATTCAAATTTGCATATGAATTCGAAATGGAATTAAGTATGTGTGCGTGAGATAGGTTCGCGTTGTGTGTGTGCTGCGTGTACATACAAATAAATGAATGTATATGTATGTGATTATAATTTTATGGTTTTGCATAATTTTATGATACTCGATTTTTCCAAAAAAAAAAATAACATTGAAATTAGGATTAATTTAAATTATGCATGACTGCAGTAAAATAATAATATAAAAAAAAGAGCTTTATATTGTATTTGTTAAGCTTACGCTGCAGAATTTATTTATTAAAATTAGCTGATTTTATTATACATACATATATGTATTAATGATAACCAGTGGTTGCGAAAGGGGTAAAGGGGTTTAGGTTTTTTTGTTCTTTCAAACAAATTTTTTAAGTCAAGAACTGAACATTTGTACGATTGTACGAGTATTAAACGAAATATTTATCAGAATTCATCAGTAGGTTAAGCGGTTACGTAAGTTCTATAAAAAAAAACACTTAACACTGTACAACAAAATGGGTCTAAAAAAAATTTCTGAATTCTCATATCATTTTTCTGTACTGGTTTTCGATGCTGATCATGAATCTAGAAATTTTTTTTTCGGGTCAGGCCGAACTACTGTGATGTCGATGATTTTATAATTTTTTAAAAAATGGTAAGGGTTGGGTACATGGGAAAAAAATTTTTTTTTCGACTATTTGTGTTTTCTACACGTTTTATGAGTTTTTACAACGTTTTCAACAAAAAAAAAATTTTCAAAAAATAATTTTTTTTCGATCTAAATTTTTAAAAAATTCCTGAAAATATTTTTTTAAATTTAAATTTTTGTTGAAAAAGCAGTAGAAACTCATAAAACGTGTAGAAAATCCAAAAAAAACGAAAAAAATTTTTTTCAAGAATCCGCATGAATTTTCAGGTAAAAAACCAAAAAAAAAAAATTTTGAAATTTTTTTTTTGTTGAAAACGTAGTAAAAACTCATAAAACGTGTAGAAAACATAAAAAATTTAAAAAATAAATTTGTTTCTATGTACCCTCCCGCCCCCCCTTCCCCCTTATGAATTTTTTGAAAAATTTTGGTCAAATTTTTTGAAAAATTTAAAAAATCATTTGTTTTTGAAAAAAATTCTTTTGCTTAAAACATTGTAAAAACTCATAAAACGTGTAGTAAACATAAAAACAAAAAAAAAAAAACAATTTTTCTATGTATCCGCCACCCTCATGAATTTTTTTAAAATTTAGGTAAAAATTTTTTTTTTTAAAACTTGTTTATGTTGAAAACGTTGTAAAAACTCATAAAACGTGTAGAAAACATAAAAAACGAAAGAACAATTTTTTTTCTATATGATTTGATTTGATTTTTTGAAAAATTTAAAAAATCATTTGTTTTTGAAAAAAATTTTTTTTGCTTAAAACATTGTAAAAACTTATAAAACGTGTAGAAAACATATAAATTTTTTTTTCCACGTACCCCTATCTTACCATTTTTTAAAAAAAATCATAATATCATCGATATCACAAAAGTTCGCCTAGACTCGAAAAAAATTTTTGCAAATTCGTGACCAGCAACATCGCAAAAAACTCCAGAAAAATCATATGAGAATTCAGACATTTTTTTCGTGTAACATAGTGTAATCAGTACCCCAGTAAGAAAATTTAGAATAATGGAAAACAATTCAATTATTTTGTTTGCGTAAAAAAAAAATTGTTCGATTTATGAATTTCTATTTCAGCAAATTATATTCAAAATTAATTTGCTTCACTGAGCTTGAGTTGAAAAGTTGAAGAAATATTTTTAAATAAACCAAGAAGTTCAGTGAACTAAACTTTAACTGCATTCAATCCACCAACTGCATGCAATTCACAGTCAGTCACACGCAAGGCAGTCAAATTTTTATACTCATATCCATATATACATATGTATGTATGTAAGTAGTAGGTAGTGTTTCTTTTATTATTTTTTAACCTCCTTCACGTGTTTGAAAATGTAATTATTTTGGGATATCCTGCCGAGAAAAGTAATTTTCTGGCAACGCTGATGATGGACATTTTTTCATGTTTATACAAACATTGTCAAGGCAAGTCATTACTCTGTTATTATACTGAGAAATGCAATTTTATTATTATTTTTATTGAAGCTTTAAGTGAAAAATTATATAGAAGAAAAACAGGATTTTCTGTAAAGTATTTGCATGAAGAAAATTTTAATTCATGCTTGTATATTTCCGTTTTAGAAATACGTGCCAATTGTTTAATTAAACACCAAGAAAAGTAAATAATTAAATGATAAAAATTTTGAGAACGCTTAGTCATAAATGAAGCAAAACAAATCTTATAAATAGTTTAACTCATTTAATTGAGCTTAATTCTGGGATGCATGCACAGGGAATATACAATTAATATATATGAACGAGAATCTGTGAGACTTACTTTTGAAGCAAAATTTCTTATGACGATAGTTTGAATACAGTAATTATAGTATATTTGTTGTAATTTGCTAAAAAATGTAACCTGTCTTCTTTTGTTCTCAAAAAATTAGAACGAAACCATAAAACGATCTAAGTTATCCAAGTCGCTGTATGCCTATACCAAAGACAAATCCGTAGGGACAGCTCTCCATGCATTGGTTCATCAGATACTCTTTCCGTCTGTCTACACATAGAAGGGGGGTTTAACAATGTCACATCCGAAGCAACCACATCATCACTGGGGAATCTAGGCATCGATACTTCGCTTATAGCGTTGATTCACCGTATGTTGAGAAACAGGGCAATCAGCTCAACTCTGGGTAACTCCGTCATCAGGAGAAATGTAAATAAAGGCACACCTCAGAATGGAGTTCTATTGCCACGTTTTTGGAACCTAATTGTAAACGAATTGCTGTTATGCCTAGAAGTAGTAGGATATAGGGTTGTTGCGTAGGCGGATGTTGTTGTTCTATTAGTCTCAGGTAAATATCTAAACACTAGATGGGCCTTACAACCTCAAGCAGTTTTATGGCTGTACACAGCAGTAGTTAAACCCATACTGCAATACAGTGTAATGGTTTGGTTAGCAGTCTTTGAGAAGGATATCCGTTGTAGGGGCTTTGGCTAAGGTGCAGAGAAGAGAATGGTGTGTCTACTGGTAACTCAGTTCTACACCTTTCAAAGCCCTAGATACCATGCTATATTTACTTCCCGCAAATCTTGCTAGAAAATATATGGGGCATTCTCTGTCAACGGGAGACCACTCCCCTGTCCAAAATTGGTTAAGGTATTTTAGGGCATACATATTTGAGCTGAAAAGCTTATCATTATCATTTTTTTTTCACTCTAGTTAAGCACCGTAAAGGAAATAGAGACCTACTAAGTTCAAGTCGTTGTTTTTGGTTAACGCTAAAAGTATATTACAGTTAAGTTAAGGAATGACAAATGAAGAATAAGTTTTTTGGGAAGTTTTCTGATGACTTGGAACACGTGAGACACGAAAAATTGTTTTTTGGGATTTTTCATTTTTTGAGGTTAGGGACAACAGCTAACATTTCCCGTGAAAAATATTATCAGATTCATGTTCATCAACTGAAATTGTTTTATGATGACTTGGGTAAGCGTGAGACCCGAAAAACCGCATTTTGAGACATTTTTTAAGGTTAGGGACAAAACGTAAAATTTCTCGTGAAAAATAATATTAGATTTATATTCAGCGAAAAAGAATAAGGAAAAAAGTTTATCACACGTGTTCTTACCAGACAGGAATGGGCGGAAGGGTGATTCAGCCAATGTATTCCATCCAGTTCTTTACTGATGGCTTCAAACTGGATGAAAATATCTGTTCGCCCTCCGAACCACTGTAGTGTATTTCAGGCAGAGGTTTTGGCGATTAAAGAAGTTGTTGACTGGTTAAAATGCACTACCTTATCACCATGTGATATTTTTATCTTCACTGATAGTCAAGCAGCCATAAAATTGCTTGATTGTTTACTTAACACTTCTAAGGTGATCGCTAACTATCGACTATCTTTTAACGAGATATCGGAAAGGTTCTAGGTACACCTGTATTTGGTACTAGGGCATAGTGACATTCCGGTTAGTTGTAAAGCCGATTAGCTCACAAGATTAGGCACTACATTCAGTATCTCTCACAGAAGCCATGATCCAGGCAACCTTCAAATTAAATATATATATCGAAATGTTAAACATAGCTAACCACAGCTGGCAAGAAACGCACTCATGCTCCCATATTAAATCAATTTGGCTTTCTTACAAATTCTACGAGGTCGGAAATTCTTGCTTCTTTAAATAGATTATCTATTAACAACATAGTGGCAATAATTACTGGGCATTGTCTGATTGGTAGACATGCTAATAGATTTGTAGTGGACACAAACGACTTTTGCAGGAGTTGCCTTGATGAGGAGGAGGAGGAGGAAACGACTTTTCACCTCCTCTATAACTGTCCAGCTGTTGCCAAACGTAGAATTGCATGTTTAGGTCATCCTTTTCTTAGCAACCTTGCTGGCTTTCGAATCGACTGATGTCAGTGATACACAGAAGCTCGTTAAATCACATAAGGTACTATAAATTAGGGTACTATAGATTAGGGTAACTGTGAGAACAGCCTATGTGATATTACAACTGGCCTTATTGGCCTAAGTAAGTCCTATTACAGGACAGCCACCTAACCTAATCTAACCTAACTTAACCTGACCTAACCTAACCTAACGTAACCTAACCTTTTTTTTTTTTTTTAACGAGGAGGAAAGCATAAAAAGCCACCCAGTCAGTGCGTGACATTCTCACGCTAAAACCACCTCTCGTTCGTACGGATTTTCCTCCCGGAACCACCGTTAGGTATTACGTCGGAAGGCCGTAATGAGCTTAGTGCTCAATCGTCAGTATTGGTTTCTGTCCAATTCTGTTCGGTTTTATCGTCGGTTGACGATATCTGGCTCCATATTTGTAGTATTTACCGTGCGCTCGACTTTGCGCGCACGTTCTGCATCATATAGAGTGGTCATCATATCTGCAGCAACCTTGCATGCTGCATTCCATTTTTCCGCTGTGTTACACATCTGTGTCGTCAGATTCCTTTCTGTAGGGGGTTCTCCAAAGGCTTTCTCCAGCTCATCTCTGTTTTTGTTAAAACGTGGGCATATAAAAAGTATATGCTGCGCGTTCTCCCGTTCCTCTGGGCATCTTGGGCAAAACGGGTCTTCTTCTCCGGTGTTGATTTTGGGCAAGTACTGCTTGAAGCACCCATGGCCACTAAGCAGCTGCGTAATGTGGTAATTCAGTTCACCATGTCTGCGTGATATCCACTCTTCTATATGCGTAATGAGATTGTAGGTCCATCGACCCTTCTCGGATGACTCCCATCTTCGCTGCCATTCCATGATGGTACGCTGTCTTTCTTCTCTTCTTATGGCTTCGGTTGATTTTGTGTCACGGCCATATAACCGCTTCATCTCTTGTGCCTGTAAATCTATGGGCACCTTACTTGCTATGACACAAATAGCATCGTCCGATACTGTGCGATACGCGCTAGCAACCCTCAGGGCACGGAGCCTATATACCTAACCTAACCTAACCTAACCTAACCTAACCTAACCTAACCTAACATAACCTAACCTAACCTAACCTAACCTAACCTAACCTAACCTAACCTAACCTAACCTAACCTAACCTAACCTAACCTAACCTAACCTAACCTAACCTAACCTAACCTAACCAAACCCAACCCAACCCAACCCAACCTAACCTAACCTAACCCAACCAAACCTAACCTAACCTAACCTAACCTAAAATAACCTTTAAAAACCAAAATTTTTTATCAATTTTTATTCAAGGACTTGCCCTAAAATCTGGAAAATTCCTTATCATAAATACGACTCAACCAAAGTTCAAAGTCATTAATTTCTTGGGCAAATGAACAAAATCTTTTTGCATAAAGTTCGTGCAATTTTTATTTTGTTTTCTTGATTTATTTTTTATGCAACAAAAGAATTTTCATTCGTGGTTCGTTATTAACTTTTTTGTATTCAAAAAGAGAACAAAAAAAGTTAAACACATTTTCACAAAAATGCAACAATAACAACAAACAAACAAAATAAAAAGTTACAACACAATTAAAGCCAACATCATCAACACCTAACAAATTATCAACAGCGGCAACATCGTCATCAACATTATCAACTTTTTTATATAATGAACAATGCAGCCTCACCATCATCGCCATCATCATCGCCATCATCATCGCCATCATCTTCATCAACATCATCATCATACTCATCATCACCATCATCATCGTCATCTTCATTATAATTATGTAGTGCGAGGCGATGTGTTAAATTAAAAAACTTTTGAATACAACATTTAAGGTAACATTATTAAACACACACGTAACTGCACAGTTAGTACATTAGTTTATGTGTAGGTGAGTGTGTGTGCGAGTGTTGCATTTGTGCATTTTAAATGGTACATTTTTGTTTTTGTAATGCTTTATTGAAATGATGTTGTGCGCGTGAAAATTACAATTTAATTTCATTAAAATTATGAGCATTTTTTTTTTTTGAGGATCTGCACGGTGCATACATAAATGAATTACAAAAAAGTTTGCTCTAGTTAAATATGTATGCAGTTACAATCAAAAGTTATGTGCATATGGTTGGCAGTCAAAGGACGAAATCACACATTAGTGAGTTACTTTGATTTCACTGAAACTTATGCATGTATGTATGTATATAAATGAATATAGGTAGTTTAAGGGGGTATTCTACCCGAGATGGTGCGAAATATCGATGTTTTCAAATCGTTGTAAATGAAAAGCTTTTCAATATTTTTATTCGAGATTTTTTGCAAGTTTTTCTACAGGTTTTGAACAATAATTTTCGTTTTCAATGTTAAAAATATCTTTGTTAATAATGATTCATTCGACGCCTCGAACTTGAGCCTGCCGAAAATAGTTGCTCCATGGTGGACATGATATATCCGATTTAAATATTCTGAAACACAAAATGTAACCCATTTTGTAATCGTGATACTTCCTGCTATCGCCTCATCTAGGGAATAAGAAAAAAAAAACGTTTGAAAAAAATTACGTTTTTTTGCACGACTTGACTTGCACGGTTTGACGACCTCGATAGCCTAGTGGATAGTGCACTAGACTTTCATCTGGGAGGTTCGGGTTCGATTCGCGTCTTCGTCTGGTGGTTAATTTTCATAACTTTCTTATATTCACTATCAATATGAAGTGTATGAGAATTATAAGATAGTGTTCAAGTACACACATTGGTTGGTAATGGCAAAACCACCAAGCCGATAAAAAATTGCCACACCGCCGTTCGGAATCGGCGTTAAACTGTAGGTCCAACTATGTGGTATCACAATGGGCCGTTCAGGCCTAAGTGTGTCTCTCGACAGCCACTCCAACCTAACCTAACCTACGTTTAATCAGCGATTCCAGGATCATACATTGCCCCCTCTTCTTTCTTCTCATAAAACTCATTGTCTACATCAAAAATATTAAATAAAAAAAATCGATTTTTCGGACCATCTTGGGTAGAACACCCCCTTAAGGGGAATGTGGATTTTTTTTTACGGGGTACAGTTTTAATTTGAACCTGGAGTGATTGAATTGGGAGTAGGCTTGCCATATTTAGTGGATAGAAAAAAATGTAGTAGCAAAATTTTATATTCTGATTACACAGTCCAACAAATTAAGACTTTTTGACTGCAACAGAATAGCCACCCTATAATCCTGAATGAAATATGAATGAATATGTTGTATTGGGAGTATGAATGTATAAACTCGTAATTGTTACTAACTTCATCTCTATCATACGCGCCATTTTTTGGACATTGACAGCTATTCTATCTCGAAGAGCGCCAAAAATACTATAGCAATTGATCTGTCAAATAATTTTCATAATTTTACAAAACTGTTTTACTATAGCTGAAAATCTCGAATTTCATGCCAACAAAACAACATTTGCGGAAAGTTTTAATTTGCTTCTTCCATTTAAAGAAAAACGCAACTGAAGCACACCGTTTACTCACTGAAGCTTATCTTGACTGTGCTATAGACGTTATAATGTGTCAGGTGTGGTATGCCCGTTTCAAAAGTGGTGATTTTGATGTTGAAGACAGGGAACGTTCAGGCGGCCCGAAAAAGTTTGAAGATGAAGAATTGAAGGCATTACTCGAAGAAGATTCATGTCAAACGCAACAAGAACTTGCAGAATCTGTAGGAGTTGATCAATCAACCATTTCTAAACGATTAAAAGCATTGGGAATGATTCAAAAGCAAGGAAATTGGGTGCCGTACGAATTGAAGCCGAGAGACGTCGAACAACGTTTTTTCACATGTGAACTGCTGATTGAACGACAGAAAAGAAAGGGTTTTCGGCATCGTATTGTGACTGGCGATGAAAAATGGATACGTTACGATAACCCAAAGCGTAAACAATCATGAGGACGGGCGGACATGCATCAACATCAACGGCAAAGCCGAACATCCATGGATCCAAGCTCATGCTGTGTATTTGGTGGGATATGAAAGGTGTCGTGTATTATGAGCTGTTGAAACCGAATGAAATGATCACTGGCGACCGCTACCGACTACAATTGATGCGTTTGAGCCGAGCATTAAAGGATAAGAGGCCAGAATATGAGAATAAACACGACGAAGTTATTCTTCAGCACGACAATGCTCGGCCGCATGTTGCAAGGCAAGTAAAAACGTACTTGGAAACGCTGAAATGGGAAGTGCTACCCCACCCTCCGTATTCTCCAGACATTGCTCCTTCTGTGATTACGACTTGTTCTGATCGATGACACATGGCCTGGCTGAACAGCACTTCGGTTCTTTCGAAGAACTCAAAAAATGGGTCGATTCGTGGATAGCCTCAAAAGATGAGGAGTTCTTTCGACGCGGAATCCGTATGCTACCAGAAAGATGAGAAAAGGTTGTGGCTAACGATGGACAATATCTTAAAGTATAAATTGATAATCATTTTTTCACAATAAATGTCCAAATTATGAAAAAAAATACGAGTTTATACATTCATACTCCCAATATAGGCCATTTTTGTTAAACAAACTTATAGTCCAGCACGTCTGTTTTTTTTTTTTTACAGTGGGTCAAAGTTTTCTTAGTTTGGTCGAAGGGAGCTGAATACTAAGTGCAAAAAGTGTTATAAATTGATGTCGGTGGAAAATCTTAACGGCAAAGTTGCATCGTAGAAACTTACGAGGGTCATTTCTGTAGAACATTTTAACCCTTTAGTTACTCTTTTCATGGGACAATTTGACCCAATTTTTTATGAAAACTTGAAAAATCCTTTCAAAAGAGACATTTAGGATTAAAATATTCCACAATAATATTTGCCAGAAAATTTCACTAGTGGTCACCAAAGATATAAAAGTCATATATATAACGGTTAAAAGCTGATAAAAGGAAATAGTTTTTTACTTCTTTCAAAATTGTAATTTACATTCAGAACTAGCACGCGCTTGGTATGTGATCTGCTGGTGCCCTATCACCGCCTTTATATCAGGTCAATATCCCACTTTCTCAAGTTGTACATATAACTTTTGGTATGAAAATTTTAGACCAAATTTTTTTCTAAAATGTCCTCTCTCTCTTCCCTCCTTCCTCCTCTCTGGGATCCAGCCAGCAATGTGCATCTGTATTTGCTTCCCTGAATACAACTTTTATTATAACCTCTTGTCTAGCTACAACAAAACTCTTTGAACTTTAAACTTCTTAAGTATTCAACTACTCAACTATGCATTGATTGACACTTGCACTTTGCTGCCGCTGTCAGAGTGTGAGTAAAGCATCCATGATGAGGCATAAACACATACAAATTTACAAAAGATGGAGACTAACAATATTTATTATTTATACAGTGTTGTAATGCTACAGCAGCAGAGTTGCAATTGTGTGAAATTGATTGTAAATTTGCAGCACTTTCCGGCTGCATACATTGCAATCAGTAAAACTACAATATTTATGCTTGCAATTTACTTTAGACAGAAGAACCTTAACTTCTCAACCTATTTGCAATACCGAAAAGCAAAAAGGTTCGTTAAGTAATTTTTTGTTTTATTTATAGGAAGACAGCAAAATCAGATCTTAGATAAACAGCTATAGTTGTTTTTACATGATAACAAAAAATATATAAAAGTTGTTGTTGTAAAAGTCAAGGACAATCAGCAATGAATGGAACAAATATGATTTATTTGATAACCAAACAGAATTCCAATGTAAGCTTAAAGTAATAAAAATATTTATTTAGAATCAGTTTAAAACATTTTACTTTAGTTATAAATGCAAAGAGCTAAGGTAGGTATATAAATAACTTGAACTTCACTTCATTTCATGCAAGTCAGGAATACAATTAATTTGCTATACATCGCAGGAGACAAAAAAATTCGATTAAAAGATCAATGTGATAATATGAGGTCAAGACTCCCTTGAAGTAGACTAGAATGGACCAAAGTAAAGTAGACGAAGAAGACAATTCGATTGTGCTCGAAAGGCGCATGAGCACACACTCTCTACCACACCACACCACACCACACAACACACATTCAATAGTGTAAATACACCTGAGGACAATAAATAAAGCTAATCACGCAAGCCATTGCTGCCGCTGCTGCTGCTGATGTTTTAGCTGCTTGTCAGGCGCGCCATGGATGTTACGCGTTGATCTTGTAAAATTTGTAACGCTCCGAGTGCAAGTCGTAAATATTAAGGACTAGCAAATACCTAGAACTAAGGCTAAAAGTGAAGTGAATTCTTGTTCTTGTGTAGGTTAAAAGCAGCTTGTCTTCTCCATAAAGTTACTAAGAGCTATGAAGGTATAGCTATACCTTAACCACATCTTTGTATAGGTTAGGTTCGTCCTAGCCTTTTCTTATCCATTTGGTTGTTATCTCGCTTGCTATTTTGCATCATTACACATTTTTCGAGACATTTAATTAACGACCTACACTGAATTTTGCTTATAGCGTTATTAATTTTAAACAAGGTTTATTTATAATTAACGCTTTACACAAGAAGATAAAGGAGACTTAGAAAATAATTCTACACAGAAATATTTATAAATTAAAACATTCTTCTGAAGAAAGTGACTATTAATTTTATCATTTTGAAAAATATTTTACAAGAAAGTGTTGCGTTTGGCCAAATGTTCTAAAAATAGACAAAATGTTGTTGGGTCGGAACCACTGCAACAATTTAGATAATTTTTTATGACAAATTAACTGAAAACAGTTCAACGTTATTAAAATTAATAGGCTTTGAATGAACAATGATGGCAGAAGAATGTTAAAAAGTTCATAGAACTAGCAGATCAGACGATCATTTCAGAACCCACTACGGTTCGTCATCAGTGAACTTTTCAACGTTATATTGAATATTTGTACGAAATTCCCTTATCGAGAAATTTTTCATAGCTGTGCATAAATTTTCGAATATAAGAATGGAACTTGGAAAATGTAATCAAATAAAATATAAGTGGCTTAAGGGTGTATTCTACCCGAGATGGTCCGAAAAATCGATTTTTTCTTTATTTAATATTTTTGATGTAGACAATGAGTTTTATGAGAAAGAAGAGGGGGCAATGTATGGTCCTGGAATCGCTGATTAACCGTAAGTTACATTATTTGTAAGTACCATGTTTTGTAAATCTTTAAACTCGTTTTTCTCGAAACCATTTTTTTCGGGACGGTGGACACGATTCACAAAAAACCACTTGTCCAATTGACTTGAAATTTTACAAGGCTACTAAGCAAATGTATAGGTATGGTCTTATCTAGGATTATGGCGAAAGCATTTGTTTAAGTAATGTTTTTTAATGCAAAATATAAACAAAAACAGTGCAAAAAATCGTCATTTTTTTTTCAAACGCTTTTTTTTTCTTATACACTACATGAAGCGATAGCAGGAAGTCTCACGATTGCAAAATGGGTTACATTTTGCGTTTCAGAATATTTAAACCGGAGATATCATGTCCACCATGGAGCAACTATTTTCGGCAGGCTCAAGTTCAAGGCGTCGAATGAACTATTATTAACAAAGATATTTTTAACATTTAAAACAAAAATTATTGTTCAAAACCTGTAGAAAAACTTGCAAAAAACCTCGAATAAAAATATTGAAAGACTTTTCAATTACAACGATTTGAAAACATTGATATTTCGCACCTTCTCGGGTAGAATACCCCCTTAAAAATTGTGAAAATTTCCACGAGAAAATAAAGAAATTCTACAGCCCTATCGTTAATTCCGACGAAGCTACCGTCATACCTACGAATGAACAATTCGTATTCTGATTTCCGTCGTGGCTACGAAATTCCCCCGAAAACTTCGAAATTCGGGAGATTGGCATCACTAATTCCGAATGAATCGGAACTTCAACAGTTTAGTTTGGCCTTCTTTTGGTCTGGATTTTGATTAAATTTAAATCCGGTTTTTTTTGTCTGAATTTAGTCTTATTTTGGTCTGCATTTTTATTTAAATTTTTGTAATTTTTTGTTTTAAGTTTTGATCTGATTTTCGATCTGAGTCTTTGTTTGACTTTTGGTTTGAATTTGGTTCAAATTTTGGTCTGAACTTTGTTCTGGATTCGGTTTATATTTAGATCTGATTTTTGTTGCCTATTACTCTGAATTTGGGTCTGAGTTTTGATCTATATTGTGGTATACTTATGATCTCAGTTTTTATCCGTATTTAGGGCAGAGCTTTCTTCTGGACTATTTTATTCTTGATTTAGTCCCAAGTCAAGTTTAAATTTTGGATTTGATTTTTTGATCAGACTTTAAATCTCCCTTTGGTCCGAGTTTTGTTCCGAATTTTCGTCTGACCTTTGGTTCAATTTTGGTTTAAATAATGTTCTCAATTTGGCTTCCTTTTGTTTTGATTTTGGTCTGGATTTTTATTTGGGTTTTTACCTGAATTCGTTCTGAGTTTTAGTTTGAATTTTTGCCTGATTTTTTGTCTGAATTTTGCACTGATTTATAGTCTGAATTAAGTTTGAATTTTGGTTTGAGTTATGATCTAAATATTTGTCCGAGTTTTGGGATGAGTTCCGGTTTGAGTTTTGATCTGATTTTTGTTTTGGATTTTGGTCTGATCATTATCCTATAAAGGTCAGCCCTTCCGAACCCAAATTCCAGGATCACCACAGTCAGAGTATTTAAAACTTCAAACCACAAAATGGACCAAGTGAAGCATGGAAAGTTTAAGAAGGAATTAATCGGAGACTAGGAGCTATCACTCTAAGTGTGTGGGCAAAAGGTCGGAGTTCCCCAGTAATATGTCTGTAATCAAAGTAAGACTCTATATGAGAGGTTTAAAAAAGGTATAAAGGTTTAAAAAATTCTACACAAGTTTTTCGTTTTTGGAAAAAACTAAACTCAATGCAGACTTGTCTCATATCGACGCTGTCATATTTTACAGTTATCATAATTTTACAATTTCTTTATTTATTTTAAAAATAAATTCAACAATTTAGCAATGAACCTCAATAAACCTCAAGGCGCCTAGCAACGCACCAGTGCCCCAACATAATATCGATTTTATTTTTAATTAATATTTTATAACATTTTCTGCGTTATTGCATATTAATGATGAGTAAATTAAAATAATGCAGTAAAATACTATTCTATAAATATTAATGAGAGAGCATTTATAGCATTTAGCAAAGAGTAACTAGCGCAAAGTAATCAACCAAGCGAAAATGAAATTAAAAAATTTCAAATTCACTGCAAATTTTTTATCATTGACATTGAAATATTTATTGCATTTATTGAATGTGTGCAACTCTAAATCCAATAAATTTTAATTAATTTTTTTCCACCATTGTGACATTTTTTCCGAGTTCGGGTTTATTAAGTTTGCATTTACACGCACACAAAATTGAATTTATAATAAAATTTTTTTGTATATATAAATAAAATTTAAAACTTTTTTCAGTTAAATTTTATTTTGGTCAACGTAAATAATCAACAATAACTACAGAATTAAGGAATTTTGTTTTTTTCTTTTTTTTTTTTTTTGAGAAAATCCTGAAAATAAACAAATTTTTGTATAAATTCCATAAAACTGTTTCATATTGCATATTAAGTTTCAATAGCTTCCTCTTTGCTGCACATGCCTCCCTCCTCCTTGCCACTCTGCATGAATAGTGAATTTATATCCAATTTGTATTTCTTTTCAGCATATTTACCCTGAGTCAAAATGTGCACAAATGCAAAATGAAATTGAAAATTTTTGTTTTTTTTTTGTTGTTGTTGCTGCTGTTTTTGGTGTTGTACTTAAAATGCCGACTGCAACAATTTTATTTAGAAATTGAACCTAACTATGGCGAACTTTTCTCGAGTGCATTCTCAAATTTATGATGTGACAAGTAAAGCAGAGGGCATGCAGCGCTTGGTGCTGTTAAGTGGTAAAAGTTTTTTTTTTACTATTTGCAAACTGCAGAATATTGAATCCTTTTAGAGTGAACAAATACATGCACAAGTGTTAATGATAGGGATTTGGAATAATATTAAATGTTGCAATTCTAATACTTGATTCTAAATTCTATGGCAACTGGTCAGCTAATAAGAGTGTTTAAATTTTAGTTGATGGTTTCCATCCGAGAAAGTTCTGATAGTTCAGAACCGAAGTAATCTCAAAGACGAAAATTTTTAGAAAAAATGTTTTTTGTTGAAAACGTTGTAAAAACTTATAAAACGTGTAGAAAACATAAAAAATCGAAAAAAAAAGATTTTTCCCATGTAGCCCCCCTCATGAATTTTTTGGAAATTTTAGGTCAAAATATTTTTTTTTGCTGAAAACGTTGTAAAAACTCATAAAATGTGTAGAAAACACAAAATAATGAAAAAAAATTTTTTTTTTCCATGTAGGCCCCCCTCATGAATTTCTTGAAAAATTTAAAAATTTAGGTCGAAAAAAATTTTTTTTTTAGAAAAACTTTTTTTTGTTGAAAACGTTGTAAAAACTTATAAAACGTGTAGAAAACATAAAAAATCTAAAAAAAAATTTTTCCCATGTAGGTCCCCCTTATGAATTTTTTGGAAATTTTAGGTCAAAAATTTTTTTTTGCTGAAAACGTTGTAAGAACTTATAAAATGTGTAGAAAACACAAAATAATGAAAAAAAAAAATTTTTTCCATGTAGGCCCCCCTCATGAATTTCTTGAAAAATTGAGGTCGAAAAAATTTTTTTTTTTTTGTTGAAAACGTTGTAAAAACTCGTAAAACGTGTAGAAAACACAAAAGAGAGAAAACAAATTTTTTTCCATGTAGGCCCCCCTTATGAATTTCTTAAAAAATTTAGGTCGAAAAAAATTTTTTTTTTTGTTGAAAACGTTGTAAAAACTTATAAAACGTGTAGAAAACAAAAAAAATCTAAAAAAAAAATTTTCGCATGGCCCTCCTTATGAATTTTTTGGAAATTTTAGGTCAAAAATTTTTTTTCCTGAAAACGTTGTAAAAACTCATAAAATGTGTAGAAAACACGAAATAATGAAAAAAAAATTTTTTTCCACGTAGGCCTCATGAATTTCTTTAAAAATTTAGGTCGAAAAAATTTTTTTTTTTTTTGTTGAAAACGTTGTAAAAACTCGTAAAACGTGTAGAAAACACAAAAGAGAGAAAACAAATTTTTTTCCATGTAGGCCCCCCTTATGAATTTCTTAAAAAATTTAGGTCAAAAAAAATTTTTTTTTTGTTGAAAACGTGTAGAAAACAAAAAAAATCTAAAAAAAAAAATTTTCGCATGTAGGCCCCCCTTATGAATTTTTTTGGAAATTTTAGGTCAAAAATTTTTTTTTGCTGAAAACGTTGTAAAAACTCATAAAATGCGTAGAAAACACAAAATAATGAAAAACAATTTTTTTTTCCATGTAGGCCCCCCTCATGAATTTCTTGAAAAATTTAGGTCGAAAAATATTTTTTTTTTTTTAAAATTTTTTTTTTTGTTGAAAACGTTGTAAAAACTCATAAAACGTGTAGAAAACACAAAATATAGAAAACAAATTTTTTTTTCCCTTATGAATTTCTTGAAAAATTTAGGTCGAAAATTTTTTAATTTCTTTTTGTAGAAAATTTTTTAAAAAATCATTGAAAGTCTAGAAAACAAAAAAAATCGAAAAAAAAAATTTTTTCCACGTACCCCTACCTTACCATTCTTTAAAAGTTCGACCTGACCCAAAAAAAATGTTTGTAAATTCGTAAACAACATCAAAACTAACTCTAGAAAAAAGATATGAAAACTCAGACATTATTTTTTCGTGTTATATAGTGTTTCTTATGTATAATTAATGCTGAAGTTTGTTGTACCAATGAATTTTTTATTCACTCCATTTTATGTAATGAATAAGTATATTGATTCAAAGTAAGGTTCATAAATATTACTTAAGTACCGTTAATTTCCTGTCACTTCTTAAAATTTATGAAAAAGATACACTGAGCTAATGAATCGTTTTTTAATTTTTACAAAATACCGATATCTTATATGTTTCATTCTTGATTAATGTATTACAATTCATTGACTTCAAGAATTTTACATAAATTCAATGCAAAAATTTCATTGCGCTTATGAAAAATGACACAGGAAAAATGAAATAAATTCATTGATCGCATGAATTTGTTCGTTGCTTTAATTTATGTAAAAAAAAGATTTGCACATTGTTTGAAAATTCTACGAACAACGAAATATTCTCATCATGAATACGTTTTCATTCTGCTAATGATAATTTTCATATATAGCATGAACTTTTTGATTCAGTGTACTTTCGACATGCAGTTCTGATTGAAAGAGGCCATTGGAAGCTGTTAACCATTCCTAAAATCTTTTTATTGCAAATCTGCTTATAAGATATACACTTGGATAAATACCCTAATTATGGATACCCTAGTTATTGATCTGATTTTGGACATAATTTTGTGGTTAAGCTTTCGGTCTGATTTTAAGTCTCAATTTTGGTTTGGGTTTTGGTCTGCTTTGACCTGAGTTTTGATATGATTTTTGGCCCGACTTTTGGGATTAGTTTTGGTCTGAATAATGGTTCAGGTTGTGTTCTGAATTTTTGTTAAATTTTCGGTCCGAATTTGAACTGAGTTTTGGGTTAATTATCGTTCTGATTTTTGTCATGAATTTTGACCTGAATGTTGACCTGAATTTTGACCTAATATTTCGCAAGATTTTTGGCTGGAATTTGTTCTAAATTTTGACTTGCTATTTGGCACGATTTTTGGGTGGAATTTGGTATAAATTTTGACATAGTATTTGGCAAGATTTTTTGGCTGAATTTTGGTCTAAATTTTGACTTGTTATTTGGCAAGATTTTTGACTGGAATTTGGTCTAAATTTTGACTTGTTATTTGGCAAGATTTTTGACTGTAATTTGGTCTAACTTTTGAAATTTTTGGTCGAAATTGTTGTCTGATAGTGGTCTGAACTTTGTCGTGAGCTTTGGCATGAGTTTTGGCCAGACTAACGGTTCGAGTTGTGGTCTGAATTTAAGTCTGAATTTTGGTCTGCTTTGGCCTACATTTTGCTATGATGATTAGAATGAGTTTCTGTCTGAATTTGATCCAAGTTTTGGACAAAATATCGGTCTGAGTTTTGGTGTGAATTTCGGCCTGATTTTTGGGTCGATTTTTAGCTGAGAACTGAATTTTGAACTAATTTTTGACGTGAATTTGGTTTGAATTTGGATCTTCTTTTGATCTGAGTTTTGGTCTAAGCTTTCGTCTTCGGTCTGAGTTTTGATCTAAATTTTGATTTAAATATTGGTCCGAGTTTTGATATGAATTTTTAGCCCGATCTTTGACTTGATTTTTGGTTTGATTTTTGCTCAAAATTTTTTGCTCTAATATTGGTCGGAACTTTGTTGTTAATTTCAATCTGTATCGATCTGAAGTATAGTCTGCGTTTGCTCTAAATTTTAGTTTAAACCTTCTTTTGATTTTGTTGTAAGTTTGGATAAGTTTCGATCTGGTTTCAGTTTAAATCCTGTCCAGATTTTTGTTTCGATTTTGGATCTAGATTTTTTCCGAATTTTGGTTTGACTTTCGGTTGGAAGTTTTGTCTGAAATTTATCAAATTTTTGGTCACATTTTTTATCTGAATTTTATTTGAATATTGATCTACGTTTGATATCATTATTGATCTGCTTTTTGTCTGATTTCTGATCTGAGTTTTTTTTTGGTCTATTTTTAGCCCTAATTTCGGTCTAAACTTCTGTCTTATTTTGGTCTAAGTTTTCATCAAAGTTTTGGTATGAATTTGGTCTAAGATTTGTCTAATTTTAGGTTTAAATTTTGGTCTGTTTAGATCTGAAATCTACTTTGAATTTTGGTCAGTTGTGGAGTGAGCTTCGATTCATTTGGATTCATTTTCAGTTTGATTTGTGGTGTGAATTTTATTCAAAAGTTTGGTTTGAACTTGCTTAGAATTCCGATCTGCTATCGATATGGATTTTGATCTAATTTTGGTTCAAATTTCTGTTTAAATTTTTGTTTGTTTTTGTATTGACCTTTGATCTGTTTTTAATTTGATTTCCGACCTAATTTTTCATTCGAGTTTTGGCCTGGATTTAAACTGAATTTTAATCTGATTTTCTTGCCTTAAACTTTAATCTGATTTTTGGCCTGAATTGAGTTCTTTGATCTGAATTTGCTTTAAATTTTGATCTGCTTTTAATCGCAAGTTTGAACTGCTGTCTATTTTTGTTTTGTATTTTTTGGTCTAAACTTCTGTCTTTTTTTGATGTGATTTTTGATCTAAGTTTTAGTCTGAATTTGATCTATTTTTAATCTGATTTAATTGGTTTTATTTTGATCTAAATTTTCTTCTTCTTTTGGCTAGAGTGTTGACCAGTGGTTGGACTCAGTTCTGGGCTAAACTTCGATCTGGTTTGTACCCTGAAAGAGGTCTGAATTTTTGCTTGAGTTTCAGTTTGATTTGTGATATGATTTTTGTTCGGAATTCTAGTCCATTCCCTCTGCGAAAATCAAACCCGGGATTTCTTTTTACATCATTTTGATAAAAATTCCCAAAAAAAAAAAAAATCATATTTCTCTTTAGAACTTTAGCAATTTCATTATTTTTCTTCTTCTATTACTTAATAAAAAAAAAATAAATATATAGAATACAAAATTTTTAGTTTACTAATTAAATTTACTGGATAAGGTTGAAGCGTCTTCATCCTCAAAATTGTTAGACTCTTCCTCAAATTCGCTGTATATAGTTGAAGCTTCCATTTGTGGTTCCCCCGGAATCTCTCCTGTTAACTCCAAATGTTTAATTAACTTATACAAATCCATGATTTCTCTCATTCTATGAAATCCCAAACAGAAAGTCTCAATTTCGATTTTCATTTCCCGTATATCAATCACTTTTCTTCGAATCATAGATTGCAGAAATATACAAACCAATCGAATCAATCGTTTTTTTGAAATTTCATAATCAAACATTTCACAAGCTGCAATACAATTACTCGTAAATAAATGTACAAATTCAATGGGTAAATTAATTGCGTGTACTAAATTAGTTACAACTTCCAATGTGTTAATTGTTACAGTCATATTAACCAATACATAAAGATAATCCATTAGATTATACTCAGGCGAATGTTTCACATTAATTATAAGTTGAACTGCTAATACTGGATTATATGTGACCAACTGTAGCAGCGAATCAGGTTTGAAATCATAATACTGTATAAAACCACGTTCTTTTCTCATTGCATCAAGTAATATATTCACTTCTTTGTAATTAAGCTTGCGATTAACGGCAAGCTTAACTAACAGTACCATGTCTACCATAAAATTATAATTTCTGGTGTCATAAGTGATCTGCACATCTTGAGAACTTGTTAGATCCAACCATATTAATTCATCTTCTTCGCATTCCATTAAAGGTGGTGCCAGTGATAAAAATTCTGGCCGTAGGGTATCTTTGAAGTGATGACCATCATCCGTTGAACGCAGGGATTCTTCGAAATTTGGATTGTCGTAAAGCTCAAAGATTTCTTTATCCTTTACTAATGTCATACAGTTCGAAACACTAGCGCTAATACTTGAGGGAAGCAAGTCAATAGGTTTCTTTTTTGCTGCCTTCGAAGCTTTTTTCATTTTCACTAATTTTTATTTTTTAATTTTTAAATTAAAACTTAGTATTTTCAAGAACTTTTCTTTTTTTATAAATTTTTAAAATGTCTAATGGTCGAAAATGTAAATTAATCGAAAAAAAAACAAAATTAACTCAGCTGTTTGTCAGCTAACGGGCACCATTCACAATAGCAGAAATATTTATGCACAGGGCCGTTCAAAGAAATTATGAGGGCCCAGGGGAAATTAAATATTTTTAAAATTTATATATGGGACATTCTCTGTCAATGGGAAACCTCCCCCCCCCCCTGTTCTCAATTGGTTAAGGTATTTTAAGGCATGTTGGCATGATGGTGGACCAATATGGCGGCTGTAAGTCTACCACCACACCTTAAAATAATAGGTTTATCAAGCGTACGTTTACCCAAGTCATCATAAAAAAAAAGGTAAAGCCTTTTTTCGTATATTTTTTTTCGCTGAATATGAATCTAATATTATTTTTCACGGAAAACGTTACGTGTTGTTCCTAACCTCAAAAAAGGTTCAAAATGGCCGTTTTTCGGGTCTTTCGCTTACCAAAGTCATCATAAAACTACGGGGAAAGCTTATTTGAGCCCAAACATGCCTTAAAATACCTTAACCGATTTTGGACAGGGGGGCGGGGTCTCCCATTGACAGAGAATGTCCCATATATTTGTTTTGGGCTAATTATTTGTCTTATTTTTGGCATGAATTTGAATCTGATATTTGGCAAGATTTTTGGCTGGAATTTGGTCAAAATTGTTATCTGATATTGATCTGAACTTTGTTCTGAATATTCATCCTAATTTTGGTCTAGATTTTGGCCTGAATTTTGATATGATTCTTGATCTGATTTTAGGGATGAGTTGTGGTCTGACTAACGGTTCGAGTTTTGATTTAAATTTGATCAATGTTTTGGACAAAATATCGGTCGAAATTTTTGCAAGGATTTCGACTGATTTTTGTTGATTTTTGTCTGGAACTTGATTTAAAGTTTTTTTTAATATTGGTCTGAAATTTGTTCTGAATTTTTGTCTGAATCTTGGTCTAGATTTTGGTCTAGATTTTGATCTAAATTTTGGTCTGCTTTTGCCTGAAGTTTGTTAAGATTTTTGGTCTGGCTTTATGGATGAGTTTTAGTCTGACTAACGGTTCGAGTTTTAATCTAAATTTTCGGTCTGAATTTGATCTGATTTTTGAACAAAATATCATTCCGAATATTAGTATGAATTTCGACTGATTTTTGGTTTGATTTTTGGCTGGAATTTAGTCTAAAGTTTTTTCTGATATTGATTTCAACTTTGTTCTGAATTTTGGTCCCAATTTTGGAGCAATTTTTTATCTAAATTTAGTTTGAATATCGATCTGCTTTTGATCTGAGTTTTAGTCTAGACCTTCGTCTTTGGTCTAAGTTTTGATTTAAATTTTGTTTTAAATATTATTCTCCATTTGGGTACCAATTTTTGCCCGAACTTTGACTTGTTTCTTGGTTTGATGTTTGACCTGAATTTGGCCAGAACTCTTGACTAATATTGATCGGAACTTTGTTTTTAATTTCGGTCATCATTTGAATTTAGATTGGTTTCGATCTGGGATTTAGTCTGCATTTGGTACAAATTTTGGTTTAAATTTTCGTTTGATTTTATTGTGAGTTTTGATCTGGTTTCAGTTTGAATTCTGACCTGATTTTCCGTTCGCTTTTTGGCCTGGATTCGTCCCAAATTTTGGTTTGATCTTGGGTCTGAAATTTCTACATTTAATTTTGTTTTTGTCTGATTTCTGATCTGAGTTTAGTTTAGTATTTTGGTTTAGTTTTTTAATGAAGTTTTGGTTTGAATTTGATCAGTTTTTGATCTGAGATTTAGTTTTTTAATGAAGTTTTGGTTTGAACTTGGCCAGTTTTTGATCTGAGATTTGCTCTAAATTTTTTTAGCTGAATTTTAGTTTGAAATATTGTCAGATTTTTGGTCTAATTTTTTATTTTACATATAGTTTAACATTTGTACTGGATTTAATTCGAAATTTGTTTTTTTATACTTTGGTCTGCTATAGTCTGCTTCTTGGTCCGAATTTTGGTTTCCTTTTGGTCGAAATTTTAGTCTGAATTTAAGTCCGAACTTTCATCTGACATATTGTTTGACTTTTGGTCTCATTTTCTATTTGAGTTTTTGTTTGAGTTTCGGTTTGGATTTGATTTGTTCAAATTCAGAAATTTGGTCTAATTTTGTTCTAAATTTATACCTGAACTATGGTCTGAAGTTTGGAAGTTGGTCTAAATTTTGGTCTGAATATAAGGATCATTTTCGAACTGAATTTGGTTTGAATTTTCGTTAGATTTTGGGTGTCTGTTTTAATTTGCTCTTGGTCTGAATTATAATCTGAGTTTTATTTGAGTGTTGGTCTGATTTTTTATTTGGACTTACTCTACACATTGTCTGAGATTTGATTTTACTTTTGGTCTAATTTTTGGCTTCAGTTTTGCTTTGTTTGGTCTCCTTTGCTCTAAAATTTTCCCTGAAATTGGAAAGTATAAATTTTGGTCTGATTTTCTTTTGCGTTTTAATTTAAGTCCGAACTTTCATCTCTAACATATTGTATGACTTCTTGTCTAATTTTTTATCTGAGTTTCAATTTGGATTTTATCTGTTTAAAGCCTGAAATTTGATCTAATTTTATTCGGAATTTTAGTCTAAAATTTTTACTGAAATTTGGTTTAAATTTTCGTCTGAATATAAGGAAGATTTTCAAAGTGAAGTTAGGTCTGAATTTCAGTTTGATTTTTGGTTTGAATTTAGGTTTGAACTTTCTTCCAATTTTCGGTCTGAGTTTTGGTTTAGACCAAAAGGTCTGAATTATAATTTTGATTTAAATATTTGTGTGATTTTCATATGAGATTTAATCTGAATTTAAGCCTGAACTTTGGTTAGAGTTTCAGCATGATTTTTGATCTCAGTTTTGGTGGGACTTTTGCTTTGAGTTTTGGTTGGATCTTTGTTCGAGTTTTGGTCTAAATTTATTTTGAATTTTTTTATAATTTTGGTCTTAGTTTGGTCTAAATTTGATCACAATTAAAGTTTGAACAATGGTATGATTTTTTATCTTAATTACAGTCTACTTTTTATCTGAACTATAGTATCATCTGATTTTGGTACTTTTTGTTTGACTTTTGGTCTAAATTTCTACATCAAGTCTGGCATTTGGTTTGAATTTGATTCAAATTTTTCTTTTTTAATTTGAGTCTACTTTTGGGTTTGACTTTAATCTGCTTTCGGTCTATTTTTCAGTGTGACATTTGGTTTAAATTTTGGTTTATTTTTTGATAAAAAAGCTTTTGTCTGACTTAAGGTCTAACTTTTGGTCTAATTTTTTATTTGAGTTTTAGTTTGAGTTTTAGTCTGAGTTTCGATTTTGTGTATTTATAGCCTGAAATTTACTCTATTTATATGTCGAGATTTAGTCATAAATTTGGTCTAAATTTTTGTCTGATTTTGGTTTGAATGAGAGCCTGAAATTTAGTCTGTGTTTTGGTCTAAATTTTGATTTGAATTTGACCTGCTTTTGAGTCTATCTATGACCTACTTTTGGGTCAGACTATGTTTCAGTTTTGGTCTGAATTTCAGTCTGAATTTTAGTATGAATTTTGGTTTGCATTTTGGTCTACTATTGGTCGAAATATTGGTCTGATTTTTTTTTGAATTTTGGCCTGGATTTAAGTTCAAACTTTCCTTTGTTGTGTGGTTTGGCTTTCGATTCGATTTCGATTTTTTATCTGAATTTTAGTCTGATTTTTGGTTTGGACTTGGTCTGTTTATAGTTTGAGATTTTGTCTTATTTTTGGTCAAAATTGTCGTCTGCTCTTTATCTGAATGATGTTCTAAAACTTAGTCTCAGTTTTGGTCTGAAGTTTGGTCTATTTTTGGTGCAAACTAAAAGCTGAAATTTGGTCTACTTTTGGTCTTAGAATGGGTCTGAATATTGGATGAGTTTAAGTCGAAATTCATTTATGGT
This sequence comes from Toxonevra muliebris, assembly GCA_963691655.1. Classification (NCBI taxonomy): domain Eukaryota; kingdom Metazoa; phylum Arthropoda; class Insecta; order Diptera; family Pallopteridae; genus Toxonevra; species Toxonevra muliebris. The sequence goes on along the minus strand of OY829328.1, from coordinate 78,272,528 downwards.
CATAAGGTGCCAGTAAATTGCTTCATAAAGACCACAATGAGTCCATAGAGTTAATTTGAAATATTTTTTGTCTGTATTATTAAATGAAGTTCAACTAAATGTATATATAAATCAAAGCTTTTAAAAACATTTTTCATCTTAATTACTTAATTACCTCTTTATTAAATTAAAACAAAAACAAAAAAAAAAGAAACATTTTACACCTGCCCTTTGTGTAAATGAACAAAAAACAAAAAAACCAAAAAAGCCCATCTACTTTTAATTTTTCTTTAATTAACCGCTGAATAGCAATTTTCACTTTGAGCCTGAGCCTGAGCCTGAGCAGCAATCAGTAGCAGCCAAACAACCAGCAACTGGCACGAGTTACTATTCTACAAATGGCACTCAATTCATCATTTTGTTTTTGTGCTGTTGACATTGCGTACGTGTTTCTCATTTTAATTGCATTCTCTTCCTACTTACACATACATACAATGCCTTAACCCTCAACCTACTCTTCACATTGTATACTTATTTTAGTACTAAATGCTGCATATCCTGCTATTGATCTAGTTGTTTCTTTATTGTGATCTTCTGATTATATACATGGATATGCAGTTGTTGGATGTTGTTGTTGTGCCATCATTCCTTTACACAATTATTCACTGACGATGAAAAATTGCTAACAATTTTTGGCATGCAGTTGCAAACACACACACGCACACATACAAGCATAAATTGGAATTGCAGGCTTGTCTTGTTGTAAATTGCAACTATTTTTGCTGTTGTTGTTGTTGTAGTTGTGTTTGTAACAAAATTTTTTGACATGTTCGGTTGGAAAATTTATTATCACCTTTGACGCTTGTAACGCTATTTTGAATATTTTTTTTTTTTTTTTTTTTTTGAGAAAGAAAATATTGAATCATCGGCGTTCCTAAACTAAGAATGTAAATAACTTGAAAATTCTATGTGGATTTTTTTTTTTAAATTTTAGTTTTTCGAATGAAACTCTTTAACTTTCTTTAACTCGTTTCGAATTGGATTCATATTTATTTCACTTTTTTAAAAATAAATCTAAATCTTGATTAGTTCCTAATCCTACCGCCAATATCCAACCACAAAATCCTTGGAGTTTTTGCATAACTATAATTTAAAAATACATTAAGATTTTTATTTAATATTTTAATATTCTTATGCAAGCGATGACTGTCAATGTTGTCAGTAACAGAGAGACAGCAACATAAAATACCGCAAAAAGTAATTGCGCAACATTTATGACGTCATGTTCGTGCCGCTGTTCCATATATTTTTTTTTGCGTTTTTATTTTTGTATATATTTTTTTTTTTTTTTGCTAAGTATTTTCTCTTCAACGCCATCACAATTTAACGCTGATGACACTCTCGCAAATGAATTAATGTATTTTCTCAATGGTTTTGTTGTTGTTGTTGTAGGTAGTTGCTATTTTTTTTCCTGCTGGTTTCTGTTGTATGTGGCTTCTGCTGTTTTTTTTGCTGCTGCTGCTTTTGCCAATGTTATTGCTGAGTATTTACACGCTTCTAGCTATTTGCAGATATTGTCTTTTTTTTTTGCTTCTCTTCTTCTTTTTTTACTAGCAGATATCTGTGTGTAGGTTTAATACCTACACCAGTGTGTGTGTGTATTGTGGCGTGCAACTAGAAAAAAAAAAATATAGAAAAAAAAAGCTTCAGTTTCCATAAACCACAAGATTAATGCAAAGAAAAAAAGTGCAACAGCATCATGAAGATGACACCCATCCATCTATCTATCCATGTATCTGGCTGTTTGTCTGCCTGCCTGCCTGTCTGAATGTCTGTCTTTCTGTCAGTCTTTGTGCTGTGCTTTGCTGCTATTGTGATGCAATGTCGATGAGATAAACTATGGTTTTTATTTGTTTTTTTTTTTTTTTTTTTTGCTCAACTCTATTGATTTTGTTGATGCAAAGTAAGTTTTAATGTCACTAGAGACAATTTGCAAAAGAAATGAAATAAAATAAAATTGAAAAGTAAAAATAATATTCCAAAACGAGAATGAAATCTTCAAAGGAACTGAAGCTTTTATAAATATTTATTTTACTTTTGTGCATAGTGCACAGAATTATTTTTTTTTTAATATTCCTCTACTAAATATTTAATACTTACATATGTGTTTAATTTCGATATGCTTTAACCCTTTTACGACCGTAAAGAAAGCAGAGGAGAGAACGCAAAACCGGATTCATATTGTCCGATCCCCATTTCTTATAAAAACAGACATTTCGGGCTTCAGAAGGTTTAAATTTTCAAGGGTCACCGGTGACCCTGTGGCTCTCAATGGGATTTTTTTCGAACTTTTTCTGTATATTTTTACTAGACACTTTTTTTGTAAAGATAGACAAAGTTATTTAATATTAATTTTTCACTTAACCCTTTCTTGACCGTCAGGAAACTAGAACAGATAGAGCAAAACCGAGTTCAAATTCGGATTCTTCAACCCCTCCATTTTATTGTAGAAAAAAATTATTAGAAACTTTTCATTGCAGATCTTTGGGTCACCAAAGACCCATAGTAAAACTTGTATTTCCAAAAAAAAGTAAACCAAAATTTAAAAATATGGAAAATCATGTTTGAGTAAATGGTTTTTCCCACAACATACGAGTATTAAAAATTTGATGTATTTGAACAAATTTTGTAAAAACTGTGAGCGATTGAAAATTACAAAAAAAAAAACAATTTTTGCACTTTTATCCACTACAGTACGGTTCAAAAAAATATTTGTAAATTTTTTTTAATTGAAATTAAAGAACCATGAATTCTGTTTTTAAAAACCTCAAATATACTATATAAATTGATTAGACTTGATTTAAAAAAAATCGCAAAAATTCATCTTGTGACACCAGTGTCACCATGGTACCAAAAAGGGTTAAATCTAATTTATTTAAATACCTACATAAAAATGCTTTCAATAAACAATAAAACTTGAATCCAAATTCGTACTGAGTTTTCTTCTGAATATCTGCTTCCAATTTTTCGATCTACTTTTGGTCAAAATACCAGTCTGACTTTTTGTCTGCTTTTGGTGTGAACTTTGAAGTAAATTTTGATCTCGGTGGCCTGGTAAGTGAGTGCTAGAGTAGAGTTCCAGCTGCCTCAGGCTCGATTCTAAGATGAGGAGTAAATGCTTTAATTTTGATTTGTATTTTGGCTTAAAATTTGGTTCGAAGTTACGAGTAAAATCAATTAGAGAACTTTAAATCTCAAAATCTTCATAGGTGGAAAGCCTCAGAGTCTCTTCACATAATCCACTCAGGTAGGTTATGTTAGGTTGGAGTGGCAGCCTTCTGCTTCAAAGCACACTTAAGCACATTTAGGCTCATTGTGATACCACAGTACAGCGCGACTCCCCCATTTACGGATTGGAGAACCATGAGGATTCCATAATGAATCTGGCTATGTCCTTAATATTAACGGATGATAGCTCGGATAGACTAGTGAAGAAAGGTGAGCCCAGGAGTTTTAGTCTCGTCCTGGCCAGGGATGGGCATTCGCACATGAAATGGAGGACTGTTTCTTCCTCCTCCTCAGAGCCGCAGCCCCGACAGAAGTCATTGAATGGCAGTCCTAGTCGTGCAGCATGTCTCCCTCTCCCCATTATGCAGTGCCCCGTGAGCACCGAAGTCGTTATGCTGATGGAGCTTCTGCTTAGGTTGAGTAGCTGTCTAGTACGTTTATTGTCCATAGTGGTCCATGTTAGCCTGGTAATACCACAGGTATGCTCCGCTACCCAGGATCTTTTTGCTTTCTCAAGGTAGTTTTGCTTAATGGCTAATTTAATAGACGTAAGAGGGACACCAATTGTGCAGGAAGGTGATATATCTGTAAGCTGCGAGCTCTGTTTTGCTAACTCGTCGGCATTGCAGTTACCTGAAATATCCATATGTCCAGGCACCCAATATAGGTGGACCTGCGAGTGACTCGACAAAATGTTGGGTGAAGATCGGCAGTCGAGAACAAGCTTTGATGTAGTGAAAACACCTGCAAGGGACTTGATTGCTGCTTGGTTGTCCGTGTAGATGCAGATATTCTTATCGAATGAATCGTTGCGAATAAGCCACTTGGACGCTTGATAGATAGCCATTACTTCCGCCTGAAAGACGCTGCAATGGTCAGGAAGTCGGAAAGAGAGTCTGAGATCTAACTTACTAGAGAAGATGCCACAGCCGACTCTTTCCTCCGATTTGGATCCATCTGTATAGATGTCAATTGAATTGTCAGTGACCACCTCGTCATTAACCCATTCCTTTCTACTGGGGATATGGGTGAAGAACGTGTGGTTTAAATTAGGGGTAGAGCAAATGTAGTCTACGTTAGTTGGTACGGACGTATCGTGGATTAAAATCTTGGCATGGCCCAGGTTTGACCGGGTCCAGCGAGTTAGGGCACTGAGTCTGGCCGCAGAGCACTTAGCTTGTTGCTTAACCAGAAGTGAAGTTGGCAACCAATGAAGGATTGCGAAGAGAGCTTTCGTGGAGGTAGTACGGAGGGCCCCAGTAATCAATATGGCTGCCGTTCTTCTAACCTTATCCAGTGGTTTAAGGTTGACCGCCTTTGCAGTAGCTGGCCACCAGAAGACGGATCCATAAAGAAGATTAGGCTCGACCACTGCTGAATAGAGCCAGGAAGTGACTCGAGGTTGAAGACCCCATTTTGTTCCTAATGCCCTCTTACAGCAGTAGAGAGCGCAAGAGGCTTTCCGTACTCTCTCTGCTATATTAGCTTTCCATTGAAGTTTAGGATCAAGAACAAGTCCTAAATATTTGACGCGCTTGCTAAGGCAAAACGAGGTACCATTAATTTTGGGTAGGGCAAAAGTTGGTATTTTATACTTTCTAGTAAAAAGCATAACCTCAGTTTTGGCAGGATTAACATTACGACCGAATTCACGGCACCAGTGAGACAGAATGCTAAGTGAGTGATTTAGCCGTTCTGAAAGAGTAGCAACGTATTTGCCGGATACTGCAATAGCAATGTCATCTGCATAAACTATTATTTTGCAGCCGGTTTGGTCTAATCTGTTTAGCAGTGTGTTCACCGCCAGATTCCAAATAAGAGGCGATAATACACCTCCTTGTGGTGTGCCCCTATTGACAACCTTTTTGACTTTATCATTTCCGATAGAGGAGCTGATGATATGTGTTTTAAGTAGTTGTCCTATAAATCTAACCAGATTAACATCAAGATTAAGATCCACTCAGGTAACCCTTTCAAATATTTTATTTTACCATTTGCCAAATTACTCCCTCAGCCATTCTTTCAACTACTAACTAGAAGGATTCAGCCTGACTTCTCATTACAATAAGGATTTATTCTCATAAATAAACTCAGAACAGTTTTAGCAATCTACCTCTTAGATGCATAAATATTCATGTCTTTAACAAATAAGTACATGAGAATATGTAAAATGCCTAGATGCATGTCTGTGTGTGTATGTGTATGTGTGTGTTTTTATCATATACAGCATATGCACCACAATTACGGTACCATGAAATATGATGATGATGTTAATGCAAGTGCAGCTGCTTAAATACCTAAAGGTGAGTGCTTAATTTTATGGTTATATCACACAAAAACACATACATGCATACACATACATTCATACACATACATTCACTCAATATTATGGGAACACATGCTGCTCTATAAATGCAGTGAAGTGCATACCAAATACCATAAATATTAGTGGTATCCTACAATGGTTTTATGACTGCAGCGTTTGTCTTATCTTCCTTTTTCTCTCTCCCTCTCTTTCACTCTTTATTTCTCTCTCTCTCTCTTTTCACTTAGTATTCATCCTAAATTAGGTTATGATATTAATTAAATTGCTTAGAATTTGTGTATTCAATATGTAAAATAAATTTTATAAAAAATTGTCGCACACTTGACAGAAAATTCAATTGTGAGGTTATGTTATGTTGGAATATAACCTCAATCTTTCATTTATTGAATTTTTTAAATTTTCTGTGATAGTTTAGATATAAGCAATGAACATTTTCTTATGAATTTAGAATCAATAGAATCAAAATATTCACTAAACTATTTAAACATTGGCATAATAAAATAAAAGAATTTTCTAAACTGTTCTAGTCTTGACTTATGCATTCTAGGATCAGCCCTAGAGGCAGTTCCCACTTTTTTCAGTAATACCTTTGTAGCTCAAGGAGACTCCCAAAGATAATTTTCCCCACTGGGATGAATACAGAAACAAAGAAGCTAAGAAAAAAAGGTTGATGTTCGGTAACGGTCTCTAGCAGTTTAAGACGTCTTGTTGAACGATTTTGACTGGTTGGCTAGCGGGACTATGAGTTATTCGTTTCTTCTTTAGCTTCGTTCTATTAGATTTTTTGAGCTGAGGTAAGAATATATTTCAGCATTCTGATGGATTTGTACTCATGAGCTCAAAATAAAATCAAGTCTCAGTGAGACACTCAAGACTGTGAGTCAATCTTTTAGTGGAATCTTGGGACAAGACCTCTTCAAAAATCAGGCAAAAAGCTAAAATATAAGTCACTGTCAGAACTTGGAAACCCTGATTGGTTTTCAGGTTTTTCTTTCTGGAGAGGACTTCTCGAATGTTAGTATTGCTTGAAAATGTAAGTCACTGTCAGAACTTGGAAACCCTGATTGGTTTTCAGGTTTTTCTTTCTGGAGAGGATTTGTCGAATGTTAGTATTGCTTGAAACAGACTCGGAGAGACTCGTCTTCGAAATGATTGCTTTTGTGGTGTGTTGGTATGAATTAAAGTATATCAACAACCTACGCAGTTGCTTCTCGTCCTAATGCGACTGCTCTTTCGACAGTAAGCGCCCCAGAAGCAGAAGCAATTTCTGCTAAGGAGTGTGAAAAATTGCGCTTATCTACAAAATTTATTTACTTTCTCTAAAACTTTTTCAACCGAACCTGGGTCTATTCTCCTACAACATTAGTTTGTACTTCTTCAACGTTAGCGTCCGTTCTCCAGAGATCAGCTAGTTAGGCAGCGAATTCAAATTCTGGTGGAATGTTGAGGCAAGACATCTCGGAAACTCAAGCGACTAGTGAGAGACGAATGTGGATCAATGCCAAAGCTAAACAAATGGTTCTTCATTAAGCGTATCTGAACGTTAAAATTAAATAAAAATCATTCAATTGGTCTCCGTGGCTGCGTTTACACGACTCCATTTGAGAGGTCCAGTTTTATATGACTTTGTTGCATAAGTCGGGCTGGATTTTACACAATGGTTTGAATGTTGCTGTTCTCCTGTTGGTTAATTTTTGTTGGTTTATTGGCATAAACTAACGACATAACGCAATCTTAGAGCTTTAAATCTCACGATCTTGGCGCCCATTCCACATCGCCTCTTCTGTAAACAACGCGTTCGGGGAACTTTACTTGCAAAAACTTAAATTTAACGCCCGCTATGTGACACGTTGCGCCTTCTTGTTGAAACCACATGTTGTCCAGGTTCATGTCATCTAATTGAGGTCATAAAAAGTTAGATATCATGACGTAAAATTGGTCGCCATTGATAATTAACGTCTGACCATTCTAGTTGCTGGAAATGTATGGCCCAATGAAAACGCCTGCCCAAAATCCATACCAAACAGTAAGTTTTCCTTGATATAGTGAAGACTCTGATACTGCTGTGGATTATTCTCTGCCTAAATGACACAACTTGGCTGGTTCACGAAGGCGTTCAACCAAAAATTTTCTTCTTCACTGAAGACGATATTTTCGCCAAAAATTTGGATCCATTTCCAACTGCTCTAGAGCCCAATCAGTGAACGTACGACGAGCTGTTCCTGTGTCAATTGAATCTTATACGGACTTATATTTAAGTTTTTTTTCGCAAAACTCGCCAAATTGAGGTCTTAGAAAGGCTAACTTCTTGAGCACGATGAGAAATCGAGAGGATGTGGTCGTCAGCCACATTTTCAACAACAGCGGCAATATTTTCGCTTGACCGTAAGTTTCGGTGTCGCACAGAAACTACTCGATCGGCGACCGAACCGCTTTGCTCAAATTTCGAGATAATTCGTTCAATTGATCACTTAGTTGGACGATAATTTCGGACGTAAATATTTCGTAGGTCGCGAAAAGTTTTGCCGAACAGAACACAAATTTTTATAAAAAATTTTAACAATTTTTGAGTTTCTGCTTCCATTTGGAAAAAAACTGCAGTTGAGGACAAATGAATGCTTTCAAATACTTACGGTGAGGCTGCTTTGAATGAAAGAACTTGACGTGAGTGGCTTCAACGTTTTAAAAGTGTTGATTACAATGTCGAGGACAAGCATGGTGGTGGGAGAGAAAAAATTTGCAAAGACGATGAATTGGAAACACTGCTCGATGAGGATTCGTGCCAAACGCAAGAAGAACTAGCTGAATGACTGGGAGTAACTTTGCAAGCCATTTCGAAATGTCCCAATGCCATGTGCATGATTCAGAAACAAGATAATTTTGTTCTGCACGAGTTGAAACCGAAATAGGTTGAACGGCGTTTATCTGCATGCGAATAACTGCTTCAAAGCCAGAATCGGAAAGAATTTCTATATCGCATTGTAACCGGTGATGAAAAATGAGTCCATTATGATAATCTCAAGCAAAGAAAGTGATGAGAAATTCCTGGACATGCTTCCATGTCGACTGCCAAATCGAATATTCAAGACGCCAAAGTTATGCTTTGCATTTTGTGGGACCAGTTCGGTGGGATATACAACGAGCTACTGAAACCGAGTGAAACCATTACAGGAGATCGGTACCGAACGCAATTGATGCGTTTGAGTAGAGCATTGAATGAAAAATTACCACAGTACCAAGAGAGAAACCACAAAGTCATTTTCCAGCATGACAATGCTTGACCACACGTCAAACTTCGAAACCCTTGAAATCAGAGGTCTTACCCCACCTGCCGTACTCTCCAGACGTCGCTCCTTCCGACTACTATCTGTGTATTCAGATAGCGCACGGCCCGGCGGATCAGCATTTTCGTTCGTAAAAGGAAGTCAAAAAATAGATTCAATCATGGATCGCGTCGAAAGATGCCTTCTTTTTTCGAGATGGGATCCGAAAATTGCTGGAGAGATGGGCGAAAGTTGTCACTTGGTGAGCTAGCAGAACTTGGACCAGAACTTTTCTTCGAATTTGTGAGGAGGACCCCGAAACTTCAAACAACATTTCTGGATAATGTCACAGAAAAGACACGCGGGAGACTAAAAAATACCAGACGGCATTCTGAAACATCTGGAAATTGGATTTATACTAAAATTTCCCACGGAAATAGGACTTATAGGATTGCGATAAGCTTCGAAGGGTCACTAAGGTTCTCCAGGACGCAGGACAAATCCTTCTTAATAATAATAATTCAATAAAGCTTGTTTAGGCTGCCTTTCGAAGAACTTGTCTCTTTGATATCGTTACTTTGTAAAAAATCAAGGCGTCCTTCCCAGCAGCCTTCCCAGTTTTAAACTGGCATTGTAAAAATAATTTAAAATGCTCAACCCACCCACTTTTCAGTATTTAATATAAAAAAGGAGCAAGTATCCTCTTGCTTTAAGAAATTAATCCAACGTTTACATTCCTTTGAATTTGAATTAGTACCTGCTCATAAAAAAAACTTGCTGATTAAATATTCCGCTTCCAGAAAACTTTTACAAAACAAATATGTACAATAGAAAAAACTTAACAAAGACAGAAACTTTGACGACCAACAAACCGAACATATAAAAGAGACATTCCAAAGCCAAATCCAACTCAAATCGATACTCGTGCTACGATGTTGAATACTTGCCGCAGCAAAGTTAAAACTAAAGAAAAAAACCATTAAAATAATCCCGCTGCATTGGTTCGCACCTGACGGCCAACTACAGCGCGACGATGGCATTTTGGGCCGCTAGCCATGGCATGACGCCACCATCCAAGATAATGCCAGTGCTCAATCCAAATCAGCGACAATTTCTCGAAGATGAAATACTTTATCGTGAAAAACTGGATATATTAGCACAAAATGATAATCAAATCTCAACCGATTTCTATATACGCCAACAGGATTCGCTCGATGATCCCGAATTACTGGATAAACATGATTCATTCTATCATACGACCAAGAGTCTTTTAGTACTCTTTCAAATTATGGGCGTTATGCCGATACATCGTAATCCACCGAGATCAAATCTACCACGGACTGGTTACTCCTGGAGATCGAAACAATTTTTCTGGGCTCTTTTCGTTTATACGCTTGAGACAACGGTGGTGGTGATGGTGTTGCGTGAACGTGTTAAGAAATTTGTAGGCAATTCGGATAAACGTTTCGATGAGGCTATCTATAATGTTATATTTATTAGTTTATTATTTACACATTTTTTGCTACCAGTAGCCAGCTGGCGTCATGGTTCACAAGTGGCTATATTTAAGAATATGTGGACTAATTATCAGTTGAAGTTTTTGAAAGTTACTGGATCACCGATTGTATTTCCAAATCTATATCCGCTGACATGGGCTTTGTGTATTTTTTCGTGGGCTCTGAGTATTACGGTGAATCTATCGCAATATTATTTACAACCGGATTTTGAGTTATGGTATACGTTTGCTTACTATCCGATAATAGCGATGTTGAATGGATTCTGTAGTTTGTGGTGAGTAAATCAAGGGTCGAAAGATAAAAAAAGCTAGAAAATCTAAAGGCAACTTCTGACCATTGTTATTTGAAGGAGTGTGATTAATAGAGTTTTAAAAGAAAGCAATTAATTGAGGGTATAAGTCACAAATGAACAATTTGCAGTTATTGAATAACATATTTGACTTCAAAATAACAGTTGGAGGTAGAAATCTTTTTTTGCAGTCACCGATTGGAATTTATTTAAAAAAGTCCCTTTTGCAGTCTGTTGAAGTGGGAATGCAATCTTTTTTTGAAGTCGTGGGAATTAAAATCTAATGAGTTCAAAATCATGACTGCATTAGAGTCACTTGGAGTCATTTGAAGTCATTTGAAGTCATTTGTAGTCACTTGAAGTTACATGCAGTCACTTGGAGTCAATTGGAATCTGAAGTCAAGTGGAGTCACTTAAAGTTTCTTCGAGTTAATTGGGATTTGAAATCAATTGGAGTCACTTGAAGCCATTTTGAGTCAATTGGGGGTTGAAAGCCAATTAGAGTCACTTGAAGTCACTTGGGAGGCACTTGAAGTCACTTGGAGTCACATGCAGTCTGTTGGAGTGGGAATGCAATCTTTTTTTGAAGTCGTGGGAATTAAAATCAAAATTATGACTGGTTTAGAGTCACTTGGAGTCATTTGAATTCATTTGGAGTCACTTGGAGTCAATTGGAATTTGAAACCAATTGGAGTCACTGGAAGTGTCTCGGAGTCAATTGGGAATTGAAATTAATTTGAATTACGTAAAGTCATTTAGAGTCAATTGGGAATTGGAAGTCAATTGAATTCACTTGCAGTTAATTGGGATTTGAAGTTAGTTGAAGTCACTTGAAGTTATTTGGAGTCAATTGGGGATTGGAAGCCAATTATAGTCACTTGGAGTCAATTTAAATCACTTGGAGCCACTTGAAATCATATGCAGTCATTTGGAGTCACTTGAAGTCACTTGGAGTCAATTGAGATTTGAAATCAATTTAGTCACGTGAAGTCATTTGGGGATTGAAAGTCAATTTGAGTCAATTGAAGTCACTTGGAGTCACTTGAAGTCACTTGGAGTCACTTGAAGTCATTTGGAGTCACTTGAAGTCACTTGGAGTCACTTGAAGTCATTTGGAGTCACTTGAAGTCATTTGGAGTCACTTGAAGTCTTTTGGAGTGAATTGGGATTTGAAATAAATTGGAGTCAACTGGGATTTTATGCAAAGTAATGATTGCAATTAATAATTTAGGATTAATTTGTTGAAAAGTGAAAATATTAAATAACACATTAAAACTGGCTTCACATTTAATTTAACTGCCAGTGTCTCCAATTGATTTCAAGTGACTTCAATTGAATTCAAATCCCAATTGACTGCAAGTGACTGCATATGACTTCAAGTGACTCTAAATGAGTTTGAATGCCTTTAAGTGACTTCAAAGCAGTGATGATTTTGAAGTCATAAAATTTGCATTCCCATGACTTCAAAAAAATATTGCATTTCCATGAATCCAAAAAAAAAAAACTTCTAACTGCATTTTTATTCTGGAGTCAAATATGTTATTCAATAACTGCAATCATAAGCTGTAGTTTATTAACTATGAATTCAAGGTATTGCAATTAAATTGAATGCATTCAATGCGAAATTCAATTTAACCTTAATGCAATTTTTTTCTACGACTAGGTATATAAACTGCACTGCTTTCGGGACTGCAAGTCTGGCACTTGGCGAATCATTGCAACATACACTGCGCGGTGATAAACCTGCAAAAAAGCTTACCGAATATCGTCACCTCTGGGTTGATTTGAGTCACATGATGCAGCAGTTAGGTAAACTTATCAATCTCTTTCTCTCGCTCTCGCTCTCTCTCTCTCTCTCTTATTCACCTTTATTATTTTACTTTCATTCATAATTCACAGGTCGCGCTTATTCGAATATGTATGGCATGTATTGTTTGGTCATCTTTTTTACCACCATCATTGCCACCTATGGTTCTCTCAGTGAAATTATCGATCATGGCGCTACATATAAAGAAGTCGGTCTCTTTGTTATTGTTTTCTATTGCATGGGTTTACTGTATATCATTTGTAATGAAGCTCATTATGCTTCACAAAAAGTGGGCTTAGATTTTCAAACGAAATTGTTAAATGTCAATTTGACAGCTGTTGATAATGCTACGCAAAAAGAGGTGGAAATGTTTCTTGTGGCTATCTCGAAAAATCCACCAATTATGAATTTGGATGGTTATGCTAATATCAATCGAGAATTGATTACATCGGTGAGTAAGGGTGATCGGATTTTGAAAAATTTAAAATCAAAGGAAACGGAATGAAATGGAAAGAAAATGTTAATTCTGAAAGGAATCGCATCAGTTGGAGAAAAAAATTAGAGGAAAAAATATTGTTTTGAATTGAAAATATCAAATGGAATGTTTCAGTCAGTGGTAAAATTTCAGTCTGAGTAAAAAATTTTGGTTCCAAGAAAAAAGTTTCGATCTGAACGTTTCAAGTTGGGAATGTTATAACAATGTAAAAGTTTCGTTCGAAACGTTTCAGTCGGATCAAAAAACGCTGTAGTGGAAGCAAAAATGTTATGCCGAAGAAAAAATATCGTTTGGAACGTTATAACCATAGCCAATCTGCGACGTCTTTTAGTCCGAGTAAAAATATCACTGTATAACAAAAAAGGGCCTAAAAAAATTTCTGTGTTCGCATATATTTTTTCTGGAGTGGTTTTCGATGTTGATTACGAATCTACAAATATTTTTTTCGGGTCAAATCGAACTTTTGTGATATCGTTGATTTTACGGAAAAAATGCTTTCTCGATTTTTTGTGTTTTCTACACATTTCTTGAATTCCTACAACGTTTTCAACATAAAAAAGTTTTAAAAAAATTTTGACCCAAATTCAAATTTGCAAAAAATTTATTAAGGCGGAGGGGGAGAGGGGGGAGGGGGAAAGGGGGGGAGATTAAATGGAAAAAAAATTTCATAAGAAAAAACACGTTTCATAAGTTTTTCCAATGTTTTCAACAAAAAAATATTTTGATCTAAATTTTTCAAAAAATTCATGAGGGGGAGGGGTACATAGAAAAAAAATATTTTTTTCAAGTTTTCGTGTTTTCTACACGTTTCATAAGTTTTTACAACGTTGCCAACAAAAAAAATTTTTTCTAAAAAAAAACTTATCTTAACTTTTCAAAAAATTCATGAGGTGGCTACATAGAAAAAATGTTTTTTTCGAGTTTTCCTGTTTTCTACACGTTTCATAAGTTTTTACAACGTTGCCAACAAAAAAAATTTTTTCAAAAAAAAACATCTTAACTTTTCAAAAAATTCATGAGGTGGCTACATAGAAAAAATTTTTTTTTTCGAGTTTTCGTGTTTTCTACGCGTTTCATGAGTTTTTAGAACGTTTTCAACAAAAAAAATTTTTCAAAAAAAAATGACCTTAACTTTTCAAAAAATTCATGAGGGGGGTACATAGAAAAACATTTTTTTTTTTTAGATTTTTTGTGTTTTCTACACGTTTCATGAGTTTTTACAACGTTGTCAACAAAAGAAAAAATTTCAAAATAATTAAAAAAAAAAAAAATCTTCCAATCGCTACAGTCGAAGCAAAAAATATTATACCGAGAAAAAAGTTTCGCATGGAACTTTTCAGACATAGTCAAACTGCTAAGTGTCTAAATCCATTTAGAATGTTTCAGTCAGAGTAAAAATAATATATTTGGTTTCGAGGTTAAAATTTCAACTGGAATAATAAAGAAATATGCAAATTTTCAATTCGAAAGCACTAGTCACATAAGGAAACATTTTTGGAGTACAAAAAATAACCAAGAGTGGCATCAAATCAAACAAAAATTTCTACTCATTCAGTAAAACAGAAGTTGAAACAAATCTTTAGAATCTTCAAGTTCCAAAAAGGTCTTTAAAGTCCCGTCATTTTAACCATAAATTACGACTTTTCTCCCGAAATTGTTTATAAATTCTACAGTTCTGTTATTGCTCTTTACAAATACAATCATAATGCAAAAATGATTTTCTAATTCGGATAATTTTTACTAGTTTCGCAAGAGGTTCAAAAGTTTGTAATTTTTTAGAAATTCATCAAAAATTGTGTGAAATTTATAAATTATGGTCGAAATTTCTAGAATTTGTACATCTTGCGAAACCAACAAACATTTCTTTTTTAGAAAATTCGTTTTATATTATATAAGGAGCAAAGAAAGAGCAGTGGAATTAAAAAAAAAATGTTCTACTAAAAAATCGCAATTTATGTTGAAAATTTCGGGACTTTCATGACCCTTTTGGAACTTGAAGATATTATCTGATTTTAAAAATTGATTTTCATTTCTGTTCATCTGGATGAGTAGAATCTTAACTAAACTGTTACTGTTTGATTTCACGCCATTCTTGGCAATTTATCGTGCCCAAAAAATGCTCCCTCAATCAATTGTGAGTCACTGCTTATCAATCTAACAATAGTTCCGCGGTTAATATTCCATTTTGTTTGCATTCCATTATTACACCGAGGTAAATATACTCCGCGAAATAGTGGCGAAACTTTTTCTAGCTGTTCCTTTTTCATTCCGTTTTTTTAAGCCTTTGTGGAAGCCCGAAGTTTTCTCTATTATTTTCATTATATCTTATATCTAAAACTTCTTTTCAGAATGTTTCATTTATGGCCACCTATCTGGTCGTATTGTTACAATTCAAAATTACCGAGCAACGAAATTTACGCATCACTCAAGCACCTACAATGACAAAATCTTAAAACTTTTCGAAAACTTATTATATTCAATACATCACATAATTACTTACTTAATTATATAAATATTTATTGTTAAAAAATCGGCAGTAATGGGTTAGATATATAAATATATAGACATACATATATACATATTCGTTATACTTACAAGCATACATACATATATTCGATAAAAGATTTAATTAATATTTAATAAATGAATTTGCATTAAAGCATAAATAAAAAGTTATGCAGTATTTTTACCAATTTTTTTTATTAAAAAAAAAAAAAATCGAAAATGCCAGCTAGAGTGTGAGCAACTCGATTTTCATTTTATTCCAAGAAATAGGCAGCTCGCCATTTCTAGGCGCTAAGTTGCTTCATCAAAACTTTGATTAAAATGATATTGTCCTATAAATTAACTCGAGACTAAAAGTAACTACGACTTCAGTACAGTCACTTCATCGCTGATGGAAATTGTCTAGCTTTACGAGTTCTTGTCTGCTAGAAGACTTGTCGACGTCTTCCAAGTTAGGTTAGAGTGATTGTCCTGTGATAATAAGACGGACCTACTTAGGCCATATAAGGACCATTGTAATACCACGTGGCT
This sequence comes from Toxonevra muliebris, assembly GCA_963691655.1. NCBI lineage: Eukaryota > Metazoa > Arthropoda > Insecta > Diptera > Pallopteridae > Toxonevra > Toxonevra muliebris. The sequence goes on along the minus strand of OY829328.1, from coordinate 78,256,527 downwards.
TATCCACAATTCCCTAATCTTACAATGAACTTTGTGGTTCTCTGAACTGTAGAATCCCTGATGTCAGCAGATTCAAAACACAGTAAGCTAGATAACTTACGTAGAGTTTCGATAGCCTAGTGGATAGTGCACTAGACTTTCATCTGGGAGGTTCGGGTACGATTCCCGTCTTCGTCTGGTGGTTAATTTTCATTACTTTCTTATATTCACTATCAATATGAAGTGTATGAGAATTATAAGATAGTGTACAATTACACACATTGGTTGGTAATGGCAAAACCACCAAGCCGATAAAAAATTGCCACACCGCCGTTCGGAATCGGCGTTAAACTGTAGGTCCAACTATGTGGTATCACAATGGGTCGTTCAGGCCTAAGTGTGTCTCTCGACAGCCACTCCAATCTAACCTAACCAACCTACGTAGAGTTGAACCATTTTGTGGTTTTAATAAACCTATCAAAATCTCTGATATCAGCAGATTCGAGGTCAGCAAGATTGCTGTAAAAGGGTTGACCTAAAGATTTTAGTCTACATGTGGCAAGCGCTGGACAGTTACAGAGAAAGTGGAGAGTAGTTTCCTCCTCTTCCTCGTCTAGACAGCTTCTGCAGAAGACATAAGATGGTAGCCCCAATCTGCTGGCATGTCTGCCAATCAGACAATGTCCAGTGATTATCGCCACAGTGTTGCTATTAGAAGGTCTATTAAGCGAAGCTAAAGAATTTGACCTTTCTGGGTTGGAGGAGGGTAAAATTAGTTTTGTGTGAGAGCACGTGTACGTTTCTCTCCACCTTTTGTTAGCTATGTCAATCATTTGGCTATATATGCTCAGTTTACAGGTTGCCATAGGCATACCTGGGTCTATGCGAGGAGTAGGGAATGTTGTGCGTAGCCTTGCCAGCTCGTCGGCTTTACAATTACCCGGAATGTCACTATGACCTGGTACCCAATACAGGTGTACCTTGAAATGCTCAGATATCTTGTTTAGAGATAGTCGGCATTTGGAGGCTACCTTGGAGGTAGTAATTACACTATTAAGTGATTTAATGGCCGCTTGGCTATCCGTGAAAATGTAAATATCACATGGTGATAATTTACTGCACTTCAGCCAGTCAGCTACTTCTTTAATCGCCGTTACCTCTGCTTCCAAGTTAATTTCAAATTAACTAACTAACATATTCAAGCCGCTCTCCTCTTTTGCATGCAACTTCCACGGATTCTGTTCATAGAAATTTTAGTAATTTATGAACGCCATCGTAGACATAGCGTTTCACATATTCTCGTCGTCAAAAATGCTAAAAATTCTCGCTGATGTCTCATCACAGGTCGATTTTAGGTTCTATAAAAGTCTTGATGTCAGTTGAAACCTGCTTAGTTTTGAGCATGGAAATTTAAGTAAGTTTTGTCTCGTTTTTCTAATGGGTTCAGAAAAAAGAACGTGCCATAAAAAGCATGAGTTACTCGACTACACCGTGAAGCATTGTCTGCTGAACCAGGTGTTTCCATTGCACTTCATCTCAGAAGGCAGATCACCGGTTTTTTTTCACAACTTTCATTAGTTTTCTTCGGCGAAATTTAGAAAGTCTTTCCGAGGTCTTCCAGATGGATTTGAGAACAAAAATCTCCTCTTATTTCAACTTAACATCCTAACTCTTTGGAGATTGAGAGTAAACGGCATGCTATGAATGGCTCACTCAACAATGATCTCCAATCAATCTGTGAGTGGGGTCTAACGAACAGAGTTGAATTCAACGCGCATAAGGCCCAATGTTGTTTGTTATCTCACAAACGAGTGGCCCAACCCTCTGTTAACCCCCTGGTTATGGGTGGGATGAGTCACAAACTCTTGATGTTCTGGGCATGTCCATCCAATGTGACGTTCGTTGGAATAATCATATTTTTGATGTGTCGAAAGAAGCAGCCAAGTGCCTCGGCTTTCTAGAGCGGTGTAAGAAATACTTCACTCCGTTTGATCTTCGCATGATCTACACCACCTATATTCGCCCAAAATGGAGTATAATTCGCACCTAAGGGCAGGAGCTTCACGAACGCAACTAGAGTTCCTGGGCCGTATTCGTATTCGTCAGTTTTAGGCGCAAGCCTTACAAGTTTTCCTCGTCAAAATTCTGTTAGAACTTGTGGTCTAGTTTTTCAGATCGAATTACTATGAAAATTAATACCGGTGCGCAACTGAAATATTTTATATTTCACCAAATGGCACGGTATACCATAGTCTGCCAAATCATATACTGCCATTGCTCTCTCTATCTAGGTGACAATTCGTAAATTATGTTCAACATAACTTTCAAGAGTTCACCACATTTCGGAAGGGTAGGGAATCGAGGTTTTTGGTTCTATTTATCTTGTAATTAGTACAAGAGAAAGAACGCTACACTGACGAGACCAAATTGGACTGCGTTGTCATTGCGTGTGTTTATTCAGAAAAGCTCAATACACTGTAGATATGTCAAAAAACTACAGCGGGAAATCGAGTTACATAAACTTAATTTTCGGCCATTAAAACCGATGGTGTTTTTCCACAGCACGTCACGTTTTTGAGATATTTTAGGTTCAAATTCGGCAATTTTTGGCTCCTAGGTCTGAGATGATAGAACAGTAAGCTGTTAAAGTTCGGACATAGCTACTGAAACCTACCTCCTTTATTTGATAACGCAAAATGGCGTAAATAGACTAACTTCAGTACGAGACGAGACACTAGACAATAGGGTAATATGCGACGTTCGGGATCGATTAGCATCTCAAATTCAGCTAGTGTTTTACAGGCAGAAATGTTAGCTGTATATAAGGAGGCATGCTTGAAACAAATGCCCCTATCCAATCGGATAGCCAGACTACAGACTGTCTTTTAACTAGGCCGCCACTACATCTAATCTAGAAAAACAGTGGAGAGTACGGACCTAACTCGACAGCATAACAAAGAAGGCAACGAAAAGACAGACGATCTGGCACTGAAAGGCAGACGGCCTTGCTAGAATCTTAAACTGATTTAGTAGGACTTCACACCACTTAGCTAACAATATTTTAGGAGAGAGGAGAGAGGAGAGGAGAGAAGAGAGCAGAGAGAAGAGAAAAGGAAGGAGAGAGGAGAGAAAGAGAAGATAGAAAAGAAAAGAGGGAAGAGAGAAGAGAAAAAGGAGGAGAGAAGAGATAATAGAGAAGAAGGAAGAGAGTAGAGACAAGAGAGAAGGAAGAGCGAAGAGGGAAGAGGGAAGTGAGAAGAGAAAAAGGAGGAGAGAGCAGGGAGAAGAGAAAAGAGAGAAGAGAAGAGAAAAAGGAGGAGAGAGAAGGGAGAAGAGAGAAGAAAGAAGAGGGAAGAGTGAAGATAGAAGAGAGAAGAGAAGAGAAAAGGAAGGAGAGAGGAGAGAAAGAGAAGATAGAAAAGAGAAGAGGGAAGAGAAAAAGGAGGAGAGAGGGGAGAAGAGAGTAGAGACGAGAAACAAGAAAGAAGGGAGAAGAGGGAAGAGAGAAGAGAGAATAGAGAAGAGAGTAGAGAGAAGAGATAAGAGAGAAGAGTGAAGAGAGAAGAGAGAAGAAGAGAGAAGAGAGAAGAGAAAAGAGAGAAGAGAGAAGAGGGAAGAGAGAAGAAAGAAGAGAGAAGAAAGAAGAAAGAAGAGAGAAGAGAGAAGAGAGAAGAGAGAAGAGGGAAGAGAGAAGAGGGAAGAGAGAAGAGGGAAGAGGGAGAGAGAAGAGAGAAGAGAGAAGAGAGAAGAGGGAAGAGAGAAGAGGGAAGAGAGAAGAGAGACGAGAGAAGAGGGAAGAGGGAGAGAGAAGAGAGAAGATAGAAGAGGGAAGAGGGAAGAGGGAAGAGGGAAGAGGGAAGAGGAAAGAGGGAAGAGAGAAGAGAGAAGAGAGAAGAGAGAAGAGAGAAGAGGGAGAGAGAAGAGAGAAGAGAGAAGAGAGAAGAGAGAAGAGAGAAGAGAGAAGAGAGAAGAGAGAAGAGAGAAGAGAGAAGAGAGAAGAGGGAAGAGAGAAGAGAGAAGAGAAGAGAAAAGGAAGGAGAGAGAAGGGAGAAGAGAGAAGAGAGAAGAGAGAAGAGAGAAGAGAGAAGAGGGAAGAGAGAAGAGAGAAGAGAAGAGAAAAGGAAGGAGAGAGAAGGGAGAAGAGAGAAGAGAAAAAAGAGAATAAAGAAGAGGGAAGAGAGAAGAAAGAGGGAAGAAAGGAGCGATGCGAGAGGAGAGAGAGAGAGGATAGAGCTTATTAAGAAACTATGATGCTGGAGACTCGATACTCCTTTACGTAGCTCTGCTATTAAAATGGTTGCAATTTCACTCATCGAATGATCAAATGCAGCAAAATAATATTTGATTTAAAATTATTTCCTTTTACAACCAACTTCCATATGGGATTCGACTTATTTTATATAAAATTATTTTATAAGAAAAATTTCGTTAATCGTTGCTGCTCATAAGAAAAGAAATGATAAAAATAAAAGTAAAATAAAACCAATTGAATCCGAAGCTAATAAAATATTGTATAATAAAAATAAAACAATGAAACGAAAAACATTTCCAGCTATTTAACTACGTGTCGAAAAAATGCCCACGGTCAACTAGAGTAAAGTAGAGTGGAGTAATCAAAGCAGTGCGCCCAGCAGCACCACCAAACTTCAATTGCCCGTTGGCTCGCAAGGAGAAACTAAAACCTTTACAAATGCAAATCAAATTCTATGGTATTGCACAAATAAACAACTGCAACTCAATAAACAATAAGGAGCCGGACACACACCCACATACACACACACACACACACACACTCACATTAATAAAAACCTGCAATGAAGAAGAATGCAAAGTGTAAAAATAGCAACAAAAAAATACAAAAAATTTTTATCATGAAATCACAATTTACATTTATTTGCACGCATGCGTACGTGCGCCCAGCGTGGTTTTTCTGGTTGAGTTTCACCATTTGTTTGTTTACTTCGCTTTAGTTGATGCTAATGTAGAAATTTATGCTGTAGCTGTGGCTCTTGCTCTGGTGACTGCTGCTGCTGCTGCTGCTTCATGCTGTTCTTTTTTTTTTTTTTTTTTTTTGTATGGAATTCCAAATTTACGTACAAATGCGGATTCCACGCATTACAAGCTTTTGGGTTTTCATTTTATTCGCTGGTGTGCTTGAAGGAAGGTGGTGTGGATTTTTGCAGAGGCCCAACCGAATCTAGAATTGTTGATACTTGTGCACACGATTGGGATTATAGCCACATATACATCTACATATGTATATACAAACATATGTTTATATATATATATATATATATATATGTAAATAGACAATTTCAGCGTGCAAATATTTATTTATTACTATCTGTGAAATTGATTACAAAATTACAATGAATAATTGAAAATGTTTTCGCTCTTGTAAATTCTTAAAATTCCTTTTTCAATACGAAAAAAAAAAATACATTTTAATTGAAAAAGTTTTGTGCACTAGCTATTTGTTGAATGTAATTTTCAACTGAATGAATTGTTCGGTCTAGAATTTGCCTTCAGATTTTAACCTCCTGGAAGGTTTAGAAGATTTGCTAATATTATGTTGATAGAGGTTTGTGAAATCGTTTTTCGAGAAATGTTTACCTAGGCCTTTTGTACGCAAAAGGAATGCAGTATCATTACCTTCAAAACCTATGCCAGACGATCAAGCCAACTTCATAGCACTAGACTCTACTGACATATCCTAATTCAGCTGATTCTTACCGACGTCTAGCAGGCGAATTTAAAATCATAACTATACAGTCAGAGAACGATATTTTGCTTTACTTTACCCAGTATAACATCGCGATGAACCTTTTAGCTAAAGTAAAATCCGTCCAGTTTTGTGCACCGAAAGTTTGACAAGTCTTGCATCGTGTTTCCTTGGATGTTTCCTCTGTGCTGTTATTTGATCAAATCTCTTTCATCTCTGATCACGATCTAATTTTCTGTACATTGAATATTGATCTTACTCCAATTGTCGCAGAAAACACTTTTACTTACAGAGACTACAAGTCAATTGATTTCGCGTCACTGCATAATGACTTATCTAACAGAAATTGGTCCGACTGTTGGTTTTTTACCTCAGTTGATGATAAATTAAAATACTTTCTCGAAAACATTTCTAAACTATATGATAGCCACGTACCCCTATGTGCGTGCCGTATTGCAAATAGCACTTGTCCTTGGTTTACGCACTCGGTGAGGCTAGCCTTAAAGAAGCGTCATAAAAGTTATAATAAATGGAAGAGAAATCCTACAGAACAAAACCGAGAGTATTATAAAAAAGCCAGGAATGAAGCTACATCTACTGTTAAGCAGTCAAAAAAGATGTTCTTCACATCCAAACTGAATCCTTCATTACCCCCTAAACAATTATGGTCTAATTTAAGGGAAATTGGTGTGCGTAAATTTAAATCCGGTGTGTGTGGGATTGATCCCAATGCACTCAATGATTACTTTGTATGCGGTTCTCAATCAAATTCACCCAAGTTCTCGGATCATATGAATACTACCAAATCTCCTGCTGGGTTCCAGTTTGATGCTGTGTGTGAAACGGATGTGGCTCGCTGCATAAAGAAAATTAGATCGAATGCTATCGGAGAAGATGGTATTGCTATAAAATTTATAAAACTCATAACACCCTATGTTCTCAGTCCTCTGACACACATTATTAATCACTGCATCACTAGCTCTCGTTTCCCTGAAATTTGGAAAGTGGCCACAGTTATTCCGATAGCAAAAATATCGATGGCCTCAACACCAGCTGATTTCCGCCCTATTAGTATATTGTCATCTCTATCCAAAGTCTGTGAATCACTCATGGCTGAACAGATTTCTAGTAACCTTAGTGAGTCTAGCCTTTTATCACCTCTCCAGTCTGGTTTCCGCTCTGGACACAGTTGCTCCACTGCTGTTGTAAAAATTCTGGACGATATTAGAACACCATATGATAAGGGTCATCTCACTTTATTATGCCTCTTAGATTTCTCTAAAGCATTTGATAGCGTTAGTCACTCTCTGCTTTGCAGAAAGTTGAAACAATGCTTTGGATTCTCAGATACTGCGGTACGGTTGATGGAAAGCTATTTAGAAGGTAGATCTCAAAGAGTAAAGATTGGTAATGCTTATTCGATGTACAAGACAGTAAACAGAGGTGTGCCTCAAGGCTCTGTTCTTGGTCCGCTTCTTTTTACTATGTTTTTAAATGATATTTTTGCTGTTTGTCGTCATATCTCCATGCATGCTTATGCTGATGACCTCCAGATATACTTATCTAGACCTATAGGTCTTGTTGAGGATTTATGTGCACGAGTAAATGAAGATTTATGTACAATTAGCAAGTGGGCCAGTGATAACATGCTCAAATTAAATCCAATTAAATCATTTGTTCTGCCTATCTCGCAAGCGTCTTACTTACACACCGATATTCCCCCCATTGTTCTCAATGGAATCGAGCTGAAGTTCGTTAATAAGGTCAGGAGCCTTGGATTTATTATTAATTCATATCTTTCGTGTGATGATCAAATTAACTCTGTGGTGAGTAAAGCGTACGTGGTCCTGCGAAATCTTAGGATGGCTGCTGCATTTGTACCATGTGAAACTAAACGTAAACTAGTGTTGCAACTACTAGTGCCTATAATTACCTACTCGGAAGTTGTTTATAGTAAACTTGACTCAAGGTCTTCACACAAACTTCTCGTTGCATTTAACAATGCTGCTCGCTACATATATGGTGTAAAAAAGTTCGAACATATCTCGGTTTATAGTAAGAAAATTCTTGGTCTTGATCTCTTCGGATACCTTGATGTCAGGAACTGTATCTTTTTGCATAGGCTCATTTATACACAGAGCCCCAATTATTTGTATGAAAAGCTTCAATTCTGTAAATCAAGCAGAAGTATAAAGCTTCAAATCCATAGCCATAACTTTAGAAATTCAAGTAGGCTATTTTTTGTTAGCGCTATAAGGTTATGGAATTCATTGCCATCTAACATTAAGACAGTTTCTAATTTCAAAAACTTTAAGCATTTAGTTCTTCAACATTTTTCCTAGTCTATTTCTCTCTCTCTTTCTCTCTTTTTCTTCTTTTAATTACTTTATTTCTTCATTTGTTCCTTTCCTCTAGATCACTTTTAACCCTATTTAATCTTAATATTAATTTGTTATTAAATTCATCATCTTATTCGACATTTACCTTATATTAAGCAATTTGTTGTTAATAACTTTACTAAATATGTTGTTATATTATAATAATAATTTGCGCATGTAAAAGATCATGTCTTAGATGCGAATACTCTCTAAATAAATAATAATAATAATAAAAGGTAAAAGGTGTTTCTGATGGATTCGAGATCAAAACTATTCTCAAAACTATCAAACCATGACCTACTCTTTTATTCCTTTTATATCTCAGACAATAGCTCGTCAAATTTTGAATATAAGTTTCGCGAGATCTCTCCAAAATTCTAATAGGTTTTGTCTTCCGAATAAGTAAAATTTGGATGAAAATTATCATCGCTATGCAATCAAAGTGAGGAGTATGTTGCCTGCTTTACCTGATGCTTCCATCGCTCTATATTTCAAGTAACAGCTCGCAAGCTCTAGAAATAACATCTGTCATCACATTTCCGTCTTCGTCCTTGCAGGAAAAGTCACCGGTCTTCAAATCGTTAGTCAGGCGTCTTCTGAAGAATTTTCGAACCTCATTTCTGTCTCCAAGCATCTCGATATCGTCACACTCACCTCTTTCTGTCTCTCGTTTCTTGCAGCTGAAAATACGTTTTTGCTCCCTTCTCAACTTTTTGTATCACTCCTTAGCAGCTCGCGTTGAAACTGACTGCAGATTGGCTCGGTGTACTGAATTTTTCGCTTCAGTCGCATCGCGGCACTCTTTGTCGTACCAGATATTTCTCCGTCGACGGTGGTAGGCTAGCACCTCTTCGGCAGCTGTATGGATAGAGCGGGAAATATGCGTTCACTGCGCGCATATATCATCAAGTTAAGGGGTGTTTTGGGAAAGGAGGAGTGAGAGCCGATTAGCGAAGGCGTCGGCTGTCCATTGTGCTTGCAGCTTTTCGACATCCAGCTTTCTCTGAGTACTGGTACGTACGCGTCTCCCTGCACAGAGGCGTGTGTGGATCTTGGCTCCAACCAAGAGGTGGTTCGAGTCGATATTAGTGCACGTCCAGTAAACTGGAAGCGTGCCTTCCGTAGATCACTATCAATTTCAATCAACTTATTTGGTAGCGCACATTTTTTTATCTGAGGACAGCCAAGTGGCCTTATGGATATCTCGATTGTGGAATCTGCTGCTACTAACTGTCATGTTGGTCAGTCTCATACCGTTGTCGGTGGTTTCGTCGTGAGGACTGAATTTTTCGATCATCGGACCAAAGAAGCTCTCCCTGCCCACCTTGGCATTAAAGACGCCTAGCACGATTTTAATATCGTGATCATAGATTTTGTCGAGGAACTCGTAGAAGTTTTTTTTTATCGCTTCGTCCTTCTCAACCGTCAGGGCATGGACATAAATCAGGCTGATGTTGAAGAGTTTTGCCTTGATGCGGATAGTGGCTAGGCGCTCGTTCACGGGCGTAAATCTCGAGACAAGATGGCGCAATCTCTTCCCAACCACAAACCCGACACCAAATTCGTATCGCAAATCATGACAGCTGTAGTAGATGTAGCAGGATGCTCTTTTGGAGCAACCCTGTCCCGTCCATCGCATTTCCTGTATAGCGCTGATGTCAGCTCGATATCTTCCGAGGACATCTAGCAGTTGGATAGAGGCACCTTCCCTGTAAAGGGTTCGGGCATTCCAGGTGCATATCCGTAAATTGTAATCCTTTGAACGTTTGCGGGGGTCGTCAACATTCGGAGAGTCCGTTATCCGAGGCTTCTTTATTGGATTCATTGAAGACTATTTTTGACGTGGTGAGTTCAAAGCGCGAAGTACAACCGTTCATTCAAGGTCACGAAGAAACCCGTCACTGACGGGTATTAAATCCCTATCCAGGGGGCGCTGCAAGGAGGTTTTGTGTCGACTTAAGACAGAGAAGCATAAAGATCTAATGTGGACTATCCTGAGCCGGTCACAGACTAAACCTTGTGCCCTCCGCCCCAAGGCTCACGAGCTCGTTGCACATAAATTCAGATAAGTCTTGCTGACATATCCTAACTCGATTTAAGACCACAACTATCGTAAGAATGCAGTTGAAGCTTTATATACTAATGCATATCTTTTGATAACTTGCAAGTCTTGGAATTAGAGAGAGGAAAAATGAATATCCCACTGGGCTCCGATTCCTAAGCTTAGACAGTAAAAACTTTTAAGTGGGAACGTTACCTGAAAACTGGAAGTTCCTTGTCTCAATTTATATAAAAATCACCCGAAAATACTTACCGCCTTCCTCTTATAGCATTGCATTCTTGGGAAGTTCAGGAAAATTAAGACTTAGGAAAAATAAAATAGCACCCACCTATCGGTTCTTTCTTAAGGCTCAATTATGCATAAGTAACGAAACGTAGCGTAACGGAACGTAAAGATCTATCGAAGATAGAACTCTACGTTGTGTTACGATTTCGGTAATCACTTACACTCACTGCCCATATCACAGATATTTATGTGACAGTTGGCAACATTACGTTACGTTCCGTTACTAATGCATAATTGAGCCTTTAAGGAAAATGAGACAACGGACTGTAAAGAATTTTCGGATAGAGTATAGAAACATTATTTTCTCAAAGCCACGGACCTTAGTGAAGATTTTTACAATAAAGGTTAAATGATTTACCGGGGAATACAATGATCTTGAGAAAATGCTGCATTTTTCTTTTTTGCCTTGTTCGATGGCAATAATTTTTTAAGGGCAACACCTCAACCCTGCCAAAATGTTGCTTTTTTAGTGCAAGAAAAGAACATAATAATGCAACCCTGTCAGAATCAGCTAATTTGTAAAAATGCCCAAGAAAAGCTTTTCATTTCGGCATTCGTTCGGACTCGGAAGGAATAAAACTATACGGTGAATAAAAACGTTTCATAGTAATTTCAGTTTTAGGTGAGCTATTTTCATGTAATCGTAAATTTGACCTCTAGAAGATTAAATTTGAACGTGATTAACTTCAGAAAGAGGTTGGTTACCTTGTTTTCGACACAGTTTCTTAGATCTATTGGCTAACAGTAAACAAGTATCATTCAAAATAAAGATTAAGCAAAGGAAGGCAGCAGAATTCGAGGTAGACTTCTATAAATCCCAGCGACAAGAACAATAGAAAGTGAATGAAAGCCTCAGTTCAACATAAATCTTAGTTAATTAAGTGACATCCATTAAAAAAAAAAAAAAAAAAAAACTTTCACAAATTGGTACCTGCTTAATGTTTAACATTTTATACAAGATGTAAATTTCCATCCATTCATCCAGTGAAAATTTGCGAAATTATCATATTTCTATGCATTTATGTGCGCACGTCATATTTATAGCCAATTGTGTAAACTTTTGCCATTTTATTGAGCATCAATTAAAAAGTCATAAAATTTAAAACACACACAACTTTAAATTGAAAAGCTGTATTTATCTAATGAATTTGAAAATGATGCTTAAATATTTGACATTACCCAAATAGACAAAAGAAAATTTTAATTTCAATAATTTTGCAAAATTCTCAATGATGGTGATGATAATGATGTATTGTGAGATGGAAAAGAGGCTCAATTAAAATTAATAATGCCATAAAATATGTGTGCCTACTGTTGGGGGAAAATAGGAGCAAAAATGGAACAAAATTTTGCAAAAAAATATCTTATTTTTATTTTTAAATGAAAATGTAGTAAGAATCAGGAGATGAAGAGTAAAGCTTAAAATCTCGTCGAGGAAAAGTACTGCAGAAAAAATGAGCAAGAGGGGCTGTAAGACCCCCTTTGGCCATCGTCCTTTAAAAAAAAGTTACAAAAATTTTTGCGTTTTATTGGAAAAGTTTCATTAAAACTTTTTTTATTTTTAAAAACCTCTTTTATCACAAATTTCCATGTAAGCCATCGAGCCGGAATCACCCTGTATACTTCAAATTTCGTGAAATTCCTTTGAAACACAAAATTCCTTAAAGGTGGCAGCACTTGCAGCCTACACAAAGCACAAGTTTAAACTTGTAATATTTAGCAACATTAAACTAATGCTTCTCAAACTGTCTATGTATACACACATTAAACTATCTCAAGCAACATGTTGCCAGCGAACTCAAACATGTTGTGTGTATGAGCACTATATACATGTATTGGCCGAACGAATAACAAAGCATATCAAAAACAAATGATACCAACAAAATAGCATACCTACAAAAACAACAACAACAACACCCAACAGCTGCAAACAGCAACCAGCAACACCACCACAACGAACGATGCGATAAAGCCAATAAATTTGTTGACTGAATATGTTTTTTTACCTTAAGAGCGCATTCAGTCTTCGTTTCGCCGTTATCCGCGTTGGTTCAGCTTTTCAAGACGACAGGTGCGCGTGGTTAACGTGTCGTTATCGTAGTCGGAAGTGTGTATGCAAAGAGAAAATAAAAATAAATAGCATAGAAGAAAAAAAAAACAACGCAAAATAACAACAACAAAAAGAAAAGTAAGATAAAAATATAGTAGAAAAGAAAAAGAATTTCTTCTTTTTATTTCAACGCTCTCTTACTGTGATTTATTGTGAATGAAAAGTAGCCAGGAAAAATGTGTGGATAAATCATTGAAAACAGCAAAACGAAATTTATTATGAATTAAAAATTTTGCATGAAAATAATTGTTAAAACACCAAAATACAAAAAAAGAAATGAGTTGGAATAAGTAATAAGAGAAAACGACGGCCGAAAAAATAACCACAAAAAAAAAACAAAGAAGAAAAGAAATAATAAATATTTTTTTTTTGTTTTTTTTTTTTGCTTTTCCTTTAGCGGTAAATGTCAAGTTCATGCTAAATAGTAGAGGTAGAAAAAAAAAAGCACAGAATAGCACAGTTTTTGTTGGTTGGTCGTTGCCTCCACCACCAAAGAGAAAAAGCAAAGCAAGCTTAAAAAAAAAACAAGTGAATTAACAAAATTATTATTATTATTAACAAATCAATTTTTAGTGAGTTGTGTGGAGTGTTTTAAGCGCGTGTGGTTTTGTTTCTGAAATTTTCTCTTTTATTTTTTTTTTTGTTTACTTTTTGCAAAAAAAAAAACAGCAAACTAAAACAACAAGCAACGAATCAAATCGCGCTATGCTGTTGTTGTTGTGTTTTTTGTTGCTGTTAAGAGAAGAGATGTTGAAGTGCCGCGCACGCAAATGGCACGCGTAGACAGAAGCAGCAATAACAACAACAAAAACTCATACTTCATTCACAACAACAGCAAACAGCAAGAAATTATTACAAATGACAAGTGCACACGCACCTGCTGTCAGTTCTTTTTTAACTTCTACCATTAGTTGTTGTTATTGTTGTTGGAGTTTATTATGCCGGCTCTCATCTCGCTTGACAGTTTTCGTTTCATTTTGTTTCGTGTATGTGAGTGTGTTTCTTACTTCATAATAGCACCGCAGTAATACCGTTATGCAGTTGACATTTTCTTTGTTTGTGGTTGTTGTTGTTTCTTTTTTATGTTTGGCTGCTGTAGCTTTTTTTTTTAATTGTACTTTTCTTATATGAGACTTGAAAGCGTGTTTTTGTTTCTTTTTCTTTTTTGTTGGTGCTCATGAATCTCTACGCATTCAATGATTTTAAAGTTGTTTTTGGTATATATTTCCTTTAATATATTTACATTGGCGCTGTTGTTGTTTCTAATGCAGTTAAATTAGATTCCACCCATTCACAACCCTAGACTCATTACACTTTAATTCTGTTAAAAATCGATAAGGAAATATAATTTGGAAACTTTGTTTAGCAACATTTCCTTGATTTTTGTTGGTTCTTGTGCAACATGTTTCCTAATAAATTGTTTACATACATTCGAAAGGTTTGCATCTAGTGGTTGCATATGGTAAATCAGCTGATTTAAAATAAGTAATTATGTGGATTTAAATAAATTAAAAGTGTAAATATTGTAGTTGTTTTAGCTTAAAGCATTTAAGTGTTGAATTGCCGAGCTTGAAAGTTTCAGAATTATTTATGGATGCAGCGAATATCAAAACAAATACAAATATAAGGAGTGAAATTGAAAAAATCTTAACACTCGTTTTACCTAATAATTTTTTTTGGGTGTAAAATTTAAAAATTTCTTTAATCTTGTTATCTTTGAAAAATATGTCAGTTCTCATGTTTTAATGACAAACATGTTGATTTATTGTGAGTTTGATCAAAATGAGTGAAGAAAACGAAGTACATCTTAAAATTATTAAAAATTTTCAAAAAAATCCAAATTGGTCTCACAAAAAATTGGCCAAATAATTGAAGGTCTGCCGTCAAACTGTTTCCAATGTTATTAAACAGTTTCAGGAGAATTTGACCATCGACAAGAAACCTGGTTCGGGAAGAAAACAAGGACCACATGATATTGGGGAAGCCAAGAAAATAGAAAGCATATTGAAAAGATCTCCAAACACATCTGGTAGAAAAGCTGCCCGGTTAGCCCAGTGCTCTGACTATTTGGTGCGAAAAGTTAAAGCCAATGCAGGTTTGAAAACATACAAAGTCCAAAAAGTTCCAGAGACAGGAATGCTGCAAAAAATTTAGACGCCAAAAGTTGGACTCGGAAATTAAAATCGAATTTCATACAAAAATATTCATGTTGTATAATGGACGATGAAACGTATGTACTGGCAGATTTTACGCAGCTTCCGGGTCAAAATTTTTATGTTGCTGATGCTCGAGGAAATGTCGAAAAACAATTTAGAATCCAGAAGCAGACAAAATTCCTGGTATGGCAAGCTATATGCAGTTGCGGCAAAAGAAGCAAGTCATTTGTTACAGTGGGCTCTATAAATACCGTAAAAAGATTTCTTCCTTTCATAAGAGAGCACAATGTGGCCACATATTTTTGGCCCGATTTGGCATCATGTTGCTACGGCAAGAAAGCTCTGGAGTGGTACCAAAGTAATAACATAGTTTTTGTACCAAGAGAGGCCAATCTCTTGGTACAAAATTGTCCGGAGCTAAGACCAGTGGAAAGATATTGGGCTATTGTAAAAAGAAACTTAAAGAGCAAGCACAAAAAAGGTGTCCCAAAATATCGCAGATTTTAAAAGGAGATGGGCAAACTGTTCCAAAAAGATGTCTGAAACAACTATCAAATCTCTAATGGAAGGCTTACCAAAAAAGATCCACGAGTTCATAAATAGTGGTTAGAACTATAAAAGTTATATTTTTCGGTAATTTGTAAAATATTATCAATTAAATAAAAAAAAATTGAAACTCTAAGATCAACCGTTTAAAAATTATTGAATTTTATATATGTTACGATTTTTTCTATCTCACTCCTTACAACTTGTGATTTAAATCAGCAGTCTAATAAAAAAATATTGGTTTGATGAAATCACTATATTGCCACTTTTTTCACTAATAGTGCCAGAGGCATAAAGTCTTACAATTCCAAAGAGGTAGTAAAAACTTTTGGTCATTTGTAAAGAGAGTAAAGAACCAGACGATTTCGTTCCAACTATTTTAAGTGCCGAATGCCTCGTTTAAAACTTTTTAAAAAAATTTTCTGATGACCGTATTTGCAATTATTCGATAGCACAAAAGTTTCACCAGTTATCACTACTGGTCTTACAGAAAAGATTCGTAAACGAATCAAGCGAAAAAATTAGAAAAATCGTTCAAGAAGTTGAAGTAAACCGCAAAACAGTATGAAATATTGCAATATCTAAGTTAGCGTTAGGTTGGAGTGGCTGCCTAGAAACACGCTTAGGCCATAACGACCTAAGTGTTTAGTTGGACCTACAGTTTAACGCCGATTCCGAACGATGGTGTGGCGAGTTTATATCAGCCTGGTAATTTTGCCATTACCAACGAAGTTATGTACACTTTCTTGTAATTCTCATACACTTCATATCGATAGTGAATATAAGAGGGTTATGTGAATTAAACACCAGACGAAGACGGGAATCGTACCCAAATCTCCCGGATAAAAGTCTAGTGCACTACTCACTAGACTATCGAGTTCGTCTGCCACTAGTGTTGGGTGCAACGATACTGAAACCAGAACCACAATCCATTTTCAAACCTTCAGACTACCAATTGAGAGCAAAGGGATCGAAGTTGGAGCATTGAGGAATCTAATCGGACCTAGACGGAAGGGTGATATTAAAATTTCCGGCCGAAGTTAAGATTCTTAGTTATAGAATCTGATACACAGCAGATTAGGGTATTAAGAATGCTCAAATGATCGATTACTTAGAGGTACAAGTTGTATGAAACTTGCAGCCTCGAACTATAACTGCAGTTATCTCTTGTATGAAGATGTGCAAAGGTGTAAGTCCGATCATCCGATCCGATCTCAATTCTCATAGTCTCTATCATTGAGAAGCAGGCTAGCCTTTAAAGCTTATTAAGTTTGCTGATAGACGAGCATTGCATGATTTTAGGTCACCACACTACTGCAGCATATGGTACAATTGTCCCTAATATCTTAGTTTACAGACAGAAAAACTTCTTGGGGCTTAAACATCAGGTCTTTCAAAAGAGTTTCCTGTAAGCCCCAAAATACCCTAGTGGCTTTTGTGAGGACTTTTGTATACTGCAGCACTTTACCTAAGTATTTTATCGAGTATGATACCCAAGTATTTGCTTCTTCGGAGTATTTAACGATCGTGTTGTGAATGGATATGCGAAGCTGTTCCCAACTTCAGGCATTAAATGTAGTAAATATTGCACCAAAAGATATTCTTGATGAGCTTGAAAATTATTGATGAACTTTGTATATTAGTATGAGGATACCACGCCTACTTGGCCACCTTATCTATGCTACCTTCAATTCACGTGAACTAGAATAAATCTCAACAGATCCTGCAGGTTACAGTATATTAATCTCACCTTTCATGGATACATTTTCAAATGCACTAAAAGTCAAGATAACTGTCTGTTATTTTTCTTATGACTTTAACTTTTCCCAGTCAGTAGCATATACCCAAGAAAAGTTTGCCAACGATGCATGTAGAAAAGGAGACAGCTATAAAACTGCAACTCAACTTATTGTGATTATCTCATATCCCCTACTTAAGGATAATTTCCAAAAACCGTTTATCTAATTTGCTAACATTTAGTTTGCTACAATTTCACACTTCCCAAAATAACTTCGTTACATAATTTTCAACATATTTATGCATGCATATTTCCGCAACATATCCGAATGTCATATGTCAGCGCCTGTCTGTCATCATCATCATCATCTTCATCATCGTCGTCTGTCTATCTGTCGGTGAATGTTTTTTACATGTTTCATATTTCGGATTTGTTTCGCTTATAACACTTTGCTCCCAAATTGCGTAAATGTCAACACATACATATACATCAAATTTACACAAAATCAATTTGTTATGTTAACAAGCTCATAAATTTTCACTGAGTGAAATAAATAATTTGCAAAAGTAAAAAAAAGTAAACATTTAATTTAATTGAACACTTTCTTTTCTTTACGTCTTACTATATAAAATTGTTGTTACTAAATTTGTAGCGGGATTATGATAAACCTTACCGAAAATAATGACATGCTTTACATTTTTATTGACGAAAGTTTCAGTCGAGGAGAAAAACGAAACACTGAACAGAAGGGCTCAAGGTTCGAGTGGTTAAATTAGGCCCCGTTCTTCGTTGGCTTTAGTTCTTTAGTTAAAGAAAAAGTGAAAGATCCCAATTATATAATCAATTAGGCCTGATTCGATTTCGAATGTCATTCATAACTTCAATTGAGGGGAAATAATCAAAATACTGCAAAAATGATAAAAACATTTCTAATCTCAATCGAAGGAAAATTATCTATTTAAACCGCCTCAGATCTATTTAGTACTCAGGTAGGCTAGTAGTAGGTCAGTATTTCTTCTTCTAATACTTAAGCTGAATTTATTCCATCTGAGCCACCGAACCACAACAACCCGACAACAAGAAGTACACAATCTTCTTAATGTCTTTTGTGCCTAGTAGTAGTGAAGTTATTAGGCCTTAGCAGGGTCATAGCCAGAAATTTTTTTCGGGGGGGGGGGAGGCGGGGGGGCGTGTTTTCATTCGTAGAAAATATTCATAAATAATTTTTATCAAACTGATTTTTAAATACAATAAATTAAATCGATGATACATTTGATGAACCCTTTCAGACTAAAGACAAAAGTAGATAAATGTCTTGAAACTTTAGGAAAAATTTCCGGATTTTTTTTAATCTTAACCTCAAAAATATGGCCAAAAGCGACAAAAAATTCACTGAATAATCAAATTAATTTTTTTTTTTTTGCATTTAATTCATTTTTTTATCGCGAAGGACATAATTTCGTTAACTCATTGACTTCCCACTACTGATGATGTACCCAACCTCAAAAAAGATACCAAAAATAGTAAAGGCTCATTTTTTTCAAATTATCATTATTGGGAATTTGGGCAATTATCAATGATAAGGAACCCGGATGAGGTTGGCTTATATTCTCTAAATTCGTGAAGTCACAGCGTTGAAAGAGATATTTCTAGTCGTGGTGCTCTGAGCAATAATGGGTTAAAAAATTAATAACATTTTAAGATTGCCTCGTAAAACTGCACTGGTTTTGCTAATAATATGGAGTTTTTGCGAAAGAATTTTTCACGTTGAACACGAATCTGAGGTCAAAAACTTTCCATCACGTCACGTTTTAGGAAAAAAAAAATGGGGTCTAGCAAGTCTAATTTTACAAGGATCCGATAATTTTTTCTATTATTTATTAGATTTTAAACTTTTCAAACTGATTCACGACGAAACTTTGAACCAAAAACAGTTACTGACCCTATGAATGCAGCATTGCTCAGCATCACCTTCTCTTTTTGAATGCGTAGAAAAACCTCATGTCGAAGAAAACAAATCGAATTTGATCGCATAGTGTAACTAAGATTTCAAATTTATTTTTTATATTTGACTTTTTAGAAAAAAACCGATGGAAGTAAAAAATATCGTTAAATAGATTTTATTTTGACTTTTTCCCCATCCATTGGCAATTAATCTCAAAAATTAGAATAAAGTTTCCACATTTCGGGGGAGGGGGCCGGAGGGGGTCAGAACCCCCAAAACCTCCCCTTAAATGCGGCCTTGGGCTTTAGAAGTTTCTAGTTTTACCGAAAACACTTCCTCAAATTATTAACGAGTGTTATTGAACTTTCGTGACTGACCGAAAATTATTCAGCTAATTTTTTAGCAAAATTGACAATACAAAAATTTGTGATTTATTTGTGTTTTAAATTAAAATGCTACGCAAAAATAAACCCATCGTCAGTTTATAAATTTATAAACACATAAAAAATTAAATTACCACCTTGATCAAAAAGTTCCCGGAATTTATTCAGAAAATTAAAAATACAAGTTTATTCATCTAAATCTATATTATGCCCTTCAAAGTAATCCCCATTGACTGCAACACACTTATGCCAGCGCTTGATCCAATCCTCGGTTTTCGGTATGTCCATCAGTGCTTCCTGCGATTTTTCCCATTACTTCCTCTCGGCTGATGAAACGCGTTCCCCGTAATATTTTTGTAACTCGATTGAACAGAAAGAAGTCACAGGGAGCCAAATCAGGTGAATTCGGTGGCTGTTGGATGGTATTTGTTGCATTTTTCGTCAAAAAATTACGAATAATGATGGCGATTACTGTGCGACGGTGCGTTATCATGGTGCAAAATCCACGAGTTTTCTGTGCACAATTCTGGTCTCTTTTGGCGAATTGCTTCTTGCAAACGCCTCATAACGCCCAAATAATACTTTATGATGGTTAATTTGCGGTTATTGACCAAAATTTCTTTTACTTTATCAACGTTTTCGTCGGTTTTCGATGTCGATGGTCCGCCACTGCGTTCATCATCTTCGATTGACTCACGATCACTTTTGAACCGCTCGTGCCACTGGTAAACGACCGTTTTCTTTAGAGAATCGTTGCCGAAACACTTTTTCAACATTTCCAACGTTCGCGCACCATTAAATCCGTTTTTTACGCAAAATTTAATACAATACAATTTAATAAAATAGAAAAAAATCGCCAACACACATAGAGGTAGATGTACTCTTGGCTATGTAACTTTTGCAAATGTCAAGCTATGACGCTAAGATTTAGAGGGAATATCAATAACAGATATACCAACTTAAAAAAAACAACAGAACTCAAATCGGAACGATGGGAGCGCCACACGGTGGTTATTCCGGGAACTTTTTGATCCAGGTGCTATAAAAGATTAAGTTATGCAAACTTCGGCAAAATCACGGGGAAAAAAATATTTGCTTAGCTTCTTTCTCTTTCAGTTTTATATTATAAAAAAAAATTCCATTAAATTGTGCATTTTCCTCTTACTTTTTTCTTCACTGTTTCAAATTGTCTCAAAGGAAACCAACAAATAAACAAGCAAAAAATTTATGCAAGAATTTTTTTTAATAATAATAGTAATAAAAATCATAAAAAATGAAGTTGTCATCTTGTGCTTAAAAATCTTACAAAGTAGATTTTTATGTTTCTATAAAATATCTACTAAAAACTGAAAAAATTTTATAAGGAGCGGTGAAAAAAAAAACAAAAAAGAAGAAGCTATTTAATAATCCTTAAAATCTGCAGCGAGTCTTTTACTTAGCTGGGAATGAGAATTCTGAGAGCATGAGTTTCTTTAAACTGCGTTAAAAATTGAAGTTTATGTGCAGTGAAAAGTAATAAAATATTAGAGCTTTGTAGATATTTATACTGTTCTAAAGTGAATTTTTACATTAATATTTAATTATGTGCTATTTTTAGTCTTAATTAAAATAATTTTTTTTCCTACTGCTGTACAGCAGTTTTTTCTGTACACGCTGCATCGAAGAGATAAGGTTATATAAATTTAGGCATGTAATGTGAAACCAAAGGTTCACAGCTTCTTGGCATAGTATGGAATTTCTAAATGAAATTTGATTTATGTTTTGTACTACAAATACATTCGTTATCGGCGAAATGGTTTAGGTCTGTGCAGTTCCCTCAAATTAGTGTAAAAGCGAAACTAAAAGCTGAAGAGTCCAAGATTTTCTAGATTTTTGTTTCGATTCAGCTTTGTTTATGAATCCTGAAAAGTTTTTTGATATCAAACGAAGGTCGAAGGTCGATGCAATTATATTAAATCTTGATTGAATCAGTTTTGCTCGTGACTTTTAAACTTTTCTGTTATATACTGGTAATAAATATGTAGTCACTTCTAACGCACGCCTCTCTGATCAATTTTGTAGCAATTATCTTAGGTTACCTAGGGTTTCTTATGGTTGTGGACCAATCCTCCGATTGTCTCCTTTTAATAAACACCTCTGTCGTTACTGTTCGACTAAAGATTTGTTGAATTCAGTTTCTGATTAAAACTGTCAAATTAAATAGCTAAGCTAGGTGAAGCCGCAAACTGTGACACTTTTTGCATGCAGAAATCAAGCACTTACTAAATTACTTAAAAGAATTGACTTTTTTTAAACTATTCATCAGTCAGTCAGTCATTTTTGAAGCTCGTTCTGGTTCATGTCTCTAAGAAAAATCGCTGGGATTCTTATATTATTAGAGAGCTTTGATCATTTTGAGTTGACGTAAATTATCGTTACGCTAATACATTTTTTTTTTTTTGACGACCTCGATAGCCCAGTGGATAGTGCACTAGACTTTCATCTGGGAGGTTCAGGTTCGATTCCCGTCTTCGTCTGGTGGTTAATTTTCATTACTTTCTTATATTCACTATCAATATGAAGTGTATGAGAATTATAAGATAGTGTACAAGTACACACCTTGGTTGGTAATGGCAAAACCACCAAGCCGATAAAAAATTGCCACACCGCCGTTCGGAATCGGCGTTAAACTGTAGGTCCAACTATGTGGTATCACAATGGGTCGTTAAGGCCTAAGTGTGTCTCTCGACAGCCACTCCAACCTAACCTAACCTAATACATTTTTTCAATGAACTGACTCACATCTTAAAAGTTCGAAGATATGCTCAGGTTTCCATTGATTTAAGCTGATGCAGAAACTGATTCAAATTCTCAAACTACAAAGATAGATCCAAAATTCGATTGTCTGAACTTTTCTGGCGAAATTTGACGGTGTAAATAGCGCAAGGGAAGAAATATAGTTCACCAAGAAAAGAAGATAGAGTCTGGTTTCGACAGTCTGTGAAATTTGCTGACATATTCAATAATATCGTGAGTGAACTGACTCAGATACACAAATGGCAGATGTGAACTTTGCTTTCATTTATCTGATCTGTATTGCCTTAACAAATCTGAAAGAACTACCTTAGATCCTCAAAGATTGAAAATAGAATCAGGTTTCATCCATTAGAGCTGTCTTGACGAAATTTGACGGTACAATATTAAATATCGTGGCTGAGCTGGCTCAGATCTTCAAATGAAGAAAATACATTCAGACTTCGACTGTCTGAAACTTGAAGAAATTCACTCAAACTTTACTTTCAAATCTGTTAGCGTGATCTTTCTGCATAAAACAAATAAATATCTTAAATGAAATCCTTAGATCCTAAAAGATTGAAAATAGACTCAAGGCTCAAGCATCACAGCTGTCTTGACGAAATTTGAGGGTGCATTATTAAATATTTTAGCTGAACTGACTAAGATCTTCAAACGGTGAAAATATATTCTACCTCGACTGTCAGAAACTTGAATAAATTCACCCAAGCTCAACTTTCTAAGATGTCAGCGGAATCTTCCTGCATAAATCTAAAAGAATTACCTTAGAACCTCAAAGATTGAAGATAGACTCAAGGTTCAACCATCAGAGCTCTCTTGTCGAAATTTGACGGTGCATTATTAAATATTTAAGCTGAGCTCACTCAGATCGTCAAAGAAAAGACGGCTGTCTGGAAGTTCTATAAATTCTCACAAGTACTACAACCAAAGTTTTAAGAAGCAATTTTCCTGTATAAATATCCTGGATAATAAATCTGAAGTAACTGCCTTAAATCTTCAAAAATTGAAGACAGACTCAGGGTTTAATAGTCATAGCTGTCCTGATGAAATTTGACGGTGCAAAATTAAATATCTTGCTGAACTGAAGCAGATAAACTTAAATGAACTGAACTTGGGTATTCAAACAACGAAGATAAATTCAGGATTTGACTGTTTGAATCTTAACTAGACTTCCTAAGTTCTCTGTTCTGCCGTAATAAGTCCAACAAATATAAATAGGCGGACCTAAATCCTCAAAGTACGAAGATGTATTCAAGTTCCGGATCTTCCTGCATAAAATAAATAAATATCTTAAGCGAACTAAACTCAAATCATTCAAAGAATAAATTAGAAGGAACTGCCTTAGGATCCTCAAAGATGGAAGATAAACTCAGGGCCAAAGCTGTCCTAACAAAATTTGACTGTGCAGTACTAAATATCTTGGCTGAGCTGTCTCAGATCTTAAAAGCGAAGATAAATTCTGGCCGCTACTGCCAGAAACTTGAATAAATTCACCCAGGCTCTATTTCCAAAGCTGTCTATGAAATTTTCCTGCATAAAATAAAAATCTTAAGTGAACTGAACTCGGATCTACAAAGTACGACAATAAATTCAGGATTTGACTGTCCGTATCTTAAATAAACTTCCTAAGTTCTGCAAAGTAAAAAGATAGGTTCAGGTTTTGAGTATTTGAGCTGTCCTGACGTAATACTTATGTCCAATAAAATTAAATAGGCTGGCTTAAAATCCTCAAAGTACGAAAATGAGTTCAGATTTCGAATATCAAAGTAGTCTGCATGGAATTTTCTCGTGTTTCTAATAAATCTCGTAACTCAAATGGGTCAGATTTGTACATTCGACGATAAATTCAGGTTTCAACTGTTTAATAATATGAATGACCTACTTTAAAATCTTCAAATAGCAAGAGACAAGCCTACGACTACCAGAATTTTAAAAGGGCTGAGGAAATAGAGCTCCGGTCTGCCAAACCTGAATTATCTGAGTTCTTTCTGCTAAATATGGTGGCAAATTATCAAAGGTCTTGAATAAGCTGGCACAGATCTTAAAGGAACAATGATAACCTTAAGTCTCGGCCGTTCGAATCTTGAATGGACTAATTCAGATTCGCAAAGTATGTTATTGAACGCAGGGGCCGAGTCGTCTAATCCGTGAACGTAGTACTCGTCACGTAATTTGTACAAATAAACATGCAAAATACTTGCTTTTACGTGACGAGTTGTACGTTCACGGATTAGACGATTCGATCCCAGGTCTTGACTTTCTGAGCTGCCTTAGAAAAATATGACTGCGAACTATAAAATATCTAAGATGAATGAGCTCCTTTCTAATCTTCTAATAGCTAAGACAAGCCTACGACTACCCGAATTTTAAAAGGGCTGAGGAAATAGGGCTCAGATCTGCAAAACTTGAATCATCTGAGTTCTTTCACCTAATGTGGTGGCAAATTATCAAAGACTCAGATCTTCAAAAAAAAGTCGGGTTTCGCAAAATATGAAGTTGAACGAAGGAGCCGAGTCCTCTAATCCGTGAACGTAGTACTCGTCACGTAATTTGTACAAATAAACATGCAAAGTACTCGCTTGACGTGACGAGTTGTACGTTCACGGATTAGACGATTCGACCCCAGGTCTTGACTTTCTGTGCGGTCTTGGAGAAATATGGCTGTAAACTATTAAATATCTAATTAGTTGACTCAGGTCTTGGAAGAACACTCAGGCTTCAACCAGACGTATCTTGAATGACCCGGTTCAGTAAGTTACAGTTCGAATTTTAAAAGGGCTGACTTAGGTCCACAAAACCTGAACCATCTGAGCTCTTTCGGCTAAATATGGTAGACAATTATCAATGATCTTGTTATCCGCCTCAGGCTTAGGCCTCGGCCGTCCGAATCTTGAATGCACTAATTCAGATTCACAATGTAGGACACTGAACTCAGGGCTCGACTATCTGAATTGTTTTTAGCGAAACAAGGTTACGAACTATTAAATATCTAATTGATTCAGGTTCTGGAAAAACACTCAGGTTTCAACCAGACGTATCTTGAATAAGCTAATTCAGTAAGTCAAAGTACGGCGACTTTTAGGCCTAAGATCTTTCGCATACACTAGAAGGATTTAACTCAGTTGTCTAAGTCTGACTTGGGTTAGAGCGGAGCATTTTAATTTAATAGGAAGAGTATTCGAAAGTGTTCAGGATATGATTCACTCTACTAAAATTAGTATAACAGGGCTGGATCCTCTATGGCGGTTGATTTTAAACCAAATCTGACAGACCGCCATTGGTGCTGGTTGAAAAATTGTGCTGAAGAATAAAGAAGTATCTGCTCCTCTTACGAATAATTAGTATCTAAAAGTCGACCCAGGCCTATTAAAATTTTATTTCGGTTACGTTCAATTTTTCTCTCTTTCACTCATTATTTAGTTTTTTATTTTTGCATTAAGTGCAGAAATTTAAAACGAGCATGCCAATTTGAAATAAAATTAAAGCTTCTATGTCGGCATATGTATTAACTCAACATATAAATATGTACCTACATATTTACATACATACGGTGTATTTATTGCCTCACTTGTATCCATATGGAATATGTAAACAAATACAACAAAAACAACAACAAATATTACAACTGCAAAAAAATGAAATAAAAAGAAAAAACAAAATGAAACGAAACAACAATAACAACAAAAAAAAAATCAACAAGCAATTTAGTATCTAAACACACTTTAAACGCTTGCTGTGCACTTAATCAACGCATACATATAAAAACAAACACACACACATGCATACTTACATACAAACATACATAGGAGTTGATATGTATATGTATATAAAAATAGCATGCTGGAACAAAAAAGTATCTAGTATCTAGCAGGTATCCAGCACGAAAAAGAAATAAAATTCTTTAGTTTTTTCATAGCTGTTTGGTTTTTTTTTTTTGCGCTATTCATTGCGGAAAAAGTGCTTATCTATAGATGTATACACTTTCATACCTCAAGTTTTTTGGCAAAAAAAAAAAAATAAAAAAAAACAGAAGCAAATGAAAATACAAATAAATCCCACCACCTCACTGTATCTTAGAGGTACTTGTAGTACACATGCATAAAAGAGGGGATACAAACAATATAACAAAAACAAAAAAGAAACAATCACGCTCTTGCCATGGAATATTTACAAGAATTGATATACAACAATCATTGGCGTTACTAATAAAATTTTCTCAGTTCTCGGAGGGGGGCGGTCATGATCGTGAAACTTTAAATTATTAGAGGCTGTGACGAAATGTAAGACTAATGGCAAACTGAGAGGCTGAGAGGAAAAGTGGTATAACTTTTACGTTCAGAAAAAAGTGGAATAATTTTACTTAAGAGCAAAAGAAAAACGAAATATGTTCAGAGCAAAAGTGAAACGAAATATATTCAGAACAAAAGTGAAACGAAATAAGTTCAGAGCGAAAACGGAATAAAAAACTATGCTATTCTTGCTCTGAAAGAATTGTTTAAACCATTTTTGCTCTTACTTTTAAGGCGTTTCATTTTCACTCTAAACCGTATTATTTATGCCATTCTTGCGCTGGCACTCTAAATTATTTCACTTTTGCTCTTATATAAATTTTAGCCCGCTTTTCTCAGCCTGTCAACTGATGTTTTAAGTCGATATAGCATTTAAAAATTAAAGTTTTGGGAAAATGTATTGCAGTATCCTATGTAAAGAGCAAATCCAAGCCCGATAGAATGACTTAAATTTAATCAAAACTAGTATACCGAAACTCAAATTACTGTAGAGAAAAACTTGATTCCCAAAATTTCAAGCTTTCCTGCTTTTTTTCAATTTTCTTTTTCTTAATGTGAGAAGTATGAAGAAAGGTCCTTTGAACTGAGTGTTATGGAAGCCAATCGCCATATTTCGCTTCCTCAGATCTTAATAATCTATCTCACTTTCTCTCTCTTACAAGTTCTTAGTCATAGGAATATTGAGCCCAGCGATGCCAACTTGCGGGGAATTCCCCGATTTGCGGTGAATTTTACTTTGTGCGGGGAATGAGCTGTTTTTTGCGGGGAATTTGAAGTCGTTCAGTTTTTAGTAATTAAAGTCTGTAGAATATGTTTTGTCAAATTTTTTGTAATGTAAAACGTATGAAATATTTCATATAAAATCTTCATCTTTTCTTAAGCAGTCACTGCAATTTATTGGTTTGGAGAAATCGATTTTTAAAAAAGTGTGCTATTTAAAATATTTGAAAGTATTACAATTCAAAAGTATTTTGTAAAAATTTCAGAGAACGCAGAGTGCTTTCTTAGATTATAGCGCCAAGTGTCAGTCAGGCCAAAATAGTCGCGCGGCGCTTCGACTTCCCTTTCGCCCGTTCAGAAAGGCTTAGCTATGCCTTCGTCCACCACCTCCTGATTAACTCTTAATTATTGCTGACTAATCTGTAAATTAACAAATTACGGTCAGCTATCATAAAGAAGATGAAGTATATTTCATTTGTTAAAAACCGATTTCAAAACTTTGAACCCGTTTTTCTCAAAACAAACTTTTTGCCATTTTTTATTTGAGTCAGAAGAAATTCCATGTCTTCTCCTTTAAGAACTTTGATGTCCAAAAGTGGGCTTAAGCTTATAGCTTAAGAATTCCTGAGTCAGAAAGTACGTTTCTATTAACCTACCAGCCCCATAAAAATTGATTAAGTTTTGGACCGAGAAAGTTCAGGGTCGCCTTAAAATAACACCCACTGAGGTCAATTTTGTAAAATGTTTATATGGAAAGTGCGTGTAGCGCTGTTATAATTTGAAATTATATCAATGCGGGGAATTCGATCCCTGATTGAGCCTAACAAAAACGCTGACAAATTATTTGAATTTAGAGCTTTGGCGAAATTTAGATTGATCTACATCTCACTGACGCCCGGAAAGCTGAATTCGGGGTCTGAAAAATGTTTCTAGGTGGGGGTGGGGAAAAGATGGAGGGAAAAGAAAGGAACTAAAATTGAGCATAGTTATTCTTTTGAACGCGGTCCACTTCCCCAAACATAATAATAACTATTGAGCCTAAGACTAAGACTGAAACTGAGACTAAAACTAGAAAACTGAAAGGTTAAGGAACTAAAATACTGTGAGACTTAAAGCCTAAAAAACTGAAAGGCTAAAGGAAGAGACTAAAAAACTAAGACTAAGAGACTGAAGGGTTAAAACCTAGAAAACAAGGGCATGGAAAAACTAAAATACTGGAACACTAAAAATTTGAAGGCCTAAAAAACTATAAGTCTGAGCAACTAAAGGATAAACATAATAAAATACAGAAAAACCTGGAAGACTAAGAAACTCAAAGGCAAAAACTAAACATTTGAAAGATTAAAAGGCTGAAAAACTAAATCTAAAGACTAAGAAACTAAAAAACTGAAAGATTAAAAAACTAAAAAGCTTAAAAGCAAAAAACCGGAATTACTAAAGGATTGAAAGCCAGAATAACTAAAAGATGAAAACTAAAGATCGAAAAGAGTGAAAATATAATTGAGTAAGAGACTAAACAGCTGAAAGATTAAGAAACTGAAAGACAAAAAAAAAAAAATGAAGGATTAAACTGATTCACTGGCTAATAACTGAAAATCGAACAGATTGAAAGTCTGAACTGAAAAACAAAAAAAAAAAAACTGAAGTACTACCAGTCTGAAAGGCTGAATGCCTTAGAGATAGAAAAAATAAAACACTGGAAGAGTCACAAATTAAAAGATTAAAGGACCAAGAAACCAAAACACTAAAAGCCTAAAAGGTTAAAGAACCAAAAGACAAAAAGACCGAAAACCTAAAAGTATGGAGTAAAAAATTGAAAAACTCAAAGACTAAAAGAAAAAAGGACTGAAAGCCTAAACCACAAAAAGACTAAAAAAGATAAGAGTCTAAGGGCCCTTTTCTCAATGTCTGGTTAAGCACTGATCCGTGCGCATTGTTTTTAGTTTTAACTCTTTATAAGAATATTTAACCATGATTTGAACTTATTTTCGCCGTCAGACATTTCGAATCCTTTCCTTTTTTGTTTTTTTACCAAACTGTCATGCTTCTTCTTTCACTATCAGCAGTTCACAATAGAATTTGATGTAGTTAAATAACGTGTTAAGTATACATAATAGCTATAATTATAAGTGCTATCTCTGACGCTTTGTTGTTGTTTCCCCATACAATTATCGCTGCTAGTTATACATAACTAGAAGAAAGTGGCGAATAAAACGCGGCTATTGTTATATTGCAATATGTTTTTATATATGGTACGTGGGTGCTTCAGTGTCTTATGGCCCTGCAAAATGTTTTTGAATTAAAAGTTTTCTGCAACTTTAATTTCACTTGATTACTAACTATGCACTGCAATTTTTGGACCTACCGCCTCCCTCAGTTCCGCCTCTGGCAATAACCAAAGCAACAAAATTAAAATTATTTTTAAAAGAAAACAATCACAAAAAGAATGTTATACTCAAAGAATTGAAGGAGTGAGATTGAAAAAATTCTTAACACTCGTTTTACCTAATAATTTTTTTTAGTGTAAAATTTAAAAATTTCTTTGATTTAGTTATCTTTGAAAAATATGTCAGTTGTTATTTTTTAATGACAAACATGTTGATTTATTGTGAGTTTGATTAAAATGAGTGAAGAAAAAGAAGTACGTCTTAAAATTATTAAAAATTTTCAAAAAAATCCAAATTGGTCCTATAAAAAATTGGCCAAAGAATTGAAGGTCTGCCGTCAAACTGTTTCCAATGTTATTAAACAGTTTCAGGAGAATTTGACCATCGATAGAAAACCTGGTTCGGGAAGAAAACAAGGACCACGTGATATTGGGAAAGCCAAGAAAATGGAAAGCAAATGGAAAAGATCTCCAAACACATCTGGTAGAAAAGCTGCCCGGTTAGCCCAGTGCTCTGACTATTTGGTGCGAAAATTTAAAGCCAATGCAGGTTTGAAAACATAAAAAGTCCAAAAAGTTCCAGACAGGAATGCTGCAAAAAATTTAGACGCCGGAAATTAAAATCGAATTTCATACAAAAATATTCCTGTTGTATAATGGACGACGAAACGTAGGTTAGCTTAGGTTGGAGTGGCAGCCTTCTGCTTGAAAGCACTAAAGCACATTTAGGCTCATTGTGATACCACAGTACGGCGCGACTCCCCCATTTACGGATTGGAGAACCATGAGGATTCCATAATGAATCTGGCTATGTCCTTAATATTTACGGATGATAGCTCGGACAGACTAGTGAAGAAAGGTGAGCATAGGAGTTTTAGTCACCTCCTGGCTAGGGTTGGGCATTCGCACATGAAATGGAGGATTGTTTCTTCCTCCTCTTCAGAGCCGCAGCCCCGACAGAAGTCATTGAATGGCAGTCCTAGTCGTGCAGCATGTCTCCCCATTATGCAGTGCCCCCCGTGAGCACCGAAGTCGTAATGCTGATGGAGTTTCTGCTTAGGTTGAGTAGCTGTCTAGTTCGTCTATTGTCCACAGTGGTCCATGTTAGCCTGGTAAAACGACGAAACGTATGTACTGGCAGATTTTACGCAGCTTCCGGGTCAAAATTTGTATGTTGCTGATGCTCGAGGAAATTTCATGTCGAAGAACAATTTAGAATCCAAAAGCAGACAAAATTTCCAAAAAAAAATTCCTGGTATGGCAAGCTATATGCAGTTGCGGCAAAAGGAGCAAGTCATTTGTTACAGTGGGCTCTATAAATACCGAAATATACATCAAAGAATGTTTGAAAAAAAATACTTCTTCCTTTCATAAGAGAGCACAATGTGTCCACATATTTTTGGGCCGATTCGGCATCATGTCACAACGGCAAGAAAGCTCTGGAGTGGTACCAAAGTAACAACATAGTTTTTGTACCAAGAGAGGCCAATCTCAATCCTCCAAATTGTCCGGATCTAAGACCAGTGAAGAGATATTGGGCTCTTGTGCAAAGAAACTTAAAGAGCAAGCACAAAAAAGGTGTCCCAAAATATCGAAGATTTTAAAAGGAGATGGTCAAACTGTTCCAAAAAGTCGTCTGAAACAACTATCAAATCTCTAATGGAAGGCTTACCAAAAGAGGTCCACGAGTTCATAAATAGTGGTTAGAACTATAAAAGTTATATTTTTCGGTAATTTGTAAAATATTATAAATTAAATAAAAAAGAAATCAAAATTCTAAGATCAACCGTTTAAAAAATTATTGAATTTTATCTATGTTAAGATTTTTTCGATCTCACTCCTTATGTGTAGAAATAAGAATTTCCGCTTGAATTTTGATAAGAAATAAATACATGCTTATGTAGAGAATAAGAAATATTTATTTATTTCGTTTAATTCATTAATAGGCGCGTATTTTTTTTTTGGGCGTGCATTCTTTGCGTTCATGCAAATAAACATATTTATTAAAAAACAAACGCAAAATTAAATTATGGAAAAAAAGTTGAATTATAAACACATGCTGTGCGTAACTAAAGAAAAAATAAAAAAACACTAAAATAAAATTTTGTGCGATATCACAGCGATATCGTGTTGCTACTGGGTGTGCGCATCCATCACTCAATTGAGCGATTTTTTTTTTTTTTATATAGAGCTTGATAAAGATTTTTTCTTCTTTTTGTGCTGTAATTTTTTCCGCATTTAATTATGATTTTTTTTTTTTTGTATTATTTTTTTTTTGTATTATTTTTTACTTATTACATACTCGCGTAATTTTTTTTCGTACGGCAATTAAATCAAACAAATATTTATTTATATATTTATACTAGCACAAAAGAAGAAAAAATTATAATAACACAAAAGAAATTTAATAAATAATTAATTAATATACTTGTTTTTTTTTTAAATTATTTTCAGCGTATCTATGGCGTATTGAAAAAGCTGGTGAAAAAAAATATTAAATAAATAGAAAAGTGAAAAAAAAAACAAATAAATGGAAAGTAAAGCAAATAAAAAATATTAAATATTGCAAAAGTAAAAAAAAAAAAATTTATTAAAAGAAAACAAAGTGTGCTGCTGTATTAAATAAATATAAAAAAAAGTATCCTTGAAAATCAAGTTAAATAAAAAAAGAGAAAAAATTGTATTCTACATAAATAAAATTAAAAAAAAAAGTATTTAAGAAATAATAAATATAACGGCAATATAAAAGTTTAAATATAAAATTGAAATAATAGAAATAAAAAAAAAAATCCCACAAAACAAAGAAAAATAGCAAAATATTTTGAAAAAATTTCAAAACCTGTTCTTTTCTACGACTTTTGCTGTAGCCTTCAAATAGTAACTGGAATTTTTGGATTACTTGTTTTTTTTTTTTTTTGTTGGAGAGAAAAAGTTTCACTTTCTTCGGTTTATATATGGATATTAATAACAAAAAAGAAACAGCGTAAATTTTAAATAATTAACGGTAAGTTTGGTTTTTTTTTTTTTATTAATTTATTGATTTAATAAAAATTTCAGAAATAAAAAAGAAAAAAAACTAAAAACGGGTTATCATTAACACTTTAACGCATTAACATAAATTTGAAATAATATTTTTTTTTTTTAGCATTTATTTTTACCTATACATATATTTTCAATCAAATAGTTTTTGTTTATTTTCTACTTTAATCTTCTTTATTATTTTAAAATTCAACTTTGTCTTTGGTTTCTAGGCAGTTGTTGTATGACGTAAATGCAGCACAAAAATAATCGAATACCAGTTATTTTTAATATAAATATTAAATATTTCGTTGACTGTTCCAACTAATTAGTGACTACACGTTTTTGTTTTTTTTTTTTTAATTTTAGTTTTATATTTTTTTTTTCTGATTTTTATTTTATTTTTTTTTCTTTGATTTTTTTTTCGGAAACATCTACTGATTTCTGTTTTATACTTAATTTACCCACTATTAATTTTTGTTATCTTAAACATGGAAACTTTATCTCATAATTAAATCATAGTCTTTTGAAACATGTTTTTCAATATCTTTTTTATACATCAATCTTGTTCAATGACAAATTTGGCATATTAAACTTACATTATAACATATCAAAACCTTTGAGGCAATATATCGTAACTGAAATATGAAATTGATGTTAACTCTTTATTATAAATATGAGCAAGTTTGTCAAATAAAAGTTTGAGTAGCTTTGGGTCTAATATTTTCTAGTTATAAAGACGTTATTGGTCAGGAATTCTAGTAAGTTAAATTATTTTAATTCAGTTTCTTTTTAAGAAAAATAAATCACAAACTTGTTTCTTGAAAATTCGGTCAGTTGTGAGATTCTCAACAGTAAAAAGAATTCATGATATCCTGTTTGTAGATTTAGTTATTTCTAGTTTTTTAAATTACGATATTTCATATTTTTTTCATGCTCAGTTAGTTGATTTTTGTTTTTTTCTTCATACTAAACCTAACCACGTTCTTCTGAGATAACTAAAAATCAAACAGCCCTACTCGAAATGTTCAATGAAATATATTAGCTTGAAGATAACCATACCATTAAAGTTGCAAGATTTTCCTGATTCAAGAGCTTGACCCTCCGTTTGGCAGTGCTGTAAAAGAGTGCAATCAATTGAGGATATAAGTCACAAATGAATAATAATTTTTGATTACAGTTATTGAATAATATATTTGACTCCAGAATAAAAAATGCGGTTGGAAGTCTTTTTTGGAGTCGCCGATTGGCTATTCATTTAGAAAAGTATTTTTTAGAGTCAAGGGAGTGTAGTCTTTTTTTTTTGAAATTATGAGACTGCAAATCTTATGATCCCAAAATCATGACTGCTTTGAAGTCGCCTGGAGTCACTTGGATTCACTTGAAGTCACTTGGAGTCACTTGAGTAACCTTGAATTCAAATGCAGTCATTTGGAGTCAATTGCAATTTGCAGTTAATTGGAGTCACTTGGAGTCTTTTGGAGTCAATTGGGATTTTGAATTCAATTGGAGTCAGTTGAAGTCTTTTGGAGTCAATTGGGAATTTGAAGTCAATTGGAGTCACTTGGAGTCTTTTGGAGTCAATTGGGAATTTGAAGTCTTTTGGAGTCAATTGGGAATTTGAAGTCAATTGGAGTCACTTGGAGTCTTTTGGAGTCAATGGAGTCAATCGGGAATTTGAAGTCTTTTGGAGTCAATTGGGAATTTGAAGCCGATTGGAGTCACTTGGAGTCTTTTGGAGTCAATTGGGATTTTGAAGTCTTTTGGAGTCAATTGGGAATTTGAAGTCAATTGGAGTCACTTGAAGTCTTTTGGAGTCGATTGGGGATTTGAAGTCAGTCAGTCAGTCCCAATCCAAAAGACCCCAAGTGACTTCAATTGACTGCAAATTGCAATTGACTCCAAGTGACTCCAATTGACTTCAAATTCCCAATTGACTCCAAAAGACTGCATTTGAGTTCAAGGTTAATCGAGTGACTCCAAGTGACTTTCAAGCAGTCATGATTTTGGAAACATAAGATTTGCAGTCTCATGATTTCAAAAAAAAAGGCTGCACTCCCTTGACTCTAGAAAATACTTTTCTAAATGAATAACCAATCGGTGACTCCAAAAAAAACTTGCAACTTCATTTTTTATTCTGGAGTCAAATACGTTATGCAGTAACTGCAATCATGAATTGTCGGTTATTAACTGTGACTTCAAGGTATTGCAATTAAATTGATTGCATTCGTTTACAGCTCAGCCGTTTGGCACATGGGCCCAGCCAGACCTTTTTCGATTTCAATTGCAATTTTAAGATATTTCTGATTGAGCGAGCGACTTTGAATTTTGTGATTTTTCCTAAATATTCATTGTCTATCATATTAAAAAAAAAAATAAAAATATCCGAGTCATACTTCGGTTTTGGCACATGTGGTCTGGCCAGACCCGCATATATTTTATTAACTACGTTTGCTTCAAATGCGTTTGATGAATCAATACGACAAATACTTAGTATTCTCAATTCCTCACAACACTCCATTAATAAATATATGTAATTCAAATATAATTCAAAATAAAATGTAGAAGAGAATAAGGCAAAAAAAATATTTCTGTTGCGGATAGCGATATCAGCATTTTCACTGATGGTTCTCTGCTGGAAGGTAGAGCTGGAGCAGGTATTTTCTCAGATGAGTTAAATTTGTCCTGTGTTCTACGGTTGGTAAAATATGTGCCCGTCCACCAACCAGGCAGAGATGCTGGGTTTAGTTCAGTTCACTGAACCACCTTATTGAGAATTAGGACAATGCCAAGCGAATTGTCATTGCCCTTGATAATCAGTTAGTGAATAAGTGCATGCAGCGGACAGATATACCATAACCCCTAGGTTGGCCATGGCCATGTGTCGAAAAACTCAATGAGTGCGCTCGTGTAAACGAGTTTACACTGATGTGGGTGAGGGGACATTCAGGCTTAGAGTAAAATGAAACTGCTGATCTTTTTGCTAAAAAAGTTTCAACAGATTAATTTTGTGGACCAAAACCATGCATCGCCATTGATGATGGATTGGTGGAGGGCCCGTTAAAACTGTATAAAAGCTGAACATCGCAAAAAATGGGAGGAGGCCACTAACTGCAGGCAGGGAAAGACGGCAGTGATGTGGTCTTGTAGTGAGTCGGCCAAAGTCGTCGGACTAAACCGGAAGATTTTGAGCTGGCTAACAGCGCTGACTACGGTTCACAGCCCTTTCGGGTATCGCCTCAAGAAGATGAAACTTGTTGAGGATACCACCTGTAGGTTGTGTTCGGAGGAGCTGAAAATATCGGCGCTCATATTATGCCAATGCCCAGCGTTGGCAAACAGAAGATTGGCAATCTTGGGTTATGGATATGTCGATGAATCTGAGATTGGTCACCTGGGCTATAATGATATGCTTGCGTTGAAGCGGGATGTCAGTATTCGGATCATGCTTGTTTACGAGTTCTTAGAGTAGAGGCATCGGGTGGTAGGGGAGAAAAAGGCATCCGTCTGGGTCTAAATCGGCTAACCCTAAAGCTAATAATAAATAAGCTTCGTTTGGGAAGGTGGTGGAACGCTCAGAAGAGGAGGACTAAATCTCAAGGGGAAGAGAAATTTTAGGGCTAAGTCCCCCCCTTCCCCTTTTAATCCCCTATTTGAAAAAAAAAACTTCTGAAAATAGACAAAATACTTTCATTCCCAAACCATTAGACTTATTTTGATATATTTGATATTTTTCAGCATTAAACTAATGAGTTACGGTGCTAGAAAATTAAAAAAAAATGTAAAAACTTATAAAATTCGATTTTACTGTCGTCTCCGATTGTATTACAACATTTGATCACTGTAAAATTTAATTCGTCAAGTGAATGAATGCCATCAATTTCAGTTTACGTAATTTATTTTTTTTTTTTAACTAACAAGTGTAAAATATTTTTACAATTGCAAATGATTGAATAAAATAAATATTCACTTTAAAAAAAAAAATTAAAAAATTCTAGGTAAAAGGTTAGGAGATATTTTAAATAATTAAATTAATTTAATAATAAAAAATTTTCAATCAACAATGAATAATATTCAAACAACGTCAATGTGTAACTAATTTAATTAACTTATGTATGTATGTCAATGATCTTAAAAATTTAAATTGATCAATTGAAATTCTGCACCATCAATGAAGAGAGGGAAACGCAAATGTTTTCATCTCCTGCGGTATAGTATGTATGTAAATATGTATGTAAATATTGATAGATTGAATTGAATGCAATAAATGGTGATGCGTGTAAATTAGTGTTGATTATTATGCTCGACACATCATTTACACAAAATGTGTACACACTTGGTCTAAAGTACACACTTTAATGCCATGCCAGCCAGCAACTCATTTCCAGATATATCTACTATACAAAATTAATGATGATGTAGAAATCGAGCTAACCTCATGCTGTGGGTCTGCGAGGTAGTTGACTGAGTACCTGTTCATTGTTGTTTTTGTCAATTAAAAGTAAATAATGTTTTTAAAATAAATAACGATGCAAAAAAGTACGTCAATAAAACCAAAAAAAAAAAAAAACAGTTAAAATTAAAATAAATAATAAAACTGAAAAATAAAAAACATAAAAAATGAAATGGCTCCTCAGGCGTTTTCTATAAAGAATTTTATTCTATAAACATTTCAAGCTAAAAATGCGAATAGAATAGCAAAAACTACCCATAACACTGTACAACAAAATAAGGCTAAAAAAGTGCTCAGTTCTCACATAGTTTTTTTGGAGTTGCTTTCGATACTGATTAGGAATTTTTTCAGGATCAGGTAGTGAAATCGATCATTTTATGAAAAAAATTTTGCTGAAAACTTTGTAAAAACTCATAAAACGTGTAGAAAACACAAAATATTTAAAAAGAAAAATTTGTTTCCATGTTGAAACAATTCATTTATTTGAATTGATATCGATAGCTTCCATCGAGGTCAATAGCGGATCTAGAGATTTTCTAAGAGGGGAAGGGGCAGTCTTTTTTTATGAAAAAATTTTTGTTGAAAACTTTGTAAAAACTCATAAAACGTGTAGAAAACATAAAAAATCGGGGGAAAAATTTTTTTCTCATGTGTCCCCCCTTATGAAATTTTGGAAAATTTAAGTCGGAAAAAAAATTTGTTTTTTGAAAAATATCTTTTTTTTGTTGAAAACGTAAAAACTCATAAAACGTGTAGAAAACACAAAATATCTAGAAAATAAATTTTTTTCCATGTGGCCCCCCTTATGAATTTTTGAAAAATTTAGTTCGTAAAAAAATGTTTTTTTGAAAAATATTTTTGTTGTTGTTGAAAACGTTGTAAAAACTCATAAAACGTGTAGAAAATACAAAATATCTAAAAAATAAAATTTTTTTCCATGTAATGGAAATTATGAATTTTTGAAAAATTTATTTCGAAAAAAAATTTGTTTTGCTGAAAACGTTGTAAAAACTCATAAAAAGTTTAGAAAACACAAAAAAATAGAAAAAAAATTTTTTTTTTCATGTACCCCCCTCATGAATTTTTAAAAAATTTTAGGGCGGAAAAAAATTAGTTTTTTTAAAAATATTTTTTTTTTTTTGAAAACGTTGTAAAAATTCAGAAAACGTGTAGAAAACCCAAAACATTGAAAACAAATTTTTTTTCCAGCCCCCTTCTGAATTTTTGAAAAATATAGTTCGAAAAAAAATTTGTTTTTTGAAAAATATTTTTTTTTTTAAATTGTTGCAAAAACTCATAAAAAGTGTAGAAAACCTAAAAAATAGAAAAAAAAAAAATTTTCCCATGTGGCCCCCCTTATGAAGTTTTGGAAAATTTAGGTCGGAAAAAAATTTGTTTATTGAAAAACATTTTTTTGGTTGAAAACGTTGTAAAAACTCATAAAACGTGAAGAAAGCATGAAACATCGAAAAAAAAAAATTTTTTCCACGTACCCCTACCTTACCATTTTTTCAAAAAATCATCAATGTCGCAAATGTTCGACCTGACCCGAACTCCAAAAAAAAAAAAAACATAGAGAACTCTGAAACTTTTTTCTTGTTACATAGTGTAATTTTAAATTAAGTTATTTGGTTATAACTTGAAAAACAAATCTGCCAAGTATTTTTATGTTATTTTTCCTAACTCATTGTATGTTTAAAATATAAAAGATTGATAGATTGAATCGAGATAAGTTGAGTAACTAAAAAAAAAAAATGTTTTTGATTGACTAATGAGCGTGTTGTGTTTCAGGTTTTAATGGGCGTGTCACACTCAGAATACATTTACACACTCAGAGACTACAAAAAATGTCGGAAGTTGAAGTGATCTAAAGTAAAAAGAGACAAGAAAAAAGTAGTCAAAACAGAAACATCAAAAACAGCAAAGAAACTACCAAGAACTTGTAGTAAATACAAAAAATATTCTAAATTAAGTGATTATTAAGGTGCGTTGTCATGGCCTTAAGGGATTTTTACTGTTTCTGAACTTGTGTAGAACAAGGGAGAAAACTTTGTATAATTATTACAAATAGTTCTAATAACATTTATGTATATCTAGCTAGGTATTTAGACAGATATCTTAGTAGGTAAAGCAAAGGTTAACCATTTTAAGCACCTGTTCAAATAAAAGTGTTTGGATTAGAACGGCAAATGGGTTGTTGTGCCGTTATCACTAACGGATTCTAAAGTGAAGAGAGGTGAGGGATTTTACTACCTCTACCAATAAAAATCTCATACATTTTGACGTTGGTCATGAATAACAAAAAAAATATATATATAAGGGGGGGAAATAATTAAGAGGTCAACTCTTAAGAAATGCTTGGATCCGTTAGCGATGATAACTCAAATATTATTGAGCAATTTCAAAAACAACTGCGTCTTAGCATTGAAAGCCCTATTTGTCCCATCCAAACATGAACAGTTGTTTTTTCAATGTCACTGTCGAAAATGACAAAGTTTGTTCACATTTTAATTGCACTTGAAAATTTTAAGTTAAAAATAAACATATTTGTAAAGCAATCACAAGGTTAAAGTCTATCGACATGCTTATCTATTATCTATATTGTTTATCTATTTAAAAAGTTTGAAAAAATGCACTTTCTTTTGTTTTACAATATTTTTGATACAGCTTTAATTCTAAGACAATAAGTCTGAATGTTATCTACCTCTTTCAAGGTCTACGCTATTAACCTATCTTCTGAATATTATATTTGAACATCTGAATACTTTGAGATTTTTTTCTGTTGTTTGCTGAAAGAAATATTCAAATCAACCTATTTTTAACTCAAATTTAGGAATTTCAGCAAAAAAAAAAATGATTCTAATAAAGAGACGATAAATTGTCGATCGTTCTACGCAGAAGCTTGAAGAAACCGTTTTAGTTCCATAAAGACTTTTAGCTTTTAAAAGACCCTCTGCAGTAACTTCAATTAAAATCAAGTACACCTCACAGTCTGGCAATTCAAACGTCTAAAAATGTTCAAAAGTCTATGGGTTATATACATCTAAACTAAAGAACTTGGTCCGTTTTTGAAGAATTGTTTCGATTTTTAAAGAAATGGAAAGACGACTTTACTAATGATTGTTTATTCTATAGTTGTTCTAAACGGTGTGAAGATAGCCACGCGTGGCTATCTTCACACCGTTGTTGTTCTATAGAAAATTTTCAAAAACACATAAATTTTTGCATAAGCATTTGACTTTTCAAAAACCTTTTATTTTAATATTTACATTTTGCGCAAGAGTTCACGCTATCGATTCGTATAAAATAGGATATTTCGTTTTCAGCACGTAATATAAAGACCTGAGAATAGATAGGTCAGAATTTCAACTTCGAATCTCTATAACTTTTGACTGAAATAAAATAGTGAATCAAATAAACTCTTAAATTAAAGATATAGATGCTTTCCTTTTCATTTCGAAAAAATGGTAATTTTGATAAAAATGTCGACCCATGTCTGGGAAATAAAAATTTGCCCATATCTCAAAAACCTGAGTTGCTACGACAAAACTGATGGCAGATTCGGATTCAGCGGACCAAAAGACATTAAGTACCATCAATTATGGAGATGGGTAAAAAACAGTGTTGTATAATGTTATCTAAATACTTTCAATGGTTAAGAAATTATTGCATTTCGTCCATTTTTGGGGATTTTTTTAATTTTATCCATTTTTCCGGTAAGAAAAACCTAGCAGTTGAAAAAAAAAGAATGAAAGTTCCCAAATACTCTCAGAAATGGATTTTACAATGTTCTTCAGAACTGCTCAAGAGAACTAAAAAAGAGTATGGTAATTTTTCTAGATTTTGCTGTTTTGTTGGGGTACCGAACCTTAGGATCCATAATCTTTGTAGACTATGTTGGGCCTACCTTTTCATACAAAAACATGATCGAGTATTCAGTGGAAAGATAATCCGATGGTCAACTCATTAGCTAATCCTCGGAGATGATTTTCGGTTAAAAGCTCATCCCCTTTCCCTCCCCCCTCCCTATCCTTCCCTACTCCCTATCCTTTCCTCTCTCCCTTCCCCCCTCCCTCTCCTTTCACCCTCCCTCTCCTTTCACCCTCCCTCTCCTTTCACCCTCCCTCTCCTTTCACCCTCCCTCTCCTTTCACCCTCCCTATCCTTTCTCCCTCCCTCTCCTTTCCCCCTCCCTCTCCTTTCCCCCTCCCTCTCCTTTCCCCTCTCCCTTCCCCTCCCTCTCTTTTCCCTCTCCCTCTGCTTTTCCCTCTCCCTCTCCTTTCCCCTCTCCCTTCCCCTCCCTCTCTTTTCCCCCTCCCTCTCCTTTCTCCCTCCCTCTCCTTTCCCCTCCCTCTCCTTTCCCCTCTCCCTCCCCCTCCCTCTCTTTTCCCCCTCCCTCTCCTTTCCCCCTCCCACTCCTTTTCCCCTCCCTCTCCTTTTCCCCTCCCTCTCCTTTCCCCCTCCCTCTCCTTTCCCCCTCCCTCTCCTTTCCCCTCCCTCTTCTTTTCTATCTCCCTCTCCTTTCCCTCCCCCTCTCCTTTCTCGCCATTTCCTCCTTTTCACTTCCCTCTCCTTTACTCTTCCTTATCTTTTCTCCCCTTCCTCTCTTTCCCCCTCTTCTTTCCCCTCCGTCTCTATTCCCCCGCTCTCTCCTTTCCCCTTCCCTCTCCTTTCTCCCCTCTTCTTTCCCTCTCCTTTCCCGCATCCACTCTCCTTTCCCCCTTCTCTCCCCATCAAAATTTTAAAGGGACAAAAAATTAAGACAGCAGCTCTTCTTCGGAAATATCTGGTTTCAATAACGGGTCAACTAGATGGGAACAATGACGAAAAAAATCTGTAAACGCGGTAATTTTTGATATATATGAACAAAATTAGAAAATTCGACGAAAATTATAATTTGCAATTTTAACCGAATATGCAAATTTTTCAGAACCCAAAGTTCTATTTTTGATCAAAATTGTGATAAGCCTGAAATGGAACGACCACATTTGTTTTACATCATTGCAGCAATAAAAATCATTTCAGCACTTTTTTACTCCTCTTAAGCCACCTGAACCACCCTGTATAACTATGGAAAAGCCAAGCAAGTGATTTATTCTTTGCCCATTAGTATCAAGTAAAGATATTTTTCCATTTCTGTAGTGGGAATTTGGTTATTGGGAAGAAATCAGTTTCAGATAGAGAAAAACTTAAGCAAGTACTTATACATATAACAAAAATGGCCTATTTATAAATTTAAAACTAAGGAAATTTTTGCATTTTTTGAGCGTATTCTTTTCAGATTCCATTTGTTTGAGTTTCTGAATTTTTTTTTTAATTTTTGTTCGGTTGCATCCCTAATAATGTGCGGTAACTTGATACTCGGGCGCTTGGAATATAAAAATTAAACTCAAATTCATTTCCAAGTTGATTCATTCAACACTTAACGCATCAATATCATCATCATCATCATATTAGCTGTAATTTATCTGTCAGACACATATTTGCATACATACATACAGATTCAAAGTGTGTAATAAGTTGGATTATCTATGGATTTTCACGCATTTACATTTTACACATAGCTATTAATGTTAAAAAGAAAATATTACTTCATTTAATTGATTGCCGATTTAACTTAATCAAGCATAATTTTGAACTTTTATAAACTTTTCTTTTGCGATTAGTTTATAGTTATTTCAATTTATAATAATTTTGTTCATAAATTACAATTAATTGGAAATCACGTTTTCCCTTAAACATTTTCTCTATTTTCTCTACAATTGAGTCTATTTCACTTTACACTTCACTACATAGATTTTCACTTCTAGTATTAAATACTTACCATCTTCGATGTTTATACACAAATATCTACCTATAACTGCAGGATATCAAACACCATAACATGTTAGTCTATAATTTGCTATACATATAATTCTACATTATATGGTACATTCATTCATATATAGATATCTACATAGAGTCAAGTTTTTCACGTTTGGAAAGTTGTTGCTGGAATAAGTTTTGTGTGGCATGATTGCCAATACACACCGCAAACTCACTCACGACTTCTTCTTTCTTCCTCTTAGAGTTGATGATGTAGCTTGAGATTTGCTGCAGTTTTGTAGAAATCTTCTGTACTCTTCTTTGTTTTACTTACAGAGAATCCAATCAATTCTCAATTTTTTCTCGTTACTTGCGGCCTATAGAATTTTCTTTGATTTTTTTTTTTCTTCAACAAAGATTTGCATTTATTTTGCATTGCTTTTTTTTTACTGCTCCTCCAGGCTTTGCATTTCCAATCATTTCTAAACTTGACACTATTTGATAACTTTTTTTTTTTTTGCTAGTTTATTTTCGTCTTTTTTTTTTCTTGTTCGTTGTTGTTCTACAATTTTTTATTTCCAGTTTGTCATCTCTTGGTGTAAAGTATACATGTTAATTTAAATACTTTGAAGTTTTAATGTGATGCTTTTAATTTTGTGTGTGTATTTTTATTTTAATGACACCTTCTGTTTTGTCGTTCTAAATACCTTCGCGTTTGTTACTTTGCTATGTAACACTTAGAAAATTATATGCTGTGAATGATTTTTAAATACAAATTTTATTTAATTTAACCCTTTCGGCACCGTAAAAAACCAGAGCAAATAGCGCAAAACCGAATCCGGATACATATTGTCTGGCCCCCATTTCTTATTACAATTTTTGATCAGAACAGACATTTTGTGCCTCTAAAGGTTTGAACTTTCATGGGTCACCGGTGACCCAGTGGCCCTTAGTGCGAGTTTTTGATAAAATTTTTCTGCATATTTTTATTAGATATATTTTTTTAAACACAGACAAAGTAACTTAGTATTAATTTTTCACTTAACCCTTTCTTGACCGTAAGGAAACTGGAACCGATAAAGTAAAACCGAGTCCAAATTCGTATTTTTTTGACCCCCATTTCATTTCAAAAAAGTTTCCATTGAAGATTTTAGGGTCACCGGTGACCCATAGCAAAACTTGTATATCCAAAAAAAAAAAAAAAAAATGCTCATTTAAAATTTTTTTTTTTTTAATCAATTGATTCAGATCTCCAAAATTGAAGTTATCTCAGTAGTTTCTCAACAAAAGTTTTTCAATTTTCTTGTTTCGAAATGAATTAACTTAATTTTACAATAATTTCTTTGCACATTGCTGAAAAAATGTTCCAAATT
The DNA here is from genome assembly GCA_963691655.1 of Toxonevra muliebris. Taxonomy (NCBI): domain Eukaryota; kingdom Metazoa; phylum Arthropoda; class Insecta; order Diptera; family Pallopteridae; genus Toxonevra; species Toxonevra muliebris. Next base: position 78,212,387 of record OY829328.1, on the reverse strand, counting down.
GACCCATGGACTTAAAAACGAATGAGTTTTCTTAATTTTCGATGAATTTTTATTCACATTGTGGGCTCTAGAGAAATTTTCCCGTTCGTCGACCAATTTGCTTTTTAACAGTTGCTTTTATTAAAATAAATCCAGCTCAGCTAAAAGACAGACCTGAAAAACTTTTTGCGCCCTTTTTGTATGTCCAAAAATGGACAAAACACTTTAGTTCTTAAACTATCAAACCGATTTCAATAATTTTTTCAGTAATGAACGGAAAAATGTCAAAATATTAGAAAAAAAAATAATCGATCCACTTTCGATGAAAAATTTTTCATTCATAATTTCTTTTAATTGACCAAAAATCTAAATTTTTACAAGTTTGCTTAAACTTTTATAAGTTTGTTTAAATTTTTAAAGCTACAATCATTTGCCTTAATTTTATGAACATTTTTTTTTCTTCTACTATTTAAAAAATTACCCAAATCGGTTTAAGGGTCTCGAAACTAATGCGTTTTGTCCATTTTTGGAACTTTCGTTCACCAATGGACAAAACTGTGTAGCTGCTAAACCATTCAACTAATTTTGTTAATTTTTTCAACAAGCGAACAGAGAAATGTTTTTGCCCTTCTGTAATGAAAATTTCTTTTTCTTTACCAAAAATCAAAGTTTTACAGATTTAAAAAATTAAGTTGAAAATACATCAACTAGCTTATTTATTTATTATTTATTATTTAGGGGAGCCCAACCAGGCAGGCACTGCGACCTAAAAGATCTTTTGTGCCATTCCCCAACTTATGACAAAAAAAGTTCAGCTGACCTAATAAAAGTCAAGACATCTTTTGTAGAAGAAGATTTTATTTGATTAGCCGTCAGAAAAGGAACACCGAAAGCGCTTTTGCCTGTCTTAAACCTGGGATAGAGTTCCAATACTCTAGCCATTTAGCCTTAGACCACTCCTCAACGATAGATTTCGTAGAGGTCCAGCCGACTCCACAGAGCGGATCGGAGCCAATGTGCTTGGGAGGTGAACCTTGTCTAGCCAGTTCATCGGCGGCCTCATTACCAACAATGTCACAGTGGCCGGGTACCCAACAAAGCGTCACTTTGTTACGGGTAGACAGGCGCTGGAGACTCTAAAAAAACACTCTTTCACCAGTTTAGAGGAAAAACTCCATGAAGAGAGTGCTAAGAGAGCCGCCTGGCTGTCTGAAAAAATTACAATATTTGCGCCTTTAAGACCTTTATACAGGTTTATATGAGCGCAGGTCTCAATTGCGTATATTTCGGCTTGAACGACACTGGGCCAAATACCCAGAGGGATTGTGATTCTAGTATTGGGTCCTACAACACCGGCACCAGATCCGCAGTCCATTTTCGAGCCGTCTGTATACAAATTGAGAGCATAGGGACCGAAATCGGGACACTGGCCATCCCATTCGGACCTGGAAGGAAGAATGATGTTGAATTTCCTACCGAAACACAGATCCCTAACCATATAATCCGATACAGTACATATTGGAGGGATCAACTAGCTTAATTCTTTATCCATTACTGAAAAAACTATCCAAATCGGTTCAGGGGCTTCGGAACTATTGCGTTTTGTCCATTTTCAGAGCTTTTGCCTACCAATGGACAAAACAGTTTAGCTGCCAAACCAATAAATCGATTTTGATGATTTTTTCAACAGGAACCAAAAAAATGCTTGAATCCACTCAGGAAGTCTGAGTGGATCGATCCTAAAGCAAAAAATTCGGTTTTTGCAAGATTCTGGAAAAAGTATACCTCGTGGGTTATTCTGATGTTCTGGTGCCCTCTATAATTTTTAAAAAGAAACATTTTCTCCGAAAATAATATAATAGTTTTCTCAACGGTTTCTGTTTTATCGCCCTTTTATTGAAAAAGGGGGCTTAAAACCCCATTTTTAAGAAGAAGAATAAAAGATGGAGGAAAATTGTGTACCCAAAAATTGTTTATCTCTTTGTGCTTAATAACTTTACTTCAGACATCAAATCCAGTAATGGAAAGATATATAAATAAATAATAGTGTAAGATATTAACTGATAGCTTTTATAGCTAACGAGTTATAGTGCTGGTAACTCAAAAACTACAGAATTTTACCCATTTTTAAAACGTTCAGATTTACTACCGCAAATTTATTTCGCCGCCATGAGATTGCCCTAAAACTAACCCTAACTTAAAAATACCTCATAAGGTTCACAATTTTTTTCAAGGTAAATTACAGCATATATATTAATACCTCCTTGTATATGCACTCAGAAAAAAACATCCCATTAATCACGGAAAACGTCCCATTACTTTTTATACCATTAAATTAATAGTGTTACAGCATGAAATCAATAGGACCGTACCATGAAATCAATAAGATATACCATAATATAACTAAATTATATCAAAAATGATAGTCTAAAAACTATTAAAATAATGGGAAAATACCATTGACCAAATCCTATTGAAATAGTAGGATTTTCATATTGATTCCACGTGATTTTTTTCTGAGTGTGTGATCAATTCAACTTGTGTGCCACCGCCATCTATGTATGTATGTAGAAAACATTTTATTCCTTCTAAGTTCAGCGTGAGTTCATTGAATTCTCGTATGGTTTTAACAAACACATAAATATTGCACCAAAACCAAGTACAAAAAAAAAAAAGAAAACAGGTTCCTTTCTTCAACGTCGTTGTTGTTTTTGATTCATTTCTTTCCTCTCTCTAACTGCACACTAACTACTTGGATTCGTTTGAATCTTTTTTTTTTTTTTGTATTTTATTCTTAACATGTTATTTTCTTAGTCAATTCGGGATTTGGATAAAACAACGTTATCTTTTTTGTAAGGGGCACATACAAACCAGTAGAATGCGGTAGTATCTTTATAACTTTTCGTGTTGCTGATGGTGATATTGCTGGCATGGTCGAAATGCATTGAAAGGCGTCAACGTCTCTACTAGTACAAGCATAAAAAAATCGAAAAAAAAGCAAGAAGAAAAATAGGATTGAAATTGAATTTCTCTTATCTACGCTTCTCGTAGTTACTACGCTCGTATATGTTTGTTTGCTTGAGCGTGTGTTTACTGTATGTTTTCCTGCTTCTACTCTCACTGTTCTATGATTGTAAATCAACCAACCTTCTTGTTAAGTAACATTGAACAACGAGCGAGTATTGTATCTTTCTATGTCTTTACAGTTGTTTGTTTGTTTGTTTGTTTGCTTATTTCTGATGTTCTTTTCGTTAGAGGCGATGGCATTTTTATAGGCATGACATTAACAAAAAAAAAAAGAAAAAAAAAACTAGCAACATCAGCAACAGCATCAGCAGTTTGAATGCGGTTAAAACACAAAAATGCACTTCAAGACTGTTAGCTGAACTCACTGTAGCAGTAGCAGCCACAGAAGTGGCAACTAGAAATGCTATTAAAAAAAAAAAAAAAAAAAAATAATATTTTTTTTTCTCATATTGTGACTTTGCACTATCTCATTATTGACTTTTTTACGATATGCTTACAATAACTCCTTTTTTAAGTAAGTGTGAAATAGTTTTCTTGATTTGTGACTTAAGTTCTTAGTTTCCCATTTAGAAAATAGTAAAATATTAAAGTAATTTCAACCACGACCCTAAGTGAACTGAAAGAACTTTTGAGTCACAGTTCTTTGTAAAGCAAAAATCGTTTCTATAATATATATATATTTTTAATTCCCAGTTCATTGCACTACATTGTTCGATTTCATCTTTCTCATATGAACACTGATATCTACTTTCTTCATCGAGAGGTTCGTAATGCCAATAAGGCTCAAAAACCCTTAAGGAAAATTTAGAGTTACGCAACATTTAACACTTTCAGTTAATAATTTCAATTAATTTTAATTAAAATTTACTTCTGGCAATTTCACTTTATTCACATTGCCACCCAGCCCCTTCGGATCCAAAAAGGAAAGGCACAGGTTTTTGGTTTTTTCTGAACGAAGTTAGTTGGTAGAATAGCCTGAAAAACGATTCAGACCAAAATTTTGCGGTGTCTCTCTTGTTGCCCTTCTCATTCTGACGGGCATTCTTTGACCCTCATTTCATCAATTGCGATCAGTCGTTGGCCATCGTCTTCAGTTCTCTCCGAAATTTCCCTGATTCACAGGTTTCTATTCTATTTAACTCTGCCGAATCGTTTGCATTTCCTTGCTGGTTTCAAACAAACTTTGCTTGGAAGCATTCTTTGGTGGGAGGCTTACTTACCAAAGGTGTGGCCGATCTCTTTCCATTCGCACTGCTTGATTTTACTATCATCAAGTTAGCAGGTCAAAGTTTAGGTCAAGATGGTTTTTTTATTTCATCTGTCGATCAATATCAGATTTTTAATGTAGACTGCTGTAGGCTTTCAGTTTCTTCAACTTCCCTAAGTTGCAAAAATAATTGATACCACTAATGAAGACATGGGACAACCCTCTACCATCCTGAAAATCCCCCTTACCCTCCCTACTCCCCCTCCTCCCTCCCCTTCCTCCACAATATTTTACAAATATGGAATTTCAGGTATCTGGACAACATTTTGTAAAACTTGTGAGCGATTTACAAAATCATTAAAAAAACAATTTTTTTTTAATTCTATGTCACTCTGGTGCCCTCAATTAACTTCTATCTGAATCTATCTAGTGGTTTTAGAAACTTCTAAATTTTGTCTATTTGTAGAATTTCGACCATTTTTGTAGAGTATATGAGTGATCAAATATATACCCAATCTCTCTTAAAATAAATCGGTCTGGTATTTTATGACCCTACTGAATTTTGTTCTTTGGTGGAATTTTATCCATTTTAGAAGTGTGTGACTAAATTTGAATAAATTTTCTTAATAGGTCTAGTGGTTTAAGAAAGTTATAAGTTTGGAGAGAAGGCGATCAAATACTCTTAAAAATTTATTTATACTCTCTGAAATTTAATTGATCTAGAGGTTTTGAAAATATTGAGTAGTTTTAGAAACTGCTAAGTTTGTTCACTTGAAGAATTTTGTACATTTTGGAGGGTATGTGATCGAATGTGAATAATTTTTCTAAATAGGTCTAGTGGTTTAAGAAGCTGATAAGTTTTGTCCATTTATAGAATTTTGTCCATTTTGGAGTATGCAATTAAATGTGAATAATTTTTCTAAATAGGTCTAGTCGTTTAAGAAAGTGAACAGTTTTGTCCATTTATAGAATTTTGCCCATTTTGGAAGTGTGAAACCAAATTTGTATAAATTTTCCAAGTCGACCTAGAGCTTTTAGAAACTGATAAGCTTTGTCCATTTGGAGATATATAGTATACCCACATTTTCTAAAAATTAATAGGTCTAGGGGTTTTAGGAACTACTAAGTTTTGTCCATTTGTAGAGTTTTGGCTATTTTTGGTGAGTACTTATACAATTTGAAAATTAATCGATTTGATAGTTTATTATTCAACTAATTTTTCTTCACTGGTAGAATTTTGTTCACTTTGGAAGTATGTGGCCAAATGTGTATAAATTTTCTACATTGGTCCAGAGCCTTTAGAAACTGATAAATTTTTGTCCATTTGTGTAATATTATCCATTTTTCAAGCGGTTTTAGGAAGTTTTAGGATGTTTTGTCCATTTGTAAAATTTTGTCCATTCTGAAAGTATATGACCAAAAATACTTAGGTATAACAAAATTCTCTGAAAATGTTTTTATTCATTTCTGAAATAAATTTCGATCTAGTGATTTTAGGAACTGCTAGGTTTTGTCCAATTTTGAAGAGTTTGTGATCAAATACACTTAGGTATACCCAATCAAAAATTTAATTTATCTAGTGGCTTATGAAACTACTGAGTTTTGTTCTCTGGTGAAATTTTGTCCATTTTGGAAGTAAGTATGTGATCAGATGTGAATAAATTTTCTAAATTGTTTTACTGGTTTTAGAAACTGATAAGTTTGGAGAGAAGTCGATCGAATACAATTCTAGAAGTTTTTGAAACTACTGAGTGGTTTTAAAAATTGCTAAGTTTTGTCCACTTGTAGAATTTTGTCCATTTTGAAAGTATGTGATTAAAAAATTTATGCATAACGGAATCTTTTTTTTTATTTGAATTCTTTATTATTATTTTTATTTACTTCTAGACCAAACATTCTAAATCGGCCTAGTGGTTTCAGAAACTGCTATGTTTTGTCCACTTGTGGAATTTTGTCCACTTTTGGAGAGTTTTTGACCAAATACACTTAGGCTAATCCAAATTTTTTGAAAGTTGTACTATTTTTTATTTACTGAATAAGTTTAAATCTTAATCTGTTCGGTTTTTGAATTTTTACCATTTTTAAAGGGTATATAGACTTTTCAGTGGAAAGAGTGAACCCACCCATAATTTTACATCAACAACTAGTTACCATGTTATATAATTTTTCTTTGCGCACAATTTAATTAAATGTTTGTTTTTTCCCCCCTTTTTCTTCTTCTATTTAATTTCATTATTTCCATACCATTATTCCATTGTAATTTAATTGCAGTAACTAGTTGCTTCTTTTATTTTCAACTATTTATTTTTTTCTTTATTTTTTAGTTTTTTTGTTTTACTTTTGTTTCTTTTAAATGTGATTTGTTCAAGTTCAAATGGAAATTAATTAACCGTATCTGTACAATCTTTACTATTATTATTTTATTTTTGTTATTTCAACTCATTAAAAAGCTGATGTTCTTTTTGTTTAATAGTAGATAGTAAATGTTCTAAATGTTCTACTGTGTTTCAGACCAACTATATTTAACTATGTAAGCCGAATATATCTATTGAGGACATCGTATTATTTTGGTATTTGCAATTTTTAGTTTAAAAATATTTGAGTAAGACAAAAAGCATTAAATAATGATTTTTTTTTTTTTTTTGATTCATGTCACTAATGCAGATATAACTATTTAATAACCATTTATGCAAAAATCATAAAAATTTTATATTCATTTGAGTTAAGTATAAAAGTAAAAATGTCATAACTTTAGAGATGATTGTATTCTGCAATTAGATAAGAAAATGTCAATGACACAATGTTAAATGCTATTAGTACTCGAGGACCCAATTAGCGTAGAAGATTTTCTGTTAAGTTTATAACGAGACAACAAAGCAAAGCTTAAGTTAAGTGTTTGGGACTAAATTTCTAGATATCGATACTTTGAAATTGATCACGATGACTCAAATAAGGAGTGAGATTGAAAAAATCTTAACACACGTTTTACCTAATAATTTTTTTAAAAATATGTCAGTTGTTATTTTTAATGACAAACATGTTGAATTATTGTGAGTTTGATCAAAATGAGTGAAGAAAAAGAAGTACGTCTTAAAATTATAAAAAATTTTCAAAAAAAATCCAAATTGGTCCTACAAAAAATTGGCCAAAGAATTAAAGGTCTGCCGTCCAACTGTTTCCAATGTTACTAAACAGTCTCAGGAGAATTTGACCATCGATAGGAAACCTGGTTCGGGAAGAAAACAAGGACCACATGATATTGGGAAAGCCAAGAAAGATCTCCAAACACATCTGGTAGAAAAGCTGCCCGGTTGGCCCAGTGCTCTGATTATTTGGTGCGAAAAGTTAAAGCCAATCCAGGTTTCAAAACATACAAAGTCCAAAAAATTCCAGACAGGAATGCTGCAAAAAATTTAGACGCTCGGAAATTAAAATCGAATTTTATACAAAAATATTCATGTTGTCTAATGGACGACGAAACGTATGTACTGGCAGATTTTACGCAGCTTCTGGGTCAAAATTTGCATGTTGCTGATGCTCGAGGAAATATCGAAGAACAATTGAGAGGCTGAGAGGAAAAGTTGTATAACTTCTACGTTTTCTTTCATTTTCACTCTAAACCGTATTACTTATGCCATTCTTGCACTGACACACTAAATTATTTCACTTTTGCTCTTATATAAATTTTAGCTCGCTTTTCCTCTCAGCCTGTCATTTATCATTCGAAAGTGATATAAAACCGAATCGTCCTCATTTGAGAGGCTGAGAGGAAAAGTGGTGTAACTTCTACGTTCAGAAAAAAGTGGAATAATTTTACTTAAGAGCAAAAGCAAAACGAAATATGTTCAGATCAAAAGTGAAACGAAATATGTTCAGAGCGAAAACGGAATAAAAAACTATGCTGTTCTTGCGCTGAAAGAATTGTCATACCATTTTTGCTCTTACTTTTAAGGCGTTTTATTTTCACTCTAAACCGTATTACTTATGCCATTCTTGCACTGACACTCTAAAATTTTTCACTTTTGCTCTTATATAAATTTTAGCCCGCTTTTCCTCTCAACCTGTCAATTTAGAATCCAAAAGCAGACAAAATTTCCTAAAAAATTCCTGGTATGGCAAGCTATATCCAGTTGCGGCAAAAGAAGCCAAAAGAATACCGAAATATACATCAAAGAATATTTGAAAAAAATACTTCTTCCTTTCATAAGAGAGCACAACGTGTCCACATATTTTTGGCCCGATTTGGCATCATTTCACTACGGCAAGAAAGCTCTGGAGTGGTACCAAAGTAATAACATAGTTTTTGTACCAAGAGAGGCCAATCTCAATCCTCCAAATTGTCCGGAGCTAAGACCAGTGGAGAGATATTGGGCTCTTGTGAAAAGAAACTTAAAGAGCACAAAACAGGTGTCCCAAAATATCGAAGATCTTAAAAGGAGATGGGCAAAGTGTTCCAAAAAGATGTCTGAAACAACTATCAAATCTCTAATGGAAGGCTTACCAAAAACGGACCACGAGTTCATAAATAGTGGTTAGAACTATAAAAGTTATATTTTTCGGTAATTTGTAAAATATTATCAATTAAATAAAAATAACCGTTCAAAAATTATTGAATTTTATATATGTTAAGATTTTTTCGATCTCACTCCTTAATTTTTATTTTTTGTTTTTTTACAACAATTAAAATTTGAATTTTGCAGATTTGTAAGCGAAATATTTTTCCAGATTATTAGACTATATTTTGTTAACTGTAAAAATTTGCAACTTGAATTCTTTATGGTCTAATTTAATGAACATTCCTCTGCATAATGCTGAAAAAAATTTGTACATTTTTTCAGTAGCATAGGAACTGCAACGTTTTGTCCATTTACAGAATTTTGTCCATTTACAGAATTTTGTCCATTTATAGAATTTTGTCCATTTTTAGAATAACGTCCATTTGTGGAAAGTTGTTGATTAAATACAATGATGTAAGAAATTTTCCAATAGAATGTAAAAATATATTATTAATGCTAATGTAAGTAACATTATAAAATTTGTAATTAACCATGCAAATTTTAACTCAACGCTTACATAATTCAGCTTGAAGTCCATAAACCTAAATTTATTAAAATTGCCAATTTGTATGTTTTTTGTTTTTTAGGAAACTTCCATGTAACTAACTTGAGATTTGTCTTGTTTATTAATTTTAAATTTCAATCATAAAAATTATGTAGGCAACTAATTGCAATTACAAATTTCTAAAATTTATAGCGTTTTTTTTCTCAGATTATCTCGAACCTGCTGTTTCGTCTAAGACATCATTATTTAAATACACACTTTAATTTATTAATTATTATTCTTTTAATGAAGTGAATTCCTTAATGATGAGGTAAAGTTTTTGTGTGTTTTTTTTCTTTATTTTTTAGTTTAGTTTAACATTAAACAGTATGTGATTTTTAATAATTCAAGGTCAAAGCAATTATTGGTCTTAGACTTTCAAAATACTTGAGATTTCTATTAAATTTTTTTTTTTTATTTTCTTTAAATTAATGATGCTTAATTTTTACTTACATTTTTGTTTTATGAAGACAAATACTATGGTAAATAAAGTGTTATTTAAAATTGTCATAATTATAACAATGAATCTTCTTTATTTCTAGGTTTGTGTTAATAGGAAATAGTTATATTTTACAGTGTATTTAGAATTTTAGCGTTAAAAATGAAAGTAGCAGATTTTCAAGCTATAATTTAAAGAAACTTAAAATAAAAAAAACTTAGAAGTTTTTTTTTTCATTAACTAATTTATATCAGCTTTTTTCAACTAAGCATTTATTAGAAACTTTCCACAAAATTATAATTTACAAATCTTTCAAGCCGAATCAGATTCTGTTGAATTTTTCTAATTTACTGCACTATAATTTGTTAAGTATAAAAGTTAGCAAGATCAATTCTTTATATGGTATTTCTTAATTTCGAATCTTTTTCCTGTTCATTTTTGAAAAGAAAAAAAAAAATTTTTAATCAGTCTAGTAGTTTAGAAACTGTCGCGTTTTGTCCATTTTAAGCGTATGCGAAGAAATTCAAATTTCATTAATTCAAAAAAGTATTTGAACAAATTTTTTATACTATAATTTTATGAGCGTATCTCACTCTCCATTGTTCAAACTCAGTGTCGTGGTTTCAAAACTGCAAGGTTCTCTCCATTTTTGAGAGTAGTTACATGACAAAATTTTCTATGCATACCACAAAAATTCAATTATAAAATAAGAAAATTTAATTCGATTTGAAATACATAATCTCAATTTTTGATAAATTTTGATTGACTTTCATAAATTGGGTTAGAGATAAAAAGACTGAAGCTTTTTGCTCGGTTTTAGAATTTCGTCTATTTTTTAAATTTTGTCCATTTTTAGTTTTTGGTCCATTTTCAGATTTTGTTCATTTTCAGAATTTTGTCCTTTTTCAAAATTTTTTCCATTTTAAAAATTTTGCCCATTTTAAAAACTTTGTCCATTTATTTGATTTTGTCCATTTTTAAAGTTTTCTCCATTTTCAGAATTTTCTTTATTTCTAGATTTTGTTCATTATTAGAATTTTTAAAATTGCTGAACATATCTTTTTTTTAGAATGTTAAAAACTTTGTTCATTTTTTTTTTTAATTGTGTCCATTGTTTCCATTTTTAGAACTTTGTCCATTTTTTAAATATTGTCTATTTTTTAAATTCTATCCATTTTTAGAATTTTGCCCATTTTAAAAATTCTGTCCATTTTTAAAATAATGTCCATTTCCAGAATTTTGTCCATTTTAAGAATTTTGCCCATTTTCAGAATTTTGTTCATTTTCGGAATTTTGTCCATTTTCAGAATTTTGTCCATTCTCAGAATTTTGTCCATTTTAAGAATTTGATCCATTTTCCGAATTTTGTTCTTTTTCAGAATTTTGTTCATTTTCAGAATTTTGTCCATTTTAAGAATTTTGTCCATTTTAAGAATTTTGTCCATTTTCAGAATTTTATCCATTTTCATAATTTTGTCCATTTTCAGAATTTGTCCATTTTAAGAATTTTGTTTATTTTCAGAATTTTGTTCATTTTAAGAATTTTGTCCATTTTAAGAATTTTGTCCATTTTAAGAATTTGGTCCATTTTCCGAATTTCGTTCATTTTCAGAATTTCTTTCATTTTCAGAATTTTGTTCACTTTCAAAATTTTGTCCATTTTAAGAATTTTGTCTATTTTCAGAATTTTTTCCCATTTTGAGAAATTTGTCCATTTTCAGAATTTTGTCCCTTTTCAGAGTTTTATTCATTTTCACAATTTTGTCCATTTTCAGAATTTTATTCATTTTCACAATTTTGGCCATTTTCCGAATTTCGTTAATTTTCAGAATTTCGCTCATTTTCAGAATTTTGTTCACTTTCAAAATTTTGTCCATTTTAAGAATTTGGTCCATTTTCAGAATTTTGTCCATTTTAGGAATTTCGCTCATTTTCAGAATTTTGTTCATTTCAAAATTTTGTCCACTTTCAGAATTTTGTCCGTTCTCAGAATTTTTTCCATTTTAAGAATTTCGTTCATTTTCAGAATTTTGTCCATTTATAGAATTTTGTAAATTTTAAGAATTTTGTCCAATTTCAGAATTTGGTCCATTTTCAGAATTTCGCGAATTTTCAGAATTTTTAGAATTCTATCCATTTTCACAATTTTCTCTTTTATTATATATAGAACTATAAATAAGTAAAAAAAATGTCTTCTTTTATTACCAAGAATTGAGCAGGTATGTTTAATTTATTTTTAAAATTACAAGTTTATATCCAAAAAAAAAACCACAAAGCTCCCAAGCAATTTTAAGTTTTAGCTATTTCTGTAGACACGCACACATTAACTTTAATTTATTTGCGTGTTTTTTTTTAACGCTTTCATTTTGTTTCGCACACAATATTTCTGTTGGTTTTCTCATATTTGATTACTTTGTTTCAAACACCAGCCCAGTCCATTGCTTAGCAAAGGTGGTTGAGTGATTTTGATAGCTCGACATCAACTTCACACACACACTCATAGCATAATGTAGTCGAACGCACTTTAAAATTTACTTGACTTGGTGACCCACATTTGCGTGTGTTTGGCTTAGCTTGGCTGCTGATGTCGTGTTGCTTTTTTTTTTTAATGTAATAAAAATTAGTGTATTAATAATTTGTTATTACTATAATTATAACTTTATATTTGTAACTAAACCAAACTACAAGAAAGAAAATTAATAATAAATGCGAAAGGTTTTTGAACCTAACTAGAAGTAAAGCATGAAATTTTAAAAATTTTCAAACACGCAGATTTAGGTTTTATTTATAAACAAGGTAAGGAAATCCCCAAATAGAATTTTTTTTTAACAATAAGAGTTAAGCTCAGTAATTATTTACAATAGACTGCAATTGGTCTTTGAGTGGAAATTATCAATCAGATCAAACACCTTTCCTAAACCTATTCTCACCTAAGCACAATAATTTCTGATTCATCTCAAAAATTTTTTAGAACTTGAATTAGAGTTTCTGTCAAGGTTTCTTGACTTAGTTAGTATATGAAAAATTGAGACCCTATCATAATGAGAGTAGACAGATTAAGACCATTTGTTTCACCGGCAATGAAGTGCTATAAGAAACAAACCGATTAAACCCATATTGTCTGTTTTTTTACTCTAAGACACCATTTCATCTTTTACCATTCGGTACAAAAATAATTCTCACAAAAAAGCAGGGTATCTAGGTTCCTTCCAGAAATTGTCCAAAATTTTTTAAAAATAAAGATAAATATGATTTTACTACAACTAACCACTCATTTACCTCAAGAATTCTCCAAAATACTAATGTTTCTATAATTATATAAGTTTGTTGTTTTTTTTTTTTTTTGTGATATGTTTTTACCTCCTTATCAATTTCAGGTTGCACCCTTAATTTGAAAATGAACACAATTCCACTTCCCTTCCCAAAACAAAAGTTCTACAACAACATTAATGACTTTAGATAATGACACAGTGAATGTATAGAAGAGGAAAGCACTAAAAATAACACATTGGAGCCAATCAACTTTAACCGTGTATTAAGTTTTTTATATTTGCGTGTGTGTAGAACAAATTTTGGAAAAATTAGAGAAATTCAGTAGAAGAATATTTGATAATATCGAAGTAGTGAATTTTTGTGAATCACATGAGAAATAGTTTTATTAGTAGCAGGTGCTTGAGTTATTCTGAAATAAGGTCAGGTATATGAAACAAAAACAGCCCTGCTTGACTACCTAGTATGCCTTTATGTGCTAACTTAAAATATTTTTTTAAATATAACTTCTTTGCACTATTGTTGAAAACTTTACAAAAAACGGTTCAGCAGAGTTTTGTCATTTTTAAGAATTTTGCCCATTTTTTACGAAGATGTAAACAAGTGCATGCCATACTAAACTGAAGCACAGTTGAGAAAAATGTACTCGATTTTAAGTTGAATTTAATTTTAGTTTCCAAAAATGTAATCCTATTTTAGTTTATAAACTGATAGTCAAATTTTCAATATTTCCCTGCTCATTTCTGAAAAAATTACAAAAATCGTTTTAGTGGTTTAGAAACTACAGAGTTTTGTCCGGAATTTTGTCCATTTTCAGAATTTTGTCCATTTTCAGAACTTTGTCTATTTTCAGAACTTTGTCTATTTTCAGTACTTTGTCGATTTTCAGAATTTTGTCCATTTTCAGAACTTTTTCCATTTTTAGAATTTTTTTTGTCCATTTTTATAACTTGACCATTTTCAGAATTTTGTCCATTTTCAGAATTTTGTCCATTTTCAATAGAATGTAGCATCAATTCATGTTTATAGAGAAAGATCAGTATATAGAGACAGCAGATCAGACCGTTTTGGTTATTAAAAATGTATCCAATGTATAGAACTTTTATCAAAAGTTTCTTACTATTAATTTATCCATATTATGGACAACATTTTTTCATTTCGAAAGAAAGTCTGACAAAATAGTAACAACCTATGTAAATACATGCTAAGTTCTGCTTATTTTTGTGATGAACGCATCGAATATATTAACAAAAGTGTATATCAGTCCCATAAATATAACTTATATTAACTTTTTCATAATATTGATCATTTTATTGATCAATATTATTGACAATTTTTTTTTTTCATTTCGAAAAAAATGTATGACAAAATGCAACATTTAGAGTTTGGCCAACTTTTGTGTTGAATATATTCGCTATATTGATGGAAAATTTAAACAAAAAGAATATTAAAAAATTTCTGTGTATGTATTGTTTCATGATGATGAATGATGATGTTGTTAATATTCTTTAATATTTTAGACAAATTTTGATCATGTTGAAAAAGAGTTTGACAAAATACTATATACGTGCAAATTTCGGTCTATATCTATAATGAATTCATAAATTTTATTGATGAAAGTATACATAAACTTAATATTTCGAATTTTTAAAAACTTTCGCCAATATTGTTGAGAAATTTAGTTAATTTTGAAAGTGATTGATACTAGATACCATGTGTACAATTTTTTCTATTTTTGTGTTGAATATATCCATGATATTGATCGAAATGTATATAAATTCAATGTATAGAATTTTTGTGAATAACTTTATAATATTTTTTTTTAAATTCATCAATATAATTGAAAGAGAGTGTGACAAAGTTTACTCAGAAGTTTAAAGTCAATATTTTTTATCCCCTTTTGTGATATTGATGGAAACATGTATAAATCCGATGTATAGAAACTGTCAATAAATATTAATAAAAAATTTTCTGCATAATCAAAGAGCGGTTTGGCAAAACATTGCGAACAGAGTTTTATTTTCATTTTTGTGTTAAATATATTCAATTTTATTGTTGGAAACGCGCGTAAATTCAATGTATGGAATTTTTGTCAAAAGGTTTATAATATTGACGTTTGTATTCATCAATATTATTGATATTTTAATTCAATTTTATTGATTGAAATATACAAAAATTCAATTTATAGAATTTCTATCAATAGTTTTAAAATATTGACGTTTATATTCATCAATATTATTGACCAATTTTTCCCATTTCGAAACAGAATGAGACGAAATACTACAAGCAGATTCTCCCTCCTCTTTCTCTTAGAAGGCATATACTTCGTTCTCAGGAAAGCTTTCTTTTATCCCTTCCCCTCCGCCTCTCTTTCTTTTACTTTTCAGGATAGTATTTTTCTTTTCCTAATCAGGATGGACTTGTTCTTTGAAAATGTATATCAATTCAATACTTAGAATTTCTAATAATAGCTGCATAATATTGATGTTTAATTGATCAATATTATTAACGAGTTTTGTCCGTTTTTAAAGTGTGAGAAATTATTAGATACATGTCGGTTTTTGTATTTTTGTGATGGATATATTTATTAAATTGATGAAAATGTGCATCAATCCACTGCTTACGATTTCTATGACGTTTTTTTTTCTTAATATTGATATTTGCTTTCTTCAATATTATGGTCATTTTTATTGATGAAAGTGTCGATATTACTCTTATTTTTTGCACAATTCAAAAATTCAGCTAGACATCACTGTTCATATTTTCAGCTAACTTCTTTTTTCTGTTAACCAACCTTGTATATTCATCAAACTTTGGCATTCTTTTAATTTTGTGGCTGTCACTTTATAAACGCTACATGGTTTTCGCAAATTCATTAAAAGAAAAATACCAAAAAAACAAAAACAAAAAATTACTGAACTTTTAACGCTTTGTAGCCAGAAACTTTTGGTTTAACTTTTCATCTTTAAACTGAGATTGCAGCTGCAACATTGTTGCTGCATCTGTGACAAATTCATTAAATGACAATTTTTTTCTGTTGAATAATTCTTCGATTCCCAATGATTTTATGACATTTTTTTTTTTAAATGTTTTTATAGCGGATATTTATTTTCTTCACAACTCAACTTCTTTTGTGTGGTTTTTTTTTTACTTGCATTTATATTTCTTTTTTATATATTTAACTTTTTTTATTTTATTTTTTTTTATTAACAGTTTGCTCAATTCTCGGTAACTGTTGGTAAGATTTCAACCATGAAGTTGTAACCGCAAATAGTTATCTGATGTCATTCGTTCATAAAAGGAATTCGCTGTGTGTGTGTGTGTGTGTTGCAGATGCAGATACAAAGATTTAACGTTTTTGCTTTGTATCGTTTTTAAATGCCAAATGTTTTTTTTTTGGTTTTTCTTTTTCTTTTCATGCTTATTAGCATGAATGACTTTTGTTAAAACAGTAGAAGAAATAGAAAAATATTTATTGTTATGCAATTGTTTATTAAACAGTGACTATTTATTTGTATTAACAATGAAAAAATAATAGCAAATAACACACATAACAAATAATAGTTGATATTTATTTAATTTTATGAAGGTCATAGTTGCATAGGTGCTCAGTAAAATATGCAAAAGTTCAATGTGCTGTAACTAAATAAATCTTCTTTTTTTTACCTTTTTATGGTAGTTTGAATTTAATTTTTTAATGATTTTTTTTTTTTTTGCTTTAATTTTACTTTGTGTGTTCAATAAAAAGAAAAAAGACAAACTAATAGCTTGAAGAGGTCAGTAAGTAAAGTTTTACTAACAATTTCTGATCAGTTGTGCAACAAGTTTTTGCTATTTTTTTTTTTGGTAATTTTATATCTTTGTTTTTTTCGTTTTTTTCTATGTTTTTTTTTCTATGTTTTTCTATGTTTTTTTCTATGTTTTTTCTATGTTTTTTAATGTTTTTTTTTATTTTTTTTTTTGTACATTCAAAAAACGAGCTCACTTGTGCATATAAAATTTTCTAAGAAATATTTATATAAAATTGTAAAACACATAATTTTTTTTTTTTTTTGTTAGACATTAATTTTTTGTTATTTTTGCATAATTATTTGGAAGGTCTTTTTCGAATTTTGTTTGTCTGCACATTATTTGACTTTTTTTATTTATTTTTGTATTTTAATATAAATTATAAACATGATAACTGTTATATTAACAATACCCCATAAAGGCCAGTTGAGTAATAAAAAAATTTAAAACAACGAAAATAAATAAAATAAACATTATTTTCAATTAAGCATTAAGTATGTGTTAAACGTTTAGCATCTTATACAGGGTGATTCCGAATTGCGCATAGATTTTTTTTACCACATATTAGCTCAAGAAAAATCACAATCTGCAAGAGCACTGTTTCCTAGATTAAGCTGCTTAATTGGAATTTAAGAATTTTTTACCCTTAAGGTCAAAATTATCTATGTCAATTTTAGGTACAAAAATAATTTTTTTTTGTCTGCTAATTTCTCTCTTGAAGGCTCTAGTAGAACTAAATAAACTATTAATTATGTGAAAATATGCTGAAAATATGCTCACAATTGGCATGAGCGGATTTTATTAGGTGCTTCAGTGATGCAAAACAAAAATGGGAACTCTACTTCAGACCTATTATAATTTTGACCACAAAACAAGACTAGAGTTCTGAAAATTTGCGCATCGAGCAAAAAGTATTTGATATTTCGATTCATATAAAAAAAAAACTAATTTTTTTGAGAAAATCACAATTTTCCTCGAACTTTCTAATTTTTTCTATACAGGGTGACAATCGTAAAGTGACGCACACATTTCAGCAGTTATTTTCAAAAGGACGTACTTCCATTAAGTACAATTAAGTGTTAACATTGCTGAATATATAAGCATTCATTTTAACCCCACCTCATTCAATATAACCTCCTTCAGTGAAGATATTTGGAATCAAATCCATAATTCTGGGTTATGATTTCAAATATTAGTAGCTTATATGGGATATTGAAAGATTAAGAACTACCACTAAGATCACTGATGAGGAATTGTGGCGGATTCCGAAACGGCCGTCTGATTTGCCCGTCTCTGTATACATTGTTGTTGTGATGACTACATTTGTTCATTAACCTGTTTATATATAACTTCAAATAACGAAATTAACATGAACTTAAGTCATGACTTTGAAAATTAACCTCTAGATTTAATTTTCATAGTCTCCTAAAAAACTATCATGAACTGATCGAATGGGGACCGTTCAGAAAAAATGACACCTAGAATCATTTTCTCACACACACACACTCTCCCATGTACTAGACTTTCAAATAACGAACTGTTATGCAGACTAGCTACGATGGGAAAAAAACAACAACATAAGTGTATAGAACGGTAGTGGTAGTTTCTTTCAATATCACTATTCAGTGAAGATATTTGGAATCAAATCCATAATTCTGGGTTATGATTTCAAATATTAGTAGCTTATATGGGATATTGAAAGATTAAGAACTACCACTAAGATCACTGATGAGGAATTGTGGCGGATTCCGAAACGGCCGTCTGATTTGCCCGTCTCTGTATACATTGTTGTTGTGATGACTACATTTGTTCATTAACCTGTTTATATATAACTTCAAATAACGAAATTAACATGAACTTAAGTCATGACTTTGAAAATTAACCTCTAGATTTAATTTTCATAGTCTCCTAAAAAACTATCATAACCTCCTTTAGCCTACACATATGCCTTTGGATTTGTCAGCGACTCCAGACTGTGGTGTTGAGATGCACAAGCCTTACTCTCTAAAATACTCCAAATAGAGTAGTCCATTGGATTCAAGTCTGGGGAGTATGGGAGTCTTTTATACCTGTTTGCGTTAATTTTGCCAGTTTTCATTTCCAAATGTATCTTGGGCCCAGGGAAGAACATGTTCATTTAAAATGCTCCGATAAAAAACCTGGTCAATTTTAACACCCTCTTCAACGAATATTAGAGGGGTTCTGGCATTAACGGAAACTCCAGCCCATACCATAACGGAAGCTGGCTTTTGAACTCGGCCAACAGTCCTATTTTGTTGCGATGATGATGTTAGCCACATTCGGTCATTTTGCGCATTGAAATGTTGTTCAACCGTGAAAATTTTTTCATCTGTAAACAAGATATTTTCAACATTTTTTAACACGGAGGAGCGTAGCAACGCCTTGCATCTTTGCAGTCGCAAATCTTTCTTTTTTTGTGTCAGATCTTGAGCTTTTCGGAGCTTGTACGGCTTAAGAATAAGCTTTGATTTTGCAATGATTCGCACTGTTTCACGGTTTACTCCCACTTCCTTAGCGATTTTTCTCATTGAGCGCTTTGGATTTCGCTTGATTCGTTTACGAATTTATTCTGTTAAACCAGTAGTGGCAAGTGTTGAAAATTTTCCCCGGTCTCTATCTCCAAAACCCCCAGTTTCATTATATCGAATAATAGCTCGGTCTACCGTACGACTTGACAAATTTAAAGCCTTTGCAATTTGACGGCTACTATAATTTGCCAAATGAAATTTCATAATTTCACGACGAATATTTTCCTTGTCCATTTTTATGGAAATTTCAAAATGTAATAACAAAAACTCAAATGAAATTAAAAGCAAAGCCAATGATGAATGAATTTGCTTTTTAAATTAAAGTAACGGTAAATGACAAAGCTTGCTGCAGAGTATTAAACTTGCATCACTTTACAATTGTCACTCTGTATATATAGTAATTCAAAAATTACGGCTTCCACCTATTTGTTTTCATTGTTGTTGTATCTAGTAAATCTCAATATTTTTCCACTGCACTATCGATCATGCTTTAATGTCAAAAAATTGCACCCAATATAGTCTACACAGATAATTTCATCCTAAAGGTTTAGTACTCTGTAGCCTCAGTTAAACAGCTGAATCTGGAAAAGCTCCTTAGCATTTCTTTGCTTTTTGTCAGGAAAGCCTTTTTGCCTTCTCAGTCAAGCCTTGTTCTATCTTTCCTGAAAAAGTTTTTCTCTTTTTTATCTTTCCAGATTTTACTACTTTTCCCCCTTATTAAGAATGTGTTTTGCTGCTTTCTATCCATTTGCACGAAAGTTTTTTTCTATCACCCCATGCCATGAACGTCTTCTTATCTCCTTTCCCAAATTCTTTTCTTTTCTTTTAATTATTTTCTCACCGCTCAGGAAGGTAATACATTTTTCTTCTTCTTTCAGAAAACCTTTCATCCTTCCTCAGAATAATAGTTTTCTCTCCCTTCACTAAAAATTCTTCTTCTTTACTAAGAACCTTCTAAGAACCTCTTCTTCTTCATCTTTTTCTGGAAGACATTTGCTCCCTTCTCAGGAAGGCCTTCTTCTATGCTTTCTTACCGTTTTAAGGAAAGTTTTTCCGTCCTTGAGATAGGATTTGGCTTTTCGTTTCTGAGAATGGTCTTATTTTCTATTTTCAGTGATTGTACTCCTTATCTTCCTTATCAATAATGTCTTTTTTTTTTACTCTATCCATTTGCGGGGAAATTTTTTTTCTACCACCTCAACAAGGCTCTTTTTTCACCCATGCCATGAACGTCTTCTTTTCTCCTTTCCCAAAAGGAATTCTTTTCTCGCTCTCTTAGAAAACCCTTTTTCGTTCTTCACAATCATAGTTTTTCTCCTTTCACTTAAAAGCGTTTTTACTACCATCTCAGGACGTCTTCTCCTTCATCTTTCTGCCAAAAGATGTTTTATGCCTCGTCAGCAAAGCCTTCTCTCCGTTTTGAGGAAGGTCTTTCTACCTCCGTATGGTCTTATTTTTTTTTCAGATTATACTTCTTTTCTTCCTTATCAACAATGCTTTTTCTTTGCTCTCTATGCATTTACAGGAAATTTTTTCTATCATCTCAACAAGAACCTATTTTTAGCCATTCTAAAAACGTCTTCTTTTCTATCTTTCTAAAAGGTATTCTTCTCTCACCCCTAGAAAGGTAAATTTTTTCAACCTTCTTAGGAAAATATTCGTGCTTTCGTCTCCTTTCATAAAAAAGCCTTTGCTTTCCTCTTGCCAAGGTGACTTCTTTCTGTTCTTTCCTCTATAAAGCATTTATTTCCTTCTCAATAAAGCCTTCTTCTGTCTCTTCTCCCCTTTTTCAGGAAAGTTATTCAGCGTTCTCAGGCAATCTTAACTCTTCTTCTCAGAAAAGTCTTCTACTCTCCTTTTCCTAAGACGTTTTCTTCCTCCCTTATCATTTATTTTTCTTCTTTTCAGAAAGGCATTTTCTTTCTCTTCTTTCAAAAAATCTTTCTGCTCTCCTTTTTCCTCTCTTTTCACAATGTTTCATCTCTTCTTCTTTCTTTTCTTCTCCGTTTTTCTCTTTATCAAGAAAGCTTTCTTCTTTCAAGTCAAGTATTTTTATTTCCTCCCTTCTCAGGATGTATTTTTTTCTCTCCATACCGCGAGTGTCTTCTTTTCTCCTTTTCAGAAAAATTTTTCCCCTCACCCTTTACAGGAATCCCTTATTCTTACCTTCTTTCTCATCAAGGTATTTAATTCTTCGTTCTCAGTAAATTCTTTTCACAAAAACCTTCTTGTCTCCCTTATTAACCTATCATACCTCATCCTGGGGGATCTGACAATCGGAAAAACTTCTTTTTTTCCTTAGATTGATATAAATTGCCTCAAATTCAAGCACTGAAAGTTTCATTCAAAAATCCAACGATTTCGGATACCCACCTATGATGGGTTGCAAAGGTCTTCTCTATCTTCTCAGAAAAAAACTTCTCTTCCTCCTTCTCTAAAAGTTTTATTTTCTCCCTTTAAGGAAGGTTTTCCTTTCTTATGATATTACAAAAACCTTTTTCTCTTTCTTCCGCAACAATTCAATCACTTGTAAACTAATATCACTTAAAGTTCACATTTTTGTTCACATGCTGTACTAAATTAAACATTAAAAACTTGACAACATTTTGTAGCCAAAAATAAAAAAAGAAGTTGCTGTTTTTATTTTAGTGTTTTTTGTATTTTTATTACTATATCTTTTTTTTTAAGTTGCAGATATGATGCTGCAACTGTGAAATGTCAACAACATCACACCTGAGTAATGTGCACATTTTGCTTGTTTTTTGTTTTTTCTTTGTATTTTTTTTATTTTGTCCGTACTTAAAATGTACTTACATATTTTCTTTACACACCTATATATTTTGGATTTCTTTTGCAAGCTTACAAAGCAAATTTTTCATTTTCATGATATTTTTTACAACAAAAATTATATAGCAATTGCTGTTTGTTGATGATGTAAATCTCTTTAAATATTAAATTCACATAAAATCAAATGTTTAAAAAAATAAATATGATGTGAATAACTAATATTTATTTATTTATTTTAATAGATTAGTTAACAAACAATATATATTTATATATGTTTAAAATGACGTTAAAAAATATTTAATATTCTATTTTGCTAAATGGTACATAAATATATGAATTATAAATATTCAAAATGAATATGGTAATTATTCGTTGATTTATGTGTTGCTACCTAAAATTATGCGGCACATTTTTAATAATTTTTGTTTTTTTATCACACATTTTAAAATGATTGAAATTGGATTTTTGTCGTATTGAGCAAGATCTAAACTCTTCACCAAAAATATGTCTTTATATGTTAGTTGCAAATAGTTATTGCTGTTATATAGTTATTAAGTTGAGGCATCGAGCCCACGTCGGCTGTGAATAGCGATAATGATTAGCTAATGTACTAACCATAAGTTAGGTAGTCGTACATAGAGCCAAACAGCTGATTGTGAAAGCACGAGGGGGTTAATTTCATGTCCATAAGTAAATTAAAAATTTTTAATTTTGTCACGTGTTTTTACTATCAGTGTATACACTAGGGCGGGTCTAATTGTTCGGGGGCAAGGTAAAAGAATAATCCACGGAGCATTCTAAATAAATTTACCATAGGACTATAGGTCTAAAATCGATTTGGAGCCTCGGAAGTTTTACAAATAGGTGTTAGTCTAAAACTATGAATTTCTGTGAATGCAACACGTCCTAGCATACACTGGAAGAAATTTTGTGGAAATATTTTTTGGTTCAGTAAAGAAATTTGGAGGCAAAGCCCTTTCGAGACTTTCAGCCTTGTGAATCTGAAGCCTCTTTTTTTTTTTTGTTAGATATCTTAAGAATGTTTTCAAATTGTTCCATACTTAACTATTTATATTTTCTTCAGACATAAAAATACACTCAAAAGTGTCTAGAGATGTGTAAATAAGTAATGTACCAGAAAAATGTTATATTGGTATTGTAAAATACCCACTGAAAATGAAACGACTTAAAAGTAATAGCAAAAATGGTATAACAATTTGTTCAGAGCAAAAACGGCATAGTAATTTATACCGTTTTAACTCTAAACATATTTCGTTTCACTTTCGGCTTATTTTCACTCTTGAATATTAAATGACAGGCCGAAAGCAAAAGCGGTCTAAAATTTATATAAGAGCAAAAGTGAAATAATTTAGTACTTCAGTGCAAGAACGGTACAAGTAATATGGTTTAGAGGGAAAATGAAATGGCTTAAAAGTAATAGCAAAAATGGTATAACAATTTTTTCAGAGCAAAAATGGCATAGTAATTTATACCGTTTTTACTCTAAACATATTTCGTTTCACTTTTGCACTGAACATATTTCGTTTCATTTTCGCTCTTTACATATCTCGTTTTGCTTTTGCTCTTAAGTAAAATTATTCCACTTTTCTCTGAGCCTAGAAGTTATACCACTTTTCCTCTCATTTGTAGATTGATTAAAAGCTGTGTCTGAAGTTATATATAAACAGGCTTAATGAACAAATGTAGTCATCACAACAACAATGTATATAGAGACGGGCAAATCAGATGGCCGTTTCGGAATCCGCCACAATTCCTCATCAGTGATCTTAGTGGTAGTTCTTAATCTTTCAATATCCTATATAAGCTACTAATATTTGAAATCATAACCCAGAATTACGGATTTGATTCCATATCTTCACTGAATAGAGATTTGAAAGAAACTACCACTACCGTTCTTATACACTTATGTTGTTTTTTTTTTTTTTTTTTTTTTTTTTGTGTCGTTTTTTTTCAATTTTTAACATTTTACAAATATGTAAGTTTCTATTTTTCTATTTCTAGATATGAAATCTTTTACTTTTATTCTGTTCTTTGCATTTTTCCACATTTTTTTAAACTTTTTTCCACACTTTTGGTGGGTTTTTTATATTAATAATGTTTTTTGTATTTTCTTTGTGTTTTTTTTAGTTCCTTTCACATAGTAAATGTGTAATACATAAATTTCTAAGTTTTGTGTTTTACCTAACAATCGAATATTTCAAAATTGTCAGGTATTTTTTTTTTTTTAATCTTATTATATTCTGTACATTTTTGAAAACTTTTTATATAATTAATGTGTAAATTTTGCAATTTTTGGAGTATTTTTGTTTTTAAGGAAATTACTATATTTAATATGAAAAAACATTTTCCTTTGTCAAATATAGTAATTTTTATAGCACTCCTATATTTTTTCAATTTTCATTTACGCTGACATTCAATTTACATAATTATTTCTTTCTTTTATTTTCTGCTTGATTGTGTGTGTGTGTAAAAATAAAGATGAGGCTCGACTCTAGAGATTTAAAAGTTCATTTGCTGATTTGCTTGATTTCATAGTATGACATTTTAAAGTTTTTACAGATTCCATCATTTCTGTGGTTGAAACTGTTTTCTGATTTTATTTTTATGGTTTTTACTTTTAAAGGTGAACAAATTACACCATAAAAATGTGAATTGCTGAGCAAAATGTTAAAAGTTATGTGAAACTTAAAATTTAAGGAATCAATGTTTTATTTATTTTATTTTTTTGTTTTTTTTTTCTTTCTTTTATTTTGTTAGTTTACCTCATACTTTTGGGCAATAAACCCAAAAGATATTGTAACTTTTTTTAATGCATTCATTTACTTTTTTACTTTTATTTATTTAATTTGACGAATCATCATGTAATAATTGATATTTTGAAAAATAAATAATAAAAAAAATATTACAAAAAATAAAAAAATAAAAAAAATAAATGAAACGTAATCAGCAATTAACGTCAATTTAAAATGTAATTTTCTTTACACATCAATAGCTGCTGCCAGCATACATACATACTTATATTTAGGTACTTATTGAGCAAAGAAGAAAAAAAAAGAAAAATAATAATAATAAAAACAACAGTTTACTTTTGTTATTTTTTCAGCTTTAACTTAAATTTAATACTTTCACTGTCTCTTTGTATATCGACTTTTCTCTCAGTGACTGCTACAGCTGCACCATCGCATATACAAAATAATGATTATATTATATTAACTATAGATAAAAAAATAATAATTTAAAGTAGAAAAAAAATCTCTACATAATATTTTTAACATATCCGCTTCGGCTTGAGCATGAACCAACCATTAACCAACATTTTTCTATGGCTGTTTCCATTGTCATTGCCAGCAAACAGCCACCAACTGATGCTGTGTTGTGTGTTATATGTTAAGCTGCTTGATGTTGCTGCTGATACTACCCGCTACTGCTTCTTCTCCAAATTTTGGGTGATTATCATCGTAATATCATTGATGTTCAATGGGTATTCTGCTTCTGTTTCATCACTTCCTTACCATCTAGGGTAGCCAGATTTTTGAACTGCAAAATCAGTACATTTTTTATGCTTTTATTACCTAGTAATTTCAAAGTAATATAGTGATATAAACGTCCTGAAACTTTTTCTCCGATTTTGTGTGTTCATATTACATTTTCTTTTTCTTCGTCAGTTGACAATGTTGATTATGTATCAGTCTCCATATTTAGAGGATTGTGAGAATTAAGGACAATAATCAAATTGAATTAGTAACAAATTCCTTTCATTCATTTTAAAACCTTTTCTTCAAGCAAATATTGCTTTTCTCCTCTCGATAGTAGCAACTCGTATGCATTTTATTTTGTGGACAATCAGAAAAAGAAGCAAACAGGAGGAGACTGTTGGCTAAAACGATTTTAAGGCCATTAAGAATTTGAAAAAATCAGTACAAAATACAAAAATCAGTACATTTTCGTACTGATTTCGAGATTTCAAAAAATCAGTATTTTAAACAATAAAAATCCGGACATGTACTTATCAAATCAGTACGTCTGGCTACCCTATTACCATCACTACTTTTACAGCTCTACTTTTCCCCTTTACTTCCATACCTTCACTTTTTTCTTATACTTTTTCTCCATTGGCTCTTCATTACTTTTGTTTTTTCTCTCCTCTCACTTTGTGATGATTACTTGCAATTTATTTATTTTAAGTAGATATGTATGTACACTTCGTTTCGTTTTCATCAGTTTTCATAAAAAATTTCTGTTCATTGTTCAATTTTGTTTTATAATTTTTTCCATTCATGCGCATATTTGTTTTTTTTTTTGTTTTGGTATTTTTTGTTTATTGTAAAAAAATGTGTAAATATTTTTTTTCTATAATTTTGTTTTTTTTTTTACTTTTATATTTATGTAATCATTTTTATCATTTGGTTTTTTTTTTATTATTTTTGGACCTTTTGTTTGGAAATGTTACTCGTGTTTCCGCTTTTTTGTATGTATTTATTGCCAATCTGTTGGATATTTTTTTTTTTTTTTGTGGTGCCTCACTTCTTTGTCATGAATTTATTGTTATCGGTTCCGCAAATATTATGCTAGGTTTCAGTTTTTAGTTTTTTTTGTTTCCAAAAAAAAAAAAAAAAACAAAAAATATTCGCGTTTTTCTTTATGATTTTATTTTATTTTTCTTTTGTATCATTTTATTTCCTTGAAGTTCATTGCACTCATGTTTTTCCTTCCATTCCATTTCATTTAATTTAAATGCGATTTTTAAAATGTTTATTCATTTTTTCATACCGCTAATTTAATGAATACATAATTATATATTTTACACTCACGTTTATTCTAAAATTACCCAAAATAGTTTAAAGTTTCATTCAGTTCTATATCATTAAATATTTTTTTATAATTGGTTAATTTTCTAAGTTTTGTTAATGTTAATTTGTTGAAATAACTACTATATATGTGGAGAATGAGATTTAAAGTTAAATATTGCGTGTCGAATAGTTTTAGTGTTAAAAATGTAATATAGTTATTTTTTTTTTTGGACCCAGTAACTTATATTCCCTTGACTTTAGTGTTCTCTTCAGGAAAATAAGCTATTCTCTCCCACTTAAAATATTGTTTTGATAGTGATAATTTTTGCACATTCCTTTGAATTCGTGTGCAGTAGAAGAAGAAGAAAAGGTGCTCTCTAGTGTTGTAGAAGAGACTTAGGAACAAAATGGACACTTCAAACTTAAATCATATTCTAGCTCTATACATCAGTGGTTGAGCCAAATTTTCTTTACAGCGCTGTCTTTTAGTCGCCAGCTACTGTAAAGGCAGTCAACTTGAAACCATTGGATTAGGTCGGAAGAACGGTAACCATATTAATTACGGGGGCCTTCCGCACTACCGCTACAAAAGCGCTCTTGGCGACTCTTTACTGGTTACTAAATACACTTCTGGTTAAGCAAGAAATTAAGTGCTCTGCTGCGGCCAGACTCAGTGCCATAGCTCGTTAAACTATGTCCGACCTATTCCTAATAAAAATACAAGTTCTCCACCCACAGAAAGGAGTGGGTCAAAGACAAGTCGGTCAATGAAAATTATATTGATATCTACCCACATAACTCTAACTGCCGATATTCCTTCAACTTTTTGTCATTTCATTCGCAGGCCCACTTATATTATATACCAGACCTCATAGATATTTCCGGCTACTGCTAGTTGCTTTCTAATATTTCACCCTTTTGCATCGTTGGTGTTCCTCTCACGTCTGTTAAGTTGGCCATTAAGCAAAACTATGTATCTTGAAAAAGCATAAAAACACTTTTGGTATTATCAGTTTAACCTGGACCAACATGGGCAAATTATGTACTAGATGGCTTCTCAACTTCAGCGGTAACTCCATCAACACAACGATTTCGAGATGGGCCTATGAGACAGGCTTGTCATTTAGTGACTTCTGTCGGGGTTGTAGCTTTAAGAATAAGGAAATCACGGTGGGGTGTCAAATCCGAAATTGACATTTTATCCGTTTCGTTTTTTTAAATTCGTCATAATGACAACTCCTGTTTTCTGAAATGGACATAATGTCAAAATTGATTACTCTGAATAATATAAATTGCAAACCATTTAAACTTTGTAACGATTGCCAAAGCAAGCAAATGATATAACGTCAACTCAAATTGAAAAAATGGGCGATCATAATGTCAGTTGTCTTTATTTCCACTCTGAAGAGACATAATGTCAATTGACATTATGTCACTTTGAAATGGACACAATGCCATTTGGCATTATGTCATCCCACCGGAAAATACTGCCCCTCATTTCCTGCGTCAGTTCTCATCTCGGGTTAAGACAAGACTAAAATTCTTAGGGTCGTTTTCTCAATGCCCGGTTAAGCACTAATAAGAACTAACTACTAACCGTCGGTTAAAGTTCAGATTACTGCTTAACCGTTCATTGAGAAAACCGCCCTTAGACTTATCTTCCTTCACTAGTCTGAGCGAGCTATCCATAAGTATTAAAGACATAGTTAGATTTGTACTAGAATTCACGTGGTTCCCCGCTTCATAAATGGAAGAGTCGCGCCGTTCTACTGCGGTATCAGAATAAGCCCTTAAAATTGCTTGCAAGTTATATTTAATTTACTTTCGGACTCCTTTCAATTCAATGTTCTACAAAAAGTATTTTCTACTCAGCCATTTCAAGTTCTGAGCCCCAAATCAGGATAATTGTTGATAATGATATATTGTGTATAAGGTTTGAGGACTATTGCTCGAGGTTTGACATCTGAGGTTTAAGGCTAGAAGCTTAAGATCTGAGATTGAGTATCTGTGGTCTGAAATTTGAAGTTTGATATCTGAGATTTAAAATCTAAAGTTTGAGATTTAAGTTTTGAAGGTTTGAGATCTGAGGCTTACAATCTGAAATTTGAAGCCTGTAATTTAAAATCTAAAATTGAGATCTGCGGTCTGAAGTTTTAAGAAGTCTAAGGTTCAAAATTGAAGATTTAAAGTCTAAAGTTTGAGGTCTGAGGTATGATGCCTGAAGTTTCAAATGTGAAATTTGAGGCCGCTGAGTCTTCCGGTCTAAGGATTGATACTTGATGCTTGAGGTCTGAGTGTTGTAATCTGAGATTCGAGATCTGAGGTCTTTAGTTTTAAGTCAGAGATTTAACTTCCGAAGTTTGAGGTCTGAAGTTTGATGTGCCCGACTCTAAAGTATTAGATCTGAGATTTTTTTTCCCCTAAATTGGAAGGTGGAGATCTTCAAAAATAGCGTAGAACTCCTGTTATGTCGGACTGCTATCAACTAAAACCACCTCCCTCACTTCCTCCCTTTCATTTTCAAATCATGAACAATAAAATAGTATATGCCTCGCATTTTCACTTTCATCCGGACAAGTTAGTCAGTAAAGGTTATCCTCATGCCGGAAACTATACACATAAATTCTCCTTAAAGCCCCCAGGGCCGCTCAGTAGTTGTGTGACATTAAAGTCAGGGTTCTCAGGTCTTCGTTGGCGTGGTTTGAGATATGCTTTTGAATTCTGAAGTTTAAGACTTGATTCTTGTGGCTTAAAGTTTGATGCCGTATATTTCAGACCTTCGGTTTTCAATTCATTCTAGTCAAACGAATTATTCAAGGTATGCTTGATCCATTGTTCATTTTTAGCTCTTGATTTGAATTGATATTTATTTTTATTTTAAAGTC
The DNA here is from genome assembly GCA_963691655.1 of Toxonevra muliebris. NCBI lineage: Eukaryota > Metazoa > Arthropoda > Insecta > Diptera > Pallopteridae > Toxonevra > Toxonevra muliebris. Next base: position 78,182,544 of record OY829328.1, on the reverse strand, counting down.
TGCAGTTGGTGCCTTGACACCAGAAACCATAAACTTTTGTGATATTTTTTTAGTAGAGTGTGAAAATTAAATCTGGGTGTTAATTTTCAAAGTCTTGACTACTGTCTAGTTCCATTTTAAGTAATGTATAACTCATGTATACAGTCATTACAACAACAATGTATATAAAAAGAGGGCAAATCAGACGGCCGTTTCGGAATCCGCCACAATTCCTCATCAGTTATTTTAGTGATAGTTCTTAATCTTTTCACTTCTGTGTCTGAAACCTGAGGTGTGAATTTTTGAAGTCCGGTGTTTAACGTTTGCGAGCTTGGATTCCAAACTTTTTTTGGTATTTCAACGCTTATAATTTAAAATATTTATATTCAACTATATCTACTATTTTTACTTACTCAATATTAGTTTTTCAAGATATGAGCGATTCAAGTTTACTTTCATTTCCCATTTGGCAACGGTTTGCCTTTACTAAAATTTCAAAGATTTTCTTAGGATAGGAGGATGAGATTTAAAGTACTTATTCTCAGCACTTTTCGAGAGTTACGGTTCTTAAAATACAAATCCTCAATTCAACTGACTATAATAATCTTACTCACATAAAATGAGTTGCTATGTAAAGACGATCACTGTCCACTTTCTTTTCTTGATCTGAGGTTTAAGAGGTGAAGCTTGAATGATAAATAATTAAATAATTTTTTCACAAATATTTTTGATTTGTCAATTTATTAAAATTTCTAAATAAGATTTCAATGAGAACAATTATTTTAGCTTTTTTTTTAAATTGTAATTGCTACATCATCAACTATATATTAATATAAATGTAAATGTTGTCTAAAATTTATTTATATAGCTCCATATAGATTACATTATAAATTAAAAAATATTTTAACATTTTTATTATTTATTTTTATATTATAAAAAAAAAAAAACTAATGTTCAATTACAATATAAAGATAGATTCAATGATAAAAATAAAATTAAAAATAGCCAAATACAATCAAAATAATAATGATTATTTAAATAAAATAATATAATTAGCACGAATAAACACGGTTGGTGATTTTATTTATTTTATTGAATATTTAATGTAAACAAAATTGTGCAAATTTTAAAATAATTATACCTTCTGATAAAAAAAAAAGAAAAAAATTATTAAACAAATAAATTCGCGGTCTAATGAATAAGTGCTAGACTCAAGTCTCGGAAACTTCAGATATAATAAGGAAATACATTAACATTACATTAAAATAATAAATAAATTTAAATGGGCGTGATAACTCATGAGATTTTAAACAAATTTTAGCACTTATAGATAAAGACTTTTGATTTGTGGAGAAAAAATATTATATAAATTGTACAGTACTAAAAAATTTGAGTTTAGTAAAAGTTCTAAGTAGTGTTGATCATTTTTTAAAGAATAGTTTTATTGAGATCAAAGTCCAGTTTTTATTTTGTTTTCCAGGGTTACGTTAGGGTTTAAAGGTGTTAAGGAAAATATCGTTACAACTTTTATATACCATAGATGAGTGAAGTCGTTCCTCAACACGATATGAGAACTAAGCTTAATAGCTATCATGGTCTTGGACTGTTTTGTTATCCACTGGTAATATAATTCTAGCATGCTCACAAACCTATAAACTAAATACATAGATTTTTTTCAGTGTACTATAAATACATGCAATTAATAAGAAAATCTGCACTAACAAGTTAATAAATCTAAATTCTAATTATAACTATTTTGTTATATGAACTATTGTTTGCAAATAAGTTTTTATTGCAGCACACACACATACATAATATAAATATTTATGCTAAAGCATGCAAGTTGAAAAATAAATAAAATATCTGGCTGGGAATATATTTTTTTTGTTTGTTTTGAATTGCAACTATAATATAATTTTATTGTTAAATAAATAAATTAATTGAAAAATCATAAGTGCATTGAATACACTATACAATAAAATGGGGATATATATGATTTTTCTGGAGTTACTTTCGATGCTGATCATAAATCTATCTTGTGATATTGATTTTTTTTTAAATGGTAAGGTAGGGGTACATGTGGTAAAATTTTTTTTTCCGAATATTTGTGTTTTTTACACGTTTTATGAGTTTTTACACGTTTTCAACAAAAAAAAATTTTTGACCAAAATTTTCAAAAAAAAATTTATATGGAGGGGTACATGGAAAAAAAAATTTTATTTAAATTTTTTGTGTTTTGTACACGTTTTATGAGTTTTTACAACGTTTTCAACAAAATAAATATTTTCAAAAAAAATTTCGTTTTTCGACCAAAATTTTCCAAAAAATTTATTAAGGGGGGATGCATGGAAAAAAATTGTTTTTTCGATTTTTTGTGTGTTTCTACACGTTTTATGAGTTTTTACAACGTTTCCAACAAAATAAAATTTTTCAAAAGAAAATTATTTTTTCAACCAAAATTTTCAGAAAAAAAATTCATAAGGAGGGGTACATGGAAAAAAAAATTTTATTCCCATTTTTTGTGTTTTCTATACGTTTTATGAGTTTTTACAACGTTTTCAACAAAATAAAAATTTTCAGAAAAAATTTCGTTTTTCGTACATAAAAAAAAAAAAAATTTTTTTTCGATTTTTGTGTGTTTCTACACGTTTCATGAGTTTTTACTGCGTTTTCAATAAAATAAAATTTTTCAAAAAAAAAAATTTTTTTCGGCCTAAATTTTTCAAAACAAAATTTTTTTTCAGCCTAAATTTTTCAAAAAATTCATATGTGAGATACATGGTAAACATTTTGTTTTTTTGATTTTAGTGTGCTTCTACACGTTTTATTATTATTATTATTATTTTTTTGTTGTTGTGTTGTATAATGATATCAAATAAGAAATAAAATATTTTTATTTGAATTTCTGAGTGTGTACATGAATTTTTCAATAATTTCCTAGATGCAGCATAACAATCGATTACTTTCAATCTTCTTATAATTTTTTCTGTTTTTGTTTTTTTTTTTTGCTTATGATTGATGATAATTTATGACAATGATCATTTTTCAAATCAACAACAGAATTTTTTTTGTTTATTTTTTTTTTGTTATTGTTTAGTTGTCATAGCATAACAAAGACTTCACCAAAACAAAAATTCATAACTATGGATATGCGCAAAAATATTGAACTCCATATAAAGCTAGGCACTATCTTCTCTTGAGCGCCTCACGCGCTCAGAAATAACAACAACAAGACAATAATTCAAGTTAAAATTCCGCAGACATAAAATGCAATAATTCAGTGTCTGTCCAATGTTTGTAGTTTCGTTTGTCTCTTAGTATAAATAATATGTATGTCCGTCAGTCCGTGCTTGGTAACCTGCCTGCCTTTCAGTCTGTGTAAGCGCAGTCTATGCTGTTCAATGCTTAATGTTCAATGTATAATTATTGGTCGTACACACACACACACACACACACCTATAGCAGACTTCGTAGTTGAAGTCAAACAGCTATAGAAAAACTAGCAGGAAAGAAAATGTAAGTAGTTGATGATGCTTCAAATAAAAACTTAAGCGCGCTCACTCTGCCATATCATTAAATTGCTATTGCTTGCTGCCGCTTACTGGCTTGCTTGTTGCTGTCTTCTTTAAATTTTTACACTGCTTTAAAAAATTTGGAAATTTTTTTTTCACACCTTCAACAAAAAAACAAAAAAAAAGGTGTTGACATGTGTCAAAAGTTTATGGAAGAATTTTGCATGCATGCTGAGAGTTGCTGATATCTCCTTCTGTATATATTTGGATTTAACGGTAATTAAAATGAAGTCGGTTCAAGATATTTGATGGCTTAGGACGACAATATCAAGAGTGTTCAGTACATTTTTTGCATGCAGATGTGTAGAGAGGGAGGAACCGGGGGGCGGGAGTGGGAGGGGGTTTGAGATGTATAACTCAATAAATTTTATTATGGTGTATGAAGTTTCATTGCCTTTGCCTTAATCTTTTGACTTATGAATAAAAATTGCTCGCTCGAGTAAATCTAGTATGGAAAAATAGAACCGACAATTTTTCGGTAAAAAGAAACGGTTCAAGTCTTTTCACCGAAAATTGGACGCTGTGCCAGGTCGCCTGGCTTCAGTTCTTGAACGAGTTTTTAGACTCTTTTAAACCAAGATGCTTGCATACAATCTTCCAAGTAGTCGAGTGACACAATTGCTGCGAACGATGACGGATGAACAAATCACGGTCTTCATCAACATTGGCGGCTAAGGAAGCATTATTTTGCTCTGTATGCACTCTACGAACATGGGTAGATAAGTTGATATCTAATAGCATAAAATTGGTGCGGCTGGAATTGCTTGCTTAGTATGTCAATTTTGACGACCATAAAATGCGCCGAAAACATTTTTCACAGAGCACGAATTTTGATAATAAAATTCTATAATTTGTTAGAGTTGTTGTCCTTGACTTTGACACATGTCACGAATCATAAGGGAGCTGACAAAAAATTCTAAACTGAGAAACAAAACAGAAATAAAATCACCTTTTATATTGGGAGTATGAATGTATAAACTCGTATTTTTTTCGTAATTTAGACGTTATTCTTTAAAGTATTGCCCATCGTTAACCACAACCTTTTCCCATCTTTCTGGTAGCATACGGATTCCGCGTCGAAAGAACTCCTCATCTTTTGAGGCTATCCACGAATCGACCCATTTTTTGAGTTCTTCGAAAGAACGGAAGTGCTGTTCAGCCAGGCCATGTGTCATCGATCGGAACAAGTGGTAATAACAGAAGGAGCAATGTCTGGAGAATACGGCGGGTGGGGTAGCACTTCCCATTTCAGCGTTTCCAAGTATGTTTTTACTTGCCTTGCAACATGCGGCCGAGCATTGTCGTACTGAAGAATAACTTCGTCGTGTCTATTCTCATATTCTGGCCTCTTATCCTTTAATGCTCGGCTCAAACGCATCAATTGTAGTCGGTAGCGGTCGCCAGTGATCGTTTCATTCGGTTTCAACAGCTCATAATACACGACACCTTTCATATCCTACCAAATACACAGCATGAGCTTGGATCCATGGATGTTCGGCTTTGCCGTTGATGTTGATGCATGTCCGGGCGGTCCCCATGATTTTTTACGCTTTGGGTTATCGTAACGTATCCGCTTTTGATCGCCAGTCACAATACGATGCAGAAAACCCTTTCTTTTCTGTCGTTCAATCAGCAGTTCACATGTGAAAAATCGTCGTTCGACGTCTCTCGGCTTCAATTCGTACGGCACCCAATTTCCTTGCTTTTGAATCATTCCCAATGCTTTTAATCGTTTAGAAATGGTTGATTGATCAACTCCTAAAGATTCTGCAAGTTCTTGTTGCGTTTGACATGAATCTTCTTCGAGTAATGCCTTCAATTCTTCATCTTCGAACTTTTTCGGGCCGCCTGAACGTTCCCTGTCTTCAACATCAAAATCACCACTTTTGAAACGGGCATACCACACCTGACACATTCTAACGTCTATAGCACAGTCAGGATAAGCTTCAGTGAGTGAGCGATGTGCTTCAGTTGGGTTTTTCTTTAAATGGAAGAAGCAAATTAAAACTTCCCGCAAATGTTGTTTTGTTGGCACGAAATTCGACATTTTCAGCTATAGTAAAACACTTTTGTAAAATTATGAAAATTATTTGACAGATCAATTGTTATAGTATTTTTGGCGCTCTTCGAGATAGAATAGCTGTCAATGTGAAAAAAATGGCGCGTATGATAGATATGAAGTTAGTCACAATTATGAGTTTATACATTCATACTCCCAATAAAAGAAAACGAAAAAATTTGAGCAGTAAGATCTTGCTTCAACAAGTGCTGAACAACAACTGATTTGATTTGCTTCGCCAAAATGAGAGCAAAGCAATAGCCGAACTCTCACTGTCCAAAGCCACACGAAGCAGGGATGAAAATTACAAATTTCAAATTGTACCTGATGTACTTAAAAAGTTTTACCTAAATGAGTATGAATGTACCTACAATATTGGTTTATCGCTTTTGAAAGAAATTTAATTTTCATTTAAAAGTTAACAGTTAAAAATGTTAATAAAACATGAAATCGATATTCGCTATATATAAATTAGGTTAAATTATTGCAGCACATATACAGTGAGTCAAACAAATTGGTCATAAAAATAACATTTTAGGGCACGACAAATCGGAAACTAAGAGAAGAGTTTTTAGTCATCTAATCAAGGGGAAACAAACTTTGAAATCTGATAATACTCGTCATGATAGTTCCGGAATTTTTATCATAATTTTCGATTTTTCAAAAATTTTGTAGCCAAGATTTGTTTCAAAGCTTAGAGCTGTGTGATTATTGTTTATAAAAGGAAACATACATAATGCAAAAACAATTTTTGAAATCGGATAATGTTTATGAGTAGTTCAAAGTTCAAATAATTTCATAATTTTTGATAAATTTCAAAAATCTTCTTATGACTTTGCCTTTTTTTTTGCCAAAAAACTTAATTCGATTTGGAAAATTATTTTTGCAACATTTTTCCCTTTATAAACTGCAATATTAGAGCTGCGAGCTTTAAAGTTAAGCAATACAGTACAGGCAAGTTAAATTTAAGTGCATAATTATTACAAAATTTTTTTTTTTTTTTTTTTTTGTAATTAAGTTTTAAATTTATTTTGGCCAATGACAAATTGTACCTAAAATGTTCTAATTGTACCTAATGTACCTTGTAGTTCGAAAAAGTCGGAAAAAGGTACAATTGTACGTACTTTTTCATCACTGACACTAAGTAGCTTATTGGTGAACGTGTGTCGATGACGCGTAAGCAGCATTTAATAGCCTATACACACCATCGCTGATCTAGACATTTTCGTAACTGTTCGTTTGGTGCGTGTTATATTTTTACACGAATGGAACCAGAACTTACTGTTTTACGCTGAATTCAAACACAGAAGTGAAAAGTGTTTTTTTTATGGCATGTTTCATTTTTGGTTGATTGATATTGACTTTTTCGATTTTCGCCCAGTCCATTTATTAAACCTGTAACTTTTCACCTATTCTTAGTATTTGCGCTGACCATCTACGCTTCAATTCTCTCTGTTTATTATTCTGTTTTTCTTCTCTTTCTGTGTTTCTTCATTCACAAGCTACTTGTACAAATAAGTATTTAAAATTCTGTAGTACAATGTAAAAATAACAACCTCGACAGCATTCATTGACAGAGAGCAGTAACGATGACAACGACGACAATAACAACAACAACAATAACGCATTGATAAACGAGGGCGCTTGCATAATAATAATAATAATATTAACGATGCTGAAGCTGATGATGACGAAGACGATGACGATGCTGATTCAATTGTTATAGCTAACTCTTGTTTTAACTGAATTGGTAGTAGAAGAAGACTCTCTCTCTCTTTCTCTCTCTTACTCTCTGGTGCTTACTATAGCAAAATATTAAAAGGAAAGAAACTTTTGTAACTTATTTATATGATGTTTTGAGTTTTAAAAGGGGCAGACTTTAAAGAGGCAGGTAGGTAGACAAGCCTTTGAGCTGCACGCTGGCAAAAATGCAATAACTTTATTATGATATATGAGTGTGTGAGGAAGAGCAGCCACCAGCATCAGTAGGTCTTGCTTAGGATGCTACATGCATAGGTTATATAAATTTTAAATTCTTTTACATAACCAGTACTATTTTGCACTAGGTAAATATGCTGTTTGGTAAATGGCCTAACAAAAAAATATTACTTTTTAACTAACTGTTGAATTAAAAAGCATTTTATCTTGTAAACACATCTATGGACTACTTTACATTCTTTTTGTTTTTTTTTTTTTTGATGTTTTTTTTTTTTAATTTTAGTTTTAGTTTTGATTTTGATATACGAGATGGAAGATTTATCAGTATTACTATGCTTATATAGTACATATCGCTCATTTACTAGAAGACTGTCATAAGTCAAAAAACATGATTTTTGAGTTAATGATGCAGAATTATTCATTATGTCACGCTTCATATTGTGTAAAAATTTCATATTAATATCTTGTATACTTTGCGCGTGAGAATTATAACATTTCTTCTTTTTTTTCTGCAAAGTGGGAGTCAATTGAAAACTTTAAATGCGTTTTCTGCAAAATCGAGTTTTTTGAGTTATGACAGTCTTTTAGTAAATGAGCGATATGTATGTATGTATGCATTTGTCTATGTATTTATTTATATATGTATATGCTTACCCTGCCATTTAGCGCGCTACCATCATCATTCCGCATCAGCTGCGTTTAAGCGGTTTTTTTTCTGTTTATTTTTTCTCCTTTTTTTCTTTTTTTTTTTTTTTAATACAACTAACTATTCATCAAGAATGAAGAGCGCTATGCACATATAAAATTTTATTTAATTTTTAGAATAAAGTTGGTTGCGGTTTTTTATTGCCATATTACAGTGCGCTTGAGTGTTTTAGCTCCTGCCTATTTTTTTTTTTTTTTTTTTTTTTGCATCAAAGTCAATTAGTTTTATTAGCTTACCTTCAATTTAATTGCATATTTGAGTGTGTGTGTGTGTGCGGAGTGTATATGTATATGTAATTATTTGACAAACGTAAATTTTTGCAATTAAAATTTATTATGATCATGAATCTTTTTTAATGCTAACATTCTTTATCCATTTTTTTTTTTTTTTTTTCAATTTAGCATTTAATTGTTGTGTATTTTTCAAAACTGTAATTTTAGAATTTTTTTTCTTCAAATGAAAATAAAGAACACTGATTCCTCTCATACCTTTATAAACATTTTATGCGAATATTTACTAACATACTTTCTTCTTCTGATTTCTCTCTTCCTTTTCTTTCCCTATTCTTTCCCTCACTCATTCATAGATTTTATTTTTTAACAGTCACTTCACTCATAATAATTTTAATTGCTAGTAAAATTGTGTTGCAACAATACAAATTGCAATTGTAATTGCATAAAATATACACTTTTTTTTCTCTTTTTTTTTTCTTTTTTTTTTACAAACATGCAATTTGAAATAAATGATTTAAAAATTAATTTTCTCTCTGTATCTTTCGTATGATCATTTCAGATTTTCTTCTAATAGAAAAATTCTTTGATGTTAAGTTTTTACTATCTACTTGCATACTTCACATACTTTGTAATTAATTTAAATTATGTGTAAATGTATTTCCAACAGGAAATATTTATGTAAACACTTCTTCTTGCATACTTGCATATGATTTGTGTTTAATTTTTAGCATTACTACTTACTTAACTTAAAGTCACGAATTCTGTTTAAATTATTTTTGCATTGCCTTTCTTCTGTTGAAATATTTACCTACCAATGTACGTGAATTTTTAGCTGTTATGACATAAATTCATATAAATATACAAAATGTTATTTTAAATACCTACAGCAAGCAGATTATTTACGACGTTCTTTCTATTTTCGAATTAACTACTCATTAAAAATTTAAAACGCTCTATGCACATAAAAATTTTCTTTTGATTTTAACTGAAGTTTCATGTAATAGACAAAGTAATTTCCATACAGGTAGTAAAAGAAAAAAGTGACAATATGTGAAATTGAAATTTTTACATATTAAAATTTTTATGAAGAGAAATCTTCAAAAGAATTGCAAATTATATGCAAATTGTCTTATAAAATTTTGATATCACGCTTTGAAAATTTCACTTATATGGTGAGTGGGCGTGGTTATCAAGGGATTTGGTTGGTTTTTATACCAAATGTTTCATATTCTAATACAAATAAGTGTGTTTAGTTTGATTTAATTTACTTTATCATTTTACTTGATATTACGCTTTGAAAATTTAACTTATATGGTGAGTGGGCGTGGTTATCAAGGGATTTGGTTGAGTTTCATACTAAATATTTTATATGCCAATATAAATAAATGTGTTTAGTTCCATTTAATTTACTTCAGTATTTTACCTGATATCACGCTTTGAAAATTTCACTTGTACAGTGGGTGGGCGTGGTTATCAAGGGATTTAATTGATATTAGTACCAAATATTATCTATGCAAATATAAAGAAGACTCTTCAATTGTATTTAATTTACTTCAGTATTTTTCCTGAAATCACGATTTGAAAATTTCACTTATATGGTGGGTGGGCGTGGTTACCGAGGGATTTAATTGATGATTATACAAAATGTTTTATATACCAATATAAAAAAGTGTGTTTAGTGTCATTTAATTTACTTCGGTATTTTACCTGATATCACGCTTTGAAAATTTCACTTGTACAGTGGGTGGGCGTGGTTATCAAGGGATTGGGTTGATTTTTATACCAAATGTTTTATATACCCATATAAAGAAGTGTGTTTAGTTTCATTTAATTTACTTGAGTATTTTTCCTGATATCAAGCTTTGAAAATTTCACTTCTATGGTGGGTGGGCGTGGTTACCGAGGGATTTGATTGATTTAAATTTCAAATATTAATTAGGCTAATATAAAAAACTGTGTCGAATTGTATTGAATTTACTTCAGTATTTTTCCTGAAAATTTTTACTTATATGATGGGTGGGCGTGGTTTCGAACCGATTTCACTCATTTCACAAAGAAACTCTTTCGGGACGCTAAGAATTTGATTTTGTAAAAAAATTAATTTTCGCCTGCTTTTGCTGTCAAATATCACATAGCGCGGTAGTCTAGTCAATGAATTCTAGACTGGAGACCCAGCTATCTCAGGTTCGTTTAGCAGATGGGCAACAATTGCTTTAACAAGAAATGTTGTTGCAATAAAATAACTGGTGGCTAAATAAATAAAATAAGTGCGCCCCGAATTGTAAAGAACAGTCCCGGGTTCCAGGTCTGATTTTCGGCCATCCTGGATTTTTATTTTTTTGTCACGTATTTCGCATGGAAAGAAGATATTTTTTTTTTTTTGGAAAAATTGTTTTACCAAGGTTTTTGTTGAAAACGTTGTAAAAACTAATGAAACGTCTGAAAAAATAAAAGATCGAATAAAACAAATTTTTTAAAAATTTTTTTTTTGTTTGTTTAAAACGTTGTAAAAACTCATGAAACTTGTAAAAAAATAAAAAAATCCCCCCTTGTGATTTTTTTGAAAAATTTAGGTCTAAATAATTTTTTTTTTAAATTTTGTTTTTGTTGAAAACGTTGTAAAAACTCATAAAACGTCTGAAAAATATAAAAAATCATAAAAACCATTTTTTTAAATATCATAAAACCATCGATATCATAAAAATTTGACCTGGATCGAAAATAATGTTTGTTAATTCGTGATCAGTATCAAAAACAACTTCAGGAAAACTATATGAGAACTTAGAAATTTCAGTTAAAATATTTAAGAAAAAATATTTCGAGAAACCATCTTCCAGTATTCAGATAATGGCACTTGCCACCTGTTTTTGAATCATAGATGGCGAAAAGATACCGAACCGAGAACTTGAGGCAGCTAGAACTATGTCGATGACTCACTCACTAGGCCACAGAGATGACAAAAGAACTTTAGTATGAATTCAAGCTTTTCTTTAAATTTATGTATTATTCTCACATTCAGTTCATTTAATGCAATTTCTATAACTATTCGGATTATATGAATGCATAGATTTCTTAATAAAATTAAAACATTCTTTCCCTATATTTTTGAAAGCTTTCATGTGCATCAATTTAAAGATTTATATTCATTATGATGAACATATTCTTTGTGAAAATTAAGTTACTGTATTCATATGTAAATCTGTCAATTATTTGATTTGTAACTGATTATTCAATTGATTAACAAAAATGATTGCCCCACAAATTTGTTATCTGCAAATATTTTCATAATTTTTTAACACGTTTATATTTTATTTAACTTCAGTATTTTAACAGTTTGTAATAAATTTACTGCCAACTTTTTGTATGTAGATATGTACCTTTATTATTTTGACTTACATATTTATTTGTGTCATGTTTAATTAAAATGAATGTGTTAATTAGTTGTTATTAGTGAGCAATATTTTGCTTATGTAGGTATCAGCTAAATACACAAATGTGTATTCATTTATAAAATTCATACTCGTATATAAGGTGACCATTTTTTTTTTTTTTTTTAGGATTTTCGGGGGCATTTTTATAGTACTTATTTATATTTTTGAATGAGTTATCCGATTTGGTTCCACTTTTGTGCTTTGGTGAAGAATTCAAAGTATAGGAGACAAAATCTCACCCGGGGACTGCCCCCAGAAATCAAGGAGGAATCGTCACCTTGAATTAATTAAATATCAACATTTATATACAATAAAATTGAAGCTGATTCATTAGGAGTCTCGACGATATTTGAAAAAGGGAAGCCTGGAATGTTTCGTAAAATGCTGCGGAAACTTTGTGTAAAGTGAAGAAATGAACGAATCGGAAGCAATAGTCTTGTTCAGAGACTGCCTCCAGAAATCAGGAACAATGGTCATCTTACTATAACTAACTATAAATATTTATATAAAATCAGTTCAAGCTGATTCAGTAAAAATTGTAATGATATATAGTAAAAGAGAAGCCTGCAATATCCAATAGCATAGCATTCTGTAACTCGTTTGCAACAATTTTTGAAACGCTAAGTAAAGTAAAAAAAATCAAAGAACCTACGACAAATTCGAAAACAAATACAAATGGGAAAAGTATTTTCTCGGGGGTTATCCCAGAAAATGTAAAACGAATGGACATCTTTATATAACTTAATATAAATACAATTAAGTAAAAAAAAAAAAATAGGTCTAAAAAAATATCTGAGTTCTCATATGGTTTTTCTGGAGTTGTTTTTGATGCTGATCACGAATCAACAAATTTTTTTTTTCAGGTCAGGTCAGTTCGATTTGTGATATCGATAATTTATTGACTTTTTTTAAAAATGGTAAGGTACGTGGAAAAAAATTGTTTATTTGATTTAAAAAAAAAACAAATTTTTTTTCGATTTTTTGGGTTTTCTACACGTTTTATGAGTTTTTACAATGTTTTCAACAAAAAAAAAAAAATTTCGAAAAACATTGTTTTTTTTTATCTAAATATTTCTAAAAGAAAAAATTTTTTTTCGATATTTTGTGTTTTCTACACGTTTTATGAGTTTTTACAATGTTTTCAACAAAAAAAAATTTTTCGACCTTAAGTTTTCAAGAAATTCGTAAGGGGGGGTACATAGAAAAAAAAATTTGTTCTTGTCGATTTTTTATATTTTCTACACGTTTTGTGAGTTTTTACAATGTTTTCAACAAAAAAAAAAAAATTTCGAAAAACAGATTTTTTTTTTTTAACCTAAATATTTCTAAAAGAAAAATTTTTTTTTCGATATTTTGTGTTTTCTACACGTTTTATAAGTTTTTACAACGTTTTTCAAAAAAAAAAATTTTTCGACCTAAAGTTTTCAAGAAATTCATAAGGGGGGGGGGTACATAGAAAAAAATTTGTTCTTTTCGATTTTTTATATTTTCTACACGTTTTGTGAGTTTTTACAATGTTTTCAACAAAAAAAAAAAATTTCGAAAAACAGATTTTTTTTTTAACCTAAATTTTTCTAAAAGAAAATTTTCCTTTTCGATATTTTGAGTTTTCTACACGTTTTATGAGTTTTCACAACGTTTTTAAAAAAAAAAAATTTTTCGACCTAAAGTTTTCAAAAAATTCATAAGGGGGCTACATAGAAAAAAATTTGTTCTTTTCGATTTTTTATATTTTCTACACGTTTATGAGTTTTTACAATGTTTTCAACAAAAAAAAAAAAATTTCGAAAAACAGATTTTTTTTTAACCTAAATTTTTCTAAAAGAAAAATTTTTTTTTCGAAATTTTGTGTTTTCTACACGTTTTATGAGTTTTTACAACGTTTTTCAAAAAAAAAAAAATTTTTCGACCTAAAGTTTTCAAGAAATTCATAAGGGGTACATAGAAAAAAATTTGTTCTTTTCGATTTTTTATATTTTCTTCACGTTTTATGAGTTTTTGCAATGTTGTCAAAAAATAGATTGTTTTTTTAACTTAAATTTTTCTAAAATTCATAAGAGGGGAATACATGGAAAATTTTTTTTTTTTCGATATTTTGTGTTTTCTACACGTTTTATGAGTTTTTACAGCGTTTGCAACAAAATACATTTAAAAAAAAAAAATTTTTTTTTCGACCTAAATTTTGGGGAAATTTTTTTTTTTCTATTCTTTATATTTTTTACACGTTTTACAATGTTTTCAACAAAAAAAAAAAAAATTCGAAAAACAGATTGTTTTTTTTAACCTAAATTTTTTTAAAAGAATTTTTTTTTTTCGATATTTTATATTTTCTACACGTTATATGAGTTTTTACAACGTTTTAACAAAAAAAAAATTTTTGAACTCAAAAATTTTTGTGTTGTACAGTGTTATTTTTAGACTTACAGTAATTCTTGTTTAACTGCGTCAATACAAATGTGCTTATTCTGGTTCAATTAACCGCAGAATCAAATTAATCGAGCAATTTGAGTATATTTGAAATTAACAACGTAAAATTTGTGGTGCAATTAAACGAAAACTGGATCTCAACACATGTTATTTAATCGAAAATTACTGTTATTATATTAATATAAAAATGGCTTATTATATATTAGAGTTATGCATTTATTTATTTATTATTTTTACACATATATATGACGCAAACGTGACAGATTAATTAACTTTGACTCATGCCTAGTTACTGAGTTACATTTCTTACTTTACACATATTTATTTATGGTAAACAGTTTCAGTGTGTTTTTTATATATTTACTGTAATGCTTAAAATATAATAATATAATCAGTAAACTAGAAATCTGCTTTTGATTTGAATATAACAAGCTGAATAGTTAGATATTTAACTAAGTAAAACATCTACATTTTCTTTCTTATTTTTTATTAATTTTCTTTCACACATTAAATGTGTAAATTTCCATATTCCGTTTATTTGATCTTGAAACTTTTTAATTGTAGATCATTTATGTGAAGTCATACTATTTATTTGTCTAAATTTAACTCATTATTATAGAAAACAAGTCTAGACTAGTACACTTGTTGGTATTCAACATTCATACACCACCGAACAAATTGAGAAGCTAGAAAAAAAAAATACCTTTAAATAAATAAATACGGTAACTGACCTCACTAACTCCCAGACTGATACCATAAGTGGTCATTAGAAATAACTTACGAGTTTAAGTATATAGTTAAACACTTTTTAGCTTATGACATAACAAACTTTCTTTTACAAGTTATTCTTACAAGGCAAAACACAAAAAAAAAAAATAGTAACGTTATTTTAAGAACTATTTAAAAACTTGTACATTTTTTTTCGCTTTACTGAAGAAGCACTTTGCCAAAATGTAATTACTTTTTCATTTCATTAATAATAATTTCATATAAGTATGTGAAAAAAATTATGCAATTCATTTGCCAAAGCCCAAGGAATTGATTCTAGATTTGATTTTTAATTTTAAGCGTCTCGCAAGTAATGATAAATATAAAAAAATGCGAGAATCACCAGTGATGATGACGATGATGATAAGTAAAAATAGTAAAATAAAGAAGAACAAAAAAAAAAAAAAAAAAAACAACACTTTGTTTAAGGCTACCGCCCACCCACTGAGCTTCGAATCCCGACTTCATCATAACCATCAGCATCATCATAAAATCATTATCATCACATTTGAAGACTGAAGTTCATTAAACATAAATTTAATACGCTCGAAAAAATATTGCGCGATTTACACGCACTCACTTAGTTATTAAAAGGCTTAATGTTTTTAATATAATTTAAATTTATTTGAAGCATGAGTTGGCTTTAAAGATTTAAGATTTTTTTCTTTTTTTTTTTTTAGTAAATAAATAACCTCAGGGCAAATGAGCCATAGCCATAGCTATAGCTTAAAGAAGGCGGACCAGAAAACAACTACTTGAGCGTTCATACATTTTGTCGTACTTTAATTTCATCGTTTTGTCTTGAAGCGGTTTTTGTAGAAAGAGAATCTACAGAAACATTAAAATTTACAAAGTATTTATTTAATTTTTTTGTTTTGTTGGATTTATGTTGTAGTTATAAAAAATTTTTTTGGGGGAGGAAACGACAACGAAATGAAAAAGTATTTCTAATTTATAAAATTTAAGTGTTTTTACACGCTGAAATGAATTAGCAAAATTTCAATGTGTAAACTCTTAGATCATCTGGAAATGAAGAGTTAGTGAAAAGAATTATTTTCGCAACTGAACAGACTAAGATGAAAACTTAAAGCATTTTAAAGCAGGTTATTGTTAAAATACAATTATATGTGTATGAAATGTGCGGATTTTTGGAAATTCGAAATACTTTTTTTTTCATGTAAATAAAAGTAAAATGTGTGTTTCGAAATGTATTGAAAAATGTGTAAAACAAAAAATGAATATATGAAAGATTCACTGAAGTTAAGAATTCATACTTTTTTCTGTGTTCACGTCAAGGTAAACGGAAATTGTCATGAATTATGGCAGCTTCGGGCTGTACTGCATGCACTTAGAACACTCCAGTGAACTTAAGTACATATTAAAACCAACTCCTGAGTTTTTAAAATTTTTTTTAAAATTTCCTAAAAAAATTCCTGGTATGGCAAGCTATATGCAGTTGCGCCAAAAGAAGCAAGTCATTTATTACAGTGGGCTCTAAAAATACCGAAATATACATCAAAGAATGTTTGAACAAAAGACTACTTCCTTTCATAAGAGAGCACAATGTGTCCACATATTTTTGGGCCGATTTGGCATCATGTCACTACGGCAAGAAAATTGGAAAGCTGGAGTGGTACCAAAGTAATAACATAGTTTTTGTACCAAGACAGGCCAATCTCAATCCTCCAAATTGTCCGGAGCTAAGACCAGTGAAGAGATATTGGGCTCTTGTGCAAAGAAACTTAAGGAGCAAGCACAAAAAAGGTGTCCCAAAATATCGAAGATTTTAAAAGGAGATGGGTAAACTGTTCCAAAAAGTTGTCTGAAACAACTATCAAATCTCTAATGGAAGGCTTACCAAAAAAGATTCACGAGATCATTAATAGTGGTTAGAACTATAAAAGTTATATTTTTCTGTGATTTGTAAAATATCATTAATTAAATAAAAAATAAATCAAAACTCTAAGGTCAACCGTTTAAAAATTATTGAATATTATATATGTTAAGATTTTTTCGATCTCGCTCCTTATTTTCTGTCGATGTTGTCGAGTTTGCTTTGGCTTTTTTTTTACTTTGCCTATTTATTCATCGAGCCGTATTTTTTACACAATATTTTGATGTATGAAAATACAACCAGCAACTGTGTTAAGTGATAATTCACATCATCTTAAATACTTTTGATCGGTCCATGCCTCTATGTTTGGTATCAAAACGTACCCACCGTTAATTTATACTGGTATTCCTTCTGTATTGTCACTCTTTTCAATAATCGTTCAAAAGCCTTACCCGAAACGGATTGGGTTCTCAGCAAACACAAACTATTCAGAGATACAGTATCCTGGATTGAGGATCTGTGTTTAATCAATGATGCTCACATGAACGCTGCATACATCAGTGAAGATTTACTAAGAGTTGCTTGTAGTTTTCCTATAAGTTTCTTATCAGCCCCCAAATATTGGAAATGAATCAACCATACCAGAGCCTAGAGCTAATTTGATATGCGAAATTACACATTTAAGATATTTTTACAAAAATAAGTGTATTTCAAAATGAGTTGAAAAATGTGTAAAAATTATTATATTTTGAACGAGTTCTTACATAGTTTTTCTATAAAATATTACAATATTTTTGTGAAAAGTGAGTTTTGTGTATTTTTACACCTTTTTACATATCTTATTTGTAATTTTACCATTTGGTTTGCTGATTCTCAGTTATACTTTTTCTTTATGTAGAATGTGTAAATTTCTGCTCATTGTGTTTTACACATACGGTCTAATATTATTTGCTGTGTTTTGTTTAACTTTTTTGTAGTAATTTTTTCACATAAAATGCCTACGTAAATTTACGCAATTTGTAATTTTTGCATATTATTGATAGTGATTTCACTATGTAGTTTGAATTTTTTCAAATTTCTGAATTTTTTTACCTGATGAAGTTTGTGTATTTTCATACAATGTGTTTTTTTACACATAGTATGTGTAATTTTACCATGTGATTTTTATTTTTGTAGTTTTTTTTAACTTTTATTTCAAGTGATATGAGAAAAATTTTTCACTTTTTTCATAACAATTAAAAATTACTACCTACTGTGTAGGTTTTGTAGTATACATTGTGAAATTTTGTTATTAGGTGGTAAAATACATAATTTCCCTATAAAATGTGTATTTTTAATTTTTTTTTTTTTTCGCACATAAAATGTGTAAATTTCTTTATTGTCTATGTTTTTTTTTTATAGAATAACTTTATACAATTCACTGTAATTAACATTACAAATCCAATTGCTCATAATAAATTATAGTAAATTACTTTTCTAAGTGTACAACTTTTATTGCTAGCATTGTTCAAGAAAAAAAAACTCAATGGCCTGGAAATTATTTGTAATAAATAAATACTCTCGTGGTGTTGAAGGTTTTGATGACTATGGTTGGTGTAGAGTGTGTATTACGATGCTGGGCTGGCGATTATAAAAAAGATCATTATTTGTTTTTTGGTGTTAATGTTTTTTTGTTTTTTTTTTTTTTTTTTGGGAGGTTGGGGGTTTTGGTTTCTTAATGTTGAAGTACTTCATAATCTCATAAATTACATTGTAAGAAATTAACTATTTTGCGAGTTTTGGTTAGTGAGGTTGATGGTTTTTCTTACTTTAATTTTGTAGGTATAATTATTGGTTGGACAAAGGTGTTTTTTTGAGTTTTTGTTGTTGTAATAATATAATAATGTAAAAATGCAAATAATTAATGGAAGATGTGCCATTGTCTAGGAGTAGTATATATACATCAAACACACTGGTAATGACCTTTATAATGTTTGGTTTGCGTATTTCTTTTTTTACGCAATACAAAAAAACTCACCTTCCTAATTATAGCATAAAATTGATTTATTAACATTAAACTAAACTTTAATTATTTTGATTTAATGCGTGTGTATTTTATGTTGCCATTTTGATTTAGTATTTGTTTCTTAGATATTTTTTAAAAAATTTTTATTTTTTTTTTTTTATTTGATTTATTTCCTTTTATAAAAATTCTTCGTTTTTAGGCTTGCACATTAATTTTTAATGTTATTAACAAACTTGTTAACAACATATCATAATAAAACTGTTAATTGTTTTTTTTTATTATTTATTTCTTATTTATTTAATAGATACTTTGAACAATAATCAAATTGAAGGTTAACTTGGTAAATTCAGACTCGTCACCATATCTTTAAAATTAGTTCGCATTAAAAGGAAAAAAAAACTAAAATTCTCGTTTGTTTTGTGGTTTTTCTTTTTGATCATAAGATAAAAACTTAATTAAATTTATTGATAAATAAAATAAAATAATTTTAAATCAATTAATTCAAACTTGTTTTAATCCAAAAGCATTTTAGTCGTCTTCTCAGTAAATCCCCCCCCCCCCCCCCACCTTCACCTCAGCTTGACCCCAAGAGCAAATTTGATACACACGTAAGACAAACATCAAATCAAATAATGAAATTTTTTTATATAATAATTTTTTTTTTTTTTTTTTGTGAATCTAATCTTTGTTGCCTTAAGCATTTATTCCATCATTGAGTTATGAAAATATTTGTGTTTTCTTTTATTATTATTTATTATATAAAATCGAAAGTAAAATTTAAAAAACATTAATAATATAATACAAAGCAATTATTAATATTTATTATGCTCATATTGAAGTGTCTATTATAATCATCTCAATTTAAATCACTGGCAGCACAAAGTAAAAGTGACTGAAGTCGTTAACCTAAAAGTAGCAGGTTTGCAGTCACTAATCACTGATTAAATATTAGCAATGATATTTTGTGATTGTGTTGGAAAAATAGCACACATTTAGAGTTTAAAACTATATCCATCTTTGTAAAGGTTAATGCATAGGTTAATGTAGAACTTATAGTTTTTTTTTAACTTTCGAAAGTCTACTAAAAAACGGTAAAATCATATTCAATATTTATGTTTAATCTTAAAACAAAAAGCGTCAAATTCCGTTTCAAATAAATCAAAAAAAATAACCCAAATGAGTTTTTCTATTAAGTACCTACATAATATTTTGATTTCGAAATGCAGCAGCTAAAATTACATTTCACTTCAGCAAAAAAAAAATAAATAAATAAATAAAAAAAAAAAAATACCTCAAATATACTGAATGAATTTGAAATGTTAAAATGATATTTTTATTATTGCTACAATAAAGAAAAAACAATTGATTTTCTTGGCAGACATCCAAAATTTATTGCTGCACTAACATAAGAAATCAAAAATTAGAATTTCACTAAAAAAAAGTTCATGTGCATGTGTAAAATACTTATGTATTTGTTTATTAATTTCTCTAAATGTTTGTCGATTTTTTTTACCATTTTTTTAGTGTAAAATAATAAAAACAGAAATAGGTTATGAAAGAAGAAAAATCCATAAACAGATATCTGAGAGAAATCATAAAACATAAATAACAATCACATTCACTGTATATTAAAAAGATACACTGTAGAAATTTTGTTTAAAAATGTGTAAAAATCATATGTAAATGATATAAAAAATACATCTTAATATATATAAATACACAGTTGATATATTTGACTAATAAAATGTGTAGTTTTTCTTTATCAATCCCATACCAAATACCATATAGTTTTAATGTATAATTTTCTATGAAATGTATATTTTCTTACAATTTTGTGTATTGTTACATACCAAATGTGTGTAAATTTTTAATTTTTTGGTATGTTTTTAACTTAACTGGATGATTGGTTTCGGTTGCCTCCAACTAGATATTAGAAGATTCTGTTTTGAATATTTCATTATTATTTTTCAAATAGAATTGTTTACAATATCAGCATTTACATATTATTCACTGTACACATTATTTAGTACATTTTGATGGGTGAAAATACACAATTGATATATTTACAAAACCGATATGTTTTGCCACAATAATGTGTATTTTAATATATGTATATATTCTTTTAATTAAATACACAATAACAGATCCATGTACATGGGGTATAAAGAGGCGGGGAGAGGGAAGGTAGTGGAAGGATTGTAGTTAAACCTTCCTTTCTTAAATTCTTCCTTCCTTCCTTTCTTAAATTCTTCCTTCCTTCCTTCCTTCCTTCCTTCATTCTTTCCTTCATTCCTTCCTTCCTTCCTTCTTTCTTTCCTTCCTTCTTTCCTTCCCTTCTTCCTTCCCTTGTTCCTTCCTTCCCTTCTTCCTTCCTTCTTTTCTTTTCTTCTTTCCTTCTTTCCTTTCCTTCTTTCCTTGCTTCCTTCCTTCTTTCTTTCCTTCCTTCTTTCTTTCCTTCCTTCTTTCTTTCCTTCCTTCTTTCTTTCCTTCCTTTTTTTTCCTTCCTTCTTTCTTTCCTTCCTTCTTTCTTTCCTTTCTTCTTTCCTTCCTTCTTTCTTTCCTTCCTTCTTTCCTTCCTTCTTTCTTTCCTTCCTTCTTTCCTTCCCTTTTTCCTTCCTTCTTTCCTTCTTTTCTTCTTTCCTTCTTTCCTTTCCTTCTTTCCTTCTTTCCTTCTTTCCTTCTTTCCTTCTTTCCTTCTTTCCTTCTTTCCTTCTTTCCTTTTTTCCTTTTTTCCTTCTTTCCTTCCCTTCTTCCTTCCCTTCTTCTTTCCTTCTTTCCTTCTTTCCTTCTTTCCTTCTTTCCTTCTTTCCTTCTTTCCTTCTTTCCTTCTTTCCTTCTTTCCTTCTTTCCTTCTTTCCTTCTTTCCTTCTTTCCTTCTTTCCTTCTTTCCTTCTTTCCTTCTTTCCTTCTTTCCTTCTTTCCTTCTTTCCTTCTTTCCTTCTTTCCTTCTTTCCTTCTTTCCTTCTTTCCTTCTTTCCTTCTTTCCTTCTCTCCTTCTTTCCTTCTTTCCTTCTTTCCTTCTTTCCTTCTTTCCTTCTTTCCTTCTTTCCTTCTTTCCTTCTTTCCTTCTTTCCTTCTTTCCTTCTTTCCTTCTTTCCTTCTTTCCTTCTTTCCTTCTTTCCTTCTTTCCTTCTTTCCTTTTTTCCTTCTTTCCTTCCCTTCTTCCTTCCCTTCTTCCTTCATTCTTTCCTTCTTTCCTTCCTTCCTTCCTTCCTTCCTTCCTTCCTTCTTTCCTTCTTTTCTTCTTTCCTTGTTTTCTACTTTCCTTCTTACCTTCCTTTCTCTTTTCATCTATAATTTCTCCTGAACGACAATTGTTTTTCCAAAAAACCAAAGTATTTTCTTCCCCTTTTTTCTTGACACTGTGATTTATAAGTCACTGTTACTTGTAGGTCACTGTTATTTGAGAGTTACTATGATTTGTGAGTCACAGTGATATGTGAAAAACTGTAACTATTAAAGCAAGTGCGCTAAGAAATTTGCAATTTATTTAAAGTATCAAGTTGTTCCTTTCTGAGTAACTGTGATTTATGAGTCACAATGAATTGTGAAAGATTGGGATTTTAAAGTGTAATGAAAAACTGGCAAGAATATAGCAAATATTCTGTTGTTTATCCTGCTCAAGTTACAGTGATTTTCTTGACACTGTGATTTATGAGTCACTGTTAATTGTAGGTCATAGCGATATGTGAGCAAGTGTGTTGGAAAAATCGCTATATATTTCGAGTATTCAGTTGTTTCTTCACAAGTCACTGTAATTTCTGAGTACCTGTGATTTTAAAGAAAGTGTGACGAAAAACTTGCAATACATTTTTTTTTTTATTCCTTCACAAGTCACTGCGATTTGTGAGTAACTGTGATTTATAAGTCGCAGTGAATTGTTAGTGATTGGAATTTTAGAGAAAGTGTAATGAAAAACTGGCAATAACCAGTTGTTCTTCCTGCTCAAGTCAAAGTGATTTTCTTGACATTTTGATTTATGAGTCACTATATTTTGTGAGTCACAGTAATGTGTGAGCAACTGTAGCTGTTAGAGTAAGTGTGCTGAGAAACTAGCAATATATTTAAAGTATCCAGTTGCTCCTTCACAAGTCACTGTGATTTCTGAGAAACTGTGAGTTATGAGTCACTGCTTTTTTTAGAGTAAGTATGACGAAAAAGCAGCAATACAAAGTTTTTTGAAGTACCAAGTTGATCTTGCACAAGCCGCTGTGGTTTGTGAGTAACTGTGATTTATGAGTCACTGTGAAATGCTAGTGATTGGAATTTTAAATTATGTGTGATGAAAAACTGGCAATAATATTATAGAAAATATCCTGTTGTTCTTTCTGCTCAAGTCACAGTGATTTTCTTGACACTGAGATATATGAGTCACTTACTTGTAGGTTACTGTTCTTTGCGAGTCACTATGATTTGTGGGTCATAGTGGTATGTGAGTAATTGATTTATGGTCATAGTGATATGTGAGTAATTCTTAGAGCAAGTGTGCTGAAAAACTCGCAATATTTAAAGTATCCAGTTGTTTCTTCATAAGCCACTGTGATTTCTGAGTAACTGTGAGTAATGAGTCACTGTTTTTTCTGGAGTAAGTGTGACGAAAAACTAGCATTATATATTTAAAATACTGAGTTGAACCTTCACAATTCACTGTTATTTGTGAGTAACTGTGAATTTATGAGTCACTGTGAATTGTGATTGGGAATATCCAGTTGTTCTTCCTGCTCAAGTCACAGTGATTTATGAGTCACTGTTACCTGTAGGTCCCTGTTATTTGCGAGTCACTTTGATTTGCGAGTCACAGTGGTGTGTGATGAATCGTTACTATTGAAACAAGTTTGCTGAGAAACTCGTAATATATTTAAGGTATTCAGTTGTTCCTTCCTAAGTCATTGTGATTTCTGAGTAACTGTGAGTTATGAGTCACTGTTTTTTTTAGAGTAAGTGTGACGAAAAACTAGCAATATATATATTTAAAATACTGAGTTGATCCAAGTCACTGTTATTTGTGAGTAACTGTGAATTTATGAGTCATTGTAAATTGTGATTGGGTTTTCAGAGAAAATGTGATGAAAAACAAGCAGTAATATTGGAAATATCCAGTTGTCCTTCCTGCTCAAGTCACAGTGATTTATGAGTCACTGTTACTTGTAGGTCACTGTTATTTGCGAGTCACTTTGATTTGTGAGTCACAGTGGTGTGTGATGAGCTGTTACTTTTGAAACAAGTTTGCTAAGAAACTCGTAATATATTTAAGGTATCCAGTTGTTCCTTCCTAAGTCATTGTGATTTCTGAGTAACTGTGTTGTTATGAGTCACTGTTTTTTTAGAGTAAGTGTGACGAAAAACTATCAATATATACTTATTTAAAATACCGAGTTGATCCTTATCCAGTTGTTCTTGTGCAAGTCACTGTAATTTGCGAGTAACTTTACATAAAAGAAAAGAGAAAATGAAGTCTTGTGATTAAAAAGTAGCAAACTGGACTGGACATCATTTAAATGTTTTTGTAAATTAAATAAAGTAAAATGATTTTGTTGAGTGTATTTTTGTGTACATTATTTAAAATCAATGTTGAATGATAAATTGCTTAAATGAAAATTCTATTGAAATTCTTATGGGGAAAAATGAATTTAATTGCAAGAGCTGAGATATAAAATTTATTTAAACGTGTAATATGGAAATAATAGACAAAAATTAAAAATATTGAATTTCATATATTTAAATCTTATAAGTAAATTTAATTAAATTTTTAATTTGTTTTCTTTTTATCTTTTTACAGATAAATCAAAAATAATATTACCTGCTGGTAGCTGTATGAGTGAACTTATATGTGTATATCCTGCATATAATAAATTCATTTAATCAAATGTAAGTACCTATACAACACTAACAAAAGTATGTATATATAAAAATAAATTTTTCTGCAAGCATTTCTCTCGTAAGCTGTCAACATATACAACCAAAGAAAATTAAACAAAAAATAGATAAAAAAAGCCAATACGATTA
Source organism: Toxonevra muliebris (assembly GCA_963691655.1). NCBI lineage: Eukaryota > Metazoa > Arthropoda > Insecta > Diptera > Pallopteridae > Toxonevra > Toxonevra muliebris. Next base: position 78,157,586 of record OY829328.1, on the reverse strand, counting down.
TGAATAATTTTTGTTTTTTCTTTTGTTATTATTATTTTTAGTATTTTTTTTGTTTTTTTTTTTTGTATTTACTGCCACCATCACCACTCTACCAAACCTAACTATCATCAAACAACAACGCTACGCAAGCAAATAGATATCTAGCTAAAGATAGTGGTAACTACAAATCAAATATTGCCAACTTTGATTGCCAATTAAGCCACCGTGTAAATATAACCTCAACGTATACATGAACGCCTAGGAAAAAACCTAAACATTATATCTTATGAGTGACACACCCAGACTGCCTGCCTGACTGGCAAACAATAACAGCGTAACCAGAGCGATTCATCGAACTGAACCAACAACTAACTGACAGATATTTGTGCGCTAGAAAGCATAAAAGCCAGGAATAGCACCAAAGTTAGATGAATGAACCACACAAAAAAAAAAAAAAGATAAAGAAAAATACCAATCGATGCGGTCATAAATAAGAATATATTGTAAATAAATATGTATTTTTTTTTTGCTCATAGTTTGAACTCTGAAAAACACCGAATGGGAATGGTGATTAAGCGATTAAGGTGCATACGCATATTTTTATTACATATACACGGTATTAGTGAGAGATAGCCAAGTAGAAAAAAAGTTAGTAATGAGTCTTAAAAATAACAAAGCACGCGTGAGTTTTTCAAATCCAAGGGCCAGAGAGAGAGAGAGAGTTTGAGAAAAAACTCAATCGATTTTACTGTTTTTTTTCTTTACTTATTGCTGAAAATGACAAAAAAGTTAGTTACAAAGATTTGGATTAAAAAAAAAGTCCCCGGGAAATGGCTACATAGATTCCTGAGTTTGGCACAATCCCAAAGTTTCCAGATAGTTATTCCAAATAATTATTAGAATAGATCAGTCATCGGTTACTTCTCATCTGTCTGTTTTGATTCGCATCTGATCTATTGGCTCAAAAGTATCAATCAGACTCTTAATATCTGAAATATTAATATCTAAAATATTAATATCTAAAATATTAATATCTAAAATAATATGGCTAATAGCTATTAGCCATGAGTCAGTATAATTTGATAGTAACTGTAATTGGTGAGCCACTGCGGTTTTATTTGATTTGTTAAATACTGTGATTTGTGAGGCACTGTGATTTGTGAGCCACTGCAATTTGTGAGCCACTGTGATTTGTGAGCTACTGTGATGTGTGAGTAACAGTGATTTGTAAGTCATAGTGATTTGTGAGTCATTGTGATTTTTCAGACATTGTGATTTGTGAGGCACAGCGATTTGTGAGTCATTTTAGTTTTTTTTATTTTAATTTGTGGACCATTTTGTTTTGTGGATCCTTGTAATTTGTGAGTCTTTATGATTTGTAAGCAACATTGATTTGAGAGTCACTTTGATTTATGAGCCACTGTGAATGACGAGTCATTGTGATTTTTGAGTAATTGTGATTTGTTGCCCACTATGGTTTGTGAGTCATTGTGATTTGTGAGCCACTGTGATTTCTGACCCACTGTAATTTGTGAGCAACTGTGATTTGGGAGCCACTATGATTTGTGTGAGCCACTGTGATTTGTGAGTCATTGTGATTTGTGAGTCATTGTGGTTTGTGAGTCACTGCGATTTGTAGTGACACTGTAGATTTTTTGGTAGTTTGTGAGCCATTTTGTTTTGTGGGTCACTGTGATTTGTGAGTCTTTATGATTTGTGAGCAACATTGATTTGAAAGTCACTTTGATTTATGAGCCACAGTGATTGGTGAGTCACTGTGATTTTTGAGTAATTGTGATTTGCTAGCCACTTTGATTTGTGAGTCATTGTGATTTGTGACCCACTGTAATTTGTGAATCACTGTAATTTGTGAACCACTGTGATTTGTGAGTCATTGTGGTTTGTGAGACATTGTGATTTATGAGTCATTGTGTTTTATCAGTCATTGTGGTTTGTGAGTCACTGTAATTTGTTAATAATTTTGCTCTGAGGGTCACAAAGATTTGTCAGTCTTTTTTGAATTGTGAGCAACATTAATTTGCAAATCACAATGATTTTTAAACCACTGCAAATGGTGAATCATTGCGAATTTTGAGTTAGACTGTTTTGTTAACCACTGTGATTTAAGAGCCACTAATTTGTAGGTTATTTTGTTTTGTGAGTCACTGTGATTTCTAAACCTTTATAACTTGTGAGAAACATTGGTTTGTGAGTCACTATGATTTGTGAGCCACTGCGATTGAGTCATTGTGATTTGTAAGTTATTGTGATCTTTGAGTTATTGTGATTTGTTAGCTATTTTGTTTTGTGATTTGTGAGTGGCTGTGATTTGTGAGTCACTATGATTTGTATGTCACTGCGATTTGAGGGTCACAGTGACTTTAGAGTGAGTGTGGTGAAAACTAGCAATGTATCTTAAACGCCCTTTACTTCTTTGGAAATCAGTGTGATTTCTGAGTCACTGCGATTTGTGAGTCACTATGATTTATGTAACGTGGTTATTTGTGAGTCATTTTGATTTCTGAGTTACTGTGATTTGTAAAATATTGTGATTTGTGAGCCATTTTGGTTTGTATGACGTTGTTATTTGTGAATCATTTTCATTTTTGAGTCATTGTGAGTTACTGTAATTTGTGAACCATTGTGTTGTTTGGGTCACTGTGATTTGTGAGTCTTTATAATTTGTGAGTCTTTATGATTTACGAGCAATATTAATTTGTGAGTCATTATGATTTGGAAGTCACTGTGATTTGAGAGAAACTGAAGATATCCGTAACTTCAAGAAAAGGTAAAAATATAGAAACGCAGCGGATCTTCAGTTGTACTGGATTGACTGGTAACAATCACTGTTAATAATAGACTTTAATCTTTAAATTTGCTCCATTTCGGCTCCACTTCGCCCTCTTTTTTTTCATAACTCTTTGAGCCTGTAGGAGAAAGCTGCGTCTGAAAACTCAGTTTCTGTCTTTTTTTTTTGGCATACCTTATTATAAAGCTTTAAACTTTTGAGCTACCATTTTTCTAATGAACTTTGTTATTAGTTCAGACCTAAGACCTCATGAACCTTTTTAATCTGAATTTTTCATTTTTGAATTTTAATAGATCAAACTTGTTCCATGTTTGCTATTCTTCTGATTCTCTTATTTAATTGACTTTTCAAGAAGAGCTTGTAATTGTCTCTTGTTAAGAATAGTTAGATTTTCAATTTCGGTCCCAAAAATGAATTAAGCCATTCCAAAATTGATCTTAGAGACATGAGTCATAATTGATTACAGTGATTCACTAATAAGTTTGTATTGTAAATTGCTTTTACCGAGCTACTATTGATTAGAAGTAGCTACTTAGCTGCCTCTAAACTCTTTCTAATTATAACCACCCTTTCTATTCAAATTTTTCTTTTCTAAATTTCTGTAATAAAATTTTAGCATTTATTTTCAAATTTTTTTGTACGAGTGTAAGGATTAAGATTTCATACGCTTTTTGTTTGACAAGACCTAGACTTACAATATTTCAACAAACGCAGCACAGCACAGCACATAAAATCAAATGTATTTATATACGATTATTAGAGAGGCTAACCTTATTCTTGTCATTGCTATTTATTGGGTAGATCTAAAACACGCTTTTATAGCACACGTTAAATAAATATAAAAAAAAATGAATACATATATTGATATGTATATCAATATGTACAAACAGCTCGTCATCATGCCAAAAAGTTTTAGCTCATAGAAAAATGCTAAAAATAGGCAAACCTCTTTTGGTTTTGTTTTTTTGTGTTTTTTTTTCGAAAGTGAGCCTGAGCTCGAGCCTTTTTTGTGCTAGCTTTTTCTATTGTTGTATAGTGCAAAAAAAGAATAAACAAAAAACTAAAGTATTCAAAAAAAAAAAAAAAAAAATAACCTAATAATAATACAAACAACTAAGCAACAACATCAAAACAAAAAATAGATAAGGCCTTTTTTGAGCTTATTTTAGGGTCGTTGACGACAGTGAAAATTACTAAAATACACAAAAAAGAAAGAAACAGACAAAAGCAACGAAAAAAAGTTACCAGAAAGCATGAAAAATAGTAGTAGTTAATATTAAATGAAGATTTAGGTCAAACTCTTTGGTGTTTCTAAAAAAAAAATATTGTGGCATGCGCTATTTAAACTTGTTTTTGTTTGTTTATTTTATTTTTTTTTTTTATAGTATTTGATTTTTGTCTTGCATTGCAATTTTTTTTTTTGGTAGTGTGTGGTTTTAAGGAGTGATAAGCTGCTATATTTATATTAAAATTAGGGTAGCTCTCTCTATCGAAATTATGTAGACGAAATGTTGAGAAGTTTGTTTATATTTGTTTAGAATTTGATGGGGTTGTGTTAATAGAAACACGGGAAGTTAAGTTAGGTTAAGAGAAACTGATTGAAAAGAAGTTTTTGTTAACTGGAACTGTTATTCTTAAATCATAGTGAAATATTGAAGGAAAAACCAGCTTTAAACATATATTATGAGTAATGGTGTGAAAAAATAGATAATACTTTTCAATCACTGTTCCTAAAGTAACTGTTATTTACAAATCACAGTGAAATTTTGCAAGAAAAACAAGCTTTAAACATAAATTATGAGTAGTGATAGCAAAAAATAATATATACTTCTCAATCACTGTTCCTAAAGTAACTGTTATTTACAAATCACAGTGAAATTTTGCAAGAAAAATAAGCTTTAAACATAAATTATGAGTAGTGATAGAAAAAAATAATATATACTTTTCAATCACTGTTTCTAAAGTAACTGTTATTTTCAAATCACAGTGAAATTTTGCAAGAAAAACACGCTTTAAGCATAAATTATGAGTAGTGATGCAAAAAATAATATATTCTTCTCAATCACTGTTCCTAAAGTAACTGTTATTTACAAATCACAGTGAAATTTTGCAAGAAAAACAAGCTTTAAACATAAATTATGAGTAGTGATAGCAAAAACTAATATATACTTTTCAATCACTGTTCCTAAAGTAACTGTTATTTTCAAATCACAGTGAAATATAGCACAAAAAACAAGCTTTAAACATATAGTATGAATAGTGATAGGAAAAAATAGTGCGTCCTTCTCAATCACTTAGGAACCTAAGGTAACTGTTATTTTCAAATCACAGTGAAATATCGCAGAAAATCCAGCTTCAAACATATATTATGAGTAATAATGGGGAAAAATAGTCCATACTTCTCAATCACTGTTCATAAAGTAACTGTTATTTTTAAATCACTGTGAAATATTGCAAGAAAAACAAGCTTTAAACATATATTATGAGTAGTGATAGGAAAAAATAGTTCGTACTTCTCAATCACTGTTCCTTAAGTAACTGTTACTCTCAAATCACAGCGAAATACTACCGGAAAAACAAACTTTAAACATACATTATGAGTAGTGGTAAGAAAAAATAGTTCATTCTTCTCAATCACTGTTCCCAAAGTAACTGTTGTTTTCAAATAACTGTAAAAAAGAGTGATTGTGGGCTGTAGTGAATTTAATATTCCCACTTTTTATTCGCAGTTACTAACTGTGACTGTTACTTTCAGTTGAAAATATTACTATGAATGAAATTGTCAAAGTTCTTTTTTAGTTGATGTCCTCTAATGATTAAAAGTTTCTGATTTTACTTAATCTATGCTCTGTCACTTATTCAGTCACAGTTACTTTGAAGTTGAAGTGAGTTATGTAAGATCTGCCTATTACTAAAGTAATTACTCGATCAATTGCTTGCAACTTACTGTAGCCACTTATGCACAATTTGTTACTCATTCTCTGGTTATATGTATTTTATTATTTCTTATCGAAAGTTAAAGAGTTAATTTTCAATCATAATATCATAATATTTCTGAAACAGTGATTTTTTTATCTCAGCTTTAATTTGAAAGCAAATTGACAGGCAGAAAGTAAAATAGCGCCAGTTGAATGCAAAAGTGAAATAAAATACATTCAGCGGTGTTCTGTTTTTGCTCTCTGAAGTATTGTTATTCCGTTTTTGCCCACAATTTTTCAATGGCGTGTTTTTGCGCTCAAGATTTTTGATTATTCCATTATTCATATCAATACCTTCCATTTGTATTTTTTGAGAAAATATTTTTTTTTTTTTTTTTAATTTGAGGAAAGGTTTTTCAAAAAGTTAAATCAAACAACTCGATTATCATACCATTTATTTATTTATTATGTCAATCTTTCACCATAGGTTACAATTTACATTTCTAGCTTATAGTGATAGTCGGAGAAGAAGGCGAAACTGTTATGTTTCAACCACTAACTGTTACTTTCATATCATTGTTGAAATTAGCAATGTATTTTAATTCATACCTCACATTCTAATTAGTGATGCAAAAATCTGTTACTTTTCACTCACTATTTCTAACAGTGACTGCTATTTTCTCGCCTACTTCCTATACATAAATTTCTCCCACACGAAACTAACAACCGCAGTCAAATATCCACAGGTCAATAAAATTGCAGGCATTTCAAAATATTCAAGACTTAATGGCACTACCGCATAATGTTCCGTCTCAAAGAAATGAATATCACCCATTTGTATAGCTTCCTCGACAGATTCATCGAAGAAAAGCTTATAGAAACCCAATTCAAAAACGCGCGTCATATGAACATTAAACATTTCCTCAAATGGCCAATCACTCAACATCGGCATACCCGGAGCTACTGCGCTAATTGGTTCTTCTAAAAGTTTCATTCTCGGACGTATCATGAATTTCTGCTGATACATATACATTAGCGATTTATCAATTAAATTTAAATAAGCATAATTCGGATCTAAACTATCGCGATGCTCACGATGTACAGAATCTGAGACAGCTTGAAATTGATCGCGTATTATTTGCATAACACCAGCTAAACTGTAAAGCATTTCATGTGTGGGAGATATCATTATTGTAATATTATGCGAGGCAACATCTTCAGCGTTATTGATTTCATCCTCATAGACATTAGTGCTTAAAATACTCGAGAGTAACGTTGAATAGAGACTAGCAAATATAAATCCTGCTGAAATAAGTAAAATATAAAGATACAAATTTAATTTGCCTTGAATTAAACGCAAATTAAATGGCAAAAAGAGCGCACTACTAAAAGTTTGTAGAAAGAAGTGACCAATATGCCAACGACGATGCCGCTGCCAATAAATATAAGAAATCGCAATCGTGGCATAGCAAACACTAGCAGCTAAGAGTAACCAAACAGTAAGCGAAAATGGCTGTAAGAAATAACGAAATTTTGCAACAGGCTGCGGATAACGTACCATCAAATAACCAAAGTAAATAAATTGTGGTCTACTTATGATCACTTGATCATTAAAAAAGAAACCATCAGCACAGATATCAACTTTTCGTGCAAGCAAATGTTCGATGCAATCGTAAAGTCGATACGTTTTCAAGTTTGGCATAAGTATCGGTTGAAGTGTTGCATTGAAACGATCAGCAAATAATGACAGATATCTTGGACATATACCTCTAAGCTGGAGTTTGCCTTCTTTATCATTGTATATTACAGCTCGAGGTGGCCGATTCCCAATAGCGACACGTATCGGATAACCTTTGAAGTCACGCCAATTGTTACGTTGCTGCAAATATTCGAAAACAGTAGTGCGAATTATTCGCACTTGAGGAAATGGTTGAAAAGTGTAGAGATTTTCTTCTTCACCTTTTAGATTCGATAGTAATAGCACATTAGAGAATCCATTGGACCAACACCATTTAAAAAACCACAGAATCCATTGTTCTGCTACAACTCCTTCTGCTACCAGTGATTTCCCGGTGACAAATAAAATATCAGCACGTTCTAAACGCTTTAACGTTTTCTTCACAGTCTTTAGCTGCAAGCTTTCGATATTCATTTGATTGTCATCTATTAACATTACGATTGATAGTATATCAGCATTGAAACGTTCACGTAGTTCATAATTTTTTACTTCTTTTGTTACAATCACTTTTGCTAATGCTGTTTTAGTTATGATATCTCCAAAAATGTTATCGTTCCCGTCACCATTCACTTGCTTAAAATTGTAGTAAATATTTGTTGTTGCTTCAATGCCATAGCTCACATTATCTATTAGTTTAATTACTTCCCGTGAATTATGAGATGTAGATGCTACCAGCAGTTGTAACAGCGTTGCATATAAGCTCATATTTCTAGCTCAACTTGTAATGATTGTGTTTGAAAAAGTCACTGTACTTTTTATTTACCAATCACTGGTAGTTAAACAGTTTTTGTCAATTGGAAAAAGGATTAAACAAAATAAAAGTGACGTAAGATTGTAAATGATTATACAAAAATTAATGACAAATGCAAGAGCGTACAATGAAATTTTGAAACGGGGTAAGAAATTCAGTCAGGTTAAATTATTTTATGTGAAATATTGCTGGAAAAACATGCTTTAAACATATATTATGATTGGTAATAGGCAAAAGTAATCCATACTTCTCAATCACTGTTCCTAAAGTAACTGTTATTTTCAAATCACAGTGAAATATTGCAGGAAAAACCAATTTTAAACATATATTATGAGCAGTGGCAGGAAAAAATAATACTTACTTCTCAATCACTGTTACTAAAGTAACTGTTATTTTTAAATCACAGTTAAATATTGCAGAAAAAACAAGTTTTAAGATTATATTATGACAAGCGATAGGAATAATAAAAAAATAATCCATACTTCTAAATCACTGTTACTAAAGTAATTGGTATTTTTAAATCACAGTGAAATATTACAGGAAAAACAAGCTTTTAACATAAATTATGAGTAGTGATAGCAAAAAATAATATATACTTCTCAATCACTCTTCCTAAAGTAACTGTTATTTTCAAATCACTGTGAAATATCGCAGAAAGAACAAGTTTTAAACATATATTATGAGCAGTGGCAGGAAAAAATAATACTTACATCTCCATCACTGTTCCTAAAGTAACTGTTATTTTCAAATCACAGTGAAATATTGCAGGAAAATAAGTTTTAAGCATATATTATGAGGAGAGATGGGAAAAAATAATGCAAATTTCTCGATCACTGTTGCTAAAGTAACTGCTACCTTCAAATCACAGTGAAATATTGCAGTAAAAACAAGCTCTAAACATATAATAAGAGGAGGGATGGGAAAAAATAATCCATATTTCTTAATCACTGTTCCGAAAATAGCTGTTATTTTTAAATCACAATGAAATATTACAAGAAAAACAAACTTTAAACTTAAAGTAAGTATCTGTTATTTTCAAATCACAGTGAAATATTTCAGGCAAAACAAGCTTTAATCATAAATTGTAAGCAGTGATAGGAAAAATAATCCATATTTCTCAACCACTGTTCAAAACGTAACTGTTATTTTCAAATAACAGTGAAATATCGCAGCGCAGAAAAAACTAACTTTTAACATATATTATGAGAAGTGATGCGAAAAAATAATCCATACTTCTCAATCACTGTTCCTAAAGTAATTGTTATTTTCAAATCACAGTGAAATGTTGCATGAAAAACAATCTTCAAACATATATTATGAATAATTAAGGGGAAAAATAGTTCGTACCTCTTAATCACTGTTACTGTAGTAGCAGTTATTTTCAAATCACGGTGAAAAATTGCATTAAAAACAATCTTCAAACATATTTTATGAGTAATGGTAGGAAAAAATAGTTCATACTTCTCAATCACTGTTCTTAAAGTAACTGTTATTTTGAAATGTGAGAGCATACGTTGAAGTTTTGAAAGTGAAGAAAAAATTTGCTCTGTTTAAATAAATTTAATGTGTCAAATTTCAATACTTTTGATGACTTCATGTCATATTGAATTTTACCATTTTTCAATCACTTCTAGTCACAGTGACTACTATTGCAAAAAAACATTGATTGAGTATAATTCTTACCCAGCATTGTAAATGATAGAAGGAAAAATAAATATTTTTCAATCACTGTTATTCACTGTGATTGCTACTTTAAAATAACAATGAAAGCTATTAATAAGTTATTTTTAATCAGTTTTCATTAAAAAAATGAAATGGAGAAACTTTTATTTCAAACCCACTGCAACTAACTGAGACTGTTTTTTCTTTTCAAATCACAGTCTCATTTTGATTTTTTAGTGAGACGAAAAATCAATGTAATGCAGCTCATTCGAGTTAATTTCAAGAAACTTTGACAAACTTGTAATTGTTATTTTCAAATCACAGTCAAAAATCACTGTGTGTTTTAGATTACAACACAAACTTATGATGAGATAAACTGTTATTTTTTCATCACTATTAATTGTTTGAAAAATAACCAAAAATGTGCACTAATCACTGTGATTTTTAACTCCTACAAACATTGTGAGTTGTGATGGAAAAATATTACATTCAAATCACTGCTACAATAATATTCGTATTCCCACAAAACCCAAGCAGTTGTGTTAAGAACACGAACATTTTCTATACTCCGGCTCTGGTTTTCATTGGGATAATTACTCGTCTCACATTTGTGTTTCGATTAAAATTACACACATAACTGTTATTATGAGACACAATTATTATTTCTAATTGACAACGTAGACAGTTACCAAAAATATGATGAATAGAAATATATTATTAAATTAAAATAAGTGGCAGGCGCGGTTTTTTTTAACTTCGTTTTGTTTTCTTCTTGTTTTTTTTTTAGACAACGGTAAGACAAGAGAACTTCCCCCCTCACTCCTTCCCCTACTTTTATCACAGCTAAAAAAAAAACTTGACCCCAATATAACCTTGCCAAGGACATAAAAGCAAACACTCTGAGCCCTATGAGGTAGACTCCAAGCAATTGCCATGAGGAGATTCTTGTTATAAGATTGTGTACAGTTCAAGTCCGAGCCTACATAAGTGTAAGAGTCAAAATATAGTAATATGTATGTATGCTAGACTGGATCTCAATACAGGAGACTTTTGTCAGCACTTTTTGAAAAGGACACAAGATTATGGCATAAATTTTATTTCTGGTACACAGAACTTCAACAAGATCGGCAGATCCATAGATAATGTTTCAATACAGAGAACAATTCCACTTTTCCCTAGTTTTTGCTCCGGAGCTCTCTTTGAAATATTTTTAAAATAAAAATAGATGTCAAAAATTGACTTCTTGGAACAAAAAACCCTGGTTTACAAAATTTTAATATTGATATATGAGCAAGTCGTAAATATTTCTAAAACAGTTCATTACACAGGAACAAAAATGAATAGTTATTAACACCTGATTTTATTGGAATTTTGTGTGCTAGGATTTTTTGGGCCAAAGAACTTACTTTTGACCCTTTTTTTGATCCAAAAAGTATTGCAAAGGGGTCTCCGGAGCAAAGGTTAAAAAATCGGGGAGATTTTTCGTTGTACCGGAACACCATCTACGGAGCTCCCGATTTTGTTGAAATTTTTTTTTTTTTGTGGAAAAATACAAGGAAATGAGATAGCTGATTGTTTGGCAAAGAAGACAGTATCACATTGGTCCCGAATCCGTTGTAGATATAGGAATTCACACTTTAAAAGTGAGAAATTACCTACCCAGGCTCAAATTCTAAAGCTTAAATAGTTGAAGCTACTAAGTTCGGACTTAAAATGAAAATATTTTTTTATGTGTATGTTTCAAGCTAAATAAGAACAAACTTCCTAGAATAATCACGTATTTTCTTTAAGGGCATTGTAAACTGGAGAAGTACATGAAATATCTAGACATAGGACGGTACCCTTCGCTTTTATCACAAAGAAATTGAAAAGCTATATTGCATCATTCTGCACTGCGAGGTACTCACTTGTAAGAGGAAAATATATCTGATAAACTACTGGCTAGATAGTTTGGGCATTATTATCTTAGAGTCAAAATCTTGCATGAGATTTTTAAGTGCAAATGTAATGAACTCTCTCATGTACTAGACTTTCAAATAACGAACTGTTATGCAGACTATCTACAATGGGGAAAAAACAACAACATAAGTGTATAGAACGGTAGTGGTAGTTTCTTTCAATATCTCTATTCAGTGAAGATATTTGGAATCAAATCCGTAATTCTGGGTTATGATTTCAAATATTAGTAGCTTATATAGGATATTGAAAGATTAAAAACTATCACTAAGATCACTGATGAGGAATTGTGGCGGATTCCGAAACGGCCATCTGATTTGCCCGTCTCTATATACATTGTTGTTGTGATGGCTACATTTGTTCATTAACCTGTTTATATATAACTTCAAATAACGAAATTGACATGAACTTAAGTCATGACTTTGAAAATTAACCTCTAGATTTAATTTACACAGTCTTCTAAAAAACTGTAATGAACTCTTGTTGAGTGTAGTATAATAAACCTAGAGGCCTCAGTGTATTCTTCCCATTATATTTATGCATCAATTTATTCTCTCAATTTCTCTTTCTTTCCCTTATTCTCCACTTCTCACTTTCCACTCTCGTCTCTTTTTCCACCCTCCTCTATTTTTCACGCCATGAGTTTCTCTAACACCATTCTTTATCTTCCCCCCCTCACTCCTTCCCTCCTTACTTCACTCCTTCCCCCTCACTCCTTCCCCCTCACTCCTTCCCCTCACTCATTCCCCCTCACACCTTCCCCTTCACTCCTTCCCCCTCACTCCTTCCTCTCTCACTCCTGCCCTCCTCACTCCTTCCTTCTACACTCCTTCCTTCCACACTCCTTCCTCCCTCACTCCTTCCCCCCTCACTCTCCCCCCTCACTCCTTCCCCCCTCTTTAATTCCCCTCACTCCTTCCCCTCGTTCTTTCCCCCCTCACTCCTTCCACTCTCACTCCTTCCCCCTCACTCCTTTCCCTTTCACTCCTTCCTCTCTCACTCCTTCCCTCCTCACTCCTGCCCTCCTCACTCCTTCCCTCCTGCCCTCCTCACTCCTTCCCCCCTCACTCATTCCCCTTCACTCTCCCCCCTCACTCCTTCCACTCTCACTCCTTCCCCCTCACTCCTTCCCCCTCACTCCTTTCCCTTTCACTTCTTCCTCTCTCACTCCTCCCCCTCACTCCTTCCCCTAACTCCTTCCTCTCTCACTCCTTCCCTCCTCACTCCTGCCCTCCTCACTCCTTCCCTCCTGCCCTCCTCACTCCTTCCCCCCTCACTCCTTTCCCCCTCACTCATTCCCCTTCACTCCCCCCCACCACCTCACTCTCCCCCTCACCCACCCTAATCACTCTCCACCTCACCCACCCTCCTCACTCTCCCCCCTTGCTCTACCTCTCACTCCCCTCTCACTCTCCCCCTCACTCTACCCCTCGCTCTCTCTTTCACTCCCCCTCACTCTCCCTTCTCACTCTTCCCCTCACTCTCCCTTCTCACTCTCCCTTCTCACTCTCCCCCCTCACTCTCTCCCCGCACCCACCTTCACCCACCTCTCACCCATTACTATCTAACTCTTACGCTGCACGCCTCTTTTCGTTTAACCCTTTCACTATCCACTCTTCCCTCTTCATTTTCCGTCCCCTCTCCTTTACACCTTCCTTTTCTTTCTGACCGTCTCACTCTCATCCTTTAACTTTGTGGCCCTCATTTTTTCCATTTTCCTTTCACCAATGTCACTCTCGATCCAACCCGCTACTTTTCCTTACTTTAATTTCTCCCTCCACCTACCTTCCCTTTTTCTTCTCTTTCTCTTCTCTCTCCACTTCACTCCCCCTCTCTCTCATTGCTTCTATAGAGCTTCCGTTCCATTTCTTTGATCTCTTTTCTTCTCTCCATCTATCTTCTCTTCCTTCGTCCTCTTCACCCTTACTCATTCCCCCCCGCCCCCCATCTCTCTCTCTCTCTCTCTCTCTTTCTCTGCGTATCAAATTACTGCTTTGAAACTCAATTACCAAACCCTTTGTACACACAAATATCTTGTTCTATGTAAATGTATTTTTTTAACTTAATTAAATGCTTGTTAGAGAACCTTTTTGACTCTGTTTTGCTTGTGCCTTTTAACCTTACGGTTAAGTTAAATAAATCATCACCTTCTTCATTACCTTCCACAACCATTCTCATTGATGAAAACAACAATTTATTACAAACTCTCCACTGCTATGTATTTGAAAAGCGATGAAATTTAGATACTGTTGTTGTTACTCTTGCTGCTGCTTGCTGTTTGCTGCTAATGGAATGGAATGACTTAATTTTTAGTCAACGGCAACAACAGCAACAACAACCACAACAACCAGAGCAAATTCTTGTTCCAATGTATTTATAAAAGCAAATATGCTGCAGGCAATTATTTAACTTTTCAATAAAGAGCTAAGTTCAAACGAGTAATAATACAATGGACAAACAACAACAACAACAACAAAGCAAAAAAAAAAAATGAAAGCTAACAAAAATTTTGCAGCTTAATGTATATCGATTTCAAAAATGTCAAAAGGTTTCAGCTATTGATACACACAAAGTAAAAATATTATAGTTAATTAATATAAGGAAATTAAAGTTTAAAGTTTATTATTGGAAATTAAGCATGAAAAACGTGCAAATTTCTTTAAAAGATTTCGCTCATTTTGCTGCGATTTAAATGAAGTTCAACATATTTTCGCTGTACATTGACCCTCAAATTGTTAACTGGTTTATGATATTATTTCAGTTTTGTAGTTGTTGTTGGTTTTTTTTTTCTTTTTTCGTATGCTTCATAAAAATTGAGTAGTTGCTTTTAGCTTCCTTTATAAAGTGGTTTTTGTTTTCTTTTTCTTTCTTTCTCTCCATCTCTTTCTCTCTATACGTTATAACCCATTTATCTTTTCTTTTTTTTTGTTTTCATTGAGTGGTGTTGGCTTGTTCTTCTTTTTCTGCTTATTCTTGTTGACATATGTTTGCATAAGGATATCTCTCTACTATATTTATCGCACATGTGTATCTCTGTTTTGTGTTCGTGTGCGTGTTAAGTACGATACTGTGTGCCACGTGACACTTAAAAAACAAAACAAAGCAAAAAAACATGTATGGCATCTGTGAAAAATATATGAAGTCACGTTTTAGCATGAACTTTTTATTATTTAGAAGTTAATAGCAGAAATGAGAAATATTTTTAAGATGCGCTGTAGAATAGGTACATATATTTATACATATATAGATATGCACATACTTATGTAGACTTGCACTTGTACTATTAAAATTATAAACACAGGAAGCCTCCTAGATATTTTTGAACCATACTTCTTCTCCGAGGAAACAGTAAACCCTTTTTGATACGTTGTGATACTATTGAAGCTTCCCAAAACCAATTCCCATGTTTCTAATAAAGCAAACTGTGTTTTGAATATGTTACTTGAATCACAGACCAAGGGCTCATGAGAACTAAGACCCAGTCAATGCATACAGATTATACAGATTCACTTGCATTTTACACCTAGCAATCCATTGGGGCAGGATCTCAACCGAAGTTTCAACTGAAAACTGTAAAGGGGTTTGCGGGAAGTTGTGATTCATGTTGTGGCAGGATCTTAATAAGGTCATCCTTCTTTCTTTATTCGATCAGGCAGATCAGCCGCCTCTAGCTTGGAGAACAGACGCTATTTGCATCCAAGGTTTAAGGTGTATTTACCGATCGATTGCCGTACTCTCTTTTCATTTTTTTTATTATATATTAAATTTGTACGCTCTTAAACTTCATATAAAAAAAAACGAAAACAGAGTGCGGCACTCGGGCAGTTAATCCGCGTTTAAATACGGATTCCAAAATCACCGCTAGAAAATATTTCCCAGTGAAATAAACAGAGATATTTCTAATATTTTATCAACATTGGAATTTTGTTAGCGGTTAGATTTCGGTTTCACTGGAAACCGCAATGCAAAAGTTTTCATATATCAGCAACAAATAGATTTGCGAAAAAAGAGAGAAAGTGGGAGTGGAAAAGGGTAGAGAAATGGTGGAATGAAATAGAGTGGAAAGAAAAGGTGAAAAAAGAGAAAAGAAAGAGGAGGAAAAAAAAAAGTTAAGCGGAAAGAGGGAAGAGAAAAATTAAGTAGTAAGAGGAAAAGGAAAGGAAAAGGTTGAGTAGGAAAAATGAGTGTAACAATAGGGAGGAATTAGAGACTTGGAAGAAAAGGAGTGAAAAACGAGGGACAGGAAGAGGGGAAAGGATTGGGATGGGGGAAAGAATTTGGATTGAGAAAAGAGAAAGGAAAAGGTGGAAGAGGAAAGAAAATGATAGAAAAGAGACTAAGAGTTAAGGAAAAAAGTTTGAAAAGAATAGGTGAAAAAAAAAAGAAGGCAATGTTATTAAACAGTTTCAGGAGAATTTGACCATCGATAGGAAACCTGGTTCGGGAAGAAAACAAGGACCACATAATATTGGGAAAGCCAAGAAAATGGAAGCATATTGAAAAGGTCTTCAAACACATCTGGTAGAAAAGCTGCCCGGTTAGCCCAGTGCTCTGACTATTTGGTGCGAAAAGTTAAAGCCAATGCAAGTTTGAAAACATACAAAGTCCAAAAAGTTCCAGACAGGAATGCTGCAAAAAATTTAGACGCCAAAAGTAGAGCTCGGAAATTAAAATCGAATTTCATACAAAAATATTCATGTTGTATAATGGACGACGAAACTTATGTACTGGCAGATTTTACGCAGCTTCTTGGTCAAAATTTGTACGTTGCTGATGCTCGAGGAAATGTCGAAAAACAATTTAGAATCCAAAAGTAGACAAAAATTCTTGGTATGGCAAGCTATATGCAGTTGCGGCAACGACAAAAGAAGCAAGTCATTTGTTACAGTGGGCTCTATAAATACCGAAACATAAATACATCAAAGAATGTTTAAAAAAAAGACTTCTTCCTTTTATAAGAGAGCACAATGAGTCCACCTATTTTTGGCCCTATCATGTCACTACGGCAAGAAAGCTCTGGAGTGGTACCAAAGTAATAACATAGTTTTTTGTACCAAGAGAGGCCAATCTCAATCCTCCAAATTGTCCGGAGCTAAGACCAGTGGAGAGATATTGGGCTCTTGTGAAAAGAAACCTAAAGAGCACAAAAAAAGGTGTCCCAAAATATCGAAGATTTTAAAAGGAGATGGGCAAACTGTTCTAAAAAGTTGTCTGAAACAACTATCAAATCTCTAATGGAAGGCTTACCAAAATAGGTCCACGAGTTCATAAATAGTGGTTAGAACTATTAAAGTTATATTTTTGTGTAATTTGTAAAATATTATCAATTAAATAAAAAAAAATCAAAACTCTAAGATCAACTGTTTAAAAATTATTGAATTTTATATATATTAAGACTTTTTCGATCTCACTCCTTAAAATTTAACTGTATTGATTAATATTGGGAATATGAATGTATAAACTCGTAATTGTGACTAACTTCATATCTATCATACGCGCTATTTTTTTGACATTAACAGCTATTCTATCTCGAAGAGCGCCAAAAATACTATAAGAATTGATCTGTCAAATAATTTTCACAATTTTACTATAGCTGAAAATGTCGAATTTCGCGCCAACAAAACAACATTTGCGGGAAGTTTTAATTTGCTTCTTCCATTTAAAGAAAAACGCAACTGCAGCACATCGTTTACTCACTGAAGCTTATCCTGACTGTGCTATAGACGTTAGAATGTGTCAGGTGTGGTATGCCCGTTTCAAAAGTGGTGATTTTGATGTTGAAGACAGGGAACGTTCAGGCGGCCCGAAAAATTTCGAAGATGAAGAATTGAAGGCATTACTCGCAAAAGATTCATGTCAAACGCAACAAGAACTTGCAGAATCTTTAGGAGTTGATCAATCAACCATTTCTAAACGATTAAAAGCATTGGGAATGATTCAAAAGCAAGGAAATTGGGTGCCGTACGAATTGAAGCCGAGAGACGTCGAACGACGATTTTTCACATGTGAACTGCTGATTGAACGACAGAAAAGAAAGGGTTTTCTGCATCGTATTGTGACTGGCGATGAAAAGTGGATACGTTACGATAACCCAAAACGTAAAAAATCATGGGGACCGCCCGGAGATGCATCAACATCAACGGCAAAGCCGAACATCCATGGATCCAAGCTCATGCTGTGTATTTGGTGGGATATGAAAGGTGTCGTGTATTATGAGCTGTTGAAACCGAATGAAACGATCACTGGCGACCGCTGCCGACTACAATTGATGCGTTTGAGCCGAGCATTAAAGGATAAGAGGCCAGAATATGAGAATAGACACGACGAAGTTATTCTTCTGTACAACAATACTCGGCCGCAGTTGCAAGGCAAGTAAAAACATACTTGGAAACGCTGAAATGGGAAGTGCTACCCCACCCGACGTATTCTCCAGACATTGCTCCTTCTGATTACCACACATGGCCTGGCTGAACAGCAGTTCCGTTCTTTCGAAGAACTCAAAAAATGGGTCGATTCGTGGATAGCCTCAAAAGATGAGGAGTTCTTTCGACGCGGAATCCGTAAAGATGGGAAAAGGTTGTGGCTAACGATGGACAATACTTTAAAGAATAAATTTATAATCACTTTTTCACAATAAATGTCCAAATTACGAAAAAAAAATACGAGTTTATACATTCATACTAATTTAAGTTTCATACAAGAGCAAATGGTATCTGCCTCTGTGTACTATATTTTTCTTGCGAATATTTTTTTTCGCTAGAAAGTTATTGTAATGGTTAATTAAACGATTGCTTCGTCAAATCAAAGCAGCTATATGGATTACTTAATATTAATTAAAATTTAATAACATTGATTAATATGAAACTATGTAATTTGATTTCCACATATCTATAGCTAAATATTTATGTTAACTACATTTTCTTTTGAAATAATTTTTATGAAAAAAAATATTAAACATACAAAAATGTACGATTTGACAATTCGATAAAAGTTACTTCTTCATATCAATTAAAATTTTAATTATATTGATTAATATGAAACTAATTTTATCTACACATATCCAGTTTTTTTATGAACAAAAATATTAAGCATAAATTAAAAAAAAAAACTCTAAATAAATTGATATATTTCTCAATCGAACAAGAAAACTATTAAAAGAGATTGATTTGCCACAGCAGCATAACGAACTTCTTCATTGCAACTTTAATTTTTTTAACACAGTTTAATATGAAACTAATTTGAAATTCCACAGTAGGGAGTAACTTACATAGTAACAGCAACAACAAAAACCTTAACAATTTTTCTTCATATAGTACCCGTATTTGATGTGTATGATGTTGAAATTAATTATAATTATTTATCATTTCAAGTTATAAATTTAAAATAAAAAAAAAAATAAAAGACAAACTTCAACTTTTTCTCAATTTTCCTCCTCCGCATACTTCATCTAAACAAACTATTGCCTTAGATCTTAGGTATGCATATCTATATGTTTCGCAATCATAGAAAAACTTGCATAAACCAGTTACTTATATTAAGTAAAAAACTGCAACAACAACAACAACAAAACCAAACAGCAAGCAATATCAAACCAGCAACAAGAAAAGGTGCATGCATTTATTGCTGCTCACGACACGCGTGAACAATTTTTCTTATGTGTATAATATAAAGGTGCTATTTATGAAGGCAACATTACTCAAATTTCATTTTATATGCGTAGCAGCTTGAACAGCAACAACTGCAACAACAAAAATAACAGAAATGCTGGTATCAACAACATAAAGTTTCTGTTGGTTACACTGTTGCCTGTTGGTACGACGGGCAATTGCTTGAAGTTGTTGTAGCTGTTTGTATTTGTTGCATCCATTGCACCGACGACATTCACTTCATTTTAATATATCATGTTTCTAATGCTTACATACACGCATACATACACACATACATACATATATATATTTCCTCTTTTTTTTTTTTGTGTTGTTTCTGTTACTTGTGTTGCTGCTGTTGTCATTTTAAGTTGCACTTTGCTTCGGACTATTAAATTAAAACTTTTGATATGCACATATCACACACACACACACACATACACACTCAAAAGTGTTACAAAATGTGACTTCTATTTGAGAGTAAACAGATAGACAGACAGCTAAATAAACAAGCAAACATGATAAGCTGTAATTTTATAACATCGCCTTTCTATTGCCTTTTTTGAAACGCTCTTAGCTTAAGTAGCGTTAAGTTTTCGTAATTTTAATGCATTTGAAGACAATTATTGCAGTTTGTTTTGGCTTTTTTTTTATTAAACTTGTCACATTTGATTGTTGATCTTTAATTGTGGTATTGTGGCTCCTATGTATGGCGTAAAAAATTTGACTAGTTGCTTTCGAAATAGGTTATTAATACTAATACTACTACCAGCTGATTTTCTTTCCATACAAAGTAGCTACCTGCTGAAATTTTTACACTGAATACATGGTTTTCTACTTGGAACCTGTTTTTTGTTGTTCTTTTTAATTGCTTCATTGAGGCACAGGGGCGGATTTTCGTTATGAGTTTGGGAAAGGTTGATTTTGCTAACTTATAGAATACTTATTAGACCAGTTACTTGAAAAAAATCCTGTACAAAGTCCAAATCAAAACCTTGCTAAAAATAAAAATTTGGATCAAAAACCATTATTTTTATTATGTTAAATTCAGATAAAAAATTTAGCAGCAATTTAGAACAAATTTAGACCAAAACTCAGACTAAAAGTCAGAATAAAATTTAGACTAAACTCTGACCACAAAATTCAGAAAAATAGTAGACTAAAAATTAGACCGAAATGCAGACGAAAAATTCAGAACAAGTTCAAGCCAAAAAGCGGGTAAAAATTTGGACCAAATTTAAGACAAAAATCAGGCTCAATTTTAGACCAAAATTTAGACCAAACTCTGACTACAAAATTCAGAAAAATAGTAGACCGAAATGCAGACGAAAAATTCAAAACAAATTCAGGCCAAAAAGCGGGTCAAAATTTGAACCAAATTTAAGACAAAAATCAGACTCAATTTTAGACCAAAATTTAAATCAAACTCTGACTACAAAATTCAGAAAAATAGTAGACTAAAAATTAGAACGAAATGCAGACAAAAAATTCTGAACAAATTCAAGCAAAAAAGCGGGTCAAAATTTGGACCAAATTTAAGACAAAAATCAGACTCAATTTTAGACCAAAATTTAGACCAAACTCTGACTTGAAAATTCAGAAAATTAGTCGACTAAAAATTAGACAGAAATGCAGACGAAAAATTCAGAACAAATCCAGGCCAAAAAGCGGGTCAAAATTTGAACCAAATTTAAGACAAAAATCAGACTCAATTTTAGACCAAAATTTAGACCAAACTCTGACTTGAAAATTCAGAAAATTAGTCGACTAAAAATTAGACAGAAATGCAGACGAAAAATTCAGAACAAATCCAGGCCAAAAAGCGGGTCAAAATTTGAACCAAATTTAAGACAAAAATCAGACTCAATTTTAGACCAAAATTTAGATCAAACTCTGACTACAAAATTCAGAAAAATATTAGACTAAAAATTTGACCGAAATGCAGACAAAAAATTCTGAACAAATTCAGGCAAAAAATCGGGTCAAAATTTGGACGAAATTTAAGACAAAAATCAAACTCAATTTTAGACCAAAATTTAGACCAAACTCTGACTTGAAAATTCAGAAAATTAGTAGACTAAAAATTAGACAGAAATGCAGACGAAAAATTCAGAACAAATTCAGGCCAAAAAGCGGGTCAAAATTTGGACCAAATTTAAGACAAAAATCAGACTCAATTTTAGACCAAAATTTAGACCAAACTCCTACTTCAAAATTCAGAAAAATAGTAGACTAAAAATTAGACCGAAATGCAGACGAAAAATTCAGAACAAATTTAGGCCAAAAAGCGGGTCAAAATTTGGACCAAATTTAAGACAAAAATCAGACTCAATTTTAGACCAAAATTTAGACCAAACTCCTACTTCAAAATTCAGAAAAATAGTAGACTAAAAATTAGACCGGAATGCAGACGAAAAATTCAGAACAAATTTAGGCCAAAAAGCGGGTCAAAATTTGGACCAAATTTAAGACAAAAATCAGACTCAATTATAGACCAAATTTTAGACCAAACTCTGACTTGAAAATTCAGAAAATTAGTAGACTAAAAATTAGACAGAAATGCAGACGAAAAATTCAGAACAAATTCAGGCCAAAAAGCGGGTCAAAATTTGGACCAAATTTAATACAAAAGTCAGACTCAATTTTAGACCAAAATTTAGACCAAACTCCTACTTCAAAATTCAGGAAAATAGTAGACTAAAAATTAGACCGAAATGCAGACGAAAAATTCAGAACAAATTCAGACCAAAAAGCGGGTCAAAATTTGGACCAAATTTAAGACAAAAATCAGACTCAATTTTAGACAAAAATTTAGACCAAACTCTGACTTCAAAATTCAGAAAAACATTAGACTAAAAATTAGACCGGAATGCAGACGAAAAATTCAGAACAAATTCAGGCAAAAAATTGGGTCCAAATTTGAGACCAAAAAATCATACTCAATTTTGGACCAAAATTTAGATCAAATCGGATTTACTTTTAGACCAACAATTTCCAAACCAAAATTCACTCATAATTCAGATCAAAAGACAAACCAAAATTTAAATTAAACTTCAGACCCAAATCGGATCAAATTTATAAACGAAAATTCGACCAAATTTAGATAAAAAATTAGACCAAAATCTCAACCGAAATTCAAACTAAAATCAGGCCAATCTTCAAACCACTATCCACAGACTAAGAATCCGGTTAAAATTTTCACCAAATTTAGGGCAAAAATGGGAGTTAATTTCAGATAAAAAATTGGAACTAAATTCATACCAAAATTCAGCCCAAATTCAGATCAAAAGTCGGACAAAATTTAGGTTAAACTTCAGATGAAAATCGGATCAAAACTGAACACAATTCTGACCAAATTTGAACCAAAATCTAAAACCCAAATTAGATCAAAACTCAGTTCACAGTCAGATCGAAATTTGGCCAAATTCAGACCACAAACCGATCAAAATTTAGACCAAAATGCAAACCAGAATACAGAGTTGCATCCCGTCAAAAATTTAGATCTGAAGCCGGATAAAAAATTAGACCAATACTTAGATTAAAAATCAGATCAAACTTTAGACCAAAATTGAAAAATTGAAACTAAATTGTAGTCTCAAGTTAGGCAAATAATCTGACTAAAATTTAGACCAAATACAGATAGAAAATTAAACCAAAAGGCGGATCAAAACTCAGATCAAATTCAAACCTAAAACCAGACCAAAACTCAAAACAAATTTTACGCCAAATTCGGACCAAAATGTTGAGCAATTTTCGGGCAAAAATTCAGATCGAAAATGGCATCAACCTCTAATCAACAATTAGATTAAAATTTAGATCAAACTTCAAACTAAAACTCGGTTCAAACTCAGATCATAACTTAGACCTAATTCAGACCACAAACCAGATCAAAACTTAACCAAAATTTGAACCAGAATACAAACTTAAATCTAGACAAAAAATCAGTTAAAAAATTGGACCAAAATTCAGATCAAAGGTCAGAGCAGTCCCAAGTAAGATAAAAATTCTGATCATAATTCAGACGAAATATTGGATCATAAAGCGGACCAAAACTTAGATCAAAATTTATGCCAAATTCCGATCAACATTTTGAGTAATATTTGGGACAAAATTTGGTTCTAAAATGAGACCGACCACAAATCAACAATGAAACAAAAATTTCGACCAAACTTCAAATTAAAATGCTGTTCAAAGTCAGATCAAAATTTAAACCTAATCTAAACTCAGGTCAACGTCAAATTAGATCAAAACTCTATCCAAAAATTCACGCCGAATTCGGTCCCAAAATTAGACCAAAACTGAGACCAACCTTAGATCAACAATGAGATAAAAATTTAGACCAAAAATTGGACCAACCTTAGATCGACAATGAGATTAAAATTTTGGACCAAAATTCAAATTAAAAACCATATAGAATTTGGATGAAAAATCGAACAAAAAAACAGACTTAAACTGAAACCAAAATTTAGACCAAATTCACACCAAAACTTAAACTCATATTCAGTGCAAAAATTTAGACTCAAATTCAAGGCAAAATTTAGACCAAAATTAGGAATAAAATTCTGATCAAAGTTTGCATCAAAATTCAGACTAAAATCCACGCCCATATTAAATCATAATTCAAAACAATTTCCGACTAAAATTTAGATTAAATTCAGACCTCAAACAAAATTAGAAGTCAGATAAAAATTCAAACAAAAACACTGACTAAATTTAGACCAAACACCAAATCAAAAACCAGAACAAAATTCATACCCAGAAATTAAACCAAAAATCAAACCCAAAAAAAAACAAAAACCAGAGCAATCAATAAACTTACCTGTAAATTTAAGATTTATTGTAGTTGAGATATTTATGATACACAATTTCGCTCCCGAAAGGTTTTAGAGGGCTGTAAATATTCATATTTTTTTCATAGAGAATGCGCTCCCAACAATCAATCACAATCTTTTTTTCTGAATCCGCCACTGTTTAGAACAGTAGTTGCCTTTAATTGCACCTTATGCTTACGTTGAAGAGCACAACACACGACTGGGTGGTACCTTGCCTTATAAAAATGTTTCTTATTTCTATTTGTTTCAAGTCTGTTCAATTTTCTGGTAACTTCAGCCGCTAATGGTCCCCTTTCTCTTCTTTATCCTCTATAACTCTATATCACTATTTGCCTCAATCCAATTAAATATGGAAATACTATCTCATGAAGTTCATTTGATAGAAACATAATTATTTCCCAAATTACTTTAAATGATATTTTTTATAAAAACAACAAAAAAATCTCATATACTTAATACAATGAAATCATGAAAAAGTTTCAGAAACTATCAAATACAATTTGGAAGATTATTAGCAAAATGTCGTCTTACAAACTTAACATACTTAAGGGTAAAATGTTTTTTTTTTTCACCCTCTCCACCTCATTTCGGAATTGAAAGCAAAAAAGTTCTACAATTCAGGATGCAAGGAAGCAAAAAGAGAGAGAGAAAAAAAATGGAAAAAATAAGTAATACTGAAAATGCATTTTAAGCCCTTACACTTTTCTCTTGAGCTTATGAAATGAAAAGAAAATTATAATGTAGCAAGCTTAAAAAGTTGTGTAAACTTCAAAGTTTTCACATGTAAGTATCAGTTGCATGCAGCACAAGAAAAAAAATATGTAAAAAAAAAAAAAATTGGGCTGCAAAGAAGCACTACTAGTAGCTGCAAAAAACGAAAATTAAGCGATAAAGAAGCGCATAAATTAGCAGCTTTCCTGCTGATGCTGTGTTGCAACGTTTTATGAGCTTCTTCTGTGTCTTTTCTTTTCTTAACTCTTTTTCTTTACGAAGTTCTACTACTTGCAACCTTTTCTTTTCTTCGTTTTTGTCAACAGCTTCCTTTTCTTGTTTTTTTCTTTCTTTTTTGTTGTTGTTGCTTTTTATGACATAAATGTCATAAATCTTGTTAGTAAAATGCCACGCATA
Organism: Toxonevra muliebris; assembly: GCA_963691655.1. Lineage (NCBI taxonomy): Eukaryota > Metazoa > Arthropoda > Insecta > Diptera > Pallopteridae > Toxonevra > Toxonevra muliebris. The sequence goes on along the minus strand of OY829328.1, from coordinate 78,132,167 downwards.
GTTTAGTGTCACCTATCTCATGGGAATATTTAGTTGTTACAGTAAGTAGTTTCCTTTTAATCTTTGTTTAGTTTTCTACTTCAAGTTACAAGTTCGTAATCATGTGACAATTTACACGAAGAAAATTTTTTTATGAATTTCTTCTTCATTATAAAGAATATCATTCATAAAACTTTGATTCACTGGATTGATGTAATCTTGCATATTGATTAATCAATATTTTTAAAACATGCATCAATATTTTACCCGGATTAATCAACATTATAAACACTTTAATTCAACATTATGAACACTTTAATTCAACATTATGAACACTTTAACTCAATATTATGAACACATCAATTTAATATTATGAACACTTTGATTCAACATTATAATCACTTTAATTCAGTATTCTGAACACGTTCATTATGCATAAATCATATTGAAACTATGTTATGATTCAATGAAGATTAGTTTTATGTTGACGATTTTTATTACTTAGATGAAGAAATTCCTAACAATTTTTTTCCGTGTAGCTCTGTATCCTTGTGTTTAGTGTACAGTAATTTTTGCCGTTTCTATTTCGGAATTTTTTGTATTACTTTTGTATTTTTTTGTAGTTTTTTCTTACATGTGCAATTACTCCAATGAATTATTTAATAAATATTTTATTACAACTCATTCAATTGCTTAAAAATTCTTCCGTTAATATTAAAGTTGTTTGCTTTAAAAATTTCGTTTCAATTCTTTCATTTTATTGACACATTGAAAGAATTGCGCTTTAAAGTTTGAATTATTTTCATTTCACATGACTCTGAAAACTTTTTTCGTAATTGTTAAAGTATAAAATGTTCAAGTAAGTTTACTAAAGTTTTTCTTCACAAGTTGTTTAGGATAGCAATATACATTCATGTACATGAACTTAAAACTTTATTCAATAAAAATGTTTAGTTATAAATTTAGTTTCAGAAAATATACTCGAAAAATGCTGCAAAAGAATTTCTTCCTCAATATGATTCATTGGATGATGTAGTCGTTTCTCAATATGATGAATGCATTTGTAAATTGAATTAATGTGTTTGTAATATTGAGGAATGTAACTTTCTATATTGATGAAGGTTACTTCAGAATTGAAGTTTAGTTTTATTATAAATAGCAAAAAATTTGTATCTTCATTTCTCTTTTTCTCTTCTTTCCCCTGGCAGAAATTTCTAGATTTTTTCTGGATTTGGCCGCAAAAAATTTGTAAAAAAAATTTTTTCGTCACTTGATTGTAGTCATCTTTCTTCCTTGGCCCGAATCCTATGCGTGCTGTTGGATTCAGTGGGCAATAAAAAGAAAACCTCTCTCCCTCATCAAGTTCAAAATCATAATTTTGCTGTGGAGTTGAGTGAACGACTTTAAAAATAATTCTCTCTCAATTTATTATTTTTTCCCCCTCTCCACAAATTCCTCTCTACAAGCTCCTGTTTTCCACAAGCTCCTCTACACAAACTCATCTTCTCCACAAGCTCCTCTTCTCCACAAACTCCTCTTTTCCACAAGCTCCTCTTCTCCACAAGCTCGTCTTCTACGCAAACTCCTCTTCTCCACTCTCCTTTTCTCACAAACTCCTACTCTCTACCAGCTCTTTCCACAAACACCTCTTCTTCTCCAACTCCTCTTCTCTACAAACTCCTATTCTCTAAAAGGTCTTCTTCTTCACAAGCTTCCCTCCACAAACTGCTCCTCTCCACTAACCGCTCTTTTTCACAAGCTATCCACAAACTCCTTTTCTCCACAGACTCCTCTTCTCTACAAACTCCTTTTTTCCACAAGCTCTTCTTCAACAGTTGCTCCTCTCTACAAAGTCGTCTTCTCCAAAAGATCCACTCTCCAAAAACTTCTTCTCTTCACAAACTCCTCCTCACCACAAACTCCTATTCTCCACAAAGTCCTCCTCTCTACAAACTCCTCTCCACAAACTCCTCTTCTCCATAAACTCTTACTCTCCTCAAACTCCTCTTCTCCATAAACTCTTACTCTCCACAAACTCCTCCTCTCCATAAACTCCTATTCTCCACAAATTCTCTACAAACTCCTCTCCACAAACTTCTCTTCTTCACAAGCTCCTATTATCCACGAGCCCCTCTTCTCCTCAAGCTCCTCTTCTCCTCAAGCTCCTCCTTTCCACAAACTCCTCCAATTCCTCTTCTCCTTTTTTCCTCTCCTCGTGTCCTCTTTTCCTCCTCTCCTCCTCCTCTCCTCCTCCTTTTCTCCTCTTCTCCTCCTCTTCTTCTCCTCCCATTCTCGTCTCCTCTTCTCTTTTCCTGTTCGCCTCCTCTTCCTTTCTACTCCCCCTCTCTTCTCCTCCTCTTCTTTTCTTAATACAAACCCTGCATTTATTACTGAATTCAGCGACCAAAAATTGTATTGTTTTCACCACTGTTCTCTTTTGTCCTAAATCCTAAATTTTTTTTCTGGACTTAGCGGCCAAAAGTATGCAGTAAAATATTTTTTTCTTAGATTCAAGTCCAAAGTTAAACTCCACTGTAATTTTGAATTAGAAAGTGGCATTAGTACTACCTACTAGAGTAGTTAGTAACTGTGACTAAAAAGTAACAGTGACTGAGAAGTAACAGTGATTCAAAGTAGCACTGACTGAAAAGTAAGTAACAGTGTCTAAAATTAACAGTGATTGAAAAGTAACAGTGACTGAAAAGCAACAGTGACTAAAAGAAACGGTGACTAAACAGTAATAGTGACTGAAAAGTAACAATGACTGAAAAGTAACAGTGGCCGATAGTAACAGTGGCTAAAAAGTAACCGTGACTGAAAAGTAACAGTGAATAAAAATTAAAGTGACTAAAAAATAACAGTGACTGAAAAGTAACAGTGACTGAATAGTAATAGTGACTAAAAGTAAGAGTGATTGAGAAGTAACAGTGACTGAAAAGTAGCAGCGACTGAAAAGTAACAGTGACTGAAAAGTAATAGTTTGTCGTATAAATCACTACAAATTTCGGTGATATGCTAGAAATCACAGTACCTGGTTTTTTCCCCCCACCACTAATCACAATGTCTGCTCTGAGCTAAAATACACTGTGAATATTCTTTTTGATATGAAAATAACAATCACTAAGCAATTCTGTCACTTTTCTCTGGTAATGTTGGAACACCAACGTGTATTCAATATTAATGCAATTTAAATTGAAGTCATTTTTACCTGAAAAAAAATTAAAATAAATATATATCAGTAACTTTCTTGACTAGACTTCAACTTTGACAGGAGGAGTTGAACTTCGAATAAAAACCTCAAAATAATAATTTTTGTTAAACCATGACTTTCTTGACTCAACTCAAACGTATGACAATTTAAGTGCCTGAAAATCCCAAAATAACAATTTTCTTAAATAATTTCTACCCATACATTTATTATGCCATACAATTAACTTTTCTTTTTCTTTTTTGTTTTAGGTAAGTACAACATGACGTGTGATATGATTAATCTAAGTAGTAAGTACATGTATATATATAAAGCTATTATTATTTAGCACATTTAAGCATAATTATAATTACACCTTTTATAAGAGTATAAAAGCTATTGATTTTTTTTACAAAAACACTTAAATCAGAGACAAAGCGAATAGAGAAGCGACCTTGAATTTCTTTGAGGTCAACTAATTTACTGGCTTTTTTTTTGTTTTGCTTGTAATATTTGAATATAAATTAGTGAAAGAAAATAGGCTAAAAAAAAAGCAAAAAATCAATTCCTCATTTGCATATCAATTTTAGCATTTTCTTTTTTCTTTAACTATGTTTTTATCGTCACAACTTCTCTTCACTCTAGCTTTTAACACACGTTAGACTTTAGTTCCAGCCAAGTCCTGTAGTAGTTCTCGTATATTTCTTCTTTTTCTTTTTTTTTCTTTTTTCTATTCGACTAGAATTTTATTAATGTATTTTTAGTTTCATGTAGAACTTTCTTTACTGCATTTACTTACTTTACTATAATTTTTAGACTGCCAGTTTCTGTGTATACAGAGAGTAAATGTTTTTTGGCTTTTAGCCAAACAGTATATATGAAAGTTTTTGAATTTCTCATTGTTTCCTGTTGTTTGTAGTACGTTTTATTCTCTATGCAGCATGGCTACATTTTTCCACATACATTTGTGCAGCAGTTTTTGTTTTGTTTTATTTTTCGATTCAGTTTATTACTTGTTATTTCTAATGGAAAGCATTTTCAAATTAAATAAAGTTTCAACCCCACCCCCCTCCCTCCTATCACCGTTTTTCTTACATTTTTAGCATTTGGCACTGCATACTTAAAAATTACTGCATAATTTACTTTAAAGTGTTGGCAAATGTTCTACCGAGAAAATTGGAAATAATGGCCTAAGAAAAAAAAAGAAAAAAGTTTTACTGTACGTATGAGTGATATTTAATATAAATTTTCGGAAGTAGATAATAGTTAAGGAGATACAATTCCTTTTCAGTAACTGCTACTAATTGTCAGAGTAATTTTGAAATTCCACAGTGTCTTCTAGAGAAATTGCTGTTCAGTAACAGCTCTTACTTTTTTATTTTTCATAAATCGCAGTGATTCCGAGTTTATCCCCAATATATGTGATTCGGTACTACTAAACGTATGAGTGATAATAATAATAAAATATTCATTTAAAAATGATTTTAAATGTAAACAAATACTAAAGTAAATAAACTTATAAATTTTTCTTAAACTCCATATTCTAAATTGCACATTAAACTTTTTTCAAACACATTTCCTTCCTTATTTATTTCCCTTTTAATACTGTAATAAAATAAATTCAATAAAGCAAAAAACTTTCAATATTTAATTTAAAATCTACAATTCTTTTGCTACATTATCGACACAGAAATTCTTCTTGTGTGTGCCATAGAGAAAAATGAAAATAGAAAAAAATATTATTATGTAGACAAATTTTTAGGTCACTAAACTCGATTTGCGCCATCAATTCATTCAATTGAACAATTTAAAGTTCACAAAATAAAATATGAAAATGTGTGTGTGTGTGTGTGTGTATGTAGCAAGAAAATACTTGGAAGAATTTAGCAAATATAAGTAAGTAAATTCACAAGAATTAAGGCTGTTCAATTATGTGCATACTATAAAAATATTCAATTAAATATTTACTCAAATTAGGATGATAAGTAGGGAGTATGGAAATTTAGAAGAAGCATAGAAAAATGACGTTTGCAGAACTTCAACATAGTAGAAATTTGGATACGCAAACACTTGATTTAGAAATAGTTGGTATTTTCAAAATTTTTTATTGATTTTAACACTCAAATTCCTCCTCTTTTTCTGAAAAAATAAGTTTTAGTGAAAGTTTCGTAATCACAATTAGTTGCACAATCTTCAAATTTGTACCCCTCCTTTTCCCCCTTCTCCCCTAATCAAATCGTTTAATCGTGTTGCAGTCCATTCTGAAGAAAAGTTTGTTTTTTCTTTCATAGGTTATTCAGAAAGAATCCAAATATGAAACCTACTTCTTTATTAATTTCTTCTTTCGACTTATAATTTCAGGATTTTTATACCCAAGGAATAGCGTTTTCTCTGATGCTTTGTAAAGGCGACTTTTTAAACATTATTGTTTGTCTAATAAAGCATTATACTTATATACTCTCAATATAAATTTTTGCAGTTTTTTTTTAGCATACTTTAAAGCATGCCGCTCAATTGACTTTCTTTTTTAGAATGCAGTTAAAATAAGACAAATTTCTGGGAAAATTAATGATTTTTTAATGGTTGTTAGACTAGAGACAGCAAAATATTCCCACCGCTCTTTCTTCTTCCATTTAATTTAATTTTTGTAGCATATTTTCAGGCATAATTCTTTATTGATTTCTTTGGACATTCAAAAGACAATTGACTACAAAAATATCGTTGCAGCTCACATATTTATTTCATAATCGCTTTCAAATAACATCAAAATCATTAAGACTTGATGCCTAATAAAGTATTCTACTTATACATATACTCTCAATATGAATTTTCTCAGATTTCTGTAGCATACTTTAAGACATACTATTTGATTGAATTTCTTTATTTGAAATAAATTAAAAATAGTTAAATTACTGGGGAGGAAAAATTATTGCTATTAGTTTTTAGAGTTTTCCCCACTCCTTCTCACTCATTATTTTATTTTTTATAGCATAATTTTTCTTTGATTTCTTTGAAAACATTTAAAATACAATTGTTTACAAAAATATCGTTGCAGCCTACATATTTATTTCATAATCGCCATCAAATAACATCAAAATTATTGAGACTTGATGCCTAATAGGTGTCTGTAGCATATTTTAAGGCATGCTCTTTGATTGACTTCCTTTAATAAAAGTAAGTTAAAAATAGATAAATTACCAGAAGAGGAAACAAGTTATTTCTATTAATTTTTAGGTTCAAGCCAGCACATTCTCTTACTCCTCATCCCCCTTTAATTCCTATAGCATACTTTTGAGCATTATTCAAAAGACAATTGTCTACACAAATATCGACGCTACATGCATATTTATTTCACAATCGCTTTGAAATAATATCAAAATCATTGAGACTTTATCCCTAATAAAACATTCTACTCATATGGTATACTTTCAATATGAACTTTCACAAAAATTTCTGTATCATACTTTAAGGCATGCCGTTTGATTGACTTCCTTTAATAAAAATAAGTTAAAAATAGATAAAATACCAGGAGAGAAAAAAATTTTTAGACCCAAGCAAACACCTTTTCTGACTCTTCATCCCCTGTTTATTTAATTTCTGTAGCAAACTCTTGGGCATGAATTTGGATTGATTTCTTTGAGCATTTAAAAGACAATTGACTACACAAATATTAATGCAGCTTACATATTTATTTCATAATCACTTTCAATTAACATCAGAATCATTGAGACTTGATGTCTAATAAAGCATTCTACTTATAAACTCTCAATATGAATTTTCACAAAAATTTCTGTAGCATACTTTGAGGTCTGCTTTTTGATTAAGTTTCTTTAATAGAAATAATTTTAAAATAGATAAATCACCGGGGAAAAGATTCTTTCTATTGATTTTTAGATTCAGCCTCATCAGTTTTCTTACTCCTCATCCCCCGTTAATTTAATTTTTGTAGCATACTTTTAGGCATGATTTTTTTTGATTTCTTTTAAAGACAATTGATTACGTTGAACCCCAAATATTTATTTTATAATCGCTTTAAAATAACAACAGAAACATTGAAACTTGATCCCTAATAAACCATTCCACCTATATACTCTCAATATGAATTTTTAAAACAATTTCTGTAGCATACTTTAAGGCATGCTTCTTGATTAACTTTCTTTATTAAGAATGAGCTAAAAGTACATAAATTACTAGAAGGAACAAATTTATTTTTAGACCCACGTTAGCACCCATTCTCTACTCCTCTCCCTTTAATTTAGTTTCTGTAGCATACTTTTAGGCATAATTTTTGATTGATTTCTTTGGGCATTTAAAAGATAATTGGTTACAAAAATATCGTGGCAGCCTACATATTTATTTCATAATCGCTTTCGAATAACAATCATTGAGACTAAGTCTTTTTATTTTATTCAATTAAAAATGTTTACTATTTTGTTTTCTTTTGTTATTTATTATGCATTTAGTTAACTCTTAGTTATTTTATAATCTGTAAGATTAAATTATAAGTAGACTGAAATAAATAAAAAAAAATAAATATCAATATGAATTTTTCCAGTTTTCCATAGCATACTTTAAAGCATGCCTTTTCATTGACTTTCTTTATTAGGAATAAGTTAAAAATAGATTACTGATTACTGGAGAAAAAAATTATTTCTATTCATTTTTAGACCCTTTCCCGTACCCCTTCCCAGCTCCTCCTTCACTGTAAATTTAATTTTTGTAGCATACTTTTTCGTATGATTTTTGATTGATTTCTTTGGGCATTTAAAAGGCAATTGACTACATAAATATCGATGCTACATACATATTTATTTCATAATCGCCTTCAAATAACATTAAAATTATTGAGACTTGATGCATAATAAAGTTTTCTGTAGTATATTTTAAGGCATGTTTATTGATTGATTTTCTTTATTACAAATAAGCTAAAAATAGAAAAGTTACTTGGAGAAAAAATTATTTTTATTAACTTTTAGGCCCATTCCAACATTCTTTCTCCACTGTTATTTTAATTTCTGTAGTATACTTTTAGGCATAATTTTTTGATTGATTTCTTTGGGCATTTAAAGGATAATTAACTTCACAAATATCGATGATAATCGCTTTCAAAAACATTATCGTCAAAGCTCGAGTTCCTCTTTTTGTATCTTAATAAATATATTCTTCGTGTAGAAACGAATTCTAGATTTCAGGTTAATGTTTTCATTCAAGTTAATTTAAAATGAACTCAACCTGGACCTTGATATGAAAAACTACTATTTTCTTAACCTGTGAATTATAATTTCAAGGGGTTTATACCCAAGAAATACCCTCCCATTTGATGCTTTGTGAAGGCGAATTTTATTTCATTTTTTTTGTAGCATACTTTAAGGCATGTCTCTTGATTTATTTTCTTTATTAGAAAACAATTAAAAATGGACTGGTTGCGGAAAAAATAAGTTTTATATTAGATTTTAAGCCCAAGCTACTATATTTTACACTTCCGCTCTCTTCCATTCATTTAATTCAATTTCCTTAGCATACTTTTAGGCACTGATTTATTTTCTTTATTACAAAACAATTAAAAATATACTGATTGCTAGAAAAAATAAGTTTTATATTAGGTTTTAAGCCCAAGCTACTACATTTTACTCTTCCGCTCTCCTCCATTCATTTAATTCAATTTCCATAGCATACTTTTAGGCATGCTTTTTTAATTGATTTCTTTAGAGTACCTACTTTTAAGGTGTCAAACGAGTTCTAATGGTCTCTTTAGTTGTGATGATTTAATTTCCGCTACTCAACTGCAAGTGTTCACTCCCTGGCTCTCTCCAACTTTTTCCCAAATAAACTATAAAGAAAATTTCTCTTACCAGAGCATAAAATATAGAAAGTAGAAAAAGTAGAGAAAAAGTTTATAAAGAATTATGAATAGTATTCAAGTAAAAGAGACATTTAAATAATTTAAACAAGAAAAACTCTCGTTGCTATTTCAGATATAAAATCCCCCAGCAAAGAATAAACTTTTTCCTTTTTTCAGCAAAACAAACTTGCGTCCGTGATTTCAATTAACTTCATTCATCATGTACAAAATGTTGGTAGTTATGTAGTTTTTCTCTTAAAAAGCAAAAAAAAAAAACAACTAAAAATTCACTCAAATACTAAAACATAAAAAGGAAAAACACAAAAATGCCCAACTCAACTCGGCACATGCAATTGTGGCTACATGAGAACTTCATATATGAATATACAAGTACATTTTCTAGCAGCTATATAGCTGCTACTATTATTTAACTTTTGAGCAATACCAGCAGCGGCTAATTCGTTTCGTAGTTAGTTTTGAAGGAGAGAGAGCGAACAAAAAGCATAACAAGCAGCAGGCAGGGAGCCAGGCAGCGCTGACAACCGCAGCAACATGTGGAAGGAAAGGAAGGTTGAAGTAAATAGCTAAGGCAACAGCAGTTATAGTTATTGCTCTTGTTGTTGTTGTTGTTTCTGTTGCGGCTAGAAAACCTTCACCTTGTTGTGCTAAAGCAGAGAAAAATCAAAAAAAAAAAATGAAGTATAATTTTTCATTATTTTTTTTTGTTATTCTTCAAACTTTTCATGAGGGTTAGTAAATGTATGTGTGTGTGTTCAAGCTGCACATATATATATAAAATATATGATTTTATAGTATATTTCTTATGCTCATGTATATGTATTTTTGTGTTTCTGTATGAGTGTATGATTACTACAAGTATTTTAGTACGTATATGTGCTATAATCTGAGCTACAAAGAGCTTTTCTAAATTCACCCATACACACACACACTCTCCCATATATGTATGTGGGATTGGCCCTTTTTCAATACAGCACAAATGATAGTACATATAAGAAACTGTTTTATTTTAATATGTTTACATTGTAAATGAGTAATTTATTTATTTTAATGTTATTACAAATTGAACTTGAGTCGATTGTTTTGTTTTCTCCTCGGCGTCTCGCGATCAACTCTCTCTCCGTCCGTTATTTTAAAAGTTCGTCCATCGTCTTCGTCCAGTTTTGTCTATGCAGGGATGCATTTATCTGTAGTTCATCGTCCAGTCTTTGTCCATGCAGAGACGCATTCGTTAGTAGTTCTGTCCACTTCTTGTCGTCCGTTGTAACCTTCCCACATGTATAGCCACACTTAAGTATTTGTAAACTTGAATGCATTTTTATTGGGTTAAGTAATTTTTATATCATACTTATGTATATGTGTGTCTATCTGTGTATGTGTATTGCCCACATTAGCCTTTGTGTATGTATTAGTGCATGTGTCAGTTCAATTTCTATACTACAGATATCGTGTCAAGTCAAATTGTTTATTTTAAAATTTTATCTAGGTATTAAGTGTTTTTTTTTTTTTTTTTTTTTTTGAATTGAACAACTTTTTATACTATAACTTTAGTTTAAATTTAATCTAGTTAAATCGTGTATAGTAGATAATTTTTGCAGAAGTTTGCTGATCATATAGTAATAAAATTCTTATTGATATTGTGTAACTAAAATGTCTTCTTCTTTTCATCTCTAGATTGCTCTTTTCAAATACTTTCCCATTTAAAAGTTTCCGATTTTTTTTTTGTATTTTAATCTCCGGTTAAATAGACCCTGCTTTACTTTTTTAGGTCATAATTTTTCATCAACTCTTCAGTTCATTCCATTTCCCGTTTAATTAAACTAGAAATTTCACATTTTCATCGATGTTTTCAAGCAAAAATTTCTGTATTCGAATCGTAAATCCAAACATAAGTTTCTACAACTTTTCTGTACTAACTACAAAAGTTTTACTTATCCTACTCAATGCCAAAATCACCAATATCTAATGTTTTTTTTTTTACTCATACTTAGCAAATTGAATTTTATTAGCACCTTGACATTTTCTATTCAGCTTTTTACTGTGAGTGATGATGTTTTCTGGTTTTTGTATGCGTCTTTAATTTAGCAGCATTTCCAGTTTGACCATCCGGTTCTAAGTAACTAACATCAATGACAACTACTTAGTTTGCAGTATGTACTCGTTAATGATGTAGTATTCCATAAAAGCATCAGCTAAGATTATTGTATATAAGTTATGATGAGTAGAAGAGAATCATTACTTTATTATTGCATGATGCTTCACATGAATTACGAAAAATTTACATACCAAGATTAAATAGATAAATAGATAAGATTGAACATCACTTTTGAATTATGCTTTTAAATAAGCAATAAAGTAAAAAAAAAAAAACATGTTAATTTATTTATTTATTATTATAAATATATGTACATATAAAATATACCTACTTATAGTGAAAAAAAACATCATGAAGTAGCAAAAATACAAAATATGTAATGCATGATGCCTATTTTTTTAGCCTATAACTTTGACAACCGCTTGACTATAGTATTGGAAGTTTTTTTGCAATTGTTTTCTTTGTCGTTGATTTATATGATCAAATACAATTGGTTTATAATTAATTTTAGTTTGCACCACTGGCTTTTTGATTTTTTTTTTTTGTCATTTATTGTATACTGAGCAATTGACAGGCCGAGAGGAAAAACAAACTAAAATTTATATAAGCGCAAAAGTGAAACAATTTATTATTAAAGTGCAAGAATGGCACAAGTAATTATAGTGAAAATGAAGCAACTTAAAAGTAAGAGCAAAAATGGTATAACAATTCTTTCAGAGCAAAAACAGCATAGTAATTTATTCCATTTTTGTTCTAAACATATTTCGTTTCACTTTTGCTCTGAACATATTTCGTTTCACTTTTGCTCTGAACATATTCCGTTTCACTTTTGCTCTGAACATATTTCGTTTCGTTTTTACGCTGAACATATTTCGTTTCACTTTTGCTTTAAACAGATTTCGTTTCACTTTTGCTCTCAACATGTTTCGTTTCGCTTTTTCACTTAAGTAAAATTATTCCACTTTTTTCTGAACGTAGAATTTACACCACTTTTCCTCTTAGCCTCTCAATTGTGCCCAAAATTTCTTCTTCACAAATTTTCGGTTTTTGCTTAGAGTAGTTTTTTATTTTTTTCTTACCGTCATCTTTTCATGACCATTTTCTGAACAACTATAGCTTAACCGGCATTCTCTGATATAAAAAATAAATGTTTTTTAAATATAGTGACCAATTCGGGTCTTAAAATCTCTGAACCCTTGAAGATCATGTTGTAATGAGTTTTTTTTTTTAAACCTTTTGTGGCTGTTCACACGGGCGCAAGCATGAACGCCTATTAGAAATATTAGAAAAATTGGGTAGTTGGAAAATATTACTACCTATTTTGTTCTACCTTTCTCTTTCAGAGACTCGCCTTGTGGAGTTGGAAAAAATTTATATTAAAAAGTTGTGTCATAAATCTGTGAAAAAGAAAAACATCATAAAATTTCTAGCAATTTAAGGTCAGTCGTGAAAGGGTTTAACATAGAATGTATACCTTAATTATCTAAGATTCACTGCCACTAGAAAATGGGAACGTTTGCAAAAAAGAGGGCAGTGGTTTAATCTTTTCGTTCCTTCAAAACGTTTATTAAAGAGTAAAGATAATTAAGTATCAGGAGAGAGAATTTTATCCATAAACTACCTTTACATTATCAATTCAATTGATCAGTGTTTTACTGCCCTACACTTCTATTATAACACAACAATCCACTGAAAGCCTAGGTCAAACTTTTTTCAATCTACTCATGTTGTGCTAAATATTTTTGCATAGGGACCAATAGTTTTATGCCAACTCTAAAGTGAAAATATTTTCTTATCAAATTTTTATTCTTGGAGGTATGCGAGCCAAGGTATGGTGCCGTGTAAACAAATTTATATTTTTAAAATTTCAAGCGCCCAGTAGATATCACTTTTTGAACTACCATATTTACTTCTACCCAAATTCCATTTTTACTTCTACCGATCTATCTTTTTATCAATCTCATTTCTACCAATCTCACTACTACCAGTTTGACTCTACTTTTCGCACTTCTACTAAGCTCTCTTTGACCAATCTTTCTTCTAAGGAACTCAATTTCACTGATTTCATTTCCACGGCCTACATATTTCAGTTCTACCGATCTCACTTCTCCCTATCTCATTCTACTTTACTCACTTCTACTAAGACCGATCTCAATTCAATTGATCTCAATTTCACCGATTTCATTTCCACTTTTACCGATATCACTTCGATACATCTAGCTTTTACAGTTCTCACTTCTACCGATCTCACTTTTACTGATCTTACTTTTACCCATCTCACTTCTACTGATCTTACTTCTACCGATTTCATTTCCACGGACCTCACTTCTATCGATCCCACTTTTACCGATCTTACTTCTACATATCTCACTTCTACAGATCTCACTTCTACCGATCTCAGTTCTACAGATCTCACTTCTACCGATTTCACTTCTACTGATCTTCTACCGATCTCACTTCTACTGACCTCATTTCTGCTGATCTTACTGCTACCGATTTCACTTCTACTGATCTTCTACCGATCTCACTTCTACTGATCTCACTTCTACAGATCTCACTTCTACCGATCTCACCTCTACTGATCTCGCTTCTACTGATCTCACTTCTACCGATTTCACTTCTACTGATCTTCTACCGATCTCACTTCTATTGATCTTACTTCTGCTGATCTTCTATCAATTTCATTTCCACGGACCTCACTTCTGCCAATCGCACTTCCACCGATCTCTCTTCTATTGATCTTACTTCTACCGATTTCATTTCCACGGACCTCACTTCCATAGATCTAACTTCTACTGATCTTACTTCAAACGATTTCATTTTCACGGACCTCACTTCTATTGATCCCACTTCTGCCGATCTCATTTATACTGATCTCTTTTCTACCGATCTCACTTCTACACATCTCACTTCTACCGATCTCACTTCCACAGATCTTACTTCTGCCGATCTCACTTCTATTGATCTCACTTCTGCTGATCTTACTTCTACCGATCTCGCTTCTACAGATCTCGCTTCTATCGATCTCATTTATACTGATCTCACTTCTACCGATCTCACTTCCACAGATCTCATTTCTGCTGATCTTACTTCTACCGATCTCACTTCTACTGATCCCACTTCTACCGATTTCATTTCCACGTACCTCACTTTTGTCGATCCCTTTTCCACCGATCTCACTTCTGCCGATCTCACTTCTACTTATCTTGCTTCTACCGATCTCACTTCTGCTGATCTTACTTCTACCGATTTCATTTCCACGGACCTTACTTCTGCCGATCCCACTTTCACCGATCTCTCTTCTACTGATCTTACTTCTATCGATCTCACTTCTACAGATCTAGCTTCTACTGATCTCTCGTTTATTGATCTCTCTTCTACCGATCCCTCTTCGACCGATCTAGTTTATACTAGTCTCACTTCTTCCGATATCAGGTCTACCGACCTCACTTCTACCGACATTACTTCTACCTGGTTCTGATCCTTTTATCGACTTCACTTCCTATTTTCAGCGATCTTCAAACAACATTTTTCGAAGCAATACCAATTTAGACAAATCTGTCAGAAGTTAATCTACGGATGTCAAAGTCAAGGACAATAAAATGTAATCACAGAGAAATAAAAGTGGTCAGAGACCCATCAGAAATAATAAGAGGAAATGAAAAGCTGTAAGTGGCAGTAATGGGAAATCAAAGGGAAATCTAAAGTAACTAGAGTTACTTAAAGTATAAAAGGGAAAGTCGAAGATTGTAAGCAAGAGGTCCCCTCCTTTAAGAAGCATTCGTGGTTCCGTCAATAGCCATCAAAATCAATCAAATTCAATAACTTGTGGGCAACAGCATGTAGAGTCTGCCTGAGGGCATAAGCAGAGGCATCATATCTCTAAAAATTGAAAACAAAATTTAAATGAAACTGATATTTTTCAAATGAGCTTAGGTTCAGGCTCTCTTAGATCAGCTTGAGGTTTGTCGTGTGTCGACCATTAGTTTTTGCAGCATTTTTTGAGGGGTCCAGAACTTTTTGGGTATATGTGCAAGAAGTGTGGATATTATTATTTTTGTGATTAGCAGGAGAGACTTATTTTCTATTTTTTGTTTATTAAAATTACAATCTAGAGAAATTTCTTCAAGTAAATTTGCATTGAGGTGAACTTCATTTGAACACAAGTTTTTCTTCTTTTTTTTTTTAATGTTTTTCCAATTTATCTCAACTCTGATTTTTAATATAAACAACAAGAATATCAATAAACTTTTTTTTTATTATTAAATACTAAAAACCAGATGGAGGCATAAAATGTTGTGCTAAATTATTCACTAAATACATTCAAGTATATAAAACAAGATATTCTTAAAATACAGTTTCATGTTGTTGATACATAGTACATACTACCTGCCCACTCAGGCTGCCCCATTTCAAGCACTCAGTCTTTAGAGTTAAGAAGTGAAATATACAGAGATACAATGCATGTATAATAACAGCAACATCTGCTATTACAACAAAAAAAAACCTGCTGCTATTGCTCGCGCAATTTCTAATCATTTTTTTGGTATTAGCTTTTAAAGTGTAGCACTTTTCCACTTTTCCAAAAGACTAAGAGAAAGATACTTTATACATCTACCTAAATACAAATAAGGAGTGAAGCAAGTATGTTGCATGGTGAAATTGTTTATCAGTTTATCGTCGCTATTTGATGCTGCTGATGTGATGTTGCTGCTGTTCTTCTTTCACATTTACTGATTGTTGCTGTTGCTATTTCCATACTTAATAGTAACAGTAAGAGCAACAACATTTTAGAGAAAATTGTGTCGCTCCTTTTAAGTAAAGCGGATTCTTTTTTTTTTATTTTTTTTTACTGCTATTAAAAGCAGGAAATGATGCTACAAGATTACTTTTCATCTTCTTCTCTGTTTTTTCTCTGCATACAGCACAGAAAAAGAAGCAAAAAAAAACAAAAACAAGTTAAATATATTCGCAAAAGCATTAACGAGTTGTGTATAGCAGCAGCAAGAAGCTAAAAGGCAGTGCGGCAGAGCAAAACTGGCAGGCAACAAGACATAGTCAAAGCAGTCAAGGCAGCAGGCAGTCAAACAACTGCAGCATCTGCTCAATCTTAATATATATGTACAGATACATTCATATAAGCAAAGGAAAAAAAAAACAGAAACAGAAACAGAAACATGAAATCCGAAAAGAAAGACAGAAAGAAAGGAAAGAAAGAAAGTTTTACTTGCTTCTGCGACACTGACAGTGAAAATTTAATCAAAATGTTTGCACATTCAGTAAATAACATTGATTCTGTGAATTGTTGAAAGAAACCAAACAAACAGCAAAATCAACAACCTGACAGCAGCAGGAGGTGATATTTTTGAGGAGCAACAGCAACAGCAAACGGCAGCAAAAATCAAAGTGGCAATGTAGCGCAAAAGATACTCGTATGTGCAACATTTCTTTAAGATGTTACCTATAATTTTGTTGTAGTTGTTTTGTTTTTGTTTTTTTTTTTTTCGCTTTTGGAAAACTTACTGCTTCTTATTAAGTATTAATGCTGGTAAATCAAGTTTAGCGTGATTGTTGTTTGAATGTTGCTGCTGATGCTGCATTGGTCACTCCACTACCAATTATTGCACCGTTTGCTTAACTGTAAATTGAACAGTTGCAAACAGTAATTTCTCGCTTTTTTTTTTTTTTTTTTTTTGCTAAATTTTATGATAAAGATTGATGGCATTCTTCTCCTTTTATTATTTGCAATTAGATAGCAAAGAAATTTCGTTATAAATTTCACTTCAACTTCATTTGATTTTTTGATGTGCAATTTTTTTTTTTTTTAAGCTAGAAAAGAAAATTAGATGAAATTTTATAATCGTTTTTGATTTTTTTTTTATTAGAAAATGATTGTGTCAATTTGAAATGTAGGTTAAAATCTAAAATATTCTACAATTTAATTATTTTTCTTTCGATACTAATTGAATCACCTCAACTGAAATCAATAGGTGACGAAAATTGTTATGGAATAGAGACGGAAATTAATGATTCTTAATTCAAAATATTCGAGAATTGCCTACTAATGAAAATAGTAAACCAAAGTAACAGGAAAAATTGTATTCAAAAGACAAAAACTTTTTAGAATTTAACCTAACTGGGAAAGGAAATATGAATTCTCTATGAACTTTATAACATGGAAAGTTCATATTTCCTTTATCTATGAACTTTATTTCATAAAAAATTGCTACAATTTTAAATACCTTTGCTTCCAGTCTGAACCTCTCTGCATAATCCAAAATTATAAAAAGAACGATCAGGAAAATATTCTTTGTCTGCTTCATTCTTAGCTCCTGCTTAATGCAAAATACAATATGGTAGACTCAACTGCTAGCGATTCTAAAAGGAAAGACGGTAAAGTATAGGAATAAAGCTCCCCTCTCCCCCGCAATTTACTCGATAAATTTCTAAAGCTCTCAGAGATTATGATCTTTGCTTCAGAATAAAAAAAAACCTTCTTGAAGAAAAAACCTCCTCCCTCCCCCCTCCGCCCCTCCCCCCTCCGCCCCTCCCCCCTTCCCTCTTCTAGCTTTCTGCAATTATAGGATCAATTAATGTACTCATTCATTAGATTGCCAATACATTGAATTAAATGTAAGCTCATATTTAATGCATTAACTGAAAATTCACTGGAATTTCATTAAATTGAATTGAATTCAAATAAAAATTTGTTTGCATTGAAAAAATGAGAATTTAAATTCAAATGAGCTTTGCATTGAATTAAATTTAAGTGGCAATCTTATTACATTCAATGAATACAAACTCAACTTTATTCCACTGAACTAAATTTAGGTAAAAATTAAGTAAATGGTAGCTAAAATTAAATGCATTCAATTATATATATTCACAAAGTTAATGCATTAAATTAAATTCCAGTGAAAATCTTATTGAATTAAGTAAATGAAAATTCAAATTTAATGCATTCAATTTCAGTTTATCACAAAACTTCTTACCTCTTTTTCTTCAGCTGAGCTATATTCAGTAGTAGAATACGTAAAAAACAAAACTCACGATAGTTTGTTTTTAAATGTTTCTTTGTATTTTTAATTTGTTTATTGATTGTTTTCTTACACTGTTAAGCATTCGTGGTGCTTCATAAGCTCTTCGTTTGTTCTAGTAGGTTTTTTTTTTGTTTTTTTATTTAACGAGGAGTAAAAGCATTGAAAGCCGAAGTCAGTGTGAGACTTCCACCCATCTCCTCCAAACATCTCCTCTCGTCCGACGGAAAGCTCCTCCCGCAACCACCGTTAAGTATTTCGTCGGGAGGCCGTCTAGAGCATTATTGCTCACTCGTCTGTTTTTTATTTTTTTTTTTTTTGTCGGACTTGTTCGTTGCCGTCCGCTGTGGAGCAGGGTCACTGACACCCTGGTTTCTTCGTTCCAGGCGTAAAATCTGCTACTTTCTAGCCGCCAACTTCGATTAACCGTGACAACCGTTATTGGTCTGGCAGCGGGGTGAAGAGGCGGCAGGAACAAGTTTTTATAAACTATATGAGAGCTAGTTTTTATAAGCGGGAGTGGTCTCATGAGGTATGAGGTACCATTTCATATAAACTCGGGAGGCGTCTAGGTCTCCTTGGCGTTTATTTTTGGCTGCGTCTTTTGTTTTAACCGATCTGGTGAGACGGGCGTGGTCTCATTGAAGTCGGGATCACCGTTTAGTAATAAACACGGGAGACGTCAGGGTCTCCTTGGCGTTTATTATTGTTTTAGGCTGCGCCTTGTTACTTTGGTCTG
Organism: Toxonevra muliebris; assembly: GCA_963691655.1. Lineage (NCBI taxonomy): Eukaryota > Metazoa > Arthropoda > Insecta > Diptera > Pallopteridae > Toxonevra > Toxonevra muliebris. Next base: position 78,113,270 of record OY829328.1, on the reverse strand, counting down.
GTGAGACGGACGTGGTCTCATTGCAGACTGAAGCGGCGTCATTCATCGAGATGGCATAGGACTTTGTGACATTCTGGTCACGCCCTCTCTCTCTGTGAGGTATTTTAGTCGCCTCTTACGACAGGCATACCTTACCGAGGGAATATTCTTGCCCACTTTCCGCAGGGGTTCTCGTAGGTGTTCGTTGCACTTTGTAGGCTCTTTGTTTGCTCTCGTAGGTATTCGGTACACTTTGTGGACTCTTCGTTTGCTCTCGTAGGTGTTCGTTGCATTGTGTAGGCTCTTAATTTGCATTCGTAGCTCTTCTTTTGCTCTCGTTGATATTTGGTACACTTTATAGACTCTTCGTATGCTCTCGTTGATATTTGGTACACTTTATAGACTTTTCTTTTGCTCTCGTAGGTGTTCCTTACCCTTTATAGGCTCTTCGTTTGCTCCCGTTGGAGTTTGTTGCACTTTGTAGACTCTTTTTTTGCTCTCGTTGGTGTTCGGTACACTTTGTACAGTCTTCGTTTGCTCTTGTAGGTGTTCGTTGCACTTTGCAGACTCTTCGTTCGCACTCGTAGGTGTTCGTTACACTTTGCAGACTCTTCGTTTGCTCTCGTTGGTGTTCGTTGCACTTTGTAGACTCTTCGTTTGCTCTCGTTGGTGATCGTTGCACTTTTTAGGCTCTTCATTTGCTCTCGTTGGTGTTCGTTGCACTTTGTACACTCTTCGTTTGTTTTCGTAGGTGTTCATTGTATTTTGTAGGCTTTTCGTTTGCTATCCTTAGTGTTTGGTGCAATTTGTAGACTCATTGCACTTTGTGTGCTCTTCGTTGACAGACTGGTATTTATTTTGTTTACCTTCGTGACACAAATACCTAAGAATAATCTTTGGCTGATGATTGGCTGTGGATTTTAGTTCTTCCCTGGAACCCTAAGAATTTATATATTTTCTTGGCCGAAAAGTATAATTCAAATAAGTTTCCTTGCGTTACATTAGATAATGCTTAATTAATATGTCAAGAGTTCGAGTTTGAGAAACCTTAGAATTTTCTTCTTCTTATACCCCCCTCACAATTAGTTCCTGTCTGTCTACTCTCTTATGTTGGCTCTAAAACGGGTATAGTACAACCGTTCCTAAAACTGAAGGCTTTTTGTTAGTGCAGCCCACCCTCAACCCTAACTCGTAATATATTATGAAACTGTCGCATTGCGGTTGATTTTACTCGAAAGACTCGCAAAAAAGTGACGAAAACTTTATTTTTTTTAACCAAAAAGTTTTGAATAGACTTTGAGAACATAATTAAAATTATTCATTATTTTTTTTACAAATAATTGGGACTGATATTTTTGCACTCTTTCATTCACTTATATAATTTAATTTAATTAATTTATACAATAGTTTTCTTATAGTTGATGATTGCGAATGAAATAACACACAACCTCCAATTCTTCTTCAGGCAAACTACTAATTCCTAAAAAGAAATTAAAAACCAAAAAAAAAAAACTAAAATGAGTACCATCTGCACTCGTTACATGATTTGATAACATACTTTACGCCATTATCGTTTACTTCATTTCGTTTTTATGTTCCAAAAAGCGCAACCATGGATTTTTAAAATTTTCATTTTCTCTTGCGTTTTCTTTCACATCGCCTAATTTTGATACTATTTTATAATTTTAATTACTTTAATTAAAAGAATAAACTATAAACTAAAATAAACTATGCAATGAAACAATACAATAAATAAAATAAATTTTTGATATATTCTATTATTCCATTGATAGAATTTTCCACAACCGTTTTTCATATAGAAATTATGTGTTGCATACTTTTAGGCTTAAATAATTTACCTAGAATTTTATTTTCTATGTTTATTTTTTTGCTTAATCTATTATTATCTCAAATTATTTTAACTAACCCAGTAACCAAAATATAATGAAAACTATAAATAATAAAACTATACGCAGGCATTTCTGCAATGAAGTGTTACTTACTAAAAAATTTTCAACATAATTTCAATGGTTAAAATTGAAATCATTGTTTTGTTTAAAATTTAACTAAGCATAAAATATGCAAAAATTCTGCCACATTATTAAAATGGCAACAAAAACTTATTAAAAAAAAAGGACGAAATTCAATTAGGGCTATGTAGAGTGGAGTTAAATAAAGTAGAATTGGGGAGGAGTTGAGTGTAGTTAAGTAGCAAGGAATAGAGTCAAGTAGCAAGGCTCTACAGCGATAGTTGCAATTATGTGGCTTAAAATTAAATGTAGTAATAATGAATGAAATTATTTAAGTTTTAAAGTTTTATGAATGTTAAGTATTTGCGAGAAATATATACGATTTTTATATTCCAGTTTTATATTGATAAAAACGAAATCAAAACCATTATTTTTAGACTCTTATATGTCTAGGTTTGTGTTTGCCTAAGTGTGCACACATTTATCATTGTCAATGTTAGCTGCTGATAGATAATATGCACCACTTAAAATTAAAAAAGAAAAAACAATTTTGATGTAATTTTAATTTTCTCTTGCTAACTCTACAACCAATTAGTCATAATAACAGCTGACAGTGTTTAAGATATTCAATGTTTGCGATAATTACTAATTTGCCACGTTTAGTGTGTTTCAAACAATTTCTCAAAATCAATTTCGTTTAGTTTCTAATTAGTAAATGTAAAACCGTATTATATTTATAAATACGCGTAGCTTCAACTATTAGTTATAGCAATTAAAAAAAAAAAACAAAATTTTTCACTCATTTACTAAAGGAAATGTTAGTAAAGTATTTAAAGCTGAAATTTTAATTTAACCACTTCAACTGCGCCATCTGGTGGTGAATAAATTCCAAATAGTACTGTTAAAAATTTTGCAATTCAAATTTCAAATAAGTCCAAATTTACAAAGATCCCAAATTTCTTTCTATTTTTTTATTTATTTTTAAACTCTTCCAGCAGATCCCCAGGTCAAAAATTTCAAATTTTACTGACCTAAAAAAAATGCACAACTGACCTTTCACCGTTTTCCTCCTTTTTCCAACGCGTCATCTGGTGGTGAGAATATCCCAGATAATATTATAAAAATTTTGTAATTTATTACTTTTGAAATAAGTCTAAACTTATAAAGATCCGATCGTTGCTTCCTTTTGAAACCACTTCCTTGCCGAACATTGAATAGAGGTTTTTAGTAAACCCACTACATAGAATCTAGGTATCCTAGAAGATTCTTCGGACTAATTTCCAAGCAATCTAAAAAGTTATTGAGAAAATACCTTCCCAGAAGACCCGATAATGCTTTCTATTTTTTTTAAATTCTTCTAAACTTTTAAAACTCATTCCCAAGAGGAAAATTTCAAACCAGAAAATGTCATAGTTTTACTAACCTGAAAAAAACTGTGAACACTCCTTTTCTCCTAAGAATGATTTCAATCATTTCTCTTAAGAAAGACTTCAACCGTTTTCTCATAAGGACAATTTCAATCATTTTTTCATAGAATGACTTACATCGTTTTTTTATAAAAACAACTTCAACCGCTTTCTCATAAGAATGACTTTAATTGTTTTCTCTTAAGAATACTTTCAATCATAATCTCATAAAAAAAACTTCACTCGTTTTCTCATAAAAACGACGTCAATTATTTTTTCATAAGAATGATTTCAATCGTTTTCTCTTAGGGAAGTCTTCAATCGTTTTCTTATAAGAACGATTTCAATCGTTTTCTCATAAAAATTAAATAATCGTTTTCTCATAAGAAAGACTTCAATCGTTTTCTCAAAAGAAACAATTCAATCGTTTTCTCATAAGAATGACTTCAAACGTTTTCTCATAAGAATGACTTCAATCGTTTTCTCATAAGAATAATTTCAATCATTTTCTCATAAGAAAGACTTCAGTCGATTTCTCATAAGAATGAATTCAATCATTTTCTCATAAGAAAGATTTCAACCGTTTTCTCATAAGAATGATTTTAATCATTTTCTCATAAGAAAGACTTTAATCGTTTTCTCATCAGAAAGACTTCAGTCGGTTTCTGATAAGAATGACTTCAATCGTTTTCTTATAAGAATAATTTCAATCGTATTCGCATAAGAAAGATTTCAACCGTTTTCTCATAAGAATGATTTTAATCATTTTCTCATAAGAATGACTTCAATCGTTTTCTCACAAGAATGACTTCAATCATTTTCTCATAAGAATGACTTCAATCGTTTTTTCATAAGAATGATTTCAATCATTTTCTCATAAGAAAGATTTCATAAGAATGACTTCAATCGTTTTCTCACAAGAATGACTTCAATCATTTTCTCATAAGAATGACTTCAATCGTTTTTTCATAAGAATGATTTCAATCATTTTCTCATAAGAAAGATTTCACAAGAATGACTTCAATCGTTTTCTCACAAGAATGACTTCAATCATTTTCTCATAAGAATGACTTCAATCGTTTTTTCATAAGAATGATTTCAATCATTTTCTCATAAGAAAGATTTCATAAGAATGACTTCAATCGTTTTCTCACAAGAATGACTTCAATCATTTTCTCATAAGAATGACTTCAATCGTTTTCTCATAAGAATAATTTCAATCGTTTTCTCGTAAGAAAGACTTCAGTTGGTTTCTCATAAGAATGACTTTAATCATTTTCTCATAAGAATGAATTCAATCGTTTTCTCACAAGAATGACTTCAATCATTTTCTCATAAGAATGACTTCAATCGTTTTCTCACAAGAATGACTTTAATCATTTTCTCATAAGAATGAATTCAATCGTTTTCTTATAAGAATGATTTCAATCGTTTTCTTATAAGAAAGACCTCAGTCGGTTTCTCATAAGAATGACTTCAATCATTGTCTCATAAGAATGATTTCAATCATTTTCTCATAAGAAAGATTTCAATCGTTTTCTCACAAGAATGACTTCAATCATTTTCTCATAAGAATGACTTCAATCGTTTTTTCATAAGAATGATTGCAATCATTTTCTCATAAGAAAGATTTCATCAGAATGACTTCAATCGTTTTCTCACAAGAATGACTTCAGTCATTTTCTCATAAGGATGACTTCAATAGTTTTCTCATAAGAATAAGTTCAATCGTTTTCTTATAAGAAAGACCTCAGTCGGTTTCTCATAAGAATGACTTCAATCATTGTCTCATAAGAATGATTTCAATCATTTTCTCATAAGAAAGATTTCAATCGTTTTCTCACAAGAATGACTTCAATCATTTTCTCATAAGAATGACTTCAATCGTTTTTTCATAAGAATGATTGCAATCATTTTCTCATAAGAAAGATTTCATCAGAATGACTTCAATCGTTTTCTCACAAGAATGACTTCAGTCATTTTCTCATAAGGATGACTTCAATCGTTTTCTCATAAGAATAATTTCAATCGGTTTCTCATAAGAAAGACTTCAGTCGGTTTCTCATAAGAATGACTTCAATCATTTTCTCATAAGAATGAATTCAATCGTTTTCTTATAAGAATGATTTCAATCGTTTTCTTATAAGAAAGACTTCAGTCGTTTTCTGATAAGAATGACTTCAATCTTATAACAAAGACTTCAATCATTTTCTCATCAAAATGATTTCAATAAGTTTCTCTGAAAAAGAATGCAATCTTTGGTTTAGAATTGATTGGGAATGGGTAGTTTTCAAGGCCAATGTTGTTATTTTGATTTTTTCTTTTAATTTCTTATCATTTTGATTTTATTAGGAGAACGCAATCTGCTGAAAATTAACTGATTGGGTTCATTCTTTCCATTACCAATTTTTGTTATTTGATTGAAGAATGCATTATTTTTTCTTAACAACTTACAACAATAAAATTTCCATAAAAGCAACCCAGCCTTTATGGTTTAAGATCAACTGCCATTAAGAATGAATTGAACAACTAAAGACTAACATTTTTCTTTGACCTAACATGCACAACTAAACTCCATTCCATTGCTCATTTACTTTTAGTCACTTTTACTTATGAGTTTTTATTATTAAATATTTTTTCCCAGTTTTTTTTCCACTCTTGAACAAAAAAATTCAATTTTCCTTATCTTATCATACACTCGTATATAGGAAAACGTTTTAAAAAAAAACCTAAAAGAAAAAAAACCATAAGAGTAAAAAAGAATTAGGCTCAGATACAATGTTGCTCTTATCATAAAATAGTAGAACGTGCATGTATGTACAACAACAAAGTAGAAGAAGTAGTAGAAGGCAAAGAGGTAGATATACATTCTTTAGAATACAATAGCTTTTTATATATACTATATATATTTTTTTTCAATTTAAAATAAATGTAACTATTTGTTTTTTTTTTATTTATCACAAATACAGCAAATAAATACACAACAATTCTTTATCACTTTTAGCATGTATGCGACTACGAGTACGAATTTTATATTTCTATAGGAAATTTTTGCTTTTTAGTATCACATTTGTTTGTTTGCGTGTGTGTGTGTGTGTGTTTGGAAATATATCTGAGGGTAGTAAAAAATAAATAGTATGCGTAGAAGAACGGTTAAGTAAAGAGTTGCGAGTGCGTTTACAACTCAGAAGAAAATTTTTTTTTGTGCAACGTTTTTAAAGTAAATATTAAAAAATCATAAAAAATATTTATAAAAATTTTTATATTGAAAGTGAAAAGTGAAGGTGATTATAAAATTGTCCACAAAAAAAAAAATCAATTTAACTTTTTTATTTTTAATCCTTTAATCGCTTTTGTGGTATTTCAATTTTAATTACTGCTTGAAATAAGCTTATAAAAAAAATAAAATACTTTATGATATTTGAAAAATGTTGTCAAATTTTAATATATTTATCCTTGCATTACTTAGAAAAAAAATTGATGACATTATTTACTATGACAACAACAAATCATGTCTACAGAAAAGTTATTAATATAACCAATAAATATGCAAATGAAGCATGCCAGTAAAATGGAGAAAAAATTCGATCCAAAATCCAATAAAAATCGTGTAAATACTTGAAAATAAGTGTTTGTTGTATTTATGACATTAATCTATAATTGGAGGCTAAGCATATACAGGGTGTTCCATAAAATATTTTGATTGCCTGCAAACTATAGTGTAAAGTGAAGATAGGGAGAGAAAGTTTTGAAAAGTTTCCCTTTTTCTCTTCCCCATTTTAATATCTTGTGAATAAAGAGGAAGCAGGGGAAAAGATATTTTTCCTAAATGTTCCGTTCCTCTCTGTTTGGCTTTTCCAATGCTAGCAAATACTTGATTAAATAATTTTCAATAATGGTTACGAAGGCTATTTTTATATGTAAATTTATTTAAAAATATTTTTTTTTAGTAATTTGTGTAACTTAACTTAACCCCTTAAGAGCCAAACAATACAAATATCCTTTTTCCCTTCCCCGAAAAAAATTGTTTGTATGCTTTTATAAATATATTTGTTGAGGCTGTTTTTCTTTTTTTTTTTTTTTTTGTTCAGATTATCACATTTTAGTAACATTTAGTAATCCTGTTAGGCAGACCAGATGTTGCTAAATGACGTAAAGGGTATTATGTGACCCATTATTTAAAAAAAAACAAAAACGCTTTAAATTAAAAAAATTTATTAGTTTCTAATCTCAAACAATCCCAAAAGTTTAATTTTATCCATTGAATCTGAATCATAAATCACAGTGGTTGTCAGAAATTACAGTGTATTTGAAATCACAGTGAGTATCTGAAATGGAAAAGGGTCTGAAATCAAGATGGACCAGAAATCAAAGTTTGTCGGAAATAATTATTATTATTATTTATTATTTAGGGGAGCCTAACCAGGCAGGCACTGCGACCTAAAAGATCTTTTGTGCCATTCCCCAACTTATGACAAAAAAAGTTCAGCTGACCTAATAAAAGTCAAGACATCTTTTGTAGAAGAAGATTTTATTTGATTAGCCGTCAGAAAAGGAACACCGAAAATTCTTCCTCTGAGCCGAGCCAAGGCCGGACATTCACACAGAATGTGAGGTGTCGACTCGTCATCTTCCAGACATAGACGACACTCTGTCTCATTAGACAGACCTATTTTGTTTAGGTGATATCTGAGCCCATAGTGTCCAGACATGTAGCCCACCAATAGCCTAAGGTCAGATTTGGAATTAAAGATGGGCTTATTTTGGGCAAGCGGAATGATAAGTGCTTTTGCCTGTCTTAAACCTGGGATAGAGTTCCAATACTCTAGCCATTTAGCCTTAGACCACTCCTCAACGATAGATTTCGTAGAGGTCCAGCCGACTCCGCAGAACGGATCGGGGCCAATGTGCTTGGTAGGTGAACCTTGTCTAGCCAGTTCATCGGCGGCCTCATTACCAACAATGTCACAGTGGCCGGGTACCCAACAAAGCGTCACAGGCGCTGGAGACTCTCAAAACACTCTTTCACCAGTTTAGAGGAAAAACTCCATGAAGAGAGTGCTAAGAGAGCCGCCTGGCTGTCTGAAAAAATTACAATATTTGCTCGGAAATCATAGTTTTTTTGAAATCACTGTGTACTCCAAATCACAGCATGTTTTGAATCAGTGGTTGAATTCACGGCACTCATCAATCGTTAAACAGTTGCAGCTCATCAATTTTCGTGTCGTGAACATGCTGCTACTTTTACCGTTAACTATTCTATTGTGAACAGTTTTTTTTTGCTATTTTTCCTCTTTAACAAAACCAAAAACTTAAATAATGAATATAAATAATTTAATGTTTTTGAAAAGTATGTGTGACGATGGCGTTAATATGAATATGTTTTGTCAAATATGGCAGCCATAATAAACATAAGCCGCTGTACAAAAATCAACCGATGAAAAGTATCATACAAATTGTTCGCTACCAACTGTTTAGGAATTAATGAGTGTCGTGAATGCAGCCAGTTTATTTCAAATCACAGTGGCCGATAAAGCTGACTGATTGTCTGTAATCATGTGTGAATGAAATCATAATGTGTTTGAAATGACAGTGTATTTGGATTCACAGTGAATTTGGATTCACAATGTTATTGGTTTCACAGTGTGTTTTTGGATTCACAATATGCTGGGAATCACAGTGTTTCTGAAATCACAGTGTTTCTGAAATCACAGTGTTTGTAAAATCACAGTGTTTCTGAAATTACAGTGTTTCTGAAACCACAGTGTTTCTGAAATCACAGTGCTTCTGAAATCACAGTGCTTCTGAAACCACATCGTATCTGAAATCAAAGTGAATATCTAAAATCACAATGAGTATCTAAAATCACGGTTTTTTTGAAGTCACAGCATGCTCAATGTCACAGTTTACATGAATTCACTGCATGCTTGAAATCACAGATTGGCTGAAATCAAAGCGTGTTTCAAATAATATTGTTTCAGAAATAACAGTGAGTGTCTAATATCACGCTGTATCTCAAATTACAGTGAATATCTGAAAACACCGAGTTTCTGAAATCACACAGTGTCTTAAATCACACCGCATCTGATATCTAAGTGTGCCTGAAATCACAATGTCTTTCGGATTACAATATATCTGAAATGATATAGTGATAATTAGTTATTTCAATGATAATTTGCCCGAAATAACAGTGTATCTGATATCAAAGTTTCTCTGAAATCACAGTGAGTATCTGAAATTATAATGCAAGCAATCACAGAAAATGTCAGAGATCATACACGCGTATTTAAAATCACTGTGTGTTTGAAATCACCGTATATCTGCAATCACGGTGATTATCTAAAATCACCTGAAATGGCAGTGTGTCACACACATAACAGTGTACCTAAAATCACAGTATGTGTGAAATCACAGTGTCTAAAATCACAGATTATCTCTATATCATAGAGTGTTTAAAACCACTGTGTCATCCAAATCACAAGGTGTTTCACATTATACTATATCTGAAATCACAGTGAGTTTCCAAAATTATGGTCTATCAGCAACCACAGTATCTCTAAAATTTCAATGGTTCCATAATCAAAATCTGTCTGAAATCATAGTGTATCTGAAATAACAGTGTATCTAAAATCACAGTGTACTTAGAATCACAATATGTCCGAAATCACAGTGAGTTTAAAATCATAGTGATTCATAAATCAAAGTGTCTTTGAAATCACATTACTTACAGGCTTGAGCTTTCAAGGAATGTTTTATTCGTTTGTAATTCCGCCTCAGCTCTCCGTCTTCCCTCTCTCCCCTTCTCCCCCTGCCTCTCTCCCTTTCTCCTCCTGCCACTCCCCTTCTCCCCCGCCTCTCTCCCCTGTTCCCTACTTCTTTCCCCTTCTCACCCTTCCCTCTCTCATCTCCCTCTCTCTCCCTCCTTTTCTTTCCCTCCCTCTCTCCCCTCCTTCTCTCCACCTCCTACTCTCCACCTCCTTCTCTCCACCTCTTTCTCTCCCCCTTCTCTCCCCCTCCTTCTCTCCCCCTCCTTCTCTCCCCCTCCTTCTCTCCCCCTCCTTCTCTCCCCCTCCTTCTCTCCCCCTCTTTCTGTCCCCCTCCTCTCCCCCTTCTTTCCACTCCTTCTCTCCCTCTCCTTCTCTCCTCCTCCCTCTGTCCCCTCCCTCTCTCCCTTCCCTCTCTCCCCTCCCTTTCTCTCATCCCTCTCTTCCCTCCCTCTCTCCTCTCCCTCTCTCCTCTCCCTCTCTCCCCTTCCACTCTCCCAACCTCTCTTCCCTCTCGCTCTCCCCCTCCTTCTCTCCGGCTGCCTCTCTCCCCCTTTCTCTCTGCCTCTTCCTCTTTTCCCTCCCTCTCTCCTCCTCTCTCTCTCCCCCTTCCCTCTCTCCCCTTCCCTTTCTCCATCTTCCTTCTCACCTCTTCTCACTCTACCTTTATCATCCCTTCCCTTGAAGTCACATCGGAGCGTCATTCCAAATAAGCATGAATTAAATAGAATCACTGGTTAATGGGAACCGTAAAGTTAAAGTTTGAATACAAAGACTTAAACGCAACTTTCTTTGCAAATTCAAGGCTCGCTTTCCTAGGAACTGGTGGAAAAATTTTCTTCCAATATTTTTGAAAGTCAGGCATCACTCCCAGGGAATTTTGTTTACTTCTAAAAAAGCTAAATCAAAGCTCTTCGAATATAGCAAAAAGCCCAGCATGCCGCTTTAGTGCACATCTTTTGATGCAGACATGATCATACATATAGCTTAAAGCTTTCCACTTGCGAATATTGTAATTTTAATAGTAAACTTCAAAGCTTTTCGCTTGTGAATATAGAAATTGATTAAATTAAAAAACAAGCTTTAAGCTGTCCCCCACTAAAGCTTATAGAGCTTTAAGCTCCTTCAGAGCTTATTTAAAAGCTTTTAAGCTCTTTTAACTAGGATTATTAGAAAGCCTGATACTGATCTAAAATAAAAAAGAGTTAAAAATTTCTGAAATACAGAATTCTAAAGCTTTTTTTTTTTTTTTTTTGAAAAATTCATATATGGTTGTTGTTGCGCCACCCTGTATATATGACCATCATACGCAATTGTCTCTTTTAGGTGTTTGTACTCGAATATTTAGGACATATTTTACTAACCAACTACCTGTTATGTATAAGTATAGATTTTATGATTATATATATGTGTATGTATTTTCATTCATAATTAATGATGTGTGTATAATTAATGAATACATCATTGTCATTACAAACACACACACACACATTGTCGCATACTAAAAACCATTGAAAATAATCAACCTAAAAGTTTCATACATAGAAAATTTCCAATTAAAATTTCATTTCACTTGACCACAAACAACAACCAATAATGCCAACAGCAACAACAACAACTAACATTGACAATACATAACTATAACCGCTAGCAACCAATAGTAGATATTAACAACAACAACAACAAAGAAACAAAGCTGTTATTATTTTGTCACATTTCAGTATGTTGTTGTTATGTTGTTATTTGTTGCTGCTGTTGATAATGATGCTGCTGATAATTTTGTTGGTTGGTGGAGATGTTGTTGATGCTGTTGGTTGGTGTTTAGGTTGATGGTGATGAAATTAATGCTGATGATGAAGCTGTTGTTATTATTTTGATAGGAAGGAGAGAGCGGTGGGAGGGGAGAATAACTTCTGCCGCTGACAGCCAGTCAGTGTTGATATTTTGGTCAATTTAATTAAGCGCTCTGTCAAATAATTTTTGTGGGCAATCGTTAATTGTAATTACATTTTATAATATATATGCAGATATTTCTATATTATTATTGTTATTATTATTTTTTTTTTGTTTTTTGTTTATATTTCCGTTTTTTTATTTTTTTGTTTACAGTTGCAATTAAGTGAAAATAAATATCTGTGTATGCAAAAAATATTATCTGTTTTTTTTTTATTTTTTTTTTATTATTTTTTTTTTTTATTTTTTTTTTATTTTTACTGCATACCAACATTAATGTTTATCTCATTTCCTTTTTATTTTTATCATTTAACTATCATTAATTTTGTTTATCATTGTCAACTCTTGGCTAATTGAATTTGTTTCTCTGCTATAATATTGCATAATTTTTGCAAATGAAATGAAAACTTTTTTTCCTAGAAACTTTATAAACCGTCATAATATTTTATGAGAGCTATTAAGAATAACACGTTCCTACTTTAATTGAAAATATTAAGCGTAACTCGTAAATTTTAATTAGTATTAAAATATAACTAGGTTTTTTGGCGGAAGTATCAAATTCCATACAAATTTGTATATGACCCAGAAAAAATATAGATAATGAATTTTCTTCCTCTAGAATAATATTCCTCCTGAAATTATTTACAGGCTGTCGAATTCAGAAACCGAACGCAAATGCATAAAAACTATTTTCTATTAACAAATGACTAATTCACAAAACATCTGTGACCTATTAAGGATCTAAGTTTTATGACTCGAATTTTTCAAAATCAATGGGAACCTACTTGAAAAAAAGGACGCAGATAACTGTTCTTTGATCAGTCATTTGATCTGTGGGATATTTTATCCTAAAATGAAAAAATTATTAAATTTTTGTTTCATTTTTCAACTCAAAGATATGATTAGCTAAGGGAAGATAAGGTGAAAGTGACAACCTTTTGTATATCGTAAATATATCAACCGTCCCCCATTTGAGTCTTTGATTTGTGGTATGTCCTACCGTTTTTTCGCTAAAATCATTTTTCTAAAAGTGAAAATATAAAGCTAACCCTAAGTTCCCTCACCCTGAGTTGATTACGACACCCACCCCTTTAACAAAAGTTTGAAAAAAAATAATTTTAATTAATTTTAACTATGTAAGGTGTGAGATTGAAAAAATCTTAACACACGATTTACCTAATAATTTTTTTTGGGTGTAAAATTTAAAATTTCTTTGATCTAGTTATCTTTGAAAAATATGTCAGTTGTTATTTTTAATGACAAACATGCTGATTTATTATGAGTTTGATTAAAATGAGTGAAGAAAACGAAGTACGTCTTAAAATTATTAAAATTTTTCAAAAAAATCCAAATTGGTCCTACAAAAAATTGGCCAAAGAATTGAAGGTCTGCCGTCAAACTGTTTCCAATGTTATTAAACAGTTTCAGGAGAATTTGACCATCGATAGGAAACCTGGTTCGGGAAGAAAACAAGGACCACATGATATTGGGAAAGCCAAGAAAATAGAAAGCATAATGAAAGATCTCCAAACACATCTGGTAGAAAAGCTGCCCGGTTAGCTCAGTGCTTTGACTATTTGGTGCGAAAAGTTCAAGCCAATGCAGGTTTGAAAACATACAAAGTCCAAAAAGTTCCAGACTGGAATGCTGCAAAAATTTAGATGCCAAAAGTAGGGCTCGGAAATTAAAATCGAATTTCATACAAAAATATTCATACTGGCAGATTTTACGCAGCTTCCGGGTCAAAATTTATATGTTGCTGATGCTCAAGGAAATATCGAAGAACAAAAGCAGAGAAAATTTCCTAAAAAATTCCTGGTATGGCAAGCTATATGCAGTTGCGGCAACGGCAAAAGAATCAAGTCATTTGTTACAGTGGGCTGACTCTATAAATACCGAATATACATCAAAGAATGTTTGAACAAAAGACTTCTTCCTTTCATAAGAGAGCACAATGTGTCCACATATTTTTAGCCCGATTTGGCATCATGTCACTACGGCAAGAAAGCTCTGGAGTGGTACCAAAGTAATAACATAGTTTTTGTACCAAGACAGGCCAATCTCAATCCTCCAAATTGTCCGGAGCTAAGACCAGTGAAGAGATATTGGGCTCTTGTGCAAAGAAACTTAAAGAGCAAGCACAAAAAAGGTGTCCCAAAATATCGAAGATTTTAAAAGGAGATGGGTAAACTGTTCCAAAAAGATGTCTGAAACAACTATCAAATCTCTAATGGAAGGCTTACCAAAAAAGGTCCACGAGTTCATAAATAGTGGTTAGAACTATAAAAGTTATATTTTTCTGTAATTTGTAAAATATTATCAATTAAATAAAAAAAATAAATCAAAACTCTTAGATCAACCGTTTAAAAATTATTGAATCTTATATATGTTAAGATTTTTTCGATCTCACTCCTTGTATTGAATAAGTGAAAACATAGGAGAACAAGAATTTATGAAATTCAGTTTAACATAGGTCGGGTTTACCTCACCATCACTTATTTGAAACTATTGCATTTAAAAACAAACAAAAATTAATAAGTTTTGAACATATTTTTAATTTTTTTTTTTTTAAATTTAACTGAACATTAATCAAAATTGCTTATCGATTTTTGCCCACACACTTTTGTACACAAAGATATTGATACTTAAAGATAGTTGTAACATTAATTTTGCATTCGACGTAACATTTAATAAGCTGTAATAGGGACAAAAAGTGAACAAATTTTCAACTCTTTCCAAATTGTTAGTGACTTATTAGGCGTCTAACAATAAATACGGCACCTCGGTGAGTCTTTCCGTTCCCGAGATAATGGGGGCCGTCGAGTTCACCTTAAATGTCGAGTTCACCTACATTTTTGGGTTTACCTATTGATTTTCAATTAAATATTTTAACACTAAACCGAAGTTTCATGATTCTGATTTTAATAACATTGATGGCAGCATAAGCTTAGGGATCTGAGCTCAGTCAAATCGATTAGCTAATTTCCGTTCCTCCTTCCTGCCCTACTTCATTCTTGCCGTCCTTTTCTTTTTCGTATATTCTTTCTTTTTCTCCCTTATACCCCCCTTCCTTCTATATTTTGCCTTTCTAATTTCCTTCCTGACTTGCGGTCTCCCTCTTGCCTTCCTTCTTTTTCTTTTTTCACCCGCCTGCTCTCTCTTCTTTTATACTTTCTAATTTGTTTTCTTAGGTACCTCGTGTCCTCCCTCACATCATTGCTCCTGTCTTCACTCACGCCATCGCACTATGGGCCAGAAGGTCACTTTTTTTGGGCATAAAATCAAAAACGGCAGATATGTCCACCTCCCATAGAACAAATATAATAAAAACAATTTTATAGGAATGATCATTTTCTAATAGAAATAATAAATCTTCTAGGGGGGATAAAAGATTTGGGATTCAGATGGCAACCTTTTCTAATTTTTTGACATTTTGTGGGAGAAGTCAAAGTTTCTTTTATTACATATCTCAAATCTGGCTCATTTGAAGTCTGGGCTAACAAGGTATTGACATGAGCCAGTAATTGCATATTATTTTGTTACTGTGGAAAAATTTCTGAATCAAGTTTTCTCTTTAACCGATTATTTGCTTCACTGTAATCTACTCACTAACCAAGCATTGAGTAGAACTTCATTCTGAAGCTTAATTGATTCTGAAAAAACAATTTTTCTCAGAGATTCGCAAATATTCTCAAAAGTTTTGATTGCCAGTTGAAAGTAGACATCACAGCATTTTACCACATATACACTTCATGGACTTGCACAATAATTCCTTCACAGAATACAAATACGATTTCATAATTTGCAAAACAAAAACTTTACACATTCAAGTAATTATTTCGCACCTATTATTATTATTTGAAAGAGGACGACTCGAAAGTCAGGCACTGCGACCTATAAGATCTATTGTACCAAAGCCCCAAGAAAGAAAGAAAGACAGAGAGAAAGAATGATAGATAAGAAACATACCCAAGCCGAGAATCGAACTCAGGTCTCCAGAGATAAGAGTCTGGCACTCTGCCACTAGACCACAGTGGCGATGGTAGGGGACCTACAGTTTAACGCCGATTCCGAACGGTGGCGTGACAATTTTTTTTATCAGCTCGGTGGTTTTGCCATTACCAACCCTTGTACACATTCTTATAATTCTCATCCACTTCATATCGATAGTGAATATAAGAAGTTTATGAGAATTAATGACCAGACCAAGACGGGAATCGAACCCGCAACCTTCTGAATGAAAGTCTAGCGCACTATCCACTAGACAATCGAGGTCGCTTCCGCCCCCCCCCCACCCCCACCTCGTGCTCTCTCTCCTATCTATATTCATTCATCCCAACCTAAGTTCCTTTCGCCCTGGTGTTCTCTCTACTTTCTTCTTTCGTGTCCTTTCTCTTTTCTCATTTCGCGCCTTCTCCCTTTTCTTATTTCGTGCCATTTCTCCTTTGTTCTTTCATGCCCTATCTCCAATCTTCTTTCGTACCTTCTCTTATTTCTTCTTTCGTGCCTTCTCTCCTTTCTTCTTTCGTGCCTTCTCACCTTTCTTTCATGCCCTCTCTACTTTCTTCTTTCGTGCCCTTTCTCCTTTTACTTTTCTTATTTCGTGCCATCTCTCCTTTGTTCTTTCATGCCCTATCTCCAATCTTCTTTCGTATCTTCTCTTATTTCTTCTTTCGTGTCTTCTCACCTTTCTTTCATGCCCTCTCTACTTTCTTCTTTCGTGCCCTTTCTCCTTTCTTTTTTTCTGCCCTCTCTCCTTTCTTCTTTCATACCCTGTCTCATTTTTTCTTTCGTGCCTTCTCTCCTTCCTTCTTTCGTGCCTTCTCTCCCTTCTTCTTTCGGGCCCTCTCACCTTTCTTTCATGCCATCTCTACTTTCTTCTTTCGTGCCCTTTCTCCTTTATTTTTTCCTGCCCTCTCTCCTTTCATGCCCTCTCTCATTTCTTCTTTAGTGCCTTCTCTTCTTTCGTGCCCTCCTTCTTTCCCGCCCCCTCACCTTTCTTCTTTCATGCCTTCTTTCCTTTCTTCTTTAATGCCCTGCTACCTTTCCTCCCTCTAGTATTTACTCCTACCTTTCCTCTCTTCATTCTTTATTTTTTCCTTTCTCCTGTGCTCCGTCCTGCCGTCACCTTTCCTTCACTCGTGTCCTTCCTCTCCTCCCTCCAGTCCTCTTGCCTGTGCTCCATTTTTTCTCCTCTTGATTCCTTCCGTAAAAACAAAATGTTTAAACATTTTTTTTTTAATTTTCAAAACCCCTGAATACCAACTGACTTCCCCCTCCTTTCTTTCATCCTTTCTGTGCTCCCTTCTGTGCTTTATTTTTTCTTCGTTGTGTCCTCCTTCCTTTACTTGTTCATGCTTTCTTTCCTTTCCTACAACTTGTCTTCCCTTCTGCCTTTCCTGCGTCCTTCCTTTCTCTTTTCCTTTCTGTTTTCTCTCCTTTCTCTTGTCCTCCCTCTTGCCGGTCCCTTCCCTCCACAGCGCCTTTCCTCTTGTCCTCTTCTCTTTCCAGTCCTATCTCCTTTTCACTCTCCTTTTTCTCTCCTTTCATACCTTCTGCCCCTGCTCCATCGTTTCTTTATTTTGTTTGTTCTGGTATTCTAATTCAATCCAGTTTCAAGTTGCTTAATAAGTTCTTTGCCTCCACTTGTTTCTTAACTTAAGAAAAAGAACTTTGCAAAAAGTAACTAAATTACGAATTTTCTTTCACCTCATGTACGTATGCAATGTGCGTGTAATTAAAAACAATTTGTTATAATTGATTATTAACTCATAAAACTCAGAACTCAGTGCTGGAACCTTCTCATGCACTCGTATATGTAATGAGCTTGTTGCTGCTATTATTTTAGCTGTGAATACTGACTATAGCTAAACGAACCTGTTATTACTAACTATTCACTCTCATAACATGGTCAACAAACTCAATTGCAGTCAAGTGCAGTAGCAATAACATTAATTTTAACAGCTTAAATCAACCAACCAGCACTGCCACACATAAGTTACTACTACTAGGTATAGAAGTAGTGAATAACTAGTAGCAACAACAAGCAAATTGTTTGCTTGCAGATTAAAAACAAAAAACACAAAAAAAAAATATAGGAAAACATAATTATTAAGTACTAAGCATTAATAAATGAATAAAGGAACAAGAACAACAAAAACAACAACTAAAAATAAAAACATTAACCTCAGTACTGATGATGAACGCATCTAAGTATCTAAAACATTAGGTTTTATATTATTTTTATTTTAATTTCATTGATTTTTTGTTTTTTTTTTGTGGCTTTGGTTGCTGCATTCTAAAGCGTATTTAAAGTTAACGAATCGTGAAGTTGCACGTTGTATCTAATGGGTAGTTTTATGTTTGTATGTGTGTGTGTGTGTGTGTGCAGCGCCTCCTTGCCTTCTAAGCTATGGTATTATGAATTTTATAAATAGATACAGACTCAAGTATTGTGATGTTGATGATTATGATAATGTTGTTGCTGATAGTAACTAAAGTTGAGTATATGATTATTATTATGATAATATTTGCGGTTGCACGTTCAATTCAGTTGCAGTTCCTTTCGTATGCTTTTCCGTACCCTTTTTTTTTTTAGTTTTGTAAGCCGTTCAATCTTTGCCAATCCGCTTGATCATAATGTCAGTTATTTGTATTATTATTATTATTTGCATTTTTTTTTTTATTTCTCTTATTTTTTATTTATTCTGTGAATTTTTAGAATTTTACTACTTTTATGTTTACACCGCAACGCGTATTTATTTCGCAATATTTACTTATAGATGTTGGATTTCCTTTTGTATTTTATCTATTTGTTTGCTTAAGTTCTTATATATGTATTTATATCTCATTTCGACGAAGCGACGGAAGTCTATCGAAGCATGCTTCAAGCTGATAAGATAAGTTACGTGGAATTGCAATTATTTTTATATTGATAAAAATGATAAAAAAAATTGTGGATGTCTTGAATTTCTTTTTTATGGGTATTATATAGTAAGGAGTGAAATCGAAAAAATCTTAATAAATATAAAATTCAATAATTTTTTAACAGTTGATCTAAGAGCTTTGATTTTTTTTTATTTAAGTTTAATACTCTGCAGCAAGCTTTGCCATTTACCGTTACTTTAATTTAAAAAGCAAATTCATTCATCATTGGCTTTGCTTTTAATTTCATTTGAATTTTTGTTATTACATTTTGAAATTTCCATAAAAATGGACAAGGAAAATATTCGTCGTGAAATTATGAAATTTCATTTGGCAAATTATAGTAGCCGTCAAATTGCAAAGGCTTTAAATTTGTCAAGTCGTACGGTAGACCGAGCTATTATTCGATATAATGAAACTGGGGGTTTCGGAGATAGAGACCGGGGAAAATTTTCAACAGTTGCCACTACTGGTTTAACAGAAAAAATTCGTAAACGAATCAAGCGAAATCCAAGGCGCTCAATGAGAAAAATCGCTAAGGAAGTGGGAGTAAACCGTGAAACAGTGCGAATCATTGCAAAATCAAAGCTTAATCTTAAGCCGTACAAGCTCCGAAAAGCTCAAGATCTGACACAAAAAAAGAAAGATTTGCGACTGCAAAGATGCAAGGCGTTGCTACGCTCCTCCGTGCTAAAAAATGTTGAAAATATCTTGTTTACAGATGAAAAAATGTTCACGGTTGAACAACATTTCAATGCGCAAAATGACCGAATGTGGCTAACATCATCATCGCAACAAAATAGGACTGTTGGCCGAGTTCAAAAGCCAGCTTCCGTTATGGTAATGGGCTGGAGTTTCCGCTAATGCCAGAACCCCTCTAATATTCGTTGAAGAGGGTGTTAAAATTGACCAGGTTGTTGTTTATCGGAGCATTTTAAATGAACATGTTCTTCCCTGGGCCCAAGATACATTTGGAAATGAAAACTGGACTTTCCAGCAAGATTCTGCACCTTCCCACATGGCAAAATTAACGCAAACATGGATAAAAGACAATTTTTCTGGATTCATAACATCTCAAGCATGGCCACCATACTCCCCAGACTTGAATCCAATGGACTACTCTATTTAGAGGATTTTAGAGAGTAAGGCTTGTGCATCTCAACACCACAGTCTGGAGTCGCTGACAAATTCATTAGAGAAAGCCTGGACTGAAATTGATCAGGAAGTCCTGCGGCGAACAGTCCTACGATTTCCGGATCGATTGAAGGCATGTGTGCAGGGTAAAGGAGGTTATATTGAATGAAGTGGGGTTCAAATGAATGCTTATAGATTCAGCAATGTTAACACAATTAAGTGTACTTAATGGAAAATAACTGCTGAAATGTGTGCGTCACTTTACGATTGTCACCCTGTATATAACTTTTATAGTTCTAACCACTATTTATGAACTCGTGGACCTTTTTTGGTAAGCCTTCCATTAGAGATTTGATAGTTGTTTCAGACATCTTTTTGGAACAGTTTGCCCATCTCCTTTTAAAATCTTCGATATTTTGGGACACCTTTTTTGTGCTCTTTAAGTTTCTTTTCACAAGAGCCCAATATCTCTCCACTGGTCTTTGCTCCGAACAATTTGGAGGATTGAGATTGGCCTCTCTTGATA
Organism: Toxonevra muliebris; assembly: GCA_963691655.1. Taxonomy (NCBI): domain Eukaryota; kingdom Metazoa; phylum Arthropoda; class Insecta; order Diptera; family Pallopteridae; genus Toxonevra; species Toxonevra muliebris. The sequence continues at coordinate 78,092,614 of OY829328.1, read as the reverse complement.
CAAAAACTATGTTATTACATTGGTACCACTCCAGCTTTTCAGCTTTCTTGCCGTAGTGACATGCTGCCAACTCAGCCCAAAAATATGTGGACACATTGTGCTCTCTTATGAAAGGAAGAAGTCTTTTTTTTTAAACATTCTTTGATGTATGTATATTTCGGTATTTATAGAGCCCACTGTAACAATTGACTTGCTTCTTTTGCCGCAACTGCATATAGCTTGCCATACCAAGAATTTTTTTAGGAAATTTTGTCTGCTTTTGGATTCTAAATTGTTCTTCGACATGACATTTCCTCGAGCATCAGCAACATAAAAATTTTGACCCAGAAGCTGCTTAAAATCTGCCAGTGCATACGTTTCGTCGTCCATTATACAACATGAATATTTTTGTATGAAATTCGATTTTAATTTCCGAGTCCTACTTTTGGCGTCTAAATTTTTTGCAGCATTCCTGTCTGGAACTTTTTGGACTTTGTATGTTTTGAAACCTGCATTGGCTTTAACTTTTCGCTTTCGCACCAAATAGTCAGAGCACTGGGCTAACCGGGCAGCTTTTCTACCAGATGTGTTTGGAGATCTTTTCAATATGCTTTTTATTTTCTTGGTTTTCCCAATATCATGTAGTCCTTGTTTTCTTCACGAACCAGGTTTCCTATCGATGGTCAAATTCTCCTGAAACTGTTTACCAACATTGGAAACAGTTTGACGGCAGACCTTCAATTTTTTGGCCAATTTTTTGTAGGACCAATTTGGATTTTTTTTTTAAAAGTTTTAACAATTTTAAGGCGTACTTCTTTTTCTTCACTCATTTTGATCAAACTCACAATAAATCAACATGTTTGTCATTAAAAATAACAACTGACATATTTTTCAAAGATAACTAGAACAAAGAAATTTTTAAATTTTACACCCAAAAAAAAATTATTAGGTAAAACGTGTGTTATGATTTTTTCAATCTCACTCCTTATTAGATTATTATTATACAGTGTTATTAAAATCAATTTTATTATTATTTATCAATTATTTATTTAATCTATTTTTTAATAAATTCATATTTAGTCAGTGAAGCAAAGTTAGAATCAATATTGATTAAAATGTCTTTATTTAATTAATTTAGTATGTAAGTGTGAGTGATTCACCAAACAAACTAATCAAAAACTAAACACTTTCAAGGAAAAACTCAGAAAAACAAAAAAAAAAAAATTGTTGTGTCTGCAGGTACTCACAGTAGAAGTGAAACTTTGTTATTTATTTGAAAATTATTAGAAAGCATAACAAATTCTGTTGAAGTTTTTGCAGTCTTTTTCTCTCTACTATGTTGTTACTTTTTTCCTGTTTGTTCTCTCTACACTTATCGGCAAAAACACAACGCAGTACATGTTTACAACACATGAGAGGAAAGTTCAGGTATATACAATCAAGCAAAGGCATCTAGCTCTGCTCTCTCACTAAAGCACATGAGATAAAACTACGAGAAGTCGAGTCATTGCTTGATTGTATGTAGCCGATTAAACACTACATAATTTCGTTTCTTACTGGTTTCGTATGAGTGCAACAAAAATGCGCTTTTTCACGTGACCGTTTTCGTTAAAGCCTGCACTCATCCTCTTTCTATTTTCTGATGCTTTTTTCGGTTAATACTCTGTACACTTATCGGCACAAACACGACGTAGGACACGTATATAATACGTGAGAGGATAGCAGCTATATGGAATCAAGCTCTCTCACTAAAGCACATGAAAGCACAAATAAAACTGCAAGAAGTCGACTCTCTGCATGATTGTACGTAGCCGATTAACAACTGCATAACTTCGTTTCTTATTAGTTTCGTATGAGTGCAACAACAACGCGATTTCCGTTGCAAAATTTTCGATTTAACCCTCGCTAAAGAAATTTCTCTTCAAAAAACAAAAGAAATACTTAGAATTTAAAGGTAAAAAAATAAAAATAATAGTAGAAACAAATAGAAAAATTTTTGAATCAAAATTGTGTAGAAAGCGGGAAATCAAAAAATTATAAAAATCAATAGATTAATTGAATGCTCTCATCGTTATACCTGCGTTCAGGTCCCATTATAATCTCTGGGCTCTCTCACATACTTCGTGGTCTTTTTTCTAAGACTTAAGCACGCCATCGGCGTTTTTCAAAACAAACCGCCAGTTGCCTTTGTTGTCTATCATTTTAAGTAATGTACAACAGGCTTAAATAAAGTATATTTATTTTTTTCGTCACAATATTTTCTACGGTTAGACAGTTAATTTGTCTCTCTAGTTCCTCTCGCTTCTCTCTGCCTCGTTCATCTTTCGTATCTCAAGAACTTATGTTTGGCATAGTCATTAACTCCATCACCATATAGACAATTAGATAGTTCAGTTTTTTCCCAATTGTATGTAAGCACTTCCCAAAGTATCCATGTGCTGCATTATGTAATAGTTAACTTCTCCAAACCGTCTGTTTAACCATACCCCGAGTTTCGGTATTAATTTCGCCGCCCACCTTCCACGCATTTCAGTGTCTCAACGTTAATGCCAATTTCTGATTGTCTACTGCTTCGTTTCGACTGCAAGATCGTTCTCCGCCGTCAGATCGTTAGCCATTTTTTGTAGCTATAGTTTCCTCCATTCGTGAGCGAGGAGATCCATAGAGATTGTTCGCGTTATTACCATGATCGCTGCCCCTGAAACCGTTCGGTATGCAGAGGCTACTCGTAATGCTGCAGTTTTTTTATACAGCAGTAAGTCGCACTTTTAGTAGCTTCTCAATCAGTTTGTCCGCCGTATACAGTATGCAAAGCGATCTGTATGCCGACGGGGTCTCCGGGTCACCTTTTCCTTTTGCTGATGAGAACCAGCCGTTGCTTCTGCACAGACTTCGGGAAATACTCCTTCTTTCAGGCATACATTATACATATTTTTTAAAACCTTAGGGCGGTTGCTAGCGATCTCTTTCAATATCACTGATAGAATTTTGTCGGGCCAGGCGCCTTCTTGTTTTCTAAACTATCAGCTGCTGTCTTGGCGTCGTCTTCTGCAAGCAGTTCGAAATCTGTCTGAGGTTCCGTGTTGGTATTATTTCGTGTGTTGGAAAAAGTGTCGTCCCTTCGTCTGAATAGTGGGCTGAGACTTTCATACTAAGTTTTCGCATGACGATTTTGTAACCAATCTTCTTTCCGTATTTCCTTTTTGCTCATACGACTAGCAGTTTTAGGTCATTCTTTGCTTTCTTGTACTGCTCAGTCTCAATCGTGTCGATTCCTCTTCATTTTGCTCTCGTGAGCTTTCGCCTGCATTTCAAGCTCGACTTGAGTTCCAACTGAGTCGGGTTTGATTCTCAAATGGGCTTAATTTCTTAAATTGAAAGCTTAATAAATCGAGATATCTAGAAATCAAAAAATTGAGAAACAAAAATCTGAGGAATCAATAGATTGCGAAATCAAAAAATCAGAGAGTTTAAAAATCGCAAAGTTTAAAGATAAAAGAAAAGCAAATAGATCGCGAAATCGAAAATTGGAGAGCTCAGTCAAAAAAGAATTCTCACAAGATCGTGAATTTTATATATTGAAAATAGGTAAAGAAATTAAAAAACTGATTGTTTATATGATTGAGAAATCGAAAAATTTAAAGATCGCGGAGCCAAAAGATCGGAAAATAAAATTATCGAAAAATAAAAAGATCAGGAAATCTCAATATCATGGAAAGGACGAGAAATCAAAAGATCAAGGAATCAAAAAATTTGGAAATCAAAAGATCAAGGAATTAAAAGATCAAAAAATTTTAAGATCGAGAAATCAATAGATCGTGGAATCAAAAGAACTCAATCGAACAAGAAATAGAGAATAGACAGAAAAATCAAAAAATTTATTGTTCAACAGATAGAGAAATCAAAAGATCGAAAATATTATACAAAAAATTTACAAATGAAGAAATAAAAAAAATCGAGAAATTAAAAAAAAATCTTAAAAAGAATACATCTAAAAATACAAAATAAAAATCACGAATTTAAAAGATCATGAAATCACAAGATGGCGAAATCAAATGATTAAAATTGACTAATACTATAAATTATAAGATATTTTTTAATCTTGCTGTATTAGGATGTTGTAAAAATAAAATAAAAAATAAAATAAAATATAAAGAGTTAAAAAATCAGAAAACTGAAACATCGAGAGTGATCAATAAACCGCGAAATCAAAGATCTGGAAACTGCAAGGTCGTGAAATCAATGGATCGAAAAATAAAAAAAAGCAAAATCCAGAGATTAAGAAATACAAATATAGAGAAATCCAAAGGTCGACGAAAAAAAAATAGATCAAGAAATCAAAAAAAGGATAAATCAAAAAAACAAAAAAAAAAAACAAAAATTGAGAAATAAAAAAAAAAAATCGAGAATTCAAAACAAAAATTTAAAATAAAACGATCCAGAAACAAAAGAAACGAGAATTCAAAAAATAGTAAATCGTAAGATCGGGAAATCAATATATAGAGAAATTAAAAAATCATGGATTTGTAAGATCATAGAATCATTAGATCTAGAACCCTTAAAATGGCGAAATCATAGAATAATGAAGTTAAGATTGTGAAATTTCACCTGGAAATTGGGCCAAATAAATCTCCACACCTTCCCCAGTAAAACCCAACGGAGTAACGTTAAAACATTAAAAAAAAAAAAAATCATAATACTGAGATATTTGGAAAGCGTTAAATTAAAAAATCAAGCACAAAGATTGTTGCAGGTTCAGATCACGACAAAAATTACATTTCAATTGCTGCGAGATCATATTTAAAAAATATAGAGAGAAATGAAAAAATCCATTAATCAAAATATTTTTTTTAGTAGGAGATAGGGACGTTAAAAAACCGTCCAAACCTGTTAAACGACCTCGTTAGTCTGTTGAGTAGAGCACTTGGCTTTCAACCCAGAGGTTGCGGGTTTAATTCCCATCTTGGTCGATATGAGTGAATGAAAATCATAACTAATTTCCACATCACCGTTCGGAACCGACGTTAAACTTTAGGTTCAAACATATGTTATTCTAATGGGTCGTTCTGGCCTGACTGTGTCCTCTAGATAGTCTTGTAAAAAACAGGGATCCTCATATTATAAGTAATATGATTCTGCGATCTTTTGGCTTTTCTCGCTCATAATTTCTTCAACTTATGACTTTTCGTTCTAAATCGAAATTACTAGAAAAATTTAATTTTTTTAGAACTTAATTTTTTTTTTTTTTGTAGATTTCATGCATGGTTTTTGTTTTTCTTTACTTTTTCTAATTATTAACTTTTTAATTAAATTTTATTTCATTAACTGAGCAATAAGGTCAACTACTTTCATTTAATTTTCAGTTGTTGTTATCTATTTTTAGATATTAATAATACATTTTAATTATTGTTTTTTTTTATATGTCTTTGTCTGAAAAAAAGTGCAGAAATAATAATTTATTTAACTTTTTGCATTTTAATGACTATATATTATTTGTTATTTTTACAATAAAATACAAACAAAAAAAGAGAAAAATATTTCAAAAAAAGTTAACATCAATATTAATTATATTGAAATATTTTTGTCTATTCAAACTGTTCAACAATTGTTGCAATTTGTTTTTTTTTTTAACTCTGTAGAACAGATAGTTTTTTTTTCATTACTGCTATTTTATTTTTAGTCTTTCTGCTGCTGAGCGGAAAAACTTTTATTTGTTCAGAAAAAAAGAGTAGAAAAAAAAAAATTAAATTAACACACCATCAAATTGTTGTTTGGTGTTGTATTGCCAGAGAGAATATAATATGTCGAACCATCAAGCAACGTTCTTTTGTAATTATTTATCGGTCGAACGGAAATGGCAACAAAGCAATAGCAACACACAATAAAAATAAAGCGCTGTTTTGTTGTACTTACAAACAACAAAAAAATGTTGCAGTGATATAAAATAAAGCAAAAAAAAAAAAAGAAAAAAAAATTAGAAATGGTTCATTTAAGTTTTGACATGATGATAGTCCGTGCTTTTTTTGAATTTTATGTTTACAGTGAGATAAAATATTTTGTTGACACTTGAAATGTAATATTTTTGTGAAACATGAAAGAAAAAAATGAAAAAAAAATATATGTTTGGTTTGGAGACGAACATTTGAATGTTATAAAAACAAAGAAATAATAGATCTGAAAATTATAAGACCGAAATCTTATGAAATCGGGGAAAAAAAGATTATGATTTGAAAATATTGGATAATCGAGAGATCGAGATATCGCAAGATAAAGAAATCACAAGGTCGGGAAATCAAAGAAGCGAGAAATCACAAGATCGAGATATCTCAAGATCAAAAAATCACAAGATCATGAAATCACAAGATCAAAAAATTGAGAAATCAAAAGATCAAGAAATCACAAGATCCAGAAATCAAAGAATCGAGAAATCAATCGATCGAGATATCACAAGATCAAGAAATCAAAAAGAAAAAATCCAGAAATCAAAAAATTGAGACAACACAAAATCGAGAAATCAAAAAATCAAGAAATCGAGAAATCAAAAGATTGATAAATCACAAGATCAAGAAATTAAAAAATTGAGAAATCAAAAAGTCCAGAAATCAAAAGATCGAGCAATCACAAGATCAAGAAATCACAAGACCAAAAAATCACTAGATCGAGAAATCAAAGAATCGAGAAATCTAACGATCGAAATACCACAAGATCAAGAAATCAAGAAATCGAGAAATCAAAAAATTGAGAAATCACAAGATCAAGAAATCAAAAAATTGAGAAATCAAAGAGTCCAGAAATCAAAAAAGATCGAAAAAATCACAAGATAAAGAAATCACAAGATCAAAAAATCACAAGATCGAGAAATCAAAGAATCGAGAAATCTAACTATCGAAATATCACAAGATCAAGAAATCAAAAAAATCCAGAAATCAAAAGATTGAGACAACACAAGATCACAAAATCACAAGATCGAGAAATCAAAGAATCGAGAAATCACAAGATCAAGAAATCACAAGAACAGGAAATCACAAAATCGAGAAATCAAAAGATGAAGAAATCACAAGACCAAGAAATCGAGAAATCGAGACATCAAAATATCAAAAAAATTCAGTCATTGTAGAACAAACATCTAGAAACCCAAGAATCGAAAAATCAAAAGTTTGTTAAACCAAAAGATCGCAAAATGGAAAGATCAAGAAACTAAAAAAAAAAATGATTAACGAAAAAATCGCGAGATCGAACCATTGAGACATGCAAAATCACGAGAATAAAATGTTCTAGCAACCATTGAGACATGCAAAATCACAAGAATAAAATGTTCTAGACAACCAAAGGTCTTAAAATCAAAAGTTCTCAAAATCAAAAAATTCAAAAATCAAAAGATCGTGAAACAAATATTTTCCGAATGCAAAAGTTGAAGAAACCAAGCGATCCTGATATTAAACGATCAAAACTCGATAGAGTTTTGATTAAGAAATTTAAGCATTGTGAGATCAAAAGATCTCGAGAAATCAAAATTCATCAGATCAAAACATCGTGAGATCAGAGGATAGAGAAATCTAAAGATCGTAAGATAAAAATTACTTGAAATCAAAAAATGTTAAAACATCAGAAGATCTCAAAATAGAAAAATCTAAAAATCGCGAGATAGAAAGTTTATGAAATCAAGAAATCGAAGAAACCAAAAGATCGTCCAATCAAAAGATCTCGATATCAGAATGTCTGAAAACGTGATTTAAAAAACTCGCCGCGAAATCAAAAGATCAAGAAATCAAAAGTTCTTCAAATCAGAAGATAGAGGGGGAAATCTAAAATCCCAAAATAAAAGAAAAATTAAATGATCGAAAAATCTAAAGTTCATGCCTTTAAATGATCGAGAAATCAGAAGATCGAGGGAATACTTCTCCACTAGGTTCTTCTGCCGTTCAACTCAAACTAAAATCGCTAAGCAGCTTAAGGTTATTCTTTTGATCGAAATCTAGAAATGAACCAGTTAGTTTTCAGAATACCACCGCCTTACGCCTTCTTAATTTACCTTGATTATGGCTGTTCAATTTACAACTTTCTCAAAAGTTTATAATAAAACTTTGAATTTTATATAGACAGCTAAGTAATTGGATCTGTGAACTATTGTTTTATCTATCTTTTGTTTCCGAAAAATATTTATTTTTTATCTAAATGCGGTAAAATATTTGTTGTGGATTTTACCTTATCATTTTAACCAAATTGAGAAGTCACTATTTTAATGCTTAGTGTTAGCTATTTTTTAGAGTACTGTCACCTCCCCTCGACACCCTATCTAAAACACCAACCAAAGTATTTTACCTGCCGAATGAAAAAGGAGAAAAATAAAAAATCCTGAAGCTTTTATTGCAACAACTAAGTAGTAAAATTTTTATTTAATTTCTTCTCCCTCTTTTCATTTTACCTAAGTTTACGAGATTAGACTAACATTTTGTGTTCTGAATTTATATCTATATTGCCAGACTGACCATGCTTATTTGTATTTTAGTTTCAATTTTTTCTTTGTATTTCAACGGTACTTTTAATAAAACTGTTAATTAAAAATGCTTTTTGACGTCATATCCTACAATTTCTATCAAAAAGTTGAAACCCTCAAACAAAACTAACAGCAGATAAGCTGCCGAAATTAAAAACAACGAATTCGTTGTTAAACATAGCATCAATGTCAAATGGCTGGCAAATTTAGAAATGTCAATGTTTTTTGGAGAATTATTTGCTGTTAGTTTGTTTGAACATGATAAGCTTTTTTGAGACTTTGTGACACTATATGGATTTATACAAACGCAATAAAATTGACACATTCGAACAGAGTAAAAATATGAAAACTGTTGAGATAGTTAGTAGGATCTTTGTAATAAGAAATTGTGTAACTGGGGCCTTAAGCTTTAAAGAATTTTATGAGGCACGAATATCTCTACAGTTGAAAAATTATGAACGATTTTTAATGCATGAACGATTTTTATGCAATTTTAGGAGTTTTGGATGAAAAAAAAAAATTGTGCATAAAATTTAAATTTTTCGTGTAGTAGATTTTGAAAATTTTGTAAGTTAAGGGTTCATGGATGAAATTTTTTTTTTCTACACGAATTATGAAATTTTAGGAGTTTTGGAAAAAAAATTTATTTTCATAAAATTTAAATTTTTCGTGTAGTAGATTTCGAAAATCTTTTGAGGTAGGGATTCATTGATGAAAATTTTTTCTGTGTTTTGTTTTTATTTTCTTAATGAATTATGGAATTTTAGGATTTCTGGATGAAAAAACAAATTTTCATAAAATTTAGATTTTTCGTGTAGTAGATTTCGAAAATCTTTTGAGGTAGGTATTCATTGATGAAAATTTTTTTCTGTGTTTTGTTTTTATTTTCTTCAAGAATTATGGAATTTAAGGAGTTCTGGATGAAAAAAAAATTTTCATAAAATTTATATTTTTCGTGTAGTAGATTTCGAAAATCTTTTGAGGTAGGAATTCATTGATGAAATTTTTTTTCTATTTTTTGTTTTTATATTCTTCACGAATTATGGAATTTAAGGAGTTTTGGATGAAAAAAAATAAAATTTAAGTTTTTCGTGTAGTAGATTTTGAAAATTTTATAAGTTAGGGGTTCAGAACGAAATTTTGTTTCCTTAATTTTTTTAATTGCTACACGAATTATGGAATTTTAGGAGTTTTGGGTGAAAACAAATTTTTCGTGTAGTGGATTTTGAAAATTTGAGGAAGGTGGGGTTTCAAAGATGAAATTTTTTTTTTTTTTTTCCACACGAATTATGAAATTTTAGGAGTTTTGGATAAAAAAAAATTTTATTTTCATTAAATTTAAATTTTTTGTGTAGTAGATTTCGAAAATCTTTTGAGGTAGCGATTCTTTGATGAAAATTTTTTCTGTGTTTTGTTTTTATTTTCTTCATGAATTATGGAATTTTAGGATTTCTGGATGAAAAAAAAAATTTTCATAAAATTTAGATTTTTCGTGTAGTAGATTTCGAAAATCTTTTGCGGTAGGTATTCATTGATGAAAATTTTTTTCTGTGTTTTGTTTTTATTTTCTTCAAGAATTATGGAATTTAAGGAGTTCTGGATGAAAAAAAAATTTTCATAAAATTTATATTTTTCGTGTAGTAGATTTCGAAAATCTTTTGAGGTAGGAATTCATTGATGAAATTTTTTTTCTATTTTTTGTTTTTATATTCTTCACGAATTATGGAATTTAAGGAGTTTTGGATGAAAAAAAATAAAATTTAAGTTTTTCGTGTAGTAGATTTTGAAAATTTTATAGGTTAGGAGTTCAGAACGAAATTTTTTTCCTTAATTTTTTTAATTGTTACACGAATTATGGAATTTTAGGAGTTTTGGATGAAAACAAATTTTTCGTGTAGTAGATTTTGAAAATTTTACAAGATTAGGGGTTCATGAATAAACATCTTTTTTGTACTTTTTTATTTTCTTCACGAATTATGGAATTTTAAGAGTTTTTTTCGAATATAAACGTAACCTGAACTGACTCGACCCGAAAAAAATGTTACTCAGCTGCCAAAAATACTCCAGCAAAAATTAAACAGGCGATTAAGTAGTGCTTGCTGTTCGGTTTTGTTAAATAGTACACGGTATACGAGGAAGGCCCGACGAATTCCAAAAATGTGCTAAGGAGGTAGTTTATTAAAGCATGAAAAAGATTTCATAAATCTTAGGAGGTGAGACACTTGAACCCTTATATATAATGTTCTCTCGATTACATTGCATTATTCAGATCATTATTTTATTTTAGCTAAGTGTTCAGCTGCGGAATTATTATTCGCCGTAATTCTTGTTAGCTGATAATTTGACTTGCCGAGGTGGGCTCAGCTTGGACTTGGAGAATGATTCGTCTCTGCATATAATTCAATTTCACTTTCGATTTAGTCTTTCTTATAATTCAACTTGTAAAATAAATTGATTGCCTGATATTTATTCCAAAAAAAAAAAAATACAAAAATCTGTGGCTGTCAACATATCAATCGCAATTCCCAGAACAAGCTTGAATTCTTTAAAAAATATATCTTTTCATTTAGAGAAATTTATCAATGAAGGTTCAATTTTGGTCTATCTTGAATTCTGTTCTGTCAATGAGAATATTTTTCTACAGACACAAAAAGAGAATAAATCATTGACCAATCAGAAATCGCGGAAACCCCGACATCTTAGTCTAAAACTTTTCGGAAACTAAAGCACAATATTTTTGTTAAGAATTCGAAATGAACCTGGATAATTTTTAAAGCACAACTTCGGCTTGGAAAGGCTTCGGTTTTCGCATGAATGAGAACCTTGTAAATTACTAATTCTCCAGATTTCTAAACTAAATTTACATGTGTCACAAATATTCACAAATGATTACACAAAACATTTATACTAAAGTAAAACGCATTATCTCGAATTGTTAGTCTTAACCAAAACTCAACCCATAATATTAACCTATTTTTCAAATTTACACTATTTTTCTTTTCGTTGCAGATTCAACAGCAACAACAACTAGCAAAAAAGCGCACAATAAAAACAAAAGGCAACAAAAATAAATCGGTCATAAACGCAACAACACAAACAACATACATACATACATACATACATACATATTTATAAAATACCAGCAAACGTCACAAAATACCAAACCCCACAAAAAAAAGCATTCAACCAGCCGACCGACCGAAAGACCGACATACAGCGGTTAAGGTCAAAACTCGAGGAATTTCAAATGACAAGGCACTAAATTTAAATGGCCTAAAGAACTTAATACACATTTAAAGCGAGCGAACAGCAGCAACGAGCAACATAAGCTAAAAACTACAGACGCAAAGTATAAAAGCAAGAAAAAAAGGGAAAGTGTAAAGGCAAAGTGGAAATGGAAATGAAAACGGAAATAAATGAAAAGAGATTAACATAAAAACCGAAATAGAAAGCGGAATGCAGGAGAGAAACAAAGGAAGTGACAAAGCACAATAGAAGAAGAACACACGAACATATCATAATAAAGGAAAAAACAAAAGCAAAAGTTTTTATGTTTTTTCAAAAGCAGAAAAGCTACAAAAACAAAGCATATCCAAAAAAAAAGTTAAAGCAATTGCTCGAAAAAAAAAGATAAGGAAATCAATAAAACGCCAATTAAAAGCAGCAACAAATAACTACAACAACAACAAATGCAATATTATTACCGACTCATACAGAAACAGAAACACACAAATTAATTATGCACAAAGAAAATTGATAGCTCTATATACATATATATAAATTTATTCAGCGCCTAAAACTATGCTACAATAAACTTAAGCACAACTGAAACTTTGAGCGCCACAAAATTAACTAATATTTACGCATAAATTTTAGTTAATATTAATCTATAAATATATGAAAATTTACTATTAAAACAACAAATCCAACTAGCCATCTAGTTATAGTTCTTTAGAGCTACCTACCTAAGTCTTCAATACACTTCCACACAAAAAAACAAACAAACAAACAAACAAACACCTAAAATTATACTATAAATAATAATAAAAATAATATTCAAATATGGCTTTCATATGGCGTCGTCGTTCAACGTCCATTGTAAAAATTGTTGCCATTTTAACTGCCATTTGGTTTACCGTAGCCTTTCTAGTTTACACCGATGATACGCATAGCGGTAGTGGTGATGGTGCAAACGGTGGTAGCAAATGGAATGGTATGTCACTATCATTGAAAAGTGTCGCAGGTATTGGTGGTGGCGGCAATAATAATGGAGCATTACCTGCTGCGGATGCTGGCGGTGTTGGTTTTGAAGGTGGCGGTGGTTTTGGTGTTGGTAATAATGTTATCGTTGAATCGGTAATCGATTCAAATAAACGACATGAGCAACGTCGTGGCGTTGCGGATATACCAATTCACGATGAGAATAATCGCGTACCTCCTGTTGTTGTTGCGGGTGGTAAAAAAGATATTGGTGATAAAGATGTTGCTGCCGGTAAACATATTGGTGATGGTGACATTAATGAGGGCAATGAATCAGTATTGAATAATGTTGTGGTTCATCCCAATGAGAAAGTTTATCATGGCAAATTGATAGCTGGCAATAAGCCAGCAGCAGATGATGGTAAGTTTTTTTTTCCCCTTTTTGTTTTTTATGAGAGTGTGTGCTGCTTTTATTTTAACGTATGAATTTTAGTTGACTTAAATGACAATCGGTTTTTGTTTAAAAGAGTTTTATTTAGATGAAGAGTGATACATAGAGAGTAGTAAAATTGCAATTTGAATGAGGTTAATAAATTTAGTGAATTTTTTTGGAAAAGTATTGGCAAAAGTTATTTGTATCTGGAGTTGAAAGAAATCAGACTGCTATATTGGATTTTTCTAGATTGAAAGTGTTGAAAATAATTTGTTTAAAAATGAAATATATCTGATAAACTTCGTGGGTGGGTTTTCGATGACAGTTTACGGTAGGTAGTACTTGGTTCAATGGTTTTGGCATAAAGATCCGATGAACAGCAGCTTAAAACTAGGGCAGCCGAGAAAAGAGCAAAAGCATGTGGCTGGCTGAAGTCTATGAGTATAGGCTTACTACTGACTGGAAACTTTGAATGCGACCAACTGGACCCCATAAGTTCAGGCATGAAACTGACCTATATGTACAGGTATATGACTGACTGGAGCCCCTGAGTATCGGCATTCTACCGGCTGGAGCTTATAAATATAATCATAATTCCTGAAGTTAAGGCATAACTGGCATAAGGTTGAATAGAGGCTATGAATAAAGATACACATCTAATTAGAGTCTATGATTACAGGTATACGACTGTCTGAAGCTTATGAGTACAATCATGTAACTGACAAAAGATTATGAGTAAAAGCATAATGCTGTCTGATTTTTATGAGTAGAGATATACAACTGACTGAAACATTTGAATAGAAATATATGTCTATATGGGGCTTATGAATACAGGTACATGATTAACTGGAACCTATGAGTAGAAATACACAACTATCTCGAAACTTTGAGCAGGAGCATATGACTACCTAGAGCTTTTGAGAACAGACATATGACTCACTGGAAAGTATGAGTACAAATATGCGATTGCCTAGAACCTTTGAGTAAGAGCATATAACTACATGAGGCTTATGAATACATTTATATGATTGACTTAAACTTAGGAGTAGTAGCACACAACCTGCTCAAACCTTTTGAGTAGGAGCATAAAACTAACTGGAGTTCATGAGTACAGACATAGGACTCACTGGAGACTATGAGTACAAATATTCAACTGAGTTGAGTCTATGAGTACAGGTATATGACTAACTTGAGTGCTGGTATGTAACTGACTGAGGCCTATGAGTACTAATATACGACAGACTGGAAGCCATGAGTAGAGCATGTGACCAATTCGAGTCTATTAATACAGGTATTTAACTGACAAGAGGTTAAGAACACAGATATAAAGCTAACTGAAACTTATGAGTACAAGTATATGACAGGCTGGATCTAATGAGTGCTGGTATGCGACTGAAAGGAGCCTATGAGTACTAATATACGACTGACTTAATGCCAAGAATAGAGCACTCGACTGACTGGTTTTTGTGAGTACATGTTTATGAATGGCTTGAGCCTATGAGTAGAGCTCTACGACTAGCAAGAATCTATGAGTCAATGCCTACTACTGACTCAAGCCTATTATTAGGAGCATACGACTAATTCGAGCCCATGAGTACTGCTGTGAAACTGACTGGAGCTTATGAGTACTACTGTACGGCTAACTGGAGCCTATGAATACTGCTGTATGGCTAACTGGAACCTATGAGTACAGGTATATAACTGATTGAAGTCTATGGCTAAAGGTATACGACTGGCTGAAGCCTATGTTTGCTGGCATGTGACAGACAGGAGCCTATGAGTACTAATATACAACCAATTGGAATCTATGAGTAAAGGTATTTAGCTGACTAAAGGTTATGAATACAGGTATATAACCAACGTGACTGGCTGGAACTTATGGGTGCTGGTATGTAACTAACAGAATCCTATGAGTACTAATATACGACTGACTTTAGGTCAAGTATGGAGAAACTCGAATGACTGGTTTCTGTGAGTATAGGTTTATGAATGACCTGAGCCTTTGAATGCCGCTCTACGACCGGCTGTAATCTATGAGTAGAAGCCCACTACTGACTCAAGCCTGTGATTAGGAACAAACGACTGATTTGAGCCCATGAGTGCTGCTGTGAAACTGTTTTCTGCCTATGAGTACTAATCCACAACTGGCTAGACATCATGAGTAAAGAACACGAACGACTGGTTTCTATGAGTACTGGTTTATGAATCATGGTTGTAAGCACAGGTATACGACTGAAATATGCGAATGGCTCAAATCTGATTCAAGTCTATGAGTACTACTATACGACTAACTAGAACCTGTGAGTACAGGTATACGACTGGCTGAAGCTTATGTTTGCTGGTATGTGACTGACTGGAACTTATCAGTACTAATATACAACTGACTTGAGATCCGGAATGGACCACTCGATCGACTGATTCCTGTGAGTACAGGTTTATGAATAACCTGAGCCTATGAGTACAACTTTACGACTGGCTGAAATTTAGGAGTCAAAGCATACTACTGACTCATGTCTATGAGTACAACCACCAACTAACTGGAACCTATGAGTACAGGTGTACGAGTGACTGAAGTCTATGAACAAAAGTATACGACTGGTTAGAGTCTATGGGTGCTGGTATGTGACTCATAGCCGTATTAATATACGACTAGCTTGAGGTCATAAATGAAGAATACGACCGACTGGTTTATATGTTTACAAGTTTATAATAAGTGACCTGATCCTATGAGTATATTTTTACGACCAGTTGAATCCTATGAGCAAAAGCGGACGACTGACTCATGCCTGTGAGTAAGAACATACGACTGATTTGAGCCTAAGAGTATTGGTTTGAAATTGTCTAGGGTCTATGAGTACCTGCTGTTATACGAGTATCTGTAGCTTATAAGTAGAAATATGAAAACACTAGAGGCAAGAATAGAAGCATACACATGACCGATTGAAACCTGAATATAAGTATAGGCCTATGAATTGAAGTATATGACTAACTGCAATCTTTAACTAATTAATTTGTCAATCAATTAACTGATATAACAAGCTTTCAAACAAACAATTTATTTTATTTTTTTTATTATTCTCTCAACTGTGAAATCTCTGTAAAGCCCATTACATTCGCTTAAGAGCAATTCCCACACAAAACTATCATAATCTATGCTTAAGTATTTGAATTTAAAATTCATTTTCATTTCATGGTTACTTAAGCTAAAACTAAAAAAATAAAAATAAAAATTACTCGACAACATGATATGGCAAATTTAAAAATTAAATTTCATCTTCATACCTAAGCATAATAGCGCAAAAGCTCAAAAGGATAACACAAAGGATAGTACAAACAAGCTATAACAAAAAACACTTGAATAAGAAGATGAAACCGATAAGCAAAGCAAAAAAAAAAAAATAATAAAATCAATTTTGAAAATCCTAGACAATGTTTCGGTTTAATGATGTCTGTAAAGCATAAAATCATTATCACCGATAAATTGTAAAAAATTGCTTAAAATTAACAACGGACAATGGACACGACAAGAAGATTGCAAGCAACGTGCAATGGGTTCAAGCACGCAAAGCATAAAATCATACAAACTACGTAGTTGTTATATAAGCAATATACATACAGAGGAGCGAGTATGTATGTGTGTGTAGTTATTCTTAGGTATAAAATATAGAGCAAGCCGGGCATTATAGTTAAAGATTCTCCTAAGGTTGGGAACAATGCAAAAGGCAAACAATTGCTCTATGTCAATTATGAGTAGCAAAAAAAAAAAAAAACAACAACAAGCTTAAGTAAAGCAAAGCGTTGTATTTTCCTTGGGTAAACATAAACATGTTTCTTTATTCTTCACCAGGTGTTGCTACACTTAAAGATTATGGTATATTAATTTGATGTGGAATGTTTTGTTGCATTTAAATAAAGGTATACGATGTGGATATGTGCTCTAAGTATCTTTATGTATAATAAATATGTTTATATGTTCGTTGTGTATTTGAAGGCCTACATAAGAATTCATAGAAATTTTGTAGAATTCATAAATTAAACAGAACAATCCACGAAATTTCATAAAAATTCAATTCAAAAATATTTATAAAAAGTTTTCAAACTTCATTATGAGTATACAGGGTGACAATTGTAAAGTGACTCAAGTTTAATACTCTGCAGCAAGCTTTGCCATTTACCGTTACTTTAATTTAAAAAGCAAATGCATTCATCATTGGCTTTGCTTTTAATTTCATTTGAATTTTTGTTATTACATTTTGAAATTTCCATAAAAATGGACAAGGAAAATATTCGTCGTGAAATTATGAAATTTCATTTGGCAAATTATAGTAGCCGTCAAATTGCAAAGGCTTTAAATTTGTCAAGTCGTACGGTAGACCGAGCTATTATTCGATATAATGAAACTGGGGGTTTTGGAGATAGAGACCGGGGAAAATTTTCAACAGTTGCCACTGCTGGTTTAACAGAATAAATTCGTAAACGAATCAAGCGAAATCCAAGGCGCTCAATGAGAAAAATCGCTAAGGCAGTGGGAGTAAACCGTGAAACAGTGCGAATCATTGCAAAATCAAAGCTTAATCTTAAGCCGTACAAGCTCCGAAAAGCTCAAGATCTGACACAAAAAAAGAAAGATTTGCGACTGCAAAGATGTAAGGCGTTGCTACGCTCCTCCGTGTTAAAAAATGTAGAAAATATCTTGTTTACAGATGAAAAAATTTTCACGGTTGAACAACATTTCAATGCGCAAAATGACCGAATGTGGCTAACATCATCATCGCAACAAAATAGTAGGACTGTTGGCCGAGTTCAAAAGCCAGCTTCCGTTATGGTATGGGCTGGAGTTTCCGCTAATGCCAGAACCCCTCTAATATTCGTTGAAGAGGGTGTTAAAATTGACCAGGTTGTTGTTTATCGGAGCATTTTAAATGAACATGTTCTTCCCTGGGCCCAAGATACATTTGGAAATGAAAACTGGACTTTCCAGCAAGATTCTGCACCTTCCCACATGGCAAAATTAACGCAAACATGGATGAAAGACAATTTTTCTAGATTCATAACATCTCAAGAATGGCCACCATACTCCCCAGACTTGAATCCAATGGACTACTCTATTTGGAGTATTTTAGAGAGTAAGGCTTGTGCATCTCAACACCACAGTCTGGAGTCGCTGACAAATTCATTAGAGAAAGCCTGGACTGAAATTGATCAGGAAGTCCAGCGGCGAACAGTCCTACGATTTCCGGATCGATTGAAGGCATGTGTGCGGGCTAAAGGAGGTTATATTGAATGAGGTGGGGTTCAAATGAATGCTTATATATTCAGCAATGTTAACACTTAATCGTACTTAATGGAAGTACGTCCTTTTGAAAATAACTGCTGAAATGTGTGCGTCACTTTACGATTGTCACCCTGTGTAATAAAAATCATAAATATTCATAAAAATTCAATAAAATTAAAAAGCAATTTTAATTCATAAAAATGTTTAAAAATTCATCAAAATCCATAAATATTCGTCATATTCAAAAAATTGTATAACAATTTATAAATTTTAAGTAAACTCGGTTAATATTCTTAAAAATTCCTAAACACTCGTCAAGATCACTAATGTATTCAAAGGGTTTAGGGATTAACCCCTCTGCCCCCCCTTTCCCCCTCTCTTACCGATGAAATTTTCATACATTTTAGTTGTTGACCATGAATGACAATAAATTTTAGAGAACGATAAAATTTAAAGAATCATAAAAAATTCATAAGAATAAAAAGTCAAAATTTAAAAAAACAAATTCATAATTATGCATTTTACAAAGTTCAAAAAAACTCATTAAGATTTTGAACCATTCGACCTATTTCATTAAAATTTATTAAATTGTCTATTATATATTTTAAATCCATATGAGTTCATAAATATTCTTTAAAATTTTTAAAAATTCATTAAAGCTCCTAAAAGTTGCAAAACTTCATAGTAGTTAATTAAAAATCATAAAACATTCATAAGAATTTATAAAAATCAATAAAACTTATAAAAAAATTTCCGAGTTCATAAAAAAAAATCTTCAAAATTCATAAAATTTCATTAAAATTCTTCAAGATTCATCAAAATCCATATGAGTTCTCATAAATATTCATCAACGTTTCTAAAAATTCATTAAAATTCCTAAAGTTCAAAAGCTTTATAGAAGTTCATTAAAAATCATAAAACATTTATAAGAATTCATAAAAATCAATAAAATTTATAAAAATTTTTTATAGTTCTTAAAAAAATCTTCGAAATTCATAAAATTTCATTAAAATTCATCAAGATTCATAAACATTTCAAAAGATTAATTAAAGCACCTAAAAATTCAAAAACTTCATTGAAATTGATTAAAGATCATAAAATTTTTTCATAGTTCATGGAAAAATCTTCAAAATTCATAAAATTTCATTAAAATTCATCAAGATTCATAAACATTTCAAAAGATTAATTAAAGCACCTAAAAATTCAAAAACTTCATTGAAATTTATTAAAGATCATAAAATTTTTTCATAGTTCATGGAAAAATCTTCAAAATTCATAAAATTTCATTAAGATTCATCAAAATCGATATGTGTTTATAAAAATTTCTAAAAATCCATAAAAAAATTTCAGAGTTCATTAAAAAATCTTCAAAACTCATTAAAATTAATCAAGATTCATGAAAATTCATCATAGTTCATAAAACTTTATAAATGTACAAAGCTCATAAAAGTACCTAAAAATTCGAAAAACGCATATAAGTTTATTAAAAATCATAAAACATTCATAAATTCATTATCAAAGTCCATAAAATTTCATCCAAACGCATAAAATTTCATTAAGATTCATCACAAATCAGAAAAAAATTTTTTAATTGTAAAAATTCATTCAATTCTCCAAAATTCATTAACATCATTGAAAATTCATTAAAAGATTCATAAAAAGAGTTGCTAACTTATAAAAATTCATAAAAATGTATTAAAGTTCATTAAAAATTCATAAATACTCATCTCAGTTCAAAAAAAAATACATAAATATTTATAAAAATTCATCAGAGTTCATGGAAAATCCTCGAAATTCATAGCAATTCATACAATTTCAGCAAAATTCATCAAGATTTGTGAAAATTCATTATTTATTCACATACATTCACAGAGATTCATCAAAGTCTATAAGAGTTCATTAAAATTCATCAAAGTTTATAAGGATTCAAGGATATCTCACTGGTTCAGGAGAATTCATAAATAATCATGAAAATTCATCAAAACTCATGAATATTCATAAAAACTCATTAATATTCATACAACTGATGAATATTCATAAAACTCATGAACTTTTATAAAAAAAAATTTATAAATATTAAATTCATGAAATCTCATAATGATTTATCAAGGATGCAAATTTCATCCAAGGTCAAAAAAATTCATAAAAATTCACACATAAGAGTTCTAAATCTTTACTGGTAGTGGATGTTAAATCCCGCTATTACTAAGCTTTTAGTGGTAGTGGAAATAAAATCCCATTGGCAATAAATATTTAGTGATAGTGGACACTAAACCGAGTTGCCACTAAAAGTTTAGTGATAGTGAAATTTTATCCCCACCACCACTAAACCTTTAATGGTGGTATTTAGAAGTTTATTAACAATCGTAAAACATTCGTATAAATTCATAAAAAATCGATAAAATTCATTAGAAATTTTCAATTCAGAAAAAAATCTTCAAAATTCATAAAATTTCATTAAACTCATTAAGATTCATCAAAATCCATATGAGTTTTATATATATTCAAAAAAAATTCCTAAAAATTCATTAAAGCTCTTTAAGGTTCAAAAAGACATCATATTTCACTATCACTAAATCTTCAGTGGAAGTGAAAATAAAATCCCATTGCCAATAAATAATTAGTGATAGTGGACACTAAGCCAAGCTACCACTAAACGTTTAGTGACAGTGGAAATCAAACCCAACTACCACTAAACTAGTGGAAATCAAAACTCCAATAAACGTTTAGTAATAAGGAGACTGCACTATAGTTTACCACCACTGATCCTTAAGTGGTAGGGAATTAAAAATCAACTACCACTAAACCTTTAGTGGGAGTGAAAATAAAATCACATTACCACTAAATCTATAGTGGTAATGGAAATCCAATCCTATTATCACTAAACCTTTAGTGGTAGTGGACATCATATTCTTTTATCACTAATCCTTTATTGGTAGTGAAATTTTATCTCCACTTCCACTAAACCTTTAATAGTAGAATTTAGGATTTTATTTCCACTACCACTAAACATTTAGTGGTAATGAGATATTATTTAAAAGTTTAGTGGTAGTTGATTTTTATTTCACTACTATTTATGGTTCAGGGGTAATGAAATTTTATCGCCATTGCCACTAAACCTTTAATAGTACCTAGTATTTAGGATTTCATTTCCACTACCACTAAACATTTAGTGGTAATGTGATTTTATTTTCACTCCCATTAAAGTTTTAGTGGTAGTTGAATTTTAATTCATTACCACTTAAAGATCAGTGGTAGTGGAATTTGCTGCCCACTACCACTAAACGTTTAGTGGTAATGAGGTCTTACATTGGCATTAAAAATAGTGAAGAGTGAAATTTAGTCACTAAATCCTTAGTCTGATAATCAAGTAGGGAAAATATACGAAATTTTCTAAATTAGTTTTTACTTTCCTTTAAGGATATCTCACATTCGAATATGACCGTATTTAAAACTTTCCAATTGTTCTTGTTGTCTTTGTTTTTTTTGTATAAATTTTTTTTGTTGGTGCTGTTGTCTAAAAATCAATCAAGGTAATGTTATGCGTGGTGTAATGTAATTTTAACGCCATGTCTGAATGCTGTAATGCATATAAATTCGTATAGACAACACCACCACAACAACAATCACAACAACAACATATTGTTGCCACAATAACAGCGCAGCTATAGCAACAATTTCCCATGATCAGGAATTGAATTAAGGCAGTGAGTGAGTGCGGCGGCATGCACACAAATAAAAACGAAAACAGAAAAACACAAAAAACAAAAAAATAATGCGTAAAATGCGCGAACTACAAAAAAAAAAACAAGAGAGGAAAAAGGTTGCTGCTTGCTGCAAACATGATTGTTGCAACAACATACAATTTAAATCGGTCTCACAACTGAACTCGACCATGATAAGATCTTAAATGATTGCTTCAATGCAATGTAATCCAGGCAGTAAGGCAGGCAGGCAGTCAGGTAGGCTATCTTATGTTAAACTATAATTTGCTAGAATAAAAGCATTAAAGAAAGAGTGAAATAGTGAATCTGATTAAAATTGCCTTGTCTTTTTCTATCTTCATCATCGTCATCATCATCTCGTCATTGTCATCGTCACCGTCATCATGATGGCTTCTTGCATGATTTTTTTTTTTGTTTTTTTTTTTTTTTTGTTTTTGTAAATGGCAATTTAAAATATGTACATGTACGAGTTAAACATGAAAAGTGCTTGCTATCTTTCGGCTTTTGCTAGCCTATGTGTGTCTGCCTGTCTATCTGTTTATCTGGTTATGCACATATGTATGTCTATAGATTCTAGTCTATCTGTCTATCTTTACGTTTTGCCTTAGGTTGGTTGGTTGCATGCCTGCCAGCATCAATTGCGGTTAATTCGTGTCAGCTTCATTGATTTCTTACATCCATTGAGATTTTATGACATGCATTGGCAGTCAGGCAGTTAGGCAGGCAGGAAAAAATGCAAAGAGAAGTCAAAAAAGCAAAGAGAAGGTAAGCAGGCAGGAAGGCCGGCTGGCTGCCAGGCAGGCAGCACTAAGCTGTATGCATTTCTACTGAATTACTGAATTGGCATCGTAAGTGGGTTAGCAAAATGCACTTATTTGGTTACAGATACACATAGATACTTGTTCATAAATATATACAGTGAGTGAGTGAGTACATTTGTGTGTATGTAACATACGTAAGTCATAGACGGAAAACAACGTCAAGTATTTTGCTTTGAACTTGACTTTGACTTAGTGCTATTTAGCTACATCGATGAAAGAGAGAGATGCTTGAGAAAATATTTTGTATTTTACAAAATGTGTCAGGATTAATTTCTAATAAAGTAAAAGACTCAAATCAAGGATATATTGCATCCTACAAAGTCTACGTAGTCGCGAATATATAACAGCCGCTTCGTTGTCTCCCTCAATTTAGTTTATCACCCAGTTTAGAGTTGAAGGTGGGCTGGAACCAGTAAAAGAAAGTAGAAAGACAGGAAAGATATGTGAGTGGATAAATGGGAAGAAGAAAGGTCTAATGTCTCTCAGCCTCGAACTTCTTTGTTTCACTGATGAACCTTAGAAGCTCAAGAAAAGGGAGAGTATGAATACTATTCATACTCAAGACATCACCATCAAACAGACTTTATATGATTCTGACGAACGCCGGACAGCTACAAATATAACACAGCCACACAAAAAGAAAAAAAAAATTTTCGGGTCTGAAGGTCAGACCATGGTTACTATATGTTTTTCGGATCACGGAATCCGAATCCAAGGTCCAGAAATCCAAAAACGTCACGGTCCTGACATAACCTCAAAAAACCCCATACAATTTTTTCCAAGCCCGAGGGTCAGACCATGCTTATATGTTTTGGGATCGTTGAATCCGAAACCGAGGTCTAAAATACCCCAGCATGTCAGGTTTTTGACATAACCTACTAAATACCGTTATCTAAGCTAAATCGAAAACCTGACATGCTGGGGTGTTTTGGACCTCGGATTCGAATTGCCTGATTCGAATTCGAAAAATTTTATGAGGTTATGTCAGAACCCTGCTGTGCTACGATTTTTCGGACCTGGGATTCGGATTCAGCTTCCCCAAAAACATATAATTCACTTGGTCTGGCTGCCGGACTCGAAAAAAAACCTTTTTTTTTTGTTTGTCTGTGTAATGCTCCGTAGTATCGTCGTTCTCAAGACACGATTGGCAGATTGGATCGGTGATGACGCCCATGTAGGTCATGTGCTGATCTCATGTGTTATGCTCGGTGATGACACCCAGTAGTAATCTCAGGTCCTTCTCAGTTTCAGAAGAAGCTCCGTTGATTTCCTGTCCGTTTGTCTCACGAAAGCACTTTGCGGTTCTGCAAGAGTCAAGCTCTGACCATCTTTTTCTATGGATAGAACCCACGAAGTTGTTGATCCAACGCATGATCTCCCCAGAACTTACGCAGAACCTTCATTAGCTAGTTCAGTCCCTGCAATACCACACTGTCCTGGAACCCATATAAGGCATAACTTATTGTGTTTTTCGACACTTTTGAGCTTTGGCTTACACTCGATGACTGATATTGAAGAGCTGACAGGATTAGCAAGGGCCTTGAGTGCACCTTGGCTATCACTGCAGATGTCTATGCAGTTCCCATTCCATCTTCTCTCAATTATCCAGCCCACCATGTCCAGGATAACGAAAACCTCCGTTAGGAAGATTGTCACCATCTGTCCAGTGAAAAAAATGTACTTTGTCCCATCGTCCAAGTACCAACCGAATCCAGTACCCTTTTAGGTTTTTGGATCCGTCGGTATAGAAGACATAATCGAGACCCCGGAGTACGACCTCCGGAATTAACCGTTGATCTCGTTCCGGGCACCTGACATCATATCTTCCTCCGAAGCGGATACAAGGCGCATGTTTGTCCACGGGCATCGAGAACAGTGGGCATTGTACTGACAACTGGTGGTATATCTGACTGTGTCCTTTATCCGTCTCGAGCCGTCTCATCGCTTTTTTATGGATTTGAAAATCCAGAGGAAGCAAGTCAAGCAAGGCATTGAGAACATCACCAGATGTAGTACACATTGCACTATAATACCCAGGCACACACTTCTCTGAAGCCTGGTCAGAGAAGATATTTAAGTTTCCTAGTGAAAAGCACTAAGGTGCTTTTACCGTCCCGAGATTAGTACGCACAAATTGTCTGCAAACACTGGAATGTCAACTCCAAAATTCTGCAAATCTTTAAGAAGGGAGTCCACCACGAAGCACCATAGAAGAGGAGAGAGTACGCTCTCTCAGGCTCATCCTTTCTCTACCTCGATCGTACTAACACAGTCAGGAAGAGTTGATTCACAGGGTTTTGACTCAAACCCTTCAGCTTGATGTGCTCCTCGACCATGCGTTCCAGATTTTTTAGAAAAAAACGTTGTGATGCTTAACGGTCGGAAACTTTTCGGTAGAGCGTAGTTATCCCTTCTCGGTTTAAGAATAAATACAACTTTAACCGAGCTCCAAAGACGTGGAATACATCCGTGAACGAGACAAGCCATTAAGATCTTTTCCAGAACCTTCATAAGATTTGTCTCTCCCCGCTTTAGCATGATTGGATAAATGCCGTCGGGTCCAGGGGACTTAAAGTCGAAAAGGCAAACCTTAATGTCTCTTCGGTGACTATCCTAGACCAGTCGAGCCCTCTGGTACTAGAGTCAACCTGACCAGGGGTATTGACAACGTTCTGAAGAACAGCTAACTTACAACTCGGGAAGTGCGTTGTAAGGAGTACGTCATTAACTTCTGACCTGAAATTGGTGTAGGAGACATCGGGCCACGAGATGAAACTCACACAATGTTTTTTTTTTATGCAACCCGCAGTGCACGCCAACATTCATAACGAGGATTGGAGAAGTGGGCGTGGTACCTCCCATACAAACCTGTATTTTCATCTCAAGGACTGTTTGTAGTACGATACTAAGATTTGCTATGAAAATAATATTTGTTCACAGCATTTTATGGTAAAAATTAGGGTGGGCTTGTAAAAGTGGGCGTGGTACCTCCCATGCAAATCATATCCTTATTTGAGTATATCTCTGGAACCATATACAATATAGTACTGAAATTTAGTACAACGAAATTGCTTGTTAATACCATTCTACAGAAAAGATTTGAGTTGGATTGGAAAAGGGGTGTGGCACCTCCCATATGACCTCAATATTCATTATGAGATATCTCAAGAAACATTTATAGTACGCTACTTAAATTTTGTACGAAAATAATATTTGTTCATAGCATTCTGTGGGAAAAATTAGCGAGGGCTTGGTCAAATGGGCGTGGTACCTCCCATACAAATCACTTCCCTATTTTTGAGTATATCTCCGAAACCATACCCAATATAGTATTGAAATTTCGTACAACGACGTTATTTGGCTATGCCAAACTGCAGGAAAAATGTGGGTGGGATTGAAAAGGGGGTGTGGCACCTTCCATATTACATTAATATTCATTATGAGATATCTCAGGAAGTATTTGTAGTATGGTACTAAAATTTTACATGCAAGTATTATTTATCAAAATCGAGGTTATGGTGAAGTGTGAGTTCCTAATGTCAAGTGGGCACGGCACCTCCGATAATAAAACTTGAATATTCACGACGAGATATCTCAGGAACTTTTTGTAGTACGGTATAACTCTAGAACCAAATATGTAGTACAGTCCAGTACTGAGACGAGATATCTCAGGAACTTTTTGTAGTACGGTATAACTCTTGAACCAAATATGCACAGTCCAGTACTGAAATTGTGAACAATCACTTTTTTAATACTTTTTTACTACTCTTTATTTTACTACTTTATTAATACTTTTTTTACTACTTTTTTTTTAGTACTTTTTTACTACTTAGTTTTAGTACTTTTTACAAAATTTTTCTACTGGTTCGAGTTTTTACTACTTTTTTTTACTACTTTTTTCACTACTCTTTTTTACTACTTTTTTCCCTACATTTTTTAATACTTTCTTTACAACCTTTTTTACTGGTTCGTGGTGTTTTTTTGCGATAAAATTATTCATTACCCAAACTGTGTCAGCGGATTTTTTTGCGAACAAAAGAACCTATCTTAATGAGCACAAGAAAAAGTAACAAAATTCCAATTCCACCGTTCCTTTTTTATTAGAAAAAGTCTGTCATGGATGCACTCATGTGAACACAACACGCCTGCCCAGGCTTTTCATGCTTGCTTCCGTCTGAACAGCCCCTAATACCATAATCCCCATATTGCTCATGCTGTGAATCCCCCTAAAGCTATGCTATTAACAAATAGCTATCTACTTTATTGACATGTATAAAATTTAAGCATTCCAAAAAATTTATAGAACTCACCTTCCTAACGCTATGATAAATTTATACATCAAATATGTACAAAGGTTCAAATATATCATATGCCATAAATTCTAACATTACGATAATTCATAAGCACACATAATACTAACAAACACACATGCAAATAGTGAACACTCATAAAATTCATATGTGCGTATATCGATTTCATATCGCTTGTAGATAAAAAAAAATAAAAACCATTACCGATTACTATCATAAATTTATAACTAAAATTATGATTTAGATGCCAAACCACCATTGTGTGCCTGCCACAATGAATGAAATTCCTTTAGAAACACATTTCTTTTCAAAAAAAAAAAAAAAAAACCCCTTTAAGCTTTTTTTTTTTTTGTATTTTTTCTCCCCCGAATATTGTGTGCGGTTGAAAGAGAGACTCGTTAAAAATACATTATGAATATTATTTATAATTTTCATAAATATTTAAGTAGGTAATATTTTTATGTGTTAGTTACTCTTAACATACACAAACACATACAGACACACTTGAAAGTATTCACAGCGGCATCATTCAAAATGGAGCTAAATAAAAAAAACAAAAGTCCTGCAGACATTTGTATTCAACAGAAATAGAATAGTGAGGATTTTATTGCTTTTTATTATATCATAAACTTATAAATTTTCTTGCATGCGATATATATATCATATACAGGAGAAGAAGATTCAGGAAACATTTTTTCTTGATAGGGGGGTACGAAAAATAAATAATAAAAATTCTCTATATATGTAGAATTTTTATTTAATGAAAAACTTATATGTTTTAAGTGTTTAAAAATCTTTTTTTTTTAAGGGGGAGGGCGGGGGAAGATTCCTCTTATTCCCCTCCTTGTATCCGCCATTGTTATAGCATGATAGCACACATATAATTTCATACTGCATTATAAATTTCTTTTAATGCGTACTGATATATGAAAATATTGTAGTTTTGCTGCTTATTGATTTTTCTTCCATTCAAATATTTCGCTTCCCTTTTTTTTCTATCTCTCTCTCTCTGTTTCTCTATTTATGTTTTTCAATACCCATGCAATTTGTATCTCATATGTTTAAATGTATGTATGTATGTGTGAATATACGTCGTCCTCCTGCATATATATCGCTTTCAATTGTTTCTCTCTCAATCGCGATATATCGCTTCGTCTCGTCTGTTTGCTTTCTACTCTGGTAATAAATTCAAAATAAATAAAATATTTTAATATATGATTTTTATCGTTGTTGGCTCGGTTGTTGTGAAAAAAAAATGCCCAGTAGGAAAATTTATTTAACCCAACTCATGCCCGAATTCAGAACTGAACCAAGAAAACTAAATTCAAGCCAAAAATCAGAAAATAATTAATTCCAAAATGAAATCATTGAAAGATTTGGGTCGTTTGGAAATCTGAAATTGATTTAAGGATTGAATTGAAATCGGAAAATGGAACGACCCAAAAGTTAGGCACTGAGACCTATAAAATTTTTTGTACCAAGACCATAAATTATGAAGGAAAGAAAAGAAAAAAGATAGATAACGAATATCCTAGTCGGAAATTGAACCCGGGACAAGAATCCAGCAGGCTGCCAATAGACAAACTGAGGCGGATAATTCAGGACTATTTTGACCTTAATTTCTGTGCTGAAACTAGAATTTAACTGAAAAGCAAAAATAATTCATAGCTACTGAAATAAACATTTAAACAAGGCTTCCGTTATGGCTTGATATTGAATATAATTCAGTCAGAATATTTCAGAATAAAAATTTATTATTTTCGGAATATGAATTTGAAAATAGTTCCGACTTCATAGATATGCAAAGACCTAAATTTAAAAACTAATACAAAAAAATATTAAATGTGAGCTCAGAAAATAATTAAAATCCTAAACCATTCTAGTCTGTAATCAGAAAATCATTTAAGAACACCCAGAGCTGAATTCTTTAGTGAAACATAAAAAAAGTCATAACTATATACCGGAAGTAATTCAAGCCTAAATCTTTATTCAAAAAATCAAATGATTCAAGTTTTAAGCCTTGAGAAAAATGTATGTCTTAGTTTGGAATAAACTAAAATAACAAAAAAAATTAAGGCCTCTAGGTTGAGATTTTTCAATACTTAAACCTGAATTCAGAGTTGAAGTCAGCAAAAATATTCTAAAATTAAAATCAACAAAATATTCAAACAACCCTTGGTCAAGGTTAAATTCATGCCTGAAGTTGCAAAAATAATTCAAGCCTGATGACTTATATAGGCCTGAATTTCAAACTATGTACAAACAATTTAGATCTTAATTCTGAAAATGTTTCAGAAAATAATTTAAACCTTAGGTTCTCTACTGAAGTAAATAAATAAATTCTACAATGAGTACCTTCTGCACTCGTCACATGATGTGATAACATACTTTACGCATTGTTGTTTACTTCATTGATTTTAGCACGCCTACATCGCCTAATGTTGATATTATTTTACAATTTCAATTAGAAAAGAAAAAAAACTATTAACTAAAATAAACTATGCAATAGCAATAAAAAAATATAAAAAATAAAAACAATTCTTGATATGTTCCACTATTCCATGGATATGTACCTAAATATATTCCACAACCGTTTTTGATATAGAAATTATGTGTTGCATACTTTTGGGCTTAAATTTAAAGACTTCAGTTCAGTACTGAAATAGTAAAAATGTTACATCTGAAAGCAGAAAATCATTCTACCCTAATTCTCCATTAAAATATACAAATAATTATGCCCTAAATCAAGAGCTGATGTCGAAAATATTTCCAGAGCTGATTTCAGAACTAAAATTTAGCAAAAATTCAGATCTCTTTCCCGCAGACCAGAATTTTAAATTAAAATCAATAAAATTCAGATTTGGGTTCTCTGCTGAAACAAAAAATAAAATCAAATCGAATATGATTTAGAGATGAATTTAGAATTAAAATTAGGAAATGATTCACAATTGAATTAAAGAAAACTGTACTGGAATTTTCATAAATGGTAGACTTGAGTTCAAAGAATAATTCAGGCTTGAATTCAAAACTGAGATCATAAAATAATTCGAGATTTTTTTACTATTGATCCTTTCCTAAAAAATATATGATAATTTTAATCTAAAACAGGACCAGTCAGTGAAAATATCATTAATGTTTTCAACTGTAGAAGAAAAGCTTCGATAAGCCGTTCAGATTTAAACAACCATTACTTTTCCTACTGGGTAAGCTTATGTACTTACTTGCATATTTATTACAATATTTAAGATCAACATACGAATAAACCACGAAAAACAGAGGCGTTATCCATATACATATTTATACAGCAGCATACATTTTTGGACATAGAGTTGGGGACAAAAGTTTGAATAGGGTGTTTCTCCCACTAGTACTACTTACTGTATGGCAAAACATTCTATTAAGGTCTTGAATCGAACTTTTCCCTTTTTCTTTAGGACGAAATGGAAATGTTTTATATTTTTGAACCTGTAGAGATTCCACTCGATCTGATATATCTGGAGTAAACATAAGCTTTTCCCACGATAGTTTGCTAGACCCGTAGATCGCACTGTTTTCACTTCGTTACCTCGCTATTGATTGCTCAGATCTATACTCAGTCCTAGTATTTCCTTGACATTTTTTCCTAGAGAGCTGTTAGTTAATCCTTTCAAAATTAGTGTTGTTATCTTCATTTGGAGAAGAAACAGGAATAAAACTTGTTCCTTTCCCAACAAATATTTTAACCGTACTTTCATTTCACTTTCATAGACAAATTTTGAACTAACCATGGACAAGTTTCGAAAACATTTGTTGAGTTATATTTCATCTTTAAAAAACTGGAGTCTGGAGTTTTTTTTTGTCAATTTCAAGTTTTTGTCATAGAAAATAGATGAAGACGGGAATGATATAAATGTATAGGTTTAGTATAATAGCCAGGCATAACTTAAGGCCGGCCTAATAAGTTCCTTCACTATAGACTATTTTTGTTCTGCAAGCAATGATTTATGGATTATTGCCTCCATACACGCTCATTTTCCATTTCCATTTTATACCCTATCATATAGGTCGGTTAATTTTTTGATGCTCCAATTCTAATCTGTTTCCACTCATACTGGATAATTTTTTTTTTTATTTTTTTAAATAATCTTTGTCCCATTCTATATGAGTACTTTTTTATTGTTCGAACTCCATTCAATTCCTTTTCATTTTTTATGTTGTATTCCCATTTTGTTTCCTTCTATATAGCTCCTTTTCTGAGAAGAATCCCGACTTTTCATGTTCCAATTTCATTGTTTCTCGTTAAGAGATGATCTATAGTAAGAAGAGTTCTTTTGCGGCTATCAAGGCCTTTACTTAGTTCTATTTAGAGGTGCTTTTCATCTTGATTTGCTTTTCAAAATTTCTTGAGCTGGATCTTTTTAAAAAATCATCTAAAACTCGATCCCCAAAATAATAGATATTTAAAAATAATTTGGTTCTGTATCAAATATTTAAAAAAAAAATGAGATTGTATGTGCATTCAGCATTTCATAGTCAAATTTTTCGTAGAACATTGCCATCGAATGTATTAACCCATTAGCTCTTTGCCTTATGGGTCTTTCCTTTTGCTTTTTTCAAAAGAAATCGCCTTCTTGACCTATTACAAAGATTGATAAAGGGTTAAAAAGTTCTGGAAATATATTGTTCATAAAATTCGAATATAAGTCACTGAACAACAAAAATCTGTAAACTTTGTTTTAAAAAAAATAGTCCCAAATTTCAAAAATGTTTCAAATTTTCAGTACTGATACGCAGTAAACACATGTGTTTTTAAAAGTATTTTGTAAACTAAAAATATTTGTATATGGCAAAATAAACATAATAATTAAATTAAACACTTATATGTATTTTCAACAGTGTATTAACCCTTTAGCTCCTTGTGGGACTTTTCTCTTTTTCACTATAAAGTGAATGTGCCTTGTAATGGTTTAAAAAGGTAATTTCTTTCAAAAACGCCAATATAGACTCATAAGGAAGGTAGCTAATGGGTTAATACTATAGAAGAATATATTCTACGGAAAATTCTACTATAAACTCCTGAACACACAAATAATCTAAAATGAGAAGTTCACAATTATATTGAACTTGTTAAAAATGAGCAAATTTGCCCGCGGGCAGAGTTTAGGAAATGATTGAATTAGTTGTAAACTTTTAAAACGCCGGGACCCGTATAATTTTTTTTCGGAGTTCCTTCAGAATGAAAGTAAATTCTTATTTTTTTAATTTTTTTGAACTGTTATTTGTAAGCTTTTATTCGGTCAAGCAAGTCTAAGGAAAAAAATTTTCTTTTATAAAACTTGATTTTTGGAGTTTTCTTTTGAAAACGACTCAACTCACGAATGGTAATCACTAGAGCCGAAATATTTTGGGACTCAACATTAATAAACCGAGGTTCATTTTTAGAATCGTACAGTAAGAACTTTTTTTCGTGATGCACCTTAATGTACATGAATATATGGATATAGTATACAAAAGTGGAGACTGCCCGCAAGGTGCTGGCTGGTTGCTGTAAGGCGTTTACATTTATTTTCGCATGTGTCCTTGTATATACACATACACATAAACTCTTACATATATAGGTTACTAAATCCTTTTTTTATTACGCTTATACAAATACACATACTACATTAATAAATGCATATATGTGTGTGTGTGTGTGTATGAATATACCCATCGGAAAAATTTGGAACGCTATCCAAAAAAGCTCTTTGAAAGCGCTCTCTTTGCATTCTCGTTAAAGCAAGTAAGAGAAAAAATTAGAAGCGCTAACATTAAGTTCTCGAAAGCGCTTTTAAGTAAGCGAAAAAGCGCGCTTTTAAGTAAGCGAAAAAGCGCTAGGGGAAACATTCAAACGAATAGAAGAAAATAGTGAATGATTTTTGTACTTTGTAATTTTCATATGGTTAAAATGAAAGTAAATATAAGTTAATTTGGAATTGGTACATTTTCGTGGTTCAACCCAGCACCAATGTTTGGTGAACCATAATTTTGGATTTTATTATTATATTATTTTTATTAAATATTTGAAGTATATGTAGTTAATGAAAAAAAAGGAAAAATCACACAAGATTGTTCTTTCTAAACCGCTTCCCAAAAGCGCTCATTTTGCGCTTCTTAAGAGCGCTTTTTCAGTGCTTCTTAGGAGCGCTTCTTCAGCGCTTCCTAGGAGCACTTTTTCACCGCTTCCTAGGAGCACTTTTTCAGCGCTTCTGGGGAATCTTGATGTCGGCGTTTACTTCCTATGACACGAAATGTAAAAACTATTTGAGCTGTACTGTAAAGAGAGAACGCTTACTGCTGACAGATGAGCACTCTAGTGTAGGTAATAAAGCACTTTTGGTGCGCTTCCTTTCCCGTTGGGTATTTATGCGTACGTGAAAAATCTAAAATTGATATGCTTTTATTTTATAAGCAAATTTTTACATTAGGGACATAGGTAAAATTTATTTTTGTATACCAACACGTATTTGTAGTCGAGGGAAGCCTTCTCTCTCTCGCTCTCTCTAGCGATGATTCTTTTAATGGGGCTTTAGACATTAGAATACTGTGTATATATACTTATATGCTTTCTCAATTTGTGTATGTATAATATAAAATTGCAACAAAATTCTAACAATTTATTACAAAACTATAAAATTTAACTGCATTTTCATTTGTTTCGATTTTATGTAGTTTAAGGAGTGAGATTGAAAAAATCTTAACACACGTTTTACCTAATAATTTTTTTTTGGATGTAAAATTTAAAAATTTCTTTGAACTAATTATCTTTGAAAAATATGTCAGTTGTTATTTTTAATGACAAACATGTTGATTTATTGTGAGTTTGATCAAAATGAGTGAAGAAGAAGAAGTACGTCTTAAAATGATTAAAAATGTTCAAAAAAATCCAAATTGGTCCTACAAAAAATTGGCAAAAAAATTGAAGGTCTGCCGTCAAACTGTTTCCAATGTTATTAAACAGTTTTAGGAGAATTTGACCATAGATAGGAAACCTGGTTCGGGAAGAAAACAAGCCCAGGAAAATAGAAAGCATATTGAAAAGATCTCCAAACACATCTGGTAGAAAAGCTGCCCGGTTAGCCCAGTGCTCTGACTATTTGGTGCGAAAAGTTAAAGCCAATGCAGTTTTGAAAACATACAAAGTCCAAAAAGTTCCAGACAGGAATGCTGCAAAAAATCTAGACGTCAAAAGTAGGGCTCGGAAATTAAAATCGAATTTCATACAAAAATATTCATGTTGTATAATGGACGACGAAACGTATGCACTGGCAGATTTTACGCAGCTTCCGGGTCATAATTTTTATGTTGCTGATGCTCGAGCTCGAGGAAATGTCGAAGAACAATTTAGAATCCAAAAGTAGACAAAATGTCCTAAAAAATTCCTGGTATGGCAAGCTATATGCAGTTGCAATTGGGCTCTATAAATACCGAAATATACATCAAAGAATGTTTGAAAAAAAGACTTCTTCCTTTCATAAGACCGCAAAATGTGTCCACATATTTTTGGCCCGATTTGGCATCATGTCACTACGGCAAGAAAGCTCTGGAGTGGTACCAAAGTAATAACATAGTTTTTGTACCAAGAGAGGCCAATCTCAATCCTCCAAATTGTCCGCAGCTAAGACCAGTGGAGAGATATTGGGCTCTTGTGCAAAGAAACTTAAAGAGCACAAAAAAGGTGTCCCAAAATATCGAAGATTTTAAAAGGAGATGGTCAAACTGTTCCAAAAAGTTGTCTGAAACAACTATCAAATCTCTGATGGAAGGCTTGCCAGAAAAAGGTCCACGATATCATAAATAGTGGTTAGAACTATAAAAATTATATTTTTCTGTAATTTGTAAAATATTATCAATTAAATAAAATAAAAATCAAAACTCTAAGATCAACCGTTTCAAAATTATTGAATTTTAAGATTTAAGATTTTAAGATTTTTTCGATCTCACTCCTTATACGCCAAATCGATTCTCAGGCAACGATATGTGTATTTTTGTAGAGAGAATTATTTACGGTATAATGAATTGGAAAATTAATATTTTATTTACTTCGTGTTGAAATATTTATAACCTATTTGGATATAGGCCATAACAATTATGTGTTATAAGAAAATAATTATTTATTTTTAATTGAATTGTAATATAACAGTATAAGAAAATTGCTAAAAAAGAAATCCTCAATTATTATTTGATATAAAGCTTTTATTCATATTATTTCTAGTTTTTGTAAAATTATTTTCAAAATATAAAAACAAAAATTCAAAAAATACTTAGTTACAAAAAGAATTGAAATTTTGCTTCAACTGATTTACAATATTTTCATTCAACTACTCACCGCAAGTTGGCGCCACCTTTAAAAGCTTTTAATTGCAAGCTTTATAACAGTGCATAGATGAGAAAAAAGCTTTTTTCAAGTTACTACTTATTAAGATATTCATTGAGAACTTCAAACACGCAGACTGCTTTTAATCTGTGATATCGATTCCTTCGTCTATGCAAATGAAAAGCTTTTAAACTTTCTTATGAATCTTCAATGCAGCAGTAATGTCAATTAAAGCTGAATATATTTAATAAATTTAAACTGTAACTATTCCATGAATTATGAAGCTTAGAGCATGAACCTAAATTTCATTTTTAAATATTCAACACACAATTTAAAAATTTAAATATACGAAAGGAACAAAAAAAATCAATATTACTGCTTGAAATGATTTTTCCACTTCAATTATTTCTTGTGGATATACTCGTGAATACATACATATGTAAATAAATATATAAGTAGGTAGATATGTGAATATATTTAAAAAAAATAAAACATTTATGTTGTATGAAGATAAATTCACTCTACTCTACTCACATTACGATGCATAAGTAAATTTTGAGATATAAGTAATAAAATTGATATTTGTAGCAAAAATATTCTACATATTCTATTATTTGTAGCTGACCTTTTTTTTAAAAAATATTTTTTATGCATTTTACTTCCTGCGACCATATTTTAGTTGAATTTTTTTCCGTGCTTTTTTTTTTTGGAAATCTTCCAACAAACTTGCAAATGGCAAATATCCCTATAAAATGTCACATTTCAGTCAAGTTAAATGCACTTTTATTTAAATATTTCTGTCAGTATGCACGAGTGCAGTATATGTTTCGTATATATAAACACGTTTATGTATTCTCATACATATTTACATACCCTTAATGCACATTTTTTAGCTTAAGCATACCTCAGTCGTTTCTACTTCAACTTACCTTTTTTTTTTCATTTCCATTTTTTTTTTTAAAGTAAAATTTTTGCATACGTTGCAACCTCATAATATGATTCACCCATAACTGACTGGCACATACAAATACACTGTGGGAAAAAGACAGACACAGTCATAAAGATAACCATACTTTTTTGCATGCCCAATAGGAACAACAACAATTGCAGCGCGATTTTGAGTTTTTGAAAGAAATTATTGTTGGAGCGTTCTTGGCATATTTTTCAGTTTTGTTTGAAGTAATAGCTTTAGAAACCCTTCTAAAAATATTTTCTAACAAACATGAAATCACTCCCAAATTCTTCTTGAAAATCTTTTTTTTTTTTTTTTGCTTTTTGAATTTTCCTTGATTTGATTTTTAGTTTCTACTCACAGGTAATTGCTTCAGCAACCCTACCAGAGTTTTTTTTTTTCGTTGGTTTTTTACTTATTTAAAAACTAAAATGGGTACCTTCCGCACTCGTCACATGATATGATAACATACTTTAACGCATTGTTGTTTACTTCACTATTTCGTCGCTTTTTGCACGTCGTCTTATTTTGATATTATTTATATGTAAGTATTGGGAATATGAATGTATAAACTCGTAATTGTAACAAACTTCATATCTATCATACGCGCCATTTTTTTGACATTGACAGCTATTCTATCTCGAAGAGCGCCAAAAATACTATAACAATTGATCTGTCAAATAATTTTCATAATTTCACAAAAGTGTTTTACTATAGCTGAAAATGTCGAATTTCATGCCAACAAAACAACATTTGCGGGAAGTTTTAATTTGCTTCTTCCATTTAAAGAAAAACGCAACTGAAGCACATCGTTTACTCACTGAAGCTTATCCTGAATATGCTATAGACGTAGAATGTGTCAGGTGTGGTATGCCCGTTTCAAAAGTTTTGATTTTGATGTTGAAGACAGGGAACGTTCAAGCGGCCCGAAAAAGTTCGAAGATGAAAAATTTAAGGCATTACTCGAAGAAGATTCATGTCAAATGCAACAAGAACTTGCAGAGTCTTTAGGAGTTGATCAATCAACCATTTCTAAATGATTAAAAGCATTGGGAATGATTTAAAAGCAAGGAAATTGGGTGCCGTACGAATTGAAGCCGAGAGACGTCGAACGACGATTTTTCACATGTGAACTGCTAATTGAACGACAAAAAAGAAAGGGTTTTCGGCATCGTACTGTGACTGGCGATGAAAAGTGGATACGTTACGATAACCCAAAGCGTAAAAAATCATGGGGACCGCCCGGACATGCATGAACATCAACGGCAAAGCCGAACATCCATGGATCCAAGCTCATGCTGTGTATTTAGTGGGATATGAAAGGTGTCGTGTCGTGTATTATGAGCTGTTGAAACCGAATGAAATGATCACTGGCGACCGCTAACGACTGCAATTGATGCGTTTGAGCCGAGCATTAAAGGATAAGAGGCCAGAATATGAGAATAGACACGACGAAGTTATTCTTCAGCACGACAATGCTCGGCCGCATGTTGCAAGGCAAGTAAAAACATACTTGGAAATGCTGAAATGGGAAGTGCTACCCCACCCTCCGTATTCTCCAGACATTGCTCCTTCTGATTACCACTTGTTCCGATCGATGACACATGACCTGGCTGAACAGCACTTCCGTTCTTTCGAAGAACTCAAAAAATGGGTCGATTCGTGGATAGCCTCAAAAGATGTGGAGTTCTTTCGACGCGGAATCCGTATGCTACCAGAAAGATGGGAAAAGGTTGTGGCTAACGATGGACAATACTTTAAAGAATAAATTTATAATCACTTTTTCACAATAAATGTCCAAATTACGAAAAAAAATACGAGTTTATACATACAAAAAACATTATGTGTTGCATACTTTCAAGCTTAAAATAAAATTTATAATAAAACACAAACTTGTAAATTCACAAATTCTATGAAACCTTACATGACACCGATGTGACATTTGACTTTCATTTCCATTAATTCACTCCACTATAAATTTTCCTTCAGCCCCGAGTAAAGTTGTTATCACATCAATAGTAATCTGTCTCTACTGTTCATAATTGCTCTAAAAGCCCTTCCCAAAAATTTAGTTCTTATTTTGCTGAAAAGTAATCGCTGCAAAAACCTTTCTTTTCATGTTTAGTTTCTCAGATCTCAACTTTAGCTGACAGATAATCGCTTCAGCAGTCTTTGTAGAGTTTTTCGTTCATCCTTTCGTTGAAATATAACTATTACAGAAGCTCTTTTAGATTCTCTTTTCTCTGTTGTAATTGGGTTTATATAAATAAAACTATTTTTCAGTGCTTGGTTTTTTCTGCAGGCAATTGCTACCAAGACTCTTGCCGAATATTTTTTCCTGCTTTTACTGAGAGGTTATTTGCAATAGAGATCCTTCAAAACTGTTTCTTTTCTCTTTGATTTAAAAAGAACCGGCCAAATTGTGGATTTTTTGAATTGCTTTTCGCTTTTTTCAAAAAATTAAAGAAAAATCGAAAAGTGTGTTGGACATAGATCCGAAACAAGGGCACTTTGATCAAAATGTCAGAATTCTAACAAATTTTTAAATTTTAAGGGGTCATTTCTTAAAAAAAAGTAGGACCTAGGTAATTTTGACCTTCGGTGGCCCCAACTATTTTTTTTTTTTTAGAAGTGTGATTTTCAAGAAGAAATAAGGCGCATATAATTTAATGTTATGGCCAAGAATTTAGCTTTATTATAAAGATAAGGATTTGCCATTATGTCTTAAAAATGCTGTCTCGAATAAATTCCAGCCGAGAGGCCCAATTTTGCGACCACTTTTTGCAGCAATTGGGGCCGTATGTCAGTTATAACGCGCCGAATATTCTCTTCCAAGGCGTCAATCGTCTCGGGCTTATCTGCGTAGACAAGCGACTTCACATAACCCCACAAAAAATAGTCCAGCGGTGTTAAATCGCACGATCTTGGAGGCCACGCCACAGGCCCACGACGTGAGATAATGCGCTCACCAAAAGTTTCCTTCAATAAATTGATTATTTCTTTGGCTGTATTGCATGTAGCGTCGTCTTATTGGAACCAAAAGTCGTCCACATCAACATCCTCTAATTCAGGCACGAAAAAGTCATTAATCATGGTTCTATAGCGTTCCCCATTGACTGTAACAATATGACCGGCTTCATCTTTGAAGAAATATGGACCAATGTTTCCCTCTGCCCATAGAGCACACCAAGCAGTGACTTTTTGAGGATGTAACGAGGTCTGAACAATGGCTTGTGCATTATCATCACTCCAAATGCGACAATTTTGCTTATTAACGTACCCATTCAACCAACAGTGAGCTTCATCACTGAACAAAATTTTCTTGTGAAAATCGGGTGCGGTGGCATTCTCGTTTTGGGCCCATTCTCCGAACGTGCGACGCGCTTGATAGTCGTTCGGCTTCAATTCTTGCACGAGGTAGATTTTGTAAGCCCGCAAACCAAGATCCTTCCGCAGAATCTTCCATAAAGTGGATGGGCACAGTTCCAATTGTTGCGCGCGATAGCGGATAGACTCATTCGGGTCTTCTTCGATACTCTGTTCCACAGCAGCAATAGCGTCATGGGTGCACACTGTATGGCGTCTCTGAGGATGCGCATTATTCACTAGATCTATGGTTGCTCGAATTACCGACTCTGCTGGGCGATTATGTCGACCGAATATTGGACGCAGTGATCGATGCGTCACGCGAACCGAACCATTATTTTGGTAATAAATTTGCACGATTTGCCAACGTTGTTCAGGAGTAAGTCTATTCATTATGAAATGGCAAACCAAACTGAGCATAAATCAAGTGACAGCTGTCAAAAAGACCAACTCCGAAAAAAGTATTGCCAGATTGAAAACCACACTTCTAAAAAAACAACCGTTTACTTTTTGATTGGTAATATTTTCCTCAAAGACTGTTTGTTATTTTTTCAACGGTAAATCAAGTATAAAGGGATTATAGCAAAAGAAAAATTTTAGTTTTTCAAAGATCAAATTCTGGGAAAAAGTTCGACTTAGTTGGTTTGGACCTTCAATGATTTCAAATATTTTTTGATGGAGAATATTTTCTCCGAAGAATGTTCATTATTTTTTCGAACAATTAATCCAAAGAGATCTTAAAAAAAACAAAAAATTTTTTCAAGGGTTAATTTCTTAAAAAAGTTGGACCTATGTAATTTTGACCTTCCCAAATACCTTTTGATTAGAAATATTTTTCTCAAAGACTGTTTGTTGTCTTTTTTTTTCGAAGGTGATTCCAATATAAAGGTATTAAAGCAAAAAAGAAAAATTTTGGTCTTTCAAAGATTATTTTTTGGGAAAAAATTAGACCTAGGTGGTTTGGACCTTCAATTGCTTCAACTATTTTTTGAAAGAATTTTTTCTCCCAAAAATGTTTAATTAGTTCTTCCAAAAGTTAATTCAGTATGACGTGATTGTTATAAAAAAAATTGGTTTTCAAGGGTTAATTTCTTTAAAAAAAAAGCTGGACCTAAGTAATTAAAACCTTCGCTGGCCCCAATTACTTTTCGATGGGAAACATTTTTCTGCAAAACTTATTATACGTTTCGCCATTGCTGTCCCTGTATAGTCATATATCGAATAGCGGCTTCATATAATACCCCAAAGAATGGACAAGGCGGATTAATAGAGTGGTACTGTCTAAGTACTTTTGTTCTCTCTTTCATAAAATAAAAACTTTCTTTAAGCTCTTGAGGTGACATGGTGAAAAAATTGCATTTTTTCAATCACTCACAATTTTTACAAAAGACATCAAATTTTTAACATGTTGAGGGAAAAACTATTTACTCAAACATGATTTCCCATATTTTTAAATTTTTGTTTATTTTTTTTTTTTTGGGAAATAAATACAAGTTTTGCTATGGGTGCTTAAGATCTTCAAAGAAAACTTTTCATGAACTTTTTTACAATGAAATGGGAGTCGAAGAATGCGAATCTGGGCTCGGTTTCGCTCTATTGGTTCTAGTTTCCTTACGGTCAAGAAAGGGTTAAGTAGAAAATGAATACTAAGTTACTTTTGTCTATCTTTAAAAAAATATCTAATAAAAATAT
This sequence comes from Toxonevra muliebris, assembly GCA_963691655.1. Taxonomy (NCBI): domain Eukaryota; kingdom Metazoa; phylum Arthropoda; class Insecta; order Diptera; family Pallopteridae; genus Toxonevra; species Toxonevra muliebris. The sequence continues at coordinate 78,051,029 of OY829328.1, read as the reverse complement.
ACAGAAAAAGTTCGTAAAAAAATCCCACTGAGGGCCACAGGGTCACCGGTGACCCATAAAAGAGGTGCAAAATGTCTGTTTTGATCAAAAATCGTAACAAAAAATCGGGGTCAGATTATACGAATCCGGATTCGATTTTGCGCTTTCTCCTCTGATTTCCTTACGGTCCTGAAAGGGATAAATATGAAGCGTGTACAAAGTAAAATAAAAAAAAAGTTTTATATCGGTCCCACGTATATCAAAATTATGGGTTTTAGCCCCCCCCCCCCCCCCCCCATAGTGGCGATCCCAGACGTGATAGAAAAAATTTGAGTACTGGGTTGGGATCAGCAATTACTCTTAAAAAGTTATCCATTCAACATTGTTTTTTTTTTAAAGCGTCAACTTGTTGAACAGCGTAACCGTGTAAAGAAGCTCTTCCACAATGCTTCTTTCTAAATAAACGCTTTAGAAGCTCTTCTAGAATATTTTCTTTTCCTAGACTGTTCCTTTTATCTTCAGATATATACAAAAATTAATATCAATTCTCAGGTTTTACTGGCAGTTCTTCACTCCTGCATCCCTGTTCCTGATTGCCCCATTTCTCATTGGACACATACGTACAATGTAGAAATATGAATGTCTTTCAGTGAGTATAGTTCACTTATAACTACATATACATATATAACGAGAGTTCATTGTATCTACATACACATGTCAAACAGTTTGCATATATGTACATAAAGTTAAATTTGTTATTTTTGCGTAGTGCAATGCCATCATGATCGTCATCAACGACACCGTCACCATCGTCATTGTCGTCGTCATCTACATTTGCATGTAAAAATATTCCAGTGCACTGCACTATACTGCAATGTACGCATTTGCTGTTGGTTACTACTGCATAGTTATAATAAATACGCGTTGCAGAAGTACATGGAAGCACCTTCTCTTTGTGCATAATGAGATTTTATTTTTCTTCAGATTTTCATGAATATGATTCGATTTGTCAATGTCAATGTGTAGTATAAAGTGAGACTCTGCTTCAAATTGTGTATTTGTATATATGTGTGTGTGTGTGTGTGTTTTGTGTGTTAAAGAAAGCAAGAAAGGAATATGTTTTTGTTTGTTTCAATGGGAGTATTTAAACGATATTTCTTTTTATTTTTCTTTTGATTTTCATGCATTCAATCGTAGTTTATTTATGGGAAAGAAAATAACTTATTGAACTTTATAAAGAATTTTATTTAACTACTGATTAGACGTCTATTCAAATAAGAGAACGTATGCTAACGTAACTTTACCTATGTTGAAATTTAGTTTAAACATTAATTTTATCATATTGAAATAGAAGACTTCATTAGGCATACTTGGTTCATAATTGTAGGCATACATGAAGCATGCTTTTATGGTATATTTTTTCGAACTCTTAGAGCATACTTTTAAACTAATTTTTATCAAATTTTTAAGCATGCTTTTTGATAATCTTGAAGCATACTTTCGGACATATTTGGATCCTGCTTTTAATCACAAGTAGAGCATACTTATATATTATTTTTTAAGTATACTTGAATCATACTTAAAGCATATAAATTTAGGATATACTTGAAGCATACTTTTAAGCAAATTTTTTGCATACCTGAAACATATTTTCAAGCTAATTTTAATTTTACTTTTGGTCATACTTAGAGCATAATTTTAAAGGTATTTAGATCATACTTTTAGGCACATAATTTAGAAGCATAATTTTACGCATATTTAGATTGTTCTTTTAGGCATACTTGAAGCATACTTTTAGCATACTTTTATGCTCATTTTAATCACACTTTTATATATAAGTTTTGACATGCTTAGGGCATACATTTTGACATATTTGGATCTTACTTTCAAACATATGTAGAGCATACTGTATAGGAGCGATTTCTTAAGTGTACTTGGACCATATTGTAGTATACTTTTAGGCATGCCTAATGCATATTTTTATATATATTTAGGGCATACTTGAAGCATACTTTTAAGTAAATTTGAAGCAAAACCGAAACATATTTTCAAGTAAATGTTTCTTTTGGGTTTGCTTGGAGTATAATTTTAGGGATATTTAGATCATACTTTTGATGCATAATTTTACGCATACTTGAAGTATACTTTCAAAATGGGTATGATCACACTTTTCGGTATGCTTTTTGATTTGGGGCATACTTTTTGGCATATTTGGATCTCGCTTTTAGGCATATTGTAGAGCATACTGTAAGAGATATAAGGAGCGTTTTTTAAAGTATACTTGGATCATATTGTAGTGTATTGAATATTTCTTTTGGGTTTGCTTGGAGCATAATTTTAGGGACATTTTATTTTATTTTTGAAAATAATTTTACTCATATTTAAATCGTCATCTACTCTCCTACTAGAGGCAACGCTACTGCTTTCCGACACAAAGCGGCAACTGCTGGTGCTGATCGCTCGATCAAAAAAGCGCAGTGTTTTTCATTTTCAAAGTCAATGTGTTGGCTCCAGTGGGACAACGATCTTAGAGTATAATTTTAGGCCTATTTTAAGCATAATTTCAGGCCCACTTGGATCTTACTTTAAGGCATACTTAAACCTACTTTTAGGCGTACTTAAAAAATATAAAAAACATATGTTCTTGGATCATATACTTTGGGATAAATTTTAGGCAAATTTGAATCGTACTTTTAAGCATATTGGAATCATATTTTTTAATAATCTTTTTAGCATACTTTTAGGCACACTTTGATTATATTTTCAGACATTCTCATTATTTGATATTATCTTACTAAATTCTCCTCTATTTCTCTCTTTCTCTCTCTCCTCACAGATAAAAACGTCTTAGATGCACCCTCCGGTGGTGAAGATAAATACGGTGAAATGGGTAAGCCGGTTATATTACCCACAAATATGACAGCAGATATGAAAAAAGCAGTCGATGATGGTTGGTCAAAGAATGCATTCAATCAATATGCCTCTGATTTGATATCATTGCATCGCACACTGCCAGATCCACGTGATGCATGGTGAGTACACATTTATATTCTAATCATTTACAGCAAAATCGCAACAGATTTTTATAATTTCCGATCACGATCAATTTCCAATACAAATTTTTCACCGAAATAATAACAAAAATTAAATTCTTTCTTTTCCCCTTTACACAGGTGCAAAGAACCAGGACGTTATGGCACAAATCTACCTCCTACCGATGTCATCATTTGCTTCCACAATGAGGCATGGTCAGTGTTATTACGTACAGTGCATTCAGTGCTTGATCGTTCGCCGGAACATTTAATTGGGTATATAATACTCGTTGATGATTTCTCTGATATGCGTAAGTTGTTGTTCTTGAGCGTCGAGCGTGTTTTGAATTTTAATTTTTCCATTTTTTTTCACTATTTTTTTTTCTTTTTATTTTAATTTTTTTATTTGTTCATTTGTTCTTCTCTTATTTTCTTCTTTTATAATTAAATTCTTCTTCTTTTTTTCCAGCTCACACGAAAAAACAATTGGATGAGTATTTTGCTGTGTATCCAAAGGTTAAAATCTTACGCGCACCCAAACGTGAAGGTTTAATACGTGCGCGTTTACTGGGCGCTCGTCATGCAACATCGCCCGTTCTAACTTATTTAGATTCACATTGTGAATGCACTGAAGGTGAGTGTGAATTGATTGGATTTTTGTTTTTTTTTTTTTACAATTACGCAAGTGTAAATTGAAATTATTTTACTTAGGTGTGTGTAGAGAGTCGTTCAAATGGGGTTAATGTGCCACTTAATCAGTTCTATTCACTATTTGCTTACTTTATATATTAAGCGTTAATGATATTGTTCTTAATTCTTGATGGGAAGAAGTGTGTAGCTCTTGGTGTTTAATGACAGAGGTTACAGCGCAACATTTTTTCTTATTAAATATTACCTTTCAATATAAAATTTTCAAAATCCAAAAAGTGCCACTACAATCTAGTGATATTCTTTTACCCCAGCTGCAAAAATAGTTATCTGTTCGAATCTGTCTTTCTTGCTTCATTTCGAAAATTGATCAACTGGGCAAAGACTCGGCAATTTCTAAATCTCCTGACTCAATTTTCAATGGTTTTTAGTATTGGTTAGAAAAATTTTTAAATTTTTCTTCCTACTTTTTAAATCATTTTCTCTATTTTTAGAGCATTTTCTCTATTTTTAGATAGCTTTGTTTATTTTTGGATCTCTTTAAATGATTCTGTATTTTTTTAGATAATTTTTTCTCTTTCTAGATCATTTTGTCTATGTTTAGATCATTTTGAACCTTTTTTAGATCGGGTTTAGAGCGTTTTCTTTATTTTTTAAGGCATTTTGTTTGCTTTGGGATTTTTTGTATATTTTAAGATCCTTTTGCCTAATTTTAGATCGTTTTGTCTACTTTTAGATCATTGGATCTATTTTTAAGATCGTTTATCTATTTCCAAATTATTTTGTCTATTTTTAGATCTGATTTAGAGCGTTTTGTCTGATTTTATATCGTTTTCTATATTTTTAAGGCATTTTGTCTGTTTTGAGATTTTTTGTAAATTTTAAGATCTTTTTTTTAGATCCTTTTGTCTAATTCTAGAACATTTTGTCTACTTTTTGATCATTTTGTCTATTTGTAAGATCGTTTATAAATCCCCAAATAATTTTGTCGTTTTTAGATCATTTGGTCTATTTTTTAGATCGTTTATCTATTTCCAGATCACTTTGTTCATTTCTAGATCATTTTCTACCTTTTTTACATCGGGTTTAGGGCTTTTTGTCCGATTTCGGATCGTTTTGTACATTTTTAGGGCATTCGGTCTGTTTTGGGATTTTTTTTTGTATATTTTAAGATCTTTTTTTTAGATCCTTTTGTCTACTTTTAGATCATCTATTCTATTTTTAAGATATTTTATCTGTTTTTAGATCATTTGGTCTATTTTTACATAATTTTGTCTATTTTTAAGATCGTTTATCTATTTCCAGATCATTTTGTCCGTTTCTAGATCATTTTCTACCTTTCTTAGATGGGGTTTAGGGCGTTATTTTCGATTTCGGATCGTTTTCTATATTTTTAAGGCATTTTGTCTGTTTTGAGATTTTTTGTAAATTTTAAGATCTTCTTTTAGATCCTTTTATCTAATTCTAGATCATTTTGTCTATTTTTTAGATCGGTACTCTATTTCCTGATCATTTTGTTCATTTCTAGATTATTTTCTACCTTTTTTACACCGGGTTTAGGGCTTTTTGCCCGATTTCGGATCGTTTTGTACATTTTTAGGGCATTCGGTTTTTTTTGGGTTTATTTGTATATTTTAAGATTTTTTTTAGATCCTTTTGTCTACTTTTAGATCATCTGGTCTATTTTTAAGATCTTTTTTCTGTTTTCAGATCATTTGGTCTATTTTTACATCATTTTGTCTATTTTTAAAATTGTTTATCTGTTTCCAGATCATTTTGTCCGTTTCTAGATCATTTTCTACCTTTTTTAGATGGGGTTTAGGGCGTTTTTTTTCGATTTCGGATCGTTTTCTATATTTTTTTGTCTATTTTGGGATTTTTTGTATATTTCAATACCTTTTTTTCAGATCCCTTTGTCTACTTTTAGATCATCTGGTCAATTTTTAAAATCTTTTAGCTTTTCCAGATCATTTTGTCTATTTTTAGATCATATTGTTTGAGATCTTTCTCTCTATATTTAGGCCCTAATTTCTGTCGATTCTTATATCATTTTGTTTATCTATTCCCAGATCATTTTGTCTATTTTGAGATTGTTTTGTACCTTTTTTAGTTCGGGTTTAAACTTTTCTCTCTATATTTAGTTCTTACACTTTTTCTATTTTCATATCGTTTTAAAGAAACAAATTTTAAAGATTGCAATTTAAAATAATTTTTATTTATAAATTCATAAAAGAAAATTTTGTTGTCATGATTTTTTGTATCCAATACAATATACCAATACAAAAAAAAATATCGAAAAAAAATTCATTCAATAAATATTTTCGAAAAACAATCTACACAAAATGACAAAAAATTCATTTCCGTTGGCGTTTCCACACACAATTCAATGAAGCGAAAGAATGAAATATACTGAAAAGTAAATATTGAATTTTATTTTATATAAAAATATGTATGAAAAGTGTGAAGTTTATTCAAATTTATTAGGTACCTATATGGCATATAAATAATAATAATAATAATAAAAAATAAATAAACAATTTAAATATTTATTATTTTCACCTGAGTTTTTTCAATGAATAAAAAATATAAGTTATTTCAACAATATTGCATAATAGACTTTTTTTTGTGAAGCTATGTGGAAATGTATTAATAGCAAAGAAAAATAAATGTTATACTAACAGTTCATCAAGTTGTGAATGAATGTAGAACTACTATATTTTACCCAGAAGGAAATTTCTTAACTGAGCAAGAGTTTGTTCGCTTAAGTTTATTTTGATTAAATCGCTTCTGGCTAATATAAAATTTAAATCACCTGCCATTGTCCCTAATCAATTCTGGCTCATATTCCCTGAATGGTGCTTAATGTCTATATTCAGTCTGAAATGTGGAAGTAGTTTACTTTGAGGCCTACTTTCACCCATTTATAACACTCTGCTTAACCAAAAGCTTACACAATGGATCAGCAATGTTTTCTTTTTTTTTATCGAATAGGTACCTAAAGTTGATGTAGTTATCAGATTTACATTTATTACCGACAAATCTTCACATTTCCTACTGGGCATAACTACCAATTTGTGTGCAATACATATGCAAAACATTAAATTTGTTATAAATAAATTCTCTGAATATTATTAATTTTTATTTAAAGGATTTTTATTTGATAAGATAAAACAGATGAGTTAATTACATATTTTTAATACCATATTTATTTTTGTCTTTTTTATAAGTTTTATTAAACTACGTTCAAAAATATCTAGTTTGAAATTAAAATTGTGCCAGTTTCAGCATTAAATACTCGTCTTGATCCCTAATCCACTTTCATACTCTACTCCGCCATCGTATGCACAGATTCCCTGAGAGGAATTCTTAAATTTTTCGTCCTTTTGATACTTTTTTGATTCATGACTAATGCTGCCAACTGAAAATTTAGGTTTATGGATAATTCGTATTCAAGAAAAATTATTAAAAAAAGTGCATTTGCGCAGAGAAAAAAGATATGAAAGTGCACGTATTTTTACTGACAATTTTGTCAACATTAAAATTAAGCATTAAATCAAGTTCAAGTTCTTCAACGACGGAGAGCACATCAATTGACATTACACCCTGACTTAATCCTGACTAGAAATTTTCCTCAATAGCACCGGTTGAGTTCTGAAAAAGTTACAGAAGTCGAAGCACGAATATTCCAAATTGGTATTAACAGTCAAAATAGTTCTCAGCTGCGAAACCTGTAGAGCAGAACACTCTTGTTTCCAAATTTTCTTTGCTTTTGCGAATATACGTTTAACCAGAGCTGAAGAAAAGTCAGGAAAACAAAAAACAATATCAAAAATTTTCGAAAATTTAATGTACGGGACCTGCTGGGCGTGCATATGTTTGAAGTTTTCCACCCAACGTGGACCTTTGCTCAGTATCTCACTCAGTTCAGTTTTTATTAAAAGTAAAACAAAATACATATGGTGCGAGTATAGAACAAAAGTCGTTGTAGACATTAGAAGCGGTTGCAGTTGCTTTTTTGATGTACTTTTTTTCTTGTCGAAAAAAATAAATAAAAAAGGAATGAATTTTAAAAGGATGTGAATCGAAATGAAATGAGTATACTTAAAAAAAAACAACAGTTTAGTTGGTTGCATTATTCATGACCAACTATCAAAATGTATGAGATTTTCATCGGGAAGGGGGTGTAGGGGAGGAGAAAGAGGTTGTTTGAAGCCCAAAACACCCTATTGCATCCGCCAGTGCTCTCTTCATATTTTTTCATACTCTACTCATACCTTACTCATACTCTACTCATTCTCTACTCATACTCTATTCATAGTCTACTCATTAGGTTAGGTAAGAGTGGCTGTCGAAAGACACACTTAGGCCTGATTGGCCCATTGTGATACCACATAGTTGAACCTACAATTTAACGCCGATTCCGAACAGCGATGTGGCAATTTTTATCAGCTTGATTTTTTGTCATTACCAACCAAGATGTATGTATACTTTTACGCCTTCTTACAATTCTCATACACTTCATATTGATAGTGAGTATAAAAAGATTATGAGAATTAGCCACCAGACGAAGAAGGGAATCGTACCTGATCCTCCTGGATGAAAGTTTAGTGCTCTACTCACTAGACTATCGAAGTCGTTCATTCCACTCATTCTCTATTCATATTCTATTCACGTTCTGTTCACATTCTACTCATACTCTACTCATACTTTACTCATATTCTACTCATACTGTACTCATACTCTACTCATACTCTAATCATACTCTAATCATACTCTAATCATACTCTACCCATACTCTACTCATACTCTACTCATACTACACTCTACTCATACTCTACTCATACTCTACTCATACTCTACTCATACTCTACTCATACTCTACTCATACTCTACTCATACTCTACTCATACTCTACTCATACTCTACTCATACTCTACTCATACTCTACTCATACTCTACTCATACTCTACTCATACTCTAATCATACTCTACTCATACTCTAATCATACTCTACTCATACTCTACTCTACTCATATTCTACTCATATTCTACTCATATTCTACTCATACTCTACTCATACTGTACTCATACTCTACTCATACTCTAATCATACTCTACCCATACTCTACTCATACTCTACTCATACCCTACTCATACTCTAATCATACTCTATTCATACTCTACTCATACTCTACTCATACTCTACTCATACTCTACTCATATTCTACTCATACTCTACACATACTCTACTCATACACTACTCATAATCAATTTATGCTCTATACTCATACTCTTATTATTCTCTACTTATACTCTTATTATTCTCTACTTATACTATACTCATACTCTACTCATATTCCACTCTTACTGTACTCATACTCTACTCATATTCTACTCATACTCTACTCATACTCTACTCATACTCTACTCATACTCTACTCATTCTCTACTCATACTCTACTCATACTCTACTCATATTCCACTCTTAATGTACTCATACTCTACTCATATTCTACTCATATTCTACTCATACTTTACTGATACTCTACTCATACTCTACTCATACTCTACTGATAACTACTCATAATCTAGTTATGCTCTATACTCATACTCTACTCATACTCTTATTATTCTTTACTTATACTTTACTCATATTCTACTCTTACTGTACTGATACCCTACTCATAATCTGCTCGTACTCTACTGTATTCATACTCTACTCACACTCTACTAACACTCTACTCATACTTTACTTTAGATATTATGAAAGTTAACAAGTTTCTGATTTTCGGATATAAAAATGGAAGTTATCTATAGAGTCACATACTTTTTCTTCTGGTTACACTTTGCTCTTCTCACTGTTAATATTCACCCACACAGTCGCGTACACTGTCATGGTATATTCATAAAATTAAAATTCATAGAAAAATACCTACAAACATTGTGTTCTTTTTTTTTAAATTCTTCTTTCATTTAAATGGAAATCCCACCTTGTTTGTGGTTTATATTTTCAATTGTGTAGATGAGCTCGGTTTTTAAGAATACTCTACTACAACGGAAATAACCAATTGTTGTTGTTGAGTATCCTCTACTTACTTGAGACAACCTGCCTACTTACTTTTTTTTCTACCACGTCTTTCATTCTCTTATTTTCATTTCCTTATTTATGCGCAGCTCGTAATTTAATTTGTATAGTTAACCCCTTTCTGATTTAGATAACTTCATAACATTCATTTTTGATTTAGGTTTGTAAATTTTTTTTTTTACTATTATATTTTGGGGTCAAATGAAATTTAGTGCTTATTGGATTTACGGATACTTGGTTAAATTTTATGAGATAGAAGAATCATAGAATTTTTTGTATGTATATATGTGGTATAGTAAAAACAAACAAAAATCAGGCAAATAAAATTATGCACACATCAAATAGAAAAAATGGAAAAAAGAAAAATACCAACAAATCCATTTATTTTTATGATTAATGATATCCAGCAGTGTGTGATGTGACCTTGTTTGGGCAAGATAGTGGAATCATTCGAAAAGGGTAAAAATTTCATTTAATTTTTCGTTTCGTTTGTGAAAAATTATGATTTGAGTGATAATAGCGGTCATATGCCAGCTTTTGCAGAGTTCTAAGGAAATTTAATTTATGACTATGAGATTAATAAAACAATTCTGTCGTTCTGTCCGAGTAATCAATAGTGATTATCATAACAATTTTGAGGGGAATATATGAGAAAAAGTGAATAGAATTGGATTATAAAGTATTTCAGTTGGTCTTGAAAGGATTTTTTGTAAGCTCTCCTGGTTTTGATTTAACTCCAAATTATTGAAATCATCGAAAGTAAAAAAAGGCTTAGCCTATTTTAGCCTATCTATTTCCGAAATCAAAACCCTTGTATCGGCAAATTTTACCGGCATAAAAAATAATTCTTCCTCATCAAAAAAAGAAAATTCTATACAAATCTACCATATCAGTTTAGCTAATGGATCGATTTCTATGTTCTATGCACAACATAATTTTAATCGCGTCCTTTTTGTGTATATAACACATATGCTACTTTTTTCCTCCTCACCCCACCCCACCCCACCCCACCCCACCCACCTCTCCTGTCTATTTGTATCCGTAAAATATGTTTATTTTAATTATAACCCAAACCAATTATTCATTTCGCAGGCTGGCTAGAACCTCTACTCGACCGTATTGCCCGGAATGATACGACCGTTGTTTGTCCTGTAATTGATGTTATCGATGATACTACATTGGAATATCACTATCGCGATTCGGGTGGTGTTAATGTTGGCGGTTTCGACTGGAATTTACAATTTAATTGGCATGCTGTGCCGGAACGTGAACGTAAGCGGCATAAGGTAAGTGAAATTAGAGAATTTACAATTTAAATTTTTATTAGGAAGAAATGAAAAATATTTCAACTTCAAACTTAAATCTCTCGTTTTGTACTCCTATATATGCATATATAAAGATAATCTCTTATTTTATTATTTCTTGCTTCTTTTGCTATCCTCCTTTAAACACAAGAACACCTTAAGAATTATATTGTTCATTTTGAATGAGCAGAACAGTAGCGTAGAGCATCGGAAGTCGTTAACGGAAACTTATATTACTTCTATGAAAACTACTACTATCAAAGTGTATATTTCCTTTTTAGCTAGAATTTTCTCGAATGCTTCATACACACATACAAACACATGAAAGAACGAACGTAGCACGCATGGTGCTGCTTTAAAGTTGTAACTACATTTATGTTTAACCCAGTGGGGAAGATTTGTTGCTTCTCTGTAGTAGGCAACTTCGACTACTCCACAAGTATCGGTGAAGCATTTTTTCGTTTGTTGAAGGAAGGCGCTTTAAAAAGTATTTATTTTGAAGTACTTCAGCAAGTCAGAAAACAAGTTCGATTTTCGATTTATTGCTTCCATAGGTTCATTTGGAAAAACTCACGCTCTTCTTAACTACTGCTGCAAAATCTCACGTTTTTCGTAGCTATTGATGGAAAACTTCAATATTTCCTTAACTTCTTTAGCTACTTGACTTCTTTAAAAAAAAAACCCCTGGAAAACCTGCCATTCTTCTTAACTGCTGTTTGAATAACTCACGATCTACTTAACTACTAATAGAAAGCCAGGCACTCTTTCTAACTACTGTTCGTAAAAACTCTAGATGTCCTTAACAACAACAAAAATGCAAAAATTCCTTAACAACAAGCAGAAGACCTCGTGATTTCGTTAACTACTGTGGAAATGCCTGACACTATTTTTGACTTATTTCAGAAAAACTCACGGTTTAATTAACTACTGCCGGAAAATCTGATACTCTTTTTAGCTACCACTGGAACAACACACAATAGCTTTAACTATTGATAGAAACTCCAACACTCTCCTTAGCTACTGGTGGAAAAGCTCAAGATCTTTTCAACTACAAATAGAAAAATTCAAACTCTCCTTGACCTTTAGCAGGAAACCTTTAGATTTCCTTAACTCCTATGAAAATACCTGACATTATCTTTAATTTCTGTTGCAAAAACTAACGCTCTCATTAACTATTGAAAATCTTACGATCTCCTTAACTATTAGTAAAAACCGTGATATTCTTCTTAACTGCTGATCTCACGGCCTCCTTAACTTTTTTTTTGAAAACTTTAACGATTTCTTTACCTCTTGTGATAAAACCTGACATTCTCCTTAACTTCTGTTGGAATAAATCACGATCTTCTTAACTAGTTGTAGAAAATCTGACACTCGTAAAAAACTCAAGATCTAATTGGCAACTTTCAAAACAAAACTCACGCTCTCCTGATCTACTGATAGAAACCTCACGATTTCTTAAAAAAAGCCTCACGTTTTCTTTAAGTACTGATGGAAAAACTCACGATCTCTTTAACTTCCACTGAAAAGCCTCACGATTTTCTTAACTACTGACAGAAAACCTCACGATCTCTATAACTACTGGTCTAAAATTCCATTCTCGCCTTATCTCATGATAATCATAATTTCGGTACAAAATGTTTCTATCAAGCCCCATCAAAATTCGGGCATGAAAGGGTTAAGGATTTTTTTGTTTGCTTTTTTTTTTTACTTTTCTACACGAATTATGGAATTTTAAGAGTTTTGGATGAAAAAGTTTATATCACGCCTTATCAAAATGTGGGAATGAAAGGGTTAAGACTTTTTTATGTCTTTTTTTTGCTATTCTAAACTAATTATGCACTTTTAAGAGTTTTGGATGAAAAAGTTTGTATCAAGCTCCATAATTCGGTCATGAAAGGGTTAAGGATTTCTTTTTTTTTTGCTTTGCTACACGAATTATGTAATTTTAAGGGTTTTGAATGAAAAAGTTTCTATCATGCCCCATTAAAATTCGGGCATGGAAGGGTTAAGAATTTTTTTCTGTCTTTTTTTTGTTGCTATTTTACACAAAATATGCAATTTTAAGAGTTTTTGGATGAAAAAGTTTGTATCAAGCCCCATTAAAATTTGGACATGAAAGGATTAAGGATTTTTTTCTTGTTTTTTTTTTTTTTTCTTTTCTATACGAATTATGCCATTTCAAGAGTTTCGGATGAAAAAACAAAAATTCATCCATGAACCCCTTACCTTACCAAATTTTCAAAAAACGAAGATTTACGAATATACACGAAACCTGCTCTAACCTGACCTGAAAAAAAATTGTATAGATTCGTGATCAGCTGCCAAAAAACAAAAATTTCAAAAAAATTGGACTAAAACTTAGATACTCTTTTTAAGTCTAATTTTGTGGTACAGTGTTAGTTGAGAATCCCCTGAAATAAACTTCACGTTTCTGGAAAGTGTGTGAGAGTCTCTATTCCAACCGTTTTTCAACTTTTCTTAAAGCTCTTCAGCTTCAGCAGCTCTCATGAAAGCGCTCTCAATAACTTCCTAAATCACTTGCATTCCTCCACTGGGATATTATCCCCATGTGTTTTCATATTCACATATCCTATTTGCTCTTTAATACAATACTATAGTATTGCATACATACATAAAAAGAAATAATGTTGATTTACAAATTCTATTGTAAGCGTTAAAACGTGACTATTTTACATAAAAGGCCGCAGAGTCAAACAAACCAAACGAATATAGTTTTTCTCTATTTTGCTTGCGCAAATGGGCAAAATAAAATAAACAAAATACACAAAAATCGAAAACGTAACGAAAAATGAAAGAATTGTGTATATTTTCATTGTTTCTGACTATTACAATATTTTTATTTCTTCCTTCTTTACTTACAATGTCAATTGTGGTACAGTAGGCACTAAAAATTTGATGCCAATAGGAAGCTGTTATAGGATAGTTTAGGGAAAATTTGATCCTTCACAATGAGTATCAAAAATTCTATTCAGTTATAAAATTATATTTTAATAAAAAAAAAAATTAGTTTCTAAAAAAAATATTCATCATGTGCTTGAAAACATCCTCGATTTTTGAGAGGCGTTGCAATAAAGGAATATCATTTTATAATATCCTCGACTGGAATTTAAACATTTCTAATTTGAGTGAATTTTTTTTCTAAAATAAGAAAATTATTGAAATAGGTTAATACCATGTTCACACTGAGCCGAAATTGCGTAGTTTCGTGGAAATGGTTTTCAACGAAACTGCAATCGTTTCTAAATCTGAAGTTGGTTTTGCTTATTTTAGATTATGGCTTCATTTGACAGTTCATTGTTTATTTCTTGTTGTAAAATACCGGCGGCTAATATAATTATTGCTAAATATTTCGGTCTTAACCATTTGAATACGAAGAGAATCAAAATAATAAACGAAATATTTAACAACGAAATAAAAGTGTATAGGAGAAAGCTTCAATTGTTATGCCGCGGCTCCTCCGCCATTTGTTCGTTCTGCTCATCTTCCTGCGCACTCCACAAATGTCTTTTTTTATATTTTCGTTACTCCATATTAATCAAGTTGTATAGAAATGCCAGAGCAAATTCATTTCAGTAAACACATTCAGGGTTGCATTACATTTCTGCTCAGCTTCGAATGCGGTATTTTTGGAACCACCTCATTCCCTTGTTTTCCTTTGACATTAATATTTGTATATGCCAAAATTGAGCACTTTAACGCAGTTTCAGCTGAAACCACGGTAATGATCGAAACCACGCAATTACGACTTAGTGGGAACATAGTATTATAGTATTAGTATATAGTATGTGTTGTTTTAAACATTAAGACTACTGGACTATTGTGGGCTGTATAAAAAATATTTCCTCTTTGCTCCAGTCCTGTATAAATCATTCTGAGCCTTCGAATAAATATTTGCTCAGATAGGAGTATAAGCTCATGAGAGTTAATAGTTTCCCAAGGTCGAATTTTCTTTAAATCTGTTGAGATCTCGAAGAAATATTTGCTCGATTAAGTGAATATAGTTTATGATTGATAGTAACTCCTTCACTCCCAGTTCTGAATAATTAGAAAAATATTTTTCTAGTTTTACGTTTATACGCTTGAAGAAATATTTACCCAATTAAGTGTTTATAAGTTATAAAAGATATTAGCTTCCCTAGACCCAGTCTTGGATAAATCGTTTAAATTCTCGAAGAAATATTTACCCAGGCCTAGTTTTAAATAAATATTTTGAAACCTTATGAAATATTTACCCAGTGTGGTATTTTTGACCTTGGCCGGGCAATACAAGTAGAGAATATATAGTTGATTGAATCAATACCATATCTGTTTATCATGGAAGGAAGGAAAAAAATTACTTAGACTGTAACACTCCCCCGATACGCCTTACTCACCCTTTTGGGTGTTATATGAAGCCACTATTCAATATATGACTATACCGGGTAAATGAACGCGAAACCTATCATTAGGTTTTGGTGAAAAATGTTCCCAATCGAAAGGTAATTGGGGTCAGCCAAGGTCGAAATTACCTGTCTAACTTTTTTTAAAGAAATTAACCCTTGAAAGAAAAAATTTATTTTTTTTTATAATCCCCTTGTACTGGTTCAATAGTTAGAAAAGATAATAAACATTATTCAGGAAAAAGATTCTCCAACAAAAAATAGTTGAAGTCATTCAAGGTCAAAACCACCTAAGTCCAACTTTTGTCCAGAAATTAATTTTCGACAAACTACTAGTCTTTTTTTTTTTGTTTTTTTTTTGCTGTAATGCCTTTATATAATAGGATTTACCGTTGAAAAAATAATAAACATGTTTTGAGGAAAATATTTCCAACCAAAAAGTAGTTAAGGTCATTGAAGGTCAAAATTTCCTAGGTCTAACTTTATTAAGATATCGTGTAACTTCTAAACGGCTGGACCGATTGAAGTCATATTTCCAGAATATATTTTCTTGGGCGGAAGAATGAAACATAGCTATTCACAATGATTTTTAGGAAAGTGGGCGTGGCACCTCCCATATAATCCTAATAGTTTTTCAGGTATATCTCAAGAACCATTTAGAGCACAGAAACAGAAATTTGGTACAATAACGAGAATTGACAATGCTATGCTACAACAAAAATATGGGTGGGGTTGACAAATTGGGTGTGGCATCTTCTATATAACCTAAATTTCCATTATGAGATATCTTAAGTCGCATTTATTTTACGGTACTAAAGTTTAAATTGTTTCAGTTTGTTGGATTAGTGGGTGTGACACCATGCTTCACTTCACTCACTTTTAATTTTCTACTACTATTTCCACTACTAACTCTACTACTATTTCTACTACTATTTTCTACTACTTTTAAACTTCTTTTTTTCTGCAAATTTTTCTTATTTTCTACTACTTTTTCAACCAATATTTTCTACTACTTTTTTAATACGTTTTTGCTTATTTTCTACTTCAACTTTCCACCATTTTTCACTACTATTTTTTACTACTTTTTTACAGTTTTTTCTACCACTATTTTTTACTATTATTTCTACCACTATTTCTACTTCATTTTTACTATTTTTGTACTACTATGTTTAACTATTTTTCTACTTCTTTTTCTGCTATCTTTATACTGCTTCTTTATTGAATCAACAATTCCATGCTACAACAATAATATGGGTGGGTTGACCCTGAATTTTTATTACGGGATATCTTAGTATGGAAGTATTATTTATCAATACCAGATTTATTTTTTACTATTATCTCTAGTTATTTATGAAATATCTCAAGAACCTGCCAGCTATGTCAAAATCCGATAGGTGGCGCTGTAATAAATTCTATTTTTATAATAAATAGCAAATGGGTCGATATTTTTAAATAGTTTTTGAAATTAGATATAACTTCTAGAACGGTCTTCGATATTCTTCTGCAAATTAAATACTTCTAAAAATACCAATTTTGATGCCTTATTTTTAAATCTAGAATTTGTACGTCCTTTAAGCTTGAATTGTCATTACCAATGTTCAATTTTAAGCACCAAGAAACTTCATTCTTCTTCATTGAAATAAACTTCAATTTTCCCGCTTCTTCGTAGAAAGGGCAGAACAACGTCTGCCGGGTCAGCTAGTCAAATTTATAAAGCTTCAAATTGTTGCACAGTGTAATAAAAAAAAGTCTCGAGAATAAAATTGTTCTACTTAAGCGTCTATGATTTTTTTGCATACACTGTGAAGGTACACTGTGAACCTTGCAATAGCAAATACATACATACATACATACGTTTATTTGATTTTATTCAGTGAGAGCCTGGAATGAATACCTTAAACTTGCACGCACAATCGATGAAATTGTGAGTGTGTTTGTATCAATATATGAATAAATGTGTACGTATGTAGCTGTGTGTTTTGTTTGTTTTAGCATTGAAATTTTATTGGAAAACTTTTGTTTGTCTACATTCATATGGTATATGGTATGTGTGTGTGAGTTTCTCTTTGCGTGTGTGGTTTTTCCCATGCATTCTTTGTGCGTATGTATTCGTGGGTTTAATTGTGTATATGAGTGTAAATGTGGCTACTACAAATGTGTGTGCGTATGTGTGAGTTTGTATGGCTGTGTATTTTCATAACAAAATTGGGTGCTTCCCCATGGTGTAATTTTTTGTTTTTATTTTTTTTCTTTATCTCGAGCTAGTGTACAAGTTCCTTAGTTTCAATATAATTGGATTAGTATAACGTTTTTTTTTTTTGTTTTTTGTTCTATTTGTATTTTTTTTAAGTTTTGTTTTCCTTCCTTTTTTTCGTGTGTGCTTTAAATTGTTAACGAAACAAACAATTTCAGTTGACATTGTTGAAAAGAAAAATACCAAACATTTTGACATTTATTTGTTTTATTTTTTGATTTGATTTTTCTACCCTACCCAGGAAATGGGAAACGGAAATGTTATAAAATTATTTTTAAAGCTTACAGCGCTAACAAAAATAAATTTGAGTTATTGAGTTTGGTTTTGCTTTTAAAAAAAATTGACAAACAAGAAAAAATAATACTTGAAACTGAAGGTTTTGTTTTTTATTTGAATTAAGCAGAATTTGATTTGAGAATATCAAATCAAATTCTTTTCAAGATTATTGAAATTCATTTTTTTATTTTTTATTCACAGATTTTACTGTACCTTAACTTGAACAAATATTTAGGTAGCAGAAATGTACCTAGTTGGAATCAGTAGCAAATATAAGATTTAGGAGTTGAAGTAGAAGAGAGGGAGGATGTTTTCGTTGTTATAAATTGATAGAAAATTTTTGTGTATACTACTTAGTTCTTTTAAGTATAGAAATCTTTGTCTATCCGAATATTAAAGACGAATCCGGATTTCCAGACAGTTCCAAAATAAATTCAGATATCCGAGATTAATCTGAGTATCTAAGATAAAACATATATACGAGATATATTTGGATATTGAGATAGAATTGGATATCAGAGTTAGACTTAGATATGCCAGATAGATGCGGATATCCGATATAGATCCAGATATTCCAACCTTGTTAGATCCGAATATCCGAGATTGCTTCAGATGTTCGAGAAAGACATATATAGTTAGATCTGAATACTACTGTTTGATCTGGATATTTGAGAAAGGAAAAAATATCTATTTATACAAATAACGCCGGATAGTTTTATAGATCTAAAGCATTTTGATAGTACCGATCTATATCGATATAAATTCGAATACTCAGTATACATATATCATCAATCGAATTATTAGATTTTTTTCCCAGCAACAATTCAATCTCTGTTCAACTTTCTCTTTTTTCATTAAACGAGGCGAAAACCTCGATCTAGGCCCTCTACTATAAGCTGTTGTGTCATAATACTTAGTAGTAGTAGTAATTGATTAAGGAGTAAAACATATTCTTTCAAACTTTCTAGCCAGTTCTTCAAGCAACAATCCAAAACTATGCAATCCCTAAGTAATTTAAGAAAAGCTTACATTAAACGGAATAAAAGGTTAAAAAGCAAAAAATCCTCTTTCATATTTCTTTTTGATTTTTAGAAGTTCAAAGTGGGAGGAGGGGGTGTGAGCTCTCTTGAATAACTTGAACATAAAAAATATTATTTTTAATCTTTTTCTGAATGGGGTCTTCCCCGTAGTCGAAAAATAAGTCGATTCTTCTAAAATTTTTTCCTTCAGCGAAATGATTTTTTCAAGTTTCAGAATTGTAAAAGAATGCATTCAATTTAATTTTAATACCTTGAAGTCACAGTTAGTAAACAAGAGTTCATGATTGCAGTTATTGAATGAACTCTAGAATAAAAAATGCGGTTAGAAGTCTTTTTTGAAGTCGCGGATTGGTTATTCATTTA
Source organism: Toxonevra muliebris (assembly GCA_963691655.1). Classification (NCBI taxonomy): domain Eukaryota; kingdom Metazoa; phylum Arthropoda; class Insecta; order Diptera; family Pallopteridae; genus Toxonevra; species Toxonevra muliebris. The sequence continues at coordinate 78,031,648 of OY829328.1, read as the reverse complement.
GAAAAGTCTTTTTTGAAATCAAGGGAATGCAATCTTCTTTTTCTTTTTAAAGTCATAGGAATGCAAATCTTATGACTTCAAAATGCTTCAATGCTGTCTTGGAGTCATTTGAAATCACTTAAAGCCACTTGAAGTCAGTTGAAGTCAATTGAATATAGTTGGAGTCACTTGAAGTCAATTGAATATAGTTGGAGTCACTTGAAGTCAGTTGAATATAGTTGGAGTCACTTGAAGTCAGTTGAATATAGTTGGAGTCATTTGAAGTCAATTTGGATTTGAAGTCAATTGTAGTCATTTGAAATCATTTGGAATCAATAGAAGTCACTTAGAGAAGTCACTTGGGATTTGAAATCAAATATAGTCACTTGAAGTCAATTGGAGTCATTTGCAGTCTAACGGAATGTGAAGTTAGTTTTAATTTGTGTAATTAATATTTCAACTTTTTAACAAATCAATCATATAAGTATTATTAGTTGCATAATTAAATCATTACTTCGCCCATAATCCCAATTGACTCCAAGTGGCTTCAGCTGACTCCAATTGACTTCAAATTCCCAACTGACTTCAAGTGACTTCAGTTGACTCCAAGTGACTTTAATTGACTTCAAATTCCCAATTAACTCCAAATGAATCTAATTGACCTCAAATTTCAATTGACTCAAAGTGACTTCATGTAACTCTAAGTGAATCCAAGTGACTTCAGTTGACTCCAATGGACTTCAAATTCCCAAATGATTTCAGGCGATTCCGATTGCCTTCAAATCCAAGCGACTTCAGTTGACTTCAAGTGACTTCCACTGACATCAAATTCCCAGCTGACTCCAAGTGACTTCAGTTGACTTCAAGTGACTTCAATTGATTTCAGATTCCCAATTGACTCCAATTAACTTCAAATTTAATTAACTCCATGTGACTTCAAATGACTCCAAGTGACGTTAAGTGAATGTAATTGCCTTTGAATTCCCAATTGACTTCAAGTGACTCCAATGGACTTCAAGTCCCAATTGACTGCAAGTGACTTCAGTTGACTCCAAGTGACTTTAGTTGACTCCAAGTGATTTCAGTTGACTCCAATGGACTTCAAATTTCCAAATGATTTCAGGCGACTCCGATTGCCTTTAAATCCAAGTGACTTCAGTTGACTTCAAGTGGCTTCCACTGACATCAAATTCCCAACTGACTCCAAGTGACTTCAGTTGACTCCAAGTGACTTCAATTGATTTCAGATTCTCAATTGACTTTAAATTTCAATTAACTCCAAGTGACTACATGTGACTTCAAATAACTCTAAGTGACTTTAAATGCCTTTGAATTCCCAATTGACTTCAAGTCCTAATTGACTCTAAGTGACTTCAGTTGACTCCAGGTGACTTTAGTTGTCTCTATAAACTTCAAGTGACTCCAATTGACTTCAAATTCCGAATTGACTCCAAATTACTTTAAATGACTTCAAATCCAAGTGACTTCAGTTAACTCTAAGTGACTTCAACTGACTCCAATTGACTTCAAACTCGAATTGACTTCAGTTGACTCTAAGTGACTTCAACTGACCGTAATTGACTGCGAATTCCTTACTTACTCCAAATGACTTCATGTGAGTCCAAGTGGCTTCAAATACAAGTGGCTTCAGTTAGCTCTAAGTGACTTCAACTGACACCAATTGACTTCAAATTCCCAACTGACTCCACGTGACTTCAGTTAACTCCAAGTGACTTGAGTTGGCTCCAAGTGATTTCAGTTCACTCCAATTGACTTCAGTTGACTCAAACTGACTTCGCTTGGCTCCAAATGACTTCAGCTGACTCCAATCGACTTCATATTCCCAATAGATTCTAAATTACATCAAATGACTCCAATTGACTTCAAATCCCAATTGAATTCACTTGACTTCAACTCACTTCAATTGTCTTCAAATTCCCAAATGACTTCAAGTGACACCAATTGGCTTCAAATTTCAATTGACTCCAAGTGACTGCATGTGACTTCAAGTGGCTCCAAGTGAATTTAAGTGACATCAAGATACTCCAAGTGACTTCAAAGCAGTTATAATTGTAAAGTCATAAGATTTACATTCCTTGGGCTTCAGAAAAAAGATTGCATTCCCTTGACCCCAAAAAGACTTTTCTATTGTAAATAAATTACCATTCAGTGACTCCGAAAATGACTTCTTAGGATTTTTTTTGTTTTATTCTGGAGTCGAATATTTTATTCGTTAACTTAATTATTATTCATTTGTGACTTATACCCTCAATTGATTGCATTCGCTTGCATCTCTGTTAAATTATGCCCCAAAATCAGTAATTTTTGTCCATCTCTAGCATCGTATCTGTCATGACGCGTCGTGTCGGTTCGGATGAAACTAGTACCCCGTTTACCATATAGTGCAATTTAGAGCAAAATGAGCCTTAAGTTCTTTTCGTACATATTTCATTACAATCGTTTTTTTTTTTTAATTAATACATTGCATTCATTTTGCCAATGATAGAGACCGTCCGTCACTGTTCTACGAATACCTCAGCATGCTGTTTTTTTGCTAAGACTCTGATGGTAAATTCTAAAAAAAAGCTGTTGTGGTAAACATATGCAAGTAGATGCTTTCATGATGGTTTTTTATTTGTGAGCAATCACTTGCCTAAACCACCCTCCTGTCGTCAGAATATTTTTTCGTTTTTCTTTTCTGAAATCCTCTGAAACTTCGAATGAACAACTTCATTAACGAACTAGTATATTTCATTTTTATTTGCTTAGTTTCCTGTATAAATAAATAAATACCTTGGTATACACTTGCATACTTTTTTTATTAACTTAAGTAGCAACTACAGGAAAACCCTTAAGAAAACAAAGAAAGAATTTATTTTATTTCTAAGTTTGTATGTTTCTTTTTCTCATTCCTCCAAAGAATAACTAACTACTTATATGACATAGGAAACAATTTCATTTCCAAAAAATTGTTTGTTTTTTTTTTTTTCTTTCTACCACACAAAATAAATAAAAACAAAAAAGAAGAAGAAGCTAAATCAATAGAAATACTAATAAACTTATTTGAGTTCGATGTGCACTTCTCTTACCCAACCGAACAATTCAATTCAATAATGAAGATTGTTTGAACAAATAGTTTTTGTACAACATTTTATAGTACAAGCTGTAAAAAGTAGGTAGCATAGTAAAAAAAAGTTGCTAGCAATTGAAAGTTATAGTCTTTGAAGGTATACTGCATTTCTACTTGAGGAGCAGGCAGGCAGACATCTTCATGTTATTGATGGTAAATCATGATCAAAATGAAAGTTCAATATAAAAAAATAAATTAAATTTTCCTTCTTTTCTTTCATTTCGGCAAATAAATAAATAAGTAAAAATTTTCAATTACATACAGCACATACTCACATGCAGTCAGCTTCCTACTACCTAGTACTAGAAACCACAAAAAAAAAAAAAAAAAAAAAAATAGGAATAGTAAACTACCACATAAAATTACTTTATTATTATTTTAGAAATTTATTTTGCCGAAGAGATAAAAAAAGTACAACACAAAAATATTTAATTTCATTGTATGTTGTAAGTCCTGTGAAATTCAATTATATTTCAATATAAACTTTTTATTTGATTTTCAGAATTTTATTTATAACTGTTCAAATTTAATAATGTGCAACTTTTTTGTAGTTATATTAAAATTTGAATTTATCCATGAACAAAAGAAATGAAGATAAATATTTCCATTAAATGCTATCTACATATGAAAGGCATAAAAATACCATATTGCATATCATAAATTGGTATAAAGTTTCTGTTTGTTTGATTGCATGCACATATTTTACATTTTTCATACCGGAGGCAGTTAAAAAATTTTTATTAAATATTAAATATTTTTTTTTTTTGTATTTTTTTTTTTTTTTGTTTGCTCCTTTACACATTCATGTGCATTTAAATTTTCTTTGAATTTTCAATATTTCCATTTATTTGCATACATTATCACTGGGTTTATAATTTTCAATTTTCTCCCTATTAAAATTTCGAATGATAATGAAATTGCATTGCATTAAAGGTTTTCAATGCCTATGCAATTTATTTTTTAAAATTTTTACTATTAATTTTATTGTATTTGATATATTGAAGCAGAATATTTTTTAATGCCAATCTGCAACAATAAACATTTTCCGATTTAGACAATTTTTTTTGTTGCGTTATGTTTGTATTCATAAATTCCAATAACTAAGCCGAAAAAAATTTTGGCAAAAATATCAAAAAAAATAGTTATTCTCAAAATTTCGTGACGTTCAAGACTCTTTTTGAAACCTGCAGATATTATCTGTGATCGGAGACCTAAGATCAGAGACCTGAGATAAGAAACCTGAGGTGAGAGACCTGAAATCAGAGACCTGAAGACAGAGACCTGAGATCAGAGACCTGAGATCAGAGACCTAAGGATAGAGACCTGAGATAAGAAACCTGAGATTAAAGACCTAAGATCTGAAACTTAAGATCAGAGATATAACATCAGAGGCCTAAGATCAGAGACCTGAGGACAGAGACCTAAGATCAGAGACCTGAGACCTGAGGTGAGAGACCTGAAATCAGAGACCTGAGATCAGAGACTTGAGATCAAAGACCTAAGATTGAGGCCTAAGATCAGAGACCTGAGATCAGATACTTCGGATCAGAAATCTAAGATAAGAGACCTAAGATCAGAGACCTGAGATTAAAGACCTGAGGTTAAAGACCTAAGATCAGAGACCTGAGATCTGAAAACTGAGATCAGAGACCTGAGATCAGAGACCTGAGATCAGAGACCTGAGATCATAGACCTGAGATCAAAGACCTGAAATCAGAGACCTAATATCAGAGACCTGAGGTCACAGAACCGAGATCAGAGACCAAAGATCAAAAACCTGAAATCAGAGACCTAATATCAGAGACCAAAGATCAAAAACCTGAAATCAGAGACCTAATATCAGAGACCTGAGATCAGAGACCTGAAATCAGAGACCTAATATCAGAGACCTGAGATTAGAGACCTAAGATCAAAAGCCTAAGGTCAGAGATCAGAGACCTACGATCAGAGATTTGAGATCGGATGCTTAAGATCAGAGACCTGAGATCGGAGGCCTAAGATCAGAGACCTGAGATCAGAGACCTGAAATCAGAGACCTGAGATCAGAGGCCTGAGATCAGAGACCTGAAATAAGAGACCTGAGATCAGAGACCTGAGAGCAGAGACCTGAGATCAGAGACCTGAGATCTAAGACCTGAAATCAAAGACTTAATATCAGAGACCTGAGGTCAGAGAACTGAGATCAGAGACCTGAGATCAAAGGCCTGAAATCAGAGACCTGAAATCAGAGACCTAATATCAGAGACCTGAGATCAGAGACCTGAAATCAGAGACCTGAGATCAGAGGCCTGAGATCAGAGATCTGAAATCAGAGACCTGAGATCAGAGACCTGAGATCAGAGACCTGAGATCAAAGACCTGAAATCAGAGACCTAATATCAGAGAACTGAGATCAGAGACCTGAGATCAAAGGCCTGAAATCAGAGACCTGAAATCAGAGACCTAATATCAGAGACCTGAGATCAGAGACCTGAAATCAGAGACCTGAGGTCAGAGGCCTGAGATCAGAGACCTGAGATCAGAGACCTGAAATCAGAGATCTAATATCAGAGACCTGAGATTAGAGACCTGAGATCAGAGACCTGAAATCAGAGACCTAATATCAGGAGCCTGAGATTAGAGACCTAAGATCAAAAGCCTAAGATCAGAGACTTGAGATCAGAGACCTAAGATCGGAGGCCTAAGATCGAAGACCTGAGATCAGAGACCTGAGATCAGAGACCTGAGATCAGAGACCTGAAATCAGAGACCTAATATCAGGAACCTGAGATTAGAGACCTAAGATCAAAAGCCTAAGATCAGAGACTTGAGATCAGAGACCTAAGATCGGAGGCCTAAGATCGAAGACCTGAGATCAGAGACCTGAGATCAGAGACCTGAGGTCAGAGAACTGAGATCAGAGGCCTGAGATCAAAGGCCTGGAATCAGAGACCTGAAATCAAAGACCTAATATTAGAGACCTGAGATCAGAGACCTGAAATCAGAGACCTGAGATCAGAGACCTGAGATCAGAGACCTGAGATCAGAGACCTGAAATCAGAGACCTAAGATCAAAAGCTTAAGATCAAAGATCAATGATCAGACCTTTTCCCTGAAGTTAAAACATAAAGTGAGTTATTTCGAATTTGAATTATAATGGGGTGCAAAATATTCCCCTTCTCTTTTCCCTACTTAAGACTCAAATCGAAGATTTGTTACTCATCATTAGAATTTTTTTTTTTATGGAGGAGGAAAAGAGTTCCCTTCTTTACCTCAAGATTAAATCCTTATTATTTTTTTTTTTTTTTTTGGATTAAGGGAAATATTTACCCTCTTCGTCTTACAACACAATTCAAAAATTCTTTACTGATCCTTAGAAATGTTTTATTTTCTATGGCCGAATTATTTCAGTTGTATCTAGTGAACTGCAAACTTTTTGTTTACTAATTTCTTGCAAAATTGATTTTTGATGTAATGAATGTAATTTTTAATGTATAAAGTAAGTATGGAATTCTTATGTAAAAAGTGTGAAACTTCTTTAGAAATAATATATTTTTTTTTTTTTTTTGTGATAAAAATTCATAGTTAACCATAAAATTTTACATTCAATTAGGGTGAAAATTCGAAAAACATTAAAAAACCATTATACATGCTAATGTATAATGTAGACGAATAAAAGTAGATAACTATGCAATCAAGTCATAATAAAAATAGTTAACTTGTTTACTTTTTCGAATCTGAACTTTTTAGAACTTTGCTTTCACATTGAGTCAAAATGAAATTTCACAGATTCCTGAGAAATTTCCGCGCATACACAACAAACATTTTTGTATAAAATTTATTGCTACCTTTTAGAATAACATTAACATTAACACAAATACACAGACATGTATCCTTAACACATACACACATGCAAGCAGTATATAAACTTCTATATAAAATCGCTTTAAAAATCCCATATTGCAATTTACAAATTACCCTCCAGAAATTATTTTTCCTCGTAATACAGCAAACAAGAACAACAAACAAACAAACAAACCAACAAACAAACAAGGAAGCAAACCAACAATATTGCAACATTGTATAAAGTGTAAAAATATGGAAGTGGTAGCCAACAAAAGGTAACGAGCAACTCATTCGCTTCTTGCCATCAGCGTGAGTCGTGCCTTGCCGTTCGAGCAATCATGATGATGATGATGATGACGATGAGGATGTTGTAGCAATTAAAATCCCAAAATGTTTACAACAAAATGTTTTTGTATGTTTTTTTTTTGCCTTTTTTTTTTTGCGCAAATGTTTTTGTAATGATGTCGAGGAGTGAAAATGTCTTCTGCTCTTGTTACATTTGCATTCCCTTGCGATTTCGTTTCCCCTCGCTTTTCCATTTTCCATACCATTATCTTTTCTTTTCAATGGCATATAAATATTTCATATTTTGTTGTACAAACACATGTAGTTTAAGGAGTGAGATTGAAAAAATCTTAACACACGTTTTACCTAATAATTTTTTTTGGGTGTAAAATTTAAAAATTTCTTTGATCTAGTTATCTTTGAAAAATATGTCAGTTGTTATTTTTAATGACAAACATGTTGATTTATTGTGAGTTTAATCAAAATGAGTGAAGAAAAAGAAGAGCGTCTTTAAATTATTAAAAATTTAAAAAAAAATCCAAATTGGTCCTACAAAAAATTGGCCAAAGAATTGAGGGTCTACAGTCAAACTGTTTCCAATGTTATTAAACAGTTTCAGGAGAATTTGACCATCGATAGGAAACCTGGTTCGGGAAGAAAACAAGGACCACATGATATTGGGAAAGCCAAGAAAATAGAAAGCATATTGAAAAGATCTCCAAACACATCTGGTAGAAAAGCTGCCCGGTTAGCCCAGTGCTCTGACTATTTGGTGCGAAAAGTTAAAGCCAATGCAGGTTTCAAAACATACAAAGTCCAAAAAGTTCCAAACAGGAATGCTGCAACAAATTTAGATGCCAAAAGTAGGGCTCGGAAATTAAAATCGAATTTCATACAAAAATATTCATGTTGTGTAATGGACGACGAAACGTATGCACTGGCAGATTTTACGCAGCTTCCGGGTCAAAATTTTTATGTCGCTGATGCTCGAGGAAATTTCATGTCGAAGAACAATTTAGAATTCAAAAGCAGACAAAATGTCCTAAAAAATTCCTGGTATGGCAAGCTATATGCAGTTGCAATTGGGCTCTATAAATACCGAAATATACAGGGTGACAATTGTAAAGTGAGGCAAGTTTAATACTCTGCAGCAAGCTTTGCCATTTACCGTTACTTTAATTTAAAAAGCAAATTCATTCATCATTGGCTTTGCTTTTAGTTTCATTTGAATTTTTGTTATTACATTTTGAAATTTCCATAAAAATGGACAAGGAAAATATTCGTCGTGAAATTATGAAATTTCATTTGGCAAATTATAGTAGCCGTCAAATTGCAAAGGCTTTAAATTTGTCAAGTCGTACGGTAGACCGAGCTATTATTCGATATAATGAAACTGGGGGTTTTGGAGATAGAGACCGGGGAAAATTTTCAACACTTGCCACTACTGGTTTAACAGAAAAAATTCGTAAACGAATCAAGCGAAACCCAAGGCGCTCAATGAGAAAAATCGCTAAGGAAGTGGGAGTAAACCGTGAAACAGTGCGAATCATTGCAAAATCAAAGCTTAATCTTAAGCCGTACAAGCTCCGAAAAGCTCAAGATCTGACACAAAAAAAGAAAGATTTGCGACTGCAAAGATGCAAGGCGTTGCTACGCTCCTCCGTGTTAAAAAATGTTTGAAAATATCTTGTTTACAGATGAAAAAATTTTCACGGTTGAACAACATTTCAATGCGCAAAATGACCGAATGTGGCTAACATCATCATCGCAACAAAATAGGACTGTTGGCCGAGTTCAAAAGCCAGCTTCCGTTATGGTATGGGCTGGAGTTTCCGCTAATGCCAGAACCCCTCTAATATTCGTTGAAGAGGGTGTTAAAATTGACCAGGTTGTTTATCGGAGCATTTTAAATGAACATGTTCTTCCCTGGACCCAAGATACATTTGGAAATGAAAACTGGACTTTCCAGCAAGATTCTGCACCTTCCCACATGGCAAAATTAACGCAAACATGGATAAAAGACAATTTTTCTGGATTCATAACATCTCAAGCATGGCCACCATACTCCCCAGACTTGAATCCAATGGACTACTCTATTTGGAGTATTTTAGAGAGTAAGGCTTGTTCATCTCAACACCACAGTCTGGAGTCGCTGACAAACTCATTAGAGAAAGCCTGGACTGAAATTGATCAGGAAGTCCTGCGGCGAACAGTCCTACGATTTCCGGATCGATTGAAGGCATGTGTGCAGGCTAAAGGAGGTTATATTGAATGAGGTGGGGTTCAAATGAATGCTTATATATTCAGCAATGTTAACACTTAATTGTACTTAATGGAAGTACGTCCTTTTGAAAATAACTGCTGAAATGTGTGCGTCACTTTACGATTGTCACCCTGTACAGCAAAGAATGTTTGAAAAAAACATTTCTTCCCTTCATAAGAGAGCACAATGTGTCCACATATTTTTAGCCCGATTTGGCATCATGTCACTACGGCAAGAAAGCTCTGGAGTGGTACCAAAGTAATAACATAGTTTTTGTATCAAGAGAGGCCAATCTTAATCCTCCAAATTGTCCGGAGCTAAGACCAGTGGAGAGATATTGGGCTCTTGTGAAAAGAAACTTAAGGAGCGAGCACAAAAAAGGTGTCCCAAAATATCGAAGATTTTAAAAGGAGATGGGCAAACTGTTCCAAAAAGGAAATCTCTGATGGAAGGCTTACCAAAAAAGTTCCACAAGTTCATAAATAGTTGTTAGAACTATTGGGAGTATGAATGTATAAACTCGTATTTTTTTCGTAATTTTGACATTTATTGTGAAAAAGTGATTATAAATTTATTCTTTAAAGTATTGTCCATCGTTAGCCACAACCTTTTCCCATCTTTCTGGTAGCATACGGATTCCGCGTCGAAAGAACTCTTCATCTTTTGAGGATATCTACGAATTTGAGTTCTTCGAAAGAACGGAAGTACTGTTCAGCCAGGCCATTTGTCATCGATCGGAACAAGTGGTAATCAGAATGAGCAATGTCTGGAGAATACGGCGGGTGGGGTAGCACTTCTCATTTCAGCGTTTCCAAGTAGTTTTTACTTGCCTTCCAACATGCGGCCGAGCATTGTCGTGCTGAAGAATAACTTCGTCGTGTCTATTCTCATATTCTGGCCTCTTATCCTTTAATGCTCGGCTCAAACGCATCAATTGTAGTCGGTAGCGGTCGCCAGTGATCGTTTCATTCGGTTTCAACAGCTCATAATACACGACACCTTTCATATCCCACCAAATACACAGCATGAGCTTGGATCCATGGATGTTCGGCTTTGCCGTTGTTGTTGATGCATGTCCGGGCGGTCCCAATGATTTTTTACACTTTGGGTTATCGTAACGTATTCGCTTTTCATCGCCAGTCACAATACGATGCAGAAAACACTTTCTTTTCTGTCGTTCAATCAGCAGTTCACATGTGAAAAATCGTCGTTCGACGTCTCTCGGCTTCAATTCGTACGGCACCCAATTTCTTTGCTTTTGAATCATTCCCAATGCTTTTAATCGTTTAGAAATGGTTGATTGATCAACTCCTAAAGATTCTGCAAGTTCTTGTTGCGTTTGACATGAATCTTTTGCGAGTAATGCCTTCAATTCTTCATCTTCGAACTTTTTCGGGCCGCCTGAACGTTTCCTGTCTTCAACATCAAAATCACCACTTTTGAAACGGGCATACCACACCTGACACATTCTAACGTCTATAGCACAGTCAGGATAAGCTTCAGTGAGTAAACGATGTGCTTCAGTTGCGTTTTTCTTTAAATGGAAGAAGCAAATTAAAACTTCCCGCAAATGTTGTTTTGTTGGCACGAAATTCGTCATTTTCAGCTATAGTAAAACACTTTTGTAAAATTATGAAAATTATTTGACAGATCAATTGTTATAGTATTTTTGGCGCTCTTCGAGATAGAATAGCTGTCACTGTCAAAAAAATGGCGCGTATGATTGATATGAAGTTAGTCACAATTACGAGTTTATACATTCATACTCCCAATATAAAAGTTATATTTTTCTGTAATTTGTAAAATATTATCAATTAATTAAAAAAAAATCAAAACTCTAAGATCAAACGTTTGAAAAATTATTGAATTTTATATATGTATGTTAAGATTTTTTCGATCTCACTCCTTAGGTATTGTTGCTTTACATTCGTGCCACAAGTTGAAGGTATTTAATTTTATAACCGTGTATCGTTCACCGGTTTGCTTGCTATCATCATAAATTTATACTTTATCATACCGAGTAAAGGGAAACCAAATCAAAAATAATAAAAGTAAAAAAAAAAAAATGAAGCCAACATTTCCTTCCGTTTTTCATTATTAAGAGATGGCGGTGGTGGCACATACATACACAATAATAAAAGCAACACATAACAATGGCATGCATGTAAACTCTTGTTTAACTGTATGTGTATTTTCATTTCTATAGCTGAGTGTGTATGTGTATGTGTGTGTCAATGAATATCATGCTTCACGTGTTAAATTTAACTATAGCATCAATATCTCGACAATTAAAAATGCCTACAATATTTTCGGTAATTACTCAAAGAAAGGTTGCTTCTTTTAATGTGATATTTTGTTTTCTTGTTTTGGGATTTTTAATAGGCTCTGTTTTTGTATTGGCAAATTATTTAATTGGTAAGAAAATTGATATATCCCATGAAAACATCAGGTGTTAGTAATATTACCTAGTCATCAAATAAGAATGTGGAGTTCTACATATACAAAACTCTTTTAGAACAAGGCAAGAAAGATTAAATTGTTAAAAGATTAAAGCTTTATAATAAGTAATTTCATCACCATTGAACTGATTCTTTTTGCTCCACTACGTCACAATTTTTTTTTTACAGTAGTTTGAAATTTTGATTTTTTCGAGTCAAATAATGAGAAAAATCATATGTAAAATTTTATTTAAAGTGGTTCTTGTCTTAGGTAACCTATATTAAAATTTTCTAAAAAATATTTCCTTAGAACATTTTAAACCTCTAGCTCCCAATAGAATCTGTCTCTGATATTTGATTTCAGGCCTCTGATCTTAAGTCTCTGACCTCAGGTCGCTGATCTCAGGTCTTTGATCTCGGATCTAAGGTCTCGGATCTAAAATCTCTGACCTCAGGTCTCTGATCGCAGGCCGCTGATCTCAGGTCTTTGATCTTAGGTTTCTGATCTTAGGTCTCTGACCTTAGATCTCAGATCTAAGGTCTCGGATCCATAATCTCTGACCTCAGGTCTCTGATCGCAGGCCGCTGATCTCAGGTCTTTGATCTTAGGTTTCTGATCTTAGGTCTCTGACCTTAGATCTCAGATCTAAGGTCTCGGATCTATAATCTCTGACCTCAGGTCTATGATCTTAGATCTCCGATCTCAAGTCTCTGACCTCAGGTCTTTGATCTCAGGTCTTTGATCTCAGGTCTTTGATCTCAGGTCTTTGATCTCAGGTATTTGAACTTTGGTCTCTGATCTTAGGTTTCTGATCTTAGATCTCGGATCTAAAATCTCAGGTCTCTGATCTTAGATCTCAAGTCTCTGACCTCAGGTCTCCGATCTCAGGTCTTTGAATTTAGGTCTCTGATCTTGGGTCTGTGATCTTTAGTCTCTGATCTTAGGTTTCAGATCTACGGTCTCTGATCTTTAATCTCAGGTCTCTGATCTCAGGTCTCTGATCTCAGGTCTCTGATCTCAGGTCTCTGATCTCAGGTCTCTGATCTCAGGTCTCTGATCTCAGGTCTCTGATCTCAGGTCTCTGATCTCAGGTCTCTGATCTCAGGTCTCTGATCTCAGGTCTCTGATCTCAAGTTTCTGATATTGGGTCCTTAGTCTCTGCTTTCTACTCTGGTCTTCTGGTTAATTTTATACAATCAACTGTCATAAAACAAATTATAAAATGTATTTGAACTTAAACTGTGTTCGATTTTTTTTCTCTACTTAGAACCCTAAAAATTTACATATCGTCCACATAGCCTTCAATAAGTCCTTAAGCCGAAAATATTGATTTCTTTATGACCTTTACCGTCTACGCTTTTTGGCTAGAGTCCATATCCTTTTTGACCATCTTATAAGTTTTCTATAAAAAGTTTTGTGGGTTACCCGGATCTACTACTTACCTGATTCTGAATCCTGTTTTCGCCAAACTTTCAAAGAAGTCTCTTTAAATTGTTCAGTATCGATATTTATTTACTAAACTCTTTCATATTTATTTTATATCATTTATATAGTACTTAATGTTAGCTACGAATTTCATTGGTTTCTTAAATTTAACGTTATGCAGATGTTAAAAAAAAGAAGAGTTTTTGGAATGCCAAGCTTACAAAATAAATTCTTTTTTGTTTTTGTGCTTTTTTGAGAGAATATGTTTTCTTAATTTGACGCATAATTCCTTCAAGTTCAAGTAACAAACTTAGTTAACCAAACGATATTTGATAGCGCGCAAAATAGGATACTTATCACCGGTGCACGAACCGCGGAAATCATCATAAGACAAATCGAATAAAGCCAAACCGCCCAAATTAAACTGACGCACATAGCCCGCTTTCTCAGCAGCAGTATCGGGATCTTCATAAGCGACCCATATACCATTATCACCACTCTTGTCGGCGGCACGATAAGCATAAATGCCAAAGCGTCTAGTTGGATCGATAACCTTCGAGAGTGGTGAGTTAGCGCCCTTAGCGTGAGCATTATTGGCATTCGGTAGCATAGCGCAAACCTCAGGCCAACTATAAATGCCCGAGGTTAAAGTGTTGGGACCAGCTGGTGCAGCATTTTCAACCTTTGTCACTGGTGGTACACCAGTAGAGCCTGAATCATCGGTCATTTTCCAGGGACGTCCATATGAAGCAACGCCCACATTTATTTTCGAAGCAGGGCAATTATTACGCAACCAGTATTGTACTTGATAGTTGACATTGAATTCGGGATTACGATCAGCCAGTTCGTAGAGCGGTGCAGGTAAATCAGCCTGATCGGGATTACGTTCGGGTGTGTAAAAGTCAAAGAGCGCCAAATTGGCAAAGTCCAAGTAATTAATAATAGCAGGTACATCGAAGAACACTGTGGAGGCGGAGAGAAGAAAAAGAAGAAAATTAATTGCATTCGGCTAATTTTGGCACTCATTACTCACATGATGAATTAACATTTGGCAAAACAGTCGCCGACAATAGTAAATTATCGGGACGGAATTCATTCTTCAAATCACGCAATAAAGCGGTAAATTGTTCTTTATGTGCTTCAGAATTTTCATCGATAATATGATCACCGGTGAATGTCTTCTTGATACCCTTCCAGAAGCTACCCAATCCACTGTGCACTTTCTTGGGTTTATTTTTGGGGAATTGCCAGGCAACATCCATGCCATCGAAACCGTATGTCTTTACTAAAGCATACGCGGTATTGATGAAACGTGCACGTCCTGCTGCATTCTCAAGTAATTCAAGATATTTGTTTGGCAAATCCTTAGCATCTTCACCAGTTTCGATATCTTTGTCACCGCCCAAGCTGAGCAATATTTTTATATTGGGATATTTACGCTTCAAACGTGTCACTGTACGATAGAGTCCTTTGCCCAAATCCAAATCAAGATTTTGATTTAAGCTTACCGCCTTATAGGAATCACGTTCAATTCCGGCATAACCGTAGATCAAATAATCACAAAATTGCAATGCCGGTTCCAAGTCATCGATAATGAGTTTACCAAGTCCTGGGGAAAGAGAAGAAGAAAAGGAATTTTTTTTTTTATTAGAGTGGATTTGGAATAAAATATATAAAAATAAATAAATAAAAGTAGGTACAAAAAAGCGTTTGAAATTTCAGGTCTCTCTGATCTTTGGTCTCTGATCTCAGGTCTATGATCTTAGCTCTGGCCTTAGAATTCTGATCTCAGGCCTCTGATCTTTGATTTCTGATCTTAGGTCTCGGACCTCAAGTCTCTGACCTTAGATCTCTGATCTTAGGTCTTTGTTCTTAGGTCTCTGACCTTAGGTCTCTGATCTTAGATCTCTGACCTTAGGTCTCTGACCTTAGGTCTCTGATCTTAGGTCTCTGATCTTAGATCTCTGATCTGTAGTCTCTGATCTCAGGTCTTTGATCTCAGGTCTCTGATCTTAGGTCTCTGATCTCAGGTCTCTGATATTGTGTCTCTGATTTCAGGTCTCTGATCTCAGGTCTCTGAAATTGGATCTCTGATTTCAGGTCTCTGATCTCAGGTCTCTGATCTTAGGCCTCCGATCTCAGGTCTCTGATCTTAAGCATCCGATCTCAAATCTCTTATCTTAGGTCTCTGATCTCAAGTCTCTGATCTCTGGTCTTTGATCTTAGGTTTTTGATCTCAGGTCTCTGATCTCAGGTCTCTAATCTCAGGTCTCTGATATTAGATCTCTGATTTCAGGTCTCTGATCTCAGGTCTCTGATCTTAAGCATCCGATCTCAAGTCTCTGATCTCAGGGCTCTTTTTCACGCTCATGTGAAATCTGCAGCGTTCTTTTCCACGTTCTTTTCCACTCCTAATGAGTTAATCTACATCTGCGTGAGCCAAAAAATATCAGGCGTGCACAATATCATAACAAATTTCACATTTTGATGATGAAAAATATTGGAATATTTTCTCTCTCTATTCAAATTATAATTACAACTATCCGATTATTTATAGTTTTGAAAAGAATCATGCAACAGTTAGAAGGTCATTGCACTGTTCGTTAAATATATTTTTGTTATCTCTTTTGTCACGTTAGAATTCATCATTTGCCTATCGCCATTTACTTACTTACTTACTTATATGGGAGAGAGAAGCTTTTGTTGTATTGTCAGCTGTCAGTTGACTTCACATATATTATACACTCTCCTTTAAAAGTTCTCTCTCTCTCTCTCTATGTATATTTGAAATAATGAAAAAGAGCATCGAAACAGCAAAACAACAACGCTCACAAATACTCTACCATGCTGTCAGTTGACTTCATATATATGATAAACTCTTTAAATTTTTTCTCTCTCTCTCTCTCTCTCTATTTGAAATAATGATGAAGAGCAATGAAACAGCAATTCTCACAAATACTCTACCATGCTGTCAGTTGACTTCATATATATGATAAACTCTCCTTTAAATTTTCTCTCTCTCACTCTCTCTATTTGAAATAATGATGAACAGAAATGCTCATAATGTAACTATGCTCAGCTATGTAACTCTTTTGTCTTTAGGGCCAATCTCATATATCTCTCTCTCTCGCTCTCTTATCACTGGAATATTATTCGGTTTTCAAGGAGTTTTCATTTTCGATCGTCACATGTGAATTCATACATTCACAACAACTCATCTGACAAAGCGGTTATCACCTGCTGCGCTTAATTTGATTTATTTGTATCAGGAACTTTAAATTTTTTTTGATTAAAAATGGCTTCTGATGAAGATGAAGCTACTAAAACTGAGGAAGAGGAGGAGGAGGAGGAGGAACCTAAAACAACAGAGAATAGAGTTGAAAATCGTTATCATTGTCATAGTTTTAATATTAATGGTAATGATTCTGATGAACGCAATCGTAATCGAGAGCGAATAATGGGTCATGCAATTCAGTGTCTGATTCTTGTACAACAACGATTGCATAATCTGAACAAATATGAATCTAATGTACAAGAAATAAAACAACCTCGAAAAGAATTTACATGCGCACTGGATGCACTGGTGCTCCAACGACGCTTTGAGAATCACCAGCTATTAATACATGGGCTACGACAACGGGCAAAGCGATTGCAGCGAAGATTTGAAAAAATACTGCAGAAAATATGGGAAGTGATACAAGAAGAACAACGGTTAATCTTACAAAAACAACAAGAACAAACACCACCACCACAAGAACAACCACCGCAACAATCGCCACAACGAGAACAACCACCGCACCAATCGCCACCACAAAAACAACCGCCGCAAGAACAATCACCGCAACAAATGCCCCAGCAATCGCCACAACAACAGCCACCGCAACACCTAGGACAACAAGAGCCGCCACAACATCAATTGCCGCCAGAGCAGCCATCGCCAGAACCTTCAATTCAACCCAACAATGTTAGTGATCCTGGTTCTGGAAACGTTCTTGATTCTTTAAATGTTCCCGGTTCTGGTAACGATCCTGATTCTGGAAACGTTTTTGATTCTGGAAACGATCCCGATTCTGGAAATGTTCCCGATTCTGAAAACGTTCCTGATTCTGGAAACGTTCCCGATTCTGGAAACGATCCCGATTCTGGAAACGTTCCTGATTCTGGAAACGTTCCCGATTCTGGAAACGTTCCCGATTCTGGAAACGTTCCTGATTCTGGAAACGTTCCTGATTCCGGAAATATTCCCGATTCTGGAAATGTTCCCGATTCTGAAAACGTTCCTGATTCT
Organism: Toxonevra muliebris; assembly: GCA_963691655.1. NCBI lineage: Eukaryota > Metazoa > Arthropoda > Insecta > Diptera > Pallopteridae > Toxonevra > Toxonevra muliebris. The sequence continues at coordinate 78,014,014 of OY829328.1, read as the reverse complement.
GGAAACGTTCCCGATTCTGGAAATGTTCCTGATTCTGGAAATGTTCCCGATTCTGGAAATGTTCCCGATTCTGAAAACGTTCCTGATTCTGGAAACGTTCCTGATTCTGGAAACGTTCCTGATTCTGGAAATGTTCCTGATTCTGGAAATGTTCCCGATTCTGGAAATGTTCCCGATTCTGAAAACGTTCCTGATTCGGGAAACGTTCCTGATTCTGGAAACGATCCCGATTCTGGAAACGTTCCCGATTCTGGAAACGATCCTGATTCTGAAAGTAATTGTTCTTCCACTAGCACAAATAGCGAAAGTGAGTTAAACTCCAGTTGGTCTTGTGCTGCAATTCCCTTTACCAGGACTGCATCGAATGGTCAAATACGAATCTTTATAAATAGTAATGGTGAACTTGAAATGTTTTATGTCCGAAATGGCAGAACATTCAGGGGAATATTGCGAGAAGAAGTTGATACAGCATTATCATCAGCTTCGTCAACTGTGTCATCATCACTTCCAACAGAAGTAAGCTCCGCTGCTACAGATACAACAACAAAGTCAACTGAAGATCTTCCAAACGAAGTAGCAACATCAAAAGAAAATGATGACGATAATATTTTAAGTTAACAGTTGTCCATTTTTTTTTTTTTGTCATTCAATGTTAGATTTAATATGAGTCTTAAGTAAATTAATGTTCTTACTTATCAAATATTTAATGATTTTCTGTGAACGATATATTATATGTATGTATATTGTAACAATAAACGCCTACAACAATTGAGCATATATAAATCGTGGTATATTTCTCTCTTTCTTACTGCGCATACTTAGAATTATTTAATTATTTGAAATGAACCATACAACAGTTAGAAGATCATTGCACCGTTAGTTGAAAACTTTTTACTTTCCTTTTATTGTTTTTACTTTCGTTCAGTTCATTCCTATATTTGTGTTTTATTCTCTCACTCTCTCTCTCTCTCTATTTAATTGTTATTATGATTAAAACCAGTGAGGTTTAGTATTGTACAAATAATCGATAAATGCACAGAGAGAGAGAGAGAGAGAGAGTGTAACTCTCCGATTTATTCCCAATATTTCTTGTTTTGCATTAAGTTTGAATCTTAATCTCTCCCACTCGCACTCTTTTAAAATTGAGATATACGAATAGAGTTTCATTTTGATTGTCATATACATAAATAAAACTGTCATTTAGGTTTAACTCTGTCGTAACAAAAGATATTCAGTCACCATCTGTTAAACATTTACGAAACTTCGAAACTTTCCATTAACAATGAATGATGATAAAGATAAGCAAAATATACCAGCGGAATCAGTTTCAGCTCAAGTACTTGAACCAAAACCTATACCAGCAAATGAATCAGCTTCGGCCACTCCACCTCCATCAGTACAAACACCTGCATCAGTATCGGCACTTACACCAGCAACTGCATCAGTATCGGTACTTCAACCAGCACCTGCATCAGTATCGGTACTTGCAACTGCATCAGCCCCTCAATCACCATCAGCATCAGCACAAGAACCTGCATCAGTATCGGCACTTGCACCAGCTCCTGCATCAGTATCAGCACTTGCACCAGCAACTGCATCAGTATCGGCACTTGCACTTGCAACTGCATCAGCCCCTCAATCACCATCAGCATCAGCAGAAGAACCTGCATCAGTATCGGCCCCTCTAGCTCCATCAGTATCGGCACAAGTATCTGCATTAATGTTGTCATTTGCATTAACACCAATATCACCACTTGGCCCATCACCATGTCCATTAGATCTGGCACCAGCTAACAGGACAAGACAAGAACTGATTGGTGTAGTGGATAATGATGGTGATTTTGATAATGACTCTAATGATAACCATGGGAATGAACCGGCAAATGTACCTGTTGAAAATATGGAACCAATATTACCTGAAGACAGAGATGAGAATAATGACTTCGGTCACAATGGTGAAATTGTTCAGAATGGAAGAATTCAACAGGATGAACAACAGGAAATTCGAGGGAATGGCCGAATTCGGCCAAATGAGCGAATTCCACCGAATGCCCGAATTTCCCAAAATGGAGGAATTCATCAAAATGATGAAATTCGTCGAGATAGAATTCGTCAAGATAGAATTGATCAGAACGGTGGGATCGGTCAGAGCGGTGGGATCGGTCAGAGCGGTGGGATCGGTCAGAGCGGTGGGATCGGTCAGAGCGGTGGGATCGTTCACAACGGAGGAATTGGTAACAATAGAGGAATTGGTAACAATAGAGGAATTGCTCACAACGGTGTGATCGTTCACAACGGAGGAATTGGTATCAATAGAGGAATGGGTCTCCATGATAGAATTGGTGGCAATGTTGAGATTGTTCGGAACGGTGGCATCGGTCAAAACAGAGAAATCAGTCAGAGCGGTGGGATTGGTCAGAGCGGTGGGATCGGTCAGAACGGTGGGATCGTTCACAACGGAGGAATTGGTAACAATAGAGGAATTGGTAACAATAGAGGAATTGCTCACAACGGTGTGATCGTTCAGAACGGAGGAATTGGTATAAATAGAGGAATTGGTCCCCATGATAGAATTGGTGGCAACGGTGAGATTGCTCAGAACGGTGGCATCAGTCAGAACGGAGGAATTGGTCACAACGGTGGGATCGGTCTGAATCGTGGGGTCGGCCAATACGCCGGGATCGCTCAGAACGGTGGGATCCGTCAGAACGCTGGCATTGGTCAGAACGGTGGAATTGGTCAGAACGGTGGGATCGGTCAGAACCGAGGGATCGGCCTCAACGGAGGAATTGGTCTCTTTGGTGGAATTGGTCTCTATGGTGGAATTGGCGTCTATGGTGCAATTGGTCAGAACGGTGGGATCGGTCAGAATGCTGGAATCGGTCAGAATGGAGGAATTGGTATTAATAGAGGAATTGGTCTCCATGGTGGAATTGGTCACAACGGCGGGATCGCTCAAAACGGTGGGATCGGTCACAACGGTGGAATTGGTCAGCAAGGTGAAATTCATCGGAATGGTGGGATTCATCAAAATGATGGGAACGGTCTGAACGGTAGAATTGGTCAGAATGGTGTGATTGGTCAGAACGGTGTGATAGGTCAGAACGGTGTGATAGGTCAGAACGGTGTGATAGGTCAGAACGGTGTGATTGGTCAGAACGGTGTGATAGGTCAGAATGGTGTGATTGGTCTGAACGGTGGAATTCATAACAATGGTGGACTCGCTTTGCATTTTGGACTGCTTGGCCAACTCGCCGGACAGCATAATCCGGATTATGCAATGCTTCTCCGTTATACTTTAGAGACTGATATCAGCGCTTTGCGACGAGAATGTGTTTTCCTTTACACAAGTATTCGACGTTTAGAACGAGAACTACAAGGACTTCGTCAAGAAATAGAACTTTCGCGGCGTCATCGACAGCTTCAGCGTGAACGACGTGTACAACGCCAGCAGCAGCGACAACAGCGACGTCAACCAAATGTACAAGAAGAAGAAGAATCGCAACAACAACAACCCGAATAAATAGAACAACCAGCTCCGCCACAACAACCCTCGTAACAAATTTTATAACAACACTCAAAATCTCATTCACAAAACCGATCAGGCATTCTTGGGCCACCACCAGTAGTACAGTCACTACAACCAATAGAAGCAAACACTTACTGAAGCTGTATCAGCTGCTCAAAATACTTCAATAAAATCAACTGAAGAATGACTAGCAAAAAATAAGTTAACTATGCCAGTAAAAAATGACGAGAAAGATTTAAGTTACAAATTGAAATCATTTCAATATAATTCTTAGTCTTCCAATTTTAAATTTATTTTAGAAATTAAGTATTTGTTGTATGTATTCATAAAAGAAAATTATTATAAATGTTTTAGTTATCATGTCGACGAAATTTCATGGTTTTATGTTAAAAGTTTTCCATTTTATTGCAGTTCAATATTAAATTTAATATGGAACTTAAGTAAATAAATGTTCTAGTTATAAAGTTTCAAATATTTCATGGTTTTCTGTGACAACTAAGAATGCTTTTTAAACCCTATGCAGTATACATAGTATTCATTGCAAAAAAGTAAATAAACCTTTATAGGAAAGCAATAAAAACCTACAACAATTGAGCAATATATTTTTTCTCTTCCTTTTCGTGCATACTTAGAATTATGCAATTATTTGAAATGAACTATACAACAGTTAGGAAATTATTGCACCGTTAGTTAAAAATTGTTTAATTCTCTTTTGTTGCCACCAACACTAATCGTTCCTTATAACTTTTAACGCTGTTCATTCCTATATTTGTATATATATCTTTCCTATATTCTCTCACTCTCTCTCTCTGTCTCTCTTTATTTATTTAATTGTCATAATGACTAAAAGCACTGCGATTCAGCAGAGAAAGTTCTCTCTGATTAATTCTCAATATTTGTTTTTTTTTAATTAGGTTTGAATCTTATACGTATTCATCTCTCTCTCGCTCTTTCTTTTTCTCTCCCACACACACTGTCTTAATCTTGGGATATACGAAAAGAATTTCGTTTTGATCGTCATTTACATACATAGAACTGTCATTTAGGATTAATTTGTCGTAATAAAAGATTTCCAGTCACCACCTGGCAAAAATTGTGTTCGCCTTAGCACCGCTTAATCCAACTAATTTACATTAGGGTAATTGAAACTTTCTAGCAGAATATACCAGCGGTTTGCAGAATTAGAACCGGCACAAGCAGTGGAATCGATATCATCACAAGTACTTGAAATAAAATCTATACCAGCACGTGCATCAGCAACAGTCCTTCCACCTTCATCAGCTTCAGCCCCTCCACCTCTATCAGCTTCAGCACAAGCAGCCGCATCAGCATTAGTGTCAGCACGTCCATTTGAAATGACACCAGGTGAATGGCCAATACCACGTCATATTAGATTAGTGGACTCTGACGAAGATTCTTCTGATGACAATATCCGTATAGTAATGGGAGATATTCGACAAAATAGCCGAATTTCTCAAAATGGTAGAATTTCTCAGAATGGTGAAATTGGTCAAAATGGTGGAATTGATCAGAACAGTGAAATTGGTCACAACGGTGAAATTGGTCAAAATGGTGAAATTGGTCGGAACGATGGATTTGGTCACAACAGAGAAATTGGTAACAATAGAAGATTTGATTACCATGGTGAAATTGGTCAAAATGGTGAAATTGATCAGAACAGTGAAATTGGTCACAACGGTGAAATTCATCTGAATGGTGGAATCTATCACAATGGTGGAATTGATCAAAATGGTGAATTTCATGACCGGGCCGCCCGATTTGCTCAAAATGATGCCAACGCTGAGTATGATCCAATATTTCACCTTTCTGAATTGGAGACTAATATCTCCGATTTAAACGATCAATATATTTACATTAACGGAGTTGTTCATCGTGTAGAACAAGAATTAGAATCATTTCGCCAGGAACTAGAACGTTCGCTGCGACATCTAGAGCTTCAGCGCGAACGACGTGTACAAAGCCCACAGCAACGACAGCACAATGTAATAATTGTGGAACTAACTGAGCAACGCCTGCCGGAGGCAGAGGAATCGCAAGAGCAACAACAACAACAACAACGTGAACAAATAGAAAAGCCAGCTCCGCCACAACAAATCTAACAACGAATCTTGCAACAGCACTCACAACCTCATTCTCAAAACCGACCAAGCATTATTATGCCACCACCAGCAGTGCAATCATTACAACCAACAGAAACAGCTACCGCAAATACTTCAACAAAATCAACACAAGAATCGCCAGCAAAACAACAAAAACAAAAAAAATTAGCTATGTCAGAAAAAAATGCCGATAAAAATTCAAATTTTAAGTTGAAATCATTTTAATGAATTCTTAGTCTTTCAATATTTGATTTATTATAAAGTGTATATATATGCTGTATGTATGTATGTATTAAAAAAAAATAATAAATGTTTTAATTATCATGTCGAAGATATTTCATGGTTCTCTGGGAGAGCGGATCATTTCAAAGCAGTTGAGCAAGCATAAGCAGAGAGAGGCATATCTTATAATATTATCCAATTATTTTTGCTTCTCTTTCATTATTGATTTGCTTATAATAACAGTTAAGTCTCTCAATATGCGTGCAGTAGAATATTCCACTCTTTTGAAACTCTTCTAACATGCTTTGTCGTCATATCAGTTATTTATTCTCACACATAAATACCTATCTCTTTCTTTCTTTCACTTTTTTTCATTATTTCTTTATTCGTAGTTTGCATTTTTTTCCGCTTTTCTTATTTTCGTCGTATTGCCAACAACACTGTCTAGTGCACTCTTATACTCTTATTTAATTTTACTGTTACATTAAACTTAATGGAAAAAATAATAAGAACTTAAGTTGAGAGAATATTTTCTCTCTTTTCTCGTTGTCTTTGCAAATGTCAAATCTTTTTATTTATTACTGTTAGTCATTGCTTGCAAGTATTTTCTGTTCTTACTCCTATTGTTGTATTCGGTATTATCATTTTGTCAGTCACCAACAACAATAACACTCTCTCTCTCATTTATAGTTCGTATAAAAACAAAGAGTTGATAAATAAAAACAATAGCCTCGAATTTTAATTCTCTCAACTTATACTCATTCTCTCTTTGCATTTGGTGAATTCATCTCCCAAGCATATATGTAAATTTCTCTATCTTTCTCTTTGTGTTGCTTTTGAGAGATTATACCATAGAGTAAAATAGAGTTATATCGATCGCCATATACATACAGCTGTCAATAGAATATTTCCAGTCGTGTTCTGATTTTAACAACGGACATTCGCAATGTATGCTGGTAACGCTAATGCACCGGAAGAATTTATAGACGAAGCTGCACCACTTCAGGAGCATGTAATACAGAGAGCCGAGAATGTTGTTGTCAATCAGATTGGTCAGAATGTTCGAAATGCCCAGAATGATCGAAATGCTCAGAATGATCGAAATGCCCAGAATGATCGAAATGCTCAGAATGATCGAAATGCTCAGAATGATCGAAATGCTCAGAATGATCGAAATGCCCAGAATGATCGAAATGCTCAGAATGATCACAATGCCCGGAATGGGGCAATTGCTCAGAACGGTTATAATGCGGAGAATGGTCCAAATGTTCGGAATGTTAACAACGCTCTGAATGGTCTAATTGCTGAAAATAATCCAATTGCTCAGAATGATCCAATTGATCGGAATGTTCCAATTGCTGAAAATAATCCATTTGCTCAGAACGGTTACAATGACCAGAATGGTCCTATTGCTCAGCATGGTCGACCCGCTCGGAATATTCACATTGCTCACAATGGTCCAAATGCTCAAAACGGTTACAATGCTCAAAACGGTTACAATGCTCAGAATGGTCTAAATGCTCGGAATGTTTTCTATGTGGGCAATGGTTACTATGCCTTTAATTTGCACAATGATAATAATGATTACGGCAGGGATGTGAATCAAATGATGGAGCAACAAGTGAGAAACCTACAATACCGGCAACAACAATTGCAACAGGATCAAGTGGGGCAGAGGGGCCAACGATACCGTCGTTTTGGAGCGATGCAGCGGGAACAACAACAACGACAGCCACCATTTCGGCCAATATCACCACCATTACGACCAGTATCACCACCACCACAACAACAGCCATCACGACCACTCCAACAACAACAACAACAACGGCCAGCACCAGCGATACCACGAGCAGGATTACAACGACACGCGCATCAACGAGTAAGAGCATCACAGAGACTGTTTCATCAACGAGAACGTCCACCATTACGACGACCACAACCACGACCACCACAACAACAACAACGGCCACCACCACAGGAGCAACAACAACCACCACAAGAACAACCACAGGAACAACAACACCAACCACAGGAACAACCACCACCACATGAACAGCAACAACCACCACATGAACAACAACAACCACCACAAGAACAACCTCAAGAACAACAACAACCACCACATGAACAGCAACAACAACCACAGGAACAACCACCACCACAAGAACAACAACAACAACCACAGGAACAACCACCGCCACAAGAACAACCACATGAACAACAACAACCACCACAAGAACAACAACAACAACCACAGGAACAACCACCACCACAAGAACAACAACAACCACAGCAACAACCACAGCAACAACAATTATTGCAACAACAACAAGAAACCCCACCACAACAACAGAATGTTCCTCAACTACAGCCACCGCAACCATCATCACCAAAACAAGAGAATCCAGCACTTCCACCAGAACAGAAGGAACCACCACAACCACCATCACAGCAGCTGCAACCATCATCACCAAAACAAGAGAAACCAAAACAAAAAGAGCCACCGCAACCACCAACGCAAAAACCAGCAGGGATTATTGCTCCCCCTAAAAAGAATGTTCCATCCACCCGCAGCAAAAATTGCAACGCTTTCCCATTTTATACTAACTTCGATTGTCATTGTCCTGCTAAATGCGTTTGCTATAAAAAAACACTTTTTCTGACCATAACGCAAGATACGCAAGTAATAGTCTCTGAAACTATCTATGGTGAAATGGAAGTTTCATATACCCAGAATGGAATACAATACAAAGCAATATTGCAAAGAGTAACACCAACATCAACACGAGCAGGATCAGAAAATATAATACCATAATCATTTAAGATCAGCAAAACATTTAACAAGCTGCGGCAAAAAAGAGACTGGACAATAATAATGACGTTGATTTTTAGCTATAATTAACCTATAGTTTTCCATTTCGTATTGTTTTAATGTTAAATTTATTATAAAATACTAATTGTTTGTATCGTAAAAGAAATATTTAAATTATATACTAATATGCTCAATGTACTACAACAACTATGGTATTCAAGGTATTTTACGTGGTTCGCAATATGGAGAGCACATGTCTCAGCGATCCCTTTTTCTTATTGTTCTTTATATTTGCTCTCTGATTTCATCTCTGACTTTCATTTTGCCACTAATAAAAACAAAACACACACTAGTATATGTGTAGTTAGTTTTAAAGGTGTTGGTAACTGCAGGTATTTCGCATACCGCAAGAGACCGAATGAGAGAGAGGGAGGAGTCAATATCCCACGACTGTTCTCAGCAGTGGTTGATTCCCGTTAAATGTCAGTTGCATTTTCAACTCAGTTCAAGCGAACTAAACTCATTCTCAATAAAAACAAAACACACACCTGTATGTGTATTGTTAGTTTTGAAAGTGTTGGTAATTGCAAGTATGTGCAAAGAGACAAAATGAAAGAGAGAGAGGAGTAAATATCCCAACAGTATTCTCAGTTGTGATTGATTCCCGTTATATGTCAATTTTGCTTTCAACTCAGTTCAAACGAACTATAATCATTTTCAGTATTGCACTTATTGAATTCATTTCCCATGCTTATCTCTCACACGCTCTCTCTCTCTCTCTATCTCTCTCTTCATATCTTTTTTTTTTTTCTTCGAACGTTATATGAGCAAAAAATTTAATACTCTCGAAATAATAAAGCATAATGGTTGTCAAATGAAAAGCAACAACAATTTTAGAGTTTAGTGGTTAGTTTGGAATATTATAATTAATATTTTATTGAAGACTCTCAAAATAAATCTTTTCTTAAACGTTATTGATTTAAAAACAAAACAGAAAAAGCTTTGAAACATACTCATCAAGTGCAGAATAGTTTCAGTAATTTTCATATCAACATGAGCAGGTATAGATTAGCAATTATATAACAATTAGCATCACCATAATTTGCGGCATAATTTTTTCATCAAACCCCCGTTTGTCTTTACTAGATTTCAATTTAATTCTTTTACACTAAAGTTTACTAATACTATCGCCTATCAAAGAGCACAACAAGCGGCATATTTCATTTAAAAAGAGTTGATTGGTTTACAAACAGGCGCTGACCGCAAAATATCTTATTTTTTCATTTGCCTTTAAACTTTGAAATAAAATTTCACAGTTTGCTCTCTACATTTAAAATCTGTAATATGTGATTGTTTTTTTCATTATTAATTTTTGAGCTAATATAGAATTAGACAGCTTTGCAAGTTTTTGAAGTTTTTTTGTGTTTTGTGATAGGAGTATGTCATAGAGTATGTCAGTAGCCCCACGTCTCCACGAGCAATTGCATAAAAAAATTTTGTTTGTTGTTTTTTCATTTTATATGGGAAACAACAACGAATTTTTAATTTCATGCAAGGAATTATTGCTCGTCGAGACGGGTATAAGTATTAATACTTTGCTTATGTCTTTTTCTCCTCCTCTGTATCTCCGATGAAGTAAAACGATGCAATAAAAAAACTGTCGTTTTCTCTCTCTTCACATTATAGCCTCAAAATGTTGTTATTGTTTTTTTTTTTTTTTTTTTATTATTTCGGTTTTTTTTTTTTTTGTCTTGAAGAGTTTTTACAGGAAGAGAATGACAGGAAATTGTAGGAAAAATTTTGTCTATAGAAATGAGTATTGCATCTGTCAAAAATTAGAATAATGAAACTGCAAAATTTAGCAACTACACAACTACATGACTCCATTTGCAGTTGCAGTCGTATTAAAATGTATTTCTTATTTAGCACCAACAAAACAGAAAAAGAGAGAAGTGAGAGCTGGAACACAAAACAGAAGAAAAAAAATGTAGAAAAAAAAATAGATTTTGTTTTGAAATTCAACAGATGTTGTTGCTGTTGCAGTCGTTAATTAATTCCATTCTCTCGACTACCGACTCCATTTGTAGTTTTTAACACTCTTTCCAAAATAACAAATTAAGCAATATGAATTGTCATTTCTCTCTCTCCCTCTCTCTGCGTATATTCACAGTTAACGGGATTTGTACTCATAATTCATTTATATGTCTCTTCCCATGTGCAAAGAGAATATTCCACATTAAGCAATCAATTATTCAATGTTTTTTTTTTTACTTTTCATTTTAAATTTAAGTTTTAAGGTTAGACACGGTAATTGGATCACTGCAAGTTTTAAAAACAATTTTTGTGTTGTTTTTTTTTTGACATGAGGATCATACAAAAGGAATTTGTCGAAAAACTACCAGTAAAAGCGTGCAAGTTTTTCCTCTAGTCTTATTCTTGTCTTACGAAAACCAAAACTTAAGAGATCAAATTTTTTAGTCTCTCTCTCTTTCTTCTTCTATAATTGTTATCATTTGGCAACTATTTTCAAATAAGTTGTAACCTGTTGGTAATTTCCAGAGAGTTAAAATTTGTTATCATGCGTAAAAAGAGAATATTCCAAAGTTAAACAATAGACTCTTGAATTGTTGTTGTTGTTTTTCATTATCATTTTGACAGTTATCATGTTTTTCAAACAGTCCTTGATATTTATGTAGTAATATAATATATATAATATAATATTTATATAATATATAATTATGAACATTTTACAAAAAAGAATTTTCAGAAAAGTTTCCAGTAGATGTGAGGAATTCATTCTTTCCCTCTTCTTTCATTTTTATTTCCTCTTCCACCTCTCTTTGTCTCCTATGAAAGTCAAAAGTTGACAAGCATATAAAATGCCATCCTCCTCTCTTTCTATATCTGCTTTTGTTAACTGTTAATAATTCTTTTGAAACTCTTAATTTACAAAGAGTTTATTTTGACATCATACGCAAAGAGAGATTATTAATTGTTGTTATATTTTATATCGACACTGCACTCTGAGAGAGAATAATTTGACTTGAGTTATAACAACAATTTATATCGAAGACATGGTTTTTTTTTTTTTGGGCGGGAGAGAATTTTGACAGATGAATGGTTTCCAATTGATTTATAATTCTCAAGATATTTTCAATCTGTTTTTTTTATGATTAAAACTCCATGGAACTCGACATTTGAGATAACACCGTGAATTCTAATCAAACTTCTTGACACATAATCAAATTAATTGATTAGTGGGTCATTCCAATGAACGCAAATGCATCGAAAACTTGAATCTTGCTACACTCTTTTACTCTCTTTGCCCACCACTGATCTAGTTCAATACAGTACGGTACAAAATAAAAAGTACTGACGTGTGCTTTATTAAAAATATTTATTATTAACCAAAAAAAAAAAAAAAAAAAAAATTAAATTAAATTCACGGTTTTTTTTTAGATTAGAAAGATTTTAAATTGAAATTTTTTTTTGTTTTTTTAACAGACTCTAATGAAACTTATTTGTTGCCAAGAAGATTCACTTGTTTTTGTTTACGCTTTACAATTATAAAAAAAAATTTAAGCAAATATTTATGACTATATCATAAAATTTTGTTTTAGCATTCATTAGCACTTGCTCTTTTTTTTTTTGAATTTTTTTTTAATATTCAATCTAATTAGTAATCAGCACAAAAGCTCAACTCGCGCTTCTTACGTAATACATTTGGTGTATTAGTAGTAGTTGTAGGTTAGTAGTGTGAAACTTATCATCGCTAACGTCATCAAATCTTTTGATTTTCAAAAAAAAAAAACACTTTTCATTTTTCATTCATTCAATTTCACTGAATTGTACTAATTTTTAGACAAAATCTCCCCCATCTGAAATACTCACTCACCTTCTTTAACAAAACTTGATGAATCATAATAGCAAACCATATGCCTTACTGGTCCATTTGGCTGCTGTGGACCAACCTTGCCAGCTCGTGAGCTAGAGGCCAAGAAAAGTGAAAATATTACAATGAAAATTTTCATTTTCATAAAGCTTTTGCTTTAATCGCTATATTCTAACTCTCGCTATATATAACGATATAAATCAATTGCAAGCAAAGTTATGAACAGAGAAGAAGCAGTTCGTTCGTTCGATCTTCACGCTGCTATGTTAAAAATGAAACTGATCGTTGGTATTGTTCGAGATCATAATCGAAGACTAATAGAGCTACCTACTACCGCTAGCTGTTGAATGGCTGACTGGCTAGATGGCTGACTGGCAGGCAGGCTGGCTGGCTGGCTTGTTTGATTGCTTGCTGAAAAGCCTGAGAAACTTAAATCTTTATAGATGCGAGTGCTGTAGACTTGACTTAAGTAGCTCGCTTTGTCGATACAGTAGTTTATATTCGCATATTTTGTAATAAATTTAAATATATAAATATAAATTTTATTTGTTTCTAATTTTTTTTTTTTTGTTTTGTTTCTGCTTTTTATTTTTTTTTTTGTTTTTTTTTTTTGTATTTGTTTCTTTTTGGTTTTTGTTTTTTTTTTTAGTCTTCTTTCTTCAAAGAAACACTTTTCAGAATTTTAAGAATTGGGTTGTTTTTGTTGTGATAGCGTCATATCAACATCTACATACTTTATACATTGTGAGTGTCAACAATTAATATTTGACCTTTTCTGCTGATTAGAAATTCAATACATAAAATAATTTTTTATGTATGGGGATGTACAAAAAAACACACACATTCACACAAAGAAACTGCAAACAAACTCATTTATTATACATAAGTACACAAAAGCCCATTACATGTGTGGGCAGTTCAAAAATTTTTGCCTCCGGTCTTAGCAAAATAGTCTGTCTGCTTATGTTTCTCTTACTGCATGCCTGCCTGCCTGCCCCTAGCCTTTTTTTTCTTTTTCTTCTTTTTCTTAAGAAGGCAATGTTTATATTATGTATCTCACTTATGTGCTTTTAATTTTAAGTATCATTTAAATACTTACCTACCTATTTACATAAGCATTTTGCGTTTTGTATTTACCTTATATATAAGTGTGATCTGTACTGAAATGTATCTACATACTATGTACCTAACCCATAATTGATTGAAATTATTTGTTTATGGTTTTTATATATCTGTGCGATTTCCACAGTTATTATGTTTATGTGTAAAATATTATTGCAAAATTGTGTTGTATCAATAATTGAACATTTATTGTTAATATTTGGGTATTTTTACTTATGCCTCTATAGTCGTTTAGTTTTTTTTTTTTTAAGTGATTTTTTTATTCGAATATCATACAATAAAATCTACAAAAGTTCACGGAAAATACTTAAGTATATTTTTCCTCGTCTATTTGATTTCCGCTTAATTGCATTTTCCGTTTAAATGCACCAGAAGTTTTAGTTTAAAATATACTCAAAATTCCTCGGTTAACTTTTCGTTTTCATTGATGCACTTAAACGAAGATTATTGTATTCTATAATCAAGTATTTCATATTTGTGGAAGATACCTCCCTGGTTGTTACTTTTTAAACGCATAGATATTCATTTCTTATTTTCTACATCAATTGACAGGCTCTAAACAAATATGATGTAAAAAATTTTATTTGGTGAAACTGACTTAAAAATGCTTCAGAGCAAAAACGAAATAACAATAACTGAGAGCAAAGTGCAACAACGCCAGTTGAGTGCCAAAGTGAAATACATGATGTTCTGTTTTTGATTTGAAGTATTGTTATTCCGTTTTTGCCCTAAATTTTTCATTACTGCGTTTTTGCGCTCAAGACGTTTGATTATTATTTTTACCCCCAATTTTTCTTTAGTGCGGTTTTGCGCTCAAGACGTTTGATTATTCCGTTTTTATCCCCAATTTTTCTTTAGTGTGGTTCTGCGCTCAAGACGTTTAACTATTCCGTGTTTGCCCCCAATTTTTCTTTAGTGCGGTTTTGCGCTCAAGCCGTTTGATTATTCCGTTTTTGCCCCGAATTTTTCATTAGTGCAGTTATGCGCTCAAGACGTTTGATTATTCCGTGTTTGCCCCAATTTGTTTTTTAGTGCGGTTTTGCGCTCAAGACGTTTGATTATTCCGTTTTTGCCCCGAATTTTTTATTAGTGCAGTTTTGCGCTCAAGACGTTTGATTATTCCGTTTGTGCCCCGAGTTTTTCATTAGTGCAGTTTTGCGCTCAAGACGTTTGATTATTCCGTTTTTGCCCCCAATTTTTCTTTAGCGCGGTTTTTCGCTCAAGATGTTTGATTATTCCTTTTTTACCCCCAATTTTTCTTTAGTGCGGTTTTGCGCTCAAGACGATTGATTATTCCGTTTTTGTCCCGAATTTTTCATTAGTGCAGTTTTGCGCTCAATACCTTTGATTATTCCGTTTTTGCCCCGAATTTTTCATTAGTGCAGTTTTGCGCTCAACACGATGGACTATTCCGTGTTTGCCCCCAATTTTTCTTTAGTGCGGTTTTGCGCTCAAGACGTTTGATTATTCCGTTTTTGCCCCGAATTTTTCATTAGTGCAGTTTTGCGCTCAATACCTTTGATTATTCCATTTTTGCCCCGAATTTTTCATTAGTGCAGTTTTGCGCTCAACACGATGGACTATTCCGTGTTTGCCCCCAATTTTTCTTTAGTGCGGTTTTGCGCTCAAGCCGTTTGATTATTCCGTTTTTGCCCCGAATTTTTCATTAGTGCGGTTTGGCACTTGATTATATTTTGCAGATTTCAGTAACTGGTTTGTATGGAAAGTGCCTTGCCCGCTTGCCCAATTTTCTGTTCAGTGAATAGTGGAATAAAGCTCACATGGTAGAAGAAATCAAGACAAAACTATAGGTCTACCTAAAAAAGAGCGTTTGAGGGGAAAGTCTAAACCATTGCAACATTGTTCAAAGTAATTAAAGTTGAAACACGACCTCGATATTCTAGTGGGTAGTGCGCTAGACTTTCATCTGGTCTGGTGGTTAATTTTCATTATTTTCTTATATTCACTATCAATATGAAGTGTATGAGAATTATAAGATAGTGTAACAAGTACAGACCTTGGTTGGTAATGGCAAAACCACCAAGCCTATAAAGAAATTGCCACACCGCCGTTCGGAATCGCCGTTAAACTGTAGGTCCAACTATGTGGTATCACAATGGGTCGTTCAGGCCTAAGTGTGTCTCTCGACAGCCACTCTAACCTAACCTAATTAAAGTTGAACCAAAGATATTAAAGTACCGTGCTCATTGGAAACTCTTTGTGGAGGTACCCTATGTCACAGAGAGGATGACTTGGGCCAGTGTTCCCCAAAATTTCATTTTTCTGGGTCCAATGGCTTAGACTGGTCGTTTCGGGTTTATCTCAGTCAGACAAAGTGTGTTAAGATTTGTAACCCATAGATTTAGTACCTACTTCAGAAACGCATTTGTTAGGTAAATATTGTTATCGGGTATCTCGGAAACTAAAAACGTCCAAATGAGCTCATTTCAGTGGGACTGATTTGTATAAAGACGCATTACAAAGTACGAATGAAGCACATATATGCTACAGTCATCATTAAATATAATTAATGATCGGCTGCAGTAATTTTAGAATACAACATCATAATGGCATAACAGCCAGAGAGGGAAGAAGAACGGGGGGAAAGGGAGAGGGGGAGAAAGCGGCATACAGAAAGATGAAGGTCTAAAGCGGTGAATCCAAAACAACTAAAATTAAGTACAATTTTTGGTACACCAGATTGAAAAGTGTAATCAGTTTTTCTGGCACTTTTGAGCCTACTTTTCTCGAGAACTAGATCTGATATATTTACCTGAATTTCAGTTTCGTAATCAACAGATCCAATTGGTCGATTTGTGAAACTCAATTCAAAAATTTTGGTTCAAGAGTATTAATTTCAATTCGTATACATAATCTCCAATACTAAAAACCTGCAAATAGAAATTGAAAAATGGTGATAATATGGCGTTAAGAAATTTCAAAACATTGTGGGGAAAAGTTAGGAATTTATTAGTCCAAAAATAGTATTTATTTTTAACCCTAATTTTTTGCTATCACATAAATAAAAAAATATCGCAAGGTTGCAATTTCTTCTTCAAGAAGAGAGAACATCCCACGCACTGCTTTCAATCGACCAATTAAGTCCTTAGTTTTTTCATTCTCTCAACATGCGCAGTAAAAAAGAATAGGGCTTTTAGGTCTACCCGTGTCTTTGAAAAGTGTTTTAATTTAGGAGCATCGATTTTAATGGCTTGAACATTTATTGGAAAAAGGGAGAGGGATTGGTTTATTTCTTTGGATTCGACAGTCCGTGCATTATATTTTTATATTGTAACTCAATGCAACAGTTTGTTTTTTTTTTGTTTTTTTTGTTTTGCAAATTTGAAAAATTCGCATTCTGGGCATCAATCGCAATCAAATTTAGCGAATTATTTTTTTCGAATTATCTGCTTTGAGTTTCAGAATAAAAATTTTTTCGAATCTATAAACGAAATTCGTAATTCGTAATCCTTTCGGTGGATTCTGGCGTATGGGTGTATATGATTTTTTTTTTCTTAAAAACTAAATTTTCACCCAAATGTCGCACCAAATGTAGCGGTTAGTTAATGCAGCACCCTCTAATTCTAGTTTAGGATTTTAAATTCGTAACTAAATCTTAAAGAATATATTTATAGTTATTTATTAAAATTAAAAAATGTAATTTACACATTTTTGCAAAGTAAATATTTTACTTTCATATTTTAAAAGCACAAACAAACTTTTTGTGGTTTCTTTTACTTTTACGCTTTTTCTTTTCCTATCTTCTTTTTCTCCGCTTACATATACATTTACGAATTTCCGCTTTTTAGCATCCGCTTTTCTTTTCTGTTGAAATCCTTTGAGTAACTACGAGCACATGATTTTATCAACGTCTACCAACATTTTATTATTATTTTTTTTTTTTTATTCTATATTTACTTAGGAAAACCAAAACGAAATTTTTATGTGTTCATTTGAGTTTTTAGTTTGTGAAAAAAAGAGTAGAATTTTAATTAAATGCACTCAGAATTTTTATTTTTGTTTGATAAATATAAATATAATAAATGGCAAGAAAATACATCAAACATAAATATTTAGATAAAAAATATGTTAACTTGATAGTTTTCTAGAGAGAGGAAAGTTTAAAACAACGGGTGAGTAACTTGAATATCATGCTGAATCAAATTTTGAATTTTACGCATATTAAAAGAAATTTACTCTCTCTCTCGCTCTCATTCAATGAAAACTAACGACTTTGATTGGTCAATTGAAAGCAGTGCGTTGGTCCTGCTCTCTTCTTAAAGAGTAAATTGCAACCCTGTGATTTATTTTTCATTCATATGATAGCAAAAAATTAAGGTTGGAAATGTATTTCTATTTGTGTATTAATAAATTTCTAAATTTTTCCCATAATGTTTTGAATTTTATTACTGCCACATTATCACTTTTTCTTCTTTTTTTACGGTACTTATCAAAAATGTTTTAATTTCAAATTACTTTCCATAAGAACTTCAATTTCAATATTCAAAGCACAAAACCAATTCAGGCCAATATAGAAATGCATGAAAAAAAAAGTTAAAAATCTCATAAAAACTCAAAATGATTGAAACCTTTTAAATATTTATGGATAAGAAAAAAAATGGAGAAAAACACAACTAGAATATTAATGAGCTACGAAGCAAGGAGATTTTAATTTACTGCTATTTTCTGCTATGCGTAATTTTTATACTTAAGTAATAAAAAATTATCAAGAAAAAAAAAAAAAAAAAAAAAAGAAAATGAAAAGGTGAAGTGAGTTGGAAAAAATGTAAAAGCACTTGATACATAATTTATAGAAACACAGTAATGGGAAATAAGTGGAAAATTTTTAATAGAAAATGAGTAAATAGAAAACTATTAGATGAAAGTAAAAGTATACACCAGACACTTTGATAAGAACGTGCTCTAAATTAATCAGTGTAAATATTAGATATCAATAGAAAGAAAGTTAAGCTTGCAATTAAATAAGACAGAATTAAAGCAAATAACTATAGATTAGGAAAAAAACTAAAATCAAAGACCCAGCAACAATGTCAAAAATAGAAAAATTCGAATACAGTAAAATAACAAGAAATTGTTTATCTTCATTAAAAATAAATTTATTTACTAGATGAGAGAAAAACAAAGTAAAATTCCTACCCATAGACATTTAATTTCAAAAGAAAATTAAAAGAGCAGAAAAAATTGCAAAATAAAAAATAATAGAAAACCACAAAAAGCAAAAGAAAAATAAATGAAAATCATTGAAAAAAAATCATGTTAAAACCACAAAAGGTTTTCTCATTTATTTTATTTTTAATTAACGAAAACTGCAGTGTGGCATTAGTTAAAATAAAATATATTTATATCTACATTTATACGTAATAAAGACAGACAAAGGGTTTTTACAAAAAAAAAAAAAAGAAAAAAAAAAAGAAACACTAAACAGAAAATTTCAAGTTTAAAAATATGAATTTATAGCATTTTTGAGATGTCTTTATTGTTAGGGAATGCACTGTGATCTATAAAATCTAATGTGCCCCTTCATAAACTAATAGAACTTCCATAAATCAAACCAAACAATTCCAAACAAAATTTAGACCAACTTAAAACCGAAATTCAAACGAAAGTTTAGACCAAACCCATACTAGAATTTAAATCAAAATTCAGACTATAGTTTAAACCAACTTTAGGCCGAAATTCAAACAAAAAATCGGAACAAAATTCTAATCGAGTTCACATCAAAAATTAGACTTAAAATCAGGCCAAATTCAGGCCTAATGGAGACTAAAATTCAGAACAAAAACTAAACTAAAAATCAGATCAAAATTATGTTCGAAATTCAAACCAACTTCAAACTGAAATTCCAACGAAAAGCTAAACCAAAATTTAGACCGAAGCCGGTACTAGAATTTAGACCGAAGCCGGTACTAGAATTTAGACCAAAATTCAAACCAACTATAGGCCGAAATTCAAACAAAAAAATCAGACCAAAATTCCGGACCGAATTCACATCAAAATTTATACTTAAACTCACATTAAATTTAGGCTAAATGGAGACTAAAATTTAGACTATCAAACCAAGAATCAGATCAAAATTTAATTCAAAAATCGAATAAATTTTAGACTCAAATTCAAATGAAAAATTAATCCAAAATTCAAACCGAAATTCAAACCAATTTTAGACCAAAATTCAAACCAAGTTGAGACCGAAATTCAAAGAAAAAATCGGATCAAAATTCAGACCGAATTCTAACTAAAAATTGAAGGCAAATGGAGACTAAAATTTTGGATCAAAAACTAAACTGAAAATCAAATCATAATTCAGACCAACTTGAAACCGAAATTCAAACGAAAATTTAGACCAAACCCACACTAGAATTTAAATCAAAATCCAGACTAAAATTCAAACCAATTTTTGACCGAAATTCGAAAAAAACAAATCGGACCCAAGTAGCACCAAAAAATAGTCTGAAACTCACTTCAAATTCAGGCCAAACGGAGACTAAAAATCAGATCAAAAACTAAACTAAAAATCAGATCAAAATTCAGACCAACATCAAATTGAAATTCAAACTAAAAATTAGACCAAAATTTAGACTAAAGCCCATAGATCAAAATTCAGATGAAAATTCATTCAATTCAAGTAGAATTTAGACCAAAATTCTAACCAACTGTAGACTGAAATTTAATGAAAAAATCTAATCAAAATTCAGACCGAATTCCCTCCCAACAAAAACTTGATTTAAACTCACAGCAAATTCAAAATGGAAGCAGACAGATCCAAATTCAGACCAACTTAAAACCGAAATTCAAATGAAAATTTAGACCAAACCCCATACTAGAATTTATATCAAAAATCAAACCAACATTAGGACGAAATTCAAAGAAAAAATCGGAAAAAAATTCTAACCGATTCAGACCATAATTCAGACCAACTTCAAACTCGAAATTCAAACAAAAATTTGGACAAAAAAAAGGCCAAATGGAGACTAAAATAAAAATCACATCAAAACTTATTTAAAAATTCATGTTAACTTCAGGCCGAAATTCAGATAAAAAAGGCCAAAATTTAGACCAAAACCCACACTAGAATTTAGACCAAAGTTCAAGTCAACTTTGGACCGAAATTCAGACAAAAAAAAAAGGCCAAAGTTTAGACCAGAACCCACACTAGAATTTAAACCAAAATTCAAGTCAACTTTGGACCGAAATTCAGACAAAAAAAGGCCAAAATGTAGACCAAAACCCACACTAAAATTTTGACCAAAACTCAAGTCAACTTTGGACCGAAATTCAGACAAAAAAAAGGCCAAAATTTAGACCAAAACTTACACTAAAATTTAGACCAGAATTCAAGTGAACTTTAGACCGAAATTCAAACAAAAAAAAAGGCCAAAGTTTAGACCAGAACCCACACTAAAATTTAAACCAAAATTCAAGTCAACTTTGGACCGAAATTCTTACAAAAAAAAGGCCAAAATTTAGACCAAAACCCACACTAGAATTTAGACCAAAATTCAGGTCAACTTTCGACCGAAATTCAAATAAAAAATCGAACCAAAAATCTAACAAAAAGTTGAACTAAAATTCAGACCAAAACCCATACTACATTTAAGATCAAAATTTAGACCAAAATTCAAAACGAATTCACAACAAAAATTATGTTTAAACTCACTCACATTCAATTCAAACCTATTGGAGACTAAAATTCAGATCATAACTTCAAACCGGAATTCAGACGAAAAATTGGATTAAAATTTGGTCCAAATTCAAACTAAAAATTCCGACCAAGTTTAAAATAGAAATTCGAAATAAATTCAAAACGGAACTTAATTCAAAGTTTAGACCAATTTCAGGCTTACAAAAAGTTGTCTCTGAAGGCCAAATTTTGGATACTAACTTCTATAAAACTTCCAGTAGAGTAAGCATTTTAATTAATTCTTTTTCGCATCTTTCCATTGTCTGGAATCAGTCTGGAACTTTCGGGTTTTTACCGTTCAAGCACAATAACTCTTTCTTGCGTAACCGTCACGCTGGGCAGATTCGGATTAAATATACCTCAGCTCAAGCAGTGACTTTTTTAAGAAATTTGGATATCTCTAAGAAATATGCTTCAGCTAATGGAAGATTTAGGATTTTGGGTATGGGGTTAGTATTTCAAAAACATTTCTCAATAAAAACTGGCATTCCCACCGCCCCACTCCCCGCTCCATTTCTTACTCTTTTCCCTTTGAAGTCTGGTATTGGAAACCTATAACAAAAACACTCTGACCAGTGCCGGATCTAGGATTGGAGTTCGAACTCAGTTATTGGAGCTCGAACTCAGTTTGGTTTTACTGAGACAATTTCCTATAGAGCACACAGATTTCTTAATGGAACTGGTACTGCCCCTTAACCCTCTAAAACCCGGAACCTCTTGAATCAGCTAGTGGAAATCAACATAAAAAATTCTGTACCCAGTTGAAAGTTGAATTTAAATTAAAAGAAAAATATTTTAAAATATTGAGTAAGTATTTTAACTGATCTGAAAGTATTTCATCACTCATAAGTCCTACTTTGAAAACGCCTCTGTTTTATATCTGCATTTCTGCTAATAATCCTACCTAAGATTTACAAATAATCCAAGCAGAAAATACACTAAATTCTTGTAACTTTTCAGCATAATTCTATGAATGGTGGCGAATACCAAGAAATATGAAATATTTTAGTATTGAAAAATTCATTTGACACATTTGTGAGACATTTAGAGATCATGGCAACAATCACAATCTGTCGTGTCATATGCAAGTGATTTAGAAAAAAAATAAAGAAAAAAAATGTGTTTCATGTGCTGCCTGCCTTCATGATGAGAATGAAGCTGAGAGTAGTGCGACGGTGTGCAACCATGCTGGCATATGAAATCTAGCATGCAACAGTGCATTCATAACGCAAATACAGTGTCCGGATAGGGAATGCACACACACTCAAACACACAGACAAAGAATTGTAAAAAAATTATTTCCGAGAACCAGAAGCCATAAGGGAAAAAATTGCAAATAGTAGATAAAAAAAAGAAAAAGTTTTTTTTTCAACTTCATTTCTAGAAATACTACAAAATCACTCATGCATAGAGGGAAGGAAATGAAAATTGGGTACAAAAAAAAAAAAAAAAAAAAAAGAAAAAGCAAGAAAGAGAAAAAATATACCATAAAACGGATACGGAAATAGCGTTAGTTTGAACTGAGAGTTGAGAAAACGATTTATGAAATATACACAAAGAAAAAAGAAAACGAAAGAAAAAAATTAATGGAAAATGAAGAGTTTCTTGATAAGAGAGAAATTGTGTTGTGTAACTTGTAATGGAGAGAGAGAGAGAGAGAGAGAGAGATGCTTAAGGTTATAAGAGAGAAAGAGAGAGGTAGAGAGAAATTCATACAAGCTTGTTAAAAAAAAAAATATGTTATTTTTTTGAAATATGAAAAAATAAACGAAGCGCAACTTAATTCATGAAGCCATTTTTCCTGCCAACTGTCAAAAGCAAACACCAACAATCACACATGACGAATTCACTATTCTCTATTTGGCTTGGCTTAATAAAATAATGAAAAAAAAGAAAGAAAATACTAGAAAGCATACAAAAAAAAGGGGAAAAAATTGTTAATAGTACAAAAAAAAAAGCAAAGCAATTTCCTTCTCATACATGCAAGTGAAAGCCAAAAGGCCAAAAACAGAATTTTCGGTAATTTAACAAAGTAGATACCTAGCACATTTAGCATAGCCTTTCTGAATTTTTTTTCTGTTTTTTTTTTCGTCTACAACCTTTTGACATTTTTCCACTCAAAAATTCAACATACCACCAACAGTTTTTAGTTCAACATATATCATCTTCAACAGCAACAACACTCAGCGAAAAAAACGAAAACCGGAAAAAATAGTAGACAAAATCGTATCATCATATGACAGCCCGCTGCCTAAAGCTCCGGCTGTATTCATACCAGCACAAGCATCACATCGCAAGCACCACATTTGCATGAGCGAGCGAGCGAGCAGCACATGCTCTGTTGCAGCAACGCGCTTCAACACTCTCTCCCTGAATGCTTGCTTGCATGCATGCATACATAATCCTGTGTTGCAGCAGCAACAGCAAACAGCATCAAATATAATGAAACACACTGGGTTACCTACTCATATCGCCATCATACATAATTTCACTAAGACTCTATGGTATTTAGCACCATCATTTCGGTCTCATATTTCTCTAGTGGATGATTTTTCTTGCACTACATTTTCCACGATTTTTTGTTTTTTTTTTTTGTTTTTTTTTCTTTTGACTTTGCCTTTCCATTTCGTTTATGTAAATTATGTTGCAAGTGATATCACGCGCATCACCGCGCGTTACTGCCACCATCGTCACTGCCACCACCACTGCGCGCTGTAAAATTTTGCATGGGACTATGAAGACTGTTGATAAAAATGTATGGCACAAAATTAGTAATCGCGCAAATAAATTTGTTTATTTTGAACTGCAGAGATATGTCCAAAATAAAGATTTGAATATGAGTGATGTTAACTTGTATGGTTTAGGAGATATGCGCTTTTGAAGAGACAATGATTTTCAATAGAAATCGATGAAGTACAGGTCCACATTCAAATCAGAACTCAGAAGAAAAAAATAAATCAAAACTCAGACTAAAGTGGAGATAAAAATTTTGATTCAGAAAAAAAGTCCAAATCAGTCGATCAGCCTAAAAGCCTAACCAAAACTCTGACCAAAAGTCGGACCAAAAATTAGGCCAAAGATAGACCAAATCTAAAACCATGACTAAAACTCAGAACAGATTTCATGGTAAAACTTAGACCCAACCTCAGACCACAGCTCAAGCTAAAATTCAAACCAAATCAAACTAAAATTAAAACTAAAATTCAGACCAAAACTCAAGCCAAAATCCAGTTCATAATTCAGACCAAAACTCCAACCAAGATTCAGATAAAATATAACCAAAAAACAAATCAAGATTCCCCTTCACAGTTCAAATCAAAATTCAGATCCAAAACAAGCAAAAATACGCAAAAACTCTGACCAAAATTTATACAAACAATACTCCAGGATTCAGATCACAATTTACTCCAAAATTCCGAACAAAATCTTATAGAAAGTTTAAACAAAAACAGACTTTGATTCAGATTATAACTCACACCAAAACTTAGACCAACATTTTATCGGAATCCAAATCGAAATTCAAATAAAACATAGACAAAAATTCAGACCAAACCTCAGCCCAAAAGTCTGATAAAAATTTAGACCAAATCTTGGACAAAAATTTTTGCAAAAATTTATGGACTCAGACCTCAATTCATACCAAAACTTGGACTAAATTCCGACAGAAATTCATATTAAAATTTTGGATCAAAAACCGAAAAAAAACCTGCACAAAACTCAGATCAAAGCAGTTAAAAATTCAGACCAAAATTCATCCAGTCAATAAACTTGGACTCAGGTAATAACTCACACCAAAACTTAGACCAAAATCTAATCGAAATCCAGACCAAAAATTTTGGATAAAAAACGGACAAAAATTCAACCCAAACCTCATCTAAAGAGTCATACCAAAGCAGACAAAGATTTAGGCCAAAATTTATACAAACAATAAACCAGGATTTAGACCACACTTCACACCAAAACTTAGACCAAAATCGAGACCAAAATCCAGACCTGAACCCACACCAACATTCAGATAAAATATAAGCAAAAAACATATCGAGATTCACGTTATAATTCAAATCAAAATTCACATCAAAAACAAGGAAAAACTCAGACCAAACCTCAGCCTAAAAGTTTGGCAAAAATTTGAACCAAAACTCGGATAAAAATTCATACAAACAAAAAACTACAATTCATACCAAACTCGAATGGATTTCTGACAGGAATTCAAACTAAGATTTTAGATCAAAAACCGAACAAATATCGGAACAAAGTAGACAAAAATTCAAACTAAAATTCATACAAACAACAGACTAGGATTCAGATTATAGCTCATACCAAAACTCAGACAAAAATCTAACCGAAATCCAGACCAAAAATTTTGGATCAGAAATCGACAAAAATTCAGACCAATCTTGTCCCAAAACTCAGACCAAAGCAGATAAAGTTTCAGACCAAAATTCACTCAAGCAACAGACTTGGTTTCAAATCATAACTCACAACAAAATCTTACCGGAATCTAGATCCAAATTTGAATCAAAAATAGACAAAAATTCAGGCCAAAAATCATACAAACAACAGACCAAGATTCGGGCCACAGCCTAAATCCAAAATCCAGGCGAAGATTCAGATAAAATATAAGCAAAAATCATATCAAGATTCACCTCACAATTCAAATCAACGTTCAGATCAAAAACTAGCAAAAATTCACACCAAATCTCAGTCCAAAAGTCTGACAAAAATGTAGACCAAAACTCGGAAAAAAATTCATACAAAGAACAGATCAGGATTCAGTCCGCATTTCACACCAAAACTTTGATCAAAATCTGATAGAAATTCACACCAAAATTTTGGATATAAAAACCAACCTAATCCCTGCCCAAAACTCAGAACAAAGCAGATAAAGTTTCAGACCAAAATTCATACATGGATGGATATGGATTCAGAACATAATTGACACCAAAATCTTACCGAAATCCAGACCGAAAATCGAACCCAAATTCAAATTAAAATTCGACCAAAATTCAGCTTAAAATTAAAACCAAATCAGACCAAAATTTAGACAAAAAAAAAAACAAGTTTCAGGACGTAATTCAAACCAAAAGCTGACCGCAATTCAGACCAAAAATTATAACAAAGTTTAGATAAAAAAACAGAAAAATTTAGACCAAAATTAAGCCTAAAGACTCAGACCGAATTCGGATTAAACTTTAGATCAAAACTCAGACCCGATTCAGTTAAAAGTCAGACCAAAACTCAGACCAAACTCAAACAAAAATTTAGTAGAAATTCAGATAAAAATTATATCGATATTCAAGCTAAAATTAAAATAAAACTAAGGCCGTTCTTTCTTTCTTTGACGACCTCGATAGTCTAGTGGATAGTGCACTAGACTTTCATCCAGAAGGTTGCGGGTTCGATTCCCGCCTTGGTCTGGTGGTTAATTCTCATAAACTTCTTATATTCACTATCGATATGAAGTGGATGAGAATTATATGAATATGTACAAGTACACACCTTGGTTGGTAATGGCAAGACCACCGAGCTGATAAAAAATTGCCACATAGCCGTTCGAAATCGGCGTTAAACTGTAGGTCCTACCATCGCCACTGTGGTCTAGTGGAAGAGTGCCAGACTCTTGTTTCTGGAGACCCGAGTTCGATTCTCGGCTT
Source organism: Toxonevra muliebris (assembly GCA_963691655.1). Lineage (NCBI taxonomy): Eukaryota > Metazoa > Arthropoda > Insecta > Diptera > Pallopteridae > Toxonevra > Toxonevra muliebris. Next base: position 77,986,964 of record OY829328.1, on the reverse strand, counting down.
GGGTATCTTTCTTATCTATCTTTCTTTCTCCCTTCCTTTCTTTCTTTCTTGGGGCTTTGGTACAAAAGATCTTATAGGTCGCAGTGCCTGACTTTCGAGTCGTCCTTCCTTCAAATAATAATAATAATAATAAGGCCGTTCTTTAGACCAATATTGTGTTCAAAAGTAAAAGGAAATACTGGGTCATAAAATCAGTCATAAGTTGAGATCCAGATCAGAACATCCAAAAGTAGTACAGGTATATCGTCGCCTGAGAATTGATTTGGCGTATAGGTATATGAATTTGTACACACATACGCCAAATCAATTCTCAGGCGACGATATGTAAATGGGCCCTGATAATTGAAGTTAAATATAAATCCATTGTGTCTAGTAAATAGTTACAATATAGAAAGATTTTAAAAAGTTATTACCATTGAAAGTTTTGGGAGAGGCTATAGCTCTACTGTGGATGCGCTACTAGTCTCAATGCTGTTAAAACTTTGCTATTGATGACTCAAAGAAGGGAGTAACTTTCTTTTGAAAATCGAAATGGGTCTCCATTCCAAATATTTTTCCGATAATACAATTTCAAGTAATACCTAAAATCCAATTCAAAATATAACCACTGAATTACACTTTCCATCCCACTGTGCTGTTGTCCTCTCTTGTACCAATTCAGCTATGAGTGAAATGTCTATGTATGTACAGCAGCACCTCATGTCTGACTCCTGAGAGATATGAAATTTTTTTCTAACAAAAAACTTTGCAAACATTATTCCGTCTGTTGCTGCACACATTTTTGTTTCGAAATTTTTTAAACAGCAGCTCGAGAGGGAAATAGAAGAAGAAGAAGAAGCAGCAGAAGAAACACTAGCAGCATGCATTCTAGTAATTATGACATCACACGCTCATTTTAAAAATATTTTCCGAATAAGTTGCAAAAAAAAAAAAATGCAATTTGAAAGTTTGCCGTTTTTTAATTTTTATTTCTTGTACGTTTTCACACAAAAAAAGGAGAAAATAAGAAATTTTAAAAATAAAAACTTTTTTAAAAACTTAATTTAATAAAACCAACAAAATAGGAGAGCGCAGTGGGAAGCCAGCAGAAAAGCAACTAAAGAGAAAGAAGAAAAGTTTTCTTTAGTTTTGCAATTAACATTGCCTTTATTTTATTTTATTTTTTTTTTGTAGTTTTTGTTGTATTTTTTTGTTTTTGTTTTGTTCTTGATTCCTTTTGTTAGGGTTGCATTGAAGCAAAGGAAGTAAAAGCAGCCGCTAGTAGTTGAACTTCAATTCAACTCTCAGTAAATTGCAAACAATTGAAAATGTTTGGTAAACTACTCAGGAAGCCTTTAAAAAGAAACGTAAATAAAAAAAAATTAAGAAAAATAAGAAGAAAATCAAAGAAGAGAAAGAAAGAAAGAAAATAAAATACTGCAAATTAAATACAAATAAGTCAAACAAAAAGTAAAATTTGCACGTGATTTTTTTCTCTTACTCCTTTTCAAATAAAATGGAAATTGCATCGCATTTAAACGGGTAAAAGCCTTATAGAGTTGCCAGCTTTTCTGAAGAAAAATTAAGTAATTAAATTCAATTTATTTGCACAATAGAGTAAACACACGTGTAAAGAATGCAAGAATGCTTGAAGTAATGCGATACACTCAGAGAAAAATTCATACAATAACTTTGGTATCAATAGATAAAATTATTAAATAAATATGAAATTATTTTGGTTAATTTTGCATCAAAGATGTCTTAAATTTTCAACAGTTTTCAGAGAAATTCTTTGTAGAACATTTTTCTAGAATATATTAACCCTTTAAGTCCGTTCCTTATGAGTACTTTTTCTAAAGAAAAGTTGTTCTTTTTAGAACTTGTTTTTTTTTTATGTTGAACTGTACCGGGTGACAATTGTAAAGTGACGCTAGTTTAATACTCTGCAGCAAGCTTTGCCATTAACCGTTACTTTAATTTAAAAATCAAATTCATTCATCATTGGCTTTGCTTTTAATTTCATATGAATTTTTGTTATTACATTTTGAAATTTCCATAAAAATGGACAAGGAAAATATTCGTCGTGAAATTATGAAATTTCATTTGGCAAATTATAGTAGCCGTCAAATTGCAAAGGCTTTAAATTTGTCAAGTCGTACGGTAGACCGAGCTATTATTCGATATAATGAAACTGGGGGTTTTGGAGATAGAGACCGGGGAAAATTTTCAACTGGTTTAACAGAAAAAATTCGTAAACGAATCAAGCGAAATCCAAGGCGCTCAATGAGAAAAATCGCTAAGGAAGTGGGAGTAAACCGTGAAACAGTGCGAATCATTGCAAAATCAAAGCTTAATCTTAAGCCGTACAAGCTCCGAAAAGCTCAAGATCTGACACAAAAAAAGAAAGATTTGCGACTGCAAAGATGCAAGGCGTTGCTACGCTCCTCCGTGTTGAAAAATGTTGAAAATATCTTGTTTACAGATGAAAAAATTTTCACGGTTGAACAACATTTCAATGCGCAAAATGACCGAATGTGGCTAACATCATCATCGCAACAAAATAGTAGGACTGTTGGCCGAGTTCAAAAGCCAGCTTCCGTTATGGTATGGGCTGGAGTTTCCGCTAATGCCAGAACCCCTCTAATATTCGTTGAAGAGGGTGTTTAAATTGACCAGGTTGTTTATCGGAGCATTTTAAATGAACATGTTCTTCCCTGGGCCCAAGATACATTTGGAAATGAAAACTGGACTTTCCAGCAAGATTCTGCACCTTCCCACATGGCAAAATTAACGCAAACATGGATAAAAGACAATTTTTCTGGATTCATAACATCTCAAGAATGGCCACCATACTCCCCAGACTTGAATCCAATGGACTACTCTATTTGGAGTATTTTAGAGAGTAAGGCTTGTGCATCTCAACACCACAGTCTGGAGACGCTGACAAATTCATTAGAGAAAGCCTGGACTGAAATTGATCAGGAAGTCCTGCGGCGAACAGTCCTACGATTTCCGGATCGATTGAAGGCATGTGTGCAGGCTAAAGGAGGTTATATTGAATGAGGTGGGGTTCAAATGAATGCTTATATATTCAGCAATGTTAATACTTAATTGTACTTAATGGAAGTACGTCCTTTTGAAAATAACTGCTGAAATGTGTGCGTCACTTTACGATTGTCACCCTGTATTATCTGCCAATTATGTATTTCGAAAGTACTAACAAAATGTGTGAAATTCTAAATATTAAAGTATTTTTTTTTATTTTTTTTTATAAAAAATACGTCAATTTAAAATTGTATTAAAGTAGAAATGAAAACAAAAAAAAAAGACATCCTTTGAGAGCGAGAATATATTTCATACATACATACACACACACACACACACATACACATACACACATACATATAACACTATTAACATTTTGACATCAACACTATTCCCTAGAGCATCCAATTACATATACTATTTAGAAAATTGCTTTCAAAATGTGAAATTCATAGAAGGCAAAAAGTGCAAGTTGTCTATATACATACACACACACATGCATACATACATACATACTTTTATGTATCTATGTCTTTAACATTGAAAATATATAACACTCATGTGCACTCTGGGGAATTGTTTATTGAAATTTGTATGCAAAAATTTTTCTGCATCAAAGTAAATTATTATAAAAAGTTTTTTTTTTTATTATTATTATTATTTTTTTTATGCTACCATTACATGTACATACATGTTATTTGTACTTACATAATTTAAAAAGTTTTTTTGTTTTTTTTTTTTGTTATATTTTTATAAATTTTTCAATAATTTATTCAACGCGAAATAAAACAAAAGAAGAAAGCAGTTTCAAAAATGTCATACATCCCAATGTGAATATTACTTCAAGTAAATTTTTTGCAATATTTTCTTTGTTTTTTTTGTTGTTTTTTTTTTTTTGTTTTTTTTTTTTTTTTGGAACTTTTTTGTTTGTTTATTTCAATATGGGTGTGTTTTTTTAGCACTCATGTTATTTGTGTTTTGAACAGTGGAGTGAAACCTTTGAAAAAGTTAATTCAACTTCGATTTTTTCGACTTCTTCGATGATGTTTCTTCTTATGTTATCTTAATCTCCCTCACCGTTGATTTTGCAAACTTAAACTTTGACTCCTTCGATACTAGTTTTCTAAATGAAACTACGACTTCTTTAACAATAGTTTCTAAGTCTTAATAAAATCTTTTAATCATTGCTCTAGATTTTATAAGTGTTCATAACCTTATCCGGTTCTATTTCTACACTGATTCCTTCAGAAATTTATTGTCTGCTTTCAACTCCAATTTCTTTAATCCTCCGTTTGATACATGGGTCCAGCCAGACCTTTTTCGATTTCAATTTTAATTGTAATATATTTCTGATTGAGCTATTTTCCTAAATATTCATTGTCTATAAGGATATACATTTGAATAAACTTCAGTTTGGCACATGTGGTCTGGCCAGACCCCTATGTTTTTTCATATAAAATATATGCGGGTCTGGCCAGACCACATGTGCCAAAACAAAAGTTATCGAAACATGTGCCAAACAGTCGGTTAATATAAAACTTTCTAACCATAATTCTGATGATTCCTTCTATAATGAATTTTCTGTCTTCAACACAGAAATTTCTGCTTTTAACCTTAACTTTTTTCAGACCTCGAGTCTTAAACACGAACTTTTCTGACTCTGCTTCCGATCTTTTTAAATTTCACACTCATACCACGAGTCTTTAATGTACAAATTTCTGACTCTTTCCTCGGTTCTTTTAATTTTCAGACCCATACCTCAAATCTTCAACTCAAAATTTTCTGACTTCGATCTCGGTTCTTCTAATTTTCAGACTCATACCTCAAGTCTATAGCACAGAACTTGCTGACTCTGTTCTCCATTCTTCCAATTTTTAGACTCATACTTCGAGTCTTCAAAAAACGTTTTTCTGACTCTGGTTTCGATTCTTCTAATTTTCAGACTCATACTTCGAGTCTTCAATAGAAAATTTTCTGACTCTGGTTTCGATTCTTCTAATTTTCAAATCCATACTTCGAATCTTCAATACAAAATTTTCTGACCTGGTCTCGGTTCTTCTAATTTTCAGATTCATACCTCGAGTCTTCAACACAAAATTTTTTGACTCTGGTCTCGGTTCTTCTAATTTTCAGATTCAGAACTCGAGACATCAACAGAAAATTTACTGACTCTAGTCTCGGTTCTTTTAATTTTCAAACTTCTTCTTCTAATTTTTAGGCTTATACCTCGAGTCTTCAATGCAAAATTTTCTGATTCTGGTCTCGGTTCTTCTAATTTTCAGACTCATACCTCAAGTCTTCAGCACAAAACTTGCTGACTCTGGTCTCCATTCTTCTACTTTTCAGCCTCATACCTCAAGTCATCAACAGAAAATTTCTAAATTTTCTGACTCTGGTCTCCATTCTTCTAATTTTTAAACTCATACCTCAAGTCTTCAGCACAAAATTGTTTGATTTTGGTCTCGGTCTTGGTCGAGTCGTCGATACAAAATTTTCTGGCTCTGATCTCGGTTCTTCTAATTTTCAGATTCATACCTCAAGTCTTCACCATACAACTTTCTGACTCTGATTGCAGTTTCGAATTCTACTAACATAAAATTACTCTTCCTCTGGCCTTGGGTCTTTCAATGTACAAAGAATTTTCTAGTTATAGTTAAAAAATATTTTGCTATTGACCCCAAAAAGAATTTACTTACTCTGATCTTCAATATTTCAACATAGAATCTTCTAACTCTTGCCTCAAGTTCCTCACACAATTTTTTCTTTCTTTTATTCTGAGTCCTTCAATTTACAATTTTCCAACTCTAATCTTGAGTTCTCGAATACAGAACTTTCTGGTTTTAGTTCCGTGTATTTCTGAGCCCTCCAACCCAAAATTTTCCTTCTCTGTGAGTCCAATAATACAAAATTTTCCGAACCCGACGCATTCAACATAGAAGTCCAGAACTCTGATCTAGAGGCTTACAATACAGAATCTTTTGACTCTGACACTGAGTCCTTTAAAACAAAATGTTCTGACTTTGTATCTCGGGTCTTCTAACATAGAACTTTCTTGCTCTGGTTCAGATTCCATCAACACAGATTTTTCTGGGTCTGACCTATAGTCTACTAATACAGAATTTTCTGACACTGACCTTAAACTTGTTAACACAAAACTTTCTAGTTTTGAGTTCCGAGTGCTCTAGCACAAAGTATTCTGATGCTGACCCTGAGTCTTCTGATACAAACTTATTCGACTTTGAACCCAATTTCTTCTGAGTCCTCCAATAAAGAATTTTTTTGTTCTGATTCCAAGTCCTTTAACACAAAATTTATTGAACTGCTGCTTGTTCTTCAACACAGAATCTTCTACATACTTCTGGCTTTTACTCCGAATCTCAAGCATCGAATTTTTTTCCCGGTTTCGAGCCATCCAATAGCGTTTTTTTGTTGAACTGATTCCGAGTCCTCCTACAAAGAATTTTCGTGCTCTGATTTTGAGCTCTCCAACACAGAATGTTTTTCTGCGAACTTCGACCCCGAGTCTTTCTAAACTTTCAACTCAGAATTTTCTACCTTCGATTCCGAATTCTCTAAAACAGAATTTTTAGATTACTCATTTGTGCACTTTGTCACACTGTGCAATATATAGATGGCATCGTATTGTATTTTATATAAAGATATATGTACATACGTATGAATGTTTATATGAATGCTTGTATATGTATATATGTAATATTAATATTTATATGATGCTTCCCATGGGTGCTCTGAATGTCATATTCGAATATGTTTATAATAGAAAAAAAATAAAGATTTCTTTTGTGGGGGCGGAGGGAAAATGAAAAAAAGGAAAACTTTGTTTTGTTTTTCTTCAGTTTGTTTCAAAAGTTTTTGTGATTTCGTGGATTTATTTTAGGGGAATAACAAAATATATTTGTTGTTCCATAAAGCTTATATATTTTCATAAGTATTAATTTCTACCTAGTTGCAAATATATTTTAAATATAAAATTTATAAAATGCAAAACTTAAACCCGATTGAGTTTAACTAGGATTGCCAATCGCAATTAAATATTTTTTGATATTAAAAGTCTTGAAAACTGCACAATTTTTAAAATCGACTTCTTCAACTGACTACTCCTAAATTGAATCTTTTTTTTCTGACTTCAACCCTTTTAGCACACAATTCTAAGATCTTAGGGCTCTAACCACTCTAACATTGACTTTTCTGACTTCGACTCTTATTAAGATTCGATTTTTTCAGTTCCGACTTGGACTCCAACCCCGATTATAATTTTAATTTAATTTTTGAAACCTCAAATCAAAAGTTTTTTGATTTCAACTTCTTCAATAGAAAATTCTATGACTCTGATCTTAACTACTCCAATCTATTCTACTCTATTTATACTCTACTCATACTCTACTCATACTCTATTCATACTCTACTCATACTCTACTCTTACTCTACTCATACTCTACTCATACTCTACTCATACTTTACTCATACTCTACTCATAGTCTACTCATACTCAACTCATTCTCTACTCATACTCTACTCATACTCTACTCATACTCTACTCATACTCTACTCATACTCTACTCATACTCTACTCATACTCTACTCATACTCTACTCATACTCTACTCATACTCTACTCTACTCATACTCTACTCATACTCTACTCATACACTACTCATACTTTACTCATACTCTACTCATAGTCTACTCATACTCAACTCATACTCTACTCATACTCTACTCATACTCTACTCATACTCTACTCATACTCTACTGATACTCTACTCATACTCTACTCATACTCTACTCATACTCTACTCATACTCAACTCATACTCTACTCATACTCTACTCATAGTCTACTCATACTCTACTCATACTCTACTCATACTCTACTCATACTCTACTCATACTCTACTCATACTCTACTCATACTCTACTCATACTCTACTCATACTCTACTCATACTCTACTCATACTCTACTCATACTCTACTCATACTCTACTCATACTCTACTCATACTCTACTCATACTCTACTCATACTCTACTCATACTCTACTCATACTCTACTCATACTCTACTCATACTCTACTCATAGTCTACTCATACTCAACTCATACTCTACTCATAGTCTACTCATACTCTACTAGATTTAGTTGGCTTTACCAGGAAATTCTCAGACGTTTGCTATTCAAATAACAAATTTTTTACTTCTGTGGACTTGAGCTTAGAGTTCAACTCCAAATTTAACACTTCAAATTCAAGATATCTGATTTTGACTTCTTGAACAATATGTTTTTAAAATTCAATTCCTTCAACAAGAAATTCTTTGATTCCGATTTGATGCCTTCAATTGCAACCTTTGTTGATTTCGATGAAGGTACTGAACTAGACTTGTACTTTGACTCCAGTTTGGACTTAAACTCTGACTCCATAAATACAAAATTGGCAAAGTTTAAGTCAACTTCTTTGACAAAGAATTCTCTGACTTCAGCCTAAATTCCTTAAAAACCTATTGACATCCACTTCTTCAATAAAAAATTCTTCCTACTCCACTTTGACTTCTCTAACACTGATCTTATTGAATTGATAAGAAAGTTCTCTGATTTCAACCACGACTTCAGAATGTCAGACAGAATTTATTGATTCCCACTGATTCTGATTCTTTGATTTCTACCCCGACTATTCTTACAAAAATTTCCTGAGTTCGATTTCTTCAACAAGAACTTTCTGACTTTGACTTCTTCACCAGAAAATACACTGAGTCTGACTTTGTCTTCATAAACATAGAATTTCCTAATTTCGACTATTTCAGCAATGGGTTCTCTGATTCCAACTTTGACAATTCAAACACAGGATTTTATGATTTCAAATTCTTCAAGAGAGAACTCTCTGGCTGCGATCTCAACTTGTTGACTTCTTGACTTCAATTACTTGTAAAAAGAATTTTTCTGAACCTGACTCTTTCGACTTTTAAAGCACACATTTTATTGATCCTAATTTTAAAAAAAAAAAAGAATTCTGAGACACTCCACAAGCACTGACCTAGACTACAAGCCACCTGTACCTTAAAACCTTCAATAGAAACTGCTTTGAGTTTAACTTTAAATTCCCATACATAACATAACATTTGCCACCTACTAAAAAAATATATTTTTTTACTCACTCCAATTTTTACTTTCTATAAAACAAACATTCATTTTCTTTGATAACTTCCCATTATTTATGTATATAAATCATAATGATAATAATAGCGTTATATTTTGTATATCATTTTCCAACATATAATAAATATTTGTGCTCCTAAAAATATGCTAAATCTCTAAAAATTGTAGAACATTAGTCACTCTCTCACCCCACAATATAAGTGCTCAAAACTCATCACTCACAACAAGAGAGGCTCAAAAGACACAAAGACAATATAACTAAAGACCCTCATAAGCCTCTCTATATAAATGAAGTCACAATTTATATTAAGTGGTTTCTTAATGATTTTTAAAATTACCCTTAAAGTGTGCTACAATTTTTTTTTTCAGTTTTTTTTTTTCTTGTAAATTACATACCAGGAAATATTTAGAAGAGTAGCGTAAAAATAAATTACAAAAGTACCTAAAAAAAAAAAACAGAAAAAAATACAAACCTAACCAAACACGAAACACGCCTACCTCATTGACAAACAAGTCACGTACTATATGAATCAGCCAAAGTGAAGAAGTAGAGTAAAGGAAAAGAATTTCATAAAATAAGGAAAGTGAATGAAAACAAAAGAAACTAAAGGAAATGAGAAAGAAGATACGCGCAAAAAATAAACAAAAAACAAACGCTTAAAACCCCAAAAAATATGCCACAAAATACCGTAAATGTCATGCACATTGTTTTTTGTTTTTCATTCTGTTTCGCTACTCACTCCTTCGGAAATATTTACACACACATACCCTATACCTACATACATACATACACATGATTGCTGCACGCAACTTACTCTCACATATAAACGTGCATCTTGTATACCTACATACATACACCGATATATGCTCGTAGATATCACCATGTCGACAATGTTGTTCGTGGGCGTTACTGTACAACTGCAGCAGAATACAAAAACGAAGATGTTTTTATTATGACACAACAGCAGCATGAAAGCAGCACAAATATTTTTTTAAGATGAAAAAAAACCGCTCAAAAAGGTAAAAAAAAAATGTAAAAGTAGAAGTAGATGCTAAAAAAGTAAAGGAGCTGCTTGGCATAATATGAAGCAGCACACACACCTCCTTTTACACACACACACACACAGCAGCCCCCTCCGTGCATGATGATGAGCGAAGCGAGTTCCTTGCATGAGAAGAAAACATCTTTGAATTTTCTTTACTTATTTTTAATAGCACGAAAAAGAAAAAATTCGCAGAAAAACAAAGAAGTAAAGTATAAAAAGAGTTAAAAGTGCGAAAATAAAATTTATAAAAGAAGAACAGAAACAAAAAAAAAAAAACGAATGCTTGAAATTAAGGTGAAAAGCGTGCAAGCTTATAAAATATATTGGCCCAATTTTTTTTATTTTTTTTATTTTTTTTATTTTTTTTGGTGTGTGTTGAATATGCCAATGTTGCCAAATTAGAATTTACTTTGAAAAATAATTCGATATTTATTGAAAATTTATACGCAAGAGTTGAATATTTTAAATTTAACATGATTTTAAATTTTTAGGAATTTTTTTAAGGAAGAATCAACTAAAACCTAAGTATTTATGAAGCTTACTCAGAAGTCAACTTTTAAATTTTGTGTCAAAAAGTATTAAAAAATATCAAGTTTTCAAAAGATTAAACCAGACAAAATATAAAATACGGAAGCCTGAAATTTTTAGACGTTTACAAAGAAGAGGTCGGCTAAAAAACTAAGAATTAAAAACTTTCTTCGAAAATTGACCTCTCCTCATAAATTTTGGGTCAAAGGATATTCAAAAATATTTAATACTCAATAAATTTAACATATTCGTTAATTTTTAGAAATTCATGAAGATAGAACCAACTTGAGACCTGAGCTGTAAAAGAATGCATTCAATTTAATTGCAATACCTTGAAGTTACCGTTAATAAACAACTGTTCATTATTGCAGTTATTGAATAACATATTTGATTTCAGAATAAAAAATGCAGTTAGAAGTCTTTTTTGGAGTCGCCGATTGGCTATTCATTTAGTGAAGTATTTTTTGGAGGTAACCTTTTTTGAAGTCATGGAAATACAAATGTTATGACTTCAAAATCAAAACTGCCTTGAAGTCACTTTGAGTCACTTGAAGCCACTTGGAGTCACTTGAAGTCAATTGAATTTAGTTGGAGTCACTAGAAGTCAATTTGGATTTGAAGTCAATTGAATTTAGTTGGAGTCACTAGAAGTCAATTTGGATTTGAAGTCAATTGAATATAGTTGGAGTCACTAGAAGTCAATTTGGATTTGAAGTCAATTGGAGTCACTTGAAGTCAATTGGAATTAATTTAAGTCACTTAGAGTCAATTGGGGTTCTAAGTTTATTAAATTCAATTGGAGTCACTTGCAGTCAAATAGTATCTGAAGTCAGTTTTTATATGTGTTATTTAATATTTCCACTATCCTACAAAAAACCATTACTTCGCATAAAATCCCAATTGACTCCAAGTGGCTTCAAGTGGTTTCAGTTGACTTCAAGTGACTCCAATTGACTTCAAATTCCCAATTGATTCCATATGTGGCTCCAATTGACTTCAAATCCAAGTGACTTCAGTTGTCTCTAAGTGATTTCAACTGACTCCAATAGACTTCAAATTCCCAATTGAGTCCAAGTGACTTTAATTGACTCCAAGTGACTTCAGCTGACTCTAGTTGCCTTCAAATTCTCAATTGACTCCAAATGACTCCCATTAACTTCAAATTTCAATTGACTCCAAGTGACTTCAAGTGACTGCAATTGACTTCAAATTCTCAATTGACTCCAAATGATTTCAAGTGACTCCAATTGACTTAAAATCCCAATTGACTCCAAGTGACTTCAGTTGACTCCAAGTGACTTCAGTTGACTCCAGGTGACTTCAGTTGACTCCAAATGACTTCAGTTGACTCCAAATGACTTCAGTTGACTCCAAGTGACTTAAATTGGCTTCAAATTCTCAATTGACCCCAAATGACTTCAAGTGATACCAATTATTTTAAAGTCATAAGATTTGCATTTCCATGATTTAAAAACAAAAAAAAGATTGCACTCCCTTAAATCCAAAAAAGACTTCTAACTGCATTTTTTATTCTGGATATATGTAACTAGAATCCAAATTTATTATTCATTTATGGCTTACACCCTTAATTGGTAGCATTCTTTTACAGCTCTGCATTCCCACTTCATAAAATCACGCACATTAATTTTTTGTTTTTTGAGGGAGGGGGATTTCGATCGGAGATTTAAGTTTTTATGCACTTATAAAGACCGAATCAACTTGAAACCTGTCGATTTATAAAACGTTTTCTGAATATTTTAAGGGGAAGACCCCTTAAAATTTGTGCTAAAAATTAACAAAAAGTACTACGTTATTAGTTAAGAATCAGAAATGTGTAGACTAAAGCGCTAAAACTGATTCCCACTTTAAAAAGTTTCAAATCGTTTGATTTCAATTTCAGCTGTTGAACATATTTTTTCCACAATTTTTAATTTCACTTCAAAAAGCGAAAAATCAGAGCGGTGGAAACGAAATACTAAAAAATTAATTCATTGCCAGTTTCAACTTCTACAAGTTTGAAAAGTAGACTTTAGTTTTAATCCGAAGCACTAAAATCATTTTCAGTTTTTGAATTCTAATTTAAATAGATTTTGACTTCGACTTCTCAACTTTAACTTATGCGAGTAAATCTAAAATTCAAACATTTTCAAAAGTTAATATCGACGACTTCTGTCTTGAATACTCGCCTTCATAAAGTAGACTTTGAGTTTAATACTAAATTGAATCAAAATTGAATTTGACTCCAATTTCTATTATTTTTTTTTTTTCCAAAAATAGATTTATGAGATATAAATAATAAATTAAGGTACAACTTTTTCTTTAGCAATTTTTTAAAGTAGACTTTAACACTTATAATAGAGAAGATGAACTTATGAAAATTTTGTATTTGTAGCAAACTTTGATAATGAATTTAGTTTAAACTTTTGCTTCTAGAATTTAAAGTAAACTTTAAACACTTATAGGGAAGATGAAAATTTTTTATCAGTAGTAAACTTTGATAATGAATTTAGTTTCAACTTTTTTAAAGTAAACTCTTATAATAAAGAAGATGAAAATATGAAAATTTTTTATCTGTAGCAAACTTTAATTTTCATATTTAAAATTTGAATTTTATAATTTCCGACTGTGTGAAAGAAAAATACAGAAAGAATTCAAATTTTAAAAATTTAAAAAAGTAAATGCTAACTACTGATAAAAATGTTTTTCTGTGCTTTTTTTTCATCTTCTCTATTTATATCATAGAATTCTACTAGTGCTTTGAAAAATGTACTTTGACTCCGACTCCACTATACAAAAAATTCAACTCCGATCATAAACGGTGAATTTGACTCCAACTTTTCCTTCTAGAATTTTAAAAAATAAACCTTGACTTCGACATTAACAAAGTGAATTTGGTTTCACCTTCTACTAGAATTTAAAAAAGTAGACTTTAACTCTGGCACTATATAGTGAATCAGAACTGGAAATATCAAATATCTACTTTTGGAAGTAAAATTCAACTCTGATCGTAAACAGTAAACTCGAATACATTTTCTACTTCTGAAATACTTTTGAAGTTTTAGTAAAACTTTAGTAAAATTTTAGTAAAACTTCAAATTATTTTCGGGAAATATTTTTACAGAACTATTTCCTTCAGCATTTTTATCAAATTTCTGACAAACTCTTTACTTCACACGACAATTTTCAATTCTATTATATATTTTTTCCTAGCAACATGGCAACTCTTTTTTCAAACTATTTTCTACACACAACTATTTTCATGTAAAATTAAGTATAAAAGAATTTTAGTAAAAAATTTTTAATGGCACAACAACAAAAATAGAAAAATAAAAGTAAAAGTTTGAATTACTGAATTTTTTTTTTTTGTTTTTTTTTTTTGCGTTTTTTTAAATTGCCATTTTGAGTGGAAATTTACTTTGAGGTGAACGAAGAACGTTAATTAGAATTATTGAGAATGATGAAGATGAAAAATTTTTACTTTTAGAGCATGCAAAAACAATTCATTGTTAGGTCATATTAAAGTTCAAAATTTATTAGCTGAAAATTTATAAATAGAAAGAAATAAATTGAACTTGCATATATTAGTTGTTAGTTGTTAATTAAGTGAATTAATTGACTTATTTATACCGAATTATAAATTTCTATTAATTTATATTTATTTCCAGTATTTTTAATTTGGGAAAAAAAAATTTACAAATTCCTTCTAAATTTGGCATCTCACATTTCTGATTAATTTCACAGTCCAACAGCATTTTTGCAACAGAATAGGATTATAGGGTATCCTGAAAGGGAATGTTGTATAGACCATTTTTGTAAAACAAACTTATAGTCCAGCACGTCTCAGTTTTTTTTTTTTTTTTACAGTGGGTCAAAATTTCTTATTTTGTTCGAAGGGAGCTGAATACTAAGTGCAAAAAGTGTTATAAATTGATGTCTGAGGAAAATCTTATTGGCAAAGTTGTATTGTAGAATTTTACAAGGGTCATTTCTGTAAAGCATTTTAACCCTTTAGTTCCTCTTTTTATGGGTCAATTTGACCCCTTTTTTAATGAAAACCTGAAAAGTCCTTTCAAAAGAGACATTTAAGGATTAAAATATTCTACAAAAATATTTGCCAGAAAATTTCACTAGGGGTCGTCCAAGACATAAAAGTCATATATATAACGGTTAACTGTTACTAAAAGAAAATAGCAGCCTACCCATATAAATAAAATATACTATAATGTGAATTCAGCATTATGATTAATTTAGATAACTGTAACATTAATTTTGACCTACAAGGAGACGTCCCCAGGTGCCCGGCGCCGATTTTTCTGATTTTCATAAATGTTGCAGGGGACGGAAATCTAATAGACAACGTAGGGTGTATTCGGTCTCCTGCTTCATTTCCGTAATATAAAAACCTAGAAATTTAAAAAATTTATAATTTAGCTGAAATAAATGCTGAAATATTTGAGAGTGACCTTAGATATTAAACTTATTTGAATAGAGCATGGGTAGTTAGAAATTTCAAAGACCAACTTTGGAAAAAAAAATAGTGAAATGACAGGACTTCATCTTAAACCAGATGTAAAATTGATTTCGAGTGACCAAAAGGAGTCAGTGGAGTTCATAGATCTTACAAGAGAAAGAAAACTAATCTGGACAGGCCGTCAGAGAGAATGGCTAAGGGAAAGATAAAGCAATTAGTTAGGCTGACGAATATCGTCAAACCAGAATCCACTATACCAATGTTCCCGGTGAAATTGGGTATAAAAAAGATGTTTCAAAGTCTGAAAGTCTGCCAAGGTTTTCATTGGTAAAATAATTGAATCAAAAGGTTTTTCTTTAAGACGTTCAACAACACACAATTACAAAAAAAACAAAAAGTTTTATTATTATTAAAAAAGCTATAATTCTAGTTGTAATTAATGACTTATGTCTTTCATAACGAACTTTTTTACACATACTTCTGTCATACTTATGTACGTATTTCTTCTTTTTTTTCTTATTTCAATTAAGTATAATTGATTAAATTTCTTTCACTTACAATTCCAAGACTTGTATAGAATCATGCAATTAACTTAATACTCTTTTGTTTCAATTACGAAAATTAAATGTTCTTATGTGATTCAATTTATTTTCAAAGCTCTACATAAGCTTTTCTTCCCTTTTTCTTTGCGATTTTTTTTTTGTTGTACAACCTTTTTGAAATATGAAACACATGAAATCTAAACAAACCACTATAAAGAAACAGCAACAGCAGCAGCCACAATAGCAAAAATAGCAAAACTGGAGTAGTAAAATAAAAACAAAACAAAAAAAGTGCAGAAACAATGAAAACCACGACCCCAATAACCACATATGTATGTACGTCATGGCAAAATGACCAGCTACTGTAAAATGAAAGAATATAACCTTACATGTACGAAACACACACACGCACGCACATTTTGCCATAAGCCCAGTAGGGAAATTTGTCATTGTAAGTACATACGTACTTCTAAGTATGATTCAGAATTTACTCAAACGTAATGATTTATTAAAAAGGGAATGACAAAGCTGACCTTTAGGCTTCATTCTAGGGATTCCAATTAGAGCAACTGTTTCTAGAATAAACTCAAAGGTAATTAGTTGACAAAAGAAGTCATGCTACTTAAAACTGCATTAGAATTAAGTTTAGAAGAATGTAATAAAAGGAATTCGTTTTAAAATATCTTAAAATACCTTAAAAGGTAATAAAAAGAATTCGTTTTAAAATACCTTAAAAGGTAATGAATGGAGGGCATGGAGAAAGGCAAAATAAAATTTAAAATCTATAGTATTCATTCATTTTTCAAATATTTTTTTATTATTATCTTTTTTCTTTCTCATTAGCAACATAGTCGAAAATACGAAAATCAGAAATTTGAAATTTCAAAATTAATGCTAACTATAGATTTAAAATTTTATGTTGCCTTTTTTTTCGCTCCTTGGTAATGAATTGCCCAGAAAGCGAATTTAAAACTACCATAGAATTAAATCTAGGTAATGCAATGAAAAAAAAAATGTATTCTAGAGCACATTCCTAGGTAATGAGTTACCAAAGAAGTCAAGCTGAAGCTTCTTTAGAATTCATTCTGGATAATGTAATGAAGGATCTTCTCTAGATAACATTCAAAAGTAATACAGCACCCAAGAAATGATGCTGCAGTTACCTCATAGCCCATTCCAGGTAATGCAATAAGAATAACTTTTTTTTAAAAAACATTAAAAAGTAATGAGATACCAAGAAAGTTGTGCTAAAGCTGTTTTAAAATTTAATCTAGGTAATTCATTGAGGAGAATATCTTTTAAAATACATAAAAGGCAATGAATTTCCAATAAAATTATGGTAAAGTTATTTTGAATCCTATTTAGGTAATACATTGAAGAGAATTTCTTGTCGGATGACTTCATAGGGAATGAGTTCCCAAAGTAGTAATGCTAAAGCTATGCCAGAATATATTCTAGTTTGTTTAATACGAAAAACTTTTCCTAGAATTGATTCAAAGATAATGACTTACCAATGAATTGATCATTAAGCTGCATTATAATCCGTTCAAAGGCAATGGATTTATAAAGGAGAAGAAGGAAGGAGGGGGGAGGTTTCATTCGAAGAAAATATTCATAAATAATTTTTAATGAAACTGATGTTTAAATACAATAAATTAAATACGATGACGCATTTAATGGACCCTATTAAATAGTAGAAGATTATGGTTAATAAAGAACATCGACTTAGATATTATATTATCGTTTTTAATTAACCATTAATGTTCAGAAATTTGAAAATTGTAATTTTTATGAATTTCCATCTTCGTTTCAAATTCAAAAATAAGAATCCTGAAAGATTTCTTTATAACAAAAAATGATTTTTTTTTTTTGCTCATAAAAAACTAATTATTTTTGATTTATGAAACATGGAACCTCTGATTTCGATTTTTAAAAAAATTCTTCGTAGGTGTTATGTCCCTACTTAAAAGTAATGAGTGAAACCAAAGAAGTAATGCCATATCTGTTCTTACATTATTTCTGGGTAATAAGATAGAAGTGGTTAGAAGATCTACTTCCTGGAATAGACAACTAAAACTCGCTTCAGAATCAATTCTTCATAAATTCATTACTTCTGAATTAGTTCCACTACGATTAAAGTGTTTTTTTTTATGTTAGTTGGGCATAGGCGTTAAATTTCCTACTGGGTAGTTGTCATGACAACTGCTCTGGTTTTCTGCAACATTTTACTGTGAAAGAAAATGATTTTTGTTTGCAGTTTTTTGTTGTTTTCTTCTTAATGTTTTCTATTTTTCAATTTTTCCAAACATTTTCTCAATTACAATTAACAATTAGTTGGCATAATTGTTGTTATTGTTAATTTCCTTTTCTTTTTTTTTCTATCTAAGTAATATTTAATTATTTTAAAATTTAACAATTTTCACATTTTTTATTTATTTTATTTATTTTCTTTTAATTACAGAACTCCGCTGAGCCTGTTTATTCTCCAACCATGGCTGGTGGTCTTTTTTCCATCGATCGTAAGTTTTTTGAACGATTGGGTACTTACGATTCCGGTTTTGATATTTGGGGTGGTGAAAATTTGGAACTATCATTTAAATCATGGATGTGCGGAGGTACTTTGGAAATTGTTCCATGTTCACATGTTGGACATATATTCAGAAAGCGTTCTCCTTATAAGGTAAGTTGGAAAGTTTAAATGTTTTATTCTATTCGGGTTGTTTTCGATATATGGTAACCAAGAGCGGAAAAAAAAACAAAATAAAATTTTTTTCTACAACAAAAAAGATAGAAATAAAGAAAATACATATATTTGTAAAATCATTGAATTCTATAGATTATAAATTTTATTTTCACTCTTTTCCGCTCCCTGGATATGACTATTGAGCGATTTAAATTTTATGAATTATTTTTCCTTTCCAAAAAAGAAACCGGGACAAACGTTATGTTTATTAAATATTCGCATTACTTTGAACAATCGTTGAGCATAGAATTTGTTGTTTACTGAAAGCTGAAGTTTTGCAAAAACCTTTCAATTAATCGACATTGAAAGTAACTAAAAAAGTGAATTTTTCAATTAGATAAACATCAAACCTTGATACTAGCAGATCTAAAAATTGCAGGACGAAGGTGGGTAGGTTGAGATTAGGCTTTTTTGCTCTTTTTGAAAGTATTTTAATTCAAAAGCCATGATTATATTGACTGAGATATTTATCCAGGGACGAGAAGTTTTATTCCCAAAACTTTCCTTTTTGGAAAACGCCCTTTTTCCTATTTTTTTTCATACTGCTACTTGTTCTATTCTATGAGAATAAATATCTCATTTTCCCTTTACAAAAATGAACAAAACAAGCACTTTGCTCTCAACATTGCATGAACAACCGCTGTTCTTATATTTTGGTACAAGCTGAAATCTACAGAAACCTTGAATTATTATTAAATTACTTGATCTTCTGTTAAACCTGAAGTCTATGGAAACTTTGCTATTATTTTACAGTAGGAACATTGAGGGTAACGAAAAATTGAACGAACTAGTTAGATTTAGATCAAACTGAGATATTGCTTAGGAGCACTAGCAGATTGAAAGATTGTCGAGGGTAGGTGGAAGGGGTGGGATTAATTGTTTTTGTTTCTTCGAAATGTCCTAACCCCCAGATAACCGACAAGGTCCCTAAGGACCTATGAGATTTTCAATGAAGCGATATTTCAATACGGTTCGACCGAAGAGTCTCAACTTACGTGACTTCTATAAATGCGATGTTGAGAAGTGGCTTCGGCACGATTCTATGAACACTATACCAAACATATTGGATAAAAAGAAAAACAATTATACGCATCTCATGCTATATTAATAGAGAAAGTCCCAGGAGACCTTGTCGGGCTTTAACCGTTTAAAAAGCTATCGAAGCAATGATCTTAATGTCTGAAATATTTTTCGGGGGAAAAATAGTGGTTTTATTTACAAAGCCCCTTTTCCCCATTTTAAATTCTGTGCCTCCTTAATTGAAATCAAACTGCTTCCCACTTTTCGTTTGGAAGCAAATAATAAACGAAAAGTTTGTTTCTAAAAATTACATGCTACTCTGAGATCTTGATGTTTACCAAAAGCTGAAGTCTATAGAAACCTATAATTTATTGTTCAATGGTTCTAATATTTTCTAAAAACTGAAGTCTACAGAAACCTGGCAAAAAAAATCCAAAATGTGAAGGAGTTTGTTTGATAAAAACAAGCCCTAGATTTTGCTTAGGGTCATTATAGGGACCAAAGGTTGTGAGACGTGGGAGGAGAAGGGGCGGGAAGAAGGGGGGGGGGGGGGGAGAGAGGAGATCAAATATTTCCGTTCCTTCAGAAAGAGATATTTATCAGTGGAAGAAAATCAGTTTTAATCCCAAAAGAAGAAAAAACTGTAACTTGTACCAAAGGAACAGTACTGACTTAGCATCCTTACTGAATAATGTTCTCTAGGTGTAAGACTTACTGAATAATGTTCTCTAGGTGTAAGACTAGGCAGATGAGATGGAAAGGGTAATTTCTATAAATCATATCGGTTGAACCCTGAAATGTCCAATGGCCTATATCTAGTACACTTCAAAAAGTTTTTATTTTAATTGAATATATTCTCATTTAATCAAAATCAAACAATTCTAAAGTGACCTACATATAGGACAATGGGTTAATTATAGCAGTATAATAAAAAATTACGTCTCGGACAATAATAATCGCTAAATTAGTATGCACAGCTGCTGGGCATATATTTAGATGCTTACTAAAAGGTGAAGTCTACAGAAACCTTGTGTAGTTAATGTTTCTGTACAGCGGCTTCATGTTTTCCGAAATCTGATGTCTATAGAAACTTTACAGATAATGCATGCACTGTGGCTGCTTGAAAAAAGGAAGAAGGAAAGTGAAATTAGTTTGTAAAACTCTTGAAAGCTAATTCTTTCCGTAGCTGAAATTGAGACTGCCACACTACCGAAACCACTTTCATGAGGTACCATCAAATTTCTATATATACTCAGTTTTTTTTTTTTTTTTTGATACCCATCGCCTTCGAAAGCAAATACTTGGAAGTCAACAAAAAACTTTCATGTGAAAAGTAATAAAAAATTCAAATTTATGCAAAAAGTTGCAGAAAAACAAACACGTATGGTCACCTTATTCAAAGTGTCGTAACATTATCCAATTATTTTAATTTATTTTTGAAAATAATACTGTCAAATTTATAACTCAACCCTGAACAACAACAAAATGTCTATATAATCCATTTTCATTTCCGGTATTTATGGAAACAACAATACAATTGGACAAATGTGTACACACAAACACACATATAAACACACACTAACAATAAACAGACAATATTTGTTGAGAAAGTGTTAACGCACCATTTGTAACCCTTTGAAAAAAAAAAGGATGAACAAACTCACATACATAGAAATAAACGCTCATGCGAGAACACAAACGAGCAAACACAGGCAAACAGAGACACACTCGTACACGTGCGGATATATCACATAGCAGGCACACACACACACTCTCAAATATAAAAGGACTAAATTTCAAATGGAGCTCTTTTCGTTTAAAGTACAAACACACACACATACATACATACATACATACACACATACAAATTCTGTTCATAAACAAAGAGCCCAAATGTAAAATGGGGAGGGCTGCCATTACTGCCTTGCCTGCTTTAAATTCCTACCTGAACTCGAGTACTTTTGCGACACAAAAATACAGTAGGTACACAGGACACTGTGGCACATAGCTTCATGTTGCTGCAATTATCGCTGTTGTGGTTTGCACCTTCGTTTCACAAAACAACAAAGCAGTTACAACACAACAAACACAGTACCAGCAACCAGCACAACATGTGAACTATGAGTGTGCCTTGCCAAGATTTTTAGATTTAGAATTAAAAGGACGAGAGGACAGAACCAAAAAATTGTACATACCTACTCCAACTATGTAGTTATAACTTTGACAAAAAAAACGGCAAGCCACCAAACAGTCAGCCAGCCAAACAACCAGCCAGCAAGTGGTAGTCTGGGAGTAGGTAATTAGTGTCTCTATTGTTGTTTTGTTGTATGTATATGTACAAAGCAACTTCACAATGAAATATATTTGTTTGAAAAACACACATTCAGAAGTTGGTTGGTTGATGGTATGTCGTTAGGTAGGTAACCGTGGATATGAACGTTTTGTACCCACAAGCTCATGATGTTGGGTATTTCCACATTGTTTTTTGTGTTTTACTTATATTTTCTTTTACAATTTTGCTACTCTCATTATTATTATTGTTACTTAATGTTTTTTTCTTTTTTTTTTTTTTTGTCTTCTACTTTTAACCCTAATTTTCCCCTCATTTTTTTCATTCTTTCAATTCCTTTATTTACAGTGGCGTTCAGGTGTTAATGTGCTGAAAAAGAATTCTGTACGCTTGGCTGAAGTTTGGCTGGATGATTATTCGAAATATTACTATCAGCGTATTGGCAATGAGAAAGGCGATTTTGGCGATGTCAGCGCGCGTAGAGAATTAAGGTAATAATGCATTATTAATGTGCTACTTCGGATGCAATATTTCATTAAGTGTTAAAGTGCACACATTTTATGATATATCTGTAATGGCATTGAACAGTTGAATGGGATCCTTGAACTAGATGCATATTGTTTAAATGCTCTCATGGGCTTATAACAAAAATTGTGTAAAAAGGGAAAGCGAAAGAGGAATATGGCATTTAAATTATAAAGAGTTTTTCAATGGGGACCTAACAATTTTATATTTAAATAAAACACCGAATAATTGAGATATCAGGCTGAAATTTATTCCAGTTGCGATATCGCTCATATGACCACCGCCAGCACGATTTTGCAGCGATCGATTTTTTGAAGCCAATTTTCCACCACTCTTCCACACATATACTATAGGTCGGAAAGTTAGGAATTTCGCGTTCGATATTGTTCGTGAGCTCTTCTAACGTTGTTGACTTGTTGGGATAAACCAACGAATTATCGCTAAGCAAAAAAAAAATCATACGACGTTAAATCGCATAACCGGACTTTTTCTAAAGATTACACGGTTACCGAACTTTCCCTGCCAATTTGGCTCTATCTTGCAGGAACGAAATATCACTGAAAAATAGTTTTCCAGCATGACAGAATAGCCAGCTCCTTTGAACGTTAATCTCCAGCATGAAATCCACACCACTCGGTTACTTTTTGTGGATGCAATAAAGTCTCTTGAAACACGTGTAAATTTGTTGCTATCCAATAACGCATATGGTATTTTGCTTATTGACAAAGCCATTAAGCCAAAAAATAAGCTTCATCGCTGAAGATGATTTTTCGATGAAATTCAGGATTTTCTTCAAACTTTTGCAGATCGCAATCAGAGAAGTTTTGGCGTTACAAATGATCGCGAGACTTGTGCGTAGTTGAATTGACAGTCTTTGATCAAGGATTTCTGGGGTCGCTTCAGGGCGTAGACCCAACTGTCATGAAAGCTGGGGGGCAGACCGCCACCTGTTATGTTAGCTGAAAAGATGCTGCCACGAGAAACCAAAAGTACGCTGGTTCAATTGCGGACCGGATGGAGCCGATTCCTAAACTCTTATCTCTCCAGGATCGTCAAGGATGTGCAAAACGTATGCCTGGATTGTGGCCATAGCCCACATAACAGGGATCACACTTTCACTATAGACACAACCAATCGACGCGGCCCGGTTCTTGGGTCTGGACCTAGAATAACATACGGAGCTATAACAAAACAATTTGAACAAATTTTGAACAAATGAAACCTAATGTGTGGTTGCTACAACAACAACATCACGAAGCTTAACTTCAAAATTATTACAAAATTCGCTCCAATGTGAACTGAGCGGTTCTCAATTCCTATAAACACCGCGGTATGGAATCAACTAATTTGGCTCATTTTGAACTGAAGGACTTACGGTTGCGATATTTTCAGTACTTCGACCGGTACGTTGTCCCACTGGCACATGGACATTCAATAGTGAATATGTTGCCTCGAATTTATCCACTATAGCACGCACAGTCTGTCTGTTGAAGCGATTATTACGACCGAAAAAAACGATATAAGCGACCACCGACTCAGAATTTCGGTAGTAATTTTTAATAATTTTCAAACGTTGCTCGTTCGTGAACTTCACTATGATAAAAATGTGTGAACTTGAGCGAGGTATTGACATTGCCAGATCAAAAAAAAAAAAAAAAAATTAAGGCTGCGTTTGTATTTTAATACAAAATTGTTATGTTCCTATTGAAAAACCCCTTTAGAACTTTGCAGAAGCTTGAGGAGAATATCAATTTGATCTATAAAATTATCTGTTTATATTAATATCCAGTAAAACTTTATCCGCTTTCTGAATTAATATCATGAAGCCAGTGCAAATTTCGAACCATAACTTAAACTGTTCAAATCTATTCATCTAAGTAGTTTATATTGTAGTTAAACGCTCTTAGGATTAGTAGCCATAGAATATAAACCTTCTCCTACATTCATCAGACAAAAATTCGTTCACAGATTTGTCTCTAACTTAACCGCCATTCGGAACCTGTGTTTAAGTTTTAAAAAATGTCACAATGGACAATTCTGACTTTAATGTTTCCCTGGGTCACTTAACCTAACCTAACACAACCTTAAACTTTATCAAATCCAATGTCCGAATGTTTCATATTGCTGTGAACACCCGCTGTGCATAGATTTTGATGTTTACTAAAAGCTGAAATCTACAGAAACTTTATCAACTAACTATCCTCCAAACTGACATAAATCTCAGTAGTAAAAAACTTGTCGCCCTAAGCTGCAGGGTTCTTTTTAATTTTATGTGAATTTCGCGTCATAGAACCATTGGAAATAACATGGAAATAAATAAGTTAAGTAAGTAAGCATCAGTTCTAAACTTTGCTTTGGAAAAATAAGGGAGGATCTATTGTCACACTATTCGTAGGTCGAACAGATTCGCCAGTGCTCTAGTAAATACAAACCAGATATTTGCATGGCTCCATTAGACCGGTTGTTTATAAAGTAACCGCAGTCCTTTTGAGGTTTTTTCCAGACATCAACCACCCCTCCCGCCTCCCCCCCCCTTGGTTCCTTCTGCTGTGAATTACATTCAATTTTTAAAGCTATCTAGGGGGTGATAGCTGAAAATGCAACCAGGCTTCAGATTTACTTCTGCTACGGTTCTGTAATGTTTCAGAATAGGTTTTCAGATCTGCCAGAATAATTCTCTTGTTTTTGGATCCCTCCTTTCCAAACGAGTTCAATTAGATTTCAAAAATCTAGTTAAGTGTATTACTTAACCTCAAGAGGTTGATATAAATATAAATGAGCAAAAGTCCAAGACCAAGTCCAGGAGCAATCACACCATCATGTCATACAGAAAAAGTTGTTTCGCTGAAATGAAATAAATTTTGAAATATTAACATAAAAATTCCGTAGTTGAAAATGATATCTCAAAAATTTAATTAGGAGAACTGCTTTCATTTATAATTAAAGGTGAGAGAACTTAACGCAAATACTTCAATGTTCTTTCCACATTTCTCATGAACTAGGTGACCCTGTTTCATTTTATAGCAATTTGGCGAAACTCTAAAGACTTCGTGCTTTCTAATTTTCTCTAGAACTAAATATAAGTCTTGAGAAAGGTACAATTTTCGATTTAACTTTGATCAAA
Organism: Toxonevra muliebris; assembly: GCA_963691655.1. NCBI lineage: Eukaryota > Metazoa > Arthropoda > Insecta > Diptera > Pallopteridae > Toxonevra > Toxonevra muliebris. The sequence goes on along the minus strand of OY829328.1, from coordinate 77,961,484 downwards.
AACATTTTCGCTATGGCGCGCAGACGATTCTCCTTTTTTCCTTTAACCTTTAACCCGTAGGTGCTTCTTGTCTTTGGTAACCGTTAGTGAAATTTTCCGCAGAATATTTTCTTGTAACACTTTAACCCCTGAATACCCTTTTAAAATGGACTCTTATCAAATTTCTCAAAAGAGAATCAAAAAGGCTCGTAAGTAGGAGTTAATGTGTTAAAATGTTCTAAGAAAAGAGTTTCTTAAGATAAGATTCATTTTAAATGTTGATTTACATATGATTTTTCATATCATTTGAAGATATTTTTGACTAAATTTTGTAAATTTCAAACCCAATGTGGAAAAAAAAAATTTTTGGATGAGGTCAACCTCAACCCAGCTAGGTTTTTACTACCACTAACTGATGCATTCATATGAGGTAGGTTAAGTTGAGCACCGAAAGAATTTCCTCAATATTGTTGCAATCCAAATCCGGTAAACTGTATTGAAATTTCTGCGAAAACTTGCCATAGAAACCTATAACTGAAAAGTTATACCTGATGTGGCCATTCAATATATAACCGATTAGTTCACATTTGAATTTCTACGACAATCACTTCACAGCAAAACTTCTGTCTGTAGCAAATGTGACGAGCTGCTGTTTAAAGAAACTATGGGATGCACACTTTTCTAGGGTTCATTACATTTTTTGTTTTTGAATATGTCAATGGAACGATCCATTTATCTGAGCTTTTGCATATTTTGAAACTAGATTGCTGAGTTTTATTCCCAGTTTAAAATTTTCTTCTCTTTCACTGCCAAATATATTAACCCTTTACGGTTCTATATCGAGTAAAGTACTTTTATTCGATAATGTACTCATAAAATGTGATCCCAGTTCTATATCAAACACTGTTCGTCAAGAACTTGTAAGAAAAATTTCGAAAAAAAATGAACAGCAAAGGGTTAACTAATACATTTTTTTTAATTATTTCTATGCAAAAAAAAATGTATATTTTGTAAATAATTAAATCAAATCTCTAATTATTCTCTTCCACAGACAACGCTTGGGCTGCAAAAGTTTCAAATGGTATCTAGATAATATCTATCCAGAATTGTTTATACCAGGCGAATCAGTAGCATACGGAGAGGTAAGTTACATGTTACTAACACATACATCTACCCATACATACAAACATAACACATATTAATCTCTAAATAGTAGATAAATAAGAAAAACAGGAAAAGAAAAACCAAAAATTATAAAAATTAACACACAAATTTATTTTTATCATAAACTTTAGATAAGAAATTTAGGTGCTGGCGGTCGCACATGTCTGGATTCACCGGCTCGTAAAAAGGATCTTAAAAAAGAAGTTAGCTTATATCCTTGCCATAATCAAGGAGGCAATCAGGTTTGTAATCATCAACGCACAAAATAAGGACAAATGTAAATGCTGCGACCGCCACAAGCTCCGCTCCGTTTTGAAAAAACCAAAATTTTTATGTTACAAAAAAAAAAAAAAAGAAAAAAGCTTTGTGATATATGGTTATGGGTTATTGAATAATCATATTTCGGTTTTTACTCCAATGCATTTTTTTTCGAATAAATTTTTTTTTACATTTTTTTTTTAAAAGAAATTACAAGAAAGTTTCTTCGTAATTCTTTAAAATTGCATTCATTTCGTATACTCTCAAATTCAACAAATGAAAAAAAAAATCAAAAAAATTCACACAATTTCAGATTGCAAATATTTATACTGATATGTGTCTCGATTCGGCCGCCAAACCGGACGACATGCAATCGGCCGTTGATCCTTATGAGTGTCACGGTCAAGGAGGAAATCAGGTACTTTATTTTTTCAGTTTTTAAGCATTCGTTTTTTTTTTCTTGAAATATTTTTAATTTAACTTTTTTCTTAATCTTAATTTCTTGCTACTACATTCAGTTGGAAGTTTATAATAATTTTTTTTTTTTTATTATTATTGGATTGTGTTTTGTCATTTAATTAATTAATTAAAATTTTAATTATTAAACTACCACCAACACCACCCTCCACCACCAACAACCCTGCATAATAATTTTTTATTTGGGTATTGGGTATGCGAGTACTCGTTTAATATATTTCCTTTTTCTTTTTACATATTTACATATACTCACACACATATCAATAAAATAAAATAAAAAAAATAAAAAATGCTTTAATTTATTTTGCATTTTTTGCGGTTTTATTGCGTAGAATTTGATGCAAAGGGTAGATATATAAAAAACGCAAAATTCACCATAAATCATTTTTACTCTAGTACTAAAATAGTTGATAGTAGAAAGTAAAAAAACAAAACTGCTTTTTAATTAAAATGAATATCGCATTTATGCCATTTGAGTATTATTGAATTAAACATTTTTCATGAATTTTCAATGCTTTTTTAGCAATAGTAGAAACTTTCATAAAGTAATTGAAAATTTCATAAAGTAACCGATTATTAAAGTAATCGGTTTTTTTCATATAAATTATTTATAAATACATTCTCTTCATATGCGCAAGTGCTATAAATCACTATTTTGCTTTACAGAATATCAGACCAGGTGGCGACGATTTTCCGAAAGGTATTGGGATATAATTTAAAAAAAAAAAAATAAAATTGTATGAGCTGAAATTCGAGTTAGAAATAGTACAATAATTCCACATAATGTTTCCACTATATGTTTTAGGAAAGTATTTGACGTGGATATTCCATTGAGATTGACCACTCTATAAGCTTTACTTAATTTTATGCTTTCCCAGTTTTTGTATTCGAAAGCTGGCACCCAAATAAAATTTCAGAGACTGTGGATTCGTGCACAACCAGAAATGTTCGAGAGTTTCTACCTTTTCGATGTCATGGCAATTGCGACAAAAATCTTTATTTTCTAAGTTCAAGATAACCAAGAAAGAAAATTTAATTTTATTTCAAAGTGCCTCACATTTAGTTTCTGACTTGGAATATTTTCTGTTGCTCTCTGTAAAACAATCAACATTTTGTCATGTTCTATCAAGTTGTCTCACTAATTCATAACTTTCAATAACCAAAAATTGCTTACAAATAAGAATTGCAGGTTAATAAGTAACCGCATATCATAAAAAAAACTAATTTAAATTAATGCGAGACTCCAAAGGTTGATTTTTGTGAAATGTGTTTGACATTCTTTTGAAATAATATATTATACTTCTCATATTTTTCTTGCAAAAGTAACCATTTTTCAGACGAGCACTTTTTTTTTCAAGTAACCACCTCTGAGACTGAATTTCAGCGTTTTTTTGCTCAAGCGACCATTTTCAGGGAAAAAGTAATCACTTCTTATGCATAAATTGCTACTCTTTATACAAAATTAACTATTTTTTATGCAAAACTAATTACTCTTCGGACAAAAGTAATAAAATTTTAGTCAAAATGAACTACTTTTTATGCCTTGGAAATGGTTTTTATACTCAAGTAACTTTTTTCCCAAAAGTAACCATTTTCATACAAAAAACCGCTTTTTCGTACTTAAGTAATTATGTTCTCCCAAAAGTATCCACTTTTTTTCTAATAAAAACAACACAATTTATACAAAAGTAAACACTTTTTGTAGAAAAATAACCGCTTTACTTGCTCAAATTAGCAGCCAAAAATTGTTATAAAAACAAAAATAACCACTTTTCATTCATGAAAAAGGTACTACTTTCCATACAATGGAACCACCTTTTAGTATTCATTTTCTTTCAGAACTTTTTATGAAAAAAAACAGCTTTTTATATAAAAGTAATCACCTTTCACGCAATCTCTTTTTTTGCAAAAGTATACAGTTTTTATACACAAGTTAAATTTTTCATGCAATAGTAACAACTTTCTATGCAAAAGTTACTAGCTTTCATGGAAATTATACACAAAAAGAAAAACAATACTTTCGATGCAGAACTATCTATTTATTTTTATTCAAAAGTAACTAGTTTTCATGCAAAACCAACTATTTTTTTTTGCAAATTTTTCACTTTTTATGAAAATGTATATATTTTTTTTACGGAAGTAACCACTTTTTATGCAAAAGTAACCATTTTTATGTTAAAATAACCATTTTTTTTGTTGAAAAATTAATGTTTTTTATGCAGAAAAAAACACTTTTGATACAAAAGTAATCATTTTCAAGTAAAAGTAACCATTTTCTTCTGCGAAACAAATTTTTGTATGAAAAAATTTATATTTTTAAACAGAAGTATTCGCTTTTTAGACAAAAGTAACCATTCTAATGTAAAAGTAACCATGTTTTATGCGAACCTTTCCTTTTTTTATAAAATATTTGTATTTTTTATAAAGAAAAAAACACTTTCTATACAAAAGGAACCATTTTCATGTAAAAGTAACCATTTTTTTAAGCGAAATTTTTCGTTTTTTTATGAAAAAATTTATATTTTTATACAAAGTAACAACTTGTTATACAAAAGTAACCACTTTTTATACAAAAGTAACCATTTTTATCCAAAAGTAACCACTTTTTATACAAAAGTAACCACTTATTGTACAAAAGTAACCAATTTTTATGAACAATTCTTATTTTTATACAGAAAAAAACACTTTTTATACAAAAGTAACCATTTTCATATAAAAGTAACCAAATTTTTATGCGACATTTTTCAACTTTTTATGAAAAAATTTATATTTTTATTCAAAAGTAACCACTTTTTACACAAAAGTAACCATTTTCATGTGTAAGTAACCACTTGTTATGAGCTCTTTGTACAAGAATATACAAAAAGTCTTCTTCAGACTGAAGGAACCACTTTTCATACCGCCTTTTAGAAACAAACAGTTACAAATGCAGAAGTAACCATTTTGATACAAAAGTAACTACTTCCTATACAATGAAACCTCCTTTTATACTCAAGTAACAATTTTCCTGTAAAAGTGATCACTTTTTGTGCAAAAGTATTGACTTTTTATACAAAAGTAACCACTTTCGATACAAAAGTTTCTATTTTTTATAAAAAAGTTAAACCTTAAAAAACAAAACTAACAAAGTTTTATTCAAAGACAATCATTTTTTCTGCGAAAGTAACGACTTTGAATACATAAGTAAGTAGAAGTATAATTTTACGCAGAAGAAGTAACCACTTTTTTATGCCAGTACTAAATAAATATTGAAGAGCAATGCCATAAAATTTTATTTAGTTAGATAATACCACATAAAATTCAAGTGCGCTCAAATAGAAATTTAATTAAAAAATATTTATTGACTACATCAAACATACATATTTAGTGGACAATAAAGCAAACACCGCAATAACCCCCCACCCCTATGAACCCTCTCTTAATCCCCGCTCTACCCTTGCTCAACATACATATACATGTTAACAAATTTTGATTTACAGTTTTTAAACATTTTTTGTAATTTTTTTTTTTTTGTATTAATCCAATTACTTTTTTTTTGTTATAACAAAAAGTGAATACATGCATGTCCTCCATTTTGGCAGAGTGTTGGGTACTCAATTTAACAAATCAAATCAAAAATAAAAATAAATAAGTAAAATAATAAAAATTGCTATGACAACAACAACAACCTATGCTTAGATCACAACAAAAGCAAATTTTTTATTTTACCAATTATTTTTTGTTTGTTGTTGTTTGTTTTTGGGCCTAAAACGCAAGAAGTTAAATAAATTTAATATTGTTTTTCTATTTTTGGGTTACAGCTGCGGTTTTTAACCATACATAACTAAAAACAAAAATGCACGCTCAAAAATTTGTTTGGTTTTTTTTTTTTAGTTTTGGTTTGAAACTAATTTACGGAGTTTGTGGCTACAGCTTATATCATTGACCTTAAACTTAAGTATTAATTTTATTATTATTAAAAACAAAAATAAAATCATACATATTTACATATTTACCTGCATTTAAAAAAATATATATATTTGTTTAACATTTGTATTTAAGTTATTCATATTTTATTTATAATTATTTTACATTATCATGTATATATTTGAAACAAAAATATGCAAAGACAAAAGAAAATTATATACATACTTACATACATACTTATATACACAGTTCAGCTCAAAATCAATCGGTTATTATTATAAGTAACCTTTTTTTAACAAGTCACTAGTCACTAGAAAAATAGAGTTGATATTTTCAATCACGCTCTGCTTTTGTTTGGATAATTGAGAGGCTGAGAGGAAAAGTGGTATAACTTCTACGTTCAGAAAAAAGTGGAATAATTTTACTTAAGAGCAAAAGCAAAACGAAATATGTTCAGAGCAAAAGTGAAACGAAATATGTTCAGAGCGAAAACGAAATAAAAAACTATGCTGTTCTTGCTCTGAAAGAATTGTTATATCATTTTTGTTCTTCCTTTTAAGGCGTTTCATTTTTACTCTAAACCGTATTACTTATGCCATTCTTGCACTGACACACTAAATTATTTCACTTTTGCTCTTATATAAATTTTAGCCCGCTTTTCCTCTCAGCCTGTCATTTATCATTCGAAAGTGATATAAAACCGAATCATCCTCATTTGAGAGGCTGAGAGGAAAAGTGGTATAACTTCTACGTTCAGAAAAAAGTGGAATAATTTTACTTAAGAGCAAAAGCAAAACGAAATATGTTCAGAGCAAAAGTGAAACGAAATATGTTCAGAGCGAAAACGAAATAAAAAACTATACTGTTCTTGCTCTGAAAGAATTGTTATACCATTTTTGCTTTGAGTAAAATTCTCTGAAAAGAGTTGATATTTTCACTCACACACAGAGAGAGAGAGAAAGCAAGAGAGAAAATATTCCTTGCTCTACTTTTGATTGGCTTTATTTTGATTGGTTGATATTTTAATTGAAAGAGAGCAAAATATCAACTCAATTGAAATAAATTCTACTAAACCTTTTTTCCCAACAAAAACCCGAAATTTAAAGATTCTAATAATCCCAAAAATTGTTTCATTATTTATAACTACAAAAAAAAACCTGTAATTGTTTTTGGCTTAAAAATACACACACAAAAAATCCTATTCAAAAAAATTTTAAAAATAAACCCTAAAATATGTTGACAATAATTGCAAAAATATAAACATAAACCAACAAATGAATTTTTTTAGACAAATAAAAACACAAAAATCGCGCGACAATTGGTTGGCAGCTTCATTTTGAGCTGAGCTGTGTAGAAAAAATACAACAACAAAAATTATGTAAAACGAATTTCATACACAAAACAAAAACGCACATGCTGAAATGCTTTTCATACAAAAACAAAAACATAAATACATACGCACATACATACATAAACATTCTCATATAAAAACACACAAAAATACATTAATCACTTTAGTAGAAGAACATGAAATGCGAAAAAAAGAAAGGCAAAGCTAAAATAAAAGCCAAAAAAAAAAAAAAAATTATAAATAAATAACATAAAAAATATAAACACAAAAAATAATTAAATTCACATCACATGAGAATTTCGAAAATATGAAAAAAATTTGTCCTGGAAAAGTGAAACGGAAATTACAGTGGGTTGGAGTATAAAAGATGTCAACAAAATTTAAATTGAAATTATTAAATTTGAGTGTTTAAACATACACATGCAAACAACTAATTTATGTTGCATATATATTTTTTTAAATTTTTGCAACATATTGATGATTCACTCACCGAATACACTGAAGAACAAAAGTTAATGCTGAATTTTTTAAGAAAAGTTTAACACAAATATGGGTTAAAGAATATAAGTTGTTACTAAAAATACGACAAGCTATAAATTAATATGCTTTATTCAAGGTCAAATTGAAAATGGTAAAACTAAATAAAGAAATAGAATATTTTTAAAGTTTTACGAACCTGAGGATTCTTGGGTTTCTACAGTGAAAATTATAAAACCGAATTGAAAATGCGTTACTTCGAAAGTCAAATTGTTGTGCATCAACCACCGCCCCCCCCCCTGCCCCTCCCTCTCCCAAAACTTCCCGTCCAATAGCGTAACCAGAGCAATTAACTGACGGATCTTAATTTCACTTAACCTTAGACCTACATAACTCACCGGCCAAACCTCACGATCCCCTGTTCCTGATGACTAACGAAAACCAACTCTATGACGAAGTGAGCATACTGAAAGTGCATGACACAAAAAAAATCTAATAGCGCGACATCAACACTTACATTCGAACCACGCCCTAGCGGGACTGCCCCGGAAACTACGAAAAGATCTGAACGCGCTTAAAAGCGAAATATACCATCTCTTTACTGATCCGTTTGATACAACCAACTACCAACTAGCTTTAAAAGCAACACATACCGAAAAGGTAGCAACGGCCTTAAGCAGCAGACAACCCAATACCGTACTAGGCGCTAGACCTCCACCGATTGCAGCCGAGGAAAGTCTCCTTCCATGAACAATAAGATAATGGCATAACTTCGCTCCAAATACTTAATAACTACAAATGTGTCCCGACTTGACAGCAACATTGCCAACTACTGCCCCGAGTGCAACCAAACTCCACACGACACACGGCATCTATTCAAATGCCCAACCAAACCAACAGACTTGACCCCAACAGCCCTATGGATTAAACCCACAAAAACTGCTCAATTCCTAGGCTTGGAATTGCCCGACTCAAATAGTGTATTGAACTGAGAAACGATTTTAATATTACTACAACAACAACAACATCTCCCGTTCTACCCCGATAGAAAAGTTACTTCTGGCAACTTTGTAGTTCCATTTTACTTTGATTAGAAATTTTTAACTCCCGGGTAATAATTTTCAATAAAACTGGAAGGTTTCTTTATGTTTTGTTTATGTTTCAAATATTAAATCCACCATTTTGGATATTTGATTTTTCAAACTCTGTAGAGTCAGCGCTATCAAAAGTCGTCAGGTGTAGAAAAAACTTAATTTCAGGAACTGCAATATTTGTAAAAGAAATATGTAAGCCTCTATTGAAACCACCAATAGGTCAAAATTTTGTGTGAGGGTGAGATTTAAATTTGTAGATAAACCCCTCTCCCCACTTTAAACGAAACTAGCTTCTATTGAAACCACTAGTAGGTCGAAATTAAGTGCGGGAGAGAGGCTTTAATTTGGAGATAAACCCCTCACCTAACTTTAAATGAAACCAGCTTCTAGGGAAACTTCTAGTAGGTCGAAATTAAATGCGAGGGTGAGGTTTAAATTTGGAGATAAATACCTTACCCCATTTTAAATGAAACTAGCTTCTATCGAAACCACTAGTAGTTCGAAGTTGAGTGCGTGGGTGAGGTTTAAATTTGGAGATAAACCCCTCACCCCACTTTAAATGAGACTAGCTTCAATCGAAACTACTAGTAGGCCGAAATTAAGAGCGAGTATGAGGTTTTAATTTGGAGATAAACCGCTCACCCCACTTCAAAATAAACTAGTTTCTATTAAATCCACTAGTAGGTCGAAGTTGAGTGCGTGGGTGAGGTTTAAATTTGGAGATAAATCCCTCACCCCACTTTTCGATAAAAATCCCATATATTGCAATCGTTGGTCTTGAAACAAAAAATACTCTTTGAAGGAGCAAACAAATTAAAATACCTCCTGTCGTATTCTTTGAATCCGCTAGTGATTAAAGCTATAGTAGAAGGTTTGAATTTTGAAACCATTGAAGAAAATAAAGCCCCAAAAACTTGTGGTCATCTATTTTAATATTAGAAACTGGAAAAGACTAAATTTGTTTAAAACAAAAAATTATAAAAAGTCTCATGATTTACACAATCATGTTATTTCGAAGGAATATCAATACCCCAGACCTATTTCCATATATATCATATATGTTTATTATTATTTGAAGGATGAACGACTCGAAAGTCAAGCACTGTGACCTATAAGATCTATTACCCCAAGTTATGAACGGAAGAGAGAAAGAAAGATAGATAAGAAAGATACCCAAGCCGAGAATCGAACTCGGGTCTCCAGAGATAACAATCTGCCACTCTGCCACTAGACCACAGTGGCGATGGTTTTTGCACAAAATTTTGGTTTCAATTGCCTATATTTAGCAGAATAATAGTTCCTAAGGCCTATTCCTATATATTTCATTCAAATTTTAGATGAATGGTTTTTGTTCAAAACATGTTATTCTAGTTGACCCCGGAAATTTATAGAGGAACACTTCGAAATTTCTGGGGTATTTTTAAGAAATGTTCGACAATGAAATAGGAATAGAAGAATGCGAATCTGGACTCGGTTTTGCTCTATCGGTTCTAGTTTCCTCATGCTCAAGAAAGGTTTAAGTGAAAAATTAATATTAATTCACTTTGTCTATTTTTAAAAAAATATGTATTAAAAATATATAGGAAAAGTTCGTTAAAAATTCCCAATGAGGGCCCATGAAAGTTCCAATCTTTATAGGCACAAAATGTCTGCTTTGATCGAAAATTGTAACATGAAATGGCGGCCAGACAATACGAATCCGGATTCAATTTTGCGTTATCTCCTCTGATTATTCTACGGCCCCGAAAGGGTTAAGGATATCTTAGCCGTCTTTGGTATACCAGTTCATTTTTTGACTTGATTATGGTTTGGTATAAAAGACTGAAAGATATTTACTACTGGGGCTTCCCTAATATCAAATATACCTACATAAATAAATAGAAATTAAATTTAAATTTGTCAAAATCGTTGCTCAAATATTTTTTAACCCTGATATTTGACAATTCTGGATCAGCTCAGGTTCTAATTTGGTTGTCTAATAAAATGTAAGCAGTATCAGTCCGCAGTTGGACGATATTCAATCTAGTACTAATAGTAATAGTATTGGTCTAATATTGATGGGAGCTGCTTTCGATACTTGGATGGCTACCAATAGATGTTGGTCTGGTATTGGAATAACATCGACAGCCGACTGTTATCCGAAAATATCAATGAAAGTTCTGACTCAGAATCGTCCATTTTTACCATTGTCAGAAGATTCCTTATAGAATTATTTTCCCCTAGGGTAAGAACAGTTCTAGATAATTCGTTGTTTGAGACTGGGTCCATATTTTTTTTTACAAATAACAGGCCGAGAGGAAAAACGGTATAAAATTTATATAAGAGCAAAAGTAAAATAATTTAGTATTTAATAATTTAATTTAATAATTTAGTAAGGTAAGAGCAAAAATGGTATAACAATTCTTTCAGAGCAAAAACAGCATAGTGATTTATACCGTTTTTCCTCTGAACATATTTCATTTCACTTTTGCTCCGAACATATTTCGTTTCACTTTTGCTCTTAATGAATGCAAGAACGGCTTATAGTGAAAATGAAACGACTTAAAGGTAAGAGCAAAAATGGTATAACAATTCTTTCAGAGCAAAAACAGCATAGTGATTTATACCGTTTTTCCTCTGAACATATTTCATTTCACTTTTGCTCCGAAAATATTTCGTTTCACTTTTGCTCTTAAGTAAAATTATTCCACTTTTTCCTGAACCTAAAAGTTATACCACTTTTCCTCTCAGCCTCTCAGATATCTTTTCACTTCTCCACTACCCACTGTAATTAACGTTTATTTCTTTTTTTATTCTTTGCACGGTAAAAGGAAACTGAAATAAAAAATAAAAAAATAAAAATATATAAATATTAAACATAATCATCATTAAGATCTCAGCAAAATCATCATGATAATATATATGTTTTATCATCGTATTCCATTGCAATTTCATTACATTTATAATTTTTTTTATTCATACATGCATTTCTTGTTTTCTTTCATTTTTGCTTTCTACGACATAAAATTTAATTCATTTTTTTTTTAACTTTGTTTTTTTCTGTTTTACTTTTTCTACTTTTTACAACAATACGATGATGATATTTGCTGCTGTTACTCCTGCTACTGCTACTGTTTTATATTACTACTTTGCTGTTATTTATTTATGATATTGTGCCACGCATCGTTCGCATCCTTATATACGAAAATATCATACCATCCTCAACCAAAAACAAAAACAACAACCAAACAAATAGTATTGGATGTTAAGCAAAGCTGGCGAAATACGACGAGATGAAGCTTGTCTTGATTATGCCGGACATGATGTAATACTGTATCCATGCCATGGTTCTAAAGGAAATCAGGTAAGTGAGATTATTATTAATGCGTCCTTTCGTCCTTTTGTTCATTCGTTTGCTCACTTTTGCACCTGTGGGCGTGCGTGTGAACGCAGTTGTGGGTTTTATTTTATTTTTATTTTTTTATCGTAGTTACGAATAGTTTTTTCCCTCCATTTGTCTTATGTATTTGCGGAATGTTAAGGGAATTCAACTTTGAAGAAAGTGTAGCTATTTTTGCATCTTACTCACGCTCTCACTCTAATATATGTCCGTACATAATTTAATATTGTACATATTTATAATACATACAGAGCTATGCTGAAACTGAAGAGATTATGCATTTCCTTGCTTACCTTTTATTGTTTTTTTTTTTTAGATAGGATTAGGCGAATGAATTATTTGTTCTCCCAGTCAAATATTTTATTCATTTGGGGGAAACACATATAAATAATGCGCATGCTACTCTTTATAAATTAGAAATTACATAGTGGAGCATGTGTTGTGCATTTTATTTCCATAATTCCATTTTATATTTGTGTGAGGGTTGCGAGGAAAAGTGGTATAACTTTTACGTTTAGAAAAAAAGTGGAATAATTTTACTTAAGAGCAAAAGCGAAACGAAATATGTTCAGAGCAAAAGTGAAACTAAATATGTTCAGAGCAAAAGTGAAACGAAATATGTTCAGAGCAAAAGTGAAACGAAATATGTTCAGAGCAAAAGTGAAACTAAATATGTTCAGAACAAAAACGGAATAAATCATTATTCTATTTTCGCTCTGAAAGAATAGTTATACCATTTTTGCTCTCACTTTTAAGTCGTTTCATTTTCACTCTAAACCGTATTACTTGTACCGTTCTTCCACTGAGATACTAAATTGTTCCACTTTTGCTCTTATATAAATTTTAGCCCGCTTTTCCTCGCGGCTTGTCATTTCATTAGAATAGCCCCAGTAAAATATTTACTTATACTACAAAAGTGTGTGCTGGACCAAAAAGAAGGGCAACTGGCTGTCTTTCATAGTTTCAAAGCTTTGAGACCCCGTTACTGTCTGAATTGATATCAATAATGATTCTCTCTCGAACCATCAGAGAATATTAATTATTGCATAGAAACTAATAGCAAAAATTTGTTTTTCTTTAAAAAAAAATTTACGAAAGTTGTTTGGGCTAGCTTCATAATACAGCTGAAATCGGTCTACCAAAATCATCAGAATCAGTTCCATCCATCGACTTAATTATTTCAGTTGTTGAGATACACTTAGGTTTTTCTCTTTACACGAAGAACAATAATTGTGTTAATTTCTTAGACTATCGGAATAGATATACTATCAAAAGTCTCCAAACGCCAAGTAAACTCCTTTAAAGATGAAAAAAAACCCGCTTCGATAAATTAAGACATTGTAACCCCTGTAGACTTGAAAAGGTTAATAAAAAATAAACTTTTTGCATATAATTAGTTAGCATGGTTTTGGTATAAACCACAGTTATTTTGATTACAGGTTTTAAATCTAAAGAATTTCTGTTGAAACAAACATACCTAATCCTTCCTCTTTGCCTTTTTTCACCTCGCTATCCATTACAAATAGTTTTGGTGTTTAGTTCATAAAGAACTACCCAATAAGTCAGTCGCTTTCTGAGCTACTCAAGATACGAAAAACTGTCCTTCATATCAAGCGAAGAGGAGACAGCTGATTAACATTTCCAAACAGCAATATGCAAGAATTTTGTCATCTTGCAACCGCTCAAAATCGCCATGTTTTTTCCTGACAAAGTCATAAACTGATGGCTCGAAATTGGATGGTAAGGTTGGGGGTGGAGTTCACTCTGAACGACAGAATATTTCAACGCACTTTTAATTCCTTGGTCACTGCCGCTTCTTCCAAGCAGAGCGGCGTTAAAAGCTCTCCAATGTTTTATAAATAACTCTATAGTTGCCCTACAAAGTGGATCGTCTTTGAATGAGACAATCACAGCATTCAATCAGTATTTTAACCAGACCTCTGCCCAACTGGCAAATATGCCCGTAGACTAGGCCTTCCATATAATGATTTCTGCCGAAGCCGCAGGAACGAAGAGAAAGAAGAAACAATCTTCCACCTTATATGTAAGGCTTTAGCAGCTGGCAGACATAGAAGTCTGGGAGAACCCTTCTGAAATCAGAGACTTACTTCGTTTCATAGAAAGCACAAAAGGTAACTACTACTACCTAACGGTGCCACAGAAATCAGAGTTCTAAACTCTCCCACTAGCGAATCCAAAGATGTCGTAAAGGGTGGGATGAGGAGTTTAAACATTTTTTTTCATTCATCACAATCAAAATTTATGAAAATTTCAACGGTAAAGGGAGGGCAAGGGGCGAGCCACAAATCCCCCTTCCCATTTTGATCCGCTAATCGACTTTTCCATATACTTGTATCTGTTCTGGATGAAAGAGATCTCGGTTATTAGATGTAAGTTTTTCAGTTTTCTCAAGTAGATACATTTTTCATAAACTAGAAGCTTTAAACTCTATAAACTCTTTTCAAATGATACCAACTTGATCAAACTCAGTGCCGCATTCTTAGGGTGGACTATGGAAGCTGAAGCCCTTCCCCAAAAATGTGGTTGCTTGTTTCTAGTTTCTGGTTTTTCATCTGAGTTTGGTTGGATCTGCATTTTGATTTGATTTTTAGTTTGACTTTTAGACTGCATTTCCGTCTGAGTTTTAGTCTGAGTTTTAGTCTGAGTTTTAGTCTGAATTTTGGATGAATTTTTATTTTGAAAATTAGTTTAGTATTTGGGTTTTTTTTTCGTTCTAATTTTTGTTCTGAATTTTGGACTTAATTTTGGTCTGACATTCAGTCTGAATTTTACATTTTTCGTCTGAATTTCCATCCGATTTTTGGTTTGAATTTTAATTTAATGTTTAGGCTATTTTTGGTCTAAATTTTGTATTGAATTTCGGCCCCTTCTGGCCGGTGTTTGGTTAAAATTTTGGTATAATTTTTGGTTTAAATTTGGTATCCTTTTGTTCTGAGTTTTCGTCTGAATTTTGCTATTATTTTTTATTTGAATTTTGAACTGATTTTCATACTAAATTTTGGTGTGAATCTTAGTCTGAATTTCGGTGCGAATTTCTATCAGATTATTGAACTAATTTTCGGTCTGGATTGTAGTCTAGTTATTGATCCGAGAGTTACTCTATAATTTAGCAAAATCTCAAATATGCCTATGATCCGAATATCCCAGGGTTTTTAGCCTAATGATAACACTGTGTGACCTGAAACTCATATTTTACTATTCTGCCTGACGCTAGTTATAAGTCGGAGCTTATTCTTCCTCATTTCTGTTTGGGTGCTTCTTAAATTCTTTATAAATTAAAAAAAAAAAAACAAATGTCATCTTCGGTTCTTGCGAATGAAGTGGACATTCATCTGAGCTACACACTGACTCGTTGGTGTCGTGGCAAAGTTTTCTTTTGTGCTCAGTATTTTTATTTGTTTAATCTTGCATCTTTTTTGTAATAGCACAGAGTGGTTCTCTTTCGATTTGCCCGCTGCGTCACTCTGTTCTTTGTCTATCATACTAATCGAAAAAAAATAATGCTCAGTGAATAAGTGCGTTACTCTATAATCTGCAGGCACCAATTCGAGCCTTGAAAACGTACCTCAACTTGGAACTGGTTTCAAAATTAAAGAACTCGTAACGTGATAGGTTCCAGAACCGGTTCCATTTTCCGTAAGGTTCTTTCCACATAACTAAATCAAGAATTATCGGAACCATTTATTTTCGACTATGGCTTTTTTTTTAACAATGATGTGGACTATATTTATACTCCTCTAAGCCTCCTATCGGGAAAGTATTTTCACAAGACTCATTTTGTTGAGATAATAAATACTGAAGTTACCATGTTCAATTACACTGGCCATCGAAACTCAATTTATTCAAGAATTATAGAGTTCTGAAAATAGATAATGCTAGACTAAAATATTTTCGTTTGTTTTGCATCTAAAATGGTTTAAGTGTTCAGGGACTTCTAATAAAATTATATGAGAAATATTATTCTATGTTATGCTCTTTCTTGTGTGTCTATTTTTTTTGGGTTTTCCTCAAGAACTTGTCTTTTTAACTCATTAGTTAGGCTCAAATATGAAGTATATGCTCTAAAGAAATGTTCCTCATAAAATTTTATTGTAGGTCACTGAACACCAGAAAACTCTAAATTTAATTTTTGACTGTAACTTTATCAACTTAGATACATAGCTAATATCGAAAATTATAGAACAAGTCAGCTAGTTATCACTACAAATTTATATTTACATACATCGTCTGGTTGATCCAGAGATTTTCTAAGTAAGGGATTTCCTAATTTCTCGTCCCTTCAATTGTTTTTTTCTGATTGATTCATGTCCCGCAATCCAAATGTATGAGATTTTGCTCGATAAGGAAGGAATTTTAACGCAACTCGACCCTCCCCTTCACTCTTGGATCCTTTCGTCGATATGATAACTTCAGCTGACTCAAAAAATAATCCATAGCCTGTTCTAAATCTATTGAGTTTGTAGATAATTTTCTGGTTTGTTTCTTGTCCTCGTCTTTATAAGTCATACACTTCGGCTTCAGTAAATATCAGCTCTAGTCCCAAATAAGACCTGCTCCTTTATTTTAAATTTAAACAAATATTTATAAAACAATATTTCTAATATTTTTTTAACTTTTCAATTTTTTTTTTTTTTTCAGTTCTGGACATTCAACAATCAAACGCGACAACTACGTCATGGATCTTCCGATAAATGTTTAACAATCACAGAGAAAAAGGATAAAGTCTTAATGGAAGAATGTAATACAAAGAATTTAAGGCAACAATGGCGTTTGGAAAATTATGATCCATCGAAATTGTGAGGTTATGTTTATGCCAATGGCACAAATTTTATATCAACGCATAAACGTAGAAAATAACAAAAAATACATATATATAAAAGAAAATCGCTGCAACAACAACAACCAAAACAACAACTGCAATCACAAACAATGATGCAACAAAAGCTAAAACAAAAGCAACAACAACAGCAACAACAAAAAGTGCAATATGGACATAATTATCCATGGCTTTAAAATATAAAGTGACAAAAAGAATGATAAAATTATTATTATTATTATATATTATAAATTTGTATTTTTTATTATCTATAAAAAAGAAAAAAACGAAAAAACATTTAGTATAGATATTGTACTTAAATTTATAACTAAAATACATATACACATACATATAAAAAACACATGCATAACTATGAAAAATGAGCGACTGTTGTACAGTAGTTATTAAGTTGATAGTTAATTTTAATTAATAGTTAAGCAAAAAAAAAAAAAAGTAAGTAATTATGTAATAAATATGTAATTACTTAATAATAATAATAATAATAATAATATTTTTATTATAATTCAATTGTGAAATATGCACAAAAACAGAAAAGAAAAAATCTAAAAAAAAATCTGTGAAAAAAATAGAAATAAAACAATTTAGTCAAAATAAATTGCATTTACTTGTAGGGCATAAATAAATGTAAATTAACTATGATTTATAGTTTAAAACATACATGTGCATAAAGCTTGAATCATTAGTAAAAAAAATAAATAAAAATAATAGTCAATAAAAAAATTAATGAATTGAAAATTTAATATTTCAAAAGAGTAAAAAAACATACTAAAAAAATAAAAATTCTTTTCTGTAATTATTGCCAAACTTTAGTTTTTTGATTAATAGTTTGGCATGTATTGTATGTGTAAAACTAACCACATAACGATAATAAATTAAAAAAATTAAATAAATAAATTAATTAATAATAAAATAAATATCTGTGAGAGGTTAGTGATACCTTAAGATTCCATTCCTGCTTAAAATTAAGTAGTAACATTTTTTATTGAAAAAAAAAAAAAATATATATATATTTAATTAAAAACCATAAATTTTTATATATTTCTATATTTTCTATTAAAAAAAAAGGATTCCTTTTTTTTTGCTTTGTTGAATTTTGTTTTTTTTTTATTAAGTTATCAAAGCAGACAAAAATATGTTTGAAAAACTTAGTAAATTTTGATTTTGGAGTTACAAATTTAATTTTTATAATTTCTGTCCATGTTTGCTATTAGAAAAAACAGAAAGACTTAAAAAATGTTAAAAATAAAAAAAAAATAATGCTAACTACAGATAAAAATGTTTTTCTATCATATTTTTATTTGCTCTGGTCATTATATTTATTTTTGTTTATTATTTTAGTTCTTTTTTTTGTGTTTTTTCATTTTAGAATAAAAAAATTATGAAATTTGGTTAAAAAATTAAAAAATTTTAGTTTAAAAACTTTCAAAATTTTATTTTAAAAAAATTTCAAAATTTTGTTTAAATAAAACTAAAAAATTTGTTTAAATAAAACTAAAAAATTTGTTTAAATAAAATTCAAAAATTTTGTTTAAATAAAATTTAAAAATTTTGTATAAATAAAAGTAAATTTTTTTCTTTAAATAAAATTTAAAAATTTTGTTTAAAAATGTATAAAAATTTTGTTTAAATAAAATTAAAAGTTTGTTTAAATAAAATTAAAAATTTTTTTAAATAAAATTAAAAATTTTTTTAAATAAAATTAAAAATTTGTTTAAATAAAATTAAAAATTTGTTTAAATAAAATTAAAAATTTCTTTAAATAAAATTTAAAATTTGTTTAAATAAAATTTAAAAATTTCTTTAAATAAAATTAAAAATTTGTTTAAATAAAATTAAAAATTTGTTTAAATAAAATTAAAAATTTGTTTAAATAAAATTAAAAATTTGTTTAAATAAAATTAAAAATTTGTTTAAATAAAATTTAAAAATTTTGTTTAAATAAAATTAAAAATTTTTTTTAAATAAAATTAAAAATTTGTTTAAATAAAACTAAAAGTTTGTTTAAATAAAATTAAAAATTTGTTTAAATAAAATTTCAAAATTATGTTCAAATAAAATTTCAAAATTTTATTTAAATAAAATTCCAAATTTGTTCAAATAAAATTTAAAAATTTTGTTTAAATAAAGTTTAAAAATTTTGTTTAAATAAAATTAAAAATTTTTTTTAAATAAAATTAAAAATTTGTTTAAATAAAACTAAAAGTTTGTTTAAATAAAATTAAAAATTTGTTCAAATAAAATTTCAAAATTTTATTTAAATAAAATTCCAAATTTGTTCAAATAAAATTTAAAAATTTTGTTTAAATAAAGTTTAAAAATTTTGTTTAAATAAAATTAAAAATTTGTTTAAATAAAATTAAAAATTTGTTTAAATAAAATTAAAAATTTGTTTAAATAAAATTTAAAAATTTTGTTTAAATAAAATTTGATTAAATAAAATTGGAAACTTGTTTAAATAAAATTTAAAAATTTCTTTAAATAAAATTAAAAATTTGTTTAAATAAAATTAAAAATTTGTTTAAATTAACTTTAAAAATTTTGTTTAAATAAAATTAAAAATTTGTTTAAATAAAATTAAAAATTTCTTTAAATAAAATTAAAAATTTAAAATTTGTCTAAATAAAATTAAAAATTTGTTTAAATAAAATTAAAAATTTCCTTAAATAAAATTAAAAATTTGTTTAAATGAAATCAAAAATTTGTTTAAATAAAATTAAAAATTTGTTTAAAATAAAATTTAAAAATTTTTGTTTAAAAAAAGTATAAAAATTTTGTTTAAATAAAATTTCAAAATTTTGTTCAAATAAAATTTCAAAATTTTGTTTAAATAAAATTCCAAATTTGTTTAAATAAAATTAAAATTTTGTTTAAATAAAATTCCAAATTTGTTTAAATAAAATTTAAAAATTTTGTTTAAATAAAATTTAAAAGTTTTGTTTAAAAAAGTATAAACATTTTGTTTAAATAAAATCTAAACATTTTTTTAAAATAAAATTAAAATTTTGTTTAAAAGAAATTCCAAATTTTGTTTAAATAAAACTCCAAATTTTTTTTTAAATAAAATTCCAAATTTTGTTTAAATAAAATCCCAAATTTTGTTTAAAAAAAATTTAAAAATTTTGTCTAAATAAAATTTCAAAATTTGTTTAAATAAAATTTAAAATTTTTTTCATTTCGTTTAAATAAAATTTAAAAATTTTATTTAAATAATATTAAAAAATTCAGTTAAAAATTTTATTTGAAAAATTTAAAAATTTTAGTTAAAAAATTTCAAAATTTTATTTAATAAATTTCAAAATTTTAGTTAAAAATTTTATTTAAAAAAATTCAACAAAAAAAAAGCGCAAATCTTGCCAAAAAAAAAAAAAATAAAAACGAACGCTCAAAATTAAATGCATACATAATTTCTAACTACTTTTCTGCTTGTTAATACAAAAAAAATTGTTTTTATTCGCTAAATATTTAATTTTTAATTATTTTTTCTTTTATATGTATGTATTTAGTTATTATTTAAAAATTATATCTAAAAAAAAAAATTAAACAAAAATATCAAAATCTTTTTTGTTAAAATTTTGTGATTTTCAACTCCTTCAGTTCCCACTTTCCAACCCAACTTAAACTCAGTTTGTGAATCAAACTCAATTCGACTTAAAGCAGAATAAGTAAAGGATGGGAATCACACACAGCTCTCTTTTTATTTAAATCATATTTTACTTCAGACTTAAACCTTTTAATATCAAATAAAAAATTTGTGAAAAATTGAGTTATTCGAATTGCATTATTCCTCATTACAACAAGAACAATATTAGACATTAATCGGTTTTTGTTTTGAATAAAATGCAAAAGCGTTTAACTCTTGTCAGACTCTATTCGTTGGTGTGCTCTGAAAGGCTTAAAATCCATGATGCATTTTTCGTCACTTGATTAGACTTTCCCCTCAATGAAGTATATGAAGAAATGCAACTCTGGGCAGCGTTGTAAATAGAATAAAAAATTTTTAAGGTTGCGCTGGGTTTCTCAAATTGGAAATAATGAACTTTTGTTTCAAAAAGTAAATTTTTTCCTCCAAAAAAATTAATTTTTTTCAACTAATAAATAATAAAAATTTTTGTAAAAGTCATACACTCAGAAATTCAAAGGAGGGGGAGGGGGGGGGGAATGGTCAGCACCTTTTGACATTTATATTCGTTTAGAGTTTTTCTGGTTATTCATCGTTATTATTATGTCATGATTCAGATCTCCAAAAAAAATTCATATAATTTTAATAGCTTCACTAAAGTTTAGGGCCTTATGCTCTACAGAGCTCTCTCTCTCTCTCTTCCGCAATATCATCTAAAATCCGCTTCAGAATATTTTTAACACATCTATCACTGCCAACATTGGATTGTTAACTAAAAATTACTAAATTTATTTAAATCAAATAAAAATTTTTCTCAAACTTCATTCGGTAACAGATCGATAGATATATCCTTAAATCTTACGGAGTCCTTAGGAAGGCGGGGTATGGGGGTGGGGGGCGAATGGGGTCAAATGAATAAAAAAAAAAGTTTAATAGACGAAAAACTTGAAATCTGCTTCCCTTCCTCTTAAGAAATCTCTGTGCCTGCTGGTGTCTCTTAACCCCTGCCTTTCCCCTTTAGTGGATTTAAACATATTCTTACATATTTCCTGCCAGACAAGAAACAATCAACTCCTGCTATGTTTACATAATCCTTTTTCCTCCCACAAGCCTCTAAGGCATATTTAACGTCATTAATCCTTTTCGTTATGGAATGACCCAATTGTTTTATTGTTTTTAAATTTTATAACTAACTATAAAGTTTTAGTATTTAATTTTCTTTTTTCTTTGAATGCCATTCCATATATATTTTTGTATAAAAAAAATTAAGCTTTTTTCAATGCATTTATAATTTCAAATAACAAAAAAAAAAATAAGAAGCTAAAATAAATTTATAAATATAAAAAAAAAAAATAAAAAAAAACATATCCTGATTAAAAATCACTGTTATATAAATATATACAAATTGAATAAAAATTATACTTTTTTTTAAATAAATTAAAAAAAAAAAATTTTGTTTTAAATTAGCTATAAATAAAAAAAAAAATATTTATAAAAACAGATAAATATTTTAAATTTAATTTTTTTTTTATATTTGCTATAAATAAAAACAAAAATATAAAAAACACATAAATATTTTTTTTTTTTTTTTTAGTGTTTTGTGTATGCCGCCAAATTAATAAAAAATAAAAAAAAAAAAAACATTTGACAATTAGATTTAAAATGCAAAATAATAATTTTTTTTTAAAAATTACTATATTGAAATTGTGCCTTCTAACTTCTACTCTTAAAATATAAATTAAACGAAATAAAAACTAATACTAATAATAATAAAAAAAAAATATAAAAACTAATTGACAAAAACCAACATTTCATTATTTAAAAAAAAAATTAAAATAAATAAATAAATAAAAAAATAATATTAAATATTAAAAAAAAAAAACTGAAATAATTAAATACAATATTTAAATAAAAAATTTCCAAACACAAACAAAAATAAAATAAAAAAATGTATTTATTCAAACTTGCAATTGTTGCTGATTAATGATAATGATGATGATCCTGTAAAATAGACTTTTTTTCTATTGTAAATAATTGTAAAATTGATTCTTGTATCTATCCTAAGCGCATATCGTATTTATACTAAATCATATATATACACATAATTATAAATATATATAAATAAAAAAATATCTTTATTTAATAGTAATAATAAAAATAAAAAAACAAAAAAAAAATCACAAACATGAAAACAAAGATTTTTGTAACTTATAAAAAAGAAAAAAAAAAAACAAACAGAAATAAAATTAAAATAATATTATGTAGTTATTAATGCAAAAATTAAAAAAACAAAAAAAAAAAAAACAAAATATTAATGTGTTATTCGTAAATAAATGATTTAGTACTTATTACTAGATTGTATGAGCATCGTAAATACATTTAAAACAAAAAACAACAACAACAACAATAAAAAAGAAAATAAATTAAAAATACAAGTTTTTGAAAAGGATTTAGTTTTATTTTTAAAAGTTTAAAAAACTAGTAGGCAATTCAAAATTGCTAACTTTTCAGCATTGTAATTTCAGCAAGTAATGTCTTCAACTAAAACATAATAAATTTATAACATATAGTGAAATCAGTTATGTTTATTAGGCCTGCAAATAGTTAAAGTAGCAAAAAACTACAGGCAACTATACTAAGGAGTGAGATTGAAAAAATCTTAACACACGTTTTACCTAATAATCGTTTTTGGGTGTAAAATTTAAAAATTTCTTTGATCTAGTTATCTTTGAAAAATATGTCAGTTGTCAGTTTTAATGACAAACATGCTGATTTA
Source organism: Toxonevra muliebris (assembly GCA_963691655.1). NCBI lineage: Eukaryota > Metazoa > Arthropoda > Insecta > Diptera > Pallopteridae > Toxonevra > Toxonevra muliebris. The sequence goes on along the minus strand of OY829328.1, from coordinate 77,938,146 downwards.
TTGTGAGTTTGATTAAAAAGAGTGAAGAAATAGAAGTACGTCTTAAAATTACTAAAAATTTTCAAAAAAATCCAAATTGGTCCTACAAGAAATTGGCCAAAGAATTGAAGGTCTGCCGTCAAACTGTTTCCAATGTTATTAAACAGTTTCAGGAGAATTTGACCATCGATAGGAAACCTGGTTCGGGAAGAAAACAAGGACCACTTGATATTGGGAAAGCCAAGAAAATAGAAAGCATATTGAAAAGATCTCCAAACACATCTGGTAGAAAAGCTGCCCGGTTAGCCCAGTGCTCTGACTATTTGGTGCGAAAAGTTAAAGCCAATGCAGTTTTGAAAACATACAAAGTCCAAAAAGTTCCAGACAGGAATGCTGTAAAAAATTTAGATGCCAAAAGTAGAGCTCGGAAATTAAAATCGAATTTCATACAAAAATATTCATGTTGTATAATGGACGACGAAACGTTTACACTGGCGGATTTTACGCAGCTTCCGTGTCAAAATTTTTATGTTGCTGATGCTCGAGGAAATGTCGAAGAACAATTTAGAATCCAAAAGCAGACAAAATTTCCTAAAAAAAATTCCTGGTATGGCAAGCTATATGCAGTTGCGGCAAAAGAAGCAAATCATTTGTTACAGTGGGCTCTATAAATACCGAAATATACATCAAAGAATGTTTGAAAAAAAAGAGAGCATAATGTGTCCACATATTTCTGGCCCGATTTGGCATTATGTCACTACGGCAAGAAAGCTCTGGAGTGGTACCAAAGTAATAACATAGTTTTTGGTACCAAGAGAGGCCAATTCTCCAAAATGTCCGGAGCTAAAACCAGTGGAAAAATATTGGGCTCTTTTGAAAAGAAACTTAAGGAGCAAGCACAAAAAAGGTGTCCCAAAATATCGAAGATTTTAAAAGGAGATGGGCAAACTGTTCCAAAAAGGAAATCTCTAATGGAAGGCTTACCAAAAAACGGACCACGAGTTCATAAATAGTAGTTAGAACTATAAAAGTTATATTTTTTTGTAATTTGTAAAATATTATCAATTAAATAAAAAAAAAGTATCAAAACTCTAAGATCACTACTACTACTACTATTATGGCACAACAGCCCATGGAGGGCCAAGGCCGAGCTTTTCACATCCATTCATGTTGTGTGAGTTAAATTTATACACGAATGGAAGGGACCTCTAAGGAAACTCTAAGATCAACCGTTTAAAAATTATTGAATTTTATATATGTTAAGATTTTTTCGATCTCACTCCTTATATTGTTATGTTTATATACTAAAAAGTATCCGTAGTCAAAGAAACTAACAGAGAATGTTGTACTTTGTATCCCCTTCCGAACCTATTTTGATTTTTCTTCCTAGCTTATTTGGTTTTCGAGTAATTCAGTTTTTCCCATAGGCTCCGCGCGCAAAAATTCAAATAAACTAAGATGCGCGTGCATCCAAAGTAAATCCAAAGTACAAAGTTTGTAATATTTGAAATATTGAATATCTCGAAAACTATGAGATATACGAAAAAATTACTTAATACTTTTTTTTAAGGAAATCACTTAAGCTTTCTTTTTGTAGTATGCAGATTTTTGATATCTCCAACGGTTAATCAGTTATTAGTAAAAAAAGGCTTTTTCCACCAAAGGGGAGGCTTTTTGGGGGGGTTGCTCTGCAACCCCAGAACTGACTTTTGTGTTTTTTCCATCTACCATACCCCCACTAACAATTGCTGAAGAAAAATCTCAGATACGAGTTATTTTGAACTTTTGGTGGATGATTTACTCTAATGACAGGACAAACCGGGAAATTTCTAAATGAAATTACAAAATTTAGATTTTATCTCAAAGCTCTGTAGATTTTCTAGATTTACAGAACTTTGGGTAGCGCTCTCATATTTTACACGTATACTATTCACATATACATAAGTATGAAAAGCTCGATCTAGGCTCTCCATGGGCGGTGAGAACGTAAGAGTAAGAGTAAAGAGCAGCTTCCAGAGTTTCTTCGCGTATTAACAGAGCTTTTTTTAATTCGACTCTCGTATATATTGTATTGCACATATACATATGTAAATAGTGTGAGAGTGTATGCATGTTGAAGTGTACGTGTGAGAGAGAGAGCAAGTTTTAATTAAAAGAAGCTACTTTACTCATTTACAGAACTTTCAAAACTTTGTAGAACTTTTTCATTGTAATTTGTTTTGATTAGAGGAGCTACGTATATCATTTTTATTTAATTTATATATGCCGATTTCAATGGTGTACTCAGTTTTTAGCTGATTCCGCATACTTGGAAACGCTGAAATGGGAAGTGCTACCCCACCCGCCGTATTCTCCAGACATTGCTCCTTCTGTGATTACCACTTGTTCCGATCGATGACACATGGCCTGGCTAAACAGCACTTCCGTTCTTTCGAAGAACTCAAAAAATGGATCGATTCGTGGATAGTCTCAAAAGATGAGGAGTTCTTTCGACGCGGAATCCGTATGCTACCAGAAAGATGGGAAAAGGTTGTGGCTAACGATGGATAATACTTTAAAGAATAAATTTATAGTCACTTTTTCACAATAAATGTCCAAATTACGAAAAAAATACGAGTTTAAACATTCATACTCCCAATATATAAAAGATAAATAAGAAAAACAATGTTTTTGCAATATTTTTCTTATGTATTTTGAACTTATTTGCTATTTTGTATATTGAATATTCGATTTCAATAATCTTTTATGGGAAACACCAATGAAGACTTATGATCTTCTGTTATGCTAATAAAGGTTAGAATATAACTATTTCGAAGCAGAAGTTGTGAATCTCTTCTGGCCAAACGAGATTCCTTTAATTAACAATTGCTCTCTCTCTCTCTCACACACACACACACGTGCATACGCTCTCACACTATTTGTATATATTTATGTAGAATACAATATTTTGCGAGAATCGTCTAATGCTTTGTTTTCACTATGTCATATTTCCTGTCAAAGAGAGAGAATTTCCTATATGAAATTTGCCAACATGCTGGCAAATTTGATTGAATTTGAATATAGTGAAAACCAGGCATAACAGTTTTCGTAGAAATTATATCAAAGTCCTGTAAAACAAAGAAAGTTCTGTAAATGTGTGAAGGAATTCTCAGATGATGACTACTTGCTCTCCCAAAGTTAAGCTCTCACATTTGTATACATATATGCAAGATTAAGTTACGTTCTCTCATATGTTGTAGGTGGATTCATATACGTGAATACTACTACCACTTTTACATATACTCATATATGTGAATAGTATACGTGTAAAATATGAGAGCGCTACCCAAAGTTCTGTAAATCTAGAAAATCTACAGAGCTTTGAGATATAATTTAAATTTTGTAATTTCATTTAGAAATTTCCCGGTTTGCCCAGTCGATAGAGAAAAACATCCACCAAAAGTTCATAATAATTCGTATCTGAGATTTTTCTTCAGCAATTGTTAGTGGAGGTATGATGGATCGAAAAACCACAAAAATGGGTTCTGGGGTTACAGCGCAACCCCTCCAAAAATCCCCCCCTTTAGTGAAAAAAAGCATTTTTTACTTATAACTGGTTAACCGCTGGAGATATCAAAAATATGCATACTACAAAAAGAAAGCTTAAGTGATTTCCTTAAAAAAAAGTATTAAGTAATTTTTTCGTATATGTCATAGTTTTCGAGATATTCAATATTTAAAACATTTGCAAACTTTGTACTTTGGATTTACTTTGGATGCGTGCGCATCTTAGTTTATTTGAATTTTTGCGCGCAGAGCCTATAGGAAAAACTGAATTACTCGAAAACCATAAAAGCTAGGAAGAAAAATCAAAATGGGTTTGGAAGATAAAATTTAAATTTTGTAATTTTATATAGAAGTTTTTCGGTTTTTAAAGGTCAGTAAGATTTGTGAAAAGTTTTTCTGCTATATGAAGGTACTTTTACTAAATCTAACCAATTGTTTTAGTTTATTGCCAGGAACTTACAAAATACTTTACGTCGCCTGAGAATTGATTTGGCGTATGTGTATAAGTATTCTTATGCCTATACGCCAAATCAGTTCTCAGGCGACGATTAGCTACTAATCAAATTAATAGTGAATACAGAAACCAACGAAGTGAATTCAGCTGATAAGTGTATAAAAAAATGGTATGGTTGCTGTATTGGATGATTCAGCCATATTTGTTACAATGACTCTCAAACTGTTTGAAAAACAGTGATGGCTAATAAAATAAGATAAGTAATTTTATTTTTCAATTAATTTTTGATTTATTTAAATTGTTTTTTTTTTTTTGTTTAAATTTTGTTTTTGTTTTTAAATTTTACTTCCATTTAACTTTTTTCTGCGAAACTTTTCTCTAAACTCCAGAATTCTCTTTTATCCATGAACGCAAAGCGCCTATATACGTATACATGGCCGGTCTACCTTGAGCACCGCAACCGAAACCCCATGAAACAACACCAAATAATTTACCATCAACAGTTAGAGGGCCACCAGAATCACCTTGGCAAGAACTCTAAAAAAAAGCAAAGAAAAATGATTAGTAATGAAAAAAAATTAAAACTTGTACTACGATACATTCGATTGAATTAGATTTACTAGTCAACACAAATAATGTAAAGAAAATGCTTAAAAATCACCTCTCACTCTCACCAAAAGTATTTTCCCAAAACAAAAACAATCAATCACACTTACCACTTGACCACTCGGATGACCAGCACAAATCATACGATCCGTTATGCCAGGAATGTTTTGTGGATTACAAAAATCACGACTCCACAATTGTACCTTAGCGAATTTCAACTTATGTGGTAATTCCAAATTGCCATTAATCGCACCGAAACCACTAATCGTCGCCATGGTATCAGCTGGGAAGTTAGCATCCTTATCAGCCATATCAATAGTTTTTATATTATCATCCAAAGTTATCGGTTCATTCAATTTAATCAGCGACAAATCAAAATCTTGAATTTGAGGATTATACTGAGGATGTATGATGAGCTGGGAAATACGAAAAGTTTTTCCATCACCTGCCAGTAAATCGGCAGTACCAACAATTACCGCCATTTGCGATGCACTCTGACCGATAGTGCAATGAGCAGCGGTTACAATCATCGTTGGTGATATAAGTGAACCGCCACAATGATGTCGCCCTTTTAGTTGCAAGGAAATTTGATATGGAAATTGTCCGGGTTTGGCAAATTCTCCACCGATTATTCGTGTGCCGCAGGAAATATGACCGAAAGCAGCGAAAGCGATTAGAAATAGAATTAACATGATTACGCTGCGGAAAAACTGAGAAACACAAGTCACGAGTGCTGAAGAACTTTTAAAATTTTAGAATGTTCTTTCCAACTATTGGATTTGTTGTTTATATACTGCTGGAAAATCATTAGAACGCATTAGAGTGTCGCAGTGATTTTAAAAATTAAGCCGACCACCTGGAGTGCATGAAAATTTCAATAAGCAAGTTCTGGGTTAATGGTTGCGTTAATTTTACCTGTGACGTTGGGTTTGTGTTGACACAGTTACAATTTTCAGGTTCTTATCTCTGCAAAAATTTATGGCTATACACAAACCTCGCGAAATTTCGCATTGAACTGAAGTATGAAGTATTCATACTGTGGCATTTTATCAATTTTCTTTTTTTCCCCATTTTTTATTACAGCGAATTTTTCTATGCAATGACCCGAATTTTTTTTATTTTTATTTTGTTTGTATTTAGCAAATCCTTCACTATTACGCCAATTGTTAAAAGCGTTTCTTTGCTGTTTTATTGCCTTTTGTTAATAATATTTTTTGTTTATTATATTTTCTATAAAAGTTTATATTTTTAGTACATTAAAATTTTTCTAATAATCACAAATTTTTTTTAAAATATCGAAGTTCATTTGAATTGTTTAATTTTGTCCATTGCAGATCATCCAAATATTTTGCCATCGTTCGCGTCTATAGATGTTTTTGTAGTTTTGTACAGAAACTAGGAACTCCTGATTTGGAAGAATAATATAAAATGTAAAATTAATTAGTTTGACAGACAAAAATTTATACTTTTATAAAGTAAGACCACGCCCTATTAAGAACGTAATCGATACCGAAAGGAATGGAATAGGAATGGAATTGGAATGGAATAGGAATGGAATAGGAATGGAATAGGAATGGAATAGGAATGGAATAGGAATGGAATAGGAATGAAATAGGAATGGAATAGGAATGGAATAGGAATGGAATAGGAATGGAATAGGAATGGAATAGGAATGAAATAGGAATGAAATAGGAATGGAATAGGAATGGAATAGGAATGGAATAGGAATGGAATAGGAATGGAATAGGAATGGAATAGGAATGGAATAGGAATGGAATAGGAATGGAATAGGAATGGAATAGGAATGGAATAGGAATGGAATAGTAATGGAATAGGAATGGAATAGGAATGGAATAGGAATGGAATAGGAATGGAATAGGAATGGAATAGGAATGGAATAGGAATGGAATAGGAATGGAATAGGAATGGAATAGGAATGGAATAGGAATGGAATAGGAATGGAATAGGAATGGAATAGGAATGGAATAGGAATGGAATAGGAATGGAATAGGAATGGAATAGGAATGGAATAGGAATGGAATAGGAATGGAATAGGAATGGAATAGGAATGGAATAGGAATGGAATAGGAATGGAATGGAATAGGAATGGAATAGGAATGGAATAGGAATGGAATAGGAATGGAATAGGAATGGAATAGGAATGGAATAGGAATGGAATGGCTTTTTCTAACGGCAGTAAATTGAGAGAAATACAGTGGCAAATAAACAACATCTTCCTGAGCTGTCAAGCTTATGCTGACGACATCGGTTTGCTGTGATACAAGCTGCGCGACCTGAAGCTAATGACTCCAACCATGCAGGAGTAATTGCAGACAACCGGATTTAAAGTCAACGTCGGTAAAACAAAACCAATTGCGCCCAAACGGCTATACACATGATCCGCTGGTTGTCCGAACGCAAAAATTTGAGTATTTGGAGAAATTCCGCAGCATTGGATGGTTACCACGGATGGTGGCTCTGAGCTGGATATTCTGGACAACTTTAGCTTTCACACTAAACATCGCTTATTCATCTAGAACATTAAATGCGTCTTTCTATACTGATCCAGGGTCTGTAAAGGGAACACAGCAATAGGAATGGAATAGGAATATGACGCCTGAAAACCTTCATCAACCGCTGTTTTTGCTACGTTATGCGAAACTCCAGCAGAAACTTCATGTGGTATCAAATACGGAGCTGCTAAGGAAAGCAAATCAGGTTGACGTAGCATCCAAAATTAGAAAAAGGAAATGGCAATGGAACGATCACACGGATTGTGGAAAATGTATAACGTAGCCAAACACACTCGACGGTAGAATACTTTCTAGAAAGCAGGATAAGGAGTTGATAGGCCATGTATCACCAGGCATCGTTCAACAGAGGCAAAAACGACATAGCTGGATCTAACGTGAAGCGACATTAGACGGTTCAATGAATCAAACCCGTTTGATCACCTGGCACCTACATTCTTAATCAGTTTAGCCATCTAGAAGCTATAATTTCAATAGCGATCAGGCATCAACTTAACATTGTCCTAAATGAACTACCGTTGTTCATAACGATTGGAAAACGAAGAGAGATAGTTCATAAAAGAAAACCAAATGCACCGTACAGAGCTAAAATCGAGCTGGAGTCTATCCTAAACTTAATTGATTGCTTAATTTAGTTAAGAGTGAATATGTGCTCCGGCTAGTTAGGTTTCTTGCCCAAAATCAGCCCATCTCTTATTCCAAACCTGACCTTAGGCTATTGGTGGGCTACATGTCTGGACACCATGGGCTCAGATATCACCTAAACAAAATAGGTCTGTCCAATGAGACAGAATGTCGTCTATGTATGGAAGATGACGAGACGACACTTCACATTCTGTGTGAGTGTCCGGCCTTGGCTCGGCTCAGAGGAAGAATCTTTGATTATTCGTTTTTGACGGCTGATCACATGAAATCTTCTTCTACGAAAGATGTCTTGACTTTTATTAGGTCAGCCGAACGTCTTTTGTCATAAAATGGGGAATGGCACAAAAGATCTTTTAGGTCGCAGTGCCTGCCTGGTTGGGCTCCTCTAATACTAATAAATAAAATAAATAGTTAGGTTTCTTGCACTTCATTCCCTTGAGCTTAATTATAAGCTTTCAACTAACAATTAGCAACCTTAAGAGGTAAGTATTTCCTCGCTTGGGTTGAGCTCGAAATCTCCGACAACAAAATCCCTAAGTACATAATCTCCCTAAATTGAAAAATCTTGTAGAATATGTTTGAATTAGGTTAAAAATATCGGCGATTTCCATTATTCATTCTTTACTCATTAAAAAGTACAATTCTCTGCCTAAAAAGAGTACGTACAGGACCAATAGGTCTGACCAGGCCCTGAATGCTGTCTTTCAGGCAAATGGGAAAGTTTCCTCTTACTAAACTGGCTTTATACTAATTTCTGGACAGTCATGTCAATGCCAAATTTTTAGTAGTAAAAATTTGAAGGGAGAACAATTTATGAGTCCTTAACTAAAAGCTGTCCGCAATGGACACTATTCTGGAAATTCTAGTCTTAATAACTAGTCCCACTTACCGGTCCAAATAATGTTTGTATAACAGTATTTTCTGCAGCCAAATTTCTATTTGTAGCAGCATGAGTAATAACTAAAGCTTGATTACTCTATAATAAAAGAAAAGCCAAAATTTAAAACAAACTTCCAATCAAATCATCTCAAAAAATCATCTACCGGAACTCCTTGGTCATGAGTTTCAAAACGTCTCCTTGGATCGATATGACTGCAATACCAATTAGTATAAGCCATAGGTAGTTGCTTGCCGGGACCACAATTCTAGAAAAAAAATCAGAAAAATTCATTGAAATGAGATTCCAAGTAAAACTTTTCAGTTTAGCTACCGACCTTACGCAAACACAAACCCACTGGTAAATTGATTTCTCCATGTTTCCGTGACTCAAATGTTGAATTAATCATGCACGAAAGATTCGGTGACTTTGGTGTGCTATACACCAGCAACACATCCTCTTGACTCTCAACACATTCCAAACGAAATTGCTGACCATATTTTAGCATCTCATTGGTCCGATCGGTCTCATCACCGCTAACAATACGAAAAGAATTTCGTACGCACGGCCTGATCGATGGTGATATTGTTAGCTCACATTCATCGTTGATCTTCTGGCTATGTCGCACCACAAGCTCATTAATGATTACAGATAGCGCAGGGCGTACCATTAAATTGTCATCCTCGCAGATATTCATTTTGAATGGCATCAATTGTACAATGGCGCCGAAATAAATATTCTCTTTGGGCGCTTCTAATTCGATTTCTTTGTGGAAATTATCGAATAGTTGACGCGTTTTCTCTACCAGCAATTGACCGCGATCGCGCATGTCTTTGAAGGATTGCACTTTTTCCTGGAATTTTAAGAAATGAGTGAGTATGAGTTAGACTGGGGGGGTTTGGCAATGTGCAGGGGTTTTGGAATTGAAGCTGAATCTAACCTGCTCTAGGCAAATATTCTCAAACCAATTGCCAATGCGCACAATAGGTCGATAACGTGATGTTTGTATTAAAGAAGACATTCTCTATTCAATTATATATTTTTATAAGCAAAACAAAAAAAAAATACAATAACAATTAAAAAAAAAATATTCGTAATTGACTTTTTCTGTAATTTTGATGTATTTATAAATATTATTGACTTAAAAATATTCAGTGCTAGAAATATAAAAATTTAACAGTAGAAACGTTTCCACTGTAATGCTGCATTTAGACCACACGAACGAATGAAAATACTTTCGAGTCCATTTACATTTAGACCTTTTGACAAGATTGTAGCTGCACTTCAGTGTAAAGGGATCAGCACTACTGTAGTGAACTGGATCCTTGATATGCTAACATGCAGGCAAACTAGAGCCACTTTAGGTGGCTACACCAAAACTGTGCAATCCACTAATCAACCAATCCATCAGCCACACTGTGGAATCTCCTAGTAGATTCACTTCTCGTGAAACTCACTAGTGCAGGTCACCCCAATGTTGGTTACGCTGATGATATCTGTATTATCGTCAGTGGTTCAAACTTAGCATCACTATGTATGCGGATGAAATCTGCTCTTAATGATGTTGAGGGCTGGTGCAGAGAGCAAGCATTATCAGTCAACGCTGGGAAGACAGAGATGATGCTGTTTACAACAAGAAGGTGGCCTACCCTCTTGGGCACACAGTTACTACCCTCCAATAGGGTCAAATACTTGGGAGTCATTCTCGATCGCAAACTTTTGTTCACTAAGCATCTCAACGCCAGGGCGGCGAAAGCCGTAAAAATAATGTGGCAATGCCATAGAATGTTCGGGCGGACTTGGGGTCTAAGCCCCAAGATAGTTTACTGGATATATCTTCGCATTGTTAAACCATACCTAGTGTATGGAGCTGTAACATGGTGACCGAGAGCGAGTTCCACGAAACGCCTTCTGGGAAGCGTACAACATCATGCATGTGTTGGCATCACAGGTGCGATGAGAGAAACGCCGACCGCCGATATGGAAACACTGCTGTACCTGCCACCACTGCAACTATTCATCGAGAATGAAGCCCTAAAATCTCGGTACACTGCTTGAAAGGAAAGTAATTTTCAGCTTACATTGTTGCCTCGGAAAGCAGTTTTCTACTCATACGATCGACAAAATTACTTCTTCAAGAAGTGCTGGATCAGGAAGATAGACCGTCAAGGCCGTATTTAGGGGGAGGTTTTGAGGGTTCTGACCCCCCGCCGCCCCCCCCCCCCCCGAAATGTGGAAACTTTCTTCTAATTTTTTATATTAATTTCCAGTGGATGGGAAAAAAGTAGAAAATAAAATCTATTGGACGATTTTTGAATATTTTTTACTTCCATCGGTTTTTTTCTAAAAAGTCAAGTAAATTTGAAATCTTAGTTACACTATGCGACCAAATCTGATTTATTTTCTTTGACATGAGGCTTGATTTCGAATTCAAAAAGAGAAGCTGATGCTGAGCAATCCAGCATTCATAGTTTTTCTATGTCAGTAACTGTTTTTGATTTAAAGCTTCGTCGTGAAACATTTTGAAAAGTTAAAAAATTAATAAAAAATAGAAAAAACTGTCGGGTCCTTGTAAAATTAGACTTATGTGAAAAGTAATACAAAGAAATATTTTATTATGCTAAACTTGTCCGCCATATTTGATTCGGAATTTTGAATTTTTAAAATCTGACTGCAGATTTGTAACCAGCGCCCCATAAAACACTGCGCACCACTGCACTTTTCATTATGTCTGGCTGTGGGTGTGAGTAAGCTAAAATCCGTTCTTTGTAAATTTTTTCCTGCACCCGTAGACATAAACACAAGGAAAGGGCATGATTTAGCCTTTAATTCCTAATTTTCGAAGTTTCTAGCACGTCAGGGTTCAGCTCTACAATTTCTCAAAAATGGCCAAAAACGGTATTTTTAGGGATTTCAGTCCCAGTTTTTCTAAAACGTGACGTAATGAAAAATTCCTGACCTCAGATTTATTTTCATCATGAAAAATTAATGCTAGGAACCATATTATTCGCCAAACCCATGCAGGGCAGTGTTATTGGATCAGCTTCAAAGTTTTTGGAGACAATCTTAAATGTAATTAATTCTTTAACCCATTATTGCTCAGAGCACCCTGACTCGGAAGATCCCTTTTAATGCTGTGACTGCACGAATTTAGGGAATATATGCTAACTTCATCCGGGTTCCTCATAATTGATAATGGCCCGAATTCTCACTGATAATCATTTGAAAAAATTAGCCTCTAAATTTTTGTAGCATTATTGGTCATTATTTTAACTTTGGGTAATGGAAAGTCAAGGAGTTATCGAAATTATGTCCTTGACGTTAAAAAAATGCATTGGAATTCACATTGAAAAATATTTATTTGAAGAAATTTAAATTGATTATTTTGTGAATTTTTTGTAATTTTCGGCCATTTTTTTAGGTTAAGTTAAAAAAAAGTCTCGGAAAAAACAATTCCTAAAGCTTCAAGGCATTATCCACTCTTGTCCCTTGACTGATAGGGTCCATCAAATGCAACATCGTATCTAATTTATTTATTTAAAAAAAATTATTTAAGAATATTTTCTTCGAATGAAACCCCCCCCCCCCCGAAAAAAAATCCTGGCTACGGCCCTGTAGACCGTCGTCTCTCTGGATTTAAGAAAATCATTATTACCTTCCACACAATTTATGGTTCTTCCAAAAAGCGATTATAAGGATGTTGCATATTAACCATGACCGCGTACTGTCATCAACATATTCGACGATCATCTAACAGAGTTTGAAAGAACAGTCCAGGCAAAAAATCTGTTAGTCATCTTCGGGGCTTATACAATTTCTCGAGAATAATAAGAAATTTTACTATGTAACCTTCACAATTACCGTGTCAACGACCTTCTTGACTCTTTTTTAACATTTTTTCGGTAAATGTTAGCCCTTAGATGGCCATGAAATATTCAGATAACTACTATGCGTTTATGATTAAAATCCATCGTAATCACTAAATTTACTTTGCGTCGTCCCAATTCGTATCGATATTTTTATAATTTTAAAAGAACCCCTGCCTAATTGGGGGGAAGTCCTGGTTAGTCTGTGTCGAGGATGAACTAGACTAGTAAACTTATCCAAGTAGTTGAATACTTCCTCGTGAGCAAAAACTTGGATGGTGAAGCTCTAGTAATATAACCAAATAATTATAATCGAGCCATCGAGAAAAAAAATCCATAGTGAGGTAAAAAGTTACCCTACCAACCAGACCCGCACAAATTTCTTTAATTTTCTTTTAACTTACGTTCGTCAGCGGTAGTTTTAACCTAGTCCTAGGGTTAGAAATTAGACAATTCTTTCAAGCAAGAAATCTCGTTATAATATTACAAATCGTAGACAACTTAGGTTTCTCCAAATGCTAAAAAATTTCGACACGTCGTAATTGAGCTAGGAAACAAAGACTCTATATTGGGCTAGAAGACAAGCACACTCTAATTAGCTTTGTGGAGATTTACGTTAAATGTATGACATAGACGCAAATTCCGCGCAGGTACTTTAAAAGTAATCAATTCTAATAAATACGAGCAGTCAATATTGCCACAGATAATGTCATATACAAACATTAATGAGAGAGTTGCTCTTCTAGTTTCAAGCGATTTTAAGCTCAAAAGCAAGCATCACGCATTATAGGATGGAAGTGGTTCTACAAAGTTTAGTGATCGCAAAGCATATTTAATGAAAATTTTTTGAATACGCTCGAGACGGTTGGAATGTACAGCATAGAACGGGTTCCAAATAAATGCTGCATATTCTAGCTTTGAGCGGACAAAAGAACTATATAACAACTTATGTGTGTATGGGTCCTTGAACTCAGAACTATTTCGACGAACAAATGCCATAACGGAGTAAGCTTTTGGAATAATGTAATTGAGATGCTGCACAAATGAAAGGCAAGAGTCAAAAATAACTCCAAGATCCAATATTTCCTTTAGCGAATTGAGACAGTTATTAGCAATACTAAATGAGGATGAGATTGGGTTGCGCAGTCTAGAGAAAGTAATATGCGAACATTTATTATAATTAAGATGTAAATGATTGGCTGTACACCAATTAACAAAATTATTGAGTTCAGATTGTAAGATGTTAATGTCCGATAAATTTCTAATGGCAAGATATAATTTCAAGTCGTCAGCATATAAAAGATAATTTACTCTAGAGAAACAGTCCCCCACGTCATTAATAAATAATATGAATAGTAAGGGACCAAGTATACTACTCTGGGGGACACCAGATGTTGCTATGAAAGACTTTGACCTTACTCCATCAATCAATACATAGCAGCATCTTTGATGAAGGTATGATTTGATCCATTGCAGAAACGTAGAATGGAAACCCATTTTTAACAGCTTAGAAATCAGAATACTATGCGAAACTTTGTCAAAGGCTTTCGAGAAGTCGGTGTATATAGTGTCAACTTGGCAGCCTGATTCAAATGAAGTGATACAATATTTTGTGAAAACTGCAAGATTGGTTACAGTTGAGCGACCCAACACGAAACCATGTTGATTCGGAGAGATCAATCTTTTTACTGCAAAAAATACTTTGTCTTTGACAATGCTTTCAAAAAGTTTTGATATAGTTGAGAGCTTAGAGATGGGTCTATAATTAGAAATATTACACTTATTACCTTTTTTTAATACAGGCGAAACTAATGCAACTTTCCATTTGTCAATAAAAATACCAGTGCTGAGTGATTTGTTAAAGATAAGTTTCAATGGCGTAACAAGAGAGTCAGCACACTTTTTTATTAACAATGGCGATACACCATCAATATCTAATTTAGAGGAATTTTTAAGATTTATGATCCCATATATAACATCTGCATCTGTTAGTATTAACGAACCGAAATCAACAGATGATACAATATTCAACAAATTAGAATCATCCACTTCGACTTGAGGATCAAAATTAGCCAGGAAATAATCAGAGAAAAGATTAACAGTATCATGGATAGAGTATGATACTTTATCATCCAAGAACATAGAACTAGGCATACTGGAGCAGGTTTTGAAATAGTAAGACCAGAAACCAAAAACAGCATTAAAACTCAACTGCCTTCTAAATTTTCTACCATTATTTATTAAATACTGTGAATCCAATTCATCACATGTAAATGTGTCCCAGCTGAAAGAAAAATTCTACGATAAAAACTGCTTATGTTTGAAATTAATTAAACCTGAAAAATTTACTTATATCTGCTTGTTATCCAAACTAAATAATTTATTACAATTTATCACTCATCAAATGATTTGATTTATTATCAATAAATAACATGACAATATTCGGGTATCTTTTTTGTACTTGTCAGCGTTTAGCCAACACATTAATGTCAAATATATCAATATGGATGTGTATATTTATCTATTCTAAAATATCATGCATGGACGTACGCAGTTGTTGACGAGGAGGAAGTCATTACCGCTCCTGTGTTCTCAGAAACATCATAAAATTTTGGTAGTCAATACAAATAATTAATAAATAAGAAGCCACTCAAAACATTGGCAGAGGTCCTACGTAGAGGGAACGTATAGGGAAACATAAACTTTTGCTAGTCTAGTCTAGTCAAGTTTTTTGTTTTTTAACGAGGAGGAAAGCATAAAAACCTCAGTCAGTGCGACATATTCTCACGCTAAAATTACCTCTCGTCCATACAGATAGTGATTTGATGATATCCAGCCGTGATAACTGAGGGGAGCTCGCCAAATTGAAGGCAATTTTAATATCCAATGTCAAGACCGCGCAGTATTTCTTTTTGCAGTGTCTTCATTGTTTGCCACTGGTAGCCTCGCGTGCTATATTCATCAACTCTGGTATTGTATCGGCAGTGGAACGCGGTTTTCTGAATCCAAATTGTCGTGCTGAGAGCCCTCTTGGCTTTTCAAGCCACTCCTCGAGCCTATCTCTTAAAATGCGTTCAAGGACTTTTCCTAGTGTATCCAGCATGCATAGAAGGCTTCAGTGGAAGAGCCATTTGTCGTTTCCAGGTAACTGGGAAAACGTTCTCCTTCAGGCACGTGTGAAATAACTTCGCGAACACCTCTGGTTTAGACTTGACCACTATCTTGAGTGAGACGTTGGGAATGCCGTCCAATCCTGGACCCCTGTTGTCGTCGTTCATTCGTAGTGTTCCAGGTACCTCCTCGGCAGAGACATCTGTCCTTGACGTGAGTCGAGATCTCCCTGAAGGGGAAAAGAGTATCCTCTACTTCATTCATCAGAAGGGGACACGTAGGCTGTGGGGCCCTTCTACCTTTGACCTTTCTCATTACTATCTTATACGCCAATCCCCAAGGATCGAGTTCTGCACTGTCGCGTAGCTCTTTGAAACAAGAATTCTTGCTGGCTCTGATGGCCTTCTTAAGCTGAGCTCTGCAAGCCATGTAGTAGAACAGCAAGGCTTCCCATGTGGGAAGATTACGAACCCTCTACGCCTTTCTGCGAGCTTGATAGCATTTCTTTCTGGCGGCTGCTATCTCATCGTTCCACCAGTAAATTAGTTTCCTGATAAGCATTGCACATCTTCTAGGCATAGCTGCGTCACATGCAACTGAAAGTTCCGCGGTGATATGGGCTGCCATTTCTGCTGCTGATTTGATCTGGAACGTTGTGTCGCTCTAAGCAAGGTTAAAGATGTCCTAGTCTAGTCCTTGTCTATTCCTAGTCTAGTCCTAGTCCTAGAGTTTAGAGTTGTGGGTGGGCTGGACCAAACCAAAGCACTCAGTCAACTATACCCAAGGATAAAACCAGTAGAAGAGAGTAGAGAGACTGGAAAGTTATATGGGGATAAATGGGAAGAAAAAAAGTCTAGGATCTCTCAACCTCTAACTTCTTTGTTTCACTGATGAAGCTTAGGAAGAGGGAGAGTACGGACATTATTCATACTCAAGACATCACTACCCAACAGCCTTAATCTGATTCTCGGGAACTCAGGACAGCTACAAAGATAATGCTCCGTAGTATGGTCGTCCTCAAGACACGATTAGCAAATTGGATCAGTGATGACGCCCATGTTAGTCATTTGCTGGCCACATGTGTTGTGCCCTGTAATGACACTCACCAGTAATCTCAGGTCCTTTCTTCTCAGTTTCAGAAAAAATTCCGCTGATTTCCTGTTAGGTTGTCTCACGAAGCACTTTGCAGTTCTGCAGGAGTCAAGCTCTGACCATCTTTCTCTATGGATAGAACCCACGAAATAGTTGATCCAGCACATGATCTTCCCACAACTTACGCCAAGAAAAGGTTCCGGACCCCATGACGTGATTGCAGAGCCTTTATTAGCTAGTTCATTCCCTGCAATACCGCAGTGTCCTGGAACCTATATAAGGCATAACTTGTTGTATTTTGCAACACTATTTAGTTTTTCCTTACACTCGCTGACCAATTTTGAGGAGCTGACAAGGGTTAGCAAGAGCCTTCAGTGCAGCTTGGCTATCACTGCAGATACCTATGCACTTCCCACGCCATCTCTTCTCAATTATCCAGCCCACCACGTCTAGGATAGCGAAAACCTCCGTTAGGAAGATTGACGCCATCTTTCCAGTGGGAAAAAGTACTTGGTCTCATCGTCCAAGCACCATAGTCCCAGTCCTAGTCAAGTCCTAGTCTAGTCTAGTCTAGTCTAGTCTAGTCTAGTCTAGTCTAGTCTAGTCTAGTCTAGTCTAGTCTAGTCTAGTCTAGTCTAGTCTAGTCTAGTCTAGTCTAGTCTAGTCTAGTCTAGTCTAGTCTAGTCTAGTCTAGTCTAGTCTAGTCTAGGTCTAGTCCTAGTCTAGTCCTAGTCTAGTCCTAGTCTAGTCCTAGTCTAGTCCTAGTCTAGTCCTAGTCTAGTCCTAGTCTAGTCCTAGTCTAGTCCTAGTCTAGTCCTAGTCTAGTCCTAGTCTAGTCCTAGTCTAGTCCTAGTCTAGTCCTAGTCTAGTCCTAGTCTAGTCCTAGTCTAGTCCTAGTCTAGTCCTAGTCTAGTCCTAGTCTAGTCCTAGTCTAGTCCTAGTCTAGTCCTAGTCTAGTCCTAGTCTAGTCCTAGTCTAGTCCTAGTCTAGTCCTAGTCTAGTCCTAGTCTAGTCCTAGTCTAGTCCTAGTCTAGTCCTAGTCTAGTCTAGTCTAGTCTAGTCTAGTCTAGTCTAGTCTAGTCCTAGTCTAGTCCTAGTCTACTCTATTTTAGTGTAGTTTTTGCTATCTGTTTAGTCTAGTGAAATCTACAATGTATTCAAGGAGGGTTCAAGAGCCTATAAAGATCACTGAACCCTCAATATTGATTTCATTCAAAACTTTATAAACTTTATTAATACACGTGTGTTGATAATTCAAATTATACTTCGAATTTCCACTCATCTTAATAAACTCAAAATTTAGTTTAAACGTAGGTACCCTATAATTAAGATAGCAAGTAGGTACCTAGGTATATATTACATAAATAAATATTAACAATTATGAACAATGATATAGTTACATTGTTGATTTTTTTTTATTATTTGTTTTTGCTTTTTTATTTATAAACACTTAATCAAAATCAACACATCACGTTCTGATGAATAACTTCATCCAGAAATAGCAAGTAGAAAATTTGTAATCGTATATAAAAAATTTATAAAATCATTATTTACACAAAAAAAAAAACGGACGGACAAAGAGACTGAAAATGTATGCGGTACTAACAAGAAATGAAAACAAGAATATAAAAATTTTAATAAACAAAAACAACAACAAAAAAATGTTATTATTTTACAACACAAATAATGATTAAAGTAGAGATTGTTGTTGTTATATTTATGTAGTATACAGTTTGCTAAATATTATCACGCTTCAATCATTTTTGTTAGTAAGTTTCTATATAACATAGTAAAGTTGGTTGCACGCCCACCTGCTATGATTCCCAACCTCTTTGATGGATTTAACTAGGCTGACTGACTTGTCTAATTAGCCAACTGGTTAAGTTATTTACCTGACAACTAAACAACATCATCTCACAGCCAGTCAGTCATTTCATGTCAATGATAACAAACTTTTTTATACCTTAGGTACAAGAATTGAATAGTAATTGTATTTTTTTTAACATACATATATGAGCGGTGGGTATTCACGTGATCATTTGTTGTTATTGCTGTTGTTGTCACAATTATGACTTAGCATTCACTTGTCTGCAAATCACGTTCCCTTATCACTCTCGTGCTTTACTTTGTTTGATTTTATTTGCAGTGCAATTTTTTTTTTTTTTAATTTATTTTTTAAATGATATTTATTTTTTTTTTAATGGATTTGTTAACAAATTTTATCATTAAAAGTGATTGTTAATTGTTTATTTAAGCAGCGGGCGGTGTTAGTTGCCGCTGTCGTCTATTAATTAGATTATTGTAGTATTAGAAATTTGCACGATAAATGACTCAAGGAAAAATGGAAATGGAATTTTTTACTTTTAATGAATTATTGCGCATTATGAAAATTACTTTTGTTTTAACAATAACATCATATATTTTTATTTTGCAGGTTTATTATATTTTATTAAGGTTTATGGCAATATCCTTATGAGATAAAATTTCAGAAAATAAGAAGAAAAGTACCACAATGTATTAAAATATTCAAAAATGGCAAAAATAGCGAGAAAGTTCAGAGAAATTTGCCAAATTAGGGTGCTTAACAAACTGCTAGGAAAATCGACAACTGAACTTAGGGAGGCACTCCACTTAATCCTTGAAAAACCTAGGGACAACAAGTCAATACACACCATATTTTCATTCGCATCAAGCAGTCAATAGCAAAAATATCATATTGCCAAGAGGTATATTTGAGAGGCTGAGAGGAAAAGTGGTTTAACTTCTACGTTCAGAAAAAAGTGGAATAATTTTGCTCAAGAGCAAAAGTGAAACGAAATATGTTTAGAGCAAAAAGGGAATGAATCACTATGCTGTTTTTGCTTTGAAAAAATTGTTATACCATTTTTGCGCTTACTTTTAAGTCGTTTCGTTTTCACTATAAACCGTTTTTGCTTTGAAAAAATTGTTATACCATTTTTGCGCTTACTTTTAAGTCGTTTCGTTTTCACTATAAACCGTATTACTTGTAGCATTCTTCCATTTAGATACTAAACTGTTTCACTTTTGCTCTTATATAAATTTTGGCCCGCTTTTCCTCTCGGTCTGTCATTTGTTGGTCATTGATTGAAGACGATTTGGAGTTATTACCAGCAGAAAAAGAAAAGTGAAGTGAATGAAGCTAAAAAATACTAAAAATTTCATTACAAAAAAATTTTACCATATTTGAAATTGATTTTTTTTAAAATATTTTAAAACTAAATTTAAGGTTTTCAGTGTTCTATAATAAAACTTTATGAGGAAATTTGTTCTGGAATATGTTAAACCCTTACTCTTAAATGGGTTGAAATGACAACTTACTTATGTTGAATAACCAAGAAGAGGAACTAAAGGGTTAATACACCGTTAAGAAGATATAAATGTTTAATTTAATATAAAATCTATTTTGCATGGTAAAATGTATTTCTAGTTTCAAAAATACTTTTAAAAACTTATCTGTTCACAGCGTATCAGAAGTGAAAAATTGTTGAAACATTTTTGAAAAATGGGGTTATTTTTATTAAAATCAAATTTACAGATTTTTGTATGTTCGGTCCCCCATACTAAAATTTAACGAGTAATATATTTCTAGAACTTATTATTCCTCTATCACTTTTTGTAATGGGTCAAAAAATTGGTTTCCTTTGAAAAGAGAAAAAAAGACCAATAAGGAAGGGAGGTAATGGGTTAATACATTCGGTCCCCCATACTAAAATTTAATGAATAATATATTTCTAGAACTTATTATTCCTCTATCACTCTTCGTAATGGGTCAAAAAATTGGTTCTTTTGAAAAGAGCAAAAAAGACCAATAAGGAAGGGAGGTAACGGGTTAACACATTCGGTCCCCTATACTAAAATTTAATGAATAATATATTTCTAGAACTTATTATTATTATTCGAGTGAAATTTTCTATGATAAATTGAAACAATCTGTGATGGAAACGTAATAATTTATTTTATGGTTTACTATCTTAAATTTTGTTAGAAATGCGGAAATTTTAGGCCAGCGTAAAACAAAAATTAAATGTAAACTTCTAAAACGCCGAGACCCGCAAAAATTTGTTTTCGGAGTTCTATTAGAATCTACTTTCAGAACCTTGTTTTTTTTTGTGTATTAAACTGTGTTATTTGTTTTAAAAAAATGGATGAAATTAGCGTGTTTGATAAATTTTTGCGGGTACTGTGCGAAAACTTGAAAAAACCATGACAAAAACTTAACTTTATATTTAATACAGATTGCCTTAAACTATGAAGCTTAGTGTAGAAAACGAGTTTTTTCTAAATCTATATTCTTGGCTGTAAAAGTTCAGGATATATCATCAGAACACAATATATTATGTTAAATTACACTCAAGACTATGAACCCTGCCCCTTACTT
Organism: Toxonevra muliebris; assembly: GCA_963691655.1. Classification (NCBI taxonomy): domain Eukaryota; kingdom Metazoa; phylum Arthropoda; class Insecta; order Diptera; family Pallopteridae; genus Toxonevra; species Toxonevra muliebris. The sequence goes on along the minus strand of OY829328.1, from coordinate 77,917,040 downwards.
ACCTTTCGCAATTTCTTCTACACTCTTCAAGGGTCATGGCATAAAAAGCACACTCTGATAACTTTATAAATTTTTATTTATTAGTTAATTGGAAAGATTCAATTGTCAGGTACTGCGACCTAAAAAGCCTTTTGTGCTAGCCTCTTAACTCTCGGTGACATACATACATGAGTCTGGCCAGACCTTTTACGATTGAGCTAGAGACTTAAAATTCCAGTTAGCTTCCTAACTTTTTAATAACTATCGATCCATACACATTTCTGTATGAAAACCGCCATACAAAGATAAATATAAGGATGCTTTGGTCTATACATCACATTTGTCACACATGAGTCTGGCCAGACCCACATACATTTCAGTGCATTTCTGGTTATTTCGAAAATGATAGAAATTTCATATAGGGCCAATCCAGAGAAATATGAAGAAACCCTCAAATAGATTATTACAAACCTTCATTCCAACAGTCTTAGAGTCTTAGAGCAGATACGATGATATCAGCTGTTGAGCTCTGCCTACTTAGTCTCGCTTTTGAGAAAATATTTTTAAATATTTGTTGTGGCAAATCTTATCACTTAAAGGCATTTTTCTGATGAATAATACTAAAAAGTACAGCTGAACTAAATAATTATGAAATTAATTAGAAATACCTTTTGTACATAAATATTGATGTAGGTATTTTCATTCCAAAGAAACTTATAATTATTCGAATGTCCAACTTCAAATGGAGTCAACTTATCAGTATGGAGGAAAAATGTAACAAATATTAAAAAGTTATCATTGATAAAATATCAATAGATTGCCGAGTAAATAATGTAGCAACCAGGGCCGTAGCCAGGATTTTTTTTCGGGGGGGGAGGGGGTTTTCATTCGAAGAAAATTGACATTGACTTGCCATTACTGATGATGAGCCCGACCTCAAAACAATTACCAAAAATACTAAAAAAATTCAGAGGCTCATTTTTTTCAAATGATTATCAGTGGGAATTCGGGCCATGATTGCATTGAAAGAGGTCTTCCGAGTCGGGGTGCTTTGAGCAATAATGGGTTAAAGAATTAAATACATTTTAAGATTGTTTCCTAGAATTTTGGAGCTGATCCACTACTACTGCCCTACATGGTTCCTAGTGTTTGTGAATGATTTTTTTATACTGAATACGAATCTGAGTTCAAAAATTTCCCTTCACGCCACGTTTTAGAAAAAATGGGATGGAAAACCCTAAAATAGAATTTTTGAACATTTTTAAAAATTGGAGAGCTGAACACTGGCATGCTACAAACTTCGAAATCCAGAAATTATAGGCTGAATCATGCCCTTCCAAATGAGCCCTAAACCCGAAACTGTAAATGTTACTGACCTAGAAAAACTATAAATGCAAAATTGCTCAGCATCACCTTCTCTTTTTGTATCCAAAGTCAAACCTCATGTCAAAGAAAACAAATCGGATCTGGTCGCATAGTGTAACTAAGATTTCAAGTTTATTTTCTTATATTTGACTTTTTAGAAAGAAACCGATGGAAGTAAAAAATATTTAAAAACTGTTCAATAGATTTTATTTTGACTTTTTTTTCATCCACTGGCAATTAATATCAAAAAATGGGAGAAAGTTTCCACATTTCGGGGGGGGGGGGGCGAGGTCAGAACCCCCAAAACCTCCCCCTAAATACGGTCTTGGTAGCAACCCTTTATTTTATTTTTTGTATTTAATATTATGTGTTAATAATATTGTTTATTTATTTAGAAATTGTATGAGGTAAATATTTAAGATCTTGAGCAATAATATCATATAGCATAAGTAAATCCCCAAATGAATTCTGATGGATATGATCTATGAAATCACTGCAATTCATACTCTTATATCGCTTATTAATTAAAAAAAAAAAAATACTTAAATTGTTTGAGTAGCTGGTTGTTCCCCCAAAGATTGCGATTGACAGAAGACATACACGCTAGCAATATAATTGGTCTTAGTTTTGCTGATTCGGACTAACAACGATTCAAACTACTTTACGTGGTTGTAGCCAAGATCGTTATAAGCGATTCTGTGTATTTAAAACGCTTGCGAAACCTTAAGCGAAAAAATATAGATGCAAATGCTACAGATATCTAATACTATGTTCCCACTGAGACGAAATTGCATAGTTTCGGCAAATGGATTCGAACGAAACTGCAATCTTCGATTATGGTTTCATTTGGCAGTTCATTGTTTATTTTTTGTAGTAAAATGCCGGCGGCTAATATAATTATTTTATGATAGTTTTTTAGTAGATTATGAAAATTAAATCTAGAGGTTAATTTTCAAAGTCATGACTTAAGTTCATGTCAATTTCGTTATTTGAAGTTATATATAAACAGGTTAATGAACAAATGTGGTCATCACAACAACAATGTATATAGAGACGGGCAAATCAGACGGCCGTTTCAGAATCCGCCACAATTCCTCATCAGTGATCTTAGTGATAGTTCTTCATCTTTCAATATCCTATATAAGCTACTAATATTTGAAATCATAACCTTGTATTACAGATTTGATTCCAAATATCTTCACTGAATAGAGATATTGATATAATTATTGTTAATATTGCATAAATTTGAATATGAAAAGAATCAAAATGACAAACGAAATATTTAGCAATTGTTAAATGTTTTGTTTTCCTTCAACCGCAGCCACTATGCAGCCTTGCTGCAGCAGCTCCTCCGTCATTTGTTCATATTTATAACCGCTTTTTTTTTTGCCTTACGCAGCTCTTCCACCTTTTCTGTCCATACCTCGGCTATAAGCTTCACAAATTTCTTTTTTTATATTCTTGTTTCTCCATATTATAAGCAAAGGAAAATATAAATATCAGAATATGCATTTCAATATTCATTTAATTGCAGTGAACGCATTCAGGGTTGCATTTGATTTTGTGCATGGTTTCGAATGCGATTTCGCTGAAACCACCTCATTTCCGTGGGTTCATTGACTATTTTTATATGCCGAAAATGAGCGTTTCAACGCAATTTCATCCGAAACTATGTAAATGATCAAAATTACGCAATGTACGCTCAGTGGAAACAAAGTATAAAGCATTTTCCACTCGACTCTGACTACCGCTTTTTCAAAATATCTTCAGTTCAAAAAGATTTACATATCTTTCGCTCTATGTGACTGTCGTATAACTGTTAAAGAATCATAATGGAAATTATTACGAACCACTTGCTTGACTCTAGTGCAGCGAAAATAGCGGCTTACACAGTCCCACCATGATATAGTGTCCAGACGCCCTCATATATTTCGAGGTATTTCACCGGGCGTGTGCCATAATATTATTATTATTTTTTTTTAGTGATGTTTTTCATGCTGTCTGAAGTGCAAAAAAAAAAAACAGATCTAATAAGGAATTCCATGAGTTTATAATATTTTCCAATTAAAAAAATTTTAAAAAATCTATGGAACCAGCTTACATATGAAATGTTGAAGTCACCAGTTAAATAATATGCCGACTCAGGAAAGCGGCTCTTGAGATACAAAAGGGACTATCCCACATTCATCATACAAAAAAAATTGGACTGCTGGATGGAATGTAGGCAGCCCCCAAGATTATTGAAACGATTGTCGAACATCAATTGACTCTCCTCCTCCTAGGCTGTGGATGCTAGTTCTTGAAGAACGATCCTGGCGATAATCCAGAGAATCCAAATTTAGTATTATAAATTTTGTTTCCAATCCAGTTTCAGTAAGAATGAAAACATCAAAAGAATTTGTTTGCAATATGAAGGATTCTCTAAATGCTAGAAGTTTTAAGAAGTTTTATGCGAAGGCCCCGGAAGTTCTGGTAAACGATCGAGAATCAAAGACTTAATGTGAAGTGATTTTTGAATATTAATTAGGTGTTTTTCTTGTTATACGCCGTCAATGAACTTTATTGTTATAGCCTTTTCGTCACCTTTGATGCGACGATCCTCTCGAGTGTTCTTGAGATATTGAGGCTTTGATTTAACGTATTTTATCCATCAATTGAGATATTAAATTTTGCGTTTTTGTTTCTGTTTTTTATGGTATTATGTGCAAGGCATCTCTGTCAGACTCAAAAGTAGATTGAAGAGGGCGTGGCCCCTTGTCGGTTGATTTATCAAGTTACGATGCCAGCCGGCAACATGGCAGTGAAGATCGCTTAAGAATGTCAGTGAACGACAAAAAATCAGTGTCGTCCGTACCAGACTTTGGGAGATTGTAGAAAATAATATTTGAAGCTCGTCGATTTCTTTCACGTACTTCACACATAACAGAGTTGGAGAGTTGGCAGTACCCGGAGCGAAAGCCAGGGCCGTTGCATAATTCGAATTTATTTCTAGTTTTTTTACGCGCTCATCTACGTCAGAAATAATATTTTCGGCGGACTCCACTCGCTTATTAAGTTTGGCGAGTAAGTGAAATCCACTTTAGTTACCGGTCTCTAACAGCATTTAGTTAGTCCGCCAGACGGTCCCGTCCATACAGAAAAACATATGAGAACTTAACAATTTTTTAGGCCCATTCTGCTGCACAGTGCAATTATTTGTAGAGAATAAAACTTGCTCGATTTTATCCGATTTTTTTTTAGTTAAACGAAAAAAGAGGGTGAGTACGAATTCCTATTGGATAGAAAAAATAAGCCCCGAAAAATGAAATATGTAGTCAAAGATTCTTAGCGTGATTCACGATTTAATCACTTCGAATGAGATAGAGATATGCTCTCTAGTGTATACGCTCTATAAGAAAAATAACAAAAAAATAAAAACAATAAAACAAAAAATAATAATTATATCAACTATGGACCCACACACTGGCTATAAAAAATTTTATTTATGTACATAAAAACATAATTTTTATTCTTCAAGTGAATGAAAAATATTTTGGTAAAACCGTAAAATCACGTGTTTTTCAATTTGAAAAGATTTAACAACAATAATTCGATCACTCACTATAATCTCAACTACCGAAAAAACTAATAAATTTTTCGCCATGGTTAAATTACTTTAAAAAATAAATTATAAAACCAATTTCGCATTTGAACAGAAATTTCTGCACAATCTTAAAAATCGCAAACACGTGATTAAAAAGAAATTCGAATTGCACCATTAAATTTGATTAGTTGGTACCAAAATGAGATTCGTAGAATTTTAATAAACTGTTAGGTCTCGTACCAAAATACATATTTATAAAGCCAACTCCAACTACTTGTGTATGAACGTAAGTAACGTATGCTGAAATGATTTATGGATTTAGTTATAATAAATTTCTGGTTTTATATATTACCATTGATAATAAGAATCGGGCGATAAGTGTTGGGTATAAATTCGCGCATGAAGTTAATCTGATAATAAACCATTAAGACCCAAAACAAGCAACTAAATTTTTGTTGACTTGACCATAATATTTATGATTTAATTATGAGGTAGTATATATTTGTTTATATACATGTTTATCTTCGTTAGTGTGAGATATATAGATTTGTCAATATGTACAATACTTCATAGAAACTACTAGATAATTTATTTTATCGCGTAATTAAATTTCTATTTATGATTTATAATTTGAAATAGAGAAGTTTTGAAATCAAAATCATATTTTTTATGAAACTAAATTGCAAATGAGCTGAAATTGTTCGACATGACTCAAAATTTTATTATAGTTTGCCATTATAGATCAATCTGCGGTCTTGGTGTCGTCATAATTCTAATCAAATCTCAAAATCTCTTGGAGATCAATTCTGGAATCAGTCTTCAGTTATTAGATTTATTCATCAATAATGAAATTGTTCGACATGGCTCAAAACTTTATTATAGTTTGCCATTATAGATCAATCTGCGGTCTTGGTGTCGTCATAATTCTAATCAAGTCTCAAAATCTCTTGGAGATCAATTCTGGAATCAGTCTTCAGTTATTAGATTTATTCATCAATAATGAAATTGTTCGACATGGCTCAAAACTTTATTATAGTTTGCCATTATAGATCAATCTGCGGTCTTGGTGTCGTCATAATTCTGATCAAGTCTCAAAATCTCTTCGAGATCAATTCTGGAATCATTCTTCAGTTATTAGATTTATTCATCAATAATATTGAAAATTGTTACCATCAGTTTTATTGACAATTTTATTGACAATTTTATTGACAATTTTATTGACAAATTTATTGACAGTTCACTCAACTTTTTAACGGAAAAGTTTTTTCTCCTCTTTTTTTTACGTGAAATAACCTTGTAATTCCTTTTGGCCTCCTGTCCGTACATTGATTTTTTATTTATTTTTCTGTTTTATTGACAAGCCTTCTTCTAAAATTTCATTGAAACAAATAAATTTTTATTGTATTTTATATTTAAGTACGTATATTCATCAGTCAATGCAGCTAGCTACTCATGCGGGCATATACAATATTGAAGTATTTTCATTCTTTAGATAATCTTTGCTCATTGCTAAGTAAATATGTATTTTTTGTTTTTATTTTATTTCGTCGTCTTTCGTGGCGATTTTTAATAATTTTTTTTTTTTTGTAGGCCATAAAAGCGCCATTTTAATTCTTGTCATGTGAATTGATCATTTTATTGCCCAATATTATATACTTATGTTATAATCAATATCAATCAATTGTGTATACACTTAAAAAAAAAATTATTAAATATATTTTAGGCAAATATTTTTTTATAGGAAAAAAAGAGCAACTAACTATCTAGATTTTTTTAAAAGTGTATATACTTAGCGAGAAATTTTTAATCTGCTTCTAATCTGTTATTTGATCTGGCTTTTCGATTTTTTTTAGGTTCGATTTTTGGCTAGATTTTTGGTCCGAATTCGGTCAGAATTTTAGTCTGAATTTGGATGTGCATTTGATCTGAATTTTGGTCAAAATTCGATTTGAGCTTTTTTCTGAATTTTGATCAGAATTTGATTTGAATTTTTGTTGAAATTTTGGACTGAATTTTGGTTAGATTTTTGATCTAAATTTTGCTTCGAATTTTGTCTAGAGTTTTGATCTAAATTTGATCTAAATTTTGGACTGAATTTCATTTAAATTTCATTCTGAATTTTGGTCTGAATTTGATTTGAATTTTGGTGTAAATTTTTTACTGAATTTGGATTTGATTTTTTATCTTAATTTTTGTTCGATTTTTGTCTGGATTTTAGTCTGAGTTTTGATTTCAACTTTGGGCTGAATTTAATCTGGATTTTGATCTGAATTCTGGACTGAGTTTGGTTTTAACTTCGTTCTGAATTTAAGCTTGAATTTCGGTCATGGTTTGAGTTTTGGCCCGAATTTTGGTCTGAATTTAATCTGAATTTCGGTTTAAATTTTGGACTGAATTTTGGTTTGATTTTTAATCAAAATTTTGGTTAGAATTTTGTCTAGATTTTAGTCTGAATTTGATCTGAATTTTGATTTGAACTTGGGTTTGATATTTAATTTTAATATTGGTTCGAATTTTGTCTGGATTTTAGTTTGAGCCTCGATCTAAATTTTTGACAGAATTTGATTTGAATTTCTTACCGAATTTAATTTGAATTTTGGTCGAAATTTTGGACTGAATTTGGATTTGACTTTTGATCTTTATTTTGATCCGAATTTGTCTGAAGTTTAGATTGAGTTTTAATCTAAATATTGGACTGAATATAATTTGGATTTTGTTCTGAATTTTGAAATGAATTTGATTTTAATTTTGTTCTGAATTCGGGCTGAATTTTAGTCGGAATTTGGTCTAAATTTTTTACTGAATTTGGATTTAATTTTTTATCTTACTATTGGTTTGATCTTATTTGGATTTTAGTTTGAGTTGTTTTGATCTGAATTTGATAGGAATTTCGAACTAAATTTGATTTTAATTTGGAATTCCGTATGGAATTTGATTTGTATGTAGGTCTGGATTTGATTTGAAGTTTTGCCTGAATTTTCGGTCTGAATTTTGATTTAAATTTTGGTCAGATTTTCGGTTTGACTTTGATCCAAATTTCGGTTTGAATTTTACCCCTTAATTAGTCTCACTTTTGGTCTGAATTTAATCTGAGTCTTGGCTCGAATTTAGTACGAATTCAAGTCTGAATTTAGCCTGAAATTTCATTTGAATTTCGGTTTGATTTTTAGTCAGGATTTTCATTTATTTCATTCAGTCTACAGTTAAAAAAAAATTACTTACAGACTAGTGATACGAAAGAAGGTAAAAGATTAATTAAAAATTTTTAATAAATCTAGCTTAAATCTATACTCGTTAACATTGAAATCAATCACATGGGAAAAATTGTTACATGATCTAATGCATCTTGATATTGGTTCGTAGAATGCATAATTAGTGCGGTGTGAGGAATCGACAAACAAATGATTTTGACGTAATTCGCGAAGCGGTACATGAAAGCGAAATAAATTACTTAATTCCTCGGAATTGATTTTGCCATTGATTAGTTTGAATGCGAACAGTAAAGACAAATAGATTCTTCTATCTTTTAAAGACTGCAGACCGAGAAGTTTGCGTCTACCAAGATAGGAAGGAATACCATCAGGCCAATGCATCTTGTATAAAGCGTACTTAGTGAATACTTTTTGAACTTTCTCGATTTTGTTGCTATGAGTATCGTAATACGGGTCCCAAACCATTGAACAGTAGTCTAAGTGACTTCTCACTAGGGAGATATACAAAGCTTTTAATGTTGTGGGATCTTTGAAGTCCGTAGTATGTCTTTTGATGAAGCCAATCATAGAAAACGCTTTTGAGACAATATAGTCGATATGAGAATTAAACGTCAGTTTAGAGTCAAATATGACACCTAAGTCTTTCGTATCAGTCTTACGATTTATATTAATACCGTTTATTTGATAATCAAAGAGCAATAGCTTTGGTTTTTTTGAGTACGAAATAACACAGCATTTGTTAATATTTAAATATAAGTGATTATCGGAACACCATCTTTGGAAAGAGTTAATATCCAGTTGAACATTCAAGCAATCTGACAACTGAGAGATTTTTAAATATAACTTCACATCATCTGCAAACATTAAACAATTAACAAATCTGAAATGTTGTGGTAAGTCATTGATGAATAGTAAAAAAAATAAAGGGCCACTATGGGTACCTTGTGGTATACCAGACCACGCGTTTACCATTAAAGTCGATTTAGTGGAACCAATTTTAACGAAAAGTTTCCTGCCATTTAAAAAACTTTTGAAAAAGTTGAGAAGCGCATCATTATTAATGCCGTACAGTTTCAGCTTGTGTAAGAGAATTGAGTGATCAACTTTATCGAAAGCTTTGGAAAAATCTGTATATATTATATCTAGTTGTTGTCGTTGCTCCATAGCACTAACAATTTGGTTAGTAATCATCATCAAATTAGTACTTGTAGATCTACCAGGAAAAAACCCATGCTGGTTCTTACATATAACATTATGAACAAGATTAAACAGTTTCTTTTGAATTATGCTATCAAATAATTTGGCAATAGTACTTTGCTTTACTATAGCCCGGTAGTTGGAGATATCATTACGATCGCCTGATTTAAAAATTGGTACAATTGCGCATAGCTTCCAAGCATCAAGGAATACACCTTTTTTTAAGCACTCGTTGAAAAGCTTAGCAAATGGAACGACGACCACGTCAGAGGAAATTTTAAGAAATGTTGGAGAAAAACCTTCGATATCCCTGTTACAGCTAGATTTCAACTCTGAAATCGCAGTTGCTACATCATTATGAGAAATGTGAAAGATATTATGACCATTAATTGAGTTGAGCAATTGAAGGTTGTTATTTGAATTAATAATATTATTATCATTATCATACTTAACATAAACTTCTTGAAAATATTGGGCAAATAAATTACATGACTCGAGAGTATTATTAGACGATATGCCATTTAATACCAGTGTAGTAGGGTAACCATTCGTTTGACGTTTAGAATTTATGTAATTCCAGAAACCGGAAGGGTTGGATGTAAGTTTAGACTCAATGTCAAGAATATATTGTCCATATAGAAAGTTATGTAAGCAGTCAAAATCTTTCCTTAAGCGTTGTAAGTTAAGAAAATCTGTTTCACAGTTTGTTCGTTTGTATTTTTTATATGCTTTATTTTTAACATTTTTTAAATGACATAGTCTAGAATTAAACCAAGGTGGTTTTGTAAGCTTTTTCTTAATACGCTTAATAGGAACAAAATTCGATAAAGCAAAATTCAATTTATTGCGTAGAATATCATATGAGTTAGCTGGATCTAAAAGGTCCAAAAACGACCAATCAGAAGATTCCAAAAAATCTCTAATTGCTTCACTGTCTGCATGGATTTTGGCCCAAACTTGGACTGAATTTATGTCCGAATATGATATGAATTTGGATCCGGATTTTATCTGAATTTTTGTCTGATTTCGATTTGAATTTTGACCCGAATTTGATCTGAATTACGGTTTAAATTTTAGTCTTAAATTAATCTCACTTTCGATCTGAATTTAATCTAAGTCTTGGCTCGAATTTGGTCTAAATTTAAATCTAAATTTAAATCTAAATTTGATCTGAAGTTTAGTCCGAATTTTTATTTGAATTTCGATTTGTTTTTTGGGCTGTATTTTGAACCGAGTTCTGATTGAATTTTTAGTCTGAATTTGATTTTAGATCTGGGTTCTATGTGAATTTTGTTTTTAATTTCGGTTTGAATTTCAGTATTAATTTAATCTCTTTTTTGGCTTGAATTTAATCTGAGTCTTGACCCGAATTTGATTACAATTTAAGCCTAAATTTAATTTGAAGTTTAGCCTGAATTTTTATTTGAATTTCGGTTTGATTTTTGGTCTGAATTTTGTTTAAATTTTGTTCTGAAGTTTGATCTGAATTTCGGTCCTAACTTTGGTAAGATATCTGATCTGAATTTGGGCTTCTCTTGATTTGATTTATGGTTTGATTTTTAGTCTATCTTTAGCCTAAATTCGCTGTATATTATGTTTTGGGACGTGTACTGCGTCCTACAGAACTATTCTGCTCCAAGTTCTGCTCTGAATTTTTGGTCTGATTTTTGGTCTGAGTTCTGTGATGATTAAACCTCTGTAAATGATGTGATTACATACAAATTAATCGTCGAGGTAGATTTTAAATGCCTTTCGACAGAAAAGGAAACCGGTAACCAAAGGGGTGGATAACCCTAGAAAGTATTTTTATATACTAACAACGTAGCGTTTGGCATTAAACCCCATTATCCCTGATAAATATCTCAGCCAAAATGATTGTTATAACTAAATGGATCCTTGATATAAGATTAGGAAATTTAGAGACACTCTCCAAATTTTTCATAGAAAGTTTCGGCAAACTTATAGGTTCTATTAGATTTGGTAAAACAAATGTTTCTGTAGACAAAAAAAAACACTACCATCATAATTTTTCGTAATTAGCAGACAAGTAGACTGACTGACTTATTCCGCTTACTCTAGCAGAGATTAAAGAGAGTAATATGCATATCCGGTATTTTTAGTAATTCTTATATCTTATAAGCTTGCAAAGTGAATTGCTACAGAAAATATGTATCATCTATTGTTTAATTCTGAATCATCATATTTCATATTATAATACACAATAAAAAAACCTTTTATTTGCCTAAAGCAAATAACTAAAAATCTTTTCGCTGAAGAATGATAAAAAGAATGTGATTTATGTATATCTTTTATTATTTGAACTTATTTACTGCACTAGTATATTTTCGCTAGTATGAATTTTGTTTTCTAAAGTTCAGTTTCAAGGAAGACTTCGAGTTGTTTTTCATATTTTTTTTCGGCTTTATGGTTTTTCTATCTAACCTACGTCAGTAGAGCAATAAAAAGTAATAATTACCATGATTTTAAGATTAACACCTTCGCGTCATTTTAATTCATTTAAGTCAGAAAGTAGTTTTAATGAATTGCTTTCAAGAAACAGAAAAATAAATAAGCCTTGAGATATATACATAGGTTTAAGCACGTTGGTATTTACTAGAAAGATATCTAAGATAGATCATTTATAACCGATTAAACTAGTATATCTGCATATCTTAAAGTAGGTAGATTGATATTCTTAAAATAATTAATAATAATAATTTTGTTTATAATCATACAAATTGTTTAGTTAAGTTAGCAATCGCTTAATATTTTCTATTTCAGATATTTTATTTTATTTTTTTTTTCAATTTGAAAACAACAAGGCTTCAAGAAATTCAATTATTTTTGAAAACTCTCATTAAATATAAATTCCATTCCATATCGAAATATAATATCTGAAGTAGGTATGCAATTGTATGTCCGAAAATTCTTAAGTTATCTATAATTATATATCTATATAATTTCGAAATAAGCCTATAGACACACCTTTTTCAACACTTGAAAGTCTTAGAAGAAATTAAAAAGTTAATTGTTTTTCTTTAAATATTTTAAAGACGTCATTATGAAGACGTCAGCAATGATAGAAATAATATAACTGCGGAAATTATCAAAAACAATACTCATAATTACTTAAAAATTTTTAAGTGGTTTTTATCAAAAAAAAATAATTTTATATATGGGGTGATCCATTCGTGATGATTGAGAAATAGAAAAAAAACAAAAATTGCAGGCTTTAATTTCTTTGATCATTCAACTAAGACTATCTTTTAAAACACGAAACCCAAAAGAAACTGCGGGCTTCGGACCAACTGGCGGTTCCAGGTTGAGTGTATTTCGAGGGGAGATTTTAAATAGTATGTTCCCTCAAAGAGTTTTCTAATCTAAAAACAATAATCCATCCTAATACCAGAGATGTTTTAAAGGGCCTTAGAAATACAACTTTTATTACTCCTCGATTACAAACTAACCAAAGGGTATGGGTCGCAATCTGAATTGGGCCAGTTTTATTAAACTTAGATCGTACTCTCTAATATTTATCAATCAAACTTTTGTATTTTTTAACCCTTTCAGACATTTGTCCAATATATTGGACAAGAGTATGACGAAGTCATACACACAGTAACGGTATAGGACATAACCTGTTGGCCATAGAAGTCACTTTACCTAAGAATTTAATGCAGATTCGTATTTACTGGCATTAAATTAGTATACGTGCAATTTTCAGATTTTTAGTTCAAGCGGTTGGTAGTTCATATCTGAGAGAGTTAACTCGTCCCCTTTCATCTCCTTTTCCTCGCGTACGAACAAAATATCGTAGTGTGTAAATCTATACTAAGCATCCCTCTCACCATTTTAGGATTTTATCTTGTACGACATAGAGAGAGGGGAAAATTATATTTTAATTATATTCGCCATACTTGGTGCAATAAAGTAAGTACAATTGTACCTTTCCCGACTTTTTCCAACGACAAGGTACAATCGACACATTTTAGGTACAATTTGCAAGCCTTAGGTACAATAGTCAAGCCAACAGAATGCCATATTCACAAACTCACACATGTACATAATTCAAAATCAGCTGACGTAAACGGCGGCTGCCAAACGCCTATGTTTACGTCAGCTGATTTTGACTTTTAACACATCACCATAGAATACATGAGATAATACTGCTAGAGAGCCTACGGGAACTTCTCTGCTTGTATGGTATAGTTGATCTCCACACGCCTAACACCAACAAATAATTCTGCCACGAAAAAATGCGTACATATGTATTTTGTTTTTGGCTTATGTTTATGACGTCTATATATGTGTGAGTAAATTGAGCGAAACATACCGAATGAATCTGAAGTTCTTTCTCATATACATAAAAACTCCACTTGTATTTTAATTTACAGCGCTCTCTCTCCTCTCTTAGTTGTTCAGAGTTGCACTTTTATGCTACGCAGAAGTCTGAAAGAGAGGGGAACATGGGACAATGCCGTTATTTACATTTCACACATTTTTAAAATTTGGTTATACTGTGAGCTAAGATGTTTACACATAAAAACAAAAACTATTTGGGGCACGGCAAATTGAAAACTTACAGTAGAGAACAATTTTTACTCATTTAGATAAAAATAAGAGCAAAATAAATTTTTAAATCACATACATTTAGCCGCATAAGTCAACATACGATTTTCTTTCAATTTGGTTTTCTAACGTAGTTTTATTTTATTCATCATTGTAAACTAAGAAAAACCCAAAAACAGAGCAATATCTAAATGAATAAAGAAAAATTGCTCACAAAATTGTTTATAAATGTTAGGAAAAAATTTTAATAATTAAAGTTTCATATTTTGTATGAACTAAATTGGCTTTAGCGGCCTCTTGTAGTTGTGTGAGATTTCATTATATAGGGGTTCCGTTTTTCCTTCTTTTTACATGCTACACTAATAGAAATTGTTTTGTTTGTTGTTTTTATCAGTGTAAAAAAAAAACAAAATAACAAAGCTGCATTCAAGAAATTTTTATATTTTAATCATTACATAGAAAAATCGAAAATTTATACCGTTTATTCACTTATGTGACTAATTGTATGTATCTAAAAGTCCCGTATTGGTCTTGAAAGTTTTGATTTTTCAAAATTTTTAGCCAACATTTTTTTTCAAAGCTCATAGCTCTTTTATTGCTATTTATTAAGGGAAATATAATACAAAACGAATTTCACAAAATCTATTAATATTCGTTGGTGCCGAAAGAGGATAAAAGCCATAAGAAGTTTTCAGAAAATCAGCAAAAATTTTTAGTGTAGGTATACAATTTGGTTAAAACTTCTTATGTATTTGACCCTACGAATAAACCTTAATCGATTTATTAGTTTTTATTTTATGAGTAATTTTTTGGATAATGTATGCTCCCTTTATAAATGTTATGCTGAGGTGTGAGCTTTGAAACAGATTTTTGTTAAAAATTTTTGAAAAATAGAGAGTTATGATAAAAATTTCGGAACTTTCATATTATCAGATTTAAAAATTTGTTTCCACCTTGTGCTCATCTAGATGAATATAAACTTTGTTCCACTTTTACTTTCCAATTTGTTTGGGGCACAACAAGTTTTGTTTCTGTTCAATTTTGTGACTCACTGAATCGTATATGTGCCGCAATAATTTAACCTAAAGATTAATAAGTTGCAAAGAAACCATCTGTTGTAATTTTAATACTAATCATTTTAAGAATTACAATAGTTGTATAATGCGTAGCGTTTTTGTGTTTTGTAATGATTGTTAATTTTTTTTTTAATTGTTAACTTTTAAATGAAAATAAAATTTCTTACTGAAACGATGAACCAATGAAGTATATTATTTTACCTACATCCATGCTCATTTAGATATAATTTTTATGGTAAATTAGGTGCAATTCGAAATTCCATCACAAATCTGGTGTTATATCTCTCATTTGTTGAATCATCCTCTAATTTTTTCATACGAAATTTTATGACATTTCTATCAATCATAACTAAATTAGATCGTCAGCGTCGTTTTTCTGTCAAAACTCTCTTATTCCCATACAAAAATAGACGATTTTGACAGATAAAAAATGCAAAGCTACAATTTCAACTGTGAACACAAGTGTACATTTTGTAAGACTCCAAAAATCCAAACTCGAATAAATTGCAATTAGAGTATTCACAAGGAGTTTTATTCAGCGTTGTATCTTCTCATTTGTCATAAATTATCTAATTTTTCATACAAAGTTATATAGTTATAGCTTGTGAATACCCTAGTTATATTCATGTAATCATAAAAAAGTGATAAAATTTCTCTTCCCTCCTAATTTCAATGGAAATAGCGCTCGAGAAAAATTTACACCTGCTGCCTCATCTTCATAAACGATTGACGTTATAATATCGTTAATTTACAACACATTCAATATAAAACTGTCAATTTGCCAATTAATTTGACTATTGCTTGACGCATTTAAGCCAAAAACAAAATATATGCTTCTTATTTCAGACTCTGTTTCTGTTTATTTGACGACTATCATACATGCGCTCTATCATTTACGCTTCATCATTCACTCTCTCTGCGTTTTTCTCTCTCTTAATCACTAAAAATTTGAAATTTGTGGTGTGAAACAGGTGAAATTGAACTTTTACTTACAGTTAGAAACAATGTACAAAGTGTTAAAAAGTTTTCTATATTATCACTCTCTCTTTCTGTTTTTGTTGTTGTTGTGAGAGGAGCACCAGCACCAGTATCTAATAAATAATAAAAATAAAATTGCAAAATAAAGAAAAAAACAAAAACAACAAACGATTGGCGGCGCACATTCGTTAGATGAATGCCTCCTCTAACCGATGCACGTGCTTATAGATGCAACAATTTTGTATATGACTGCGAAAATTGAGAGAGAGAGACAAGAGAGTTCATAAAATGGAGAGTGCTTGATATTTATGCGAGAGTGAAAATTGTAGATAAACAATAGTGATGTTGAAAAAAATTTTATGTTTTTTTTTTTCTTATGAATTTTCTCTTTCTGAGATTTTATTGTTTGCATGTTATATGATAACATAAAAAAAAAAATACAGGTACACATATTTTACTAATTTTTCTGGCTTTACTTTGTTTGCTTTTGATATTCTAGATTTTTTATTAAGTGTAATAATTTTTATATTAGCAGCATTTAATAATAACCAAAATACAAAATAATCATAATAAAAATATCAGTTTACTCGTAAATGTTTATGGTTATCAATCACTCATACATAGGTACAAAAAATTTAACAAAGACTGGAGCTGTATAGCAAGAATGAATGGATAAAATATCTACATCCGTTTAGCAGCGAGAAGGCGTTTGAAGGAGAGTAGACTGGGAGAGAGAAAGAGAGTGATGTGTTTTCAATTATACTTACATATATATATACACACACAGGTATGTATGCATGTATGCATGTGTATAGAGAAGATGAGTGATTTTTAATTTGTAATCGCGTAATCGTCTAGTATAATTCACACATGTAGTAACTAAATTTAATAGCTCTCATTATTACTTGTTGTTGTTGCCATTTTTTTTTCGTTTTTTTTTTTCTTTTTTCTTTAGTATAAGCGAACGAGTTATACTTAAGCGATCAATTAGCGAAGGTAATTCACTGCTTTGGCAGCTGTCGACCGTTACTGTTCGTTTTTACAAAAGTCTCTCACTACCTCTACTTGGCGTATGAATATATACATACAACAAAATATTACAACAATAAACAATAACAAATTTATTCCCTCTAAATTCATTCGTTCGTTCGTTTGTTCATACACAATTCGCGAATTCAATAATTGTTCAGTGTGTGTGTGTTTTTTTTTTGCATTGCAGGTACTTGTTTTCTTTCCTCCTTGCTTTATTTTTTTTTTTTTTGGGAATAAAAAATTTCACTAAAATATAAAATCTCGTGTTGCAGAAATTAAGTGTGATGCGAATTTTTGTTACGTGATGACATATTGTGGTCATTGAAAATTAAAGAGACGGAATTCCAGCTAGTTACTAGTTAAAAAGGACTCGTGAGTTTACTCGCTTTCGGTATTGATGAACTCGCCGGGACTGTTCTTGTGTGCGCGATTTCTATTTTAAATAATTAAAAGTTTTTTAAGAAAAAAAACTTTACATCAACTTTAAAAAGAAATAGAATTTGTTTTCTACAGTCACTTCCGTTGATTTACCGTAAGTTTTGTTTTTATTACAAAATTCGTAATTGTAAAACATCATTGCAACCGAGACACTGTGACATTTTGAACTTTTAATGTAAGTAAATTTTTGTTGTGCTTTTTTCGTTGCTCATATTTTGTGTTCTTTTGCTGAACTAATTGATTTTATATTTTTTTTTTTACGTTATGATATTTTCCGTTAATGAAAATCATTAGCGCAAAGAATTACTTATTTATTTATTTACAAAAATATTCTGTATTTTGTTTAAACAAATTTTGCTATTTTAAGGTAATCTTTTACCAGTTTAACTTTTCGATTTTAATTCAAGTTTTTATTGTTTTTGATGTTTTTTTTATGTCTTTTTTGATTTTTAAGTGCAAAAATAAGATCATGAATTTATTTTTATACAGATGTATGTATAAATTAAATATTTATTTTTAATTTAAAATTGTTGAAATTGTTTCTCAAAGTTTAAGTTCGAAGAAGCTGAGGGCAGTGCTCTTGTTCTGATGCTCTTACATTTTGTAGTCAATTAATAGGCACGAGCAAAAACATGTGGGATAAAAAAATGTCCCAAACTTTTTACAAACATTTTTGGATTTTTTTTTTTTTTTTTGTAGAGTATTTGATGAAGAATAATTCAGGAATACTTAGTAGCTAATAGTTTCTAAAAATTAAGATTTCCAATGATTTAAAAATAATCTCAGAATCGAACTTTGTGTTCAAAGGTCAATTTCACAAGTTCTAGTTCAAAGTTTGAGAAATTTTACATGTTTTTACAAGTTTAAAAATACATTTTTTTAAAAATAAAAAAAAATTTGTTTCACGGTGGGGGCAAGTAAACTTCATATTTGCAATTGAAGAATCCTAATTTTATTTCAGAGAAATTCTGCTTCATACTCTTTAATGATTTTTATAAGTGAGGGAAATAAAAGATATTCATAGATAGAAACTCGTGAAACTTTAACACGCATCCGTCGTTAATTTTTCCAATCATATCAGTCGTTGATGTATCAATTTGATACAATGTAATGCGACAACTACCATAAAATAGAGCCGAAATATTTTTAAATATTATTTTTTCTGAATATTTTCATTGAATTATAAACCTTTCTATCATTTTATTCAATAAAAATAATTTGCATTTGAAAAGTGAAGCAATTTGATACCAACCACGCATCCGTGTTAAAAAAAATGTGTGTACAATATTTTGTCATGTAAAAAGAGTCTCTCCGGGAGAAAGAAGTGAGGGGAAAATTAAACTCACTAGGTTGCTAAAACTAATGCAACTTCTAAAAAGTTAAGTTAAAAACTTTTCATCTCCGGCTTCCCATAAGTGCAAAAGGGTGTATATTTTCCCTCTGGGTATTTTATTCGCCTCATGTGGTTTTTATAAGTGGGGCAATGAGAAGAGAGGGGGTAGATAGTGAAACTCGCTCAGTTGCTAGAACTCGTACAAATACGAAATACGAAGTCCAAGCGTTTGCCGAGTAGTAAAAAGTTTCTATTCTCCTTCAGTTTTCTCTCAACTGATTTTTATAAACGAAGTTTTTAGAAGAAGAGAGAGAGGTGAAATTTGACTCAAAGAACTCGTCAAGTAAATGAAGTCGATATTTTCTCACATGGTATAGGAAATGAGAGAATGAAATGTTGAGAGTCAGAATATTTGTCGTATAAATGCAGTCTGTTTTCTCTCTCAGTCTTCTCACAAGGTTTTTTTTTTTTTGGCGAATAAAAAGAGAAAGGAAGAAATAAAACTCGCTCAATTGTTAGAATTCGTACAGTCTCCCCCGGACTGCCTAGCTTGCTGGTACAGTATGCACTTATACCACTCGAACAGTCTGTATAAATCTAGAACAATGATATTTTCTTGATATTGACATTTTGTAGATATTGTTTGATTATTCCTTTAAGCCTCAATTCACTGATGAGAAAATTAATATTATATTAATTTATATAGTATAAAAGTGTAGTCAGGTATATTTTTGGAAATAACATGCAATTTGTATAGACAATAGATTAAAAAAAAAGTGTAAAAAATATTTAATACTCAGTCGTGTCCTGTAAAATACAGTAGCTTTTTAAAATTACACTGCGGAATCATAAAATAATAAAATATTATTATATTTCCTGTTTAATAAAGATTATATTTCTTATCTTACTATAAGTACTTAAATCGAAATCTTAATCTTTTATTTTTTATTAAGATTATAACTAGAAGAATAAAGAATAAAGTGCGAATATGGAAAATTATGTATCGGTCATACTTAATTGATTGTATATACTTATTACTTACTCTTGTGTACTTAAATAACATTAATTTAACATTTTTATAATCCTAAACGCCATATCATATTCAATTAAAAATATTGAACAGACCAATGACCAAAATTTTGATAAAGATTTTCGTTTTGCTTAATGCGATAGTTGATATTCAATAAACGCCTAACAGTTTCAGTTTTTCAGTAAAAGTTATAATTTGTTTATGATTTAAACAATTCCAATAAATTCAACTCAAAAACTGTGTCTGTAAAACTAGTCTAGGTTTTTCTAAAAGCTCATAAAGAAAGCTTTTTGAATTTCCATTTAATTATGAGGTCTGCGGTTTCAATTAAAATAATTAATGCAATTAATGAATAGATCATTTTTTTTTAGTTATAACTTATTTAAGCTGATTCAACAAATATTTATCTTACTTAATTTAAAATTACAAGTAAAAGCAAACAATTTTTCTTCTGTTAAAATCATTTTTAATCTTCATCAAATAAACTGATCAAAAAAAATCAACTTCTGCGTCAATATTTTTATTTTTATTGTTTTATTAACGATTATTGCAATATTTTATGATATAGAACCATATTATTAGTTATAGATATATTTGAAAAAAACAAAAAATAGGTTTATTTGAAAAACAAATTAAATTCCGCTATCACAATTTATAATTGCAATTGAATCGTCTGCTATAATTCTTAATAACACATAATAATTTGTTTACTACACTGGCATAAAAATATTGAAAGGATTCACTGCAATAATTAGATAGAGTTTGATTGATATTGTAAATTCTGGAAATTTTTATTTATTATGTTTTTTTGCAAATATAAATTATTGCATTTGTGTTAGAGCGATTGACGAGAAAGCTTTTCTATTAAAATTTTGAACAGATTTATTAGAATTTATGAAATAATTTTCTTTGAAGTCGCTTAATCTTGATATAAAGTAAATAGAAGTAGTAAAAATTATTAAATTATTTTTACAGAAAAAACTACTAACAAAGAGGGTCAGAAACTTACACATTTTTACTTCAAAGATAAATACTGAACTCAATATTTGAATATTCTTGGAGAGAATATAGAAAGTATGAGAGGCTGAGAGCAAAAGCGGTACAACTTCTAGGTTCAGAAAAAAGTGGTATAGTTTTACTTAAGAGCAAAAGCGACACGAATGTCGTTAAGACCCAAAAGTCAAACAACATATGTTTAGAGAGAAAAAGTATTAAATAGCTGTGCCGTTTTTTGCTCTGAAAGAATTGCCAGTTTTGCTCTTATTTTTAATGCAATTCGTTTTTCGTTTATATTAATTTGAAGGCTGAGAGCTCATTTCTCATGTATAAAAAAGCCGATCAGTTGTATTCCGTACTGTAGGCAAGAATGATAGAATCAGGGTTGCCAACTCTTTTTTTCTCATTCCCCCATTTTCCAATTTTTTCTCCCCCAAATATTTTTGGGAATTAATATTGAAGTTATATAGGAAAATTGGTTAAGTTCAATTTGAAACAATGTACTCTTCAGTCGATTGTCTGGATATACTTCTCACTGAGAATTATTTACAATTTACAAAATTAAAATTGTTTGTCTATCAGAGAAAGAATTTAAATGCAGAATTTTTTTTGGAAGAATATTGGGAAATAAAGGGAAAATCCAGAGCAATGAGCCCGGTATATTTCTAACTGGAAAGTAAATTTTGATCCGACTTCGCTTAAACTTAAAAAATATGCATCCGATTTGTAGAATATTTCAAAAAATAAAATGAAAATAACAGGAATCTTAAATTTAAATACTTCCAATCCAAATGTTTAAACTATCATGCTCATTTGGATGCAAAATTCCTGTAAGGGTTAAGATTAAGCCAACTCACTGGGTATAAAAACGTTAGAAACTGTTTCGATGGTTATAAAAACCTTTTCAATTACAAGTTTACTATGATGCATATAATTATCATAAAAATAATTACAAACTTAATAAAAATAACAATTTTATGATGATGAATTTGTTGTCATTTAATATTATTTACATACTTAGGGTGCCATAGAGAAAAAAATATTTTTTTTTTTACAAAAATTAACACGTCGAGTTCAAGTTGAGGGAGAAAAGTTATAAAACAACTATTTATAATATAATTAACTACGATGGATTAATTATTTTATTTTTATATACCAGCAAATATAATTAAAATGTACCATAAATGTAAAAATTATATTCACAAGTATATCTAGCTCTGCAGATAGCTTAAAGTTGAATAACAGATGATAAGTTATATAGATATGGAGCTTGAAATAATTTTGTAATTATTTATTTACTATTGTTTTATTGTTTTAAACATTGCATTTGTGTTATTGTTTTATTGTTGCAAAGTTACATTGTTTTGTTTTTTATTTTTTTGTTTGTAACTTTACTTAATTAAATATTATTTTATTTTGCAATCGTATTTACTATTGTTATATACGTTACTCGTGTATGTACTATGTAATTCAAGTTCAAGTACACCGGGCGGCTAATAGTTATACGCCAATACGACTAAATGACATATGTATACCTACTATCCATTCAAAAAGACGTCAATGTTTAATTTTTGACGCGTATTTTGCGGCATATTGTTGTAGTTTTTATTTTTTTTACTATTTTTAAATTACTTGCGGCGCTTTTTTTCAGAAATTTCTCTAATGGTTTTTGTTATATAGGGTGCGGTTGTATAGTTGGTTTATTTACCTGTCTATAGAAAATAATTGAAATATTTGTTGTTGTCAAAAATAATTTAGGTTCAGTTTTGTTATTTCGCCTATTGAATTGTTTGGCATTATTTTAAAATGTTTTGTATGATTACTGAATGTAACGTACTGCGCCACCTTGCGGCAAGCAATAGTATTGGGAGTATGAATGTATAAACTCGTATTTTTTTCGTAATTTGGACATTTATTGTGAAAAAATGATTATAAATTTATTCTTTAAAGTATTGTCCATCGTTAGCCACAACCTTTTCCCATCTTTCTGGTAGCATACGGATTCCGCGTCGAAAGAACTCCTCATCTTTTGAGGCTATCCACGAATCGACCCATTTTTTGAGTTCTTCGAAAGAACGGAAGTGCTGTTCAGCCAGGCCATGTGTCATCGATCGGAACAAGTGGTAATCACAGAAGGAGCAATGTCTGGAGAATACGGCGGGAGGGGTAGTACTTCCCATTTCAGCGTTTCCAAGTATGTTTTTACTTGCCTTGCAACATGCGGCCGAGCATTGTAGTGCTGAAGAATAACTTCGTCGTATCTATTCTCATATTCTGGCCTCTTATCCTTTAATGCTCGGCTCAAATGCATCAATTGTAGTCGGTAGCGGTCGCCAGTGATCGTTTCATTCGGTTTCAACAGCTCATAATACACGACACCTTTCATATTCCACCAAATACACAGCATGAGCTTGGATCCATGGATGTTCGGCTTTGTCGTTGATGTTGATGCATGTCCGGGCGGTCCCCATGATTTTTTACGCTTTGGGTTATCGTAACGTATCCACTTTTCATCGCCAGTTACAATACGATGCAGAAAACCCTTTCTTTTTTGTCGTTCAATCAGCAGTTCACATGTGAAAAATCGTCGTTCGACGTCTCTCGGTTTCAATTCGTACGGCACCCAATTTCCTTGCTTTTGAATCATTCCCAGTGCTTTTAATCGTTTAGAAATGGTTGATTGATCAACTCCTAAAGATTCTGCAAGTTCTTGTTGCGTTTGACATGAAACTTCTTTGAGTAATGCCTTCAATTCTTCACCTTCGAACTTTTTCGGGCCGCCTGAACGTTCCCTGTCATCAACATCAAAATCACCACTTTTGAAACGGGCATACCACACCTGACACATTCTAACGTCTATAGCACAATCAGGATAAGCTTCAGTGAGTAAACGATATGCTTCAGTTGCGTTTTTCTTTAAATAGAAGAAGCAAATTAAAACTTCCCGCAAATGTTGTTTTGTTGGCACGAAATACGACATTTTCAGCTATAGTAAAACACTTTTGTAAAATTATGAAAATTATTTGACAGATCAATTCTTATAGTATTTTTGGCGCTCTTCGAGATAGAAGATATGAAGTTAGTCACAATTACGAGTTTATACATATAAATTATATTAGTGTTAATTTTTTGATTTTTTTTATTACGTACAAATTTATGTTACTAAGCGTTTTGGATAGTTTCACGCTGTACACTTTATTACAGCAATTATTCCTTGTCTATGAATTGAACCTGAGATAGTTGGAACTTCAGGCTAGCTCTCATTCACTAGGCTTTCCAGATGGCCTACACTAGTCCGCTAAGAATTTTTCATTCCATTAAGTTGAGACAAAAGTAGCTCCTTCATTTTAGGGAAAAAACCCCATTAAAGTCTTTGAACTTTTAAATATTTCTGAGCTTTGAGTGTTTTTAATATGAATACCAGAAACCCAATATTTTGTCAAATCCAATCTTAAGGTAAAGTCCCTCAATATTTGTACATTGCGACTTCCTGATCAAACCCTGATATGAATTTGTGCTCAGTTTTATGTGATCGTTAGAGTTGGCTAGAATTAAACTAGAATTTTCTAGTTTTTAGATTGTTTTTCTCTGACTGTACTGCTACTAAGCGTTTAGGATCAACCTTTTTTCATTATGTTTTTAATTTTTGAGCAAATGAGAATTGAAACGCCTTAGTTCTAGGCAATTCTTGAAGAAAAACCAAAACGAATAGCTTTCAAAGTCTGAGAACTTGAAAAACTACACTACTAAGCAAGTAAACGTCTTTACATATTTCATATTCGTATCTCAAAGAAAAAGCGTATTAAATCCAAAAATTCAATTCTCCGATTTTTTGGATCACCTTAGATTTAAATATCGCGCTCTATTCAGTGGTCTACTATATAAAACGATTGGATTTAAAATGACGAAGCATATTATAAACTATTAAGTCCACTTTGCTTCTGGAGGAAAAAAATTCAATTTTACGAACTCCCGCCAAATTTACATTTTGTAACTTAATAAGCTTTTGCTTTGAGGTACAGATATTCATTTCAGCCGTGTGTAATGGCACATACAGAGTTTTTTTCTGTCGTTACTCTCGACACTTACCTGCACTTGTTTTTAGCATGATTGAACAAAAATTTTCTATTTTAAAGTCACCTAGAAAGAGATTAAGAAATAAATACTACCATTAAAATAATGAAAGGTGAAAAGTTTACGGCTAATGTAAATTGTGAGGTTATACACGCCATGTACAAAGTTATGAGTAATAAGGAACAATAAATCGAAATAACTAATTTTGATAATTAGAAAATATTTAAGTACATACTTACAATTTTCATTTTCACTATTTTCACCAGTTGAAATATTATCTTTCATATTTATCGAATTATTTTCTATATTACTCTCTCTATGATTTTTGGCGCGAACGAAATTCATTGAAGTTTTTGCAGTTTTCTTCTTTCTATTTTGTGGTGTTTTATTTTTGTTGATACTCTTTTTCCTTAACGGCAAAAACACGACGTAGTATACGAATTAAATTAAATAAAACACTTGATTTGCATTAAAATTATTTATTTACAATGAAAAAAACTTTAACTTTTTTCCGAATATCGATCATATAGTTTTAAGAAGCGGTATGTGACTCACTAGACTTCAACACAAAATAAAAATAGAGACCTCGAATCTAAAGCTCCCAAGCATAATCAATTACGATCATTTAGTCACGTAGTCCAAATTCTAAGTTCTGCCTTAGTGTGCTTTAAGCTCTCAAGCATAACCAATACAATCGTTTAGTGACGTAGTCCAAATTCGAAGTTCTACGAGAGCTTAAACGGTGAGAATGAAAAAATGAGAACTCAACGAGAGCTTAGGTAGAGAGAGCATAAAAAATGAGTGAAAGCAGAACTGCTTGAGTGTTTTTATGAATTTTTTACAGATGTATATGTAATGCATAATATTACTATGTCTTATTATTATGCATGTGCATATATAACTTAACATACGTAAGTAAGTTCAAGCAGAGACGTTGGCAGAAACGTCGGTTCTCTCTCTCAATCACAAGACGTAAAACTGTGAGAAGTCGACTCTCTGCTTGATTGTATGTAGCCGATCCCCTATACGACTTCGCTCGTTAAACACTAACAACTACATAACTTCGTTTCTTATTAGTTTCGTATGATTGCAATGAATTTGAACATCATTTAGAATGTTTATTTTACCGTATGGCGCTACAGTGGGCTAATTTCATATAAATCAGTTATAACTTGACCCAAAATTCTGATGACTGAAATGTATATAGGTATTTTAAATTTTCGATAGATTTTGTTTGCACTGACTAGGTATTTTAAATTTTATATTGATTTTGTTAGCACTGAACATGAATTTAAGGTCAAAGTTTTTCCATCTCTTCAAGTTTTTGAAAAAGTAAAGGTTGAGATTTCTTAATTTTAATCATTTTTAGAAGAGAAGCAACATGAATACCGAAGCCGAAAAAATTCTGTAATCGAATATTTGGATACATTTAGTTTCTCGATTAAACCTCTGTATGACTTGAACAATTATTTGTGGGTAAATACCGCCGGCTAATATGTTTTAACTGAGTTTTTGCTGTCTAGTTTTCGATGGTTAGTTTTTTTTTTTTTGCAAAAGAACTAACGTGCACATTAAACTCAGAAAATCTCTGCATCTAGGACGTGAAATACCTGAAATCGAATATTTGGTTACAAGTGACGTCTCTATATAAATTTCAAGTTTTTGAGTAAATATGCAGCCAAACTTTAGGAGGTTACATTTCTCAATCGAAAGAACTAATGATTTTAGTGTATTAGAAATACAGATCATCTTCCTTAGATTGTTCATCCATTGCATTTTATTCTAATATATCATTCACTCATAGATGCTGTATATGTCAGTAAGTTTATTGAGTTTGGTCATGCATTTCAAGATCTCTAATCAGAATTTTTCCATTTTTTTCCAGTTTCTGGAAATGGAGAACCCTGAATTTTTTAACTTTTGATAAGACTCTTCACAAATCCAAATTCAAACGTATTTTAAATTAAAATTTAAGATTTTTAGAAGCAATACTGGAAGTCGAATATTTAGATTATTTAAAAATCAACTTCAAAACAAATTTCAGTTAATATTATTTACCAAAGAACTAGAGTATTCAGGGTTTAAGAAACTCACATCATCTTTCTGGCTGATTCGTCCAATATTTCATTGTTTTATTCGCAAATACCATGAGCTAAGGGATATTGTATTATTTTCCTCATTACTCAATAGATTGTTTTTTTTTTTTTGCAATTATTGGCACCATTGTTGAACTTCAAAAGCATCTGAAATTATGGGTCTCGAATGTTAGAATGAAGACCAGAAACCGAATACCGAATACTTTTTATATTGGACACGATTTATTGCATTACATTGGGCACAAACGAATAAAAAAATAGTCATCTGGAGTTAACATTTCTGTGATAAAAATGAAAAACAGCAGAATTCGACTTAAGTTGAAAATTATTTTACCATATATTTTTTATTTCGTTATTAAAAATATATGATTAACTGATGAGAATTTTTAAATAATTTTTATATATCATTTCAAGAATAATCTTTAATTTGAGCATACAGTCTTCAGAAACAGTGCTACAATTTCGTTAATGTTACTATTTAAAGCTATTAAACTCGGCTGACAAGAAAATATGCTTAAGCGGTTATTCATTTTACCCTTTTTTTTATATATTTATGTATACATATAGACATAAAGTATTTAAACAAAACCATCAATTATGTGAAGTGTCAATATTTTTATTATTGAATACTTCAATTACGATGTTTAATAACTTATTAAAAACCAATGTATAACAAATAAAAATTCAACACAAATTTATGTGCAATAACTAATAAATCACAGCAGAAAGTCAGTAAAATAATTTTTCATTATTAGTTATTTATTAATTTATTAGTCAGGAGTGGATTACGTGTGCATAAAACACCAAGAAAATAAAAACGTGCGTTTTTTTTAGCGTTTTTTTTGTGTATTTTGTCAGATAAAATTTACACGAAACTGTATAATTTAGCTACTTTCTGAATGTTATATATAAATTTTAATATGCAATAAATAAAAATTGTTTAAATTTATATACACTAAGTAAATATTATTATTTATAGATACTATATAAATTTGAAATAATATTTATGAATGAAAAGAAATTTTAATATTTTATTTCATCCATGTGTTTTTTTTTTTTTTTTTTTTGCAAATTGCAGCGATATTTCTATCTTTTTATGTATACACACACTTAACTGAAAAATAAACATTTTACTGTCTTGTAAATAGTTTTATGATGAGTCTGCATAATGAAAGTTTTAAATCAATAATGAATTTTATCATTTGTGGTACTCCATGTTGTTTATTTTAGTACTGAAATTATTATTTTGATCCGTGTTTTTGAGGTTAAATTAGTTTCCTGACTTATTTCTTTTTTTCTCTCTCTTTCTCTCCTTTTTCTGACTTACACCCCGTCTCCACGAGTAAGAATTTATTGCATAAAATTGAAAATTTGTTGTTGTTTCCCATACAAAATTAAAAAAAAACAACAACAAACAACATTTTTGTATTTTAAACGGGAAACAACAACAAATTTTCAATTTCATGCAATAAATTCTTACTCGAGGAGACGGTGGGTTATTCATATTTACTCACAGAGCTGATGAAACTGTTTTGTAATGGAGAGTGAGAGAATTCCATAGAAGAATAATAGAGATAGCCGAATCCAACATGTCGCTCTCATTTTCATTCTACACTCTGCTCTCATATCAAAAATCATTTTCTGTGCATAGCGTGTGTGTGTATTTCGTGATGCATATAAAAAACTCTACTCTCAGCTCTCTCACTTCAAAGTATAAGCTTAACTTATTTCCCTCCCCCGGATGCAATTTTCATTATTATTTTGCCATGAACAAATTTATGAAGGAATGCAATGGGAAACATAAGCCATAACGGCTCAACCAAAATAAGAGCGTAATGAGTAAAATTTCTGTCGAACGAAAGTGAGAGAGAGTGATATTTTTAACAACAACAACAAAAATGACAGTATACTGCGCTCTATTTTAATCAAGTTGACTATCCAAGTCAGCTTTTAGGGAAAACGAAAGTGAACGAGTCGCAATCGGCTGTACCAACAATTTTACAATGTTTTTTGACGTTTATCTTTTACAAGCTTTGCATCTCTGTTGCACTCATGTAAAACGAATAACAAAGAAGCAATGGAAATGCAAAATCGGTCGGTCAAAATCGTTGTGTATAAAAGCTGTCGACGAAGGAGCAAAAGAACAAAAGAGAATATGTAAAAATCGGTGAGAAAAATCGGGAACAAATTAGTGTGTGTAAAATCTTTCATATGAGTGCCCTGCGTCAACCATTCTTACTCAATCTCCCTCTCTCTCTCTCTCTCACCTTGCTGCTTTCCTATGGGGTTCACCCATATTAGAAATATATATCTTCAAAAAGCTTTTTGAGCTACTAAATTGTGGTTTGAAGGAAAAACAGAAAAGGGAGAATAAAGTCAAAATGCTGTGTCAATTAAATGTCTATAACTTTTTCTATCTGCATAAATTGGTGAGATGATTTTAATCTAAATTTCCAGATTCCCTTGCAATACTAAACACTTTTAATTCTTCCAATTATATTAACCAGTTCCATGTCTTAACAATAATAACAATCAATAAGTTCTAGCCACTTATAGATTTTATTTTTTGTTCTTTTTTGTTTTAAAAATTAAGCTACTACATTAATCGATCAATCTATTGCAAAGATTGTTGGCTTTTAATTTAAGTACCTATTTATTTATTCAAAAGGTTCGAAACTAAACACAATTTTTGCGATTATCGCGATTTTTATATGCAGAAGTATATAACTGAGTATGTATACATGTATATGAATAATTGAAAATTTAATTATTTGTTATTGTATTTTAAGTACGTTTTATAAGAATATCTTTATTATTTATAAATTATATAGTTATAAATCTTATTTTTTTATTTTTGTTTTACTCAATAGAAAAATCCCCACAAATTCTAAGCTTTTAAATATGTACTTTTTTACTGTAAGTAATGTGAAAATGTACTTTTTCTAAGTTAACAATCGCATTTGTTTAAATTTATGCATAAAATAGATTCACTTAAATTTAAATAAAATCGCAATTAAAGAATAAAAAAAAAATAGTTGTAATTATCTAACTTAAATTAATTTTTATCGCTTTATGTATGTAGATACACATACCTGTAGTTAAAGTTGAAATTAAAACTCACAACTTAAATGTAATTTTAATTGCTTTACTATAAATCGCATTATTTGGATTGAATTCCGTGAATTTGTATAAATTACGAAACTGAAAACGAAATTGTTCTAGCATGTCATGTTATTTTTTAGCGGATCAAATCAATTTGTAGATTTAACAGCTTTCCGAATCCACTGTAGCATGCGCGAATCTTATGTTCTGAAACTTTTAGTAACATTCCAATATAAATATAAGTTTTTTCTCTACTATATAAAGTAATATATGACAAATACGAAGTAAAAAATTGTAGCTAACAAAAGTGCAATTAAAAAATATTTGAGTGCAAAAACGAAACAAAAATAAGTAGAACAAAGCCGGCTGTGTGCAAAATTTATTTTAATTGCACTTTCGCTTGCTAAAATTTTTCACTTCGTATTTGCTTTCAGCCAGTCATATATACCATGAGAATATTCCAGAAGGAATATTTTCGACCAGATCTAATTGATAGATAATTCTTTAAAAATATCACTCTCATTCGCTTATCATAGTTAGTAGGAGGGATTCTTGAGCCTGGAGGACCTTCTTCTTTAAAAACTTATTTACTCTTGAGTTTGCTTGACTCGGAGAGGAGAGACCCTACGAAAGTCAAGGTTTGCGTTTTAGAATCTAAGAGACAAAAAACCGACCAACATTTTTTAACCCCCTGATAACCGATAAGGTCCATGGGGACATATGACATTTTCAACAAAGAAGTACTTCAACACGGTTAGACCGATCAGCCTCAGCCTACCAGGATTCTATAAATGCGATGTTTAGAAGCAATTAAAACCAGCTTCAAAACGATTCTGGGAAATTTTTCATCGTAATCGACCGGTTGAAGTCATTTATGGAGTCGCTGACCGACAAGGTCCGCAGGCTATTTGTAAGAAAGGAATGAGAAAAACATAATTAGACAGGTCTAGGTCTAGGGTCTCTCAACCTCGAACTTCTTTGTTTCAGTGGTGAACCTTAAAAACTCAGGAAGAGACTCTCTCTCGATATTATTCATACTCAAGACATCACTACCTAATAGCCTTAATCTGATTCTCGCGAACTCTGGATAGCTACAAAGATAATGCTCTGTAGTATCGTCGTCTTCAAAATACGATCGACAAGTCGGACTGGCATCGTTTCAGACAAATCTTTGAAGTGAAAATACGTAGTTACTATTACTAGCAAAAAAAAAATGACTGATTGGGATCAAGTATCGAGAATCGCCGTACGAGCTTTCACCAACTGAGTGTAAGTGAACAAAAAGCAGCATTCTCAAATTTGTCTAGATATTTGAAGGACGATGAAGAAGTTGATACATAACCTGAGGAAATTAACGATGGAGATTACGTACCATATGACAAAGCATCAGATGCCGAAGTCGTACTGAATGTTGACATGGCGGATGAACCAGACCTCGATGATGATGAATAAATTCGAGAACCCCGCCGTTGCTTGTGCTATCTCTTTTCCACCAGCTGTTGCCGACGATGGCCTTTACTTTACCACGGAAATTAGCCACCAGTGGTAAGCGAACCCAAAACGAAGAGCTGAAATTCGGGCACACAACGTTGTCGATTACATTCAGTGCCGTCAGGGGCCAGCATTCGGAACTATTGTTGATCCGTTGGCAATATTATGACAAATATGAGTCAGTAAAAAAAAAAAAACAATTATACGCATCACACTTTAGGTGCCATTCAAATATTACGTAACTCAATTTTTCACCAATTTTGAACCCTCCCCCCTGGTCATAACAAATCGTAACATAAAAATTTTAGCCATGATTTTCGAATTTTCAACGGGAGAAAATTCGAAGTCATCTGTATTTGATAGTATAAATTCGACGTTACGTAACACATCGATTAACCCCCCCCCCCTCCCCCTCTCCCATGTCACACTTCGAAACATATTGTCGGACCTCTCTTCCCCCCCTCTCGCGTTACGTAATGTGTGAACGGACCCTTATATTGATAAAGAAGATCCCTGAGAACCTTGTCGAAAATTGACCGTTTAAATAGCTACCGGTTATTGGAGGGTTAATTAGCTTATGATCAGTTCCGGTGAGCACGACCTCAGCAATAACGAAGCATCGATATTTATACGAATTTTTATGATGGTCACGGAAGAGGTTTACTTTCTTCAACCGCTATTTGCTGTCGTGAGGTAGCGTGAAATTTCTAATATTGAAAACAAGAGTAGGTAGAAACTTAGGGTATTTTGCAGAGACTAATTCGACTTTGTTTTATTGCTCTACCTGCTCGAGCAGCCTTGATGGTAACTGCATGGGTTTTGAGAGATTTTCAGATTCAAAAACTCTTTATTTGAAGTAAAAATCCAATTCATAATTCAGAAAACGACACACATTTCTGGGGATTGATGACGATCACAATTTCACCAAAGACGCATTTCTGTTTCCTTTTTTTTTAATTTCGTCTTAATATATGCACAATTAATATTAAATTAAATTTTTTTTTGATATTTTTTTTTTTGTTTTTGCCTTTATTTATTGCAGTATTTTTTTTTTTTTTTTTTTTTTTTTAATTCAAGATAACAGAATCAGGTATGAATATTTCTTTATACATATGATTACCGTTTCATTTGATTGTTTAATTGTGATTTTCATAAGAAGATAAGAAAGAAAACAAGCGTAAGCATTTTCGTTAAAAAAAAAAAAAATTTTTTTGATTCGATTAAATATTTTAAAATGTTAAGGTCAGTCGTCACGATTTTAAAGTGTATGCGATAAAAATCGCAAGTGTATTAAGAAATTATTAGGAAATACAAAAATAATAAGTATAAGTTTTTATACATAAGTGGAATACTTAATTAGGTGTGATGAGCGATTATTGTGAAGGGCTTTTTTTAAATTGAAATAACATTTTTTTTTATTTTTTATTACATAATCTTGTAGTATTCAAGGAATATACAGTCGTGTCTCGTCCATAAGTACCGAGCATTTCCTGGTAGATTTTTAGATTTAATAAAATGTCGCCCGCTATCAAAATGAACAAAATTCGCTCTCAAAATGGACAAAATATTGAAGCTTTTAAACATTTTAAACTTACTTTGCTAATTTTTAAACAGGATGCAAAAAAACATAAGCTTCAAAAAATTAAAGCTTGAAGAAATGAAAGGGTTGAAAGAAGATCTCAAGAGTCCCTTTCCAAGGTAAAGCGATCTACGCCTTGCGGCAGCTGGACATTCACATAGTACATGTTCAGCTGTTTCCATATCTTCATTGCATAATCGATATGAATCGCATTGCGATTTACATACCCATCTTGTTAAGATGATACTCAAGTAGGCAGAGTCCTGTAAGAAGCCCTGCCAGAGGATTGGTGTGGAGGATGCTGATTGATGGGTTAATAAGTCTTTTAGCCTGTCGGAGACCCTGAAGTCTGGACCAATAGTCTTTCCTTCTTATTGTTTGAGGTGTGATTTGATGACACACCACAAAAATGTTCGGGGCCTATGAACTTTCTGCCTTTTTATTTCCCTTAAATCCTTCATGACCCGGTATCTAAGCCAGTATAACCTTATTCCTGGTGGATAGGGCTCAAAACACTTCCATTTTAGGGTGCACTCGGATTTTATGGTGTATGAATTCAGATCTTTTAAAGCTGCTTCACTGTCCGAGAGAATATAAATGCAGGCACCGTTGATTCGCCTTTATATACATTCTCAGACTTAGATCTCTATAGCATGAACCTCTGCTATGAACATTGAGGGCATTGTCCCCATAGCTATGGATTTTTGAAATCTTTCAGCCCCAGCGCTGTCATCTTCCATTTGAGAACGAGCAGTGTATCAAACCGGTGCACCGGGTCTGATTGTGAAGTTTTTGTTTTCCCATGTTTGACGATCACTTATGATCACTTCAAATTTTCTGGAAAATACATATGTTTTACTCATAGAATCAATTAGTTTCAGGCAGGGGCTGTTCTGACATATATTCAAAATAGATAGGTGTCCTGTGAGGTTCTCACTTTTGTAAAGGTTTACATTAGGCCGTCTTAGGGCACTTAAACTGGCTTCCTTTTTAACTGTTAAATGTAATGGGGGAAGTCCAGTTATTGCTCAGAGTTCTGCCTTGGGACACGTTTTCATTGCCCCTGTGATACCAAGACAAGCTAGGCGATGAAGTTTATTTAACTCAAATTGCGTCTTCGCTTGCTAAGCTTCTAAGGCTCATCAGTGAAACAAAAAAGTTCGAGGTTGAGAGATCCTAGAATTTTCTTCTTCCCATTTATCCCCTCACATATCTTTCCAGTCTTTCTACTTTCTGCATAAGGGACCATGAGTTGTATGACCGTTTGTTATGGCAAGTACGTCATTTTTGGTCTCAGGCACCATGTTTTACCGTAAAGGCGTTGACAAGCATGGAATGCTCTTGTTGACTTTTTAACATTATTATAAAAATTGGAACTCATTTCTTTTTATCAAGGGTTACCCCAAAGTATTTACCTTCATCTGAAAGTACCTGTTCTTGTCCATTGATTTTCTTAAGATTAAGCTTTCTCCTCAATGTGAAAGGAGCTAGTACTGTTTTGTTCGGGTTGTTTGTTAACCCTTTAACGGAATACCACTTTAAAGTGGTGTTAAGAGTTTCTTGCATTCTGTCTGATATAGTCGGACCAACGTTTCCCCCTAATTATAATAACCGCATCATCTGCATAGCTTTTGAGGATTAAAACCTTGGTTTTAATCCTATCGTCTATAACCATGGTCCACATAGAGCTATTGTTTTAGCGGCCAATGCCCTCTCGACAGATGTTGTTAGGCTGCCTAGGGTCCGTTCACATGTTACGTAACGCGAGAGGGGATCTCTCGGTAATATATTACGAAGTGAGGGTAGGGGGGAGGGGGGTAATCGTTGTCTTACTTAACGTCGAATTTATGCTATCAAATACAGATGACTTCGAATTTTCACCCGTTGAAAATTCGAAAATCATAGCTAAAATTTTTATGTTACGATTTGTTACGACCAAGGGGAAGGGGTCTAAATTGGTCAAAAATTGAGTTACGTAATATGTGAACGGTCCCTTATGGCTATTTTAGTGGATTTACCAGCTTGACAGGCAAACTAGGATTTCTGTAGGGGTTATTTGGAGAGATATTCCCCTCTGACATATAAATCAAGAATTTTTTCATTGCTTTAAGGAAAAGAAAAATGAGGCTTATGGGTCGGTAGGCCGTAGGCGTGTGTTACGCCCTTTTGCCCCCCTTCAGTATGAAAACAATCCTCAATTCAGTCCAGTTACATGGGATTTAGCATATGATAAGGCTTGCCCTGTAAATTGTTACCAGAGTGGGCGTTAGAATTTCAATACCTTGCTGTAATAAACATGGGTGTATTCCGTCTCTTCCTGGGGATTTAAACGGGTTTAATGAGGAGATACCCATTTAATTCTGGTAGAGTAAAAGATTTAGTCTCGCCTATTTGCATCTAGAAACTTAAGGCACATCTAGAAACTGAGGCACAATGGGGTTGTTAGATCTGTCGCGAAAAGGAAAACAAAGTCCAGCAGAAGCTGTCTCATTTTCTTCTGATCATTCGTAAAAGTTCCGCCTAATTTTTTGCAGAGTTTGTATGCCATTTGAATGGACCTTAACTAGAGATTTTTGGAGTCTTATTGCTGTGGGAAGCTGTTCAATGCTCTCTCTCACAGTACTTCCTCCAGATTGCTCTTTTGACCTTTCTCAACTCCCTATTCTATGTTGGTTAGGGCACTTCTGTAGACTATCCAGTCGCCTGTAGGAGCTTTCTGGCATTGCTTCGTAACTGTCCCAATTCTTTACTCCACCAAGGAACTGCGCTATGAGAAGATGTTCCTTTATGAGGCAACTGTCTTCGAAAGCTTTGATTATATTATTTTGGAGGTTGTTTACTTCGAAGTCTAGGTCTTGGGAACTTGTTATAGGTTCCAGTTCCAGCAGTTAGAACTTTTTTCGAGAAGGCAACAGTCGGTTTTTCTAGGGTTTCTAATAAGGCGTTTCTCCTCTATCATCGCTTTGATGTCAAATCTTATATGCGTATGAACTCATTATGTTATCCGAGTCACATTTTTCCTGAATTTATATTTGAATCAGCTGTTCTTCTGGCTTTAAGTGAGCTTCTCCCAGTTAGCCTTTGAATTGATAAATTATTACTAAACTTTCGAACTAAATTAGTAACATCATGATTCTTCAGTTAACATCGCATTTAATTTTATACCTAGTTATAAAATATCTATTATTTAATCCCAAAACAAAATAATAAAACAAAAATAACAATAATTGAAATTCGATACGCTTCAAAAAAAAAAACTAAAGTAATTTCTCCGAAATTATCAACCCAAAAAAAAAAAAAAATCATATGCGTATCTATTTATTCATGTCTCTAACTCTTAACCAGATTTTGACACAAATTTCACATTTTTTGTGTTGACTTGACTTTTAATTACTTATTTCTATGCATGTATATAAATTAGTTTTTTTTTTTTTTTGCTATTTTATATAATTTTGTTTTGTTTACGAAGCCATTCACATTTTCGCCGAATTTTTGCCAACTGGTTTATAACATTTTTGTTTTTTTTTTGTTTGTTTTTTTTTTTTGCTCAAATTAAAGATAAAATTCATAAAACATGCATGCATGTTAATATATATGTTCATATATCGTCTACGTCATACCATTTATTAGTATTTAATTGTCGCCCAAACAAAAAAAAATAAAATAAATATTCCAGTGGTAATGCTTGTATAATGAATGAATAATAATAACAGTTATTCTATTATCCATATTATACCATATGGATAACTACATACATACATTTCAGGGTTGCAACTTTAATAATAGTAGAAAGTTTTTTGATGCTGAAAATCTAGAAAAAGCTTTAAATGGACAAACAATTATGTGTTTGCATGCACTCACAGTAGAAGTGAAACCTTGTAGTTTTTGCAGTCTCTTCTCTTTATTTTGTTGTTGCTTTTCTTCTGTTGATACTCTCTACACACAAAGGAGGAAAATTCAGCTACGACTATATGCAATCAAGGAGAAGCATCTAGGTCGGCTCTCTCACATGAGAAAAAACTGCAAGTAGTCGACTCTCTGCTTGATTGTATATAGCCGATTAACAACTGCATAACTTCGTTTCTCACTGGTTTTGTATGAGTGAGTGTGGCCGTTGCTGTTGAAGTTTTTGCACTCTTCCTCTTTCTATGTATTTTCTGAAGATTTCTTTCTGTTGATACTCTCCATTTTTATCGGAACAAACACGACTACCACTACACACGTATGGAATCAAGCTCTCTCACTAAAGCACATGACTCTCTGCTTGATTGTATGTAGTCAATTCCCCTATGATCTCGTTCGCTAAACACTAACAACAATATAACTTCATTTGTGTGTGTAATGAAAGCTCATTTTCGTTGTAAAAATTTTCAATTTACAGCCCCACCAAAGAAGTTTCACTTCATATTTTTTTAGTTCCATTTTCTTCAAGCTAAAATGTTTAGGTTCAAGTTTTTTTTAAGTTCCAGTTCCAAGTTCCATCTGATTCAAGTTTTTTCTGATTAAAATTCAAGGTTCAAGCTTTTTTAGATTCAAATTTCTTTCGGCTTAAATTACTTCAGATTCAAATTTCTTTAGTATCAAGTTTTTTAATGCTCACGATTCCACAAGACGAAGTTTCATTAAGTTCAAGTTTCTTTAAGATCTAGCCTCTTTGGGTTCAGCTTAGTTAAGGTTTAATGCCTTCAGATTAAACTTTCTCCGGGTTCGGATTTCTTTAGTTCGAAGTTTTTTCAATTTCGAGTTTCTTCAGGTTTCCAGCTCCTTAAGATTTCACTTTCTTCAGGTTCCAGTCTCTTCAAGTTCCAGTCTCTTCAAGTTCCAGTCTCTTCAAGTTCCAGTCTCTTCAGGTTTATATTTCTTAAGCTTCAGCTTTTCTTAGGCTTAATTTTTTCGAGTTCAATGTTATTTAAATAGATACAAGTGTCTTCTTGTCAAAAATTCCTCAGGTACAATGTTTATCAGTTTAAATGTTCTTTAGGTTTATGTTTCTTGAAGTTTTTCAGCTTAAATTATTTACCGTTTCTTCAGTTTCGAATTTCTTCAAGCTCCAGCTCCTTAGGAATTCAGTTTCTTCAGGTTCCTGTCTCTTCAGGTTTATATTTCTTAAGATTCAGCTTTCCTTAGGTTCAATTTTTTCAAGTTCAATACTATTTAGATCCAAGTGTCTTCAGGTTAAAGATTCCTCCTCAGGTTTATCAGTTTAAAGGTTCTTCAGGTTTATGTTTCTTGAAGTTTTTTCAGTTTAAATTATTTTCCGTTTCTTCAGTGTATAGTTTCCTCAAGTTCCACCTCCTCAAGATTTCAGTTTCTTCAGGTTCCAGTCTCTTCAGGTTTATATTTTTCAAGATTCAGCTTTCCTTAGGTTCAATTTTTTCAAGTTCAATGTTATTTAAATAGATTCAAGTGTCTTCAGGTCAAAAATTCCTAAGGAAACATTTTTGTCAGTTTAAAGTTTCTTCAGGTTTATGTTTCTTGAAGCAGTTAAAATTATCTTATGTTTCTAATTTCTTCAGGTTCAAATCTCTTCAAGTTCGATTTTCTTCAAGGTCAAGGCATTTTAAGTTCACGTTGCTATATACAGATACTAGTTTCTTCAGGTTTAAATCTCCTAAGGTTAAATTTTTTCAAGGTCAAGGTACTTTAGGTTCAAGTTTCTGCTGGTTATATTTCTTCAGGATGAAGTTTTATAAGGCTAAAGATTCGTAAGGTTTAAATTTCATCAGGTTCGAGTTGTATCAGTCTAAAGATTCTTAAGGTTTAAATTTCTTCAGGTTAAAGTTTCACTAGGCTAAAGATTCTTGAGTTTTAAATTTCTTAAAGTTTCAGTTTCGTCTGTTTAAAATATCTTCGAATTCAAGTTTCGTCAGTTTCGAGTTTCTGCAAGGTCCAGTTCCTTCAGGTTTCAGTTTTTATAGGTTCCAGTTCCTACAGGTTCAAATTTCTTCAGATTCAACTTTCATTCAGTAAAATTTTCTTCTAGTTTAAGGTTATAAGGTTCAAGTGCCGTCAAATTAAAATTCCTTCTGTGTCTAATTCCTTCAAGTTAATGATCAGTTTTCTTCAAAGGCAAAGAACTTTCGGTACAAGTTGCTACAGGTTAAATTTCTTCAGGTTCAAGTTTGTAAAAAGGACAAAATTGCTGTTTTCTATCATGAAAAAGATGGATCAAAAGCCCACAGACTTGGGGGTGAAGGGTAGAATTTCAACTTTTTGTTCTAACAATCCCTGTTTCGAATCCATGTAACTAATCACTTATTGCATTAAGAAAATGTTATCCAACCCGTTTGCGTCCTAGCACGAAGAGGCGCCAGTCTTCAAACTATTAGTCAGGCGTCTTATTTTTTCGAAGAATTTTCGAACCTCATTCCAGTCCTCAAACATCTCTATATCATCGAACTCATGCCTTTCTGCCTTTCGTTTCTTGCACCTGAAAAGACGTTTCTCTTCCCTCTTCAATTGTCTGTATCGCTGCTTAACAGCTCGAACTTACCGTCGTTCGACGCAATTGAGTTTAGAGCCTTAGGAGGAATGAGAGTCGATTAACGAAGGCTTCGGCTGTCTGTTGTGTTTGCTGCTTTTCGACATCCAACTTTCTCTGTGTACATATCCGCATGCGATTTGCTTCACATAGATGTGTGCGGACCTTTGCTGCAACCAAGTAATGGTCAGAGTTGATGTTTACACCACGTATCGTGCGTTCGTCTAGTATACTTGAAGCGTGCCTTCCGTCGATCACAACGTGGCCAATTTGG
This sequence comes from Toxonevra muliebris, assembly GCA_963691655.1. Classification (NCBI taxonomy): domain Eukaryota; kingdom Metazoa; phylum Arthropoda; class Insecta; order Diptera; family Pallopteridae; genus Toxonevra; species Toxonevra muliebris. The sequence continues at coordinate 77,877,155 of OY829328.1, read as the reverse complement.
TTTCGTTCTTTTTAATCAGAAGACACAAGAGTGATCTTATTATTATCGAGATATTGGAATCTGATACTTCTAACTATCAAGTTTCGTGCCGCGGCGAAGACGGTGAAGACTGAATTTTCCGATTGTCGGACCAGAAAGACTTATCTTGCCCATCTTGGGACTTAAGTCGCCTAACACGATTTGAATGTTGTGGCGAAGACAATCCTTATAGGTTTTATCGAGAATTTCGTAGAAATCATCTTTGGGCGCCTCATACTTCGTGTCCGTCGGGGCACGGACACAAATTAGGTGTTGAAGAACTTTGCGTTAATGTTTACTGGCTTGCGTCTCTTGCAAACTACATATCCAATTCCAAACTAGTGTCTCAGATCATGGCAACTGTAGTAGATGTCACAGGCTGTGCTCTTCGAGCAACCTTGTCCCGTCTATCGCATTTCCTGAATAGCGGTGATGTCAGATCAGTATCTTTCGATACCCACTTCCCTGTATTGGGTTCGGACATTCCAGGTGCATATCCGTGAAACGTTGTCCTTTGGGTTTTTTGCGGTGCTATCAATTGAATTTTGTTGTTCTTCATTCTTGAAGAATTTTGTATATTATTTAACAAAAAAAATAAATCAAGTTGCAACCTTGCCATAAAGTGTTAATCAAAAATATATAAACGCTAACGAAAAAAACCGAATAAATACACGAAATGAAATTTCTATGAAAATATGTATGTATTTAAGAAATATTAGAAGACTATTAAAAACAAATTATAATTTAAACTAAATATATGAATATTAATGTTACCGGCAGATGGTATAAAACAAATAAACAACAACTTATGGCACTAGACTTCTTAGCAACCGGGCGTCATCGTCGTCATCGCCATCATCGTTGTCAAATCACCCCCAAATCAACAGTAGACTCGCTCACTAAAGTTAACACCTTTTTTACTTTAAGCGTTGGTAAACATTTGAAATTAACATAATATTTATGGTAGCAATTAATAACAGCTTAAGTTGACTTAAGTTGTGTGTTGAAAACAAAATCATAAGTAATGATAATTTAGTAAATTCTCAAAACAGTGGATAAAGATTTCTTGAGTAATAGTAAATTAAGTGCAAATCAGAGTTCCCTTTAAAATTTATTAGTTATATTATAAAAAGATTTTATGAATTTCCATTTCGCTTAACAAGTGATAAGCTGTTATTTTCACTCTCATCACTGTTACTCTTTTGTAAGAATTTTGTTTACAAACAAATAGTTAAGAGATTTTTTTTTCGTCTTCTAGTGTTGTTTTTTTTTATTATTATGTTTGTGTTTTTTTTTGCAAAAATATGTTATTCTGATTATGTAGATTTTTCCTTTTTTTTTTAATTTATAATTTATTTTTGTCCATGAAGAAGACGACGCACTACAGATAATGGGTGCTGAAGGGTATAGAGTACTCAAAAAAATTTAATAAATTCGACTTTATGGAAATTGGTAAATGTGGACAATTATTATTAGCTTTAAATAAAAACGAGTACCTAAAAAAAGATACGCTAATAATGGACAAAGTTTATAGTTTATATTATTTTAATTTGACATTTACATAAATTCGCGGAAATAATATTTTGCCAAAAAATGATAACAAGCAAAAAAAAACACAATTTTTTTTTTTTTTTTTGAAAATAAATACCAAATATTCTACATATTGTGGGGTATTCCAGAATAAATCGACTGAAAGGTCTTCAATGATTTTTACCCGGTTTACACAATTTATCCAAAAGTTTTAAAAATCAACAAAATTTCAACAACTAGAATCAAATGAAAATTGAAAAGCTGAGAGTAAAAGCGATACAACTTCTAAGTTCAGAAAAAAGTGGTATAATTTTACTTAAGAGTAAAAACGAAACGAAATATGTTCAGAGCAAAAACGAAACGAAATATGTTCAGAGCAAAAACGAAACGAAATATGTTCAGAGCAAAAAAGAAACGAAATATGTTTAGAGCAAAAACGAAATAGATCATAATGTTGTTTTTGCTCTGAAAGAATTATTGTATAATTTTTGCTCTTACATACAATTGGTTTTTTCCTTATAATAACACAGCCCAACAAATTAAGACTTTTTGGCTGCAACAGAATAGCTATCCTTAAATCCTAAAAGAAAAGATTGTGTAGCCCATTTTTGTAAAACAAACTTATAGTCCAGCACGTCTCAGATTTTTTTTACACTGGGTCAAAGTTTTGTTATTATGGTTAAAGTGCAAAAAGTATTGTAAATTGATATCTGAGGAAAATCTTATTGACAAAGTTGTATGGCAGAATTTTACAAGGGTTATTTATGTAGAACATCTTAACCCTCTAGTTCCTCTTTATATGGCACAACTTGGCCCTTTTTTTGATGAAAACCTCAAAAGCCCTTTCAAAAGAGACATTTAAGGATTAAAATATTCCACAAAAATATTTGCCAGAAAATTTCACTAGGGGTCACCGAAGACATAAAAGTCTTATCTATAACGGTTAACAGCTGATAAAAGGAAATAGGTTTTTACTTCTATCAAAATTGTAATTTACGCAGAACTAGCACGCGCGTGATATGCCGTAGAAAATGCCCGTGCCCTGTCATCGCCTTAGCGCTCACACAGGTACAAAATTTTATTGTGTATGTTGCGCTGCTTTAAAGCAGAAGCGGCATTAGTGACCTTCAGAGCGAAACTGGTTAAGTCGCTGTGCCGTTTTTGCTCTGAAAGACTTACAATATCATTTTTTCACTTACTTCAAGTTGTTTCTCTCCAAGTCGTATTACTTGTAACGCTCTTGCGCTGATACATAAATTTATTTCACTTATCTTCTTATAAAAATTTTAATCTCCTTTTGTTTTCAGCCTCTCAATTCCAATTGTGTTGAAATATTTTCAGTAGTAGCAACTATGGAATGGACAAAATTTAGTAGTTTCTAGAGTATTTACTTTATCGATTTAAAATATGAAGAAATTGTAGAAAAAATGAAGTTTAAAAGTAGCAGAAAATAGTAGTAGAAATAGCAGTAGAAATAGTAGTAAAAATAGTAGTATAAATAGTAGTAGAAAATAAAAGTGGAGCATGATGCCACACCCACTAATCCGACAAACTGAAAGAATTTAAATTTTAGTATCGTACCATAAGCGGCTCCAAAAATATCTCATTCTGAAAATTCAGGTTATATGGAAGGTGCCACACCCCCTTTGTCAGTCCCACCCATATTTTTGTTGTAGCATGGCATTGTCAATTCTCGTTATTGTACCAAATTTCTGTACTGAGCTATAAATGGTTCTTGTGATATACCCAAAAAAGTAATAGGATTGTATGAGAAGTGCCACGTCCACTTTCTTAAAAGCCATTATGAATAGCTATGTTTCATCCTTTCGTTCAGGAAAATATATATTCTGGAAATATGACTTCAATCGGTCAAGTCGTTCAGAAGTTAGACGATTACAAACATACAAATCTCTACGATTATGTATATAAAGATTATCACATCATATGACGAGTGCAGAAGGTACTCATTTTAGTTTTTTTTCTTCATTAATGGCCTGATCTATTCTAAAACGGTTCACTGACTTTCCAGACTAGTCCGTTTTTAGGGTTTTTGTTTTCTTTGGTAAACGGTGGAAAGTATTTAATCTATTGGGAGTATGAATGTATAAACTCGTAATTGTGACTAACTTCATATCTATCATACGCTCCATTTTTTTGACATTGACAGTTATTCTATCTCGAAGAGCGCCAAAAATACTATAAGGATTGATCTGTCAAATAATTTTCATAATTTTACAAAAGTGTTTTACTATAGCTGAAAATGTTGAATTTCGTGCCAACAAAACAGGAAGTTTTAATTTGCTTCTTCCATTTAAGGAAAAACGCAACTGAAGCACATCGTTTACTCACTGAAGCTTATCCTGACTGTGCTATAGACGTTAGAATGTGTCAGGTGTGGTATGCCCGTTTCAAAAGTTTTGATTTTGATGTTGAAGACAGGGAACGTTCAGGCGGCCCGAAAAAGTTCGAAGATGAAGAATTAAAGGCATTACTCGCAAAAGATTCATGTCAAACGCAACAAGAACTTGCAGAGTCTTTAGGAGTTGATCAATCAACCATTTCTAAACGATTAAAAGCATTGGGAATAATTCAAAAGCAAGGAAATTGGGTGCCGTACGAATTGAAGCCGAGAGACGTCGAACGACGATTTTTCACATGTGAACTGCTGATTGAACGACAGAAAAGAAAGGGTTTTCTGCATCGTATTGTGACTGGCGATCAAAAGCGGATACGTTACGATAACCCAAAGCGTAAAAAATCATGGGGACCGCCCGGACATGCATCAACATCAACGGCAAAGCCGAACATCCATGGATCCAAGCTCATGCTGTGTATTTGATGGGATATGAAAGGTGTCGTGTATTATGAGCTGTTGAAACCGAATGCAACGATCACTGGCGACCGCTACTGACTACAATTGATGCTTTTGAGCGGAGAATTAAAGGATAAGAGGCCAGAATATGAGAATAGACACGACGAAGTTATTCTTCAGCACTACAATGCTCGGCCGCATGTTACAAGGCAAGTAAAAACATACTTGGAAACGCTGAAATGGGAAGTGCTACCCCACCCGCCGTATTCTCCAGACATTGCTCCTTCTGTGACTACCACTTGTTCCGATCGATGACACATGGCCTGGCTGAACAGCACTTCCGTTCTTTCGAAGAACTCAAAAAATGGGTCGATTCGTGGATAGCATCAAAAGATGAGGAGTTCTTTCGACGCGGAATCCGTATGCTACCAGAAAGATGGGAAAAGGTTGTGGCTAACGATGGACAATACTTTAAAGAATAAATTTATAATCACTTTTTTACAATAAATGCCCAAATTACGAAAAAAAAATACGAGTTTATACATTCATACTCCCAATACAAAGCGCTCTCCCTCTTTTCCCTGCCCCCTTTCCTCTCTTAGATTCTATTAGTGACCCATGCTTCATCATTGCTTTTTTCATTCAAGCTCAAAATTTTTATTCTTTTTTCACTTTGAGATCCAATCGGAATTAATCTGGTGTCTCTAGAAGTTATGAAGATAGAAAAAAATTTTCCATCTACATATTGTTTGATCTTCTTTGGAAGACCCTTAAAATCAAGCATTTCAAGTGCTGTTAACTTCTTTTGTCAATAAACCAAATAAATTTTTAATGCAAATATTTATAAAATAAATATTTTTGAAGACATTATTGACACTACCAGCTTAATATGAGCAATGGCAGGTGAATTCCCTGCCATACGAGAACACCTAATAAATAAATAATTGGCGGATTTTTATGCATCAGTAAACAAACATGATTGACAAAAATAAGTGTGCACAATAAATTCATGATTCTTAAAATTAAATAATAATAAAATTAAATAACAATTTAAATAAGTTAACTACTTGTTGGGTAAGACACAAAATACTTTGTTAATAGATATGTATGTATGAGTTTTCAAGATTTTAAGCGTACGCACACGTTTATTTGAATTTAAACTGATGGACGTTAATTTTGATTATAACTATACTAAGTTTTTATGTATATAAAAATTGTATAAAGTTGAAATTAATTATATTTTTATTTTTTTTTTTTATCTATCTATATCCACACAGATTAATCCAGAAGTTACTCAAAAATTCGCATAGATTCTGCTAAAGAAGCAGAAGGGCAGACATACATAACAGAAATATATAAAACAAACGAAAAGTTTAAAAAATCATCATCATCATCATCATCAACTCTAAGTGGAAGCAATAGCAACAACATCATCAGTTGAGTGAACAACACCAACATTGCCAGCAACACCTAAACAGTTGAGAAAAAAACAGCAAACCGGCAGCAATCAAATAGTCGCAGATATTCGCGCATATACACAAACCAAAACCGAAACCAACAAAAATTAAACTAACTCAAAAAAAAAACAAAAGTTTATTTAAATCGCTGATACGCTAAGCAGATTTTATCAGAACGTTTCAAATCGCACAGCGAGAAACTTCAACGCAACTCAACTCAAACTAGTAGTAAAAATCGGTGCAGAAAAATAATAAAAAATAAAAATAAATAATATACGGAAAAAGATACAAAACACACGCAAAATACACGAAAATATTTCAAAATCACTAAAAAAAAAACACACACAAAAAGAAGATAATTTTTTAAACTTGCTGGTGCTGCTGAAAAGAAACAAACAAAACAATCACAAAAATGTTGGTGTGTGCAAAATTAAACCGCAGCAAAACGTGCTTAAATTATTGAAATTTAATTTTTTTTTCTGTTTTTTGTAATTTATTTCACTATTGTTTTTATAACATTTAAATAAAAAAAAAATAATAATAAGTTATAATAACTAAATTCAACACTACCTCAAAAATTTCATAAAAGTTGTGCAATATAACAAAAAAAAAAAAAGAAAAGAAATAATAATAATAAAATAAAAAAAATTTAATTTTTTTTTTGTCAGTATTAAATAAAACTTAAAACGTTGTATTACTACATAACTAAAAGTTTCAATTAAAACTTTGATGTATTAATAAATTAAGTATTAAATTAATACTACTATATATATATATATATATTTAATATATATATCTGGATAATACAAACATAATCAACACACAACAAAAATGTCTGTCTCAAAGGAACATATATTTGCCAGCCAGGAGAAGGATATCGATCTCGAGCTCGAAAAACCGAAAGGTAAGTTTTTTAGAATTTTTAAAAATTTTTCAAGAGAAATTATAACAATCGCAAGAAAGGAATTTTTATTCATGGGACAACGAAAATTTTAGAATTATAAATCTGCATTTCAGTTACCCTAACGCCGAGTTCTCGACTAAATTATACCAAATAAAATAAATAGAAAAAAACTAAAATGAGTACCTTCTGCACTCGTCACATTATGTGATCTGGTCAGAAAAAAAGACGAAATAAAATTTTCTATCTATAGTTAGCATTGATCTCAAATTCAAATTGAAAATTTTCGTATTTTTGAAAGAAAAATATAGGAATAAAGAAATATCTGAAAAATCATTGAAAACTATAGATTTTAAATTTAATATTGCTTTTTCCCCGCTTCCTGGTGATAATCGGTGGCTTTTCTAGGATTTGGTTTTGGGTTTGGGGATAAGAGGGATCTGATTTTACCAAACGATACGATAAAACGATAAATATTAGACTCAATATCGAACCAAAACCCAAACCTAAACTAGAAAAATAGTGAAATAATTTTATCAATGTTCACGCCAAGAAATACAGACCAAAAAAATTTAAAGATAACTGAAACAAAACTGAGACCGAAATTCAAACTAAAATCGAACAGAAATTCAAGCGGAAATTTTGACCAATTTTCAAATTTATATTCAAACACTTTCAGATCGAAGTTCAGACCAAGAAAAGGATTAAATTAAGATCAAAATGGGACCAAACTGAGACCAAAACCTTTTTTTCAGATTGAAGTGCAAACCAAGAAAATGTTCAAATTCAGATCGAAAATCTAAATCAAAATTACACTAAACTTAGACCAAAAACTTGATTAAAAAAAAAAAACAATATTCAGGCAACGAATCGGACCAAAATTTCAACAAAATTAGATCAAAATGAGGCCAAATTCAAACTTAAACTCAGACTAAAAACTCAAAATTCAGACCGAATCCAAACCGAATCCAAACCAAAATCAGTTCAAAATTTAAACCATAATTCAGAAAAAAATGTAGACCATAACTCAGATAAATGATTTAACAAAGCTTTAGACCAAAACTTCGACCATAATTCAGACGAATAGTTAAACAAAACTTTTGACCAAAGTTTAGACTATAACTCAGACTAATAGTTAAACAAAACTTTAGACCGAAATTTAGACCATAATTCAGACTAATAGTTAAACAAAACTTTAGATAAAAATTTACACCATAACTCAGACTAATAGTTAAAGAAAACTTTAGACCAAAATTTAGACCATAACTCAGACTAATAGTTAAACAAAACTTTAGACCGAAATTTAGACCATAATTAAGACTAATAGTTAAACAAAACTTTAGACCAAAATTTGGCCAATAACTCCGAGTAATAGTTAAGCAAAACTTTAGACCAAAGCTTAGACCATAACTCAAACTAATAGTTAAACAAAACTTTACATCGAAATTTAGACCATAACTCAGACTAATAGTTAAACAAAACTTTATACCATAACTCAGACTAATAGTTAAACAAACTTATACCATAACTCCGACTAATTGTTAAACAAAACTTTAGGCTGAAAGAACGCTAAATACCAAACGTAAGCAAACCAAAATTCAGATAAAAAATCAGTAGAAATATGTAATAAATATTCACACCATCAAATTTTACCTCAAATATAGGCCAAAAGTAGGCAAAACTTTAAGACGAATTCAAACAAAACTGTACTAAAATTCCTACCGAATTTAGACCAAAATTTCAAACTAAATTCAGTCTGTTTTAGGACTGAAACTCCGACCAAAAGCTCGTATCAAAATCAAGCCAAATCAGATCAAAATTTCTACCACAACTCAAACTAAGAGTTACGCCTGGTTTTCACTATGTCAAATTCAATCAAATTTGCCAACACGTTGCCAAATTTCATATGGGAGATTCTCTCTTTCTCTCTCTTTGACAGTTAATATGACATAGTGAAAACCAAGGTTGGTTAGGTTAGGTTGGAGTGGCTGTCGAGAGACCCACTTAGGCCTGAACGGCCCATTGTAACACCTAATGGTTGGACCTACATTTTAACGCCGATTCCGAAGGACGGTGTGGCAATCTTTTATCAGCTCGGTGGTTTTACCTTTACCAACCAAGGTGTGTACTTGGGCACTTGCTTATAATTTTCATTCACTTCATCTTGATAGTGAATATAGGAATGTTATGAGAATTAACTGGCAGACGAAGATGGGAATAGAACCCGAACATCCCGGATAACAGTCTAGAGCATTACCCACTAGACTATGAGGTCGGAGTGAAACTCAAGCATTAGATTAAAACTGAGTCTAAAAGGAAGTCAAATACGAATTAAAAATAAACCAAAAATTTAGACCAGAAATCAGATCATACGCTGGTCTGAGTTAAATTTGGATAACAATTTAGACCAAGAGTTACAGCAAAACTCAAACCAGAAAAATCTCAAATAAAGAACGAAAGCAAATCAAAATTTAGACCAAACACGTATTAAAACTCAAACCGAATTCAGATTAAAATTCAGACCTGAAATTAAAATAAAATTCGGCCGCTACTGGCAAGACCACCCATAACAATTAATTTAATAAGAACTCTCAAACGGGGATCGAAAATCATAACAAAAAAATTATAGCGAACACTGAAGCGGGGCTGATTTTGAAGCCAGCGAATCAAAATAAAACGAAAAAAAACAAATGAACTTTTTCTTAGAGAACTAAAATAAACTTAAATAAATATTTTCTTCATTTTCAAAAATCGCTTAATCATAGTACAAAAACAATTAAAAAAAAAAACGTAGAAACAGTGACGCTTAGTTAACCCTCCCAAGGATTTTGTCCTCATATCAAAACCATAATATAAAAATTCGCTAAAAATTTAGTATTTGGATTAAAAGCTTTTCGACTCAACAGCTACAACATTTTAATCTATTTTCAAATAATTCCATGTATTTTTGACACAATTTGTTGACGACATTGTAAATGCTAAAATAAAGTAAAGTTAGTATTTCTTGATTAAGTGAAAAAGTGCCAACTGAAAACATTTTGTTTTGATATTGAGTAATTTTTTTCGAAATAAATTTCATTATTTTATGTATTTTATTTATTTTAATGTCTAAAAAAGTTAACTTATTTCCCCTGTTTTTGATTTAAAATGTCAATAATTGCAGATTTCCTGCAGTGTTGAGCGAAATTCAATCTGAATAATGAGTGAAAATTAATGACTAAAAAAAAAAATCAATCATCAATCACAAAATAATGACTAGTTTTTTATTAGTTATAAAATTAGTAATTTAATCATGTAACTTTGACTAATTTTTAGTTATATATGACGGCCCATAAAGCCACTCTATGTTGGGTCCCTGTACATGCAGGAATAGAGAGGTAGTGAAAAAGCAGACGAGCTTGCTAGAAAGGGGGCAACGACCACTTTCGTGTGGCCTGAACCCTTCTGTGGATTAGGAGATAGCGTAATCAGGGAATTACTCAGGCAGGAAGAGAGCAACAAGAGGCGGAAACTCTTTACCAATCTTTCGGGACAGAGGCAATCCAGTCTGCCCTTTTAAGTTGTGGTGGGATGTTTTTCATTTTTTTATATCTAGAGCATAAAGCAATTTGAAATCATAGCTTGAATATTTTGCAAATTACACAATATTTCCATGCAAAAAAAAACTAAAACAAAAAAAAAACAATAAATAAATAAATGTGTATAAAAAAAGACAATAAAATAATTAAAATTGCATAAATAAATATTTTAAAACAATAAATATAAAAAATTCTAAAGAAATTATAAATTAAAATAAAAGAAAATCAACATTTCGACATCTCATTAAATTAAATTTGAAGTTTAAGCAATTAAAATTTAAGCAAATAAATAAAAAAAAAAAATTATTTTATTCCGCATAAAATATTATAAAATAAATCAACAAACTAAACCAACAAAAAAACAGTAAGAAGAAGAGAAAAAAAAATAAAAACTATTAACAAAAAAAAAAAAAAAATTTACTACATTCCAACACTCATAGCATAACAAATAACTTCCGTTGAAAATTATATACAAACAAAAAAAAATAAAATAAAATATATCGCAGAGATTCAAATTCAGATACTTAAATGATGACAAAATAAAAAAAAAAATAAAAAAAAATAAAAAAAATTAAAAAAAATTAAAAAAAAAAATTGCAATGAATTTTATTCCCGGATATGCTGAAGTGCGTTCACTCACATTCATTTATTCATTTACATTCATCGCAAATGACAAAAAGATAACCTTAGTAAAAATTTCAATTCTCAAGCTTTCCGAGAATAATTCCTATACTTCCATATACATGATGATCCGTAGTTGTTGTAGTAGGTACTTAGTTGTTGTAGTACTTAAACCTCATTATTTAATAAAATATACAACAAAAGTAATAGACTACGAGTATCTAATTAGAGTGATGATGATGATGATGATTATGATGAGAGTAGGCACGTTTTTTTTTAAATATATTCTTTTGTATGTTTAAATTGATAAATTGCTATTGTGTTAAATTGCAAAATTATCGCATAAATTAATTAAAAAATACATGAAAAAATAAAAATAAATAAAACATGTATAGCGATTTTCTTGGAAAAACACACATGTTATTAGCTGTAAGTTTTATATCACAAACAGTTTGAGTTATATAACTCAGAGAAATGATAAATATCTTTAAATTTTCTGCGGTCAGTTTGGATAGATTTTTTTTTTCCTGGAAATTTGCGGTTTTGATATCGTGTCGTTTCAAAACTATTTCCGAAAAATGTTAAATAGTTAAGAATAATAAATCTAATAGCAAGCAATTATTGTGAAATGCATAGATGTATAGCATCATAAAGTTGATCACGTGTCTTCAGTTTTCTGTTTTGTTCAAGTTTAATGAATTAAAAAAAAAAAATTTATTTTAGTTTTACTATAATTTAAATCAGTCTGCCACAACTATAGGGAAATCTAATCGAGGAAACAAACCCTTGCCCATTTTACATATATACTCTCCAGCTCTCTCTCTGATTGGTGAGCTTTGAAAGGGTTAAACACCATTCTGGGAAGAATTCAAAGAGATCGCATACTAAAAACCAATACATAAGCATGCATGCTTGTGTGTGTGTATCTGAGAGAGCGACAGTGCTCTGCTGTTATTTACATTATAAATGAAGTGCTATCTTGCTTTTTCTTATGGGAAATGTAATTAGAAGTAGCATAGATAAGAGCAAGACAAAGTTACTGAAAAATCATCTCACTTTCTACTCATGTACTCATTGTTGTCAACCAGCGATGCCAACTTGTGGGGAATTCCCCGATTTGCGGGGAATTTTACTGGATGCGGGTAATCGGGGAATGAGCTGTTTTTTTGCGGGGAAATTGAAGTCGTTCAGCTTTAAGTCATAAAAGCCTGTAGAATATTTTTTTTTTTTCAAATTTTATGTAATGTAAATTATTATTATTAGTTCGGGGATTAGCGGAATCAGACCCAAGTGGGTCACTTTTCGTCCTCTACTCTAAACACTCGTAAACGAGCATGCTCCGAGTATCGGCATCCTGCGTCAAAGCGAGCATATCCTTATAGGTCAGGTGACCAATCTAAGATTCATCAACGTATCGATGACTCAAGATTGTCAACCTTCTGCTCGCCAACGCTGGGCATTGGCACAGTAAGTGCGCCGCCATTTCCAGCCCCTCCAGACACTACCTACAAGTATCATCCTCAACAAGTTTCATCTTCTTGAGGTGATACCTGAAGGGACCGTGACCTATAGTCAGCGCTGTTAGCCAGCTCAAAGTCTTCCGGTTTAGTGCGACGACTTTGGCTGACTCACTGCACGACCACTTCACTGCCGTCTTTGCCTGCCTGCAGTCAGTGGTATCTTTCCATCTTTTACAATGTTCAGATTTAATCTACTGTCTTATCAGGCCTTCCACCAATCCATCACCAATGGCGATGCATGGTTCTGGTCCACAAAATTCGGCTGCTGAACCTTTTCAGAAGGAGAAGAAGAGTTTTTATTTTTATATATGTATATATCACAGAAAAAGCTAATTCCCTTAATCGCAATTTTCACAGTGTATGGTATGCAGAGAATTGTCTTTCGTAACGAGTCTTCACAGACGCAAAATATGATTGTGCTTGTTTTGGCTAGCATTGCTCTAAAATTTTATCAACTCTTTCTTTTTCTCTCAATCTCTCATATGATTCAAAAACAAATAAAAATTTATATAACCAAAGTACAGAATATAACTGACCGGCTTTGTTTATACATGAGAAGCTTGTAGCCTCTTATATGAGAAGCTGAGAGCAAAATCACGATAAAATTATGATTTTTACAGAAAAACGAATTGCATTAAAAGAAAGAGCAAAAATGATATAAAAATTCTTTGTGAGCAAAAACGGCACAGCGACTTTGTTTTGAACATTTGTTGTTTAATTTTTGTTCTTAACGACATTCGTGTTAACTTTTGCTCTGCAGTAAAATTATACTATTTTTTCCTGCACTTAGAAGTTATACCGCTTTCGCTCTCAGTCTCTCATTTGTTCTGAATTTATTTTGTATCTGATTACTTGTTATTGCTTCTGACTGCCATACAGATTGCTTTTGGTTGCATCAAATTGGTCATGATTCTTTTCGAGTTACTTTATTTAGCCTCTGACTTTCTTTAAATTCATAACTTTTCAAAACTTTCTCTGGCTTCCTCTAACTTTATTTGTTCTTCCTCTTTCGATGATCGTTTTTTGCTTTGGGTGGCCTATAATGCCACAGATTGCTATTGACTTACTTCCTCTGACTACTTCAATCTGCCTTGAACTGCTTTTTATTATCTTCATTGATCCTTTCATTGGTTTTTAACTTCCTCTGACTGCCTTTACCTGCTACTGGCTACTTCCGACTGTTATCCGCAACCTCCTACAAACTTATAAATAAATATAAAAAAAAGGTTGAAAAAACACGATAACGACGTGGAATGCAAGTTCTCGATACAGATGTGTGCCAAACAATTAGTTTCCAAATTAAGTACAATACAAAAAAGTAGTTGCAAACCACCTAGTGATATTCCACTGAGATGTTAGCCAGAACCGACTACCCGGTTCATTGATTATCAAGTCCCTATGGTGGATACTACTCAGTTTAAATTTATTCATTCATTGCTGCTGTAATTCCCAAATTAAGTAATTTGCATGCATACAAAAATATTTCTAAACAAAAAAAAAAAGTTTGTTACAAATAATCACATTATAATCGCGTGTCAATTTTGTAATATGTAAATATTTCAAGCTTTAACAATGTCACTCTTCTATTATTATAATAAAATCTTATTTATTTATATTCTAATTTGTGTGAAAGTGTAAAATTGTATTTATTTTTAGTTAAGCATGTAATTTTTTTTTTTTTATATTTTTCAAGCATGCGAATTTTTCAGTTAATTTTTATGTGAATTAGCATCATGAAAATCAACGTAGATAAATTTTCTAAATTTTATAAATGGTTTTTAATGATTTTTCAAATGATTTTTCAAATGATTATAAAAAAAAAAAAAAATAATTATTATCTATACAGTAAATAAAGGAAGTAATTATAATGTGAAATGTAATTCAATTAAATTGAATTTTTGTTGTCATTAATAAATGCTCACGTAATTTTTCTTTAGAAAAGTAACCGGTTTTATAAATAAGCGTGATTTTAACAATATTTGCATATTCTTTCACATAAATAAGAAATTCTTTTTACATATGATTCACTCAGTTTGGTTTTAGTTTAAATACATAAATTATGTATGAATTTCATATGAAGTAATATATAAAAGTAACCATAAACATGTCAGTCAATACACTCCACTCACTACACTCAGAAATAATTCATTAATATTCCATTTCCGTCTTTATAAAAACAAAGAAAAAGAAATATAAGTACTTATTTATAGAAAACACTTGTTGTAAATAAACTCGAAAAAAAAAATTCAATAAAAAATAAAAGAAAATAAAAAGCAAAACCAGCAACAACAATAACCAATACCACAACTTACAGCAACTTGGCAACCTGCATTTTTGAACTTGACACATATTTTGTCCCTGAATTACATGGCAATAATGCACTCATATGAAACAAAGTAAAGTGAAGTGAATGAATGAATGATGATTGAGTGTGAAGTAAGTATTTAAAAAAAATTATAAAAAAATCTGAAAGGTTTAAATAAGCTTAAAAAAAAACAAAAAAAATCGATAAAATTATTTTATTTACTGATTGCATTACTTTAGTTATTGCAAAAATTAATGGAATTTTAATATCATTAAGAATGTAAAAAAAAAAAATCTGTAACAACTGCAAAATAAAACATATGAGAAATGATATGCCTATAAATATGTAGATGTAATTTAAAACCGGTTACCGGCAAAATGCGCTTGCAAAATGCAACAACAACACAACCATACATACTTATATTTTACAAAAATAAAACGCAACATAAACAATTGTATAAACTTAAAGCTTAAGCGACAGCATAGTATATGCTACACTTGAAAGTAATTCAGTGATTCTGTATCTATTTAGATCAGCCACTCATTTTGAGATGAGTAGGTTGAACTGTTTGTGGCTGACGGCAGACGGGCGCAAGCATAAAAGTCTGTCTGAAAGAGGCAGGTAGAAAATTTAGATAGTAAGGAAGAGGTAGAAACTCCACTGTCTTTTTCTAACTACCTATTTTTTCTACTTCTCTCTCTCTCTCTCTCTCTCTCAGACAAACGTTCATGCTTGCGCCCGTGTGAACAGCCACTTTCTGATTGTCACAAACTCTACACCTGATAACCATTGTCGGAACCAGTTCCGAATGGACTATCCTTTTTCTTTTTCATTAAATTTTGTATTGTATTTTCTATTTATTATTCTATTGAATTGTAACCTTTTACTTATATTATAATAGCGTATTAAACGCATACTGAAATACCTTAATAGAATATTGTAATAAAATTAAGTATTTTAGTACTCTCTACATTTAAATTTATCATTATTTTCACATCTCTATGTAATTTAACGGCAGCGACGGATATATAAGCCGCCTGCCCGTAACCATAGAGTAGTAGCTGAAGATCACTCGACTCTGATCTACATACATTAATTCTTTTCTATTTTGTAAAACTAATCCTATTTCTATGAATCATTAAAAGTAATTTATAACGTTTAAATCGAATAATAGTCCCTGTTCTTATTTCAAAAAGAAAGAAATTATCACTAATTTCTACATGGTCCTTCGAGCCGGATCCGGGGATCCGTATCTCTGAATCCGCGTAAAATACAATCAAAACAAACATTAAAGTCGACCCGTTCAGCCGTTCGCAAAATAAACAGTCATAAATTTTAACGTTAGCAACACTGCGCGTTCATCACAAAGTGCACATCTCTAGCATTATGGCAGAACATCAAAGAAAAAATGCGATGAGCAGCGAGTGAAAAACAAAAAATTCATGTAAAAAAGTTGTGGCTAGTTAAAAAAGAAAAAAATATTAAAATGCGTGTGCAATATTATTGCGTTCAAAACATAAAAAAAAAAATAAAAATATCTCTATAAAACATTTTCTGACACATTCTCTTCACATAAAAATGTGTAACTCAAAAATGCCGAAGTGTGGAAAAACAAGGTGTTGCTGCAATTACGTTGCGTGAAAAAACATTAAAAAACAAACAAATAAAAAAAATGTTCTAAAACATTTTGACTCGCTAAAAACAAAAGAACAAACATATTAAAAAGCATTAACGTGCGCATATTAGTGCGTAAAAAACGTTTAAAACCAAAATATTGAGACATTTCTATAACACATCTTCTCATATAAAATAAAAAAAAACCGCGCAACTCATCGTCACCGTCAGCGGATCTTAAACTTCCTTTTGGAAAAATTTGGACTCAGTTGAAATCAACAACACCATCAGCAACAGTATCACCACTGGCAGCAACAAGCAAGATTAACCCCATCAACGTTTAGCATCATCAACTCCCGCGGCTAGTCAACGGAGAACCAAACAACAACAGTATTAGGTGTGAAAATCCTAATAGTAGCTATCATCCAGCATCTTCAACTCTGTCAGCTTTATGGTGGAACATCAAAACAACACCTACAAGTAAGATCCTTCCTAGGAAGTGACAAAGTAAGTTGGATTCACATGCATATTGTCACACATAGTAACACCCATACATATTCATACACAAAAAAAAAATCTCATAATAATCTTTAGAAAAAAGGGAAGAAAATTATGAACCCACATATATTCACAGTTTTAACAGTACCAAAAAAAGCCATTACAAACGGTTCTTATATATAATTTAATTTACATAACGTTTCAAATATACATGTCTATATATTTACATATACCAATTTGGCGCAAATTCGTTTCAACGATCCCTTTTGTACATGTGTGCATACACAAAATCTTCCATACTGTAATACTACGTACATTATATACAAATTTGGTGTAAATTAATTCTCATCATACATATGTACAAGATGAACTCTTCTTTCCTCTACTCACGTTTAGTATAGTAAATACCAAAAATCAGGTTTCGATTCCTTTCGTTCCTGTAACTCTAATCTCATTCTCGTTGATTCGTTTTCGATACAATTTAATATTTTCAATTACAACCTTATATACGTACATTAAAAGCTTGCAGCTTATGCTTTGTTGTTATGAACGTGAACAAACATCACTTCCTAAAGCACTAACGTTTCTATAAAACAAACGTTAACATGAACATTTATTTACACGTTTAGAACCAACAGGTCAAAATGTTTGTCCGCGCTAATGCACAACGTCTGCTCTCCCTTATGCACGAACGTTTCCTTGCGTTTATGCACAAACGTTTTGGTCGCAATTTGGTACTAACGTTTGCTCGCACTAGGGCACTGACGTTTGCTTGTTTACAAAAAAAAAAAAAAAAAAAAATCTCATTTCTTACGTACACTAACGTATCAAATCACAGAATAGTTCATTTGGATTAGTACATCTCAAAAAAAGTAAATAAATTTCACAACTCCCTGGTATACTCATACGTATATATAGCAAGAAATATAATCCAATGAACACACAAATCTTATAAATACGCTTACACATTTTCGATCATTATAATAATTTAAAACATGACAATACTACACATTTTTTAAGAATGTTGTACATACGAAAGTAAACTCTTGTTTACATAGACAATATGTTACAAACTATTCTTCTGTTCTCTCCGGCAGGGTAGCTATCGCCTATGATGTATCAATTCTAATTTGGAAACATCGTACTCTCTCGATGAATCCAGTTCACGCCGAGCAAACAAATCCAATCCCCCGGATTTTGTTATGCGTCGGAATGAGCTTATTGCGCTTGTCTTTGCATACGCACTCAAGGGAAGGACAAACCCGATCCTCTCATCTCTGGGTGGCAAATGTCAAGTGGAATCTCCCTTGCATACAATAAGCCTTCCGCGGTTAGAACCCCAACGTTTAGCCACTAAACGAAAACTCTGATTCGGAAACATCGTACTCTATCGATGAATTCAGTTTACGCCGAGCAAACAAATCCAATCCCCTGGATTTTTGTTAGGCGTCGGAACGAGCTTATTGCGCTTGTCTTTGCATACACACTCAAGGGAAGGACAACCCCGATCCTCTCATCCCTGGGCGCCAAAGATCAAGTGGCTTCTCCCCTGCATACAATAAGCCTTCCGCGCGTTAGAACTCCAAGACGGGAAAAGCTTACTGTGCTTGCCTTTTCACAAAAGAAGGACACCTCCGATTCCTTTCATCTCTTATCTGCAAAAGGTTAAGTGGCTCCTCTGCCAATATTAAGCTTACCGATACCAACATCATTACTTCCAAACTCTATTGTGGCCCGACAAATTGTTCATATCGCCGACGTTCGCACTCAAAACAGAATACTTACCCTGCTCACAGTAAAAGCAATCTAAATTTTCAAAACTCTTTTGAAAAAAGTGGTAGTCAACCACAGGTTCTCAAACAAAGAATACTATTCATACTCTCTCTAACATTTCATCATCAGCATCTCTTGCTTGTTCTTACTTTTTACTAATTCTTGTTTTCTTTTCACAGACAATCGGAAAAACCAATGCCAAGTGCGGTGGTAGATGAAGCACACTCGCCTTCGAATGCATTACACAATGCTCCATAAAGGTACTGGCAGAGGATGCAACACCCAACATGCGTACTATAAATATAACCCTATGCCACGAATAAGCCAGAGAGCTACACACCATTGCAGCCGATATGCGTTTCTCGCTTAAGAATCTCGTCAAATCTCGATCAACATCAAATAAAACTTCAGCCTGTGTAACCACCCCTTGGACGGGTTCAAACCCAAATGCCGCAGCCGCCGCGACTATTGTCTATTAAACTTGGCTTTGCAAACGCTGCAGCAGTTTCAATCAATCATGGATATTGCACTCGTGCAAGGGGGCCGCTATGTCGGAACCAGTTCCGAATGGACTATCCTTTTTCTTTTTCATTAAATTTTGTATTGTATTTTCTATTTATTATTCTATTGAATTGTAACCTTTTACTTATATTATAATAGCGTATTAAACGCATACTGAAATACCTTAATAGAATATTGTAATAAAATTAAGTATTTTAGTACTCTCTACATTTAAATTTATCATTATTTTCACATCTCTATGTAATTTAACGGCAGCGACGGATATATAAGCCGCCTGCCCGTAACCATAGAGTAGTAGCTGAAGATCACTCGACTCTGATCTACATACATTAATTCTTTTCTATTTTGTAAAACTAATCCTATTTCTATGAATCATTAAAAGTAATTTATAACGTTTAAATCGAATAATAGTCCCTGTTCTTATTTCAAAAAGAAAGAAATTATCACTAATTTCTACAACCATGAATGAATTCTGATTGCCTCTTGGCTACTTGACTTTGACTAACTTAATCGCATTGATTTTGATTAACAAATTATGACCTCCAGACATTCTTGTGTCAGACACACAATACCGATCAAAATTGTATCCTGAAACCAGACTATACTTTTCCGCAGCGGTTTTTAATGCACTTCATCCAAATCTGGCTTTAGAATGCGATATCTCAGCGAAAAAAAGAAGACATTTGTGCAAACTCAAAGGCATTTGAAAGTGAATGACTTAAACTTTAAGATGCCTACTATGCATTTTTCTAAATAAAAAAAAAAAAATTAACGGAGCTACATAACCTCAAATATAAACAAAAACAGAGTTTTTTGCACTTTTAGGTTAGGATGAGCCAGGATTTGGATACAGCGCATCAAAAACATTCAGAAAAGTATAAGTATAAGTAGTCTGGTTTCTGGTTAAGGATAATGGTCAAATTTTTTCGACCTGTGTTATCTCTAATTGTGTTTTTTAACCTCTTATGGTCTCTAATTGCCCTCGTTTATCTTTTAAGTGGGGTAAACACACATCAAATTCAGTTTCAAACACATCCAACACATAGATAAAACAATGACGGGCGGTTGCGTATACACTCTTCAAGTATGCACCGTCAAAATTCACATCTCCGTAATTTGCAGCGTGTGAACATCTATTTGCCGTCGGCAAGGCAATTCTATTATAATGTTCACTCACCGAAAACCAAGAAAAAATTAGTATATGCTTGACAGATTGAGTATAAACGCATCAAAAACGAGACCGTTGACGGACCATCAAGCAATATCAAATAGGCTTTGATTTTCATCAAACAACTCATCCGAACGTACGTGTGAAGATTTCTCACTAACATACTTTAAAATGCTGTATGCGATGCTTGATCGTTTATAGTCCCTATTAAAGCCTCTGACAGCATTTGATTTACTCGGTTTGTCTTTGATTGCACCAGATTGCATTTATAAGCCGCTGTTGACTTACCACTGCTTGTTCGGTCATTTCCAATAACCTCTGATTATATTTTTTAACTTCTGATAACCTCTAATTACCTCTAACTATCTTCTGCCGTCTCTGACTGTTTCAGCCTATCTCTACATCTGACTGTCTCGAGTCTCCTCTAAGTACCTATGAGTGGCTCTGGTTACCTCTGATGACATCCAACGTATGTCTTCGGCAGAGCTGTAACAGAGTGCAATCAATTGAGGATATAAGTCACAAATGAATAATAATTTTTGATTGCAGTTATTGAATAATATATTTGACACCAGAATAAAAAATGCAGTTGGAAGTCTTTTTTGGAGTCGCCGATTGGTTATTCATTTAGAAAAGTCTTTTTTAGAGTCAAGGGAGTGCAGTCTTTTTTTGAAATCATGCGACTGCAAACCTTATGACTCCAAAATCATGACTGCTTTGAAGTCGCTTGGAGTCACTTGAAGTCACTTGAAATCACTTGAAGTCACTTGAGTAACCTTGAACTCAAATGCAGTCATTTGGAGTTAATTGCAATTTGCAGTCAATGTGTTATTTAATATTTAATTTATATCTTCTCTCATGTCTCTCAAACTGATTCTTTCATAAATACTCAGTTTTCCACAAAACACACGCCACAAATAATATAAAAATATCACAAAAATTCCAGGCAACTCGCGTTTCAATATAATAATTAATACTTTTTACTAATTTATTTAATATTAAAAAGAAAATGTTTTGGCAATAATTTCTGCGAAACTGACATTCGAGTCGGTTATTAACTGTGACTTCAAGGTATAGCAATTAAATTGATTGCATTCTTTTACAGTCTTCGGCAGCCTCAGATTTCCTTCGAATGGTTGCCAAAGCCTGTGGTAAGCTCTAAGCTTGCCTGGACTTCTTATCAATTATTTAAATTGTCAAAATTTCCCATGATGTTTTCTTATTGCCCAATAATGCTTTCTCCGATTGCCCCTAGCAGTCTATGAGCTGACTTTCTTCGAAGACTGCTTCTGGGGT
This sequence comes from Toxonevra muliebris, assembly GCA_963691655.1. Classification (NCBI taxonomy): domain Eukaryota; kingdom Metazoa; phylum Arthropoda; class Insecta; order Diptera; family Pallopteridae; genus Toxonevra; species Toxonevra muliebris. The sequence goes on along the minus strand of OY829328.1, from coordinate 77,855,542 downwards.
GGCATCTGATTTTTGTTGACTGCCTTCAAATTCGGTTGCCTTTGAATGTTCCTGGATTTTCTAATTGCTTCTGACCTCACTACCATTTAATTCTTTTGAATGCCTCTGACTGCTTATGAATGATTCTAAATACTTTTAGTTGCCTCTGAATACAATTGACTGCCTACAAAAGTACTTCTGTTTTACTAGAAATGCTTCCGATTGCCTCTAGCCTAACTACCTTCAAATGCTTCTGACTGCTTTTTTTTTGCCTGTGTTTTTTATTTTTTGATTGGTTTTAAATTCTGCTCACTTTTGATTTACTCTCATTACCTCTCACTTTTTCTGGTTGCCTCTATACTAACTACCTTCGAGACCTTTTGGTTGCCTCTGATTGCTTATGAATGCCTATGGTTGACTAGGACTGCCTCTGAATACTTCTGGTTGCCTCTGATTACTTCTGATTGTCTCAGGCTTCCCTCAAATGTCTCTGAATGTCTTTGATTGCTTCTGACGGCCTATGAAAGCCTCTAACTGCCTGTCAGTTCTCCTGCTTGCCTTAAATTTAATTTTACTGCCTGCAAATATTTCTGATTGCCTCTAAATTGCCTTTGATTACTCCCAGCTGTCTCTGATTTCCTCAGACAGCTTTTTTTTTACTTTTGAAGGCCTCTGACTTTTTTTAATTGTCTCTGGTTGCCTAGAAATGTTCCTAACTAACTTCGACTTCATTGAACCTGAGTACATTCAAATATCTCTGACTATTTTTGGCTACTTTGACGGGTTATGAAAGCCTTTAACTGACTTTGAATGTTTTTGCTGGTCTTAAATTACATTTTACTGCCTATCTACAAATGTTTCTGGTTGACTCTTTGATTGAAGACTGCTCTTTTTCACTTTTGACTACTTCTGACTTTCTCTGATTGTCTCTAACTGCTTCAGAATATTTCCGACTATGCCCTTTAACTGTTTTTTATTTGCTTGCATCAACAGGCAATTCATGGCATGTTTTCACAGATCACAACCCAGTACTCAGATTTTTTCCCCACCACGTCTAATATGCCCGTTAATAGAGTCACAGGGTGTATACCTACAAAAATGTTGTATATTGTGAAAACGGGGGAAGAAATGTACTATTCTTTGGGGTATTTTATATATTTCTGACCATTATGGATAAATGATCGCGAAACCCATCATATTATCTTAAAACAAAAAAACTATTCTTGATCAAAAAGTAATCAAAAGCACCTAAGTTAACATTTTCTACTTATTGTATTTGACACCGGAACCGATGTTCTCTATATGTAACTAATCTCTCAATAGTCCTCGCTACAAACCCTCCTTGGAAATATCCCAATCGCTAATTCAAAAATTTTTGAGAGGGCTTAAAATCAAATTTAAATATTTGCGGATTATTATTATCCTAATTCACAAACGTCCTTCTTTTTATACAATTTTTAGAATCTAGAGTTATTGATAAAAAAAATTCGTCGTATCTTAATATCTGAGGGAGCTACTTAATGTACTTAGAGAAAAGTGCGGCGTAAGAGAGTAATATTTTACCTTGGAGAGTGGGCGCACTCTCAACAGAGTGAGCGCACTCTCAACTGAGTGCGCTCTGGGGTAAATATCTATCAGCTCTTTTCTTTTACAATCTCTGCAATGTTGCCAATCTAATGTGCCAGCAATAAAACTCTTGTATTTTTATTTGCTGTTATTGTATAAATCAAGAAGTAGGCAACACTGTTTTTCTCTTTTACTCTGAGTAACAGTTTGACATATATTTTAGTCAAAGAGTGAGAGTAAAAGCAACTGCCGTACATTTTGTTATTGTAATGTTATTTTATTTTACACTTTAAACCTCGTTACCCAGCACATTACTCTAAAGCTTGGAGTATTGTACTCATGGTCCTAGCACAAACTATAATGACCCGTAAAAACGTGAGTCATTAAACTTTTCTGAATTGAATCCCAAAAACGTCCTCCGAATAAATTAATTTTATACACGTGAAGCTTATAAACCAAGTCGTTTTCGACTTGCCTGACTTACTAAAAGTGGCGCCAAAATATATTAAATTAAGTATGTATGTATATAAAAAAAAGTGTACACGGATTTTTTTAGCAAGTTTCATATGAAATATAAAGGCCAACCAGAAATAAAATCAGCATGTGGCATGTTTTCGCTCTTGTTGTTGATGTTGATGTTGTTTTGCTACAAATTGGCAAACTAGTTGTGTCAACTTATTCACAACACGAGCGAGTAAGTAACAACAGCTGATTAACAACAACAACAAACCTGAATTGGTTAAAATTTATGGTAAGCACTAACAGATACTGTTAAAAATGTATGCGTAATGTTAATTAACAGAGACTGTTAGATTTAACATTCACAATGTAGATTTTTAATAGAACATTGCAATTTATGTATGTAAAATATTTAATAAAAATTTATTTAATAAATATTTAAGTGAATGCATAATTTTTGTGTGGTTGCATACAAAAAAAAAAATCCAAAAATAAATTAACCATTTCCGCTTTTAGTTTTAGTTTTTGAGAATTCGTACTTTCATTGCAATGGACCAAAAAAAAAAAAAAAATATGCTTGAAATATGAATTATGAATCTGTAAGTTTTTTTTTTTGATTTTTAGATTTAGAATTTTTAAAATTTTAAATAATTTTTCTATTTATATGGTAGTTAAAAATAGTAATGAGCAATTTATTGATTTTATATTTCAAAAAAAAAAAAAAATAATAATCTTATAAAAATAATAAATTGCATTTAATATTTTTTTCTTTCTATTCGTTTTGTTTCTCTGGTGGCTGATGTTATGTTGCTGCTTCGGCTTTCCCTTGTATATTGCAACATGCTGTTGCTGTTGCTGCTGTTAGTCTTGCTGTCGAATTGCTTTCTGCTCTGACAACTTTTGATGCACATGAGTTATTTGGCGTTTTTTCTTTTGCTTTTTTTATTTTTGTATTCTGCATGTTTCTTTTTTTTTTCTTTTTCTTTTTGGCAATGACATTGACAATGAAAATTAGAAAATTTGAACTTGAATATCATTGATGATTGGCAAAATTAAAAACAAAACCCGGTTAGGGGGTATGGTGTGCAAAATAAGTGTGTATATCTTGTGGGCATTTCAATATTTATTATATTTATGATTTATGAATAAGAAAACTATGCTCTAAAAATGGCTTAAGAAAATTAATTTAACTGGTTTTAGTTGTGATTCTGAAGTTCTTCCTGTAGCAGAACTGAATTTATATGAAATTTCGATATGGATTACGCAGAGCAGAAACTTATAACGAAATATTCATGACTCATTGTTTGGCTAAACCACTTTCATTATACTAATATGAGCATAAAAGTATGCCACATTATTCTATTTACTATGGGAATAAGTGCTCCCACTTTTATCCTTTTTTTTTTTGTTGAGATAAAGCTTAGTAAAATCCTTTCGCCAGAACTGAGTTGTTATATGATTTCTAAATATGAAAACTATGCTCTAAAAATGGCTTAAGAAAATTTCTTTAGCTGGTTTGAGTTGAGATTCTGAAATTCTTCCTGTAGCAGAACTGAATTTATATGAAATTTCAATATGAATTACGCAGAGCAGGAATTTATAACGAAATATTCATGACTCATAGTTCGGCTAAGCTATTTTCATTATAATAATATGAGGCTAAGAGTATGCTACATTATTATATTTACTAATGCAATAAATGCTCTCATTTATAATCTTTTTTTTTGGAGATTAAGCTTTATAAAATCCTTTCACCAGAACTGAGCTGTTATAGAATTTCTTATTATAAAAACTTTGCTCTAAAAATGGATCAAGAAAATTACTTTAACTGGTTTGAGTTGTGATTCTGAAAGGTTTTCTTCAGTAGAACTGAATTTATTTAAAATTTCAATTTGAATTACGCAGACCAGGAATTTAAAGCGAAATATTCATGACTCATAGTTTAGCTAAATTACTTTCATTATAATAAAATGATCCTAAAAGTATGCTACATTATTCTATTAAGTTCAGCAATAAATTGTCCTATTTCCAACCTTTTTTTTTAGATTAAGCTTAGTAAAATTCTTCCACCAGTACTGAGTTGTTATATGATTCCAACTAGAAGTGAACAGAACAAGAATAGTTTCATATTCATGACTCATAGTTTGACTTAGCTACTTTCCTTCTAAAAATTATGATCCTAAAATTATGCTGTTTTAACATATTTACTAGGTAATGGATAAAGAATGCTGAGCTGAAATTAATTGATATTCCTAACTCATAGTTTGGTTAAGTTACTAAAGTCAGTTTTGTTGGCTTGAGTCTTTATTTTTGTTGTGTACATATACAAGCTCCTAAACGTATTCAAGCTCATTTCTTAATCGGAACACTTGATATTGACTGAAACTCTGAATCATTTTTCTTATACTTAACATTGAAAACGGCTTTTATAGTCTAGAAACTCATATCAGACTCATAGTTTAACTAAGCTACTTTCCTTATAAAATTTATGATCCTAAAATTATGCCATCTAAATATATTTACCAGACAATGGATTTTCAGGAAAAGTCGCTCTTGCTTCAGACCTTTTTTAAAGGTCAAGCTCAGTAAAATCAATTTGTTAAATCTAAGCTAGTATAAGATTTCAACACGAACTATGAAAAGCTGAAATTGTTTGATATTCCTAACTCATAGTTTGGTTTAGATACTATGGACAGTTTTGTTGGTTTGAGTTTTAAATACAAGCTCTTAAAAGTATGCAATTTCACTTCGTAATCGAAACACTTCAAATTAATTAACCCTTATGAGTCAGTCTTGACCTCATCATGAACTCTCAACTATTTTTCTTACACTTAACATTGAAAACAGCTTTTGTAGTCTAGAAACTCATATCGGACACATCATTCAGCAGGATGCTATCCATCATCATCATCATAAATGCAAAATAATGGATAAAAATAACAGCGACTCACGCTCAATAGTTAAATAGGTCTTTTATTTGTCAATTATGTTTTTCAATTTTATTCAATTATTTTTATCACTTCAACTCAACTTATTTTAAAGTAAAACATTTTTAGAATTTTTACAGTTTTTTTACTTGACTGTACATTAAATCAAAAATTTAATACCGCTTCGCTTTTACAATTTTTCTAAATTCTTTTTATGGAATTTATTTATTTTGTTGTGTTAAACACAGATTTTATTTTTATTCACTGTGTGGCATTATCACTTTGATCTACAACATTTTAAATTGGCAAATTGCTTGTGTTTTTTTTTTTTTTTTTAATTTTTGTATATCTTTACATTAGTTTAATTTCAAAAATTTTTCACGGTCATAAATACAATTTTTTTTTTCTTTTCTCCTCAAAAATTATAATTGATAAATTTCTGCTTATGCAAAAATATTCAAAAAAAAAAAAAAAACTTGTCAACCAAAAATAACTTGTAATTTATATATGCCATAAATGCAACGTAATTGTGCTTAATTTAAATTTATTGCACTCATTATCAAGGGGGAATACACTTAGAAAAATTAAAGCTTTCGAGCAGCAAATTTTATAAAAGTTTTTAAAAAGATTTAAAAATTTTTCTCATAGTTTTTAGTTCAGTAAACTTTATAATAGGAAGTGAGAGAAAAGATTCAACTTTTTAGAAAATTTTTCAAAAGAATGTCGCATCATATTTGTAGTCAAAAGTTATATAAAATAATTTTTTTTTAAATTTTTTTATTGACTACAAAGGTTGTGAAAAATAACAAAATTTAAGTTATTAGTTTTTGTTCCCAGAATTTTTTTTTAGTACCGTGTATGTAAAGTAATTAAAGCTTACAGATTTGTTTTTTTTGTCTGTTATTTACCGTGTATGAAAAGCAATTAAAAATTTGTCAAATATTAAATTTTAAACACAAATTCACTGCTAAAGTAAATTAAATAAAGCAACGTGATTTTCATGTTCTCGGCTAATTTAAAAATTATCACAAAACCGAAAAGTAATTTGTCAATAGTAAATGCTAAAAATGTATACATATCTACAAAAATATATTACACAATCACGCCAAAAAAAAACTCACGCCTACAACAACAGTCACTTACAGTGTAAAGCTAAAGCTCAAAAGGAAAAACAAAAACATTTTTAAAAATATTTTAACAAATGACAAAAAATTTGTTTGTGATAAAAATAACAAATACAAAAAAAAATAACACAACAAATATCAATTAAAATTGTTATTTTTAATTGTAATTACTCAGATCTGCTTATCTCGTCAGCGTCTCAGATATAAAATAAAGAAAATTGTTGAGAAAAACTAAAGATAGTTGAATTAGTTTGACCATTTTTGAATATTCAGTTCGTGTTCGTTATTTTACTTCAGTTATTTTTAATGTGGTAGCTGCAGTTACTATATAATTTTGATTAGAGATGAACATGTGCAGTGTCACGACTCACGAATAAAAACTGGTGCATTAGCATGCTTGATAATAAGGTTATTCGGAGAATACCTTCAACTTCTGTCATTAGTGAGGGAAAGTCTTTTCTTCAACTGTGAACATGAATAAAAACGTGTGAAAGTGCGTGACCGTGCGTGATTGCAAGCAAGCTTTAAATGAGAGGCTGAGAGGAAAAGTGTTATAACTTCTACGTTCAGAAAAAAGTGGAATAATTTTACTTAAGAGCAAAAGCAAAACGAAATATGTTCAGAGCAAAAGTGAAACGAAACATGTTCAGAGCGAAAACGGAATAAAAAACTATGCTGTTCTTGCTCTGAAAGAATTGTTATACCATTTTTGTTCTTACTTTTAAGACGTTTCATTTTCACTGTAAATCGTATTACTTATGCCATTCTTGCACTGACACTCTAAATTATTTCACTTTTGCTCTTATATAAATTTTAGCCCGCTTTTCCTCTCAGCCTGTCAAATATGCTTTAGTCTATATCAGTGATGGTCACATATACAATCACAATGATCGAGTGATTAGCTCTCTTTTGCTCTGGGAGAGAATCCTGTGTGTGTAAAATTTCTTATGCTCTTGTGCACGCAGACTACGCTTTGGCCCACGCTCTTTATTATTTAAATTTTTTTTATTTTTTTTCTCTTCATTTCCATATGTATGTATGTCTAGATGCCTAAAAACTAAAAATGGTGCCTGCGCATACTCGTGAGTAACCAAAATATTGAGTATTTCTACATGATTTACCACCAGTGAGAGAATTTTTTTTTTCACCTGCTGGTAAAAATGTCAAACACTGCATGAGTGAATACTCTTGCAATTTCTATTAGCAATAATGAAGTGTTCCTAACTGTGAGAGTGAGTAAGAGTAAAATTCTGTAATCATGTATCAGTGTGTTTTTTGGAAGTTCCATAACCATTAAAACATGGTTTCCCTCTTCCCTTCTTCCACAAAAGTTGACTAAGAGAGCGAATAAAAATGAGAAACAGTGCATAAGTGTGCTTGAGACTTTTGAGTACCCCTGTTAGTTATACAATAACTAAGAGAGTTTTTCTCTCATTTGAATGTGTGTGAGTGGAGGTGAAATTGTGAAATAGTGCAAAACCATGCTCATGGTGAAATTGAAGCAGCGTTAACTCTCTCTTCCTCAGCGTCAACTCTCTCTTCCTCAGCGTCAACTCTCTCTTCCTCAGCGTCAACTCTCTCTTCCTCAGCATCAACTCTCTCTTCCTCTTTTTTCATATTTATATATATTTTTATATGAAGAGACTCAGAAATGTCAAAATTTATGTCATATGCAGAAGAGTAACCTTTTTTCACTTCATTAATGCTTATTCTGAAGCAGTGAGAATTTGTTTAGTCAAGTAAAGTTGTCCTCTCTTTGTACGAGTAACTGTAAAACTTACAAATTTTCTCTCTCTTTTGTTTTAATTAGTCTACTCTTAGACGGTGAGATTTGTTTCATGCAATTTGAAAAAAATGTATGGGCTTCCCCTGTCGTTTCTCCCCTCTTCCGTATGTTTTTTTCAAGTTGCGTAAGACAAATCTTATCGTCTAAGAGCAGACTTAATATCTCAATTTTTTGTAAAAAACATAAGAGTGAGCAATGGTGAAGCAATGAGTCTTTTGTTTTCCAGTGATCTAGAGCCAACAAATTTTTAATATTCCTGCAAATTAGCTATAGTTTCTATAGCATTAAGCATGTAGTTTTGGACTCTATCTGTTAATTATCCTTAATAATATATAATTCAGTTATGTTGTCTTTATATTTTCTTATATTTTTGAATTTTTTCAGACACACATATTGAGTCAATTTCCTTTCTTCTTTTGTTTTTTTTTTATAGAAATTACAATATTTATTATGTAAACATTTTTGTTGGAGTATAGTTAAACACTAGACTAATATGTCCGACTACTGTAATTAACCAAATTGAAATTAATTTACTATAAATGAATGACACTTGAATGAACTAATTGAATTTCTATGAGCAGGTACTTATGTATATATGTCTGGAATGAAATATTTGCTAGAAAAAATGTTTATAAGTACGTAACTATATATTTTTACCCCTTTTCAACAAATTGACTTAAATTTTGATTAATCTCATATCAAAATTTTTACTTCGAAGTCATCAGAGTAGTCATTTTCCAATTCAGTTTTTGGAAAACTTTGTTAGAGTTTCAATAACTTATATAGAGAGATTTTTACGCTCACTCAATGGTGACTAACGGCTGTGATTGGTCAATTGAAAGTAGCAAAGAAAGGTATATTTTCATGCATTCTCTCTCCCTCACTCTCTATCTGAACTAAACTATATAGTCATTTAAGGTTTGGAAAATCCATTCGTATCCACTAACGGATCCAAGGGGGTGGTTTTTGGGGGTTAAACTCACCCCCGTCCTTTGCTAATGGAAAAAAAACAAAATTAAGAATCAAATAAATTAAACTCCCCCCTCCCCCATAAATTTTGTATGGAACTGACTGAAGCAGGCAATGCACTTACGCAAACCTATTTCTAATTTTTATTTTGACATTGCGTAAAGAGAATGAGAGTAAGCGAGTGATATTTATTTATTTATTAACAATTTTTATCTTTACATCCGCGTTAATTCCAGTAATGTGGTCAAATTTTGCATGCAAAAATAAGAAAATTAAAGAGAATTTTAAAGAAAAAGAGAAATACCACAGCAGAAACTGTCAATACCCCCATCATTCATTATATAAATATTTCTTTTAATTTATATTTTTCTAAGTTTAAATATTTTTATTTTTTTATGTTTATTACTTATTCACGGCAATGAAGTCATTTTAAGTCAATTTTATGTATTTTCTTTATTACACATTTTGTTTGTAAAAAAAAATAACAATTTATTACAAGCCCACATCGCTCAAAGTCTCTTCACTTGTAAAAGTGTGAAAATGTTATATAAATATTAATATAAAAAATTTTTATGAAAATTAAAAAAATAAATAAATATTTTAATTATTTGTAAATAATATGAACAAAAACAGTGAACTTCGCAAGGCTGCTTTAAGCACGTTAGAAACATTTGCTCAGACATTAAAAAAAAGGTGTGCATAAAAATTATCACGAGATTTTATAGATGTGCGCATAAAATAAAGAATTTGCAATATTTGAGAAATTTAAGCTACTTAAGTATTAAAAAAATTTTCAAATATGGATAAGTAAATTCAAAATTAAATCAATACTTATGGTAAATCGAAAATTAACTTTAGCTAAGTTGATATTTCTACCACTCTCTTTTTTCCCAACCACTCTCTCATTCAATGAAAACCAGCGACTATGATTGGTCAATGGCAAGGCATAACGTGGGACATGGTGAATTTATGCAGAAGGTGATAGCAGCAGTACAAGAAATTTACCACGGCTATAACAATAGGACTTTGTTATTGCGGCCATTATGGCGGGCGGAAAAAAGTAAACAAACAATCAAACGTAGAGTAAAGTTTTGACAACCAGCATATCACACCACGAAAAAAGCCACTTTATATAAATTCACCTTGGGGTGGGATATTTTTTTCGCTCTCTCTCTCTCTTACTCTCTCTTTACTCAGGATTGTAAATAGTCAACTTTATTAAAACATGTTATCGAATTAATCTTATACCTACTTTATAATCAGCGTGGCCAATTCAGTGCTTTTCCCGCTAAATTTAGTGCTTTTTGAATATCAAAACGCGGAAAAAAATTGATTTAGCGCTCAGTTCAGAATACGCTGTAAGTTCAGAATACGTATTATCTTCGAAAAATCGAAGAAATTTTCATTGGCTAGAAGTAGCAAATGTGTGCGTGTATTAGTGTAAAAGTTTAAATGTATTGAGTTTTCTCGCAATTTTATGAGAAAAAAATTTTAGTGCGTTTTTAAAGAAAATACGCGGATTTTAGGGGATTTTGAAAAACAAAAGTTGGTCACACTGTTTATAATACTTTAGAAAGTTATTCTTAAACATTTTTCATTAATCAATAAAATAAACTGGCTAAATATAAGAAAGTACTTAACATTCATTAGCCCGAAGCGCAAATAACCGCTATTGACCGCATTAAATTTCAGCTCGTGGTAAAATCTCATTTAAATAGCAAAAAATGTCTAAACTCGTTTACTTCAAAATCATTTCAATTCGAGCCATTAGTATAAATGAATTCGTTACAAGACTATGTCTCTGTGCATTAAAATTTATAACATTAAAATTTAATACATTAAAATATTTAACATTTTTAAGCTTATCCTAAAACTATGCTATAAATTGAGTAAAGCTTTTCCTTTACATATCTAAGCATACATAAACTTCTTTAAAGTTATTTTTCATTTACACAAATTATAGTAGCAGCAGCTTTTTGAAAGCTTTAGTTTAACATTAATGTTAATTAATTCAATGTCATTGCAAAAATTTCTTTTAACTTTTAAGTAACTGGGATTAGCAGATTACATAAAAGCTTAACTAATATTATTTTTAGAGCTTTTTTAGCTGTGACTTTGATTCATATCAATCATAAATTCATAAATGAATATGATTAATATTTATTTGTAATTCTCATAACTGATTTCTAGATTTATTTTGCTGTTTTTTTTTACTCAATTTCAGTAGAATATATAAAATATAAATAGTATAAATAAAGAAGATAGGATTGAACAGAAAGAGAAAATATATTTTGAATTTTATTTAGACAAGCCAAGGCATGGCAGAATTATAACAGATTATTGCGGCTTTAACTCTCAGCCTCTCTCTTCCCCCTCTTTCTTTATTCTTTTGTATATGAAGAGACTCAGAACCCATGCATTTGTTCTTGTATTTTTAACACTCAGGTCTCTATAGCAACAAAGCAGTGTGTTGTTATTGTTTTGTTGTACTTGTTTTAATTCTGCTACCACCTGTTATAATTCTGCCATGAGCAGATTCAAGCTTTAACTTATGCTCTTTTCTCTCTACTCTCTTTTCACATTTACTCTGCCTCCCCCTCCCCCCCCCCCCTTCCTCAGTTTTTGTGGTCTTCTCATCTTTTCTTTTATTCTACAAGATAGTGGTGAGTATCGTTTTTTGACTCTCCTCCATTACTTTACTTCTCTCTCAAATTTTTTCACCATGATATTTTTTAACTTCGCATAAGTCAAGTATTTACTCTCACTCAATGAAAAACAACGGCTATGATTGATCTCTCTCTCTTTCTCTCTCTATTCTTTGCACATCGATGTAAATATTAACTCTCTTGAAACTTAACTTTAATAAATACTTTAACCTCTATAATCGTTTCTCTCGTTTTTCTTAAAATAATATACTTTTTGAAGGCGTAAAAACTCTAAACCTGTTTCCTTATGCCTGGTTTTCACAATGCCATATTGACTCTCTATTCTATGTCAAAGAGAGGGAGAGAGAAAAAGAGAATTTTCTATACGAAATTGCCAACATGTTGGCAAATTTAATTGAATTTGAAACCAAGTAAAACTCCCAGACCACTATATTGCCTCTTTGAGAATGGCATGAAACAGTAAACAGGTTGGGAAAGACTTGAAATCATTTTAAAGAAATCTCCAAGCATCGTTTGCTTTGCATTTTTGAAAAGCTCAATACACGAAATACCAATTTCCAACATTCCCAAATAGCAACCCCCAAAAATTCATAACCTCCTTCCCCTTTTTCGCCATTTCCCCCCATTCTCGATCTACTAAACTAATTTTTACTCATTATGAAACATTAGCAAATCAGATTTCAAGAATTATTTAGTAGCTGGTATTAGAATAAAAGTTATTTAGCAAGAAATCAGCAAATTGAATAACAAAAATTAGCAAACAAATAAAATGACAAAGCAGTTTCCAAACAATAGAAAAAATAGAATCGTGATAGAACTAAAAAAACAAAATTTCATTTTGAAGATATATCTATAAAAACAACAAAATTATTTCTACCTTTCTACCTCCTCCCCAGAAGAACAAACAAAGCTTCAGTAAATTTAAAAAAAATACAACAAATAAAACTAAAAATGAAATTTAACACGCTATGAAAGTATAAACAATATTCATGAAATTCATAAACAAATGACAACTACAAAGTCTCCAAGAGTGCTCCAAGTCTCTTTCAAATATGACATGCCAAATTAAAAAAAAAAACAACAACAATAATTTAAACTCGTGTAGAAGTGTTCAAATGTGTATGTGCGTGCATGTGTGAATGTCTCGTGTGGCGGCGGCGTTCATTGTCATCGCGCCGTTGCCGCGTTGCCTTTGCCGATACCATGAAATCGTATGAAATTTGTATGTTTTCGTCAAACTACACACATATAGTATACAAATATAAAGAAATAAAAAAACAACAATAAAACTTGATATCAGGCGAGAAACACGTGAGCGCATTGTGCGCAAACCGGTGAGCAAATTTCAAAAGAATGCTATACTTAGAACGAGAGACAGAGAGAGAGGGGAGAGAGAGGTGGAGAGACACAACTTGAAATAAGTAGTTCTGTATAATATTCTGAGAAAAAAAAACAAGCAAACATTTTTGCAAATTAAACGTGCTGAAAGAAATATAAGAAATATTAGACAAATAATATTGATGTCTAAGTATGTAGTATCGAAGCTTATAGATATTTGTGTAAAAACAACTGTACTGACTGACTGCTTGGTTTTCACTATGTCATATTCCCTGTCAAAGAGAGAATTTCCTGTATGAAATTTTGCCAACATGCTGGCAAATTTTATTGAATTTGACATAGTGAAAACCAGGCATTAGCCTGATGACATAGATGGGAAACATTTATATTTCTAATTATTTTAGTCAATAATCTTGCCAGCTGGCTATATTATATGCATTCATTACTTCCAACTTTTTTGCTGGCTTAGGTCAGAATACAAGTTAATTGCCTAAATCAGCTAGAGTAAAGACACCTTACGCGTTCATCGTTGGCCAGTCACAGCTCTAAGGTTTTGAGAATATTTTACATTGATTAGAACTGACTATTGAAAATCAGTGCTTAGTATCTCCCGGAGAGCAATTTATTTGATTCCGAACTAACAGCTAGTACCGCACTCTCTTTTCGTTTTTCTATATGAAGTTTTTACGCTCTCAAATTAAGAGACAACTACAAAGTCTCCAAGAGTGCTCCAAGTCTCTTTCAAATATGACATGCCAAATAAAAAAAAAAACAACAACAATAATTGAAAAACTCGTGTTTTTTTTTTTTTTTTTTTTTTTGGATGCGCCCTGGAGGTGAGGAATCTTCATAGATACCAGTAGTCCGTACTATTGGCATGCACGATTCACATACTGACTGGATCTGCTCAGTAATGCACCTACGTACTAAACCTCACCCCCCTGCTCGTCAACCACTATCCCCGCGGTACTGCCGTTAGGTATTACTTCGCGGGGCTGGTTAGCCTTTAGGCTGTATTCGTCAAGTCTGCTCTCCTAAGACGTTCAATTCTCCTTAGGTCATTTTGCACATTCGTGATGAACCCACTTATTTCTGACCAGTCTTCCTCCGACTGGATCATACACTCTATAATGCATGATGGGCTTGGCAACGTCATATTTGTTGGGCTGAAACGCCGACAGTTGAAAATTACGTGTTCTACATCTTCTTCTTGGTCCCTACAGATAGGACAAAGTGGGGAGTCGTCATGCTTAAATCTGTACAGATACTTTCTGTACCCTCCATGACCCGTTAAAAACTGGGTTATATGATAATTTGTCTCTCCATATTTTTTATTTATCCACGTTTCAATCTTAGGGATAAGTATATACGTCCACCTGCCTTTCGATGAGTTCTCCCATCTATTCTGCCAAATGGCTAATGATGCTAGCCTTTCTTCGTTCGCTATGCCTGGAATATCTTGTTGCAACTGATTTCCGCTCCTTCTGCGATAGACTCGTTTCATTTCGTCCGCTAGTATATCGATCGGTATCATACCAGCTACGACGCATGCCGCATCTTCCGAAATTGTCCGAAACCCACTTATTGTTCTTAGAGCGCTCAGCCTGTATACACGTGACAGTTTCTTTCGGCACTCCTTTGTCACCAAAGCTCCAGCCCAGATTGGAGCAGCGTAAAGCAAGACTGAGCTTACTACTCTAGAAAGTAACACCCTTCGACCATACCTTGGTCCACCAATGTTTGGCATTATTCTAGACAGCACTGCCTGGATACTAGACGCCTTTTCTTTAACATAGTCCAAGTGAGCTCTGAAGTTCAGTCTGTTGTCTATCATCACACCCAGATATTTAATTGACGACTTCGATTTTATTATTTGATTGCCTACTTGTATATTTGCATGTTCGACAACCTTTCGACTACTAATTAGTACCGCCTCCGTTTTTTGTGCAGCTAATTCAAGACCAGCTGATCTTAGCCATTGGTTTATTGTGGCCACCGCTTCATTAGTAATCGCCTCGATTTCCTGGATATGTTTCGCCACTGTAACTATCGCAATATCGTCTGCGTACCCCACTACTTTTACTCCTGGTGGGAATGATAGTCTCAATATTCCGTCATACATGATATTCCACAGTAGAGGTCCTAGCACAGATCCTTGTGGAACACCTGCCGAGATGTTGTAGTATTTTAATCCCTCGTCGCTTTCATACTCCAGCTTTCTGTTTTTGAAGTAACTGTCGATTATTCTTCGTATGTATTTCGGTGCGTTCATTCTTGCCAGAGAGCCTTTTATGTGCATCCAGTTGGCAGAGTTAAATGCGTTTTTTACATCTAATGTAACCACTGCGCAATATTGTTTCGCACCTCCTTTCCATCTTATGCCTTCTATTGCTTCCGCTGCAATGTCTACCACCATTTTAATGGCACTTACGGTGGATCGAGCTTTCCGAAACCCGAACTGACAGTTTGACAGTGCTCCGTTCTCTTCCGCGATGGGCAGTAACCTGTTGTAGATTACACGCTCCAGTATTTTGCCCATTGTGTCAAGCAGGCAGATTGGCCGATATGACGATGGATCTCCCGGTGGCTTATTTCCTTTCGGCAGCAGAACTAACCTCTGTAGTTTCCACTGATCTGGAAATATTCCTTCTTCTAAACATTTTTGGATTACTTCGACGAAGATTTCCGGTCTTTTGTAGACTGCCGTTTTCAAAGCTTTATTGGGGATACCGTCGGGTCCTGGTGCTTTTTTGTCGCCTACTTTCTTACATGCTTCGAGCACCTCTTCTTCGGTAACTGGTGCGATTTCTTCATTATTCGCTTTGCCGTCATCATATGTGAAAATTACCTGCCGCTGTGGAAATAACGTCTTTATAATGCTATCCAGCATTACAGGGCATGTTATCTGTGGTGATCTTTGGCCTTTCAGCTTCGTCATTACAATTCTATAAGCAGTGCCCCAAGGGTTTATATCTGCTTCGTCACATATATTTTTAAAACAAGTTCTTTTGCTGTTTTTGATCGCCTTCTGCAGAGATTTCCGCGCATTTCTAAAAGCTTCGAGCAGCTGTAAGAATCCAGGTCTTCCCCTAGATCGCTGAACTTTACGTCTGGCTTTTAAACATTCACTTCTAAGAGCTTTGATTTCTTCGTTCCACCAGTAGCATGGTGAGCCTTGTTTGCTGGGCATCCTTCTGGGCATTGCTGCGTCACAAGCAGAAGTTACCAAATATGTTAATTGGCTTGCTGCATTTTCTGCCGTCCCGGGCGTCAAATTATGTGTGGTCAATATTTCTTCAAATGTGTCCTTATCGAACAGTGTGTCTTTCCATCGAGGGCCGGTTGTTTTACCTCTCTGACGTAATCTCTTGTTTTCTATTTCAAACATTACTGCTTGGTGATCACTGTGCGTATAGTCTTCACTAACCCGCCATCTTGTTTTACGTGCTAAAGAGCTACTCGTAAAGGTGATGTCTATAATAGATCCGTATCCAGCTTTACGAAACGTGAATTTATTGCCGGAATTTGCGATGACTATGTCTAGCGGCGAAAAGGTTTCCAGGAGACTGTGTCCTCTCGCATTCGTGACTCTACTGCCCCATTCTGTTGCCCATGCATTAAAGTCTCCAGCGATCACAACTGGTGTTTTCCCATGCGCATCTGCTACGATTTCGTCCAGAGTATTCTGATACTCACTAGGAGTCAGGCTGGGACGTGCATAGCAACTATAAAAGTAAATACCATTTATTTTTGCTCTTACAAATCCATCCGACTGTTCGTTGGTATTTTGGAAAGCGTGTCTTCCGCATATCCATATTGCTGCTTTTTTAGTCTTGTCACTGATACAGATGTTTTTATTCTCAAGTCTGTATGGTTCGCTGATTAGAACTACGTCCGCTTTCTTTTCTCTCGCCGTTTGTGCAAGCAAGTCTTGCGCGGCTTCGCAATGGTTCAGATTTATCTGTATAATTTTCATCGCGTTTTATTGTTCATAGCCCTCCTAAAAGTTGGGCATTTGCTGCTTCCAGCGAAGTGGCTGGCACTTTTTGGGTTGTCAATTTTACAGAACATGCACACAGGATCCTTAGTGCATTCTTTTGCAATGTGACCATCCGTACCACATCTTCTACATGTTTTGGATCTGTCCGTATTTTTACACCCTCTTGCTATATGCCCATACTCCAGGCATCTGAAGCATTGTTTCAACATTATTCGCTCCCGGATGCGACATATTACCCATCCGATTTTGATTCTTCTAGCCTTTAGAAGTTTCTTCGCCGTTTCTGCTGGCAGGCTTATTATTGCAGTTTGCGTGCCACCATATGCTTCTCTCAAACTCACTATGTCTGAGGTACTTACACCAGTCAGGTCGAACTGTGTTTTTATTGCTTCGCATATGTCTTCTTTTGTAGTGATCTCATCTATGTCCTTGCATTCAATGGTGGTGCGATGTGTCAATGTTTTGACAACCGCTTGATTGCCCAATGTTTCGCCGATGATGTCGCTGAGCGCACCAGATTTTTCTCCGGATTCGTTCAGCTGAATCAATAGGTCGCCCTTCTGGGTTCTTCTGATCCTAGAAACCGTCTGCCCCAGTCCAGCTAGTTTGGGGTCACTTTTTACTTTCCTGAGCATTTCTGCGTAAGAAAGATCTCCATTTTTTTCAATCACGATTGCATCTGGTCGAGTCTTTACGCGGCTTGACCTTTCAGATCTGTTCTTGATCGACTGCTTTTTTGTAACTTCTGTCCAATTTTGTTCTCCTCCAGTTACTTGCTCCTTTGACTTCGGATGTTTTGGTATAACGTCCGATTTTGTCGCAACCGTTTTTGGCGTTTCCCGTGGTTTTCTTTCCTTTGCTGGGAGAGTTCGGTTACGCTTTGTATTTGGCGTTTCTGCCTCCTAGTCCTGCTTTCTTTTTGCGTCCATCGTTGCTTTAAACCATGGAGAGGTCTGGGTACTGCTATTTATCTCCTTTACAGTATCTCCTGGCTTCTGTCTATGGTTTTCTACGTTTTGATATAGCTCTTGGATCTTCTCAACCAGGTCTCTCATTGGCTGATGTATCGACCTACGTGGCGGCTTACCGCCCATCATTTCCGCGAGTTCTTCAATTTTCCGTCCCAATAGTTTAAACGGATCCATTGAATCTGCTTTCTCCACTTCACTGACATGTTGCAAGCATGGCGGCGAAGAATTTGAGCGTATTTGCTCTGTATTAGGCACTAATCTCTCTGGAGAGCGTGCCAATCTTGTGCTCTTCTTAAAAGGGTTCGCCAGTGGTGAATCCTTTTTTGTGTTCTCCTCAACATCCATCATGTTTGTGGTTTTTTCGTTATTTATCATTGTGATTGGGTCCCCTCTCAAAGTCGTTATCTCTGCCCGATGTGTGGTCACCTCGCAATCCCATGGTTATCTATGCAAGCAGGGAGGCCATGCAAGGGTTGACACAAGCCTTTATGAGAACTTGTGTTCAGAGCCGGATCAGTATTAGTCAGGAATATTACATCTGAGCCCACACCACCAACTTAATGATGCGAAACGTTGAGCGTTCTTTGAGACCTGCCATGGTTTTAACGGGACGGGGGCAACTGTAACATTAGCCGGAGAGCCGTTTCCGCTGGATTTCACTCCGCTTACTAAGGTAACCGAATGCCACAGTTGTCAGCCCAGGGTTCATCTATTCCAAATCGTGTCATCCAGTTTTCCATTCCATCAAGATCTTACTGGTCTCAGATCCTGACGTCCATGATTCACATGGAAATTCCCTCCTACTCATCTTTCTACAGCACCAATCATGTGGGCCCGCCGTCCGTACTAGCTCGAGCCCTTCAACCCAGTGGTTGAAGCCGAGTAGCGGCTTACGGCGTGACACGCATTCTCGGTACTATATACTGATGTGGTTCACGAAGATTCCAGGCTGTTGCATCCACCCAAAAAACACCTTTAGACCCAATTGACAGAGTCATAGGGTAAGTTAATGTTGAAATACGCCTGCTTGGACTCTGTAACGTTGTCCCACGATGCCACCCCGGGGTGGGGAGCACCTACGCCAAGGACGGTGCCTACTCGTCCTGTCACAGATCTTCATTGGGTATTGTGGCCTTTTAAGACACACCCTCCACCTCTGCCGCTCTTGGTCGGGGACTGCTTATTTGTTATTCGCAGCTAGCCGGCATGACTGCCGGCCGTTCAGCTATCCGCCACCCGCTGACCCCCACAGTAGCCTGAAGCTCAGCCCTGTGTGAAAAAAAAAAAAAAAAAAAAAAAAAAAAAACTCGTGTAGAAGTGATTAAATGTGTATGTGTGTGCGTATGTGATTTGCTCAATTTGAGAGAGAAAAAAAACTTCATATAAAAAAAAACGGAAACAGAGTGCAGCACTCGGTTGTTGAGTTGTTGGTATCACATCTTCGGTATATCTTTATTAACCCAGGGGGGTTACTCTGTAGTTCAATTCGAAGGGCAGTTCTATTCGAATGCCAAATTCGATTCGAAAAGGCACAAAATGAAATTTGAACATTAAACAAATATTATTCGAAAAGTTTTTCTAGAGTACCAATCGTTCGAATTCGTATAAATTTTCTCTCGAATCGAACTACAGAGTTACCCCCCAGATATGCACATTGTCCTATACGTTGGTCATTTCACAAATGTTTGATTTTGATTAAATGAGAATATATTGAATCAAAATAAAAACTTTTTGAAGTGTACTAGAAATAGGCCATTGGTCATATTTGAGTTAATTCAAGAAACTAAAGCAGATTTTTTTAATTCTACTTGGTCCAGGGATGCAATAGAAATATTTTTTTAGTCATGAATTACGAATTAAGCAAATTAGATTCAAATGCCTCAAGTAGCTGCAGTTAAAAACTCAATTTCAAACTTTCTCTTCATATTTTTTATAGACAAAACAACAAGGAAAAGTCAGCAAGGAGTTTTGCGGCAAATTCTAAAGCAAAAGTAAACCAAATTTCGGATAAAAAATCAGACAAAAAATCAAATCAAAAGCAGACCAAAATCATATAAAAATTACCCCAAAAGCTGTTTAAAATTTACACCAAAAATTAAACGAAAAGCAGACCGAAATTCAGAACAAAAATCAGATCAAAAAACGATTAAAAACTGAAATTAGGCAAAAAAAAACAAAATTCTGTTAAAAAATCAAACTAAATTCAGATAAAAACTCAGACCCAAAGATCACAAAAAGTCAGACCAAAAATTAGACCATCTTCAGACCTAAAATTAAACCAAATGCAGGAAAAAATCTCAGACTAAAATTCAGACTAAAAATTAAATCAAAACTCAGAGTAAAATTTAAACCAGAATTCAAACCAAAACAACAAAAAAATAATACAAATCAGATCATATTAAAACTCAGACCAAAATAAAAATAAATTTACCGAAATTATTACGAATTGCAAGAGAATTTCTCTATAGATTTTTAATAATTTTTAAAAGAGGCTGCAGCCATAATTGGTGAATTAAAGTCAGTGTTATTTATAATTATGTATCTACAGCCATTCACAGTTAAAGTGAAACTTTGTTGTTTATTTGAAAATTATTAGAAAATATTTATAAAACATTCTGTTGAAGTTTTTGCAGTCTTCTTTCCTCTATTTTGTTCTTGCTTTTCTTCTATTGTTACTCTACACTTATCGGCACAAACACGACATAGTATGCATATATAACACCCCGTCTCCAAGAGCAATATTTCATTGCATGAAATTCAAAATTTGTTGTTGTTTCCCATATAAAATGAGAAAAACACAAACAACATTTTTGTATTTCATACAAGAAACCACAACAAATTTTAAATTTCATGCAATGAGTTATTACTCGTTGAGACGGGGGGGTAACCGAAGAAAGGAAAGCTCAGTTATATGCAATCAAGCAGAGGCATCAAGGTCGACTCTCTTACTAAAGCTCGTGAGATAAAGCTGCGAGAAATCGACTCTCTGCTTGATTGTATGTAGCCGAATAAAAACTGTATAACTTCGTTTCTTATAGAAAGTTTTTGCACTCTTTCTATTTTCTGAAGCTTTTTTTCTGTTGATACTCTCTTCACTTATCGGCACAAACACGACTTACTACACGTATATAACACATGTGTGGAAAAACCCAGCTATATGGAATCAAGCTCTCTCTCTCTCTCTTTCTCTCTAAAGCACATGAAATGAAACTGCGAGAAGTCGACTCATTGTTTGATTGTATGTAACCGATCTCCATACGACCTCGTTCGCTAAACACTAACAACAGCATTACTTCGTTTCTCTTCTTAGTTTCGTTTGAGTGTAATGAAAGCTCGTTTCCTCGCCAATGAAGTTTCACTTCAAAAAAGCACCCGCGCATCTACGGGATCATACACATCAGCTTTATCCGTGGGTAGAAAAAAATATATATCAGCATGACATGTGTGTGATAGACTTTAGCAAATGTTATACCTACGTCTGTTTGTCTGTCTATGAAAGTAGCAAATACATATAGCATTTTAGATGTTCGATTGATTTAAACATGTTGTAGGTAATAAAAAATAGGGTGTTTCATACTATAATATGAATTACTGTACCAACTTTTCTAGCAAGCTAATCAAAATTTTCTTAGAATCATTGCAATCAATTTAATACATTTTTTAAGCAATGTAATTAGCTCATAAGTCAAGTTATACTATGCTTATATAACGGTAGAACACTTTGTATGATTGTACCTATGTACCTACATATGTCGGTATACAGAAACTATCATTTTAGGAATAGTGTATGACTTCATTCATCTATTTCACAAATGAAATTTCATATACCTACCTACATACCTAAATATTTGTACATTTGTATTTCTCATTTTCACTTGTGGTACAAATATTGATGTAGTAATAAGTATAAAGCTACAGCAATAACAAAAACTAGATTTAGTTCTAATTCTAGACCAAAATTTCCTTTAGTTGATGTAACATTTTTTTTTCTGCTGCTCATTCACTAACAAACTAACATCTCGTGACTCGTGACAACTTGCAATTTTGGCGTTTTTTTGTTGTTTTTTTTTTAAGTTTTTTTTTTTATTTTTTATTTTTTTTTTTTGCTTAATTTCTTTTGGCAATCAAGTTGAAAGTCCATTAGAATTTAATGTACCATAGCTCAACCATAGCTAAAATTTAAAGAAAGATAGATTGTGATAGAATAGATTTTTATTTTTTGTTGCTTTATTCTATTTGCGTAATATGGGTTTTTTTGTTTTTTTTGTTTATTTTTGGTTATTTCTGTGTTTTCAACACACATTTTTGTTATAATTGAGTTATTTGAAATTTTCATTTTTTTTTCTTCTTTATGTTTTGTCTGAATGTATTTCATGACTAGTCAGAAAAAAAACAAAAAAATTAAGTACAGTCATCTTATGTAGAAAAGAAAACACGCAAACACAAAAATTATGAATTATTTTTTAACAAATTTAAATTTAATTTTTTTCATATTTGTAAATAGATGAGGAAGAAATTGGTGAAAAAATATGGATTAGAAAAGATTGTAGTGAATCCCTATGAACTTCTTATCATGTGATAAGACAACTTATTTCGATCCTCTTTATTTATTTTTATCTATATTTCCCGATTCTACTCCTCTAAAGAGCTTAAAACTGAAACAAGTCATAGTGAGTAGTTTCAAATTCATGAATCTGTTAATTAGTGTTTGTGTGACGTGTCTCCCACAAGGTGAATTTATACCATTATGGCCACAACAACAAAGAGATGTTGATTTTGCAAAGGTGAAATTTTTGTAATCGGTTTGAGTCATGGCTGGCATTATGAGTAATGTAGGCGGTTGGGGTCTTCGCTTCGTTTTATGTCATTGTCCCCTAATGTTGCTGATATGAACTATTTTTAGTCAACTGGCAGGCTTTAAATAAAAGAAAATTTTATCATAGGATAGGATTGAATAACATAGGATAGGATTCGATAGGATAAGCCTGTATAGAAATAGGGCCGCTCTTCATGCCATAATCAACAATTTTTATTATAAATTTAAAATTATTCAGAATCGCTTGATAAGCTTAATGATGGCGTTCAATGTTTGGGTGGCAGTGATTCTCAATGTATCAGTGATGCAGAGTGACTCTTACTGGATTACGTCTTGAATTTAATTTTATAACTTTTATAGTAATTCAACGAAATATAATGGCGTATTGTTAAAAAAAATATATTTAATTCGCTACAAATCAATATCTTAATTGGTTTGGAAAATAAATAAATTCTTCTACTTGAACCTAGTTGAATTTATACAACTCATTATTTTTCTTCCTTTGTGATAAATATCAATGGCTGCCAAAATTATTCCTTTTTTCACCATTTTGACATTCACTGCATGCCGTCATTATGGCAGCAACAATAAAGATATGTTGTTATTGTTTTGTTGTAAGGCTGATTTCAACATATGGTATCTGACGCAACAACAAGAATGTGTTGCCAAGGTGAAATTGTTGTAATCTTGCTCTTACTTTATATATAACTTCACCATGCCTTGAACATTTTATGCTCATTCTGTCTCTCACTCTCTCTCTCTTATTCTCTTAACTGCGGTATATTTACAGACAAAGAGCATTGTTCGAACTGTTCTACAATTGTAGTAAATTTACTACTTTTTTGGAAAAAATTTTAAAATCTACTCTGTTACTCAGGTTTAGCTAAAATCTACTACTATTTTTTTTTTTTTTTTTGGTTTCATGCTACTTGTGCAAAAAGGTCTGATAGTACTATTTTTAAAAAATACACGTACATATGCGTGAATATGGTACCTAAATCTTTTACTTGATGGAAAGTTGAATGTAAAAATCAGTGGTATCTACCGGGAGCAGTAAAGAAGACTCTCAGTTCGTATGATTATAATGATTTTTTAATGTTTTTGCCCTTTTATGTACCTACTTTTTTTAATATACATAACTATTTCTATTAAATAAATATTTATTTTTTCATGTCATGGCAATTTTTAAAATTACGATGAAAACTTTGGTTTTGCCAAAATCCGAACCTGGCAAAAAAAAATGAAAATTTCCCACATTGTCCCACACTGCGTATGCGCAACTTTTAATTGACGTTAATTACAATGATTTTTTTATTACAATGAAAGAACTTTTCCTCAGATTCTTGATAACAAAATAATATAAGTATATATATGTCTCTATGTCATTAACTTATAAATTTGTCAACAATGCGACACAAAAACAAAAAACATTCACTTGCAAATGTAAAATTACATAATATGTAGTGTTAAAATGACTAATGAACAATTCAATGAATGTAGTATGCATTTGTTAAAAAGTAAATAAATAATAAAAATTGTTACTTTGAACATGAGTTGAACAAATGATTTCATAAACAAAAAGAAAACACACCAAAATAAATATACGAGTTTGTACGTATAACTAAAAAAAAAAACTAAACTAAATCGCTTAAAATAGAATATTTGCTCATATACTTAATTAAATAAATATGCATAGTAAATCATTAAATGGAAATGTCGCAGAAAAGTAGATAAAAATAATTATAATAAAAATAAATCATAAAAGAAAAAGAAAACGGAAATGCATCAACATTAACCGACCGGCATATTGACATTGAGTATTTATAGAATATAGAATGAAAAATGAGTATAAGAGTGAAGTACAAAAACAAAATGAGAGAGAGGGCTAACGGTGTGACGTATGTATTATATGACGCTAACGATTAATAAAAACACACAGAGAGTAAGAGAGAGAGAGAGAGGGAGAGAAAGAAATTTTCTATGACAATCTGTGGTGAAAAGGTGAAAGAGGCAAGGCATTAGAGGTGGAAAAAAACTGTAACAGAATATAAAATTAACATGAAGAATACAGGGAAAAAGAAGAAAAGAAAAATTAATGTAATGTTAATGCAATAAAAGAAAATCGAAAGAATATGAGTAAAAGAAAAAGAAAATTAAAAAAATATATACCTACATATAATATTAATGAGGTTAATACTTACATTAATGGAAATGGGATGAAATAATTGTGCTAATGATTGAAATATTACTAAAAGCAGAAATTTAATTGAAGTAATGAAGAAAGGAAAGAAATAAATGTATAAGGAAATAATTCAGCAAGAAATGTATGAAAAAAGGAAGGCTTTTAGGGGCAGCATATGAGTAGGGCAAATTGAAGTTAGGTAAGGATAACTGCAACTGCTAGTTCTAATGAAAGAATAGGAACTTCAAGACGGTTCAATTTCACATATTCCAGTTTAAGAGCTGTTTTAAAAGAAATGCCTTTCTGCTATCGAAATAATAGAATACTTGGCTGATAAACAGGGTAGTGTGTTTCTCAGACCGAGTGGAAAAGTTTAAACTATATGCTTTTTTGGGTATACATATATCTGGAACTATTTACGGTACAGTACTAAAATTTCGCTTAAAGACGTTGATTGGCAATGTCATACTACAGGGAAAACGTAGGTGAGATTCGAAAACAGATTGTCGCACCTCCCATATTATCTGAATATTCATTATGAAATATCCCAAGAACAATTTGAAGTGCGGTACAAAAATTTGGTATGGAAGTTTCATTTCTAATAAAATTATAAATAATATCTATCTAACAGCGAATATGAATGAGGAATAACAGCAAAAAGAAAGATATACTTTACATAGGAGAGTGCGCCATCTCTATGTCAAATGCAAAATCTGACATACAGATGGCGTTACTTTCCACTATTTGTAAGGACTATTTATTCTCTTTACTCAATTACACTTTTTTATCTATTCATCTCTTTCTCACTCATTGTATTTGTGCCATAAATATTCTCTTGTGGAATTCAAAATAGTTTTTCGTTGTATACGTTAACTGACGATTGTGTTTTTAGGTTAAGATTGTTTTCGCTTAATAAAAGCGTGATTTAAAACGACCGAAAAAATGATAATGGTTTGTATATTAAGAAGAATGTAGAAACTATTGGACAAGTGGATTAAAAATAGAAATTAAAATGATATCAAAGATTGCCACGCTCATATGGTAATTTCTGTTGTTATAATTTTCATATTGCAAAAAAAATGTAAGGGCTGCTCAGCGAAGCTAGGCAAAGCTCAGCTGATTCGAGATCGACTACAGTCTCCATGCTCACTCTAGATAGCAAAACAAGTCAAAGCAAAACGAATTGAGGGGAAATCAACCCCCTTTGCAGTCATTCTTGCTATTCGCACACACAATCATAGTGCACGAGTTTCATTTTTCACTTTGAAAATAAAGAAAAATAATTAATTTTATAAATAAAAAACAAACAAACAAATGAACATATGTGGAAATAAATGAAAAACCACAAGAACAAGAAAAAGTGTACAAACGGAAAGGGAAAAAGAATATGTGCAGTGAAAAAATAAAGAGAATAAACAAAATCATAAAAAACAAAAGCACAAGAGGACGAACAAGAAATAGAATCAGAACTAGAATTATAGAAAGACAAAAAAAATGAAGAAGAGAAACCGCAAAAGCGTTTAAAAACTTAAGCGCAACAGATACTCAAGTGTCAGTTGAGCAGAAGACTGCGCGCCAAAAAGACAAGTAGACAAATAGCTAGAACGACAAATATAGAATCAGAAGCAGCGGAACCAGAAGCAAATAAAATTGTTGAGCTGTAAAGATTTTTTTCCCCAATCATATTGCACTTAAAAATACTACAATATAAAGAAAAAAAAAACGCAAACATTTCAATTTATGAAATGAAGTGAAAAATTGCAAAAAAAAAAAAAAAACACTAAAGAAGAATGAATAATTATATTTACATATAATTTTCGCGTTTTAGTTTTACCACCACCAAAGTATTTCCGAGAACGTTTTTAAAGTTCAGTTGTAGCAGAAACGTGGCGCAAGTAACAGCAACAATAAATAAATAAAACAATAATCGAATTGTGTAACGAAAAATAAAAAAATTTTATTCATTTTCGTTACATTTTAAGATTTTTTTAAAAATCTAATTTGAATTTATTTTTCCAACTGCATTTGTCGTTAAACTTTAAAAAAAAAAAGCGAAATGTCTTTGCAAGTGCAACAAAAACAACGATAGATAATGAAAAGTTTTAAACGCGTTCGTAAAAAGTGAAAATTTCTTTCTGGATTTTCATTATTTTTGAAAACAATAGAATTTTTTTTTTTTTTGGTTTTTGCTTGTGATTGTTTAAAAACAAAACAAAAAACATTAGTGAATGATAGTAAAAATTTTCAATCGAATTTTTTGCACTCGAATATTTAAAAAACAAAATAAACAAAAATGCATATGAATAATAATACCACTGTACGTGACACACGCTTAGATCACATTCTCTTTTGGAACTTGAATGAAGTCGCTCCACTTCAACGAGATGCTATGCAATTGGGTATGAGTTTATATGATATTTTTTTGTTAAATACGTATTTGCGTTAATTAAACTTAAACTTGGTATACGTCATCACATCATTTGAACGATGATTTTGCAATTTGGAATTTCATAACCGCAAGAATTTGAAAACTGAAAACTGAGCGTGTTTTTTTTAATCCACTCTCTCTGCTCAGCTCATATGTTTCGAAATGAAGAAATGTGTTGAAAAAAAATAACCTTATTCACCAGTGTTGGTTTAGTTTTCTCAATCCATAGAAATTTTTCAGTTCTTATGAACGTTACGTTTTTTCTTCATTTTGACATTTACTGTATGCCGCCATTACGGCTGCATCAACAAAGTGGTGTTGTTTTTGCCAAGGTGAAATTGTTGTAATTTTTTACAATCACCCTTATACATGATTTCACCATGGAAAATTCGATAAATTCGTTCTCTTTTCTCAATCTTGAGAAACAACAATAACAAATATAATCGTCTAACGAGAAACAACAAAACAAGAAGACTTTTACAAAAACACCACAACAAAAAAATGACAGTAAACTTCTTTTGCTGCCGACAACTCGATAAGTTGAGATCTTTTTTGATTTGTTAATTTAGTTGTATGTTCTCGAGTTGGAGTCTGTATGTATATATATTTATATTTGGTAAAAAAAAGTCAATAAGAACGAAGCAAAGAGTAGAGAGAAATGGAAGAGCTAATGAAAATCGAGAGAGAGAGAGAGAGAAAGTGAGAATATTGTTCGTGTTTATTACTCTTTTTGTCTACTTTTAGTCTAGTTTTACATGAACCAATTTTTGGCCGAGTTTCCCACCGATTCTCTTTTGTTTTTTTTTTTTTTGCTCCATCGTCGACAGCTTTTATACACAACGATTTCAACCGACCGAGTTTGTATTGCTATTGCTTCTTTGTTATTCTCAATTTCACATGAGTGGAAAATAGATGCAGAATTTGTAAAAGGCAAATATCAAAAATCGTTGCAAAATCGTTGGTACAGCCGATTTTGACTCACTGACTTTCGTCTTCCCTCCCTCGCCAACAAACAGAAAATTAATGAAAAAATCGGTGTGTGTAAAAGCAGACTTACACTCAAAGATTTTTGGTTGATTTTTCGTAACCAACACTACTCACAGAAAAAAGAATTGGCGAGACACGTTCAATAAAGTCTTGTATCTCCAAAATTGCTGGGTTTACCGTTTTGCCCTTTTAGGTTTTTGTAGCTAAAAAAAAAAAATGACGTAAAAAATAGTACCTGAAGGCTTCAAAAAGTTAAAAAAAAGTTTTATTTTACAATTTCTCTATATAAAGTTAATTAAAAATATTTGTAATGAACTTAAAATATAATTCAAGAGCATGAAACCCCCTTTCAGAATCGAGTTTGAACGTTAAATAGAAAAAAAGTTGTGTACTTTTGAATCTAGTGGTACAAGCGTAACAAAAAGACAACAACAAAATGTGAGGCAGTTCAAGAATAATGGCCCATATATGGACTCATTCAATAGCCCTATTTACTCTTTAAATCACACTTGCACGCAGGCAAATGAGCATAAGAAATTTCACACGTACAGAGCTCATTTCCATAGAAAGAGTGCTCAATCGATCATTGTGTATGTATAGGTGGTCACTGCTGCTTTAAAGTGAAATGCTGAGTAACGGTATAAAAGAATAACATTTCACCTTAGAGAGTGAGAGCAACTACAAGTGAAAGAGTGCACTCTATGATAAATATCAATTAGCTCTTTTTTTTCTATACGATCAGTGTTGCCAATCTAATGTACTAGCAACAAAACTCCTGTTTTTTATTTCTTGTTGTCGTATAAATAAAGAAGTAGACAGCACTGATTTTCTCTTTTACTCAGGGTAACAATATAATAAATATTTTAGTCAAGGTTCAAACCAAAATAAAAGAATAAAGCGAGAGTAAAAACAAATGTCATATATTTTGTTATTGTAAAATAATTGTGCATTACACTTTTAACCTGTTACTGCGTTACTTTGCTCTAAAGGGTGAATAGGGTTAATGCCCGACTTTTCAATCCCATTCAGATACAGAAGTGTTGAACGTTCAAAGTTCAACCTGAAACTGGTTATTTGAGATTCGTGTTTTCAAACATTTTGCTGATCCGCTATGAACTATTTAAGGGAGTTCTGCTTTTCTGTCCTATTCCTGATCAAATATAGCAACTTTAAACTAAGTGCCGATTTCAAACCTAAAATATAAACTAATAAAAGAAAACCTGTATTTAATTAACCCCTCTGCATTCTAGTTCATACAGTGTAGTTACATTGTGATACACTGTACATATACGTGTGGTTGCTTACACATGCGCATTTTTTATTTAAAAAAAAAAATTTTGCAATGATATTCATTTCATTTTCTCTTTTCATTATTACAAACATTTTTTTTTGCCATTCTATGCAAAAATAAATATGAATAGCGCGAATTGTTGTTTGTTTATTAAGTCGCGTGAGAAGTCAAAGCGGTCATTTTATTATGGCTATAAAGAATGTTTATGTTTGATGTGTGTTTTTAATATGATTTTAAGTGCATATGTACATGATTTACATATTATGGAAATTATTTATAATAGAAAGCCAAAGTGTTTCAATTGTTATGACTGTTTTGTAGGTGTGACTGACTGCTGCATTTCAACAGCTAACTAATTATAAGTAATTAATGTGTTGCGTTTTTCAGATGGTTAGTCATAACTATTTAACAAATTTTGTTTCAAAAATATACGAAAATATATGAAAAGAAAATCTAAAACAATTGTTCATATTTAACAGTCAAGTTAATTTTGTTACTTCACAAAATTATTTCTAGTATTTCCTGCAGCTTTCAATATAACTTCAACTGAACATATTTGGAAAAAAAAGCAAATGTCTTCCGTAATAAACTCAAAATATTAATTGCTTATTTTAACAATAAAAAAAAATAAATACATAACTTTGGAATGTTTGTATGTAAAAATAAAATGCAACTAAATACTTTTGTTTTTTATTTAGATAAGTTGTATAAACTTATGGTTAAATACTCAGCTGTTGGCCTATAATGCTAGCGCTGCTTGTCTTATTTGTAGAATAATTTATTACTGTATAATCTTTAATAAAGAAATAAATTATAAAAATGACTTCCAATATATTTGTTTGTTTGTTATTGTTGTTTAGATCGCTGTTTACTGGAAAAACATAATTAACTCCAGGGCGACATTTTAATACCATATTTGCATAAATTTTCTAAATTTTTATTAAAAATTTCTTGTTGACATTTTTCTTTATAACATTTTTATTTTTATTTCAATTTAATTTTTTGTTTGTTTATTGATTACAATTGAAGGTCTTTGGCAATTGTACCTTGAACAAATAATTAATAAAATTTTGCCAAATATTTCTATAGTGCATATGTATTTCTGAATTACATGACCAGTTTTTTCATTAAGTCTAACTCGCATTACACCCTAACAAATGAGTTAATAAAATTCTAAAAATTCGTGCAACAAAAGAAAAACAAATGTGCTTAAAGCTGACAAATCATAGATAAAATACAACGTAATAATCTCACATGACTCAGAGAACTAATAAACCATTCACAGCAGTGGTAGAGCGAGATAATCCCATGGCCTCTTTCAAATTGACAAACAAACAAAAAACGTAACATAACTTGGCCAAGTAAATAAGATAGCATCTGCAGTTCACTGATACCAACCGAATAATAAATAATTGTATTGCTTTTCTTATCTTACATAGAAAAGCACGTGAAATACAAATACCTAGAATAATATTTCAGCATAATAATTTTATACGCTTTTAGCGTACACTTAGTCATACTCAAATTTGTATAATTTTTTTTTTCTTTTTTTTTTCTTCTAACTTATATTTGTTAATTGGCCTAAACTGTGAGGCGGTTTAATAGTGTAAATTAATTTCTTTTTAAATTAGCCGGTATATGTACATTTATTTTTATATGCGAACTACAATTATGGCGTCTTCATAGACTCATTTATTCGGAAATGTCTGGCCAATTTGCATATCCACATGTGCTTGTGATTTTTGTCTGTCTGCTTGAATTATTTTTTTTTTCCTTTTAACCGAGGAAAAATATTTCATAATTATTTTTCATTGTTAATTGTATAGTAATTTTTATTATTGTTTATTAAATTAAACTATGATGTAATCAAAATAAATTTATTGGGATCCCTTGACTTTATCCCTGACTGATTATTCTTTGCTGGTTTGGGGTTGTGTTTTTTAGGAAAATTGCTTTGATGTTGTAGGTCATTCTTTTGTACGAAAATTGATAAAGAATTATTCGCGTGATTAGTAAATATACCTCGACGACAATTTTTTATCCTACAGATGAGTGAAAAATTAATGGGTATACAAAATCATGTATGAAAATGAAGGTGAGGAGAAACTTATGGGTGAAGGTTGAAAAAATCTTTCAGATGAAGGATTGGAAAAACATATGAATAAAAACATATGAATAAGTTTAGAAAAACATGTAAATAATGGTTTGAAAAACGTATAGATGAAGGTTTCAAAAAACATTTAGATGAAGATCCAGAAAAATACAGTCTTTTCAACAAGAGCGTGTACAACGTAAGCCCTTCAAAAAATGCCCCAATCAAAAAAAATATCCCAGATTATTTTTAAACATTTTTTTGTCCAATGCGCTGACATATCAATATAGTGTCCAGCTACCACAATTTTGAGTAATTTCGTGGTAACGCGAGGTCATA
Organism: Toxonevra muliebris; assembly: GCA_963691655.1. NCBI lineage: Eukaryota > Metazoa > Arthropoda > Insecta > Diptera > Pallopteridae > Toxonevra > Toxonevra muliebris. The sequence goes on along the minus strand of OY829328.1, from coordinate 77,823,622 downwards.
CTATCTCTAGAATTTTCGGCGTATGATTGCTGCAAACTGCGCCATTTTTATTTAAACTACCGTTTCAATTAGGCAATGCTCTTAGCATTTTTTCTGCTCATCTTAAGCTTAATAATTGCTCAAAAATGTTCAATGTGGTTGGCATCTGGAGATTGAGAGGCGCAGTCCAAAATGCTTGTCCTTTTTTTTTTCTTTTCACTTACTGCACAATTGCATTTGATGGTTGGGGTCCAGTCCTCTTAAAGTACTCAATTTCGATTTCCTTTCACGGACCAGTTATTGGCAGAAGATAAGAGTCTACGCTGGTATAAATGAATTATGGACTGGTTATCCAAATTCCTCGTAAACATGATTATCCTGTCGAAACTCTATTTTGTAAAGCATCCCCAAACATGAGCTCTTCATGGATGCTTAACTAATCTCAGAGCCATCTTATTGCCCTTAATGAGCAGGACCAGGTACCACATATTATGGTACCTGCCGTCCAAAAAAAAGATTCGTCTGTAAAGGCCACATCGATCCAATCATTATCCATATGTTCGACAGCTCACTCCTGCCATTTTTTGTTTGTTTATTATTTATTTTGTCGTCAGTAAGAGCTTGGTTATGATAGCTCAGAATTTAATTTGAAATTCGTTAAAACGGTTTTTGATTTTACTAAGTGATGTGTTAATGACCTTTAGCGACAGTTTTTGTTGGGCTGCCTCAGGTGTAATGTTAGGATTAGCTTCAAAAACTCATGCTATCACCGAATCCTGCTGCTTTGATGTTGCTTTGGAAGCACAATGATTTGGTAAGTCGTAAACACTGTGGGATCATAAAAATTGCTGATTTCATTTCTTTAAGAATGCCTTCAACTTCTTAACGTATTTGCAGCACCCCCCTAGGACATTTTGGATTCCTCTGGATGTGAGCAAATAATGATAGCTTAAAGACGTTTTGCATACACGGAGCTCGATTTGAAAAATTGCTTGTACAACGAAATTGTAATTGCGATTGTTTGAAATGTTATATAGCGCAATTCGCAATGAAATGTTGAATGTTGCAAATAAAGCACAACTTGGTACTTAAACTTGTTTGTAAAATTAAGCTGAACACGCTCTTGTTGAAAAGACTGTATACAAATGAAGGCTTGGGAAAGCATATAGATGAAGATAAGAAAAAAGAACAAATAGGTAAAGGTTCCAAAAAACATATAGATGAAGGTTGATGATTTCTACATTAAAATTAAGACTTTCCGACTTCAAATCGACTCTTTCTCTTTTAGAATTCAATTTGACGTTTCCTGAATTTAAACTAACGATTTCTAAATTGAAATTGACTCTTTCTAAATTTGAATTGATGAGTTTACAATTCTGAATTAAAAATCGATAATGACGCCACCTATTAAATATCTGTGCAAAGATCTCTGTCGGTTCGAAGGTTTTTGGATTAAGCTCCCCCCCCTTCCCCTCTTTCACAATTATTTTCTCAGTTATGATCGTTGCTTCTGAATTAAGTCGTGCAAATGAAACGGATTTTGACCCTCTAAACAGCCAGCATCTATTTCCTCTCAATTTGCCAAGAATTTTGATCTGCGATCTAAAGAATCTTTTAGAGATCCATGTTCCACAATTATTCATATTTTCAAAATGTTGTCCAATTTCAGAATTTGGCCCATTTAAAGAATTTAGTATTTTCAGAATTTTGTCCATTTTAAGAATTTCGTCCATTTTCAGAATTTTGCCCATTTTCAGAATTTTGCCCATTTTAAGAATTTGGTCCATTTTCCGAGTTTCGTCCATTTTCAGAATTTTGACCATTTTCGTCCATTTTCCGAGTTTCGTCCATTTTCAGAGTTTTGTCCATTTTCAGAATTTTCTCCATTTTAAAAATTTTGTTCATTTTCAGAATTTTGTAAATTTTTAGAATTTCGTTTATTTTCCGAATTCCGTCCATTTTCATAATTTTGCCCATTTTGAGAATTTCGTCCATTTTCAGAATTCTGCCCATTTTTGGAATTTTGTCCATTTTCCGAATTTTGTCCATTTTCCGAGTTTCGTTCGTTTTTAGAATTTTGTCTATTTTCAGAATTTTGATCATTTTACGAATTTCGTCCACTTTCAGAATTTTGTCCATTTTAAGAATTTGGTCCATTTTCCGAGTTTCGTTCGTTTTTAGAATTTTGTCTATTTTCAGAATTTTGATCATTTTAAGAATTTCGTCCACTTTCAGAATTCTGTCCATTTTCAGAATTCTGTCCATTTTCCGAGTTTCGTCCATTTTCAGAATTTTGTCCATTTTAAAAATGTTGTCCATTGTCAGAATTTTGTAAATTTTTAGAATTTTGTTTATTTTCCGAATTCCGTCCATTTTCAGAATTTTGCCCATTTTTGGAATTCTGTCCATTTTCAAAATTTTGTCCATTTTCCGAGTTTCGTTCATTTTTAGAATTTCGTTTATTTTCCGAATTCCGTCCATTTTCAGAATTTTTAAAGTTTTAGAAAAACATATTGATGAAGGTTTGAAAAAAACGTTAAAAAAGTGATACAAAAATATATAAATAAAGGTTTGGAAAAACAAATAAATGAAGGCTGTGGAAAATAAATAAAAGCCTAGAAAAATATATATGGAATAAAATTAGGAAAATTTTATAGATGATGGTTTAGAAGAGCATTAGAAAGAAATTGTGAAAAAAACATAAAGATGAAGGTTAGGGAGATATACTATATGACATTTTTGTAAAAGTAAATCACAACTGATTGAGGAACTCAGTACTCTCTTTGACATGACTTTCTTTGAGGTTAAAAAATTTCAAAAGTGCGGTGGTTTTCTATCTATGCTATTCATCATTACTTTAACCTCAATAAGTATTGAAAGGACGATCTTAATAATCTAGTAAATAGTGCACTAGACTTTCACGCAGAAGGTTTCAGGTTCGATTCCCGTCTTAGTCGGGTAGTAATTCTGATAAAAATTCTTATATTCACTATCGATATACAAATACAAATCTTTGTAGGCAATGGCAAAACCACCAAGTGATAACAAATTGCCACACCGCCGTTCACAACCGGCGTTAAACTGTAGGTACAACCATCGCCACTGTAGCTTAGTGGCAGCGTGCCAGACTATTGTCTCTGAAGACCCTAGTTCGGTTCTCGGCTAGGGTATGGTTTTTTATCTATCTTTGTTTTTCTCTTCCTGTCTTTCTTTCATAACTTGGGGTTTTGGTACAATAGATCTTATAGATTGCAGTGCCTAACTTTCGCGTCGCTCCATCCTTCAACTAATAACAATAAGTCTTTGAATACCAGAGCTTAAGAATATAACTTCTAATTAAATTTTTCGGTACTTTGTCTGTTTTGATATCAATTCCGAGCGAATATTGGCATGTTAGGCTAACACGGTCTCTGGAATTAAAACCTGCTATTGATGGGTTTATTTCGGTTTCTGTATCAAATAAACTAAATAAAAAGCTTACTAGATTTGGTCGTGGTTTTTGTTAGATTCAGTCAGCACAATATCAATTTTCTGGTTCAGCATTAGAGGATCTTGACATTTCCTAAGGGTTTTAGTTTCTTTGCCCCATTTTTTTTTATTTTATTTTTTTTTTTTTTTTTGATTCATGCCTAATTATAAAATGTATGAGATTTTCATTGATAAGGGGGTAGAGGGGAAGGAAGAAAATTAATCTCAAAACTTTTTCTAGGATCCGATAATGTTCTGGGTTAATATTAGCACTATATACTTTCACGATCTCTGATTACCGAAATGGATTGGCAATGTAATGAATTAAATACTATCTGCCCTTTTTAGATCTAGTCATTAGCTTATCCAAGGAAAAGCGGGGGAAGGAATGTGGTTTTTCCTTTTGCTATAAATATTTTATGCCTTTAGATTGCTGCTTATGAAAAAAACGAAAATTTTCGAGAGGACAAAAAAATGTATTAGGGCCAACCATTTACTATTATTTCCCGTAAAGGTGTTGGACATAAACGCCACGTCCTTGGCATCTACTGTACTTCATCGATTTCAAAAAATGAAAGTCAAATCTCATATTCTCGATGTATAACTGCTGGGCTTCACAGCAGACCCCTCTCACTCCTCTCGAGTAGAAATATCTCAATGGTTCGGGAATCAGATAAGTGCGTTACTCAAATAATAGATTCATCATTCAAGCAAATTTTGTACCAATCTGTTTTCAGGTTCAGCAAGGTTAAAATAAATACTACAAGTCTCTGATAATTCTACTTCTTCAATTCAAACTACTAAAGAAATATTAAAATTTTGTTAAAAAACTAATTTTTCTTTCTCTTTTATTTTCAGGATGGTGCAACACTCGTTATTTTGTCACATTCATGCTCTTTTTGGGCATGGCAAATGCTTATGTAATGCGTACAAATATGTCCGTTGCCATTGTCGCAATGGTCAATCACACAGCAATCAATGAAGGAGCTGAAGAAGTCGTGGATGATGAATGTCCAGATTCCAATTTAACAGCAGTCGTAAGTTCAAGAAATCAAAATAAAAAAAAATAAAACTTTAATAAATTAAACAAAATTTTAAAATTTTTCTTAAAGGACAACGGTCAAGATGGTGAATTTGCCTGGAGTTCCAGTTTACAAGGTTATATATTATCCTCATTCTTCTATGGTTATGTCATAACACAGGTTTGTACAAATTGTACTGTTTACTAATAATAATAAAAATAAATTTCTAATTATTTAACCCTATTCCAACACAGATTCCCTTCGGTATACTAGCGAAAAAATACGGCGCCTTACGTTTTCTTGGCTGGGGTATGCTGATAAATTCAGTATTTGCTTTCCTTGTACCTGTTGCCGCCTTTGAAGGTGGCGTTTATGGGCTGTGCGCTGTACGTTTTATACAAGGTCTCGGTGAGGGACCCATTGTCCCGTGCACGCATGCGTTACTTGCCAAATGGATACCGCCGAATGAACGTTCACGAATGGGTGCGGCGGTATATGCGGGTGCACAATTTGGAACGATTATATCGATGCCGCTGTCTGGTTTATTAGCAGAATATGGTTTCTCTGGCGGTTGGCCATCAATATTTTATGTATTCGGTGCTGTGGGTACGATATGGTCAATATTATTTTTAATTTATGTCTATGAAGATCCATCATCACATCCAACTATTGATGAACGTGAAAAGAAATATATTAATACTTCACTTTGGGGTGATACTGAAGATAAGGTAAGTGGAGAAGGTTTACTTTAGTAGGATGAAAAACTTAATTTTTAATTTTTTTGTTTATATTACAGAGTCCTCCAATCCCTTATAAGAGCATTTTGAAATGTCTTCCCTTCTATGCTATACTTTTGGCACATATGGGTCATAATTATGGTTATGAAACTCTAATGACCGAGCTCCCTACTTATATGAAGCAAGTACTACGTTTCTCACTGAAGGCTAACGGTCTGTTGTCTTCACTGCCCTACTTGGCTATGTGGCTGTTCTCGATGTTTATTTCGGTTATTGCCGATTGGATGATATCATCGAATCGTTTCTCACACACAAAAACAAGGAAGCTTATTAACAGTATTGGTAAGTAGCGAATTGTTTTTGGTTTTTTGTAACTTAAGAATTTTTTTAAACTTTAAAAAGCACTAAAAAAATTGTTAGCAGGAAAAAAGATAATGAGCAACACCATTCGATTCGTTATGAAATAATAATGATATTTGGTATTTGGAATTGTATTTTTTCTTAATTTTTTTTTCATCAAGAATTTGTATCGTTGAATATAGAAATTTTGATTTTTCAGATCCTAAAATATTTCAAAAATAATAAGGCAAAAGAAACAAAAAAAAAATTACTCCTCAAAGAAAGATTCTAGCTATATATGCGAAAAGCTAATTCTGCCCTAGCTCATCTAACTTTTTAATTAAATGGATCTCAGTACATTTTAGATACATAAATTTTGAATACATTAGTACTGCCCTTCATTTATGAATTTAACCACGTATTAAAAACAAAAAAATGACAATTTGGGGTATAAAATTGTTGAAAACGGCTCATAAAAACATAACCGAAAGCCAGAAATAGGAATTCTGGTGCCGAAACCGAACACTCCGTTGAAAAAAATCCATTTATCATCCCTGTTATGCAATGAATTGCAGCAGTTTCTTTTTCTGGTTTGAAAACTTTATTTTTACAATGCTTTTAAAACTGTGCACACAACGCCATCTATTATGTATTTTCTGTGAGATTATAATATTTTTGATTTTCTATTGAAACTTTTGCTAATTTTTACTTTGTGTCTTTCTCCCTCTTAGGTCAATATGGTCCAGGTATTGCACTCATAGCTGCCTCATACACTGGTTGTGATCGTGCCACAACACTAGCTATACTCACCATTGGTGTTGGCTTGAATGGTGGCATTTATTCTGGTTTCAAAATTAATCATTTAGATTTGTCACCACGTTTTGCCGGCTTCTTAATGGCGATAACAAATTGCTCGGCGAATTTGGCGGGACTGCTGGCACCAATAGCTGCGGGTAATTTAATTAATAATAAGGTAAGTTGTATAACAACAAAATAGTTTTATAAAGGAAATATATAATTCTAATTTTCTTTTTCTTTTTTTTTTCTATAGCCAACCATAGCTCAGTGGCAGAAAGTCTTCTTCATTGCTGCCGGTGTTTATCTATTTTGTGGTACATTCTATAATATCTTCGCATCGGGTCGTCGCCAATGGTGGGATAATCCCAAAAACGATGTAACACCAGCTGTCGGAGATACAACGAATTCCGAAACTGATAGAAATCGAAATGGTAATGCCAATGGTAATGCAAATATAAATGCAATTACGAATGGTGTCAATCTTAATGCACATATAATTTCTACAGTTGCAGGTAGAAATATCACCGAAACTGGGCATTAACAATAAGACAAAAAAAAAATAATAATAATAATAACAAAAAGCCGCCGAGAAATATAAAACAATAATAAATTTTAATTTTTAGGTTTAAGTTTAGATATTTCTATGTATATTTGAGGGGGGTAATAACAAAAAAAAACAAACAATCGAAAGTTGGGGATAAAAATCTAAATAGCAGGAAAAGCAAAACGAAACAAACTTTCAATGCAGACACAAACAGATAATTTTATTAAATTGTATTAAAAATTAAATAGACTATTCAAAAACACAAAACAAAAACAAAAAACACACACACAAAAAGACAATTATGAAAGTTTTTAACATGCCAATTCTGCAATAAGTTGTAAGACAAAAACAAAAAACACGAAAAGATATGAGTGAGAATGCGTTAGAATTATTAAAAAATTTAATAATTTTTAACTATTTTATTGAAATTAAATTAATTAATTAATTTTTATTGTTAAGTTTATTTATATTTTTGTTTGCAGCTGTTAGTAAATTTTATTTTTTGTTTTTTGACATAGCATTACAATATTAAATTGTAATTGTTTTTGTAGTATAAAATTGTAGTAGCAAAATAATGATAATAACTAATGTCAGTATGAGTTCTTCGAGCTTAAGTTTAAATTAATTATTAATTTTTTTTTTTAAATATACAAAGCATAAATATAAATTCCTTATACATAGTATAAATATATTTTTTTTATTATTAAAACGAAAAGTTGCAAAGAAACTAAAATGTAATTAGTATACCTCAACATTATTATTTGGAAAACGAAATGAAAATTTGTTTTTTAATTTTTATTTATTTTTCTTCTTTTTTTTTTTTATTTGTATTTTTGCACAAATATTTTGAATTTTATTTTTATCAAAGACAATAATTTTGCATTGAAAATTAAAATTAAATTTGTTATACCATAATCTAATTGCCTTCATAATGTAATAATAATAATAATTTTAAATGTGATAGCTAAACAAAAAAAAAAAAAAAAACAAAAAAACTACAAAAGATTTGTTATTAGGATTTGTATAAGATTTTATTTTTTTTCGACAAGAAAAAACCGAAACATTAATTCAAAAAGCACTTGTAAATTCAAAAACAATAAAAAGACACAATTTTATTTATATACTTTCCTCAAATGGAATTGAAATTGTTTATAATTAATTTTTCAAAATCGAAATTTCTTTTGGGTAAGATCCTTAATATCTCACTAGAGGGTCACTAGAGGTTCCCAAAATACACTATAATCTCCATTTGCAAATAGTTGTACCCCAGTTTTTAGTTAGTAAATCATTAATCACATCTTTTTTCTAAAAGATTCAACTGGATCATGGAGTCAGAGTAAGGAAAGCGCAAAAGGTGGAAATTAATATAAAAGCGAAGTTGATATTGCTGTGTATACTTACACATTAACAAACGCACATGCATATGTGTGTACAGAACAGTTATGTATGTATATGGAGAGTAAGTAAATATAAGAGAGGGAGAGAGCACATAGAGAGAAAAGCAACAATGCTATAATTGTAGTTCAAATGAGAACACTGGTGGCTGCTGATGGTGTCTCCTTCGCTCTCTCAGACACATAAGATATCGGTGTTGCCACGATGGTTCCAAAAAAAAAAGTTTTAAATATATTGAAAAAAAATAGTAAAGTAATAAATTTTTCATTTTGTAATAATATCGCAAAGTATCAACACCAAACAGCACTACCTTTCCAAGGCGGAGTTAACATCTGCAAAAAAAGTAGCAGCAATTTTCTCTCAAAGCTCAAGTTTTTTGAGAGCGAATTGCTGGTATTAACAAAAAAAAGAAGTTATTTGCTCTCTTAAAAACTTTTTGAAAGAAATTCTGACAAATTCCTGTCAGATGACAACAACCCTCCCCCCCCATCCTTCCCCCCCCCCTCCCCCCCCCCAAAAAAAACAAATAATTTTTATTTCAAAAACACCAACTTAATTTGAAGATTTGTATGTGCAGTCAGTAATTTTCGAATAGTGTCTGCTTTGGCAGCCTTAATCAGCAGAAGACGTCTTTTAAATGAATCACGGACGGAATTACGAAGTCCAGGGGATTAGGCAGTTCGGGGAGCTGGAAGGCAAATCTTGGGGGAAAAATTATAAATTTTTTTTTTTTCAAACTGTGTTGTTTTGGAAGGCCCCATCCTGTTGAAAAAGGTAAAACTCCTTCCCGTACGGATCAGGATGGTAATGCGGCCGCTGCCCAAACGTTTTGAATATGCAATTTTTTTTTTTTTGATTTTCACCCTTTTTTCAATTAAAGTGAGAGACTCTTAAAAGCACCACCATATGCCATCCCTGACGTTGAATTCTTATTGCGGGGGGCATAGATCTAAAGCGCGGTTCACGCCAAATGGGCAAGCTTGGTTGTGGTCACCAAGTCGCCCCTAGTCATAAGAACAACAAATTTTTTACTGGGATTTGTTTACAATACCGTTACCGTTAGTTGATAATTTTTTCATGTTAATTGATCGCAAGTTGGTGATTGTGTGCACAATGGAAGCTGCAAATAGAAAATTGATTGTGAACAAATTTATTGAAAATCCATCGTGGTCTGGTTCAAAGATTACGAAAGTGTTAAATATCTCCAAAAGAACGGTATGTTGAGTTATAAAACGATATAAAGAAACTCTTAGTGTTGAAAGAGCTAAAAAAGTTGACATGTTTAAAATAGCGATATTAATTTAAAAATATAAAACTAGAAAATTAAATAAGTTAAAATATTATGCAATTTGTACCACAAATATATCTAACACTGCTTCAAAATGAGTGAAATAGTAAAAACAACTTATTGCACATATTTTTTTGCTACAATCTTTTGTGTATTTTTAAGCTCTTTTTATATGTCAATTCAAGTAAAAAAAAAAATACTGGTTCCTACGTCACAGCCTCTCTCACTGTTGTGAGAGCTGAATAACGGACCGGCAAATGTCGTAATCTTCTATTCTATTCTATCATTCTTGAGCAATACTAGTCTGGAAGTGCAGTAAGATTAGTCAGAGCTTTCAGTATTGCTTCACTGTCTACATATACACATACATGTATATTTTATTATTGTACTCAAGTAAATATAAAAGAGAGACCAAACAGTTGGATTGCAGCAATACAGCAACACGATTGTAGTGAAAACGAGAGCACTGGTGTATGTATGGTGTATGTATATGATGCTCTCTTCTTTACTTACTCGAACACACAATAAATCACACTTACTCTCTCAAATGACCGCTTTTTTCTTTGATTTTAGACTTAACCTCAAAATCATATAAAACAAATGAATTTTGAAGACCTAAAATTGAACAAAATACTGATTAAGATTTAAAGAAAGAATACAAAAAAAAATAAAATTTTTAGCAAAAAATAAAGTATTGCCGAAACCCGGGATTGAACCGGGGACCTTTAGATCTTCAGTCTAACGCTCTCCCAACTGAGCTATTTCGGCGTGTAACACGTCAGCACACAAGAGCCTAACAAAAGACATAACGCGCAATTAAAATAGAATATTGTGTATGTAACTAAAAATAACTTGAATGGGGCGGTTTTTAGCTACCACTCAAATTGGTATAAAAAAAAAGCTTATGCTTTGTGAATGGTATAAAAATTGTGAACGAAAAAAAACAACCCTCAAAGTATGCAATGATGTGTGGATACGAATGAATAAAAATGTGTATATACGCATAAAGAAATTTACGCATAGGTATAATTTTTGTTGTTGTTACATTTACGCTTAATTTGAATTTAATTAAGTGTTGTACTTAAATTTAACATATGTATAAAATGTTTATACACATACTTAATAATTATTTTATAATTTATTAATGCTGCATTATTTATTAGAATTTAGTAGCCGCAGAAGCTTACAAAATAAATACATTTTATTTTATTTATTTTCCATTTTTACTGCAATGAAGTTGAATTTGTTTCAGTGATTTGAAGATTTTCAAAATTTTTTAAATTTTTTTGTAAATTTTATTCTTGTGGATTTTTTGTTTTTGCAAAATGGGTCACGCTGAACTAGAGCCTGCAGATATTGATGAAACAATTTCACCTTTTTATGGCGCTTTAAAACGTACATGGATTATTTTTTGTGCTACTAGCAGCATACACGGGTTGAAATACTCAAGAGATGCTGAAACAAATCGATTTGTCAGGTAATTAATTTTTATGTATTAATAACCGTAGTCCATAGAAAGTTTCATGATTTTCTTTGACTTCTTAGTAACTTTGATATTTTAACCCTTTAGTAGCCCAATTTTTTTCAGCAATAGAAATTATGAGGATTAGTTGATTTTAATGTATGAATCTCGGAAATGAAGACGAAAATCGAATCGGAATCATTATTTTTGCTTGAGGTGTGAAAGTAGGTGGTCCATTAAAAAGCTTGTAGTTCTGATAAATGGAAAAGTAAAAAATTATCATGTATTCAAATTGCATAAATTTAAAATATAATTAATTTCCTACTTCCTAATACTTTTTCAACTCCAAAAAAACAACTATAAATATTTTTTATTAATAATTACAATTATCACCAATAATTTTAATATCACCCAAAAAATTTTTTTTAGTTTTTTAGTTAATATCAGCAGACTCAACACAGCAGACTTTATGTCTTCGAACTAAGTTCAGTAAATTCAGACCAAAAATTAGATTTAAAATCAAATCAAAATTCATTCCTAAATTATTTAAACTAAAAACCAAACAGAAATCATATCAAAATTCAAATCAAAATTCAAACCAAAATTCAAATCCGATTCAAACAAATAAATCACACACAAATTTAGCTCATAAATCAAACCAAAAATCAAACTGAAACTCTGATCAAAATTTAGACTAAGATTCTGAACCGATTTAGATAAAAACTCGTATCAAAACTCAGACCAAAATTCAGATAAAAAATCAGACCAAATGTAGACCAAAATTCAGACTGAGAAAGAGATCAAAATTCAGACCAAAATTTAACCCGATTCCAACAAATAAATCACACCCAAATTTAGGCCATAAATCACACCCAAATTTAGGCCATAAATCCCACCCAAGTTCAGGCCATAAATCCCACCCAAATTTAGGCCATAAATCACACCCAAATTTAGGCCATAAATCACACCCAAATTTAGGCCATAAATCACACCCAAATTTAGGCCATAAATCACACCCAAATTTAGGCCATAAATCACACCCAAATTTAGGCCATAAATCACACCCAAATTTAGGCCATAAATCACACCCAAATTTAGGCCACAAATCACACCCAAATTTAGACCATAAATCACAGCAAAAATCGAACCGAAACTCAGGTCGAAATTTAGACCAAAATTCCGAACCAATTCAGAATAGAACTCATACCAAAATCCAGACCAAAATTCAGAGCAAGTTCACATAAAAAATAAAACTAAATGTAGAACAAAATTCAGACTGAGAAACAGATCAAAATTCTGACCCAACTCAAACCAAAAACATATAAAAAAAACGTCTCCAGAAGTAGAATATCTATTTATAAACTCAATTTTAATAAATTTTAAGATTTTAGGAGGGACTGCAAGTACTACTCTGAACTTTTGACAAATATCTTACTTCTGGTCGGATTTTATTTTGATTTTTGTTCTGAGTTTTGCTCTGAACTTTGATCGATTTTGTTATCTTGTTTGTCTTTAATTTGGTTCTGAGTTTTGCGCTGAATTTTGAACTGATTTTTAATTTGGTTTTTCTAGTCTGATTTTTGGTTTGTATTTCAGTTTAATTTGTGATCTGAATTGCCAGCTGTGAGTTTGGTCAGAAATTTATTCCGATTTTTGTCTGATTTTTGATCTCAGTTCTGTTCTGAATTTTGATTTAATTTTGGTTTGCTTTTGGGATAAACTTTTGTCTGAATATTTGTTTGAATTTTAGTTTGAGTTTTGATCAAATTATTGGACTGATTGTTGTCTAGATTTTAGTTCGGTTTTTGGACTCGATTTTGGTCTGGATTTTAGTTAGGTTTCTGACCTAAATTTTGATCTAAATTTTGATCTAATTATTGGCCTGATAGATAATCTATAAATTAACAATATTAATCCTCTCAGAGGGTTCCAGGCCACTGTGGTATTGCAAGGAATGAACTAGCTAAAGAAAGTTCTTGCAATTGCACCATGGGATCCGGAACCTTTTCTTGGTGTAAGTTCTTTGGAGATCATGCGTTGAATCAACGATTTCGTTGATTCTATCCCCAGAGAAAGATGGTCCGAGCTTGACTCCTGCAGAACTGCAAAGTGCTTTGTGAGGCAAGCTAACAGGAAATCAGCGGAACTCCTTCTAAAACTGAGAAGAAAGAACCTGAGATTACTGGTGGGTGTCATCACCGGGCATAACACATGTGATCAGCACATGACCAACATAGGCGTCATCACCGATCCTACCTGCCATTCATGTCTTGAGGACGAAAATACTACGAAGCATTATCTTTGTATCTGTCCGGCGTTGGTGAGAATCAGATTAAGGCTGTTGGGTAGCGATGTCTTGAGTTTGAATAATGCCCATACTCTCCCTCTTCCTGAGCTTCTAAGGTTCATTAGGGTAACAAAGAAGCTCGAGGTTGAGAGACCTTAGACTTTCTTCTTCTCACTTATCCCCTCACATATCTTTTCTGTCTTTCTACTTTCTGCTACTGGCTCTATCTTGGGTATAGTACAATGGTCTTTCAGACTGAGTGCTTTGGTTAAGTCCAGCACACCTTAAACTCTAACCCTCTTTGGTGTAATGTTTCCGACAGCTGTCGAGGTATATGGTATAATCATAACATCTTCGACTGCGAAATAAAGATATAGGGACTAGTGGACCCAAAGGCTGCAGAAGAGGAAATTATTATTCAGGAGAAACAATCGATTCTCCTAGTGAGAGATACCTATCTCCGAAATCATTCCTCGACCAGCGCTTTGGATACAAATATCTCTTTGATGCTTCAAGTCAGATTATGTGCAGTGAGTCCGACAGAGTTTTATAATGAAAAAATATTATTCCGAAAGAAGTTTTATTGTGATTATTCGGGTTCTGAGCAAGAAATTACGGGAGGACATTTTTATCCTTTAAAAAAAATTTTTCATTTGATTTTTGTATTTGTTAGAAAAATTATAGTTTATTGATTAATCCTACACCAAATTATGAAGCACCAAAATCAACAAATAGTTACTTAATTATTCCCGTGAAAAAATAAAATTGTACAATTAACAATCATGTTTTGGAACACATTTGTCATCATCGTTGAGTACATGACCCTCAATGCATTGGCATCCAATAACACAATTGGCGGTGCACGCTTTAGCTACATTTGGAGGATCACTGCATTTATCGGGGCATGCGGTGCCACATGTGATAAATTCGGAATTCGGACCACAGCCATCTAGAAAAATTCAAAAAAAAAAAATTTAAATAGAAAAATGTTATTTATTATGGAGTAGCAATCAATCAATGCAAACCTTCCGCTTTCAGTTGTAATACAATGGCACTGAGTACTATGCAAATCAATGATAATTTCATATTTGACATTTTGAATGTCGTATGGAAAGTATTAAGCTTTTACAACAAACTTCTTAACTTGTTTAGTAGTTGTGTGAGACTAAACTGATCGTTGTTGTATTTCACACTTTTATAATAAAATTGTTGCAATTTTTAATAGAATTTGCATTTATCTTGAAACTATACATATATACACATGGTTTGGCATATACATAAGTATAAATAATAAACAATTAGTAATTTCATATTTACATACATACATTGCATGCACACAGTATGTCTAAAAATTATTCATATCCCAATTAATTCGTATAAATGTTATGATTTAAACATATAACTTTATTAGTTTTTCAAAAAACTAATATGTGACCGGGAATGAAAAAAGGGAGGGACCTAGAGTGTAAAAAAAGGTTTACGAGATAAGAACTGTTAAAAATTTGACATACTTTTCTACTTCAGAATCGACCAAGACCAGAAAATCGATTTTTTTTAGCATAATAGGTCCCTCCCTTTCTTCATTCTAGGTCATATACAGGGTGACAATTGTAAAGTGACGCAAGTTTAATACCCTGCAGCAAGCTTTGCCATTTACCGTTATTTTAATTTAAAAAGCAAATTCATTCATCATTGGCTTTGCTTTTAATTTCATTTGAATTTTTGTTATTACATTTTGAAATTTCCATAAAAATGGACAAGGAAAATATTCGTCGTGAAATCATGAAATTTCATTTGGCAAATTATAGTAGCCGTCAAATTGCAAAGGCTTTAAATTTGTCAAGTCGTACGGTAGACCGAGCTATTATTCGATATAATAAAACTGGGGGTTTTGGAGATAGAGACCGGGGAAAATTTTCAACAGTTGCCACTACTGGTTTAACAGAAAAAATTCGTAAACGAATCAAGCGAAATCCAAGGCGCTCAATGAGAAAAATCGCTAAGGAAGTGGGAGTAAACCGTGAAATAGTGCGAATCATTGCAAAATCAAAGCTTAATCTTAAGCCGTACAAGCTCCGAAAAGCTCAAGATCTGACACAAAAAAAGAAAGATTTGCGACTGCAAAGATGCAAGGCGTTGCTACGCTCCTCCGTGTTAAAAAATGTTGAAAATATCTTGTTTACAGATGAAAAAATTTTCACGGTTGAACAACATTTCAATGCGCAAAATGACCGAATGTGGCTAACATCATCATCGCAAGAAAATAGGACTGTTGGCCGAGTTCAAAAGCCAGCTTCCGTTATTGTATGGGCTGGAGTTTCCGCTAATGCCAGAACCCCTCTAATATTCGTTGAAGAGGGTGTTAAAATTGACCAGGTTGTTTATCGGAGCATTTTAAATGAACATGTTCTTCCCTGGGCCCAAGATACATTTGGAAATGAAAACTGGACTTTCCAGCAAGATTCTGCACCTTCCCACATGGCAAAATTAACGCAAACATGGATAAAAGACAATTTTTCTGGATTCATAACATCTCAAGAATGGCCACCATACTCCCCAGACTTGAATCCAATGAACTACTCTATTTGGAGTATTTTAGAGAGTAAGGCTTGTGCATCTCAACACCACAGTCTGGAGTCGCTGACAAATTCATTAGAGAAAACATGGACTGAAATTGATCAGGAAGTCCTGCAGCGAACAGTCCTACGATTTCCGGATCGATTGAAGGCATGTGTGCAGGCTAAAGGAGGTTATATTGAATGAGGTGGGGTTCAAATGAATGCTTATATATTCAGCAATGTTAACACTTAATTGTACTTAATGGAAGTACGTCCTTTTGAAAATAACTGCTGAAATGTGTGCGTCACTTCATGATTGTCACCCTGTATACATTTATTTTTCAATTATCCAAATATCAAAACTTTTTGCTTTTGTTCATATCTCATTACAACTTTCATATTTACAAACTTATAGATATTTTTATCTGGGAAGGAAACCGGTTTTGAAACAAACCAATATTGAGCCAAACCATCTGCAATTTGAGTGGCTCGAACCAAGCCATCAACCGAACCATTTTTATTTTATTTCATTTGAGCCAAGCCAAGACCAAACCAGTTTTGATAGAAAAAAGGATAAAAAATTGTTCAGAACATTTTTAACCTCGGCCACAGCTGCCACGAAAACTAAATCTTTGAAGGTTAATATCAAATTTTTCTCTGCAAGATTTTTGAACAAAACTATTTTTGAACAGCTAAAGCGAACCTTACCGCAAAATTTGTTGGGTTCACATCCCTGATTTTAATGAAATAAAAAAACTAAATTGTGTATTAACGAGCACAAGGCAGAAGTGAAACTTCTTGTGAACTAAACGAAACACAAGCAAATGAAATATTTCAATAGCAAAATTTTTTACTTCTTTAGCTTGTGTTTTTTAATTTCATTTGCTTGTGTTTCGTTTAGTTCGCAAGAAGTTTCACTTCTGCCTCGTCTTTGTTAATACACAACCAATTTTTTTTTTTTTTTGGGATTAATGCTAGAACATAGATTGCAACTCTGTACCAGTAATGTCGATGACAATTGTAGCGAACTCTTTTTGTGTGCGACATCTTCATGTAATTCCTGGGACATTTGCGCCATCTGTATGTGAAATGTATAACTGTCATAATTTTTAAGATGGCGACGCTACACATTGTTCTTTCTGCCATAGGCGTGTGTGTGTGTGTGTAATTAATATGTTATATTGAATTAAAACTATTTATGAATCATTTATTATATAGTTTGCTCGTGAATTCAGTTACGGAATATTGATATTTAGCCCCTCATGCACATTGCTCGACAAAATTATGTCGCATTGCTAACTTACGCGCGACGTCACATCCGGTTGGTTTTACTCTAGGTTTCACTTCAAAAAGAAAAAAGGAAGAAAGTAAATATGAATGTAAAACTTGATTTGGAATTAAAAAAGTACACAAAATCGAAAAAACTTGTTGTGATGCAATATCGCAACACAAACAAAGCTGTAAATAATTCCAAATGTTTGAAAAATAAAATGATAGAAGCTAGATAGATAGATTTTTTTTGTAGGCCATCTTGGTACACTGGTGAACGAGTGCTAGACTGAAGTCTCAGGCGCCTCAGATTTGATTCCCAGACGTTGAGTAATTGTTTTAGAAAATATCCGAATCGCTTATTCTAATAACAGTGACTTAGTGCATAAAAATGACTGGAGTACCAGTTTAATGAGTTCGATTCTCAGGTAGAGTTTATGACGAGCCAAATGTGGCAACAAGTTATGGCCACACAATAACACCTAAGTGCCGCGTAAACACGCCGAAAGTAAAACAAAAGCCTGCTTCAACGTATGCTGGGAGAAGAAGATCGGTGTAAGGGCAGAACAAAATAAAATTGCGCGAAAGAAACAACAACGAAACGACCAGCCAGCACAAGCATCGCATACACAGCGCATCGAAAACATCAACAACAAAACACACATAGCAACGATCAGCTAGCACAAAAGAATGGAAAAAATAACCGGATAATCACGCCACTAAGGTGCTACAAACACAAAAATATGTGTACAGACAATCGCGTCTGCAAAGATACCGTCTACAGAGGCGGCAAACAACAATTACAATGGCGACAATCCACAAACCGGAATAACGGGAAAAGCTCGCTGTGGGAAACACAGCAACGATCTTTCTCTTTTGCTGGCAGTTGGCCTCGGAATTAGACGTGAAACTGGTAAGTAGAATAAATGCGGTAAGACGACTAAGTGACATAGAAAATATTGAGACCTAACGCGACGAACGAAATTGTGGACAGAAGGGGAAAACTCTAGGTCTTGTAACCAGAGAAGACATGTACGGCTTGCCGTTGAACGTCGGAGGAACAACAAGCCGACTTGGTTTATCGGACAGCATACTACAAGTGACACCGCATTGTACTTCACAACACACCAGTCTATACGACAACACACAATCTAGCATATTCATTTACTGCACGCAGGTCTACGCATAGCAGCGCTACTGCAGAAATATTATTAGCTGCGTTTTATTCGCCACTTACTTCTAGTTATGTATAACTAGCTGCGATAATTGTATGGGGAAACAACAACAAAGCGGCAGAGATAACATGCATAATTATAGCTCTAATGTATACTTAACAAGTTGTTTAACTACATCAAATTCTATTGTGAACTACTAATAGCGAAACAAGAAGCATGACAGTTTGGCAAAAAACAGAAAAGGAAAATATTTGAAATGTCTGGCGGTGAAAATAAGTTAAAATATCATCGTTAAATATTCTTATAAAGAGTAAAAACTAAAAACACTGCCCGCGATTGACCGCAATGACTGCGATCCATTAAAATGTTTCAACTCTAGCTGCTGAGCAGTTTCATTGTGAATAACATTATAACGAAAAATAGACTTAACAACTTCGTCGTTTTATTCGCACATGTTAAACCGACTGGCGAATAAAACGCAGCTATTGATAAGTGAAAATTAATATGAAACTGAAACTATTATAAGAATTGTGAATTTAAGTTTTTAACTGCATTAAAAATTGTTATTGAATTAAAACTGTGTGTTTAAATAAAAGTGTGGGCCCCGGCAAATTACAAATTTTGTAACGCGAAGAACCTCTGGACGCCGCTGTGACTACCCCAGCTTCAGACGGGAAAACAATTCGTTACAAGTTAAAGAGTCAAGATTAATGCTCCGTTTTTTGGGATTTATAAAAAATGAAAAATCTTTCACTGCTAGTTTTTACGCTTTATTTTAAAAATTCGATGGGATGTGAAAATTTTTTGCACTTACTGTATCTGTGTATGTAGTCATAGTGAGGGAATACCCTCTACATTATTGTGTGAAAATATCAGAAAATAAAAATCTGTGCGATTGGAATTCGCTTCTATTTTACATTCGTTTTTCAATTTTTTTTTTACAAAACATTAATGGATTTTTGTTCTTTGTGAAAAATTGTTATTATTTTCATTTGATCGTGACAGAAACATGACGCCATGCAATCTACATACTTTACGATTCAGAATCTAATGATTAGGAACAGGTAACTATGATATTTATACACTAGCGAATTTCACTTACAACTCTCTGTTTCGGTATCTCCCCCCTCCCCTCCTCTTCCTTCCTCGCCCCAATCAAAAAATATTCAACACAAGGGCGATATCAAATAAGGGAAAGCGCTAAAATTACTACGCCTACTCAGGATCAAACTATGCTGGTTTCCCGGATAGAGAGAAAGGAACAATACAGCAAACGAATTGGCTCATCTCTAGTTCGAAAAAGCATCTTAATAAAGCAGATGGAAGCTATACTGAATAGTGCTTAGAGTAACCGAATTGACTGCTGACCATATGTGTGGTCACCCACCAATGATCTCAGGTCCTCCTTTCTTCTCAGTTTCAGAAGAAATTCCGCTGATTTCCTGTTAGGTTGTCTCACGTAGCACGTACGAATAACGTCCGGTAACAATCCCCATCTTTTTCCAAAGGTCATTTTACAGGTATAGTATGCAGACAGTCCCTTTTTCGTTCCCTCTTCGATGTTTCTACTCCAAAATAGTTTTTAAACAAAGCAAAGAACAAATAGTCTGCGGACCTTTGACAAACCATCAATCTGTATAGTGATCAGGGGATCTTGTGCCATTGGAACTACGCTACACAAATGTTAACTAGAGCTTAGAGTTCAACGATAACTGCAGAGGCTACAGTGATGTAGAAGAAGTCCAACACTACTCTGTGGATTCCCTGCACTGCAAGAATGACGCCAGTTTTTAAAGTTTAATACAATGTATAATATTTTCAAGATCAATTTGCAATGACTCTCCTATGTTTGCATATTTAGTTAATACATTTTAATTAATCGATTACATATGTAAAATAAAAAATCAAACCGTTTTTTAATCCATATATAGATTATAAGTAAGTATGCATATAATTAAAACTTTGAGTTAAATCTAAGTTAATTAACATTAGATAATAAACATTAAATTAATAAATCATTAAAACTGTAAAGTTCATTACATTCATTTAAATAATATATGTATATACTTAAATAAATCAATTTATAAAAATTAAACAAGCTATTCTAACTTAAGTGCTTTCGCAAGTTATTTATTACAATTGTGTTTATTTTTAACCACAGAATAATATTTTAGTGAGACTTAATTAATTACAGCAATTCGATGACATTAAAACAACTAAATTTTGCATTTATATGAGAAAACTAACAAGGTGATTCTAAGCATGATTCTTTACAAATTTATTTTCATTATTTTGTTGTTTATCTACATATGTAAATTTCATACTGTTCAATAGTAGAAAAACCTGCTACTTGTTTACAAATATTTTGAAACAATTGTTTCAGTACAAAACCGATAGAAATCAGCAACCATGTCAATTATAAAACCGAGATCGTGGCCGAATCTTGTTTCTCTCTCACTTTCGTACACTTCCACATGCATACGCTCTCACACTATTTGTAAATATGTGTGCAATATGCGAGAGTCGAATTAAAGAAAGCTCTGTAAATACGCGAAGGAACTCTTAGCTGCTCTTTACTCTTACGTTCTCACAATCCATGGAGAGCCCAGGTCGAGCTTTTCATACACATGTATATGTGAATAGTATACGTGTAAAATATGAGAGCGCTACCCAAAGTTCTGTAAATCTAGAAAATCTACAGAGCTTTGAGATAAAATTTAAATTTTGTAATTTCATTTAGAAATTTCCCGGTTTGCCCAGTCGGTAGAGTAAAACATCCACCAAAAATTCAAAATAATTCATATCTGAGATTTTTCTTCAGCAATTGTTAGTTGATGTATGATGGATCGAAAAACCATAAAAATCAGTTCTGGGGTTGCAGCGCAACCCCTCCAAAAATTGCCCCCTTTGTTGAAAAAAGTCGTTTTTTACTAATAGCTGGTTAACCGTTAGAGATATCAAAAAGCTGCATACTACAAAAAGAAAGCTTAAGTGATTTCCAAAAAAAAAGGTATTAAGTAATTTTTTCGTATATGTCATAGTTTTCGAGATATTCAATATTTAAAACATTGCAAACTTTGTACTTTGGATTTACTTAGGATGCGCGCGCATCTTTGTTTATTTGAATTTTTGAACGTGGAGCCTATTTTTTAAATTTTTAATTATTAGAAAATATTGCTAAAAGATATATATGAACTGAAAAAAAATTTTCAATTAGTTTGGGTCTCTTTTTTCATTTTGAGGAAACAATAAAAAATTAGCCAAAATTTGGCTTATTTTAATATGCTGATAAAATTGCAAAATGTAAATGTTTTTTTTTATAACTTTTGAGCATTTTCAGAAATAATGTCTTCAGCTAAAAGATAATACATTTACAACATAAAGTGAAACCAGTTGTGTTTATTAGGCCTGCAAATAGTTAAAGTAGCAAAAACCAACAAGCAACTATACTATATTGTTATGCTTATATACTAGCTGACCCAGCAGACGCTGTTCTACGAAGAAGCGGGAAAATTGCGTTTTATTTCAATGAAGAAGAATGAAGTTTCTTGGTGTTTAAAATTGAACATTGGTAATGACAATTCAAGCTTAAAGGACGTACACTAAATTTGGTAAAAATTCTTGATTCAAAAATGAGGCATCAAAATTGGCATTTTTAAAAGTATTTAGTTTGCAGAAGAATATCAAAGACCGTTCTAGAAGTTATATCTAATTTCAAAAACTATTTAAAAATATGCACCCATTTGCTATTTATTATAAAAATAGAATTTGTTACAGCGCTAGCCATCGGATTTGGTCATAGCTAGGCAGGTTCTAGAGATATTTCATAAATTAGTAGAAAAAATAGTAAAAGAAGGAATGGGCAAAGTAATAGAAAATAGTAATGAAAAAAAAGTAGAAAAGTAGTAGAAAATAGCAGTGGAAATAGTAGTGGAAAACGTAGTAGTAAAAGAAATAGAAAATAGTATTACAATTTGTTGTAAAGAAGTAGTAAAAAGGTAGCAGAAAAATTAGTAGTTAAACATGTAGTAGTACAAAAATAATAAAAAATTGAGTAGAAAGAGTGGTAGAAATAATAGTAAAACATATTAGTAGAAAAAACTGTAAAAAAGTAGTAAAAAGTAGTAGTAGAAAATAAGAACAAATATATTAAAAAAGTAGTAGAAAAAAAGTAGTAAAATAGAAGTGGAAAATATTGGTTGAAAAAGTAGTAGAAAATAAGAAGAAATTGTAAAAAAAAGAAGTTTAAAAGTAGTAGAAAATAGTAGTAGAAAATAAAAGTGAAGCATGGAGAATTTAAATTTTAGTACCGTACCATAAATCCCTCCTAAGATATCTCATAATGGAAATTCAGGTTATATGGAATGTGCCACACCCTCTTTGTCAATCCCCTTTGTCACTCATATTTTTGTTGTAGCACCGCATTGTCAATTTTCGTTATTGTACCAAATTTCTGTACTGTGCTATAAATGGTTCCTGAGATATACCCAAAAAACTATAAGGATTGTATGGGAGGTGCCACGACCACTTTCCTAAAAGTCATTATGAATAGCTGTGTTTCATCCTCCCGCCCAAGAAAATATATTCTGGAAATATGATTTCAATCGGTTAAGTCGTTCAGAAGTTAGACGATTACAAACATACAAATCTCTACGATTAAGTATATGAAGATTATCCGTAGTCAATGAAAATAACAGAGAATGTTGTGCTTTATATCCCCTTTAAAACCCATTTTGATTTTTCTTTTTAGCTTATTTGGTTTTCGAGTAATTCAGTTTTTCCTATAGACTCCAAAGTACAAAGTTCGCAATGTTTTAAATATTGAATATCTCGAAAACTATGAGATATACGATATACTTTTTTTAGGAAATCACTTAAGCTTTCTTTCCGTAGTACGTAATTTTTTGATATCTCCAACGGTTAATCAGTTATTAGTAAAAAGAGGTTTTTTTCACCAAAGGGGGGGTTTTTTGAGGGGGTTGCTCTGCAACCCCAGAACTGAGTTTTGTGGTTTTTCCATCTATCATACCCCCACTAACAATTGCTGAAGAAAAATCTCAAATAAGAATCATTATGAACTTTTGGTGGATGTTTTACTCCAATGACAGGACAAACCGGGAAATTTCTAAATGAAATTGCAAAATTTAGATTTTATCTCAAAGCTCTGTAGATTTTCTAGATTTACAGAACTTTGGGTAGCGCTCTCATATTTTACACGTATACTATTCACATATACATATGAATGAAAAGCTCGACCTAGGCTATCCATGGGCGGTGAGAACGTAAGAGTAAGAGTAAAGAGCAGCTAAGAGTTCCTTCGCGTATTTACAGAGCTTTCTTTAATTCGACTCTCGCATATTGCACACATATTTACAAATAGTGTGAGAGCATATGCATGTGGAAGTGTACGTTTGAGAGAGAGCAAGTTTTAATTAAAAGAAACAACTTTACTTATTTACAGAACTTTCAGAAATCTACAGAGCTTTGGGATAGTTTTCAAAAAGCCAATTTACAATCTTCAACAAATTGCAACTTGTTTTGGTTAGGGGAGCTATATACATATATAATTTCTATATAATTTATGTATGCCGATTTCAGTTATAGTCAGTTTTTAGCAAAATCAAAAGGTTTCTGATATATACTTTGTAAGCTACGTTACACTATGGGTTATTTGGCAACAAAAGCTGGTCAAAATAATTTTTTATACAAAATCGAGTTTTTAGCATGCCAAGTTGTTTTCTTTGTAAAATGGGCGGATTCGATTAGAAACCATGCCCACCCACCATATAAGTGAAATTTTCAAAGCGTGATATCAAGCAAAATACTAAAGTAAATTTAATGAAACTAAACACCCTTATTTATATTGACATATGAAACGTTTAGTATAAAAATCAACCAAATCCCTTAGTAACCACGCCCACCTCCTATGTAAGTGAAATTTTCAAAGTGTGATATCAGGAAAAATACTGAAGTAAATTCAATGCAATTCGGCACACTTCTTGACGTTAACATAGATAATATTTGGTACTAAAATTAACCAAATTCCTCGGAGAAAAAAGTGAATGAGTTAAAGAAAGAATGGCTTAAAATGGTATACCTAAGAGGCCATAGCAAAGAAAATATTGTAAGTTTCTAAGTGAAGGTCATTTCCTTTGAAAAGGTTTTTTTTTTGCTGTAATTTAAGTATTATCCAAACTTTTCCAGGGCCGTAGAGCGAAACTAGACGAGGCCCAGATAGTTGATCAATAAAAAATAAAAGTTTAATTAATTGATCAAAGTGTTTACCTCTTTCTTCAATTCCCCCAGATTCATTTGGCTTCTCATAACAATAATGATGTTCATCTGCGCCATAGCAATGGTACTAACTTTCTACATTGACTATAGAAGTAATCCGACTCGTATCAATGTTGAAAACGATCATGCCCCGGTATCGACTTTACTATTCCCAGCAATATCCATATGCCCACAAGTTATTTACAATACACATCAGTCAATAAAATACATAGAGACATTGTTAGTAAATTGAAAGCATTTTATAAATTTTGTTTTAAAAATAATAGATTTTTTTTAGAAAACTACCACCTCTGATCAATGCACGCGATATTGTTGAGCGTCTGTATCTCAATTATGGTTTCATGAATGCTGATGAAACTTTTACCGAAACGGATATTGAACTAATGGAGAACATACTACAAATGAATAATTTAACGGTGATTGATTTTATTGATAAAGTTCGCTGGAATTGTAATGATTTGATATTTCGTTGCCGCTATCATTGGAATATTATCAATTGCAGTGAACTCTTTCAACTATCACGTACATATTTTGGGCATTGCTGTTCATTTAATATACATCAAACTGGGTTAGTTAAATTAAAAATGAAATACTCCAAGGACTGATTTTTCTTTTGTTAAATCTATTTATAGCATAAAATTCACCGCTAAATATATACGCCCCGGTATTCAAGATGGTCTCTCGCTGATTCTCTACTATAACGATAGCAATTACGATGAAGCTCACACTTATTCACATGGTTTCAAATTAATTTTACATAATAGTTATGCATTTCCCAGTGCTCATGCAATTGTGAAATTTGTCGCATTGAATGATGAAGTTTTCATCGCGGTCCGCCCAATGGAGACAATCGCCTCGGAAGCGGTCAAGCAATTGAGTTTTAATGAACGTCAATGTGTTCTAGCCGATGAATATCATTTGCAGTATTTTACTAAATTCCTGAATGTGAATTGTGATCTTAATTGTTATATTATGAATATGTTGAAATATTGCACTTGTCTGCCATATTTTTTCTATACCAAACAACGTCCGGGCAGAGTTTGTTCGTATTCGGATATTCCATGTTTGACGGAGAATTTCGGTGAGTTTGTGAATTAAATACCTAAATTGAAATAAAATTCTAAATCTTTTCGTTTTTTTTTTCAGCTGATATTATTGGACGTTATCGTAATACTCAATGTCCTTGTCCTAATAATTGTGAAATGGTGGATTATAGCGTACAACTCACAAATGCTAATTTAGATTTGAGTGTTCCTACAGTAGATGCTTTTTAGTAAGTGCAAAGGTTTACAGATCGAATAATTTAACAATTTTTCTATGTGACAGTCATTTTCAAATATAAATTTGTCAAGAAATATCCATCACAAATAATTCAATAAGCAGATGCAACCGTTGGCAACCAAATTATAATGTGAACGTGGAATCATAATGTATCCGTATACACTGAGGGGAAATGCTGTTATATCAAAAGGAAAGCATATTGAAACAACAAATTTTGCTGTTAAATCCCATCTGAAAGTGAACACTGTTATATTAACAGACAATGTGTTGTTGCTTTACATTCAACAGTCTAGACTATTGAATGAACAGAAATTCTGTTACTTCAAATCTGAAAGTGGATACTGGTAAAACAATGGATGCGCTGTTGTTATAAAACCAACAGTGAAACTGCCAATTGAGCTAAAACTCTATTATTTCAAATCCAATAGTTAGAACCATTCAAATTATTACAATTCTGATATTTTACTGGCACACAGCAAAATCTGTAGAAACAAATGTGAGGATGTTGGTATAAAAGGAACGTAAAAAAACTGGTCGACATTAACTTGTTATAAAAATTATATTTTTAAACAAAAACAGAAACTCACACATCAATTGAAAGATTATAATAGTAACTTTAAGAAAGATCGCAAACTTGGACTTAGCTCCAGCCATTAAACGTTGCACATCACTTCGGGACATTTGAGATGACACAGTAGTCTACTTTTTCTGCAGCTGTTTCTCAGACCACTTGCTTCGTTTTTAGCAATTTTCTTTTCATTATAGCTCAATATTTTTCTATCGGTCGAAGTTCTGGGCAATTTGGGCGATTGGCAATTTGTACCCCTTTCTCTTTATACCACGTCATTGCCGTTTTGCCGTAACGGCAAGTTGCTCAATCTGGCCAGAAGAAGACATGAGCCTTGTGAACACGTACCATTGGCAGTAGACGTTTTTGCAAGCACTCTCCTACTCTGTAGCTGCCATTGGGATGAATGATGTTGGCCATGACAACACTTGGATGGCCATGACAGCATTTTGATCCGCCATGACAGCACTTGGGTGGCCATGACAGCATTTGGGTGGCCATGACAGCATTTTGATCCGCCATGACAGCATTTTCGTCCACTATGACAGCATTTTGATCCGCCATGACAGCATTTTCGTCCACCATGATAGCATTTTGATCCGCCATGACAGCACTTGGGTGGCCATGACAGCATTTGGGTGGTCATGACAGCATTTTGATCCGCCATGACAGCATTTTCGTTCACCATTCTTGGTTAAGGCATTCGATCCTGCGCTATCCAGCGTCATACAGCTGTAAAATAACATAACTCACTAAAAACATAAAATTAATTGTTTTCGATTTTGTAATATTGTTTTACTTACTTACTTCATCCTTATTTTGCTACTTTATTCTATTTCTAGTGATGACATTAAAAAGGATTATGCTGTGGTTCATGTATTTATAAATTCACAAACCTATAGACGTTTGCGACGTGACTTACTCTCAAATATGGTATCTCTGGTGGGTAAGTATAAAAATTACTTAAAATCGAAGCTCATGAGCACAATTAATCAAAGCTTTAACTAAGACTGAAGTTATTTATTTGTTTTCCTCTGAAATTTGCCAATCAAATGAGAAAATAATTGTCGGTGTTTTCTTAAAATTGTCCAATTATTTTTACAGAACAACGTGAGAGTTAGTTTTACTTAAAGCCGCCTGCTTTTTTATAGGCTTCCTAATTTAAGATTATTTTTATGTTAAATTTTGGAACTGGGGACTTAGGGCAAGTTTAACAAGGAATTTTTATACAATATCGAGCAAATTATCAGAAAAGTGGGATTGACACCTATGAATTTAGCTGAGAATATAGAATTTTATCAACTAAGTCGTGTGTACTTAAAAATAATACTATATCTTATTTATTAATTCTTTTGTTTTTTTCTAGCAAATCTGGGTAGCGCTTTTAGCTTATTCCTCGGCATGAGTATGGTATCGGTAGTAGAGATTATTTACTACTTTACAATTGTCCTAAAAAAGTATTATCGGCAAGAGATTAAGGCACGCGAAAAGCTGTTATTCAAAAAGAAAGCAAAAGTAATGCCAATGGAACAGGAAGAAAATATCAAAGTATTTACAAGAAGAAGGATTAAGGTTACTGAAACAGAAAAGGTTATTATAAAATGGTAATGTTAGTAATATTTTGTAATACTAATGATGATTTCTTTTTTTTACCGCAGAATATCAAAAATAAATCAGTCTATCAACTTAAATTCAAATAAACTCACTTTATGGTAGTTAACCAAAAAAGTAAAAGAAATTAATGATTCACGGCACACTGGAGTAGAAAAGAATGAGATGCGATAAGCACAAAGTAAAATGAAATTAAAAATAAATCATTATAAATCAGGAAAATATCTTAAAATTCTTAAAAAATCAATTATCTACATACGTATGCATGTATATTACTTTATATAAATAAAATATATTACAAGCTGATAACATTATTGAATAATAAATAAGAAAAATAAATAATTTAAATTACTACAATTCATAAATTTATTTGAAGTTATAATTATATTGACTACTATTAATTGATTTACTATATTAGATTTAATATTCCTAAGTAGTCTTTCAAAAATAGTATATTATGCTCATTATTAGGTATCAGTTGAAGATATAGTGATGAGTGGTAGTGATTGTTTGAGTAATTTGAGTAACCGATTACGATTCCTTTAAGTACTCGTATCTAGTAAAAGAATGAAGGGAAATGAGAAAACCGAGGTGCCAATTTTCTCAGTTTATGTTTTTATTCCACTAGAAGGCGTAAAATTTGGCTTAGAGGGACTGGCTTGGTTAAAATAAGCGATAACATTAAAAATTTAGCGAAATTCAGACCCAAATATCACACCAACAGTCAGCCAAAATCTAGGTTAAAATACATATCAAAATTTTGTCCTTAATTTAAATCAAAAACCAAATCATAATTTTGACCAAACCCAGAGCAAAAACCGGACCGAAATTCAGACCAAAGCAAAAATTAAAAAATTAGACAAAAACTTAATACCGAATTCAGACCAAGGGTAGACCAAAATCCAGATCAAAATTCAAACTATAAACAAAACAAAACTCTGACCAAATTTAGACGGAAATTGTGACTGAAAGCAAAACACAATTTCAACCAAATGCAGACCATAATTCAAATAAAAAAGCAAACAGATATTTAAACCATAATTCAAACTAAAAATCAAACCCATAATTCAAACTTAAAATCAGACCCATAATTCAAACTAAAAATCACACTAAAAGTCAGACAAAATCTAGGTTAAAATTCATACCAAAATTTCGTTCTAAATTCAGACCAAAAACCCTACCAAAATTCAGACTAAAGCAAACTAAATTTCAAGCAAAAAATTAGGATAAAATTTAGTCCCAAATTCAAACTAAGAGTAGACCAAAATCCAGGAAAATTGAAACCAAAATTTCGTTCTAAATTCAGACCAAAAACCCTACCAAAATTCAGACTAAAGCAAACTAAATTTCAAGCAAAAAATTAGGAAAAAATTTAGTCCCAAATTCAAACTAAGAGTAGACCAAAATCCAGGAAAATTGAAACCGTAAACAGAATAAAACTCAGCCCAAATTTAAACCAAAAGTAAGATCAAAATTCAGATTGAAAGCAAAACAAATTTTAGACCAAAGCAGGCCATAATTCAAATAAAAAAGCAGCCCGATATTAACACTAAAATTCAAATTAAAAACCAAAAGCAGACACCAAAAACCTCATCAACCCATAATTTGTACCAAAAGTCAGACCAAAAACCGAAACCGAAATTGAGACTAAAGCCGACTATATTTTAAACCAAAAATTAGACTAAAATTTGGTCCGAAATTGAGATAAAAAAATCAGACGAAAGCTCTGACCAAAGCAAACTAGGATTCAATCCAAAAATTAAACCAAATTCAGACCAAGAGTAGAACAAAATTCAAACCAAAAACAGAATAGAACTCAGACCAAATTTAGACCAAAATACAAACAGAAATTAAGACTGAAAGCAAAACCAAATTCAGACCATTATTCAAATAAAAAAGCAAACCAATATTCAGACCAAAATTCAAACTAAAAACTAAACCTAAATAAGTAAATAAGAAATATTAAATAAGACCTAAAACAAGTAAGAATTTTAATAATTTCTTGGGAGAGACTATAGCTCCCATAGACCCTCTCTTCGATCATAGAACGTCTGGCACTCACATAATCCAAAAAGAACTAATAAAATTATCGTACAGTTTTTCATAATCAAAATGATTACTTTTAGAACAGCTCACTGATCAATTGGGGTTCATGCAACTAGATTAGCTATCCGCTTCAGTAAAACTGTTGCGACAACAGCGGGTACGAATGAACAATTTTTTAAAGTTAGAGTTGAGGATGGACTGGAATAAACCAAGAACTGTCTCCAAGATAAAACTGTACAAGAGAGTAGAAAAACAGAACATAATAGTAGATGAGAAATATAAAGAACGACACGACAATCAACCCTGAACTTCTTAGTTTCGTTAGTGAACCTGAGAAGCTCGGGGAGAGGGAGAGTGTGAACATTATTCATACTCAAGGCATCACAAACCAAAAGCCTTAAACTGTCGGACAACTGCAGAGGTAATACTGGGTAGTGTCAACTTCCTCAAGGCAGGATTGGCAAGTCGGATGGGTGATGATGCCCATGTTGGCCATATGTTGACCACGTGTATTATGCCCCGTGATTGCACCAATCAGTAATTTCAGGTCCTTCCTTCTAAATTTTTAAAAGAAATTCCGTTAATTTCTGCATCCCGTTCAGGGAACTGAATATCATATTTTCTACCGCAACCTCACTAGCGCGCAACCGCACTCGTTGCACCAGACTCCATTTAATCTGAGTCTGTAAGCCAGTTTCATCGCCTCCTGGAGATCCAGGGGAAGTAAATCAAGTAGGACATAAAGAGCATCAACTGAAGTAATGCTCGTGATACCAGTAATACCCAGACACACACTTCTCTGAAGCCTGGTAAGAAAGGGCTCTGTGGATTTAACAATAGCGATTTTCTACCATACTGCATAGCATATAGCCAGTATACTAAGGCTGGGTTTAAGGTCCAAGAACCCCTTTAGCGTACGCGACTCTTTCCGCTCGACGTGAGTCTTCTATGCCACTTGAAAATCACTAGGGTACTTTTATTAGGATTCACTGAAAGACCCTGCGGATCTTTTTTGTGATCTGCAGGATTTTTTAGCTCGATATTTTCTAAGGCTTCTTGTAGTTTAATGCACACTGTCTTTAAGGACTGTCCCGAAATCAGTGCGCACGTATCATCTGCATACGCTTGGATGAGAACTCTAAAGTACGGCAGATCATTGAGAGTCCACAACGAAGCACCATAAAAGTGTAGAAAATACACCCCGTTGGGGACATCCTTCCACAACCTCGACCTTGATACTACCAGCATTTCTTCCCCCCCCGTTATAAAAAATGCATCTAATGAAGATTTCTCCAACATCATAACTACTAACCGACGAGCACCTCGAGTCAAAGTTAGCATTGTCAAAAGCTTCTTCAATGTCAACAAAGACTTCTAGGGTGTAGTCTCTTAGTTCCAGCTCTTTTTCGACTATACTGGCACAAATGTGAAGACCTAATTCACTTACTAAAACATATTTATTTGACTGTCTGAGCTTTGTAAGAAACAGATTCTGTTTGCTAGGAAAATCTTCTTACAATAATCTGAGGAAACTTTCCGGAATAAACTTTAACGAACCTATAAGTTTTTAAACCAAACAAAATACGTAGATTTGATCTAGAAGGTAAATTTTAATCGAAACAAATATGAGTCTTTTATGGATTAAAAATGCCATTCCTTGTTCTAAGTGAACTGAAATTTTTGAATGAGATTCACCCTAATCTAATCTTAATGAAATCATAAAAAATTCTTCAGTTTTCTACTAATCAAATATTCTTTCGGATAAAAATGGAAGCATTATTTCAGTCGATCTCAAAAATCAAAAATCCACCTGATGCAGTTTGAGTTAAAATTTTAAAAATATTGTAATAAAATGCATTCGGTTCTTAAAGGTACTCGATTTCTTTCATATGACATCACTACTTTAATGTTAACGTCTACTTAGAACACCGTATAGAGGAGGTAATAAAAAATATTTAAAAATTGTTATCAATAATCAAAATAAATGTAAAAATTGATAGACAAGATAATCTAGCAAGTACGCTTCTTATCAGCACCAACTGATACGAGAAATGTCGTCGGAAAGACGTACAAAAGAATTTTACTATAAAAACTACAAGACCCCCACAAAAGAAATCAGTGCAACTCATCAATCAATCCGACATGGGTAAAATAAGTTACGCTTTTGCTCTTCTCCTGTTGGCCACTTGTGGTCAGCTAAATGCACAACATAATCCACAATGGTTCGGTAATCGTAGTACCATGGTACATCTTTTCGAATGGAAATGGAATGATATTGCCAATGAGTGTGAGCAATTTTTGGCACCAAAGGGTTATGCTGGTGTGCAAGTGAGTTGAAATCGCATCACAAGTGTGATGAATTATATTATTATTTAATTTATATTATCTATTTCCATTGTAGGTCTCTCCCGTCGCTGAGAATGTTGTTATTGATGGACGTCCCTGGTATGAGCGTTATCAACCCATTTCCTATAAGTTGCAAACACGCAGTGGTACTGAACAAGAATTTGCCAATATGTGTCGTCGTTGCAATGCTGTCGGCATTCGTATTTACGTTGATGTCCTTCTAAATCATATGGCCGCTGATCAATATAAGGCTGCTTATGGTTCTGCTGGATCTACTGCTGATCCAGCGAAGAAAATCTTCCCTGCTATTCCTTATACCGCTGCTGATTTCCATCCATCTTGTGAGATTTACGATTGGAATGATCGTTTCCAAGTGCAGCATTGTGAATTGGTTGGTCTTAAGGATTTAGATCAAAGCGTTCCATGGGTTCGCGATCGTTTGGTTGAATTTTTGGATCATTTGGTTGAACTGGGTGTTGCTGGTTTCAGAGTAGACGCAGCAAAACATATGGCCGCCAGTGATTTAAAGGTGAGTAGAAAAAGATTTGAATGGATATGAAAATTCTTTCGAAGAGTTGAAGGAACTCGCGGGTACCGTTTAATCTTGAACTTCGATTGAAGATCTTTCGGAATTGGTTTTGGAGAAAAGTAAAGTTGATTTCTTTGGCTCACTTCTGAAAGAGCTGCCTTGGAATTTTTAACCCTATCGAACTAATTCTTTCAACCTTTATATTTTTATTTTCCCCTTAGATCATCTACAACCGCGTTAGCGATCTTAGCACCGCTCATGGCTTCCCCCGCAATGCACGTCCCTTCATCTACCAGGAGGTTATCGATCACGGACATGAGACAGTCAGCAAATATGAATACAATCAACTTGGTGCTGTCACTGAATTCGCTTTCTCTGAAGAAATCGGCCGTGCCTTCGGCGGTAGTAATCAACTTAAATGGTTGCAAACTTGGGGTTCATCATGGGGTTTCTTACCCTCAGAGAGCGCTTTCGTTTTCGTTGACAATCACGATAATCAACGTGATGGCGGTCATGTACTCACCTATAAATCTCCCAAACAATACAAAATGGCTACCGCCTTCACTTTAGCATTCCCCTTCGGTATTCCACGTGTGATGAGCTCTTTCGATTTTAGCAATCGCGATCAAGGTGCACCCATGAATGCTGATGGTTCAATTCAATCGCCTCGCTTCGATGCTGATGGGGCCTGTACTAATGGTTGGGTTTGCGAACATCGTTGGCGTCAAATTTACAACATGGTTGGTTTCAGGAATGCCGTACGTGGTACTGGCGTCAATGATTGGTGGGATAATGGTGATAACCAGATTGCTTTCTGTCGTGGCGGTAACGGTTTCATTGCATTCAATAATAACAATTATGATTTGCGTCAACGTTTGATGACTTGCCTGCAGCCTGGTCAATATTGTGATGTCATTTCGGGATCACGTGTCAATGGAAAATGCACTGGCAAAACTGTTACTGTCCAGGAATGGGGTTATGCTGATATTGAAATTGGCGCTAATGAATTTGATGGTGTTTTGGCCATTCATTCTGATTCAAAATTGTAAAGTGTGGGGAAGAAGAATTTTTAAGAGCTAGTAAATTTAATTAGGAAGAGATGGCAATTTAAAAGATTGAATCAATTTTTATTGAAAAATATTAAAAAAAAAAAAATATAATGGGTTATTAAAAAAAATTTAATACAGTGAAAACAATAAATAATAATTTTTGCAATATATTCATATCTTTGATTTATTTTGTAAAAAAAAAGAAACATTTCTACTTTAATGGTATGTTCCGCACTCATTGACATTTCCATCAACATCAACTCAACATCAACAGTTTAAGACTCATTAGTTAATGTTTTGAAAGACTGGTTGAAGTTTGCATCCGTCGAATATCGCTTATGTCTTATTCAATTTCTCAGTATCATTATTTATACACGAGAATGTTGTCGTGTAAACCCGCCCTAGATAAGATGAATTTCACGATTTGTATTTGTGGTGATGCTTTGAACAAATTTATGTGGATTATAATGAGTGAGATCAGCAAGTCACTATGCCTCTGAGTTTAATCTTAGTTCTGCAGAATAATTGTCGCTAAGACAGACTGCGGACAACCTGTCACAAGGGTTCGCCGAGGTTAGTTATGGACCACTAAGCTAATCTGACTAGAAAGGGACTATTTAATTACTTCTTAGTTCCGAATCCTATAATAGGAATTTTTCTACCTGTCATTGGTGGTTTCAGCAGAAATAATGAGATTTTTAAATTATGCGATCAAGGTCTCTGTGTTAAAAAAACAGCATAAATTGAATTAGAGAACGAAAGGCCCTAATTTATTCCTTCAGTACTTCTAGACTAACAAAACTCTGTAAGTTAAAGGTTGAATCCGTAGTTAATATGAGTTCTGGACCACCCAGGGAGACCGTTTTTAAAATTTGGAAGGATGGCATCTGGTTTCATTTCTGTGTCGGATTTCATTGCAAGAGTATCTCCAGTAGCCATTTAGGCCATTGTATGTGTAATTTTGTAAAAAATGAACTATTATGACGCTCAGTAACTCAAATATTTTCCTTGGGTAAAAGTGAACCAAATATTTTATATAGTAAAAACGAATCTTCTTAGCGAAGTGAATTATTCAGCGTGTGATTGGATCATTGGCGATTGGTTCAGCGGAGTTTCGGTTTTGAGCTAGAAAAATAGTTTCTCTAACTAGGTATATGAGTTGTTCTGAGCTGTTAACCCGTGCTGCTGTCAGTTGGTGGATAGCGGATGGAAGCGTCGACGTGGAAGATGCGGATAGTGACATCAGTATTTTCACTGATAGTTCTCTGCTGGAAGGTAAAGCCGATGCAAGAATTTTCTCAGATGAGTTAAATCTTTTCTGTACTCTACGGTTGTGAATATATGTCCGTCTACCAGGCATAAATGTTGGGTTTAATGCATGCATTGGTCCTTGCCAATCTACTACTAATATTATGGCACAGCAGCCAATGCAGGGCCTAGGCCGAGCCTTTTGCATCCATCCATGTTGTGTGAGTTATATTTGGACAGTTCAATGACGAATCCGAACGGCGAAGTGAAAAGGTTTTCTTAGGCAATTTTTATTTTTGAAGGTCTGACATTGCCATGGTGGAGCCGTGTATTTTCTATTTTTGAGTGTGTCGAGATTTAAGCCAGGCAGCTCTAACCAATAGGCTACGGCGACCACTGCCCTTGACAATCAGTCAATGATGAAGTGCATGCAGCGGACAGATATAATCTCCAGGTTAGCCATGGAATGTGTTCAAAAACTCAATGAGTGTGCTCGTGTAAACGAGCTTACGAACTGATGTTGGTGAGAAGATATTTAGGCATAGAGCAAAATGAAACTGCTGAACTTTTGGCTCTACAAATGAATTTTATGGGCCAGAACCACGCATGGAGGGCCTGTTAAAACAGTGGAGAAACACTGAACATCGTAATAGATGGGAGAAGGCTCCTGGCTGCTGGAAGGCAAAGACACCCGTGAAGTGATCGTGCAGTGCGTAAGTCTACCAAAGTCATCGGACTAAACCGAAGGACTTTGAGCTGGCTAACAGTGCTGACCAATGGCTACGGTCCTTTTAGGCAAGAAAATGTTGCTGAGGATGATACCTGTAGATTGTGTCTGGAGAAGCTAAAAACATTGACGATCATACTGTGTTAATGCCCAGCATTAGCGAACGGAAGATTGCCAATCTTGGATCATTGATATGTTGAGGATTTTTATATTAGCTTATAAGGATATGTTTGCGTTGACGCATGAAGCCTATATTAGGAACATGCTCGTTTACGAGTGTTTGGAGAAGACGCATCAGGCGGCAGGACACGAAAAAAGATCCGTCTGGGTTTGATTCGGCCAATCCATTAACTAATAATAATAGGAACTTGAAACTTATTGACTTGAATACAAGATTTCAAAATTTATCTGTCTTTTCTCGAACAAAGTTAGAGTTTTTTTTTTTAAACTGATTTGGTTGAGAGACTGGATAATTTTTATATGAAATAAATGCTTTAATCTGATTTTTAGTCTCAATTTAGGTCAGGTTTTGTAACTGTTTTTTGGTTTGATTTTCAATTTAGTCTTGAGGGGTTCCAGTTTAATTTTTAGCATGAGTTTAGGTTTATTTTTGATCTGGTTTATAGTTTAATTTTTAGTTTTATTTAAGGGGTTTTTAGATTGGGTTTCAGTCTGCCTTTGGTTTTGATTTTTATTTCGGATTCTGCAGTGGTTTTAAGCCCAGGTTTTATCTAGTTTTATTTGGTTTTTTGTCTGACTTTTGGCCTGATTTTTATTTCGGCTTTTGGTCTGATTTTAGGTGCAGGTTTTTCTTTGGTTTTTAGTTTGATTTTTAGTTGGGTTCTGGCTGGTTTTAGGTTCATTTTTGGTCTGGTTTTAATTTAATTTTTGGTCTGGCTTATGGTCTGATTTTTAGCATAATTCTTATTTCAACTTCTGGTCTGATTTTAGGTCCAGGTTTTTGGTCTTATTTTCAGTTTGATTTCTAGTTTTTGTTCTTCCTTTTGGTTACTGATCTGATTTTTTTCAATTGATTTTAAAGCAATTACTGGTCTGATTTTAGGTCTACTTTTGGTTCAGGTTTTTGCCTGGTTATTTGTTTTTTTTTTCAAATCTGATTTCTAGTTTGATTTCTAGCCCGATTTTATGTTTGGTTTCAGTCGATTTTTGGTCTGGTTTTTTATCAAATCTTAGGCATATTTCTGGTCTGGAGTTTGAAATGTTTTAGGTCAAGTTTTTCATAAGTTTATTGTTCTAAATTTGGGTTTTGAACTTGGATTGAAACGTCATTTTCCTGTACCTGTCTCAAATCGATGTTCAAACTTCATATCATCGCTAGCCAGGAGGGTCTGTTAGCTGCTAGTAGAACTATACATAATTCTGTTTTATTTCTGAACTTTTAGGTGAGGAGGAGAAATAAGAGATACCCATTCATATCTTAAGCGTCTTCTTGGGTATTTCTCTCGAGTAAATTTAATGTTTTTATGAACTGGCAATGAAATATAAACAGAATCCTAGAATTAGCACCTCAAAAATTAAACAAAAAAAAAATTCTAAACTTTTGATTTTTAAAAACGACAAAACTTTATTCATTTCAAGAAACATTTATATTTTTAATAATTTTACTAATATTGTTGAATCTTGTAGACATTATTATTTATTAACAATAATAATAAAATAATAAATTTTGCAAATTTTTTTTTATATTTCATATTATTAAATTTTTCCACTGAAAATATTAAGAAAATTATTTCCATAACATATTTTTAGGTACTTTAATGTTTAACATCAATTCAATTCAAAAACCAAGTGCATACAGGGTAAGAATAATACTTAACAATTTTTTTTTTTTTTTTTTTTGTTTTGTAAATTTTTTTATTTTTTTGTAAATTTTTTATTTTTTGTAAATTTTTTTATTTTTTTTATAATTTTTTTTTAATTTTTTTTTTAATTTTTTTTTTAACTAAATACTGTTTTTCTTTTTAAAATTATTGTTAATATTTTTTTATTTTAGTTTTGTAATTCTCCTCACTTTTATGCCACCAAGTATTCCTCATATGATATATATGAAAGAAAAAAGAACCGAAGGTTTCTTTTTTTAGTAAATTTTCAACGCCATTGTTACGTAACACATAATTATACTCAATTATATATAAAAATCAACCAAATCCACGCTTTTTTTCTTTCTTTTTTCTGAACAAAAACACAGTACATGTCTGCAAATAGAAAAGGAGAAAAAGATATTTGAAAAATCAAAATGTTTAAAATTAGCGCCATGAATTATTCTTCATCTTTATGTAAGTAGTAATATGATTCTAATTATTAACATATATCCCAGTAAGGAAAAACTAAGTGTCAGAAATTTAGTTGCCATAAGAAAAAAAATTGCATTTTAAAATTGAAAAAATATCAAAGCTGTTTGAAAATTATCTTAGAATTTTTAAAAACTATGAAAGTACTAGATACTAATCGATCATTGTGTATGTATAGGTGGCCATCGCTGTTCTAAAGCAAAAATGAAAGCGAAAGTCAGAACTGTACCTTGAGACAAGAGCAAATCATCCATTTTGCCTGTCGCTCCCAGTCAGAGTCCCCAGTCTGAAAGTATATTATTTGCTGACAAACTAACAGGTGCTCGCCTTGAAGGCAGCAGACTGTATTTCTATTATGGGATTCAAGTCAGAGAAATACAAAGACGGCTATATTATAGCTTATTCACACGGACTCCAAATTGAGTAATTTCAGATTCTTTCTCAATTTCTGCCGAAATTGAGTTGAAATTGCTCTATTTCACTATAGAAATAAATGTCAAACGAAATTACATTGTTGTTGTGATGACTACATTTGTTCATTAACCTGTTTATATATAACTTCAAATAACGAAATTGATTTCGTTGAAATTGTGTTGAAATTGCGCTACTATCCGAAAAAAAAACACTGTTAATCGATAAGTATTGTTAGAAAAATCGATGTAAATCAGATCACTATCAGAAAAATAGCTATCAAGTTGATAAAACATGGTAAAACATTTATTTATTTTTAATAGAAAAAAGAAGGTATAAAAAAAGAAGTGTGTGGCCCGAAACACAATAATTTGGCGGAGATATATTCTGGAAAAATAACGGAATTGCGTGGGGCAAGGAAGAACGGTCATATATTGGATGAAATGGCGCTGGAATTGCATAGAGAGGGCTTTGTGGTGACGAGTACAGAAGTGAAAACGAAACTACAGATTCTCACAAAAACATTTTGTGTGTTCCTATCAAAATGTACAATATTGTGCATATTACATTTTAATACAATTCAAGTAGATGTTCACCTTTCCCCCAAAACCATCGTGAGTGTATTGAAGATGAGTTTGCAGCGGTTAAAATAATCAGCTGCTGTTTTCGTAATTTGACTATTCTCTCCATATGTAATTAACGCTTTCCATATTCTCCACATATTTTGACAAACTTCTCTATTGTTTTCGCCATGTTATCATAAATATTAAAACAATTTATAATAATTTCATTTTTATTAGTCATTTTTAAAACAATAAAAATGAGCTGTCAAATGAAATTTTGTAAGAAGAAGAAAAACTTCGTGTCAATGACTTCAATTCCAAATTGGATGCCGAAATTGCTTAATTTGGGTTTCGTTTGAATAGGCTATTATATATATTCTAGTCTCGTATGAAAAATCTGATCGATATTTAAGTATATGAACCTAGGGAAAAGTCTGGCAAAATTAAGATAAAAATTTCTGCTGCTAGATTTAAATTTAACAACAACAATTGCATGAGGAATGGCTTCTTTGGTCTGAAAAACATAGTCCTGCGCCAATTGAGTTCCCATACATTATAACTAACCATTGAACTATTTCGCATCAGCGAATTCCTGACATTTCATACTGGGATATATAAATATATTTATATAAGTATTTATGTGCAATAAATATGATAATTTCTAGGTACATACTTGTTTGTAAAATTTTGGGCTAACATTGAAAGCGTTATTGATTTCTGTATGCTAATGTGCTATACATATATTTATAGAGATGCCAGATCTGCCGAAAAAATATATACTACATATACAAGTATTGAATACTCAATTAGGAATTCCAAAGAATGTAAGGGTTATGCAACTAGTCGATAAAGAGCGTTTTCATATAGTAAAATTTTAATAAAGTGATTAAAAAATTTTTTGAAAAATCAGAACTGCAATTAATCAGTTAAACAAAATGATTGATTGAATTTTGATTAAATGATTAATAACATATTTGATTTATCAGAAGAATTCTTTATTCGATTAATTATATTTTTGATTAATTAAAATTTTGAATAACTCAATTAATTAATACTAATTTTTTTGACTGATAAATTTGTTTAATATTTTAAATTTAAATTACATTTTTGATTGATTGATTAGTTCGATTTCTGATTGTTCGATTAATCTAAAAGATTGATTAGTTAGATTTCTGATTATTTGATCAATATAAAAGATTGATTAATCGATTAGCACACAGCCAAGAACAAGTCAGATTTCTGATTATTCAATTAATCCAGAAGATTGATTAATCGATTAGCACACAGCCAAGAACTATCATTATGAAAAATTCTTTAAAAACCCTTTTTTTATGAAATTTTGTAAATGAGTATTATACACTTGTATTATTTATATTTTATTATATAATATGTGTATATATAACAGCAACAAAAAGAAGTATCTACTTTAATAGCGCTCTACAAATGAAGACCAACAAAAAAAAAAAAATCAGAATTCTAATTGCATTCATGTTTGCTGGATTAGTTTTTGTACTCAGTTTCGTTTTTTAAAAAGCGTGTGATTTTATTATACATATAAATAAAATTGATTAATCATTATTTATAAATAAATTATTTTATTATTTTTATTTAAGGATTATTAATATAATATTAATAATTTTATATTTTAATTTTATAAAAAAAACTGGAAAGAATTTTAATTTAATATTCAATACAACCACAAGAAATAATAGTAAATCAACTAAAAGAATAGCAAAAAAAAATTAAACAAGTTTATATTTATTGTTACAACTTTTTCTGTTTATTTTATGTGCAACTAAAATGCAAAATAATTAAAAAACAAAAAAATAAAATAATGATTTTATTACAATTTACATTCAGCGCACTAGAAAAACAACAAAAAACAATTATCTTTTTAATTAATAAAAATAAAAGCAAAATATAATTAAGCTTTTCATAGCAGCACACGCAGCAACACTTAAAATATAATTATATATTTTTTTAATTTATGTTTTTTTGAATTTTTTAAATATTTTTTTGTTCTTTTTTTAGTTTATTTTTTTATTTTTCTTCTGTTTTTTATTGTTTATTATTAAAATACAATACAATAATAAGTACGGCCCCGTATCCAGCTTACAGCAAAAATACACAATTTTTGAAAAATTCAAATACACAATAATAATCAATATTAATCATAATTATTAAATGAATTAAATTTTTGTTTTCTGTGAGTGTGTGTATGTATGTGTGTATGTTGTATAAGTATGAGTAAATAAGTTTTTTTTTTTAATAATAGTGCAGTAACAGGAACCTTGAATACATACAAATATGTAGTAGATGTATTTAAATAGTAAGTATGAATTTTTATTTAAAAGATTTATTACGTTTTTTTTTTTTTTTTTTTGGTTTTAGATTTGTTTATATTCTTTGGCTTGGTTTTTTTAATAAACATTTTACATACATAGATAACAAATTTTATTTTTTAATTTTACTATTTATGTATATTTTGTTTTTTTTTTTTTATGTATATATATATTATTCAGGTCATGTTGATTTTTTTTGTATTTTTAAGGGAACCAAAGAAAGTGAGAGCGGGTAGGGGGTAGAAGGTGAAATTTACATTAATTCGGTTAACAAATTTTGTGCCAGAATTTTTAAAATATACAAATACTAGTAGATCGATTAATTAATCAGACATAGTAAGTTCAAATGAAGTGAGTGTAAAATCGTTCAACTCTCTGTTTCCCATTGAGAGAGAAAGTAAAATTCTCTCAGTATGGGGCTCAAAAGAAGTTGCGTGGTGTGATTAATCAATCGGACTCGTTGGTTTTCAGCGAGTGAGAGTAAAAATTTCTTAATGTGTGTGTGTGTGTATAATTCTTTTATGTGCGGCCATGTTGAAATCATGTATAAGGTGATAGCAAGATTACAACAATTTCACCTTGGCAAAACCAACACCACTTTGTTATTGCGGCCATATTGGCGTCATGCAGTAAATGTCAAAATGGAGAAAAAACGTAAACAAACAATTAAAAGTAAACAATGATTTTGACCGACCACGAAGAAAAAAGAAGTTGCTTGTAAATTCACCTCGTGTGCGGTTAATTAAAAATTTCATTTGATAAATGAGAATCGAGGAGTGAGAGTAAAATCCTCCCAATAAGTTAGGTTAGGTTGAATAGTTGCTTCTCCTTATGCGAAGAGAAAACCAAACAGCCATAGTGCCTTTTTAATATTATTAGATGTATAAATATGAAAAGCGGTTGAGACTAACAGATGGCATAACTACTATGGTTTGTGCTGAGAATAACTAATATGACGTTTGAGAGAGTAGATATCTGTCAATAAAATCCAGTATGTCATAGATTGTGATTGTACAAACCATATACATATTTTTATTCGTTTCAAAAATGTCATATTTTATACCAGAAAAAGAAATATTGAGGGTAAGTTTAATAACCTTCTTTCATTTGAAGCAAACAGCTGCTGAAAGTTATCGATTTTTTATGTAGAAGTTTATGGTGGGCATGCTCCAAACTAAGACACTCGTGGACAAGGATTTAAAATATTTAAAAGTGATGATTTTAACGTCAGTAAAAAAGACCATCAAAAAAATTCGAAGATACTGAATTGGAAGCACAACTTGATAAAAGTTCGACTCAAACTGAAAACCAATTGGCAGAAGTATGGAATGTTACCCAAGCATGTGTTTTCCAACGTCTACACGCATTGGGAAAGATTCAGAAAGCCGAAAAATGAGGGCTGTATGAATTAAAAATGGAAGAGGCATCGAAAAATGAAAAACCATTAACGAAATATTGCTCCAACAGCAAAAAAGAAAGGATTTTTTGCCTAAAATTTTTACTGGTTATGAAAAGTGGATTTATTTCGGCAATCTCAAACGCAAAAAATCATGGATATATCCAGGTCAGCCATCAACCTCACAAGCAGTACTAAATCTTCATTTAAAGAAGTATTTGCTATGTATTTGGTGTAAGGATAGTAAGAGAGATGTCTAATATTAACTGCTAGAACCTGATGAAACGATTACTGCTGAACGATGTCGACAGCAACTGTTCAAATTGAACCGAGAATTGAAGCAAAAACGACCAGAATATGCCAAAAGACACGATACAGTTATTTTTCAGTACAACACTACTCGGCTTTAACTTGCACAATGTACTGAAAACTATTTGAAAAACATTAAATGTAACGTTTTACCCCAACCCCCACATTCACCAGACTTGTATCCTTCCGACTACTACTTGTTTCAATCGATGCAGCACCGACTTTCGGAACAGCACTTAAATTCGTACGAAGAAGTGAAAAAGTTGCTTGATGGGTGATTAGGCTCAAAAAATGAGAAGTGGTACTGAGACGGATTTCAAATTTATACACCTATAACTATCTCAGTTGTCATATATAACAGTAAGAAAGAAATAAAAGAATGCTGCATTACTTCTCCAGCATTACATGCCCCAAAAATTATTTACTCAGATCACAAAACTTCAGCAGAGTACTTAATTTGATTTTAGATGATTCCACTATAGAAGGATGGTTTGAATCTATATCCTGTCAGAGCCAGGTAGCCGCATAGGAACTCTTCGAGAGTTTTTGTGTCTTCTATGCCCTAGTAACTGCGACAGAAATCATATACGGAACATTAGTTTTTTTATTTTGGGGAGATTGCATTGGGGCCACCACGTTCTTGATGTGACACACTTATCTAAAGAAAAATGCACCTCCATTGGAGGAAAATGTGCTAGGAAATAGCACCCCTAGATCTAGAGGAACTAGAACTTGTACTGATTGCGATGAGTCAAACGAGGACCTCTGCCCTTACAATAAGAGTAAAGTTCTCTTAGTATTTCATCAGTTCACTAATCAAACTAGTAGGTTTCCATTGAGTGAGAGCTAAATTATCTTCATGTTCGCTCAAAAGATTTCAATTGATCATCAGACTAGTTAATTTCCATTGAGTAAGTGTAAACTTTTCTTAATATTATTAGTCCTCATTTAGTGAGATTAAAAACCAAGTTCATTGGTTTCCATTGAGTAAGGCAAATTTTTTCAATGCTCTGT
Source organism: Toxonevra muliebris (assembly GCA_963691655.1). Lineage (NCBI taxonomy): Eukaryota > Metazoa > Arthropoda > Insecta > Diptera > Pallopteridae > Toxonevra > Toxonevra muliebris. The sequence goes on along the minus strand of OY829328.1, from coordinate 77,779,255 downwards.
GCTCTGAGCATTTCAATTGCCAAATAAAATTATCTCAATGCTCTGTCCTTGAAGAATTTCAATTTATTAATCAGTCTCGTTAATTTCTACTGTGTGAGAGTGAACTACTTTCAATGTGCGCTGTAATGATTTCAATTGATTAATCAAGCTTCTTCTGCCTTATGTCAAATTCAATCAAATTAGTTGGCAACTCCATATAGGGAATTTTCTCTTTCTCTCTCTTTGATTGTTCGCTCTTAGGATTTTAATTAACCAATCTCAGTTATGGTGAAATTATATATAAGATGATAGAAAGGCTACAACAAATTCACCTCGTCAAAAACAACACACCTTTGTTGTTGCGTGTTATATCAGTAAACATCAAAATCAGCAGCACAACAAGACAATAACAACACATTTTTGTTGTTGCAGCCATAATGGCGGCATGGTTTACATTTGGTTTTCATATGTGGACAATAAATATTCACGAAAAATCGGCTTTATTTCATATTTGAATTCAAAATGGTTCGATTTAAAGCTGAAGTATTTTTCTAATTCTACGAAATTTCATAAAAAATTTTGTTCTTCTAGTATCAAACATTTCTTTTTTATACTTGTATATTTAAATCTGAAAACAAAACTTTTTAGTCTGATATGAATAACCAAGTTGTTCTCACAAAATTTTTTGAATCTGGTTCAATACTTGAGACCGCAGTGTTTCATTAAAAACATTTCAGTTATCTAGACCAACGATGGGACATTTTCAATTTCCATAACACGCGTGGATCGATAACAAAACGCTGCTTCCGCAACGTCATCACACGTATGCTATGAAGCCTGGAACAGAATGTGAAGCTTGAAGTATGTAGCTGAAGCAAAGAATGAGAAACAGAATGTGTACGTACCTCTAAAGCTAATGTTTCTTGTAATTAGAAACACACAAAATTAAATATTTCTTCACATTTTTGCAATCAAAGTTGCTTTAAATTGCAAACCAATTAATTTTTTTTCATAAGTTGTTTAAATAATTCAGTGCATTCTTCTATTTTTTTATTTTAAAAATCAGCTGTTATGCTTGAAGCGCGATTAAGTTGGAAAGTTCTTACTTTCCGTTTTAATTCAACTTCAGCGGCAGCGACGACTTTGCATTGTAATCAAATTGATATAAAACACATATATTTTACTTTTGACAGATTGAAGCGCTTCAGTTACTCTTCACATTCTGTTCTCCAGTTAAGCTTCTTCGTCTGGCTTTCGATCGTGGGCGTTCGGGTGTTACTTTGTTGTCGAAGCAAATTAAATCAGTTGCTGTTCAGCACTTGTTGAAGTAAGATCATGCTGCGCAATTTTTTAGTTTTCTTTTTGTTTTTCTCCATCAATGTTCTAGATCAACTTCCACACTGGATATTGTATTAGTTAAACTGGGAGGGTTAAAACGTAAAAAGACAAAGTGGTTTATTTGAGGTTTTTAATAATACTAAGTTCAGCTCTAGGAGGATAAGTCCCACAAAAAATATTTTAAGTATCAAAACTATTAGGACATTTCTGACATTGTAAACTATTTGAAGACTACAGTCAGATTTTTTGACCAAAAAGAATTTTTGAAAAACAAATCTATTAATTGTACTGAAATATTGAAACGATCTAAAGTTTTTGTATATAATAAATATTTTTCTTTTTTGTTAATACTTTTTGATTTCATAATGAATTTATTCTCTTTTTTTTAACAACAATTTTCAGTGACATTTATTAAAATATTTTTTTTTTTTATTTGGAATAAATTTCAACTTGTTGGTATGTTTATGAATTTCTTTTCTTTATTTATTAAATATTATTTATTTTTGTGTAGAGATTTTGAAACGGCCTAATAACCAGAACCATTTTATAAATATGTATTTTGTTTTTTTTTTTGCAATTTGTAAATATTTATTTGATTTCAACATTTAGATTGTCAAAAGTGAAATTGTTTTGGTTTCTAATTTATTGATTTTTCTAAAAAAAAAAAAAATACGTGGGTATGTAAATAAATTTTTTATGATTTTTTTTTTAATTTTAACTATTTTCTTAATTTTTTAAAATTTATTTTTAAGTTGGAAACTCGAATTGGGATTGTCCTAAAAACTTATTTTGTATATGTATATGGAGTATTTTTATCTGAAAATATTTTATCTGAATTTTGCAAATACGTTTTGTTTTTATTTTTTAATTTTTTTATTATTATTTTCATAAGATTTTTTGGTTTTTTAGAAGTTTTGCTTAAAACTGCAGCGTGGATAAAAATTCAGCATGTGTCCAACAAAAAAAAAAGTGGGAGATTTAAAAAAAAAGTGAGAAAATGCAACTCTGTGTTATTTTAGCGCTATTACTAGAGTAAAACTTAAGAAAAAGTTTAAAAATTTGTACATTTCAGTGATTTTTAATGAAGGATTCAGTAATTTTTGAAGTATTCAGGAAATTTTTTTTATGAGTTTCGCATTTTTTTTAAATTTTCCATATTCTTGTCGAAATTCTTAAATTATTCAGTGATTCGCTTCGCGAAAACGGGCGGTCAATAACTCATTGAAAGCAAAATCGGCAGGACCACCGGCTTCAGAAATTTCAAAAGGTTTTTGAAGTTGAAACTAGAAAAAGTTCGTGAAGGGAAATGACATAAAATGTGCCTCGGTTCGGGTCAAGTTTCTACCGGAACTCACTAAAGAAATTCTGCTTTTAACTAACATATTCAAGAATTACGACATCTAAAAACAGCAACAACAAAAAAAAGCCTACGATGTGCAAATTTCATCTATAAGAAAATCAAATCCAAAATTTCAGGGGGCGTATCTCATATAAGAACTCTCAGCTGTTATGCTTGAAGCGCGATTAAGTTGGAAAGTTCTTACTTTCCGTTTTAATTCAACTTCAGCGGCAGCGACGACTTTGCATTGTAATCAAATTGATATAAAACACATATATTTTACTTTTGACAGATTGAAGCGCTTCAGTTACTCTTCACATTCTGTTCTCCAGTTAAGCTTCTTCGTCTGGCTTTCGATCGTGGGCGTTCGGGTGTTACTTTGTTGTCGAAGCAAATTAAATCAGTTGCTGTTCAGCACTTGTTGAAGTAAGATCATGCTGCGCAATTTTTTAGTTTTCTTTTTGTTTTTCTCCATCAATGTTCTAGATCAACTTCCACACTGGATATTGTATTAGTTAAACTGGGAGGGTTAAAACGTAAAAAGACAAAGTGGTTTATTTGAGGTTTTTAATAATACTAAGTTCAGCTCTAGGAGGATAAGTCCCACAAAAAATATTTTAAGTATCAAAACTATTAGGACATTTCTGACATTGTAAACTATTTGAAGACTACAGTCAGATTTTTTGACCAAAAAGAATTTTTGAAAAACAAATCTATTAATTGTACTGAAATATTGAAACGATCTAAAGTTTTTGTATATAATAAATATTTTTCTTTTTTGTTAATACTTTTTGATTTCATAATGAATTTATTCTCTTTTTTTTAACAACAATTTTCAGTGACATTTATTAAAATATTTTTTTTTTTTATTTGGAATAAATTTCAACTTGTTGGTATGTTTATGAATTTCTTTTCTTTATTTATTAAATATTATTTATTTTTGTGTAGAGATTTTGAAACGGCCTAATAACCAGAACCATTTTATAAATATGTATTTTGTTTTTTTTTTTGCAATTTGTAAATATTTATTTGATTTCAACATTTAGATTGTCAAAAGTGAAATTGTTTTGGTTTCTAATTTATTGATTTTTCTAAAAAAAAAAAAAATACGTGGGTATGTAAATAAATTTTTTATGATTTTTTTTTTAATTTTAACTATTTTCTTAATTTTTTAAAATTTATTTTTAAGTTGGAAACTCGAATTGGGATTGTCCTAAAAACTTATTTTGTATATGTATATGGAGTATTTTTATCTGAAAATATTTTATCTGAATTTTGCAAATACGTTTTGTTTTTATTTTTTAATTTTTTTATTATTATTTTCATAAGATTTTTTGGTTTTTTAGAAGTTTTGCTTAAAACTGCAGCGTGGATAAAAATTCAGCATGTGTCCAACAAAAAAAAAAGTGGGAGATTTAAAAAAAAAGTGAGAAAATGCAACTCTGTGTTATTTTAGCGCTATTACTAGAGTAAAACTTAAGAAAAAGTTTAAAAATTTGTACATTTCAGTGATTTTTAATGAAGGATTCAGTAATTTTTGAAGTATTCAGGAAATTTTTTTTATGAGTTTCGCATTTTTTTTAAATTTTCCATATTCTTGTCGAAATTCTTAAATTATTCAGTGATTCGCTTCGCGAAAACGGGCGGTCAATAACTCATTGAAAGCAAAATCGGCAGGACCACCGGCTTCAGAAATTTCAAAAGGTTTTTGAAGTTGAAACTAGAAAAAGTTCGTGAAGGGAAATGACATAAAATGTGCCTCGGTTCGGGTCAAGTTTCTACCGGAACTCACTAAAGAAATTCTGCTTTTAACTAACATATTCAAGAATTACGACATCTAAAAACAGCAACAACAAAAAAAAGCCTACGATGTGCAAATTTCATCTATAAGAAAATCAAATCCAAAATTTCAGGGGGCGTATCTCATATAAGAACTCTCATAAAATACATGTACTTAAAATTAGTTTAAAAAATTTGCCTAAATGAACTCACTACATTCTCTGAGTAGTTATTTAGAATTCTGTTTATAATAATCAGCAACTCGAGCTCAAGTTCACGAGCAACACACACACATTTACATTTGTAATTAACTATGTAATCCTAATATATCCCTGTACTTCAAAAAAAAAAAAAAACTCTTAACCACTCGCTTAGCTCTTTTTTATTTAAAAACTTTTACCCGCATTATGCAAACGTTTACGCCTACTATCACGTCTGCGATATCTATCAAAAATGCGACTACGATGTTTCTCCGGGCATAAAGCTTCCGGTGAACTATCGACCTTTTTCAAAACAATACGAAATGTGAAGGTATGTTTGGGTGAAGCACTAGCTGCACGTCTCGGTGAAGGTGGATCAAATTCGTTGCCACTAGAAAAGCCACCGGCGCCGGCAGAAGCACCACCACAAACACCACCACTAGCACCACAATGAGCACCAGCCGTTGAGCTACTGCTAACAGCGCTACCACTACAAACAGCCCCAACAATACTGGGTATACTTGGTATACTAGGTATACCAGGTGTACCATTGCCATAACCAGACGGTGTCGACATTGAACCTGTAGAAAGTTGCTGCGTTAGCACTGAACTGGGACGTGGCTCGAAAATCGAAGCGCAACGCTGATCGGTACAAAGAAAAGTCTTTACTTCTTCTTCGCGCTGTTTGATTGTGAGCGGAAAATGCTTTTTTGTTGGATCGGCAAAGGGACTGCGCGGTTGCTCTGAATGTGTTGGATGCGTGGGCGCCGAGTGTGGATATGAGGAACTTGAGTCATAGCTATCGCGTGAACTGTAATTGGATGAGGTCTGATTGGAGAGTGGGCTGCGTGCACGCGAAAAGGCACTGAAGGGAGAGATGTGTAGGGAGCGTACTGTTTCGATTTTTTGCTTTTTATTCATGGGAAAGTTGGGTGAACGTGCCGGTGTAATGCCACTGGTGTCGGAAGGTGTATAGTCGAAATGTGTTTCGAGCGAAGATTTACGACCGCTGGAATGGCCTAGGCGCTGAAAAGTTTCCGCGTCTACCAGTTCAATGGATGATTTACGCAAAGCCTCATTTGATTTCTTTTTGTCGTCAATGTCGACAATTTCAAAGCTTGAAGTTTGATCTTCATAGCTGGTAGATTGATAGCGTGATATATCGAAACTGGTATCACGCGAAGAGTATGGGCAATCGAAACTTGATTCGGCGCGACTTGACTTGCGATCACCTTCAACCATTTCGAAGCTATCGCCACCTGAATCAAGTCGCTGCAAATTGATAAGATCATTATCGATGTCAACACCAACGGGACTGCGTAGAAATGGTGACCTGGGTGGATCGAATGAAGAACGCCGCGAAGGCGGTTCAAATTCAATTATCGGACATTGTAGTGGTGATTTTTCAGCAGCAGCTGCGACCGCCGCATCTGCTACTGCCTTCGATGCTGCTTCTAATTCGTCGGTCTCACGACGCAATTCCTTTAAATTAACATAAATCGGTTCTGGTTGGTAGGCTTTCAAAATCTCTACAAGTTCGGTGCGAAAATCCTCTGGAATGATTAAATCATTCGAGTCGGATTCGCGTTCTTCGCTTATGCGTGGTTCAATTGGTTCCCTACTTTCAGATCGTCGCTGGAAGTGATGTGTGATTTGTGCGTTCTCATTTGACAACGAGACTACTTTTAGTGAGTTAGTGATCTCTTCTACGAAGCTTGACATGATAATAGTATCGGTGGTATTTGCAGCATCATCAGTGCTGGCATCCTCTTCTCGTATTTTCTCATGCTTAATATATGATTCACCTACCTTTTCGAAATGCACATTCGCCAACTCGAATGGTATGTCGCCGAGTGGCGATGCTCGCCCTGAGCCAGCACCGCCACCACTGTTACGACCTACCTGCTGTTGCAGAGCACCGCTCGGATCCAAGCCGCCTACCCCAGCATTCGAGTCGCCGCTTGCACGCTTCGATGAACTAGCCGCTTGCTTCGCCTTCTCGTCATTATTGGCAGATCGACGCAATTTTAGTGACATTTTCGTATAGTGCGCGAATTTCAATGACATCTTCGGTTCGAATCCAACTTCGGACATTTGTTTGACCACTGCGCTCTTTGCGGCCGTAGATGACGCCGCCGGACTCGCAGAGAAAGTGCTCTGTCGTATGAGCGGCCCACTTGAAGAACCCGACTCAGCACGTGTAAAAGCGTTCGCAAAACGATTAGTGCGCGTTGATATGTGTTTCGAAGGTTTACGCACGAATGCGAGAATCTCCTTCATGACGCTAGTGCGTTCTTTCTTTTCGGGTTGCTCTTTATCACGTGCTGGCGGGGATGTTGATGCAGCTTGATTTGCTGCTGCTATCTTTTCCTTCTCCTCCCGTTGACGCGCCAATTCGAATGCTGCCTCAGCAGCCTCAGCCATCTTTCTGGTTTCTGTTGGATTAGAGACCATAATTGGTGGTATGGGCATAGGTGTTATTGGGCTGCGCTTATCGTTACCCCCCAAGTAAATCGGTGTAAAAAGATTTATCGAGGGTCGTTTAATGCCCGGAAATCCTGTGGGTGTACGTGCATCGGTCTCATCTACATCACCGGCATCGTAGCTAGTGCGTGCGTCCTGTACGTGTACCGTCGATGTAGGACTACGACGCGTTGATTGGCCGAATTCAGTGGGTGCGGCTGCACCGATAGGCGAACGACGTTCTTGTGTATGCATACTGAATGTTGGACTACGACGTTCACCCGTGGGGCTACGTGCGGTTGGACTATGTGTGCCAAATACTGACTGTACGGGCAGTTCATTCGGTGATTTCAAACGGTCAGTGCTCATTAACAGTGGACTGCGTCGTCCCTGTGGGCTACGATCATTAAGACCCACTGGACTACGTCTGCCTTGCACTAGCACTAGTGAACCTGTTATACTGTTCTTCCGTCTATGTGAGGCACGCAATGTACCTTGACGTGACAGCGTTGTGGGTGTCTTCTGTGATACACTGCCCGGGCTCTTAGATTCTGGTTGTGGTAATATTGGACTCTTCGGTGTCAGAGGACTGCGTTTCTTGTTTTCATTATTAACAAGTATTGTGTTTAATGTTAGCGGACCTTGTCCAGGTCCTAATGTGGTATTGGGGCTACGTCGTTCGGATGGGCTGCGGCGTGTTCGAAAACTCTGTGATTTAGCTTTACGTATCTTGGGTAAATGATGTTTATGATGGCGTCCGGATGAGGATGTATGGTGGGAGGAGGAGGAGGGGCCGTTCAACTTATGTTAGTTGCTGTTATGCGGGCCACTGGTGGGGTCGCTGCTGCCGCTCGAGCTCAAAGTTGTATTCGAACCGTAGGGGTCAAGTGAACTCTGTACGGACATCGATCTGCCTTGATTCTGGCGCGCACGCCTCACTCGACTAGAGTTGGGAGACAGCTTTCCGGGGTCGATGCTTTCTGGGTCTGCCTGTAATGATTAGAATCAGACATAAAGGGGGGACAAAAGGGGTGGAACGACAAGGGCACATGATTGATTGAATCAACAAATACAAGTGCGCCGATGCCGTTTTTAAAAATTAATTTAGCATTAATTTCATAAAAGTAAATTGTAAGTAAATATGCAATCGAAAAGAAAAAAAAAAACAAAAACAACTAAAAAAAAACGTCAAGCTAAACCTGAGGAAAATCAAAACGTTTCAATTAAATTCTTGCTTACCTGATAGGCCAAAGCATTCATTATAATGGAATACGGTACCAAACCCAGCGGATGAATCTCACGCATCAATACATTTGCTGGTATTTTATGAAATTGTATGTACTCCAGAAAGTTGCCAAGTATCTCTTTCATATCAATATTCTACCGTCGAAACATAAGCTTTTACTTTAGTAATGAGTTCAACATATGTATTACCCCCCAAATATTTACCGGATTATTATCATAATATTTCTTGCTCCACATCAGAGCAGCTTGAAATTTCGTAAATTCATCGGCACGTAACTCTTCACGCGCCAAAATCAAACGCACCACATGCTGTGGCAGCAATGTGAAGCTACCCAAGTTCAAGACTTCATTGCCATGTTCGTCGACAAATTCCAGAACTTTCTGAACTAAACTTTTCGTGCATTTATATTGAATATAACGTTCGGCTGATGCCAGCAATGCGCAAACTGTATCAACATTGATGCAGCATTGCACAAAGCCAGCACAAGCACGTCGTAGTTCTTCCAGTCCATAGTAATCAGCTGCATTCATGACACCTAAGATGAGAAACAGTGAAGACAACAGAAGAGTTTTAACTGAAATTCCTCTTGAAAGCCTGTAAATTTTAAATACCCAATAGCGTTCTTGGTTGCAGCGTCACACATCCCGTATGTATATATTCGATCAGCTGACGAAAGACATCAGGTTCGAATTCTTCAATAATCAACGTTTGATGTTGTTGTCCGGAAGGCTAAAATAAGCAGTTCGGGGGGAAAATAGGCATTAATATAGCAGTATTTCTGTTAGAGGTTGTAACAAAATACAGATATATATATATATACATATACAGATAGTTTATGATGAAAAAATAAATTAAAAATAGACATCAATTGAAAAGGCAGTGTAGTTTAGTTATAGTTATGCATAGGTACTTTATAGATTATTTTAGTTGATAGACTTAGATTACAAGGTACATTTAGTAAGTATAGATATATATATATATATAGGAACAACAGAAACATTAAACACATCAGCTTAAATATTACTTGACATACAAAGAGCTTAGTTAGGTTAGTGTAGCGTTAGCGTTGAATAATACTTATATATAAAAGCAATAGCTATTGTTTATTAAATACTTGAAATTCAACAGCTGGACTCCTTTAAACTGGATGCCTGAAACGTGTAAGATGACAATCTCATCACCTCTGGAATAGGCAGGAAAGACGGTCAACCTGTTGACTAAACTAACTACCAGCGAATAATTTGCCTCAACGCAGCACAGAGAAAATATGAAGCTCTTAGACAACCAAAACTGTAAGCCGTGGTGGATAGGTCACACCCTCCACAAAAACGACGACAGCATCGCGAAAAAAGCTGTGGAGTACAGACTTTTCAGTGCAAGAAGCAGCTAGGAAGCTAAGATGCCGTTAGTGCCCTATAGGTCAAACAAATAGAAGGAAAAGGGCTCTGCATAACCACCCACCTTTTACTGGGGACTTCCTCGATTTCATAATATCACTGCTGCCTGGATCCGAACATTTAAATAGATGCTCTGACCGTAAAACCAGTCCACATGATACACTACCTCTTCAACGGGTCAGTCAAACCCATTGACATGAAGCTGATCATTTCTGAATACATTAAATCAAGAAACGAGTGAAGAAGTTCTCTTGTAACCATTTCTACAATAAAAATAAATATTTAATACAGATAAACCACTGTAATTATACGAGCTCTACAATAACGTCAAGTTTATATTGATTCGATTTTAATCGTTTTCTCTTGGTTGGATGCGTTCACAGAGAAAGTAGATTAAGATTTGCTGGGGGCAACTGAAGAGGTATGCCGTGTCGTCTTTTAGATATTCGTTCACGGTATATTCGTTAAACTTCACCATGTTGCAATGCAGAATGTGACTGCAGCGAGAACTCCTCTGTGCTAAGGTGCACCTGGCTTTCCTTTTTTCTACTGGATTGGATTGAGTGTTTGATCCTGGAACAACTCGAGCACTGACTCGTCAAAAACAGCCTGCCTTACCAAAAACCGAATTATGGAAGCATTCTGAGTTCGGCAATACACGGGAAGGTAAAACGCGTGAATTTTCAGGGGAATCATTAAAGAAATCATAAAAAGAAATATACATAAAGTGAGTAGGCACGATAACATTTAATTTGCAAATGATTTTTTGGTGTACACTCAATACAATCGCTATATATAAGACTTTTCTATTTAAAAAAAAGTGCTTAATATTTCTGTGCATAAAATAATAAATTTAAAATGTGATGAAAAACAAATATGACATGCTAAAATAAAATTACATGTATATACAAATGTAAATATTTAGGTACAGTTCATTTCTAAACAGTTAATGATTGTAAGCACTCGCAAAAAAAGAGAGAAAGAGAAAACAATATAACGCTATACATTCAATTGACCAATCATAATCGTTAGTTCTCATTAAGTGAGAGTAAAATTCTCTCAATGTGCGCTAGAAGTATTTTAATTGGTGAATCATTTTCATTGATGGGGACCAATAAGAATTACTTTCTGTCAATATTTGCGGCAGCATCAAGTCAGTTGAAACGAACTATACTAATTATTAAATATATAATGATATGATTGCGATAAATAGGTATTAGTTATAGCGCCTAAAGACAAGAAACTGCATTTATTCATTCATTGTATTTTAATTATTAATATTGCATCAATTTATAATAAATTCAACTAGAGAACTCTAAAAGCCAATATCAAAAATACATATATAGAATAGTTATATTTAACATATGATCAGATATTCATTATCTCTACTTGAGTCACATAACAAGAGGATTTAAATACAATTTGGAAAAATAATTAAAAAATTTGGAAAAAAAACGAAATTACAACAAATTACTATAAATTTTTCAAATGAAATTGTAAAAAAAAATTCTATTTATTTATTTTCAATTTCATTTGAAAAATCTTTTTACCTCGGGTATCGGAGCTAATTGTTGGGTGAAACCACTCCTCTAAAGAAAAAAAAACATAAAAATAAAAAAATATACAAATATAAAAAAAAATTCCATAAAAAATATACAGAGAAAAAAAAAATTATTTATATTATAAACATGAATTTTGTTTTTATACGATTTTTGTTGATTTATTTAATTTTATATATACAAATTTGAATTTAGTAGGTATTTTTAATTTTAAGTTTCAATATTAAACCAAAAAAATTGAAGAGTTTTTGACTTATACGAATTTGTGTAAATGTGGATTGGCTCCATTTTGTTTCTTTTTCCCCCGTATTCCTAAAGGAAAAGATGGAAAAAGAAACAAATTTTCGCGGGAATTTCATTTCGGAAATATTTAAAATAGGACTGAGTGTTTAAAATACTAAACTTTGGAAAGAGAAGTCTCCTAAAGTTGATCTGAAAATCAATGACAATGTGGGGTGGCATCCAAAAAGTAAAAACCTTGGTTCAAGTCATGTAGTCCGACTATCCTCTAATTCGAATCAGAACTTGACAACACATTAGTGTCAAAGTGTTTCACTAGGACTGAATCTTTTAACTTAATTGAAAGTATAGTAAAATTATCGATATTTCAAAAGCAAAACCGATTAGTAAATGATGACAAATGTTTTAAAACAAACGCCTGCCAAAAAATATTAGGTGTACAACTTTGCTTCCACTGTTTTCCGATAAGTGGCTAATTGAAATACATAGATCAAAATTGTCATAAAGTGAGTTTGGACATCTATTAATGTGTCGAAATTGCCGTATTAATGAAAGTAGTTTGCATTATAAAATTATCTTCGATTCAAAATTTCTGTTTCCGTGCCAAGTTCTCATCATTTACGAGAAGTTTTGATCTTCGGCTTTCATTTGAAAAAAACTTACGGTGAGGTTGCTTTGAATGAAAGAACCTGTCGTGAGTAGTTTCAACATTTTAAAAGTGGTGATTTCAATGACGAGGATAAGTCAAGTAGAGGGAGAGACAAAATTTTGAAAAATAACGAATTGGTAGCACTGCTCGATGAAGATTCATGTCAAACTCAAGAAGAACTAGCTGAATCACTGGGAGTTACTCAGCAAACTATCTCGAAACGCCTCAAAACCAGGAACATGATTCAAAAACAAGGTAATTGAATTCCGTACGAGTTGAAATCGAGAGATATTGAACGACATTTATTTGCATATATATGAACAACTGCTTCAAACACAGAATCGGAAGAGATTACTACATCGCATCGTAACCGGCTAAGAAAAATGGGCCCATTATGATAATCCGAAGCGCAGAAAGTCGCCGAGAATGCCTGGACATGCCTTCACATCGACCGCCAAGCTGAATATTCATGGCGCCAAGCTTGTGCTCTACATTTAGTGGGACCAGCTCGGTGTGATATACTACGAGTGTGATATAAATCGAGTGAAATCATCACAGGAGATCGGTACCGAACGCAATTAATGCGTTCGAGTCGACCATTAAACGAAAAATGGCCACCGTACGAAGAGAGACACGACAAAGTCATCTTCCCGCAAGACAATGCTCGGCCACACTTTGCAAAAGTGGTCAAGCCATACTTGGAAACCCTGAAATAGGTGGTTTTGCCTCACCCGCCGTACTCCCCAGATGCAGATCCTTCTGACTACCATCTGTTTCGTTCGATGGCGCACGGCCTGACGGATCAGCATTTATGTTCATACGAGGAAGTCGAAAAATAGATCCAATCATGGATTACGTCTAAAGACGCTTCCTTTTTTCGAAATGCTATCCGAAAATTGAAGGGCAATACTTTGAATAATACATCTGTAAGTACTTTTTGACAACAAAGCTTTTAATTCCAGAAAAAAAAAAACGGCGGAAGCAAAGATCAGTAAAAAAAATAGCAAAACAAAAAAAACAGGGGCCAAAGAGTCTGGATCTGTCACTATCTTTTTCGGTTGGAACTGCAAAAGAAATATTCAAGAATACAGCACTCAGACAAGTTTTACGTCTATTGTACAATATCGTGTGTTCCCTTTTGCAATTCTTTAAATCTACCAGATTTATTAAGAAATCTTAGCAGATCCTGCGGTGTTAAAGAGCTCAGGTGTTCGGCTTTTAACACTCCAGAGCCAAATATGCTTACTTTGATTTGGCAGAAAGCGGGGTAGATACTAAGAAAGTGGTCTGCCGTCTCTTCACATTCTTCCTCCAAACCACAGGAAGCACAGAAAGTACTAGCTCCCAGGCCAGTCATATTGAAATGTTTGGCTCAAGAGAAGTGATCTGTGTATAGCCCCACCAGCTGCCTACAGCTCTTTCCGTTAAGTGATAACAGAAAGTCGGTTAGACGCTTCGAGATAACAGGTAACATGGTATTTGTCTGTCTAAAGCCCCTCAGTTCCTCCCATTTACGGTTGTGGGTCAATTCGACCCGCTCATTGATGGTGATCTGGATGGCTGTAGATGACAAAGAGAGTACAGGTTCTGGGCACAAGAAACCAGTTTCCGAACCCTTTCTGACCAGGAGGTCAGCAGATCCATTTCCTGAAATTCCTGAGTGCCCAGGAACCCAAATAAATAGCAGGCTAATGTGTTTTCCAACACATTTGAGCTTTTATTTATAATACATAGTCGGTATAGATGTGGTTAGAGGATTAAGCAAGGATTTAAATGCAGCCTGACTAAATACAATGACATAGTTCATTGATGATTGCAAAAATTTCTGCTTGGAAAACAACAGAAGCATCCAAGAGATAAGTAAAGGTGCCCTCCATTATTTTTAATGATGACCCTAGAACTCGAGTCTGTTTTGGAGTCGACAGTGAAAATGCGTTTACAATCAACTCGTGGCCCAGGTCCCGACAAAAACTATGTTTGGGCTTCTGAAATTTATATTGTATAGCTCCACCATAGTGTCATCACCTTTATATATTGATGAAATCGCCCAAATTATTTGTTAGTATCCACACACACACATTTTAATTGACGATGTGGCCACAATAAAATTTCTCCAAAATAGAGCTGCGACATTAACATCGGTGTTTGATGTCCGATGTTTCGCAAAATCGATTTTTAACCTCAATTTTTTTCGCTAATTTTCATTTTCCGTTTTTTATTTTAGTATTACTTTTTTCATATGAATTTGATTTTAGTTTAGACTTTTGTTGCATATGTTTGCAATTTTTCAATTGTATTGGAGTGAAACCTGGCCTTAAGTATATTACTATATAATGCAACTCTGTATATACACACATTATGGTATAAACACAACCAAAGCAGCCGGCCTCAGCTTCAACAAAAAACACACAGAATTTTATGAATTTGTATGGGAACAAATTTCTGAAGCCAGCTGCCGCCTCAACGACGCTACACTAGATTCTATTCAAATTTTCTCAACTTCACAATGTTTTCTCTCTAATGAGAGGGGAAACATTGCCATATTTTTCAAAAAAAAAAGCCAAGTGCTGCCAAGTTTTAGTACGAAAATATATGTATTTTTTTCCCCCGTTTCCTTTTAGTTTCTTCATTCTTACAAATTACAAATTCAAATTACAGAATATTGAAGTTTTCCTTTTATTTTTTGATGATTGATAACGTAAATAAAAACAAATTTCTGAAGCTAGCTGCCGCCTCAACGACGCTACACTAGATTGAAAAAAAGCCAAGTGCTGCCAAGTTTTAGTACGAAAATATATGTATTTTTTCCCCCGTTTCCTTTTAGTTTCTTCATTCTTACAAATTACAAATTCAAATTACAGAATATTGAAGTTTTCCTTTTATTTTTTGATGATTGATAACGTAAATAAAAAAAAAAACTGAGCTGTTAAAACAATAATCAAATCCAACTGCTTTTGTTTTGTTTTTCTTTTAGATATTCTTGACGCTAGAGGTTGACGCTCTTATTGTGTTTATTCTCTCAGAAGAAGTAAGCGGTTAGAGGCCGGCTGCTTTGATTGTGTTTATAGCATTAAGAACGTCAACATCTAGCGTCAAGAATATGTAGAACAGAAACACAAGCAGTTGGATATGATTTTTGTTTGTGCAATTCATTTTGTTTTTATTTATCTTGTCAATTGTTAAAAAATTATAAGAAAAATTTAAAATTCTGTAATTTGAAACAAAAAAAAAAGAGGTGATGAAGGGGAGGAGGATGGTGCGCTCTAAGTAACTGTCATGTTCGAAGTGCGAATATTACTTCCATTCATGTTGAGCGTGTTATATTTGTACACGAATGGAAGAAAGGAACCTACTTTTATTTCTTGCTTACTTATTTATGAGGCATTTCATGTGAAGTGGACAACGAAAAAAAAGTAAGGTTCTGAAATTTGTTGAAATTCGGCCTAATTAAACCTGTAGAAAATATAAATGTAGACACACAATTTTTTTTTTGTATGAAGCTTATTTGTCAAGTTATGGGTTTTTGAAGAATTGATGTATTTGAAATATGGTTTTTTAAAAATAATTTTTAGAATTAAGCAAATTTACAATAAAATATTGAACATGGTAATTTAAATAGAAAATTTTCTGTTCTTTTCAATTATGGAATTTGCGGTCTAATTAAAGTTTTTTTATGCACCAAACCGAAAGTAAAAGTTTAGAATCAAAATTTTAATAACTTCGACCAAGTAAAAAAAAAAAATTATTTTTTAAAATTTAGCTTAAAGTATTTAAATAATACCCTTAAAGTTTAAAAATGGGATCTGCATTAGTTTAGGAGATACATGAATTAAAGTACATAGCTACCACGCTCAGTGCGACACCTATATATCTATCTCCTAAACTAATGTAGACCCCATTTTGAAATTTTAAGGACATTATTTAAATACTTTAAGCTAAATTTTGAAAAATAATTTTTTTTTAAATGGTCTAAGCGAATTTCAGAGCTTCCGATTTTTTTACGTTGACCGCTTCACATGAAATGTTAAATTTAACTTCTTTGGTTTTCATATTGAAACAATTTTTATTATACATAAATTTTTTTAAAATAACAATAAATATTTGTATGTATGTATATGTATAAGTATTACATGTATTATGTAGAGTATTAAATATTAATTACATTGAATTAAAGACACATTGCAAGTATTACAAAGTTCAACGTAAGAAAAAAAAAAGAACGAGTACGTGGTGGGTTGGATGGACACGTGTTGGGGATTAAAACTTTTAATTGAGAGGGTAGTAAAACCGAAAAAGAGAGTGTAATAACTTAATTGGGACAACGGATTATGTGAACCTTTATTATGGCCTATTGTATTCTATACAATACATCTATGTAATTATAACTCATCGTCGTATACTTGTACATATAAAATATACAGCCAACGACATAAAAATGCTGCCATTCTCGTGAAAAGAAAATAATATTTGGGTGAAAAAAATGGAAAACTTTTTGTATGCCTAGAAGAATTATAGTATTTATTATAACTTTTTCGGAAATAAAAAATTTTAAATATTTTCATTTTTTTCTTTAACACTTAAAAATTTTTAATAAACTTTTTCATCAATTAATGTATATAATTCATCAAACTAGGATGCATTGAATTGAGGAGTATCTTCATTACTGGCAAATGTGATTTCATTCATAAATGTAATGAATGTGAATGAAAATTTTCATCAATTCAATGAATCATGGTTTGATGAACGATATATGTACATCTTATTGAAGAAATAATTCATAAGAAATTAATGGGTTGTTGTTGGGTATTAAACAAAACAAAAACCTTCAGTGGCACTTTTTTAATGTCGTTGGTTATAGAACTTCACTGGTTGCATACATACACATACAAACACATACATTGTGCGTATATTTCACACCCACCCCAAAAAACTCAAACATGGCAACCCATATTCACATACATACATACATCCATTGGGACACATACCCTTAAATATTTATATGTATGTATATCGGAATTTATACAATTAAATCATGAAAAAAAAATGCGTAAAAATCGATTTGTTTGAACTTACCTGTTGTGCTGCATTTTGTAGATTTAATAAGGGTTCCGATGAACGTTTCAAAAATAAACGCAATTTATTCTCCTTCGTTGAAGGTTCACGTTTACGTTGCGGTGATGGTGCAGAATAGAGCATTTTGGCAAAAACACGAGAACGTGATGCTAGCACAGCCTATTTAAAAAAAAGGGGGCCAAAAAAAACATTAAAGAAATATATTGACCTATTTATTCAGTTCACTCCCTCTCCCCTTACCTTCACAGCGCACACCGGTTCACGTGTATCCCCCACCAGGAATGTAACATCGCAGAGTTCTGGCATTGATGCCAGAAACTTCATATCCTCGGCTAAGCCGGTTTTATTTTCGAATATCGATAAGTCTGGCTCCGCGTCAGCCATGCCGGGCAGTGTTAGAGCTTCGGGCATTTGGGTTTTCTATAATAAAACATAAATATAGATAGACACACCCACATAATCACGCGAGTGTTAATTTAATCTCTTTTTATATAAGTATGTATAAATAATTAGTTAGAAAATAAAGAAAATACATAATTAAAAAAAAAATATTTATATATAAAAATTATTATAAATCTTTAATAAAAATACTTAATACCAAGGATGGATGCATTATAAAACGTTTTTGAAACAACTGATTTTATTATTACAATGAAAAAAAATGTCATTCAGAAAAATTTCTCAAAAATTTATGTACAGATTTATTAAAATATTAAATTACGGCTGTAAAAAAAAAAACGTCCTTACTTAATAGGATTTTTAAATAACGACAAAGTTAAGATTGAAGGGAGATGCAGAATATAGTGTATAAACTGACCTATTCTCAACGATTGACGTTGCGCAAACGAGGTTCCACCCAGGTTCATTTTTTGTGGACCATATTTGAGTATTTTTCTAAATACAAAACGAATTTTCAAAAAGCTTTTGGATTAAAATTTTTTCAACATCCTGGCTTGAGAAAAATCTCTGGCCTCAGATTTGAGTTAAGCGCACAAATTAACATGGGCAACCGTATCCTCAAACATCCAAAAAAGATGATTTCGCAAATTAATGTGATGGAAAATATCGACAGCAAGAGGAAGAGGTAAAACTTTAATTAATAGATTTCTGTAAATAAGTCTCAAACCAAGTTGAAAACTTCTTGAGATAGATGTTTCATCAAAGCATTAGTTTGGTATTCAAATACCAAGTCAAGTGACCCAAAACGAAGCGATTTTCGGCGTAACTCTATCGCAAGACCTAGTCGACTCCCCCAAATTATTGTAAAATCAAGATTGCCTCTATTCTGACATTGCCTGAGTTTAAAACAAACCAATAAAACAGTGCAACAGGCATTTTCGGACCTCAACAAAACCTCTCTCATATGAGGTTAGTTAGTTACAAGGCCGTATTTAGGGGGAGGTTTTAGGGGTTCTTAAACCCCCCCCCCCCCAAATGTGGAAACTTTCTTCTAATTTTTTATATTACTTTCCAGTGGATGGGAAAAAAGTAGAAAATAAAATCTATTGGACGATTTTTGAATATTCCATCGGTTTTTTTCTAAAAAGTCAAGTAAATTTTAAATCTTAGTTACACTATGCGACCAAATCAGATTTATTTTCTTTGATATGAGGCTTGGTTCCGGATTCAAAAAGAGAAGGTGATGCTGAGCAATCCTGCATTCATAGTTTTTCTATGTCAGTAACTGTTTTTGATTTAAAGCTTCGTCGTGAAACATTAAAAAAGTGAAAAGTTTAAAAATTAATAAAAAATAGAAAAAGCTGTCGGATCCTTGTAAAATTAGACTTATGTGAAAAGTAATACAAAGTAATATTTTATTATGCTAAAGTTGTCCGCTATATTTGATTCGGAATTTTGAATTTTTAAAATCTGACTGCAGATTTGTAACCAATCCTGCGCCTTAAAACACTGCGGACCACTGCACTTTTCATTATGTCTGGCTGTGAGTGTGAGTAAGATAAAATCCCTTCTTTGTAAATTTTTTCCTACACCCGTAGACATAAACACATCCCCTGCTTTAAGGGCGCATGAAAACAATATGACTTAGGGTTTATTTGAAAGGGCATGATTTAGCCTTTAATTTATAATTTTCGAAGTTTCTAGCACGTCAGGGTTCAGCTCTACAATTTCTCAAAAATGGCCAAAAACCGTATTTTTAGGGATTTCAGTCCCAATTTTTCTAAAACGTGACGTAATGCGAAGTTTCTGACCTCACATTTATTTTCCGCATGAAAAATTAATGCTAGGAACCATATTAATCGCCAAACCCATGCAGGGCAGTGTTATTGAATCAGCTTCAAAGTTTTTGGAGACAATCTTAAAATGTAATTAATTCTTTGACCCATTATTGCTCAGAGCACCCCGACTCGGAAGATCCCTTTTAATGCTGTGACTGCACGAATTTAGGGAATATATGCCAACTTCATCCGGGTTCCTCATAATTGATAATGGCACGTATTCCCACTGATAATAGTTTGAAAAAATTAGCCTCTGAATATTTTTAGCATTATTGGTCATTATTTTAACTTTGAGTAATGGAAAGTCAAGGAGTTATCGAAATTATGTCCTTGACGTTAAAAAAATGCATTGGAATTCACATTGAATAATATTTATTTGAAAAAATTGAAATTGATTATTCTGTAAAATTTTTTATAATTTTCGGCCATTTTTTTTAGGTTAAGATTAAAAAAAACTCGGAAAGAACAATTCCTAAAGCTTCAAGGCATTTATCCATTCTTGTCCCTTGACTGATAGGGTCCATCAAATGCAACATCGTATCTAATTTATTTATTTAAACATCAGTTTCATAAAAATTATTTAGGAATATTTTCTTCGAATGAAACCCCCCCCCCCCCCCCCCCCCCCCGAAAAAGAATCCTGGCTACGGCCCTGGTTAGTTAGTATTAGTAAAACCGTAGCTGGACCACCTCATCACCATATTTTTTATTACAGTGGGTTAAACTTTCCAAATTTTAGTCAAAATTATCATAAATTAATGATATGAAAAATCATGTGTAAATCGAAATTTAAAATGAATTTCGCCTTCAAAAACCAATACTAAAATTTTACGAGAAATTTTTTCGCGGATTATTTTTACCCATTATGGGTTTTTTTGGTCCCTTTTCTGGGAAACCTCATAAAAGTCCCTTTTAAAAAGGTATTCAAGTATTAAAATGTTCCACAAAAATATTCTGCCAAAAATTTCATTAGGAGTTACCAAAGACAAGAAGCACCTACGGGTTAAAAGTAAGGCTTAAACAGAGAAAACCGTCTGCTTCGTATCATAAAAATCGAGGTAACAAAACAAACATTATCGTAATAGAATCGATTACTAATTGTAAAGTTTTTTTTGACGCTCTGAATAGCAGTCCAGCGCATTATCAGCTACACCACGGCGGTTTCGGATCGATATGTTTACAATATTTTACTTTATTATAATTCTATAGATCAATACAGCTTCTCTTTACGCCTACTTAGCCCGAGTCTACAATAACCTCCCTTCTCACTCGCCCATTTGGAAAGGCTAGTAAATATTTGCAAACTATTTAATTTTTTTTTTTTTGTGTTTTTCTAAATTCTTGGACTTTTTCTTGAGACCAAAATGGCTCAGCTCTTGCACATAAGAAGCCTCGACAGTATTCGTAGTTTATTTCTATTTATAGTTAATTTTTCCGAAATGAATTGGCTTGCCTTCGTCTTACTAGATTTTACCACTAGTTATT
Organism: Toxonevra muliebris; assembly: GCA_963691655.1. Taxonomy (NCBI): domain Eukaryota; kingdom Metazoa; phylum Arthropoda; class Insecta; order Diptera; family Pallopteridae; genus Toxonevra; species Toxonevra muliebris. Next base: position 77,758,271 of record OY829328.1, on the reverse strand, counting down.
TATTCCGTAAACTTCCTCTGAACTAGAAAGCTCTAGTTTGTGTAAAAAAAAAAGCTGGCACCTTTCTATCTACCATGCCATAACTTTCTGTACTCCAAGAGCTGATTGAAAATCGGTTGGTAAGTTTAACATTTTGATGCCCTACAACATTGAAGTCCAAGGCAAAGTTGCTCGCAATTGCTGCAAGGTTAGGTTGGAGTGGCTGTCGAGAGACACACTTGAACTGAACGGCCCATTATCTAAAAGTTGGTATATGGGATATTTGTACAACAAAACAACTCCGAACTTATCGAACTGAAAACTTTTAAATAAATTTATACCAAAAACCACCGAAAAAAAGGTACAGAAAAAAGGTGAACGTCAAAATGTTATAGTTTTTCTACGAAACTTATAATATAAATTATAAAGGGTTTTCCATTAAGGACATAACAGTTTTATCTATTAATAAAACACAGAATTTTTTGAGATATTGAGTTCAAATTTATTGTGGGTGTAGTGCAAGCATTACATTTTATGAATGAAATTCGATTTCGGTCATATGACCACCACGAGCCCGTTTACAGCGATCGATTCTTTGCACCCAATTTTTCACCACTCTCGCGCACATTTCGACCGAAACGTTGGCAATTTCGCGTTTGATATTGGCTTTGAACTCGCCTAAAGTTGCTAGCTTGTTGGCATAGACCAGTGACTTGCTTTAGCCCCATAAAAAGAAATCCAATGGCGTTAGATCGCATGAACGAGGCGGCCATTCCACCGGACCATTTCTCGAGATAATAAATAAATCGATTGTGACGCGTGCTGTGTGGCTAGTGGCACCGTCTTGTTGAAACCACATATCGTTGATGTCAAGTTCATCAAATTCTGGCCACAAATAATCTTCCAACATAACACGATAACGCTCTCCATTGACGGTATTACGACCGACCGAAAATCGGAGAAAGCGCTCTTAAAGTGGCGACCATCGACTAAGAATTTCGGTAGTAATTTTTAATAATTTCCAAACGTTGCTGGTTCGTGAACTTAACCATAATGAAAATGTTGACTTTAAACAATCTTTTGACATTGACAGTTCATTAAAAAAGATTAAAGGTGCGTTCATATAAAGATACGAAATTGTTATGTCCCTAATGGAAAACCCTTTATATAATAATATTATGTAGTTGGAGCTCGGAGCGGAGCAAGGAGCAGAGCGGGAGCTATACTTAAGAGGTCAGAGCGGAGTTGGAGCGGAGCAATCCCAAAATTTGGCTGCTCCAAAGCCCTGGTGGCAGGCACTGCGACTTAAAACATCTTTTGTGCCAATTCACAGTTTACGAAAAAACGCTCAACGAAGGCTGGAACCTCTTTTGTACATATTTGAAATAAAGACGATACTCTGACTCATTAGACAGTCCAATTAACAGGCAATTTAATATTTAATTTGGTGTAAGAGATGGACCAATTATGGGTTAGAGGAACGATAACAAGCTTCCGCTTCTCTGAGGCCTGGAAGAAGATTCCAATACTACATACTATACATATACAACGACAGATTTTGAAGACCACCTGAGTTCGCAAAAAAGATCGGGAGCAATATCAAAAGTCGATGAATCTTTTCAACAGGTCCTGGAGATTCTCAAAACACTTTTCCACCAGTTTTAAAGAAAAGTTCCATGAAGGTAATGCCAAGAGAGCCGCCTGGTTGCGATAACTGCGCCTTTTAAACCCTTATGATGGTTTATGTTTGCATACATCTCAATTGCATATCTTTACATATGAATTTCTGCTTGAAAAATACTAGATCCAATATCAAGTGGAATTGAGAATCTAGTATTCGGGCAAACAACGGCTGCATCCGAATCGCAATCCATCTTCGAGTCATCTTTATACCAATTAAGAGCAAAGGGACCGAAGTTAGGCCCGAAGGGAAGTACAATATTGAATTTCTTACCGAAACATAAATCGCTAATCATTTCACGACGAAAGCTCAGATGACCAGAATCACCATTTAGCAAGCTGAACCAAACTGCAACTTCCGGGTAAACAGTTCAGCTGTTTTCCGAATGCAGATGGCCGAACCCTGCATGGGTTTAGATCTCCACACCAAAGTTCCATATGCTATAACAAGTCTGACCAGCATAGTGTAAAATCATAAGGTCATCTTAGGAGTAAGACCCTACGTCTTCGCAAAGTGTTTTTTTACAGGCGCATGGCTTTCGCGTGGACAATTATTTAAGTGAGTGTTCCAACTCAGTCGTTTACCAAGCGTAAGTGTTTTTTTTTTTATTTATATATCCTGCGGAGACTTAGGTTTTTGACTTCATCAAAATTCTCAATAACAGGGTCTTGAACGGAATGGAGACTGAAGTCCAAATATCTATATTAGAATTTAATGATTGGCCCTAAATAAAGGTAAAAGATTGGTGTAACGACAAGACATCTGTAACATTTTATAATGAACAACTTTTGTCCCGGGCATTAAAAACATCAAAAAAATGAACTCACTCATCTGATTCCAATGACGGTCGAAGTCCCCATAATGCCATGGACATAACAGGGACTTAGGGTCATGCGACTTAAAAACACTTGGAGAAGAACAGTCGAAGAAGTGCAGCAAATCGTGGAAAGTTGAGATAATTTGAAGGTCATTGCCAGGAACCATACGTAGTGGCGAATAGGAACCATACGCACCGGTATTGTGGAGGTACTAAGAACCAAAAGGGGACAGAGAGCAATAACAACAAATAAAATTTTTATTGTTTGTATGCTTGCTTAACAAAAGGAAACCAACAATGGCACTACTTTTCACTGATGGACCACGCAAACGTGGTTCTCTGTCCGGCCAACAGTGCTGCCAAACTAACCTAAAAAATAAATAAAATGTGCTTTCACATCACATCTCTTGTTAAAAATGAAAAATTGTTTTATATTCGATATTAACAAAATCTTTTAGAGAATATTTCTCATATTAAATCGTTTCCTTGGTTAGTTTAAGTAGGTAGGCACATAAGTTGTTATTAAAAGCAATAAATGAATTTTGCTTAACATTTTTTGCTCATTATTTTCTACTTTAACCCTACAAAAAATTTTCTAATAATTCAAGGTAAATGGAATTATTAAAATGTCAATCAACAATCTAAGTATTTGACTTTTGACATTTCACAATGGCAATGTAAATGAAATCAACTACAAAATTCTAGATGGCCTTCAGCCACAGGAAGATGATGATGACGTTGAAGGAAACTTATGTGCCATCAATGAATCGTATTGCGTATTTTGCAAAATAGCAAAAACAACAAACATGGAGACAACAACAAAAAACAAAAATATTAAATAACAATAATAACAACAAAGTAAGAATGTATGTAAATAACAAGGTAAAATTAAATAAAAAAAAACCTATTTTATATTGAAATACATACATACACGTTTTTATGTATGTATTGTATATTAACGCAAGGACATAAGGATGTAAATAGTAAGGATGCATTTCAGATACAAAACTTATTTATATATTTATAAATACACGACGACGAAGACAGGAATAATAATAACAATGGCAACAACAACAAGTACGTCGTCGATTTTGATATAATGACGCCGACGGAGATTTTACACTAGTTAACCTATGTATAAAAAAAACTATGTGTAGTTATGTATATGTTTACAGGGTATTGTTTTTTCTTGTATGTATGTACTATGTGGAGTTTAAATACGCATGCTGAAATTTAAACTAATCAAATATTTACATATTAAAAAAAAAAAAAATTGTTAAGTACAAGGGAATATTAGGGAAAATAAGAGAAAAATATTCAAAATTATCCTAATGTTACCTGACGACTGATTGATTGGTAAATTCGAGAAGTTTTTGGTTTCTGACACGTTTTTGAATGCATTTTTAATATTTTTTTTTTTTCAAAAGTAATTACACAGTCCAACAAATTAAGACTTTTTGGCTGCAACAGAATAGCCACCCTATAATCCTGAAAGGGAATGTTATATGGACCATTTTTGTAAAACAAACTTATAGTCTAGCACGTTTCAGTTTTTTTTTACAGTGGGTCAAAGTTTTCTTATTTTGTTCGAAGGGAGCTGAATACTAAGTGCAAAAAGTGTTATTAATTGATGTCTGAGGAAAATCTTGTTGGCAAAGTTGTATGGTAGAATTTTACAAGGGTCATTTCTGTAAAACATTTTAACCCTTTAGTTCCTCTTTTTATGAGACAATTTGACCCCTTTTTTGATGAAAACCTGAAAAGTCCTTTCAAAAGAGACATTTAAGGATTAAAATATTCCACAAAAATATTTCCTAGAAAATTTCACTAGGGGTCACCAAAGACATAAAAGTCATATATATAACGGTTAACGGTGACAAAAAGGAAATAGCAGCCTACCCACATAAATAAAATATACTATAATGTGATATCAGCATTATGATTAATTTAGATAACTGTAACATTAATTTCGACCAACAAGGGGACGTCCCCAGGTGTCCGGCGCCGATTTTTCTGATTTTCCATAAATGTTGTAGGGACGAAAATCTAATAGATACGTAGGGTATATTTGGTCATACAGTATGGCAACATATGCAGAAACGAAAGCGTTTAAAACGCCAATTTTTGTCTGCTGATCACGCATTTAACAGCAAGGGACTGTTGCAGCGAAGCTCCTCTTTGTTTTTGCTTCTGCAAATGCTACAGTAATGCATAACCGAACATACGCGTATTTTTTTATCGGCGGAAAAACGGTTTTAAGTTGAGTTCCAACTCCAAAAGTAGGGGGTGTAAAAGTAGGGGTTCTAAAATTAAAATTTTCATACTAAAAGTTATATGTACAACTTGAGAAAGTGGGATATTGACCTAATATAAAGGCGGTGACAGAGCACTGGCATTTTCTACGTCCATGACTTGGATTGAACCGGCAGATCACATACCAAGCGCGTCCTAGTTCTGCGTAAATTACAATTTTAATAGAAGTAAAAAACTATTTCCTTTTATCAGCCGTTAACCGTTATATATGTCTTCGGTGACCCCTAGTGAAATTTTCTAACAAATATTTTTGTGGAATATTTTAACCCTTAAATGTCTCTTTTGAAAGGACTTTTCAGGTTTTCATCAAAAAAGGGGTCAAATTGTTCCATAAAAAGAGAACCTAAAGGGTTAAAATGTTCTACAGAAATGGCCCCTGTAAAATTCTACCATACAACTTTGCCAACAAGATTTTCCTCAGACATCTATTAATAACACTTTTTGCATTTAGTATTCAGCTCCCTTCGAACAAAATAAGAAAACTTTAACCCACTGTAAAAAAAAACTGAGACGTGCTGGACTATAAGTTTGTTTTACAAAAATGGTCTATACAACATTGCCTTTGAGGATTATAGGTTGGCTATTCTGTTGCAAAAATGCTGTTCGACTGTGTTATTAGAAAGATTCACGGTTTACAAAGTTTCCAAATAAAATACAGAAAGCGTTAGTTAAATTGAATTCATTTTCACACTTTCTGAATTTGATTTGGAAATAATGTAGTTTAAAATAATCGCAAAATTAAAAATTGTACGTGAATCACTCTATTAAAATGAAATAGTGGTATTCATTTCCTACTCAAGTATTTCTAACAGCGTCGTTCATCTGTCAAAACTCTCTTTTCCCCATATAGAAATAGACAATTTTGACGGGTAAATGACGTAACGCTTCAATTTTGGTATGACTGTAAGATATTTCTTATTTGAAAAGAGTAAATTGCTCCAATAGCTCTTAGTGAGAGATTTTCACTCTCACTTTTTGGAAGCCAACGATTATGATTGGTCAATACATATTATAGTACTGGATAATCGCTCTCTCTCTCTCTCTCTCTTACTTTATTTTTTTATGCCCATGTTAGCAATATTATATTTTAGTTTTTGAAGTTAAACGATTCGCACTTTATATTCATAATTAATTATAATTTTAAAAACTATACATACATAAAAAATAAATAAATATTTCTCCAGAGAGATTCGTTCCACTTCGTAAAATTTCCATCAACTCTACATAGGTGAGTTGTCAATTGCTCTAATGATTGTAGATACCATCTTTCATACAAGTAAGACCCATACCTAAATCCTAAAAAGCTTGAGCCTTCATTGGGCTCTTGTGTCATACTATTAAAATTATTTCCTTCTTTTCGAAACAGGAAAATTGTACCATGTTTATGGAATTTTAGGCTAAACACCTATTCTGAATCTGAATTCGGTCTATTTACTTTGGATTTTCAAGGGAAGTTAGGCAAAAGATTATCAACAGGGCACGCAACGAAAATCAAACATACGGTTTAAAACTTTCAGGCCGTAAAGGAAATCGGACAGCGGAAAACCGAACCCGGATTCATAGTCTCTGGCCCCCAATTTTTTATCAAAACAGAAATTTTGCTCCCCTGAAAGCCTGAACTTTCTTGGATCACCGGCGACCCGACACCGGCCCTAAATGGGATTTTTTTACGTACATTTTTAGATATTTTTCTAAATACAGACAAAGTTTTTCAGTATTAATTTTTCACTTAACCCTTTCTTGACTGTAAGGAAACTAGAACCTTTAAAGCGAAACCGAGTCCGAATTCGCTTTTTTTTTGGGTCACCGATGATCAAGAGACCCGAAAGGGTCAAAGCAAGTACAAAGTACAACGAAAATCATTAAAGGGATTTTATGTATGTGTTTTAGCCAATCCAACCTAGCCTAACCATGTATGAAACTGAAACTGTATCAATTGAAGCTTTTTAAAGAGTTTCTTACACATCAATAACAATTCTAAGGTACATACAAAACTAAAAAGTACATAATTCTTTGAAATAAAATTAGATTTCAGTATTGCTAAATATATATTCTTTTAAATAAACTAGGCCCTATTCAGGCCTTTAGCTTTCACACATGCCTTCAATCGTTCCGGAGATCGTAGAATGGTTCGTCGCAGGACTTTTTGCTCTGTGATTCCAGATTGTTATGTTGAGATGTACAAGCCTTGCTTTCTACACATGTCCATTGGATTCAAGTCTGGGGAGTATGGCAGACATTCTTGAGACGTTATGAATGCCGAAACATTTTCTCTTATAGACGTTTGGGTCAATTTTGCCATGTGGGCTGCTACAAAACTTCGCTGGAAAGCCCAATTTTCGTTTTCAAAAGCCCACGGAAATACATGTCGGTTCAAAATGAGTCGATAAAGAACCTAATCAATTTTAAAGCCCCTTCAACGAATATTAGATGGGTTCTGGCATTAGCGGAAACCTCAGTCCATACCATAGCAGAAGCTAGTTTTTGAGCCTGGCCAATAATCCCATTTAATTCCGATGATGACATAAGCCCCAAGCGGTCATTTAGCTAATTGAAATTCTGATCAATCGTGAAAATTTTTTCATCTCTAAAAACGATGTTTTCAACTTTTTTTAATCCGAAGGATTATCATTTTTATGCTTAGATTTTGCAATATTTGGTACTGCTTCGCTGTTTACTTCCACTTCCGCTGATATTTCTCTCATCATCCGCCTTGGATTTTACTTGACTAGTTTACGAATCTTTTCTGTTGGAACTTTTGTACGCTCTCTATCTCCAAGCCCATCAGTTTGATTATATCAAATAATTGCTCGGTCTGCCATACGTCTTGACAAATGTAGATCCCTCGCAATTTGCATTAAAACTTCAAAACGCAAATGACAATAAACTCAAATGAAATTAAAAGTAAAGCCAATGAATATAATTTTTTTTTTTTTATTTTGTAAAAGTAACGGTTAATCATAAAGCCTGCTATAGAGTTTTAAGCTTACGTCACTTTAGAATTGTCACCCAACCCAGTAGTTATAAACTTAAGTCTTTTGTATCATTTTCGATCCGACCGACCGATGCTTGTTGTAAATTTTTCTATGCACTTTTGATCCCACTACTCTCAATTTTATTTCTCAAGGTCTTGAAACTGAAAAATTGAGTAGAAAAATATTTTTTTCTCAATTCTAATATGTTTTAAAAACTTTCTTTTAAAATTTGATCTGATTGGATCCGCTACTGTTTATCTGTTAAGTTTACGAAGTGAAACGATTCGCTGGCAGGTATTTAAAAGTATAGTTTTAAAATACAAAAAAAATATATGTAATGAAAAACAAAAATTGAAAAAAAAAATTAAATAAATACTAGGGAGATTCACTTAGCACTACGTAAACTTTTCGTAAATTTAGACAAAACTTTTTCTATACTTAATTTCAGTTTTAATAACAAAGTAAGAAAGTATTTTACTGCGTTTACATTGGTGCTTTAAATCTCACTATTATTCGAGAAGTTTTAAAAAGAAAAAAAAAAAAAAAATACTTACCTATTGAAATTTAAGAATTTTTGTTTTGTTGGCTTTTTGTTTTAAACGGATTTAAGCTCTTTGGAGAAAATCCGTTAAACTTAATATTATATCATTTTGACTTAAATTTTGCAAACATATTTTGGGTTAAAAAAACGTAGTAGTAGGTAGTAGTTGCAAAATAACAAATAAAACAAAACTTAGTAGGAAGTACTTTCAAGTTCAAATTAGTAGTAGGTAGTAGAATTTATCATACGCAAAAATCACATTCCGTGGCTATACAGTGGAGGTGGAGGACGTGGAGGCATCGTGAGAATAAAAAAATAGATAGAAAAAATTTATATAGATATATGTATATAAAATGACGGTTAAAAAATTGTATGGTTGGGGGCTGGAGAGTGTGTCAGGGGGAACAATGTAACTTGACATACACAAAAAAAAAAAAAAAGAAGAAAAATATTTTCAAGTAGGTATTAAAAAGCAAAAAAATTCCAAAATATGCAAAAGGAATTTTATAATTGAAATACACACATAAATACTTCAAATAACTCAAGTTTAAGCAACTTGTTAACAAGGAAAGAGGATATGGATGGTAGGCGATTGGAAGGCAGTGGCTGGAAGGGTGGTCTTGCGTTGGGTAGGGGAGTGAGGTGAATTGATTGTGACTAGTGGTGGTGTTTGTGGCTAGGGCTAGTGAGCGAAAATTTTCACGCATACACACACAATATTATTTGCAAAAAAAAGGAAACTTTGAGAAATGAAAAAAAGTTAATGAAAAAAAAATTCATTAAAGAAAAATCGAAAAAAAGTTTTCGCTAATTAGTAGCAAAATTTGTTTAGTACAAGCAAAGAAATAATTAAAAAAATTTATTTAAAAAAAAATGAGAAAAAAATAATTAAATAAAATAGTTAGTGAATTTAATTAAATACTTTTTTTTTATTATTTATGTACGCAGCAGCAGAAAAATTTTCAAGTATTAAATATTCCCCTCACGTATCCTTATGGAAATGACTTTAAAGTATACCCAATTTTACACTTTTTTGTATTTTTGGAAAAAAAGTTGCAAAGAAAAATTAATTACAAAATTTATTGGCACTTTTTTTAAGTTAATTGTTGGTTAGTGATTTTTGGTGAAAAGCAGAAAGCAGCAGCAAAAAATAATAAATACAATTTCTTTGTTTTTTTTTTTTGCAAATTTTTAATTAAAATTTTTCTACTTTTTTAACTTCTTCTAAGTTTACACACAAAAATTTTGCAGCCTTGGTTTTTTGTTTTATTTTTTTATTTTTTGTACGCTCTGAAGATTTTATGTTGAACTGTTACACACAAAGGACACTTTCGTTCTGACCATGTTGGCGGAAGAAAATTTAAGCTTATGGCTAAGAAAAAATTATGGTTTGGAATAGCATTATGTCTATATCAAAAGGAGTTACCCTCACACATACATATGTATGAATATATTAAAAAAAAAACGCGTACGCTCTCCTTTACATATAAACACATACCTGCCTGTTGGTATTATACAACTTTTAGTCAAGTCCTGTATTGCGTATTGAGTAATAGATTAAGCACGCGCATGTCAATCACGCAATCGATAAACATTTTAATGCTGGGCTGTTATTATTGCAACAGTTTGTTATTTTTGTTGTTGTTTACAAATTGTTAGAAAAAAAAACAAAAACACACCCACACACGCATGCATACTTAACTAACGCCATATTCCAATTTTCATTTTGACATTTGAATCTTCTCACTATGCTCTCTTGTTGTTATTGTTGTTGTTATTATGATGTGTATACCAGTGTGACCAACTCAGCGCTTTTCCCGCTGATTTTAGTGCTTTTTTGAAAATTAAAACGTGGAAAAAAAGTTATTTAGAGCTCAGCCCGTTTTTTCAATTTAAAATATCTTCGAAAAATCGACTAGAAGTATCAGATGTGTGCCTGTGTTAGTAAAAAAGTTTTAATGTATTGAGTTTTCTCGCATTGAGTTTTTTTTTGTCATTTTAGCGGATTTTAAAAAATAAAAGTTGGCCACACTGGTGTATACCCACTTGTTTGCTTTACTGTTTTCTCTCCCTCTTTCACTCTCTCACACTTTATACTGTTTTTTTTTTTTTTGTTATAATTTCTTTTCTGCGCATTCTCACGTCTTGTGTAAAAAATTTATACTCACAATGAATGTAAATATAAACAATTTTTGACATTTCCTATTGTGAAGTAGGGTTTAGTTGCGGTTATGTTCGTATTCTTAGTTAGAAATGTCAAAATAAATTCTTTGCAAACTAGTGAGTTCACAGTTGCAGGGAAAGTTTCGAAAAAGCTCTTAGCTGGAAAAGAAAGTTCTTATTTAAGTTAAATTTGATTTTAACGGTTACTTTGGAAGTGAACATAAGTTGAGCCTAAAGATGTTGAATTATTTGTAGTAACGATTATAGAAACTGTATTCTTCCTGTATGAGTATTGCGCTGGCTTGGCAAAAGAATATTGCCCCAAGTACTTTGGATATGAAATAAGAAGTTGAGGGATCTTTTCTATCTCTCTAGTTTAATATTTGTTATAAAATCGAAAACTATCTTCTCATTTTCATCTTTTCCGTAGGTGGATCCACCGATTCCAACCCGTTTTCTGTCTTTATTGAAATAATTTTTGCGACTAACTGTTAAGCATTGCTGTACTGACTGGCATGACTTGAATTAACCTATATCCTTGACCAACATTTCTTCATAGTTCGAAGTACACTAGAAACCATATGATGGTCGCTGCTTTAGAGGAGTTATCTAAACCACTCACAAAACCTTTGCAGACGGCAGTATCAGTTACCTTGATTTAAAGACCCTGGGTATAGTAAATAAGATGAATTATCGATTCTGCCTCTCAAGATGGTTTCGTTTAAGTCTGTGTTGTTTCCTGATGGGTATCACTCCCAATGAAGACTGTCTAGCAGTTGTACTTCCAACGAGCCTTTGAACAGGTTTAAGTGAGAAACTTTCATAGTCATGCTGAGAGGTAGGCAGTTGCCATTTATTCGGATCTTAATTAAATTATTTCTTATTAAGAGACATGATATTCCAGCTTTTTCTTGACAAATATTTACTAAGTTTGGGGCTCGTAAACCTTCTCCCGCATCTTTAGAATTAACTGAGCTATGCGAAAACTAATCTGATTATTTTCGCGCATATGTTTCGTGATATTAATCCTTCTACCTTAGATTTTCTTAAAAATCGCAACTAGCCTGAACAAGTTACTTCTTACACTTTATAGTTAATCAAATTGTCTATTCTTCAACCACGTACAGTATGTAACAAAATTGAGGAAACAAACGGCCATTTTTGGGGCACGAAAAATAGCCAGAAATGGTGTCAAATTAAAAAGTAACAGCAAAATTAAGTTTCTACACATCCAGATGAACAAAAGTAGAAACTTTTGAAATCAGATAACTCCTTCAGGTTCCAAAAGGGTCTTGAAAGTACCGAAATTTCGACAATAAATTATGATTTTTCAAAATTTTTTCAAATTCCATAGCTTTGTTATTGCTCCTTGCAAGTACAAACATAATGAATGCAAAAAGAATTTTTGAAATCGGATAAACATGGGCACTCGCGCAGAACTGTTTCTTCTTATTTCTTGGAGTCGCAACCACGACAGAAGCCATTGAATGGCAGTCCTAGTCTTGCAGCATGTCTTCCCATTATCCAGTGTCCCGTGAGCACCGAAGTCGCAATGCCAATAGAGTTTCTGTTAAGGTCGAGTATATGTCTGGTCTGCCTATTGTCGAGTAAGTTGAGTGAAGCTCGGCAGTCAAAAATAAAGTGAAGAACAGAATGTGAAGCTGAAGCATGAAGTAATAACCTGTTAAAGGTAAAATGTATACATTTTCACTCAGCGACGTGTTTTTAACACACTTTGAAAGCAGCTTTTTTTATTTTGCACCCGGGAAACGCATCCATTGTATTTGATTACAATGAAAATGTGTACATTTTACTTTTGACAGATTGTTACTTCACGCTTCAGCTTCACATTCTGTTCCTCACTTAAGATTTGATGTAGTGAAAATTTCAGCAAGGGACTTGATTGCTATTTGGTTGTGCGTGTAAATGCGAATATTCCTATCGAATGTATCGTATGCTCTGCATTGCTTAACATCTTTTATCTCGGTCACAGTACTGTGGGCTTTTAAAATTCCACTTGCATTCATTATTTTACAGCATATTGATTAGCTCCTCAGTTAAAAGTCAGTTTTCATTTTACCGAGCATATCGTGTTCGGTGAGTGAGTAAAGGCTCTCTCAAGTTGAATTTATACAAGATGGAGTAACCAGCAATTCATTCTTCTTCTTCTTTTCTTTTTCTTTTTTTTTATGGTCTTTTTTTTTTGTTTTTTGTGGTGAGGACGCTAATTGGCTGTTTACTTTTTTTCGCCTGCCATAATGGCTGCAACAACAAAGATGTATTGTGATTGCCGTGTTGTAGTACTGCTTTCGTCAGCTGATTTTGACATTCAGAGTGCTTCGCCATTGTTGCCGTGGACTCTCTCTTCATGTTCGGTGCAACAACACAACAATTTCAAGGTGTTCGCCAAGCAAAATCCGAATATAACCACAGCCTTGCCATATTTTTTGTTCATTTAATTTTGATCACAATTGCAGTTTCTCTTTTCCATTCATTCACATTTTCAATATCTTTCATTTCGCTATACCAACATGGTTCAAAATTTTACTACTTTATTTTTATTTTTGTGATATGTACCGATACTTGATACCGATATTTGTAAAATTGCTTGAAAATTATTTTTAAAAATAAACAAATTACTTTTAAAATAGCCACGCGATCAACCAATATTAACAGTAGCAAACCAAATATAAGAAATATCCTTTCAAACCATAGAAACTAAAGAAGCCACTTGAATTGTGTCATGTATCACACAAATGCCACTGAAAAAAAGAAACATTAATAACAATATATATGAAACTTGTAAATAAACATTTTTGCGCCTGTGTAATATTAACGCACACAGAGAATTTATTGTTTATTATTATTTGAAAATAGATCATAGACACTTGACATTTCAATTCAATGTTGTGCAATTGAAACTGATCGCAACGTGTATTTTAAAAATCAAAATAAACAAACAAATCATTGAGATACAACCAACAAAAAAAAAACTACCCTCGAAAATCTTTTTGGAGAAAGATCTGATCTATGGTTATCTATGCCCAGTATGGCGCCAGCATCCCTACTGTGAGTGTGGCGGCAGACAAGGGCAGTGTGAGAAACAGAGATTTTGCTGTTTTTAGATATCGAAAAGAATTTTCCAATTTATTTCAATTAGAAAATAATCAAAGTTTTTATATTAACTTAAAAGTTTTTCTGATAGTTTTTTAGTAGACTATGAAAATTAAATAAATTTTCAAAGGCATGACTTAAGTTCATGTCAATTTCGTTATTTGAAGTAACTTCAAATAACGAAATTAAAAGTTTTTGATTTAATCTGTTATACCATATTTGCATCGGGATAAAAACGATACTTGACTGCCAACTTTTGTTTAAGTAATTCTTCTATATATTTAGGGCCATAATAACGCTTGGTCCACACATATCTCAGAGATACAGAGGCGATAATGTAATAGTTATACTAATTCCAGGCCAGCATTGGCTATCAGCCAAGAGTATAAAATAATAAAATAATAGCATCAAATTATTCTGATTTGATACTGAGTCCTCGATCGAATTAAAAAAAAAATTAGGTGATCGCACTTGGCCGATACTGGAATATTTAGCAGTTTATGCTTATGCAGTACTTATACTTTATTTGATTGTCTCAATTATATATTTATATATAATTCTTTTTTTTTTTAATTTAATTCGTTGTATTGTATTGTATTGTATTATAGAGGTTCCTGTCGTTGTACCGCGACCTATAAGATCTATTGTACGTCCCTCTTTTCTTTCTAGTCTAATCTGCCTAGAGTACCTCATCCAGTCCAGTCTCCCTCAAGAATTTGAGTATTGCGCCCGGATCTATGGATGCCAGTTCGGTACTGGGTACTTGGTGCATGCCCAGACATTTCCTTCTTTTGTGGATCAGTGCTCCACATTGAGCTAAAATATGTTCTGATGATTCGTCTTCCTCATTACAAAACCTACAAATTGAGCTTTGCTCAACCACTATCTTGCAAAGGTGTTCTCTGAGCCCGCAATGCCCAGTCAGAATACCAGCTAATATGCGCAAACTGTTTTTGTTGAGACCAATGCAGAATGCGTATCTACTCTTATTATAATTACCTAAAAGCGCTTTGGATTGCCTCAGTCCCGTAAGATTGGTAAAGAGTTCTTGCCTCTTGTTCCTCTCTTCTTGCCTGAGTAATTCCCTGATTACGCTATCTCCTATTCCACAGAAGGGTTCAGGTCCCACGAAAGTGGTTGCTGCCCCCTTTCTTGCAAGCTCGTCTGCCTGCTCATTACCCTCAATTCCTGCGTGTCCAGGGACCCAGCATAGAGCGACTTTGTTGTTATTGCCCAGTTGATTGAGCTTGCTCAAACAGTCCCACACCAACTTAGAGGTGATCTCAAAGGAGCATAATGCTCGAATGGCTGCTTGGCTGTCCGACATGATAGCGATATCTTGCCGTTTGTACTGTCTATCCAGGTTGAATTGCACACATGTGCTAATTGCATGGATTTCAGCTTGGAAGATGCTAGGATACTTCCCCATCGGCTCAGAGTGTTTGATTCTTGGCCCAAATACCCCTGCCCCAGTTCCATCCTCGGTACGTGACCCATCTGTATACCACTTAATCGTGTGTTCTTTGAGTGTGTAGTTATTTTCTACACTCTCCCATTCGTTTTTACTGCTAAGTTTCGCAACGAAGTGTTTCTCAAAACTATACTGTTTGTCCATTCTGTCCTGCGGACAGTCCAAGAGATAGTTGTCTTTCGCCGGGTTATCTCGGTCTCCAAGCCCTATAGATCTCCTCGTCAACCTTTTATTTCTTGTTCCTCTTACGATTGCTGCCTTGGAGGCATTCTCTATCACGAGGTGTAATGGAGTGAGCTCCAATAGTACCTCTAGTGCAGCAGTCGGGCATGTTCTCATCGCTCCTGTTATACAGATACATGCCAACCTTTGAACTTTCCCCAATTTAGCTTTTGCTGTTTTTAGTTGAGTTCTCCTTGCCCACGCTAATGCTCCATATGTAATGATTGGCCTTACCATCATTGTGTACATCCAGCGCAGTACACTTGGTTTACATCCCCAAGTTTTCCCTGCTAGCCTTCTGCATACCATTAGAGCGCGAGTGGCTTTACTTGTCACTGCCTCAACATGCGCTTTCCATGTGAGTTTACTATCTAATACTAAGCCCAGATACTTTACCTCTTATTCGTACTTTATACTTTACTTTAATTCGTTACATTGGTTCATTTAGTGCATGCATTTGTATCTGACTCCGTATTCGCACCATTACAATATTTTTTTTTTTCAAAATTTTTCACATTTTCTTCATTAATCTTTATGTGTTGCTTCTTCTTTTTTTTGCATTAAAAAATCAAAGAAAAAGAAAATAAATTTTACTCGTTTGGAAATTTAAAAATTTTCCCCTTTTTTCTTACACTTTAAGATCTAATTTTTTTGTATTTATTTATAAAGCAAAAAATATGCAATCATTTGCAATAACTGATGTTAACAGTGGAGCAAACATATGAAGGGCCTGCGATCAAAACATGATATCCAACACTTTTTCCCAAATGGGTTTTTTTTTTATGTTGGTGGATATTTTGCCGCTTTCAGATTTTAAAAATGTTGATTAGTTTTTTAAAAATAATTATTTGAAAATCGTATTTCGGTAAGTGCGGACCTAACCTGCGGTCAAAACGTTATAAGTGTTTATGTATGCCTATGCAAAAGTAGCGCAATTCCAGGTTTCCGTGTATAATTGAATATTTAAATAGCGGTAAACATCAACAAACTATGCGAAGAAAACAATGCATACCTATCAGAGATTGTCACCTTTTTCCACGTTCGAAACCTGCAATTGTCGCTACAGAGAAAGTGTCAGTAATGCTTTTTACCTCCCAGACACGAGAAGTGGGGAAGGAAGCCAGATCGCAACGGTGAAATACCCAAAAATTCTAGGAGAAACTTTTGGTGATCTCTGTCTTTCTCATCAGACGCCACCAAAATCCAGAGGGAAAGAAATAAAGTCATCAAAGCCCTGGCAGGAAGTATACGGTTTTTCATTAAGCGTGCCTGAACTTGAAAATTGAACAAAAATAAATCATATTGTGTGTGAGATATGACGGAAAAATTTATTGCGAATTAAAGTAAATTATGTTTTAAAAATGATATCATTCAAATGGCCTCCGCGGCTTCATTTACAGGACTTCATCTGAGAGGTATAATTTGTGTGATTCGGTTGCATAAGTCGAACTCCAATGGTTTGAATGATGTTGTTTTCCATTTGGTCAATTGTTGTTGGTTTGTTGACATGAATCAGCGACTTAATGTAGCCCCTAAGCCCCTGCCATTCCACATCCCCTCTTTTGGAAAAAACGCGTTCTGGGAACTTTTTTTGCAGCAACTTCAACGTAACGCCCGCTGTGTGCCACGTTGCTCCGTCTTGTTAGACCCACATGTTGTTCAGGTTTATCTCATCTAATTGAGGCCACAAAAAAGTCCTATATCATGGCTAAGTCCTTTGTGCACGACGAGGAATCAAGAGGATTTGGTTCTTCAGACACACTTTCAACAACAGCAACAATATTCAACAGAACCGCTTTGCTTGAATTTTACGATAATTCGTTCAATTTATCGGAACGAATATTTGTCGTAGCTTGCGAAATGTTTGACGAACAGAACACGAGTTTTTTATAATAAATTTTAACAATTTCGAGACGTTGTTGAAAAATGTATCGCTCCATGGTAAACGTCAAAGAATGACAGTGCTGCCACCTGAGACGTCAGAGAAATAAGATTGCAAAGTTCGGACATAGCTATTGAAAACCACTTTATGAGTATTGAATTCGAGAATGTGTCAACGAAATATGCTAAGCAAACGAAATTCGAGGTGGAACCAATCGAATACTTAAAAGTTTAAGCAGCAATTGTTAACTTTCTAATCTGATTTGCCTCAAGTTATTTATCATACTATCTTCTCCAAAATGAGTTAGTAAAAGAATTAGGTATTGGCTGAAGTCAAGCGTTTTTGAAATTTAAAACTTCAGCGCTCAGAATTAAATAATTCTAAGTAAATTCTGTAAATATATTTTATTAATTCATCCCACAGTGCCAGGGTCCCTTCTACACTTGCTAGCTGACTGGCTGCTGCCTGTCAAGTGCATTTGCTTGTTGATGCTGACGCTGAACACCCGCTGCTGCTGCTACTGCTATTGCTCCTCAACCACCAGCACCAACAGTCACTTGCACTTCCTTCGTGTGTCAAATCTTTACCAAATGCACGAGAGTTGAGAGTACATCAATCGTAAATGACAGCAATATCAACATAACAACACACAAGACACAAGCAACGAAATAAAATAAACAACAACAAAAAAAAAAACTATCACGTCACACAACAAATGTATGCGACACATCCTCACTCGTGTATCTACTACATATGTACCCAATGGGAAAATTTGGAGTGCTACCCAAAAAAAAGTTCCTTGGGGGCGCTCTCTTTGTGCTCTCGTTGAAGTTACGAACAGGGAAAATTGGAAGCGCTGACATGAAGTATGCGAAAGAGTACTTCTAAGAAGGTTAGGGGAAGCATTCAAACGAATAGAAAAAAGTACTGAAAGATTTTTGTACTTTGTAATTCTCATATGGTTAATATGAAAGTAAATATAAGTTGATTTGGTATTGGGACATTTTCGTGGTACATATTTTTTGATTATATTATTATATTAGCATTTATATATGCAAATATAATAAATAAAAATAATGAATATATGTAGTATGTTTAGTCCTTAAAAAAGGGAAGAACATACAGGATTGTTCTTCCCAATCCGTTACTGAAAGTGCTCCTGTTACTCTTCTTAGAAGCGCTCTTACTGCGCCTGTTAGAAGCGTTCTTTCATCGCTTACTTTCTTAGGCATGCAAAGTCAGTTCTTAGACGATGAGATAATCTCATGAGATTTTTTCTACAGTGAGATTAAATGTATGAAACTTTCACGATTATAGTTTTCGTCGCTATGGAAAAACATTGAACTACAAAAATGTAAAAAAAGTAACCACAAAAAGATTCATCAAAATACTTCCCGTGCAACTTTGTTTATCTCCCTGTCGTTTCTCCCCGCTTCCGTACATTTTTTCAGCAGATAAAGCAAAAAGTAGAAAAGTTTTTGTCACAAGATTGTGTTAATGGCCATACCTCTGGCACCACTGATCCGAGTCTGTCAAACAAACGCGCGCGTTTGAAAGATGACATTTCAGTCTACATTTTTTGCGAAGACAGTTTTGTAGTTCGTCATTCGTGTAAAAAGTTTCATTGATTTGAAAATGAGAGAAATTTTTGAAGAAATGCAATGAACCGTCCAACTTTGGATTGCTTGATTCTATTCTTTCGAAATTTCGATGTCAAAGATGCACCTCGCTGTGGCCGGCCAGTCACTGAAAAAGCCGGCAAGCTGTCAAGAGAAAACGGAGGAGTTTGGAATCATTTAAAAAGATCTGGCTACTCAAAGAAGCTCGATGTTTGGGTGCCACATGAATTAACACAAAGAAATCTGATTGACCGAATTACCATCAGTGAAACGCTGCTGAAACGCAACGAAATCGAACCATTTTTGAAACAAATCATTACGGGCAATGAAAAATGGATTAAATACGAGAATATTAAACCAAAAAAATCATGGTCAAAGACCGGTGACCCTCCACAAACTACTTCAAAGCCTGGATTGACGGCAAAAAAAGTTATGTTGAGTGTTTGATGGGATTGGAAGGGAATTGTCTATTATGAGCTGCTACAACCTGGCCAAACAGTCAATTCTGATCTCTACTGCTCACAACTCGAAAGAGCGACCAGTATTGGCCAACAGAAAAGGTGTTGTGTTCCACCATTATAATGCCAAGCCATACACATCTTTGATGATCCGCCAAAAACTGATTGCGCTTGGCTGGGAAGTTCTGATGCACCCACCATATAGCCCGGACATTGCACTGTCGGACTACTATTAGTTTCGGTCTTTGCAAAACTCTCTTAATGGAAAAAAAAGGGCCGACAGAAGGGCCGCCGAAAATCGCTTTGCCAAGCTTTTCGCCGATAAATCACAGAAGTTTTACACCGATGGAATTATAAAGCTACCGGAAAAATGGCAAAATATCATAGATAATAATGGTCAATATGTACTTGATTAAAATTGATTTTTAATAAAAAAAATTTTTGTTCAAACATTGACAAAAAAAAAAAAAAACCGAAAATACTTTTTATATGTCCCAATATATGAGCTGTTATAAAAAGAGAGAGCGCTTACTGCTGACAGAAAAGTGCAGCTAAGAAGCGCTTGCTTTCCCTTTGGGTAAAAACATAAATACGTACGCTCGCTCAAGTAACTCAAAGAAAATTATTTCAACGTGCGCACGTCGTCATTCGGAATATTTTTTCTTCACTTTTCTTAATTTTTTTTTTTTTGGCATTCACATTTTAAAGCATTTTGTATTTGTTTTGGTTTCTTGGTTTGTCTTCGGTGACAAAAAACTAAAATCAAAAATCAAAAAAAAACAAAAAAAAGTCACCAGCAAAAAAAAAAGAGCATAAAACTCTGAGAGTGTGTACATCTTAAAGATGCGCAGCAGCGTGCAAATCTATAAGACACAATTTACAAGGCTGGCTGATGGCTGATGGCGGGCACCAGAATCGCATACTGTAAGTGCGCAAACGTTTCAGTTTAAGATTAACGCTCGGCGGAAATTGTGCGCGCTTGTAGTTGGGTTGTTTGTTCAACGAAAGAAAATTCGGAATGTGTTTTTTGTTTGTGTGTTCTCTTACAGTGCTGTCAGTTTAAATTAGCACAGCTGAGAAGTTCAGATGTATATGTGACGGTATATTTCTTAAATACAGTGGGAAGCAGTGTGTCTTTAATTAATTGCGGGAACGGGATAAAATCAAAGAAAAAAAAAACAAAAATTCAATTATATTAGTGTAACTATCTGATGGATGCAGTTGTTGTATATAGTAGGTACATCACAGATTTTTCAATTAAGCATTACAAAAAAAATAAAAATAAATAAATAAAAATAAACTGAAATTGATGGAATCAACTGAAAGAAAAGTACGTAGTTTTTGTCTGTCTATCACTGGGACTCGATGACGATGGCACGAGTCGTTCGTCGCAAAAAAAAAAAAAAAAAATTTTCTTTTTTATTTTTGTTTTGTATTTTTCTTTTTTTGATTTTTCATATTTTCATGCTAAAAATAAATTAAATTCTAAAATGACTTTGTATCTATTAGTTGCGTATCTGAGAGTTTGGTCGCAGTAAAAATTTAATGTAATTTCACTGCTGTTGCCTTTTTTTTTTTTTTTTTTTGTTATTTTCTTGTCCCATTTTGTATTTTCTTGTAGTAAGTGAAACAACTACAACTATAAACGACGACAAATTTAATTAAAAATAATATTCAAAACTAAGTGTAACATTCAACTACAACAACACCATTTTAATTGCATTTTTATTTCACACATAAATACTTTATGGCCACGTTTACTAAAATTTAATCATATTTAAAAATTCATTTCCGTTCTCGTTTTTATTTTTTTGAAAATTTTTGTTTTTCAAATTTTCAAAATATTGCAAAAATTTTATTGTTTTGGTTTTGCATAAGTGCTAACATAAAACAAGAAATTAAAAATAAATGTAGGTGATGTTTTTGTTTTCAAAAATAAATAATTCATTTAATTATAAATGTAGGACGAAGCAGAGTAAAAATTTTCCTATAACGATCAATTCTCCTCCTCCGCTATCGTCTAGATTTTGAAAGCAAATGAAAATATGAATTCTCTACGATATCACTTGTATTTTATTAAAAATTTTGACCAAGCGTGGAACCAACGGGAGGTTCTGATCGGTTCGGCACTCACCCTTCTTGCCGGAGTAGACATTTCCATTCTGTTTAATTCGATCATGTGTTTAGAGCTAATAGCGATTGGGTTAATAAGTCGTTTAGCCTCTCAGAGACCATGAAGTCTAGACCAAAAGTCTTTGAAAGCTTTAGTTTTCCAATCCCTTATTATTGTATGGGTGTGATTCGATGACAGAGCACAAAAAGTTTCACGTTCCGGTCCTATGAAGGACCTACAGTGACGTGCAAAACTGAACCATTTAGTAGACTTTTTAAAAAGAAAACACTTTTCAATCAATTAAAGTAAGTTTTATTAAACCAAAACAATCAGAGAATAACTTAGATATTTTATTCCAAAGGGAAATAAGCAAAAAAAAATTAGTTCATTTAATTTTATAGGAAAATAAGAGACCTTATTAAAACTCAGTTTTGCTCAACAATTTTTTGCATACAAAAAAAAAAAAAAAAACAGTTTCTGTAACTGTAATATTTTGTCCACCAACCCTTTGCTTTTAAAACTTAATTTATACGTCTTGGCATACTTTCTACTAATCTTGCAACATAATCTGGATTAATATTTTCCCACTGCTCTTTCAATCTGTCCCATAGTACATCGAATGAAGACGGTGGGTGCTTATAAGCATTACGCAGTTGATATTTTAGATATGCCCACAAATTCTCAATTGGATTGAGATCGGGGCTTTGCGCTGGCCATTCTAATAGTGAAAACGGCTCCTCAATAATCCAATTTTGCACCAATTTTGATGTATGTTTCGGATCCCGATCTTGTTGAGATATGACTTCTGTTTCAGACAAGGGCATGTTGTCTATGGTTTCCCACAAATCATTTTTTTATAACGTTTAAATAGTAATGCCGGTCCATAATGCCATGGATTCTGTGCACTGATCCAACTCCCCAGGCAGTCATGCAGCCCTAAATCATGATGGATCCTTCACCATGCTTCACGGTTTGTTTAATATGTTTGGGTTGTGGCTTTTCAGTTTTGCGTAACCATGCTCAAGAACGCCCATCTGACAAAAATCGATTAACCTTGACTTCGTCTGACCACACAACTATTTTCCACTGATCCAAGGTCCAGTCTTTATGATTTTTCGCAAACTTTAGTCTTGCTGCAACATTTTTCTTCGAAAGAGCTGGCTTTTTGATTTTCTCCATTGACTTAAAATCGGCATTTTTTAGAGCATGTCGAGCTATCCACTCACTTACCTTGGTTCCAGTACGTTCACATAGTATTTTAGCTGCCATTGTTGCTGATGGTGCTTTGCCATTTGAAATGTATCGTCCTTAAGACCGCAATGATGAAAGCTTTTTCGGTCGTCCGCCTAACAACAATGGAGCGTCAATGGAAATTGTTTTTTTTTTATTCGCATGACTGTACTTTGACTCAATTTGCATTTGTTTGTTTCAACTCGTCAAGAAAGTCCTTTTTCTAGGAGTTGTTTAACTTTTTCTTTCATAGTTTAAATAATTTTACCCATTGCAGATTTTTTTTAAATTAACACGGTTTAAGCTTTAAGTTTTTGCAAATATTTAGTATTAAGTCTAAAAGTATGAAAACAATTTATTTTTTAAAAATTTCACCGTTTTGATAAAGAGCAGCAACTTGGCGACAAAAATGCGTTTCCATCGTGTACGAGCCAAACTGAGTTATAATAACGGTCACTCATTTTGCATCAGCAGTTATTCCTTTAAATTGTTTTTGCTTTAAAAATATACATTAAGCTTTTCTCTTTTTAGTGCATTTTAAACAAATAATATTTTCGTTGCTTTTACGGAAAAAATCAAAGAAGTATTAAAACTATTGGAATCATTGTTCGGTATTGCACATCACTGTAAGTGCCCCCCTTTTTAATAAATTTCGCCTTTTCATTTCCCTTAAATGCTTTAAGACCCGGTATCCAACCGAGTATAACCTTATTCCTGGTGGATAGGGTTGAAAAGAAGTTCAAAACACTCCCATCAAATTTCCGGATTTTATGGTGTATGAGTTCAGAGCTTTTAGAGCGAGTGGCTTGACTGTCCGAGTGAATATAATTGCAGGCACCGTTTATCCACCTTCGTTTACATTCTCGGATGCAGATCTCTATAGCATGAATCTCTGCTATGTATATTGAGGGCATTCTCCCCATAGCAATGGTCTCTTTGAAATCTTGGCCCATAGATTCCAGGCCCAGCACTGGCATCTTCCATTTTAGACCTATCAGTGTTTCAAATCTGTGCCTCGGGTCTGATTGTGAAATTTTTGTTTTTCCATGTTTGTCGGTCACTTATAACCATTTCAAAATTTTTTGGAAAATATAGAGTCAGTGAGTTTCAGGCCAGGGCTGTCCTAAAATATATTCAAAATAGATAAGTGTCCTGTGAGGTCCCCACTTTTGTAAAGGTTTACTTTAGGCAATCTTAGAGCACTTAAACTGACTTCCTTTTTAACTATTAAGTGTAATGGGGAAGTCCAGTTATGGCTCCAATTGCTGCCGTGGAGCATGTTTTCATTGCCCCTGTGATATCCAGACAAGCTAGACGATGAAGTTTATTTAACTCAGTTTGCGCCTTCGCATGCTGTGTTGATGTTCATGGGTTTGATGACTGTTTGATATGACAGTGCGTCATTTTTGGTCTCAAGCCCCATGTTTTACCATTAAGGCGTTTACAAGCATAAAATTCCCTTGTCGCCTTACAGTATTATAAAGGTGTGAGTTCTAAGTCAGCTTTTTATCAAAGGTTACCCCAAGGTATTTAGCTTCATCTGAAAGTACTTATTATTGTCCATTAAGTCTGATTATCTTAAGATTAAGCTTTCTCTTCAATGTGAAAGGAACTAGTACTGTTTTGTTCCGGTTGATTGTTAACTCTTTATCGGAACACCATTTTAAAGGGGTGGTAAGACCTTCTTATCATTCTTCATTCTGTCTGATATAGCGGGACCATCGGTGCCTCTTATTATAATAACCACATCATCTGCATAGCCCTAAAGATCAAAACTTTGGTTTGCTAATCTTTCATGGAGCTCGTTTGTAACCATGGTCCACAGTAAGTGTGATAAGACTTCCCCTTGAGGCCAGCCCTTAGTTGCTGACACGGTCAGTTGCGAGCCTCCTTGATCATATCTAACTTTTCTTGTCTCCAGCATTGCCTTCACTTAGTCTTAAATTCCTTTATGTTCACCTTCAGTTTTCGCTTAACAAAAGCCCAATGCAGTTCCAATGGTCTCAGCTCTGTTCAGTTTGGCGAATTAGCTTCTTTAGGTACAATATTGATATTATTGCTGGTGTACTGCTCCATCAGTTGTTTCCATAGTGGAATGATGCCAGATCAGGTGAAAAGAACTTGAATACTTTATGCTGCAATACAAATAGTTTTAACCTCTTTTTCAAGCATTCAGCAATATACATAAATATTCGTGTTGATTGACCCAGACCAGACCGTGTTGATTGGCCTGCAACCCGAGAAATTTCTTAGAGAACTTATATTTTTTTTTTTTGATTCTGTACTTTTCTGACTTTTCCGCGCTGATCCGGAAACGAAAAACTAATTGCCTGGAAGCTGCGAAGAGTCCGCAAATATATAAGTTTCGGCATCCGAACTGATGGAACACTGAAATTTTTCTGTTGCAAAGGGGTCAACAATTTTCTTGTTCTATTTCTTGCCTCAATGTTTTTCGTAGCATTCCCATCTGGAACTTTCTGAACTTTGTATGATTTGAGGCCAACTTCCCGTTTCACTTTGCAGATAAATGATTCAGGGCAACTGCATATTTGAGCTAATTTTCTGCCCCCAAATATTTGGATTTTTATGAAAAATGTCCTTGACACATTTAGCCCTCCATAGGCCTCCCGATCCACATTTTCTGCCAGATCACACTTTTCGATCAATGTTTAGATTGTCATTAAAGTATTTCGAAACCCGGCTAACAGTTTGACGGGATACTTTAACATGTTTGAAAATTTTGAAGTGACTCCATTTCGGATTTGGTTGAAAAACGTTCACAATGATTTTTCGAATTTTAGCTTGACTTTTCTGGAAATAAAAAAACGAAAGACGATGATCTGACACTTCTTCAAAAAAGTAGGAAGTAAAAAACTATGTTACAATTTTTTCGTGCACGATCTTTATATATTCTTCAACGCCAAAATCTCTTTGTTCAGTTATAAAATTATATCACTCCTGCTGTTGTAATTCTTGGTATTTTTAGCTATATTTAGTTTAGGTATATTTAGTTTTTGAAAAAGTATTTGAGGTATGCCGGAACCTCTAAATTTGCTTGCGTCAATTTGTAGAGAATATACCGGGTCTCTCAGCTTGTGCTTGATCAGTAAAAATTTTATGCTAACCAACCTCATTGCATTTACAATTAGTACTTTTCGGTTTATATATTTTTTTTTATTAATTCTGGTGTATTATTTCATATTTATAATATACAATTTCATTTTTCTTTTTTTATAATTAAATTCACATGTGGTAAATTAGAAAATTATTAGTACATACTTTCATCATATTATTTGTAAAACGTCGTGCTTACTGTTGAACTCATTGTTAGTTTTCTACATCTGCAAGGTGCATAAGTACCAGATACTTGATTAAGTTATGTTTTATAATTAATATAAATAAGTTAGTGATAATGATAACGATAGTTAGTGATGGTGATAATTAATAGATGACATTTTAAAAGGGGAAATTTGTAAATGCCGCAAACGGTGTGACTAATTGGGAATATTGTATGTATGTACAAGTACATTTCTTTGTCAATATTATAGAAAAGGGCTTATTTACACGGTACTGAGCTGAAATCATTTGACTTGAAAAGAGACTACAATTGAAAACTTGTTGGAAACTTGTCTCCAAAAATTTACTATGAATCAAATTTCGAAGTCTTTTCCAGTTTTAAATTCGAAAACCTCAGATGATATTACAGCAGTGGCCGTCACTTTAGTGAACAAAAATTTGAGATTTTTAATATGAATGCAATTAAAGTGCTGTCAAAAACTTGTTCAGTTTCATTTACCGAAGTCTCTTTTTTTCGGAAATATTTTACTGTAAAAGCTTTTTGAAGCATTTTGAAGAATGGCCGTCACTGTTTTACTGTAAAATTTTCCGATTTAAAAATTTTATGTTCTGATTTCGGAAATTTTTTTTACGTACTTCAACAGTCTCCTCCAGGGTTACTTTATAAGTAACGTGGATAATTTCGACATCTCCGAAATATTTCAAAAACACAAAACTAATCTAAATGGGCCCTTTTTTTTAAATACAAATCTACATTTCATACAAATTAAATTTACAATAACAATAATTAAAAGCAACAACAACAATATGACCAACAAACAGCACGGTAAAAATGATGATGATGGAGCAAAAAAAAAAATGGAAATTATTTTTAATAAAATTTTACAGAGAGGGATGTGTGTGTGTGTGTGTGTGTGTAAATGCCGCACAACGCCGCAACACACATTCACATTGAGATAGGTTGCAATAATAATAATAATACGAGAACGAAAAAAAAAAACTGAAAGCTGCAACGAGTAGCAGCAGCAACAGCAAAAATAATGGTAGCAAAGCAGTAGTAGTAGTAGAGACAACAACAAAAGCAACAACCACAACATCGTTGAAATTGAATTTCCATCAAACTCGCTTGAATTTCCCATTTTAATAAGACCGAAGATGAGAGCACAAGAATATCCTTATTAAATATGGTAGATAGGTAAGAGAAGTGTATGAAGTAGCAACAGCAGTGGCAGCAGGACTAACAACAACAACGACCTATGCCACTACAAAGCTTCAGCAGCAAGAAAATCACAGCAACAGCGTGTATCTGTATAACTCTATGTACCCAAATGTATGTACTTGAATATCTGCAACATACATACACACAGCATCAACAACAACCACAACAACAAACAGTAAGAAAGAAGCACAGGAAAAAAGTATCTCTAGAGCATTTTCCAAAAATTTCTGCATGCCAGTGAATATATATCAAAAATATTCTAAGTCGATTTAGAACGTTTTTATCTTTTTCGAAAAATAAGACATAAAATGAGCGAATTCTTAGAGTTAGAAACGCACAGCAAATCCTAAAAGTAGGGGAAGTGCGTGTAAGTTGGGCATAATTTTGTCCGGCGGCAAAAAAAAACTTTTTATCACACCTAGTGCTATCAATTTAGCGACTGATACTTTTAGATCTTGACAAGAGCCACAGTTTTGTTACCTGATACCTTTAACTTAATCTTCATGAAAAACCGTGGCCACATGTCAGGATTTTCCAAAGAAACAATAGACCAATTGTTTCGCTGTGCTTTGAGCGCGAGCCACTTTTATTGCATTTGACTCATTTTGAAACACCGATACAGTCTACTGTTGTTTACTTTCTAGCTCATAGGGATAGATTCATAATTCTTCTCCTGTCACGATCTTATACACATCTTTTGAATTCACAGCCGTTGTATTTTTTTATCATTTTTTTTTTGCACCAGTCAACACGAGCCAACTCAACTTTTCAACTCAATGTAAACAACACAAATGACGCTCGTATGATAAAACGTTCTGAGTGTGTAGATTGCATCTGACAAAACTCAGTGTTGCCACAGCCGAAATTTAAGTAGTGCACTCCGTATAGGCTGGCCCAACTTACACGCACTTCCCCTATATATTACCGGGAGAGAATCCAATACTTGCAAGTGAAAAGCTTTAAAGCTTTTATCAGCATCACTAGCCTATTACTCTTTTGCACTGGTAACTTTTTTATTTGAGTGAAATTAAGCAATTAAAAAATAGTTTCTAGGGAGATCTTGGGATTTCTAGATAATCCTGTTCAGCAAAACTCTGCTAACATCTGAATAGGGTTCTCATTTCTTTTAAAAAAAAAAAGTAGACTCAAGATGATTATTGACAAAATTTTCCTTTACAGATGTCCAGAGATTTCGGTCCTCCGCGGTGGAGGGTTGTCTAAGTAAGAAATATGTAGTACTTAACCTTCCAAGGGATTTCATAGCCAACCATAGGTCCCGTAGAGCCTGGGAACAGAAAGATTTCCATGTAGACCTGCGCTAACTGACTATTCGCTAAGATTTTGTAGGATTCGTATCGATTTACAAACAGACTTCTGAAAAAATAACTGAAGCTCCCCAGAAGTCGGTCTTGAAATGATAAAATCCGCTAGTCAAGGTTATGATAGAGCATGTAAAATGTCTGATCATGTGAATGGCGTCCAGTCGATAACGTGCATTCACTGCCATAATCATCGTTTACACCTCGCATTGTCAAATAACATGCCAGTCCCACGTTTTCGAAATTGTCTTTGGATTGCGGACAATGTGGTGAACTTGTTCAGAAATCACGCGTAAGCTGCAAAAATTCCTCCTGGTCTCATCCAAGAACATGCCCTGTAGAGCAAGAAGAAGACGCTCATTCGTCTGTGTGAAACAAAGTTCATTTGCGACATGATAGCATTTTATCCTTGGGTCAGTCTCTTGCTTTGTAACAGACTTTTTAGTTTCACGTTTCGTTTGTCAGTTCGCCTGCAAGAAAAATCACTTGATTTGGCGTGTTCAGCAGTAAAGCATGTTCCCGAAATTTTGGATACATTTCAAAGAAAATTAAAAGACGCAAAAGTTTCATTCGATGAAATTTGTACAGCAGCTTAAAATGCAAGCGAAAGAAGCATTCGCTATGGAACTCAGGGTTCTGAGACTCACGTTGATTCAAACAGCTCGTTGTAATTATCAAGCAGACTGTTGAATCCTGTTTTCGTTTAGGTTCATTCCGTCGATAATCAGATTCAAAATTTGTCAGACTAATTTCTCAATGAAAATGCGGGAATCCTTTCAAGCTCACACATACTTTTCACTAAACTTGCTGCCACAGAAAAAGTAGATTTTTTTTTTAATTTTACTCTAACTTTTTATCTACTCTTCTTGGTTTAATTAGGACTACTTTTGATCTGAGGTTTGGAGTGAATTTTGATCTGTTATTCGAACTGATTTTTATCAAAATTTTGCAATGAATTTGTTCTGAATTTCTGCTAGAGTTTTAATCTGATTTTAGGTCTGTTGCTTGCCCCGATTTGGTTTCAGATTTTTGGTCTGAAACTTGGTCTGACTCTTGGTTAGACTTTAGTCTGAATTTTGGCTTAAATTTTGATTGTTTTACACATTTGGTTTTGGATTGCTTGTGATCTTACTTTGGTCTGAGGGTTGTCCCAATTTTAGTCTGCTTTTCAATAGATTTTTGTCAATATTTTTGGGTTTGAATACAGTCTGAAGATTAATTTGGTTTTGGTCCAATTTTTTATTTGAATTTAAATCCAAATTTTAGTGGGATTTTTGGAGTGAATCCGGGTTAATTTTTGGTTTACATATGATCTGAATTCAGACTGCTTAACATACAAACCACCTCTGATAGAAAATTAACAAGTTGTCGTACGGTTTATTATACTTTAGTGTTCGAAGACGACCTCGATAGCCTAGTGGATAGTGCACTAGACTTTCATCTGGGAGGTTCGGGTTCGATTCCCGTCTTCGTCTGGTGGTTAATTTTCATTACTTTCTTATATTCACTATCAATATGAAGTGTATGAGAATTATAAGATAGTGTACAAGTACACACATTGGTTGGTAATGGCAAAACCACCAAGCCGATAAAAAATTGCCACACCGCCGTTCGGAATCGGCGTTAAACTGTAGGTCCAACTATGTGGTATCACAATGGGCCGTTCAGGCCTAAGTGTGTCTCTCGACAGCCACTCCAACCTAACCTAACCTAGTGTTCGAAATGTGCGAAGCTTCGGATTCCATGACTTTGAATATGTTGCACAGTGTAATCGTTGATCTTCTTAATACAAAGGCTAATTGAAAGAACAGAAATACCTCAAACTCAGGTTCCAAACCCGCTAGATTTACTAAAGTTTCAGAAACTGATCAGATCAAAGAAGTGGAGAGAAAGGTTAAAATTTTTGATCCTTTGAAGAAATTTTTGATTGAGAAGCAAAAATCAATATGTGAGATATTTATCAGGAAGGGCGGAGGTTTATTATCAAGGGAAGAGGGGGTCCCTTTGGATCTCCTAGTATTAATGTATGAGATATTTATGGCGCAAGAAAACATTTTAAACTCAAAACTTCCTCTCCCCTCTCCTCTCCATTTGCTCTATTGGTGTTTCAAATAAATCAAGAGTTGAAGCCAAAATTTTTTTTAATTATAAAACCGACTTAGAATATTTTTGCTCAGCCACAATGATATTTATATTTTCTGAATTTCTATATGTTATATCTATTTATGTATGTGTATGTATGTATGTATGTAGCTACAAGTATCCTACGGATGCTGTAGATACCTGCAACCCTAAATGCTGCCACAGCTTTTACTCTCTTCAGCTCGTCTACACTCAGACTGCGCTCTCTAAACGTTATTCAACTCATCATGAACTCCAGATGTACGCGAGAGCAGCAGCAGCAGCAGAAACCGCGCAAGAAAAAAAATATTTTCAGTTTCGATTTCAAACAGGAAATTCGTTTTTACTCTATACATTTTCACAGGACATATCATTCGTGATACGGAGTCTGCGTGAGTGTGTGTGTGTGTGTGCGTGTGTGTATAAGCTTCGCATATCCTTTTTGGTACTTTTTTACGTTTACGTCTTCGTTGGTGTTGTGCCTATTTCAACGCACATATACAGAGATATATTTACTCGGAGAGCGTAGCGACACACACACTCTCTCATACTCGTAGTTTACGTTTTTTTTTCTGTCTATCTATACACGGACAACATAAAAGTTTGTATCCCATGGATGCTGGCACGGATTGCTCTCGGCTTTCAATTGTCGGCTGCTGCTACTTTGGTCTCTTTGGCTGTTTTTAGCTTTGGCTAAAATATCTCAAAAATTTCCCTATCAGTCTTTGTCCCGTGCGCGTCGTATTCGCAGTTAATATTCGCTAGCTAAAAACAAAAAATCATACACATATATGTAGATATCAAATTTTTGGTTGAGACGCTATCGATGCAAAGAAGAAAGAAGAAATTTTCATTATATATATGAATTTTTGCAAAAGCGTAGAAAGGCAGAAACAAAAAAAAAAATTAAAGCCAACCCAAAATTTTATTTTATTACATAAGTGCGCGGCGTGGCGGAAATGTTTTGACGACGTGTGTGTGTGTATTGGTAATTATAGGTTTTTTTTGGATTAATTTTTAATAAATTTATAGAAGATAAAAATTAAAGTGAAAATCTTGTGTGAAAAAAAATAAAAAATTTTTTTCTTTTCTCAAGTACTTGAAGAAAATTTTTTGCAGCTGCGACGACGCTGAGAAAAACAGAAAAAAAAAGCAGAAAAAAAAACGACAACGACAAAGAAAATCAACTCCTGGATATAGAAAAATATTGTATCTCATAACAGGCAGCAAATTGCAGCTAGCAGCTCGCAATAGAAGCAGCAGGCAGGAGTAGCAGTAGTCAACAGCAGCAGCCAGCAACAACATCGGATACGCACGCAGTTTTCTCTGCGTAGAGAAACACTCCACTCATATATGTAGTACTAGCAAGGATTTGAATGTATGCGTCTATAGTAGGTATATGTGTGTATGTGTGTGTGCTTCCACTTCGTCCACTGAGGCTTCAGTTTTCTGTTTTCTGTTTTTTTCTTTTTTTTTTGTGTGTTTGCTCTCAACAAAAACTTTTGTGTTTTCATGCTTTCATCGTCGTGTATATTGATGGCGATATTGTTGTTGCTGTTGTTGCTACTACTACTCTTCTTCTACGTGTGTGTACTTCATCATCATTGTATTTGTGAAAATTTTCTTCCTTTTCCATAGTTTCCATTTCTTTTCTATACAATTTTTCATGTTTTTTCAAATTAATTGTAAATTAAATTAATTTTGATCGTCGTACCTAAGCTATGAAAATATATTGAAATTGTAAGAACATTTAATTTCTTAACGTATTAACAAATTATTGAATAATTTGTTCAACTGACAAATAGGTATACATACGAATTATATGAATACATACACACATTTGTATATTAATCTTCATATCTCAATCGAAAGAAAAAACAAAAATCTGCATTGAATTATAAAATTCTTAGAAATATTTATAACGATTTAAATACTAACTTGGTTTTTTTTTTTTTTCTAAATCGTCTGGTTATGAATAGATACAAATTTTATGTGTATCGAGAAGAAAATTTCTTAGCTTGAACTGGCATAGCAAATTTAAATGAAATTTTCATTTTATTATCATTATTTTTTAAACTTATAACTAGCGGCTAAGTCTAAGTTCGATTAGATTTATCAGAGATAGGTCCAAGATACTTATGGTACATAGTATCTACATCCAAAGAATTGAATCTTTCAAAACAACGGATCCTTTCGCAACCGCATCCTTCAATTTATTAAAAAAATATGTTTTTATTTGTATTAACAACAATTCGAATAGAGTAAGTAGCTGCTACAATCTCTTTTTGATTGTGGAATTATTACAATTGAATTATCACAAATTAATCATACGATTTGAAATAAATGATAAATATTCACAATAGAACTCGGACCTAATTTCAATTATTTTTAATTAAATTTTCTTTTTAGAGAATAGCTTTAGGAATGCTTCAAGGGTTTTCCCAACGCCACCCTCTCTCTACCCCTCCACCCGCCCTTCCTTTTATTTCTCCAGGAACATAGAATTTCCACAATCTATCGACCATCTTCCATGGTGTTTTTATTTTTCAGCTGTTCTTATACAGTAAGCCTTCAGATATTTTAAGGTTTTTCGATATTTCCGATTGACAACTAAGTCCCTTAAAAGTTCTGTTCTAACCTGAAATTAGCATTGCTCCATTCAGGTTTTCTCAAAGGCAACCTCAAAGTTATAATTTTCTTTCTAAGGAATTTATATATAACGATTAACGATAACGATTAAACTGCCACAAAATCGGTCAGATTTGGCAACGCTTTTACCAATTGTGCTCAGTTTGTGGTTAGCGATTTTATCATGAACAGACTAACGCTAGAACAACAATTGCAAATTGTGCAAATTTATTTCAAAAATCATAGTTTAGTTCGGGAATACAACCGTGCGCCGCACAGTGTAACGAGGTGGCCAAAAATAAGAAAATAGAGAAAGAGATAATATTTCAAATAAAAAGTAACTAAATTTTCTTTCCGATAAACCTATAGGTTCAGGTACACGGCCATCACAAAGACAAACTTTTATGAAAACGTTTACTTTGCGTTTACTTGCGTTTATCTTTTATTACAAATTTAATTTCTGTCAAATAAGTACCCGGAAATTTGAAATAAAACACAAACAACTTATCAATCATCTAAATTTATTACATCCCCTTCAAAATAGGCCCCTTCTGAGGCAATACACTTCTTCCAACGAACAATCCAATCATCGAAATACTTTTTAAAGCTATATTCCGGGATGGCCGTCAGTTCTCGTTGCGAATTAGTTTTGATGTCTTCAATGCTCTCAAAACGGGTTCCACGAAGTGGTAATTTGAGTTTTGGAAACAGGAAAAAGTCACACGGGGCCATATCTGGAGAGTACGGTGGTTGTTCGATGATATTTGTTGAATTTTTGTTCAAAAACTCGTTCACAATGATCGCTTTGTGCGCTGGTGCATTATCGTGGTGCAAAATCCAACTGTTGTTCCGCCACAAATCTGGTCTTTTGCGACGAACATTCTCTCTCAAACGCCTCATAACGCCAAGATAATATTCTTTATTGACGGTTTGGCCCTCCGGTAAGAATTCCGAATGAACAACACCACGAATATCGAAGAAAACGGTCAGCATCACCTTGATTTTCGATTTGCTTTGGCGCGGGTTTTTCGGTTTCGGCTCATTTTTGGCGCGCCATTCCGATGATTGTTGACTTGTTTGCATGTCGTACTCGAAAACCCATGTCTCGTCACCAGTTATGATGCGTTCGATGAACGTTGGATCGGAATTTACGCGTTTAAGCATGTCTTCAGCCACCTTACTGCGATTCACTTTTTGAAGAAAATTCAGATCTTTTGGCACCAATCGCGCTGAGACTTTCCGCATACCCAAAACATCAACCAAAATATGACGAGCGGTCTCATGAGACATGTTCATTTCTTGGGCTATCTCTCGCAAACTATAATGACGATTTTCGAGCACCATTTCCTTTATTTTGTCGACGTTTTCTTCAGTTGAAGAGGTCGAAGGCCGTCCTGAACGTGGCAAATCGTTCACTTCTTCTCGCCCCTCTTTGAACGATTTATACCAATCGTAAATTTGAGTTTTCGACATGGTTGAATCACCAAATGTTTTTTTCAACATTTCCAACGTTTTGGCACAAGAAATTTCGTTTGAAACACAAAATTTCACACAAACTCTTTGTTCGATATTTTTATCCATAGTAAAAATCGCAACGCACACAAAAGGTTGACTTGTTCTTAATGACGCCGTAACCAAACTAAATGACACATAGCAATAAAAATTCACAGAATAGTGGTTGACAGTTGTGCCAACCTTATTTTTTTTTTAAATATTCTCAGAGGGAAAATTTAAAATGAGAATTTCCGGGTACTTATTTGACAGAATGTATTTCACTTAATAACAAATAAATGTAGGCAAAATGTATATGTGGGAAAACTATAAAATCTGCTCAATATGGTAACACTATTTTTTTGGCTTTATGTTTAAGCATGTGATTTTTACCGTTATTTGAAAAAAAGTATTTTTACACATCAAATCATAGTGATTTCGATGACTTTAAAAGAGATTTAAAAAAATATATACCAAAATATATTTCCAATTTTAACATATAATAACGCCACAAATATGCTTTCACTAATTCAAGAAAGATAGTCTACAGAGAGCTGCGATTTTTCAAGTTTTTTACATTTCTCCCTGAAATCAATAATAAAAATTAAACCAATAATATACCAATAACAGTACACAAGGTCCTTGTTCATGGCACCGACATAGTCGAGCACTTCAGTTTGCCAATTAGAGCCCTATCTATCTGAGGAAGCCCTAGAACCGCGCCTCAAAGACATAAGAAAGTTTTGATTAAATTTTACAAAAAAAAACTTCCCCTGAAGCAACGTGATTTGATGGTTTCTCTTCTCATGTTATCAGAACAAATCACCAAGATAAAAAATACAATATTACATTTTAGAAGAAATTTTGTCTGGAGAGCTGTATCAAGTATTGAATATCGAATAATATTAATGATAGCGACTAAGCGAAAAAATGTCTTGCACTTTCTTAATAGCACTGTGCCACAAAGTTGAGTTTTTTCCATCGGACTGGTGATTTGACATATACCGTAGAGTAATTTGGGGCCGCTGAGCTCGAATCCGAAGACCATTCTACTTCATCACTTTAGGTTTTTGATATAACGGTACATGAAATCATGAAAATGGCTTTATTAAGACTGTACCAGGACATTATTAATTTATTTTGTTATGTTTTTTGTTGACTATGAAAAATTAAATCTAGTTGTTTATTTTTCAAAGTCTTGACTACTGTTCCATGTATGTGCTTCATTAAATAATGTGTAACAGGCAGGCTTAAGGAACGTATATGTGTAGTCATCACAACAACAATGTATACAGAGACGGGCAAATCAAACGGCCCTTTCGGAATCCGCCACGATTCCTCATCAGTGTTCTTAGTGATAGTTCTCCCATAGATAGATAGATATTCCATATAAGCTACTATTAGTAGTAGAAATCATAACCAAGAATAACAGATTTGATTCGAAATACCTTCAATGAATAGAAATATTGAAAGAAAACTACCACTACCATTCTGTATACTTATTTGTTGTTGTGTTTTTCTCATTACTACTAGTCTGCATAACAGTTCATTTCCTGCAGTGAAAAGTTCTAGTTCCCAACTAGCGAATTCAATAGTCCTTAAGGGACAGTGGTGACTGGTTCCACATCTATCTACTGTGCTTTGCTACAACTGGCGAATTTAACATGGCGTTGTCATAGGAAGTGTCGATTGGTTACCTTACGCATTACCCGAGGACTACTGATTTCGCTAGTCCTTTAATAACTAGTTCTTGCACTAGTTCGTTAATATCTAGTTTTTTCACTAGTTCTTAAATAACTAGTTTCAGCACTAGTTCTTAAATACCTTAACCCCTACATTTTACACATATAGATAATAAATAAAATACGAATTTATTATATGGCAATTTTTTTTAATAAAATAATAACAACTCAGAAAAGAATACAATAGATTCATTTATAAAAAGATGAAAAAATTTGATTTTTGGTTTGGTTACCAACACTTTTTGCTCACCGAGTGTTTCCATTTATGTTTTGTTTTATGCATAAGAAAGAGAGTAATAAATAAAAGAATAAATCAAAAAATTAATTAAATTATTAAATAAATTATTAAATAAATGACAAATCAATAAATAAATACTTACATTGACACTGCAAATTTGCGCCATGGGTTACGTTCATGCGCTGTACTTTACGATAGGTTGATTATTTTCATCTACGAACAAGCAAAATTAGTTGAAGACCAATTCAATAACTGTTAAAATAGCAGTAAATTACGAAGAACAATTACGAAGCAAAGTTTTTTTGTTTTTGTAAAACGACACAGCATACCGATCATTTAAGACTTCGAACTGGCGAATCTATAGATGTATTTGTCACCATAATATGCACTAGTTCAAGAAAAAAAGAAAATCGTTTTGTTTCAACTGGTGAATCTTTGCATTCAATTAGGAACTAACTACCGAACTAGTGAATTTGTTCCAACCACAGAACTCGATTTTTTTGTATCTAGTTCGCTGTTTCACTGCAGGGTTATTTCAAAGTCGAGTACATGAGAGAGAGTGTGTGTGCGTTGAATCAGGCCATATTCAATTAATTTGCTATGTTTTTTGTAGACTATGAAAATTAAATCTAGTTGTTAATTTTTCAAAGTCTTGACTATTATTAATTTATGTTTTATCGTTTTTGGTGTCTATAGAAAAGTGGTTTAGAAGAAAAAGAAGCGCATTTTTTGTGAACACAAGAATCCTTCATCTAAGTTCCATATTCCGAATTACGGGAGTTTTTTAAATGGCATGTGGCAGCTTTATTATATTGAAGGATAGGAAAATCACTTTATAAATTAACATTTTCAGTTTCATTTGTTGCATTCAGAAGGTACAGCCATTGCGCAACTGCGTGTGTGTCTTCTGAATGGGTTGTTGTGAATTTCTGCTCCGCAGAGCTGTTGGCATTTCGACGCCATTTTTTCCATCATATTATATTTCTGCTCTTTTGGGTCATCATGTTGTCTTAAAGACCAGCGCCGTCTATTTTTATATAATGGCGGTTTGGCGATTTTTAGGCGGTGGCTGGTAGCCGATATTTTCTTTTGTTTCTGCAGCTGATATAAAAATACTCGGATATAATATTTTAAACAATCGTATTATAAGCAAATTTATCTGTTTAATGTTATTCAATTCATATTATGTAGTTTGTCGTTCATTTGTACAGTGAGTACGGCTTAGCCGATAAATTACGGCCGGTAGCAAGTATAAACAAAGCGGCGGCGCGAAGTTGACTGTAAGCCACACGGCGCAGGCTTCTGGCTTGTAGTTAAAAAAGTATATATAAGAAAATACACATGATGTCTGCCGAAGATACTGTTTCAATTCAATATACAATTGGCGAGTGTATTTAATAATAGATATCTTCCATTATTTTTGTCTTTGATAAAATTGAAATTTTTTCACTTTTTTGTTTCTCAAAAAATAAAACAGCTGTTTCTCAAAAATTTGGTAAATGATGCATCATGCCATTCAGAAGACACAAAATGTATATACGTAGCAGAAGCGAATTTACTCTCAACATGTTGAGCCTCCGGTGGAGCTTCTGAATGCAACCATTCTTGTGGAGCTTCTATTTCTGACATTTTAGCAAATTTTCTTAAGTAGGCGTGACAGCACACCCATTTTTTCTTTATTGAACAAGGAAGTTCTTATAGATCTACACACCAAACTCAGTCATTACGCAACAGATATTTAAAAAGTTATTGCAATTTAAGTGTTTGATTTATATGGGAGGTGGGCGTGGTAGTCCAATTGGTACCATTTTTGGCGTACGACTTTGCTTTAATTAGACTATCTCGACTACCAAATATGATTAATATTAAACCACGTTTACTATTTTTGGCCGCGGTTTATATGGGATCGTTACACTGTGCGCCGCACTACGTCCACTTTACGGTCGACATAATCGTCCATACGACCGACTAATTCCACAAACCATGGATCGTTTTTGTACCACATACATCTACTCTAAATGATAAAACGCATACGCAGAGATGTCATAGAGTGCGCACCTAAGAAACAATTGCTACCGTAGAGCGTAATATTTAGGAGGACCCAAATAAGTCGGTTTGCCATCGCGCGCAGCAATTGGCCGGCTTTATGAAATCCAGCTGGTGCACGAATTAAAGCCGAATAATCATCATTCACACCGTACGTTCGGTCAATGGGAACAAATTAAACTGGAAGTGATCGTGTTTTAACACAATATTCTGTTCAATGATGAAGCCCAATTTTGGCTCAATTAAGCAAATTTGCCGAGTAAAGAGAATCCACGAAAGATTCATAAAGCACCGTAACATCCACAAAAACTCACTGTTTGCCGATATACGGCCTCATTGTTTGAAAAAGTGATCGAAAATCGGACCTGCAGATTAAGCCATCTACGTGCCAGCCGCGGCGGCCACATGCCCAAAATCTAATCCTTTCGTCCTTATGAAAGGGTCCAAATTCCTTTTTTTTATGAGCCTTACAATAGTTAAATATGAGCATCCTACTTTATGTGCTATATGACGATAACGAGCTACCATATCCTTTAAAACAAAAATTTCGACCTTTTACGGCAATTGCTTATACCGTGCGGACATTTTTGACATTTAAAAAAAACATTTATAACCAAAGCGGTGCGGTAAAGAAGGACAGAGTCTGCTTAAATTCGCTACATAAATGTAAATACGGAAATCCCCATTATAAAAAGAAAACAATTTTCGCAGTGTTTTGTATTTTGATCGAAATTGCTCCAGAGTTACCAATGGTGCGGTTTTTATGACTGCCAGTGTAATGATTGTTTTTTTTTTTGGTGTGTTCTATTCTCTATCTGAGAAAGCAACTCATTGAGCTAATACTCAGGTCAAGCATTTATCACTAAGTCACCGAAGTGACTCTTTTTATTTGAATAATCTTTTCGAACATTTTTTAAGAAGTAATTTCCTGACTGGGAAATGAACCTGAAGCAGCTGGAACTCTATTCTAGAACACATTCGTCAGGCCACCGAGATGACCTAATAAGTATGACTTTTTAATAGCGTTCTGGCAATTTACTCAGGCTTTTACTTTTTAGTCCCAAGAACCAAAAAAATTACACAGGTCTGTGTTTTCAGACTTAAGTCAATTCATATTTCTGCTTTTAAGTTAGAATAACTCAACATTCAATTCATTCGACGACTTAGATAGTGTAGTGGATAGTGTACTAGACTTTCATCCGAGAGGTTCGGCCAGGTCAATTATGATGTCTGACTCGGATTCAACGTGCACATGTTCAAAAAATTGCATGGGTCTAAGTTTTTTAGACCGATGAACCAGAAAAGCGATTCCTAGTTTTCAGTATTATTCTGACTTAAAATGAGTTCTGTTTCTCTTAAGTCTTTTTCAGAATATGGTAGCAATAACTGGACGACAATAAGGGTAGGAACTACTATGTACTATTATTATACAACAGCCCCTCCGAGAACCTAAACTGGCCTTCTCGCCTCCATTCATGTTTTGCGTGTTATATTTGTAAAATGAAAATAGAGGCAACGCAACTGCGATCCGATATAATGCCGTTGACAATGAAAATCGTTCCAATTGTTTGAGAACGATTAACTTTGCCAATCGCCGCTTTGTGTCGGATCACACTTCCGTTGCCTCCAGTGGAAGAACGGCCTAATAGTTTTTACCTATAACGAAATGAAAACCTTTTCTTAACTTTCATATTGTCGCATGTTGAAAAATTATTTATTTCCAATTTTTTATTTTGCGACTAGTAACAGAGATATGCTCGCTTTCTTCCTTAAGGCAGGATACACATGCCGGAACGACACTACGCCCATGTTTCTCATATGCTGACCACATGTATTGTGCCCTGTGATCAAACCCACCAGGATACACAGGACCTTTCACCCCAAATGAAGAAGAAAGTCAGTTGATTTCCTGTTAGGCTAGGCTCTGTTAGGTTTAGGTTCACAAAGAACTTTGTAGTTTTTGCAAGAATTAAACCTGGAACATCTTTCTCTGTGGGCGCAACTCATGAATTTGTTGATTCATTGCATAATTTTTGCCAAACTGACGCCAATGATTGGTTCCAGGATTTGTCGCAGAGTCGCAGTTGACCAATTTATCAGCCGTTCGTTACCAGGAGTGTGCCCATTAGTCTCCAGTTACTATTAAATTTTACCTTACAATCGCTTAAGATCTTCAAAAGAAATGGCGGAGTTTTCTAGGGCATTTAGTGCGTCCTGACTGTCGCTGAAGAGAGCCAATCTATTTTCCTCACCAATCGTTATCGCTTATCCTGCAAGCTATATTCGAAATAGCAAAGATCTCTGTTGGGAAGACCGTCGTTGCCATTTGTCCTCTAGCGAAAAAGTACCGATTCTCCTCGTTCATGTACCAACCAAAACCGGTTCCAATTGTTGTTTTGGAGCCGTCTGTGTAGAAAATATGTGAACAACTTCTGAGGATGACCTGCGTATTACTCCATTGGCTCTGCTCAGAATATTTGACATCATATTTCCTGCCGAATTTGATGTGGAACAAAAGACTGTCAATCGGCATAGAGAACAATGTGCACTGCTCCGATAGATGACGATGAATTCACCTTTGCCCGTATCATTTTCATCGCGGCAAACTTCTCATACTCTTCCTCAATAGTAATTCGAAGATAATCCACATGCGCACATACGAATAGCTGAGATCCGGTACATCAAATACAAAAGTTTTTATTTAAAAGAAAATCAACTTTAAAATATACCGACATTTTTCTTTCAGTGTATCCTCTATATGGTAGCGAGTGCAGTATAGAAAATCCTGACGTTCATCTTTGTTGTTGTTGTTGTTTTTGTTGTTATTTTCGTTGTCATCGTATGTTCTTGTCGTCGCTTATGCTTGCATCGTGTACATTTCATAATCATCGTATATATTCGTTAATTTTCGTTCACTGCATATATGTGTGAGTGTGTGTGTGTTTGGTCCTTTTAGCCACTTGAGCACTTGTACGTATTTTGAACCTTTTTTCAGCAGCTATTATCGGGCTGTATGCCCATATACATGTGTATGTGTAAGTAAATGTATTTGTTGTGTGTCTGTATGTATTGTACACAGATTTGTTTGTGGCTTCCTTGAGTTGCCTGCCGCTGTGCCTATTGTGTGCACAAAAAAAAAAATATTTCTCGTACTACGATACTTTTAATTTCTATGCTGCTGCAGCTTCTTCTTCTTCTTCTTTTTCTTCTGCGTTTTCGTTTTTCTTTTTTTTAGCGTATACGTTACAAGTTTTCATTTCAAAATATACATACTTCATTTTATATGCGCAGCGTTCTCTCTTTCTATTTCTCTCTCACACTCTTTTTCTCTCTTTTTGTTTCTATTGTTGTATCACTCTCAATTTACGTATGTGTAAATGCTGTAGGAGCAGAGACTTTCAGCTTCAATTGCGTTTCCGCTCTTTCTTTGTTGTTTTGTTGTGTTACTGTTATTATTGTTGTCGTATATACCGTTATCGTTTCTCAACAATTTGCGCATTTACTCCGTATTTATTATGTGTGACTTCTCTATTTTGCTATTGTTGTTGTTGTTTTTGTTGTTTGCAGTGCATACAATATTTTCTTTTTTTTTTTCATTCGTCCATTTGCCATTAGAGTTTCAATTGTTGTTGCTGCTATTTTCTTTTTCTATTTGTACCTTTTCTTCTCTTACGCCATTTTGATTTTAACATACGTACTCCTCGTATTTCTAGTACTATTTATTTATGTGTAAAAGTTAAAAAAGACTCCATAACGCGTATTACTATAATACTATGCACACATACATTTACTTAAGTTCTTGTAAAGGATACATTTACACAGATTTGCAGCAAAACATATACACACATACATACATGCATGTATCCACAAATAGTTGGAGTTGTGATTTTTTTGCTATGACAGAATTTCACTATTTTTATTTTACTTTATTCCATTTTTTCATTTACATTTTTTTTTTTTGTTTTTTTTTGAATTTGCTTATTTTTCTATTATTTTGTTCAAGTGATAAATGCAAATGTGCATGTATTTGCATGTGTATCTGCATATTTATGTATGTATGCAGTTTGTTTGCATATGTACCTACATCTATTTAATGTTTACTACTCCTATGTACAGTGTTGATCACGATGTTAGAACATCTGTTTCAAAACAAGAACGGCAGTTTTTTCATGTGGGTTAACCCATTAAGGACAGAACGCTTAGAGTTGATATAAAATATTGAAATTATAAATTATAAAATGATAGCGTTTGAAGCATTTAGCACACAAGTTCACATTGCATTTTCCATACATAGTTATACACACCGTTCCACACTGGGCGAGCGGACCTGCTATTTTGGCCAAAAGTCAGAAAGGCTTCCGATTTGGTTGAAAGCTATTACTCGCGGGTTTTGGGGTTCGCTGAATT
Source organism: Toxonevra muliebris (assembly GCA_963691655.1). NCBI lineage: Eukaryota > Metazoa > Arthropoda > Insecta > Diptera > Pallopteridae > Toxonevra > Toxonevra muliebris. The sequence goes on along the minus strand of OY829328.1, from coordinate 77,715,185 downwards.
CAAATCTGAGGTCTAAATTTCATAAATCAATATGGCGGAACAATTTTTTAGATTGTTTGGGATTTTCATGAAAGTTTGTATTCAGGTGTCTTGGGGGTCGCTGAGTTCAAATCTATGCTATAAAATTAAAATAGCGGATCCAATAAGTCGAATAATACTCTATATGTACATATCTATATACAGGGTGATCCGATTTGAGTGTACATAATTTTAAGTGATTCTCTGGTTAGTTCTGAGAAAAAACATTTTCTAGACATAAAGTGTATTTCCAAACTCCACTGAGATACAGGGTGTTTAAGAAAATTCTATAGGGAAAATAGTTATCACCAGATATTACACAGTTATTATAACGTTGAACGTAAAAAGCAAAGAAATTGGACTTTTTAGTTAGAAAAATTAGCAGACTTTTAATCTTATATTACATTTATAAGTAATAAATATTTTGAGTTGGAAGTATGGTATTTGCCAATCAAAATAAAAAAATATTTTTTTTTGGATATTTTTTAGAAAATTTAAGATTTCGCAAAAAGATGTGTTATAATGTGTTTAATTTTGTGCATTTTTTATATGCTCTGTACTGATATATCAATTTCTTATACCAAGTTCCTAGCCAAGTTGTTCTGTTACAAAGTTACAGTGCTGAATGTAGTACTCCTCCACCTTAAACCAAAAAAAATTATGTTGTTGTTGTCTACAAAATTTTTTATATGCGATTGATTTTTTGAAGGAGCTACCTTGGTCAGGAGGATAGTTTAAAGCATTATAACTTATGCCTATTGGAAAGGTCGCGATGTGTACTTGTCGAAAATGGACTCAAACATTATGATTGCGTATAGCAATCTTACTTGTTCATTTTATACTTTCAATTAAACATACAAAAATACGAAATAAATTACGCATAGTCCCCTACATTTTCATAAGCAGCGAAATAAATGAAAAGTAGCAAAAAGTAGCACACTTATGTTCAAGTGCACATCCTAAGTAAAACATTCATATATTTCAGAACTCAATATGTTGTGTTATGAGCAATCGGAAGAAGGTGCTTTGCTGAAAAATCTTGATTTTCATTCACTAATACTGTGATATATTTAATTGTAATTGAAAATTCCAGGTTTAATTGGCTTCTCAAAAATTTCACACCTTGGTGAATGCCATAAATACAAGTAGGAGGTTCGGAACCGATTTCTTAACATAAAAAATTGTATTTCACGAACGTCAGTGGAACTACCAATTTTAATAAGACTTCCTACTTTGTGCCTGCATCTCCGAAACAATAACATAGTGCAACAATCAAAATGGGAATGAGATGAGACCAAAAACAAATTAAATATATATTTTAGAATAAAAACGGACAACAAATATAAATTACTGAGCCTCAAAAACCATAAAAATATCACTTTTCCTTTAAAAATACACAAAAAATATAGAAAAAGTTGTATGGCAGCGCCCTCTAGCGTAGGTCTTATGTAAAAAAAAACACCAAAAATGGATTCTTCAACCCCAAAAACAGAATAATGTAAAGAAATAATCATTATTTTATCAAATTTTTACTAATTTTTTCTAATTAGACAGTGCTCTGAATTCAGCAACTTTAACTGTGAATAAAAAAAAAATCACGCACTGAACTAGAAAAATCCCTTCGAGGGTTTGTTATGGAAGACATTAGCTTTAATTTATTTTTGGTTTCATCCCATACCCATTCGCAAACTTTAATTTTGTTGCATAGTGTAATTGATGAAATCAACGGATCAATATTACTTCAATTATTCCTGAATTCAGTCGCCTATTTCATTTTTCCAAATTCCAGAATCGACTATTGGCCACTGAATTGTGTCTGCTATCCCATAGTGCATTGTACAGTTATTACATTGACATCGTCGACATTTATTGTCTGGACCTTACCTCCACAAAATGATCGATGCCATCGTATCTTTGTATCGTGCCTTCAGCTTCATTTTTCGGCCTTTGATAACCTCCAAGCGGCTTTCTAATGCCAAGGCTGCCACAATAGTGACTCAAAATTGCTCGACGGAAATCAATTTGTGTCATCCCTAATGCTCTTATCTCTACAGTTTTTTTCTGTAGTATACCGTTTTTTAGACGCCAAAACCGCATATTGCTTTTTTTTTACTAAAATACCGTCTTTATATTAAAAAAAAAATATAAAATGAATTTTTTTAACATATCGAAATTCAAATTTATCCATCGTAATACAAAAATTCAGAGAAAGCCCGAATTGCTTAGTCAAATTTCTTCAAAGGACAAATACAATACAAAAACTACTGAAGGAGTTTGGTTTGGATTTTGACCTTCTAATCGAACTGAATAAGCATTGGCTTCATCACATAACTTTTGCAGACCTCATCATCAATAAACTTTTCAAATTGTTGATTTGGCAAAAGTCCAGAATTGTCTGTGTAATTTGGATCAGGGAAAAAAGGTTTTGATGCACCAGTGGTACTTTCAACCCAAACTAGTTTTGATTTACGTCATTTTTGTCTTTTAACACCAGGACCATTTTGTTTGAAAGTACTTTGGCTCTTTCTGATGGTACTACGTATTGAAATCTTTTCAGGTGTTTTGTTGAACACGTACGTTGTAGTAGCTTTCTCCGGAATTTCTGGTAGTCGTTAATTCGGTGACGATAGTGATTGCGCTGGATCTTTAGTCAATAAGTTTATTTCAATGTTTTCAAAAAAATTTTTAAGAACATCCTTGATTAAATTTGCGATATCGTCATCTGTATTATTCAATGCATCATCTACCCTATTAAATTTTAAGTATTTATTGTTAATCGACTTTTGATTTTCAAAACCAATTAACTTTTTTCGTTCATATAAGGCAACATATTCGCATTCGCATCCAAATTCACATTTACGAATGTCATCTTTTGGCATTCGTCTTCGTATCCGCTAAATTGATATCCGTTACATCACTACTGCAAACTATTGAGAGATTTTTTGTGCAATCTTAACCCTACTGCCGTTCCTTATAAGAAACTTCAACTTCGGACTCACGTGATGCTACAGATTTCTAAAGAATTTTAATAAATTCAACACAGAATTAATAACATAATTGTCGCATAAAAAATGAACTAAAGGGTTAACATGTTCCAAAGAAACGCACGTAAAATTCTACTATAAAACTTCACTGATGAAATTTTTCTCAGACATCAATTTACAACACTTTTTGCTCTTAGTATTCAACTCTCTTCGACCAAAAAACGAAAACTTAAACTTAAAAAAAAAAATAAAACATAGACATGCTGGACCATAAGTGTATTTTACAAAAACAGTCTTTACAACATCCTCTCTTAAAGTTTATTTTACTAGATGATGTTGCCACTCCAAATACAAAATTTTATTAGAAAACAATTTTTTGTGATGTCGCAGAGGTAAATTTATAAAAAGTAGGAAAAGAATTTTTCCGAAACTTGATAAGTATTTTATTTTCTTATTTAATTTAAAATAAAATATTTCACAAAGTTTTGTTCCTCTGCCTTTTCTAGTTTCGTCGAACTACTAATGGGTTAAGCTTGCCAATTTTTGCAGCAAACAAAAAAACGGGTTTGGATTGTGCCAAACTTAATACCCAATGCAGCCATTTTCTATGGAAATTTTGACGCTAAACAAGAATCTGATTAGAAAATTTTGATATATTATGGAATTGTATTAAATATTGAATATATATAAAGTAAAATAGAAAATATAACTAATTCATTGAGCTGACCAGAAACCTGTTTTAAAGTCAGATCATAATTTATATTATCAAAACGATATTCTGATCAAAATTCAGACCAAAACTCAGATCGAATTTCAAACCAAATTCAAGCTTAAATCTGATTAGAACTCAGACGAACTCAGAAATCATGCCATATTCAAACCAATACTTAGATCAAAATATTAGACTAAGATTCAGACCAAATTTCAAAGCAAAAGCAGACTACAACAAAGGCTAAATATAAGATCATACTACAGACCAAAACTCTTCCCAATATTCAAACCGAAAGTAAATCAAAACTCAATACAAAACTTAGATAAAAAGCAAACTAACTTTAGTCCAAAAATCATCACAATATTGAAATCGAACCCATTTTGCAGCTCTAATACCTCTCAGGATCCTCTACTGATAGTCTAAAAAAGAAGTCAATTCTTGGATGATTGCCAATTACTCAGTACTAAACTAACATTCGCATAGGCATGTAGGCTATGATAATCGACTTCATCAGGAGGGAAACGTGACTCGTTGTTGTACTCTGATACAAGACTAAAAAGTGTGCACGAAAAAATTATAACATACTGTTTTACTTCCTATTTTTGTTAGAAATCGAAAAATAGCATATCATTGTCTTTGATTTTAATGGCAGATGAAACTAAAATAAGTTATTTTCATTTCTAAAAAAGTGCCTGCTAAAAATGAATACTCAAGCTGAAATTCGAAAGTTTGTGAAAGTTTTTCAACAAAATCGGAAATGGAGTCACTTAAAAATTGCCAATTAAAGTGTCCCTTCAAACTGTTAGCCGTGTTTGGAACAACTTTTATAGCAATCTTGATCGAAAGATAGGATCTGGCAGAAGATGTAGATCGGGAAACTTACACAGAGCTAAACGTGTCAAGGACATTTTCCATAAAAAAAATTCCAAATGCTTCGGGCAGAAAAGTAGCGTAAAAATGCAGTTGCTCTGGTTCATTTGTTCGCAAAGAGAAATTGGAAGTTGGCCTTAACTCGTACAAAGTTCAGAAAGTCCTAGATCAGAACGTTACGAAAAACATTGGCGCAAGAAGCAGAATAAAAAAAAAGGCAGGCAAACTTTGTAACAAAATTTCAGAGAGTCCTAGATCAGAACGTTACGAAAAAACATTGACGCAAGCAACAGAACAAAAAAAAAAGGCAGGCACAAAACCAAGACACAAAAATTTCAGTGTTGCCTCATGGATAACGAAACTTTAGTATTGGCGGACTTTTCCCAGCTTCCAGGCAATGATTTTTACGTAGCGGATCAGCGAGGAAATATGTCAGAAAAGTACAGAATCCAAGTTCCCTGCAGACCATATACAGTTGCAGTAAAAGAAGCCAGCCGTATAAAACTTTCGGTCAAACATCGAAGAAATTTTCATTGACTAGAAGCATCAGATGTGTGCCTGTATTAGTGAAAAAGTTTAAATGTATTGAGTTTTCTCGCACTTTCATAAGGAAAAAAATTTAACGCTTTTTAAGAAAATACAAGTTTTACTCTTCATTTTAGCAGATTTTGAAAAACAAAAGTTGACCACACTGCTGATCTGGCATAATTTTTCTATGTAAAAAAAACCGATGGAGTGGTACACCAACAATAATATCAACATTGTACCTAGAGCGACAAATGAAGTTGTATGCATTTAAGATTATGATAACTGGACTGTAGTTTCTAAAAACACTAATGAAAGCACCATAAAGGCTTTGATAAAATGAATTCTTGAAAAAGTTTTGAATTTCCTTAAAAACAAAAAAATTATAATGAAATTCCAACCGATTATTTATGATTTGTTGAGATAACTTTATTTATATTCTATATACAAAAGGAAAGTGATATAAGTTGGCTGCGGTTAAGGCTGGCAAAAATTGCTGGTAGGGTTGTATTCAAAAGCAATAGGCAGTGTCGATAACCGACTCATACAATGTTTACAATAATTAATTTTTTTTTTTTTAAGAACTTACATAAAGTGAAGTATAATAAAAAAAAAAAAAATTGTATAATTTCACTGTAGAGCATTACGGTTTTTTTTCTGGGGAATTGATGAAACCAAGTTTTTCTAAAAGCTTGGGTTGTATATAAGTAGAAAAGGGATTTCTCAGTTTTCCCAGGTTGGTGATTTTGAACAAATTTTTTCATTTTGAAGTTGCTGCTTTAGTCTATGGTCTCTTCGGTGTTGTATTATTTAAATGCAAATATTTTTACCACCAAAAAGTCTTTCTTGTGGTTTTCGGATACGAGGAATCTGAATCTGCTATTTATTTTTACCAAAAACGGCCGCTAGGGTGCGATTTGGTGCAAAAAAACATGAAAAATTCCAAATTTTTACGGTTTTTTCGGCTAAGGAGGTCATAAAATCAGATTTAATGTACGTGATTATTTTGTTTTATTTATTTCAATAAGACAAACAACTTTCTTAAACATGTCATTGACGTTAAACAATTTCTAGATCGATTGACTATAAATAAAAAATCCTGCTTTCTCGATTTTTTTTTTTATAAATTCATTAATCTAAAATGGGGACCCCTTCAACGACCACTGTCGCAATTGCAACGAAACCAGTGAGAAAGTGACTGTGGAACACCTACTCTGTAAGTGTCATGCGCTTGAAAAAACCAGACTGTTTTTTCCACAGTAACTTTAATAAACTGATCATGTTCATGTTAAACCAGACAAAATGGATCTAATCGCGGTGGTTAATCCTCACCCGAAATTGAACATCCGATGTACCAAAGTTTTGTGATATCAAAATGGCACTAACGTGCTAATTTGATCGAGTCTTCAAGCTTTCAGAAAAACTTGGTTTCATCAATTCCCCAGCCGACGGCCATATAGTGTTTGAATTGATTTTTTTTATGTTAAAATTTGTTCGTGCGCAATCCTTAGATTAAAAAAAAAATGGCAGTGAAATAGATCTGTAGGTCTCAGCACATTTAATATAACCTCAAAAACAAAATAAAATCAGTATCAAAATATATTTTTTTAAAATTCAAATTTATTCAAATTTTTATAAATAGTTTATGAGAATGATGTGTGCTAAACTTCTGGTCACTACTGTATATTAGAATGATGTTTTTGTGTTTGTGATTTAATATTGTTGTTGTTGTGTGTTTTATGTGTGCTTTTGTGAAGCTCGTGTGTTTTTTTTTTCTTCTTTTCTTTTTACTCCTCTGCACTTGAGCTTACTTTTTGTTTATAATAACGCCGCTTTATGATAATAATAAAAAAAAAAAAGTATCTATTAGATATTTTCTTGGTTTCTTCTGCCATTATCCTTTGCGCTGCTATCGAAAGCTTCGTTGTTTTCTCTACATGTGTATGCAAGTATGTATTAATTGTTGTATGCATGTATTTGTAAAACTAGTTGGGAAAATTACGAAAACAACAACAACAAATGTCATTGAATATCAAAAAAAAACTTTACTAAAACATCTCCCCACTTGAAGAAACCCCAAAAATAAAACGAAAAAAATTATTTAATTTAAATTTTTATAGTAAAAACAAATAAATCTCAAGTGTTTTACTTCTTTTTTTTTCTTACCATACGAAGAACATCAAAGGATCTGCTGCATAATCTACGCCGCTGCATGCATTCATAACAGCGACGCCAACCGCAGAAGCTGACAGCGGATAACGACGTCAACGACGACTTTATTATACAAGAAAAAACAAAAAACAAAAAAAGATAATGTTAAAAGTGAAATTGTACGACGCCCCTCAATCTGTACACTAGCATATGTGTATGTGTGTGTGTGTGTGTATGGGAAAAACACGCATACACACATGCAAGCATATGTAAATGTATCTGTGTGTGTGTTTGCATTTGTGTACCATTAGATATATTCTGATTCTGCAAAATCACGAACCGAATTTTCCTCTCGTTAGAGTTGCGAAAAAAAAAAAAATATTTTTCCTTTTCTTTGTGTGTGTGTGTTTTTTTTTTTTCTTCTTGTGTGCATGAAAAAAGAAAATTGTGTTGAAAATATTAGAAAAAAAACTTAATTTTTTTTTTTTTTTTTTTTGTATTAAATCTCAAGGATATGTGTTAAAATTTATAAATATAAATGTAAAAACAAAATATTAAAAAACACAAACAGAAATTTTGTTGAAAAACAAAAATTGTGCAATATGGCTGAAAATTTCTTCACAAAACCACACAACAACAACAACTAAAACAAGTGAGATGCTCGAATCGAGATGTCGTGAAGTTTTTTCTGGTGCTTTTTTTTTTTTTGTGTGTTTTTTTTTTTTGTGTGTTTTTTTTTTTTGTGTGACAGAAAATAATAATGGCGGCTATCTGCAATAGTGAAAAAGATACATACATAACTTTAGTAGAAACGAAGAAAAAAAAAAAGAAAAAGTGAAATGAAAATGTGTGGTGCATGAAATGGAAATTTTCTTGTTTTTTTTTCAAATTTAATTAATATCTGCATAGATATTTTAAAAGTTATAGTAAATTTGATTTCCGCTTTTCTAATCTCATCAGCTTTATACTTTTAAAACTGCAATTTAAAAACTTCATTCTAAATATTATGGGTGAGATTGTGATACTAGACGACGAAAAAAATAAACCTCTTCTTCAGTGTGGAAAATCAGATTCATTTCTTGTACGAATGTCGATGTCTGCCTGCGTGTGGTGTATGTGTGTGTGTGTTAAGGTCAAGCCCCTAAATGGGTTTCTATCTTTATTTTTTTATGTCGACTTTACTAATATCAATGGGTCCAGTTAAAATTTGTATAAAATCTTCATTAGTGTTTGAAAAAATTTGAAATTTTATGTTAAAAAAATATTTTGTTTTCAAAATTGTTTTAGAATATTTTTAAATCGATTTTAATTATTCTGAAAGCAACCTAGAGTATTCAGAAATTGATTAGGAATGATGTAAAATCATTTCCAATTATTCAGAGATAAATTTGTAACATTTCGAAATTATTCTATGGTCTGAGATTAATCTAGAATATTTTTCTATTTATTTAGAATATTTTGAAATCAATTTGGAGTATTCTAAAATCAATTTGAAATAAACTGAAATCAATTTAGAGAAATCTGAAACCAATTCGAAGTATTTTGAAATATTTTACAAATCGATTTGAATTAATTTGAACGCAATTTGTAATATTCTGTGAAATGAACTTAAAATATTTTGAAACCTATTTGGATTAATCTGAAACTAATTAAAAATCTTTTGAAATTAATCTACAATATTCTCTCATTTATTTAAAATAATCTGAAATCAATTAAAAAAATGTTAAAAATTAATTTTAAATATTCTGAAATCAGTTTGGACTATCCTGAAATCAAATTGAAATAATCTGAAATCAATTTTGAATATTTTAAATCACTTTAAAATTTTCTGAAAATAGTTTGGAGTAAAATTCTGAAAGTTATTTGGAAAAATCTACAGTCAATTTGGAAAACTTGGGAATGAATTCCAAATATTCTAAAATAAATTTGGAGTTGGAGTTTAATATGAAAACAATTTGGAATATACTAAAATTTATTTCGAAATTTTATATTCAGCCCATGAGAAATGCGAAATCGATTTGGAATATTCTGAAATCGTTTTGGAATAAACCGAAATCGATTTGGAGAACTCTGAAACCAATTCGAAATATTTGCAAATCATTTTGGAATAATCTAAAATCAATTTGCCATACATAATTTGTATCCGATTTGAAACTAATTTTTAATATTCTGAAATCAATTTGGAATGTTCTAAAAACAATTTGAAATAAACTGGAAACAATTCGGAATATTTAGAAATCATTTTGGAGAATTCCGAATTCTAGCCTATAATATTCTGAAATCAATTTGTAATATCTGAAAAAACGAGTATTCTGAAACTAATTTGAAATATTATAAAAACGATTTTAAATAATTTTAATCTAATTTATAATATTCTGAAAGGAATTTAAAATATTCGGAAACCAATTTCAATTAATTTAAAAACAATTTAGAATACTCTGAAACCAATTTAAATTTATATAAAATCAACTTGGAATGTTCAAAGCTCAATTTGGAATACCAGAAATAAATTTGAAATTTTCTGAAACCAATTTCAAATAATTTCAAATCAACTCGGAATATTCAAAACTCTATTTGGAGTATCAGAAATAGATTTTAAATTTTCTGAAATCTATTTCAAATAATTTCAAATCAATTTGGAATATTCAGAACCCAATTTAGAGTACCAGAAATAAATTTGAAATTTTCGGAAATCCATTTCAAATCAATTTGGAATATTCAGAGCTCAACTTGGAGTATCAAAAATAGATGGTGAAATATTCTGAAATCTATTTTTCTTCATATATTTTATGTCTAACAACGCCCGATTTTATATTTTAGGCCCTTCTTCCGTATCATCCTTCAGAGATCTAACTTGAAAAAAATTGCGTAATGAGCCAAAAACATTGCCAAAAATTCTTAGCTTTTCCAACAGCATCACAAAATCTGATCTTATTCCGCAGTATAAAATCCACTTTTCCTACTTTTGATTTACTAGTATCTTTAGCTGTTAATACTGATAGCATTTCAAATAGCACACGTTATGAAACCTGGATCGGAGTTGAGCCTGGTCGCTTATATGAGAGAGACTCTGTACTTGTCTAAACCAAAATCAAGAACAAATTCAGACCAAAATTCAGAGCCAATCTAAATCAAATGGGGATCAAAATTAAAATTGCGGAAAATCAAGAACAAATTCAGACCAAAAATTTGACCACAGTTCAGAGCCAATTTAAACCAAATGAGGATCAAAATTAGGCAAAAAATTAGAACAAAAAACTCAGATCAAAATTTACATCAAGTTCAGACCAAACTCTAAAACAAAATTAGACCAAAGTTCAGACCAAAAGAAATCTTCACTACACGAAAAATTACACATAAGGTACAACTAAAACAAGGCTATAAAATCAAACCAAAAACAGATCGTTAATCAGGGCATGCAAAAGTAGGACATCTCTAAACTGAACCTGAAATTTTAGACTGTTGCACAACGATTTGATCTCATACAACGGCGGGACAAAATTAGAAAGAGCGCTCTGATTTTAATGAAATTTCGTGTGGTATTAAATTTTGGGTCGCCAAACTCAAATTTGAAGTCAGTTTTTATCAGCCTATTTACGTTTCACCACAAACTCAGTTTAAAGTATAAATTTTTGGCATCTTTCACAAGCCATAATGAGAGAATGAGCAGTTTCATCTTCAAGAAATTTCTTTTATTTAGTTATGTTGATATTGGACTTTTCAGAAACTTAAACAATTTTTATTGGAATCCTTTAATGTTAGAATAAAAGTGATATTAATGAATGCAACTTTTGACTTCTTACAGTTTTAGTCATTTTTCAGTTTGATTGAATACTTTTAGGGTTAGCAAAAAAAAATTTAATTTAAATTTTAGGTGAAAAAAATCATATTCAGACGTATTTTCAAATTGAATTATTTCTTGAGAGCGGAAGATAGCGAAGGATTTTTTTTGCATATTCCGATAAAGAAAAGTGCCTCCTTAAATTGAGAAAAAATCCAGGAACATATTTTCACATATTTTCTACATTTTCCCTCCCAAAATTCAAATCTTGATTTAAAAAAGAAACATAAAAAATTTCCTTGGTAAATTGCAAAGAAAATGTCTACATTGTTTCATTGTGTTTTCACAAAAAAAAAAAAAGTTTTGGGCGTCTCTATCTATGTATTTTCAGTAGTTGCTGTTGATTTATCTATTCCGAAACCCTCTTCAAATTCAGCAAGCAGATGAAATCTATGTTGATGATTTCCACGAGTTCTTGAAAGCAAAAAGAATCTGAAAATTCCTAAAATTTTTCTTTTCTTCAACTAAGCAGTGAGATCGAAAAAATTTTAACATATATAAAATTTAATAATTTTTAAACGGTTGATCTTAGAGTTTTTTTTTTAAATTGATATTTTACAAATTACAGAAAAATATAACTTTTATAGTTCTAACCACTATTTATGAACTCGTGGACCTTTTTTGGTAAGCCTTCCATTAGAGATTTCATAGTTGTTTCAGACACCTTTTTGGAACAGTTTGCCCATCTCCATTTAAAATCTTCGATATTTTGGGACCCCGTTTTTGTGCTCTTTAAGTTTCTTTTCACAAGAGTCCAATATCTCTGCACTGGTCTTAGCTCCGGACAATTCGGAGGATTGAGATTGGCCTCTCTTGGTACAAAAACTATGTTTTTACTTTGATACCACTCCAGAGCTTTCTTGCCGTAGTGACATAATGACAAATCGGGACAAAAATATGTGGACACCATTGTGCTCTTTTATGAAAGGAAGAAGTTTTTTTTTCAAATATTCTTTGATGTATATTTCGGTATTCTTTTGGCTTCTTTTGCCGCAACTGGATATAGCTTGCCATACCAGGAATTTTTTAGGAAATTTTGTCTGCTTTTGGATTCTAAATTGGCAGGTTGAGAGGAAAAGCGGGCTAAAATTTATATAAGAGCAAAAGTGAAAAATTTTAGAGTGTCAGTGCAAGAATGGCATAAGTAATACGGTTTAGAGTGAAAATGAAACGCCTTAAAAGTAAGAGCAAAAATGGTATGACAATTCTTTCAGAGCAAGAACAGCATAGTTTTTTATTACGTTTTCGCTCTGAACATATTTCGTTTCACGTTTGCTCTGAACATAGTCCGTTTTGCTTTTGCTCTTAAGTAAAATTATTCCACTTTTTTCTGAACGTAGAAGTTATACCACTTTTCCTCTCAGCCTCTCAAATGAGGACGATTCGGTTTTATATCACTTTCGAATGATAAATGACAGGTTGAGAGGAAAAGCGGGCTAAAATTTATATAAGAGCAAAAGTGAAATAATTTAGTGTGTCAGTGCAAGAATGGCATAAGTAATACGGTTTAGAGTGAAAATGAAAGAAAACGTAGAAGTTATACCACTTTTCCTCTCAGCCTCTCAATTGTTCTTCGACATTTCCTCGAGCATGCAAATTTTGACCCAGAAGCTGCGTAAAATCTGCCAGTACATACGTTTCGTTGTCCATTATACAACATGAATATTTTTGTATGTTTTCAAACCTGCATTGGCTTTAACTTTTCGCACCAAATAGTCAGAGCACTGGGCTAACCGGGCAGCTTTTTTACCAGATGTGTTTGGAGATCTTTTCAATATGCTTTCTATTTTCTTGGCTTTCCCAATATCATGTGGTCCTTATTTTCTTCCCGAACCAGGTTTCCCATCGATGGTCAAATTCTCCTGAAACTGTTTAATAACATTGGAAACAGTTTGACGGCAGACCTTCAATTCTTTGGCCAATTTTTTGTAGGACCAATTTGTATTTTTTTGAAAATTATTAATAATTTTAAGACGTACTTCTTTTTCTTCACTCATTTTGATCAAACTCACAATAAATCAACATGTTTGTCATTAAAACTGACAACTGACATATTTTTCAAAGATAACTAGATCAAAGAAATTTTTAAATTTTACACCCCAAAAAAAAACATGAGGTAAAACGTGTGTTAAGATTTTTTCAATCTCACTCCTAAGTTACTAAAATTCAATTTCCATTTTTTTTCTTTCAGATTGCACACCGTCAAGAGAGAGTGAAAGGGAGAGAAAAAATGGCTCAACAAAAATCCACATCAACTGAAATTGTTATTAACAAATAAAATTCAAAAACAAAAACTATCTTCCTACAATAAAAACATCAAACATTTAAAATGTGGACACATGAGAGCATAAAAAATAATGTCTCTTCTAAAATTTCAAAAACATTGCCAAAATGTTGCAATAAATACAAAAGTTAAAGTTAAGTGTAAAGTAAAAATGTTTATAAATCAAAAACAACAAAAAAGGTGAAAACTTTTAAACAAAAAAATAAAAAAGCCAGAAAAACTAAAAAAATGAAGAATTTCTACACAACAACACCACAAGTGTTTAAACTTTAAAACTTGTATTCAGAAAATTTGCTCAAGCTTCATATAAAACATAAAACATACCAACAAAAAAAAAGTAAATATATTTGAAAAATAAACATTAACTTTTCCTAAAAGCGAAAAAAACAACAAACAAAAATAATAATAAGAATTTTTTAAATACTTTAAATATAAAAATATATAAAAAAAAAACACACCAACAACACAAAATGAAACGTTGCACACACTCCCCTCAAACATCGAAGACCCGAGTGAGGAGGCTAGTGTTTTCCACTGTAGTCGCCACTGTCAGCAGCAGCACCAGCACGTTACTGTTGCTAATCGCTTGCATGCATCTGTTGCTGGCAAATAAATTTGTGCAATGTCAACGTCCATTATTGAATCACACCACAACCACCACTTATAATTCGATTTCAGCCGCACAGCAACACAATTATCTCGGTAGCGGCAAACAGTTACGCAATGGGCGCGTACGCGGCGATATGCCACACCCTAAGCCAACATTGGCGCCACCGCCGCCGCCCAACACCAATGCACAGCAATTACAGCAGCAACGCGGCAGCAGCAGCGGCAGCAGTCAGGGTTTCATACCGTTATACGATGATTTCGAGACAATGGAGTCTAGTACCGGTGTCGGTAGCATTGCCGGTGGTACACGCTTGCCGCCAATAAATGGCGGCGGTCGCCGTGGTGACAATAGGCGTCGTTTAAATTTAAATGATGGAGGATCCTCTCATACAGGTGGCAGTGTTGCTGCCTCCAGTAGCGGACGTCCCGGACGTGTTAATGGACGTCGTGGTATTGAATCACTGCGTCGCGAATTAATGAAACCTTCGGTGGGGGGCCCGGGTGGTGGCATTAGTGGCAGTAATGCCGGGTATCCATCGTATGCTGCGACTTCGTCAATCGGCAAAATCGATGGTTTGGGTAGTCTGACTACAGCCGATCGTTATGGTGAACATTTGCGTCCCGCAGCATCTAAATTTCAACCACAATTTCTGGTTAATCAACCAGGAGGTAAGTGCATACTTGGAGTTTCGAAATTTGAATTGATATAAATTTGATTTAATTTTGTTTTTTTTATAGATACCACCATTGATAATAAACCAGTGCCGGGTGTTTCAAACTTAAAGAAGTCGTCCAATTCCATTTCGGAAATTATGAAAATGAACAATAATGCCAAACAGTTAAATAGTAAAAAACCGCATCGTCAAGCTGATGAACCAATCGGCGGTTATAATGTTACAAACGGCGGTGTCACACATCTCGCCGATGATGATGATGAGGATGGGGATCCATTTCAAGTGATTAAGGATAAAATACGCGATACCGCGATACATTCGGTGAGTGAATATGAAATATAGTTCGTTCTAAGCCCTCGACGTGAGGCTGCGAAGTTAAAGAAGTAGTGGTAAAACTCAAATGATTTGAAAGCAAATTTGGCCCTGCTGAATCGAAACATCAGTACTATTAAAGCAATGAAAATCAGTTCCAAGAACATTACCTGCATAAGAAACTCTCAAGTATATTCTGTGTGGTTGGCTGGCTCTAGCTAGAACTAGACTCAACACTTGGGCAAACCTTTCGTCGATGGAATAGGGAAGGCCTCTGACATCAAATTCTAAATTTTATTGAAGTTTTGTGGTTATACTAGAGGGTTTCTGAGGCTTAACACACTTGAACAGCAATTAAACTTAATTTTTAACTTCATAGCGGAGATAGTCAGTTATCTCTACTGACGGCACCGAACCAGAGAGCAGCATAAATATTCGTAATGCTTAATCATCCTGAAACTACCCCAATCCAGGTAGGATCCAATAATATGGTTCAAAGTTGGCAAGCTCGTTCTGATATCTAGGTATCGCCATTTCTACAGAACCAGAAAGTTCCAACTTTTCGTCAACCTGTGTTTGCACCGAATTGTAAGGATCTGTTGATTTGGTAACCTCGAGCACAGAACTAAATTAAAATTCTTTAGCCAACCACTTCTCGGTGAAATAAAGGAAAATAACGTAGAGAGTGGCGTAAAAAGGGCGGTGTCACGTCAACTTAACTAAACAATGTCCCATTCAAACTAGGATCCCATAAATCGTGATACCTGCGCTAAATCGTAAAGATCTGTTGGCCTTACGAGAGTTCTCGAACACTTCTTCTCCGGTTGCACAGTTTTAGCAAGAACTAGACTCAAAACTTTTTGCGAATCACTTCTCGGTAGGGCAAGGGAAAACTCCATCGTCAAATTTAATGCTTTGCTAAAGTTTTCTGATCTGACTAAATGATTTTTGAGACAGGGTAACGAAGCTTTGACGGCGTCATCGTGCTAATGCCATAAGCTTCTCTGTGCTTAAGGAGAAACAACCTCTTAAAATAGCCTAATTAATTCGAGAAGAAAAAATCATTCAAATTTTCCCGTAAAGCCCTTGACTCTAACCTTTAAGGTTTCAGAAAATGTGGTCGTTAAAAAATTTTATGAACGGTGTATTCTTAAAAATTGAAGCCAGGCTAAAAAATGTTGGCTGGAAATAATAATGACGATGATATATCGTTGCGTTGATTTAGAAAGGCCTTAGGTTAGGTTAGGGAGTGCATAGCACTAGTAGCCTTGGTCTAATTAACATGTTAGTGTCATTTTGATACCACAAAATCCTGATATGCCGGATGTTTAATTTCGGATAAGAAACAGTCAATGGGGTTAAATTCTTTCTGTTTGCTTATGAACTTATGAACATGACAAGTTCATTGTAGTCTATTGTCGAAAAATCTTTCAAGTCGTTGAAAAATAATTTCCGTAGCAGACAGAGTTTTTGTAAGAGCCAGACACTTACAAATTAAGTATACGACGGTCTCTTTCTCACAGCTTTCGTTGCAGTTAGGCAATGGTTGTTGAAAGGGAAGGAGGGGCCTATTGAAGTCAGAATTTCTTAGTTATTTTGCATGTCTGTATGCCATCCCATCTGAGGTTGGCTTGGTGTAGGAAGTATTTTCATATTTTCTTCTGAGACTCTTTTAGTGGAATGAGAACTTGTTCCACATGCAAAGATTACTGAGAGGAAGATGGCTTAAGGGGCCCATCCACTGACGCGCCAGATTGCTCGTGGATGGCAAACTGCTCGCACTCATGCGTGGGTGATTTCCAAAAATTCGGAATTCCGCTGATAAGAATGCGCATTCTTATACGACAGTGGCTGAGATCCTTTAGCAAGTGCATCGGCTTTAACATTACCCTCAATGTTCCCATCACCAGGAACCCATATGAGGAGTGTGTTTGGCGATATTTCGGAGTTTAGCAAAGCGCTTTCAGACTAATTTGAATTTGGTAATAGACGAACTTGAAGCTTTGATCGCCGCTTAACTAATAGAGAATAATTTGATGTTGTTTCCTGTTACACCTTTCGGTGTCAAGATGCAACACGCCTTCCTGATTGCTATAACCTCTGCGTGGAAGAAGCTAGCTGTGTTTGAGAGATATACCCAAGTCTGCTGAGATTACCGCCACCACTACACTGCAATCCCATTTGGACCCATCGGCTTTAAGAGTAATGCCGGACTGCTTGTGGTACTTGCCGTCCTTCTAAGTAGATTTCCATAAATACCTTATCAAGATTGACTTTCGGTGTTAGGTAGTCTGTAAGTTCATTGAGTCGCCTGGGTAGGTACTTAACTTATTGGGAGTATGAATGTATAAACTCGTATTTTTTTTCGTAATTTGGACATTTATTGTGAAAAAGTGATTATTAAATTTATTCTTTAAAGTATTGTCCATCGTTAGCCATAACCTTTTCCCCATCTTTCTGGTAGCATACGGATTCCGCGTCGAAAGAACTCCTCATCTTTTGAGGCAATCCACGAATCGACCCATTTTTTGAGTTCTACGAAAGAACTTCCGTTCTGCTGTTCAGCCAGGCCATGTGTCATCGATCGGAACAAGTGGTAATCAGAAGGAGCAATGTCTGGACAATACAGCGGGTGGGGTAGCACTTCCCATTTCAGCATTTCCAAGTATGTTTTTACTTGCCTTGCAACATGCGGCCGAGCATTGTCGTGCTGAAGAATAACTTCGTCGTGTCTATTCCTCATATTCTGGCCTCTTATCATCAATTGTAGTCGGTAGCGATCGCCAGTGATCGTTGCATTCGGTTTCAACATCTCATAATACACGACACCTTTCATATCCCACCAAATACATAGCATGAGCTTGGATCCATGGATGTTCGGCTTTGCCGTTGATGTTGATGCATGTCCGGGCGGTCCTCATGATTTTTTACGCTTTGGGTTATCGTAACGTATCAACTTTTCATCGCCAGTCACAATACGATGCAAAAAACCCTTTCTTTTCTGTCGTTCAATCAGCAGTTCACATGTGAAAAATCGTCGTTCGACGTCTCTCGGCTTCAATTCCTACGGCACACAATTTCCTTGCTTTTGAATCATTCCCAATGCTTTTAATCGTTTAGAAATGGTTGATTGATCAACTTCTAAAGATTCTGCAAGTTCTTGTTGCATTTGACATGAATCTTCTTCAAGCAATGCCTTCAATTCTTCATCTTCGAACTTTTTCGGGCCGCCTGAACGTTCCCTGTCTTCAACATCAAAATCACCACTTTTGAAACGGACATACGACACCTGACACATTCATACGTCTATAGCACAGTCAGGATAAGCTTCAGTGAGAGTAAACGATGTGTTTCAGTTGCGTTTTTCTTTAAATGGAAGAAACAAATTAAAACTTCCCGCAAATGTTGTTTTGTTGGCACGAAATTCGACATTTTCAGCTATAGTAAAACACTTTTGTGAAATTATGAAAATTATTTGACAGATCAATTGTTATAGTATTTTTGGCGCTCTTCGAGATAGAAGATATGAAGTTAGTCACAATTACGAGTTTATACATTCATACTCCCAATATATATTTATTTTTACATCGGTTTTTTGACATACTCTAAAGCAATTAAGTATGCTACAAATATGCGAAAACACACAATTTTGAAAATCATATTGGCTAAGGCCTTCTAAACTAAAGAAACCATAGATAGGGTATTTCAAAGAGAGTGAGAACTTAGGCTCCAGTTGGTGGGTCTAAATTTAGATTTGTTATTTGCCGGGTAAGAAAACTTCATAATTTTTTCCAGAAGATTTAAAACCCTCCATAAAATTGTGGATAGCTTGCAGAATTCAATAATGTAATCTAAATTTTTTTTTATAAAATATATTCAAAGCAATACCAATTAATTTTAAAATAAAAAAAAACGCATTCTGTGCTAACTCACCGCCGCTATTATTAAAAATATATTTTGTTCGTCTCTTCTTTGAAGTTGTTATAATCCGAACCATCCTGATGCATATATGTATGTACTTCTGCTTGTTTGTACTGTATATGCTCTAAACTAAAAATAGCTCAATTTCAGCTATGCGTTCTGTTGGATTGCATAAATTTCTCTGTAATTCACATCTATCTTCGTTCTTTTTTTTTTTTATTTGTTTTATTTTGTGTTTTACTTGAAAATAGCAGCGAATTGCTCTAACGGAAATGAACTTTCCGCTTGTGATTACTGCGTATAACTTCTACATAAATGCATACAGAGAGACATCAGCGGTTTACAAACTTGCGAAACTAACTGCGGGCAGATGAAATTTATTTCAGTGGTAAACTAAAAACTTAAAGAGTGTATAAAAATTTAATATCTACGGCTTAAAATATTAAATATTTGTAGCTTTGAGTTAGTTTTTAAGGCAAAAATTGGGCATTCCAAATGAACTTAAAGTGTCGAAACTAAAAATATCTGGATGGGAAAAATATCATGAGTATAGAGCATTTTCTCACCACGGATTCCAACCTGGACAGAATCAGTTATGGTAAACTGGATATATTCTTCTTCGAGAATCTAGAAAATTTATCGAGTTATAGGCTTAAGGACCCGTTAGCCTTCACAATATACAACGAAATTGTTTTGATCAATTCAACAACCCACTAAATAATCTGAAGAATCAATCTAGACCTAGTCTTAAAGAGCTGTTGCGCTTCACAAAATACTAAGCAATGGTTATTGAAAGAACCAATCACACCATCTACAACAACTAAGTATAAGTTTTTCATAGCTACAATGTCGCAAGGAAAAATGAAAACGATGTATACTTTCTCATCTGGTTTTGGGCTCTGATCTGGACAAAACATATAAAATTGAGTACATTCTGCTTCGGGGATCTGAAAAACATATCTGAGACTAAGCCTGAGAACCTTTTAATCTTTATAAAATACCGCGAAAGGGTTTTGAAGGCAGCACATATTCAGACCACACCATCTGCAACAACCTGTAGGTTTGTCATAGCTTAAATAATCCGAATGGGGAAAAAAACTATTTAAAAGTTTCTCAGAAAGTATACGGCTCGGGCCTGGGTCAGTCATGCCAAGCTGGATAAATCTTTCTTCGTAGATTTAAAATATTTACCCTGGGCTTAGCCTTACGAACTGGCACTCTTCAAAAAATACCACGAAATGGTTTTGAAGGAAATAAACCAGACGACCACATTATCAGATTTTTATTGAAACTAGAATGTTGAGAGAGGGGGCAAAAAAAAAAGTTATTGGGAACTTCCCCAGCAGGCCTTCCACCCTAGCCAGAGCTAGCCATGCTTAACTAGGTTCAATTTCCTTTAAAGGTTTGGAAAATTTATGTAGTCCAAGGCCACATTATGTACAAAATAACTTCAAAGGATTCAAACCAATGGATCCCAAAATCCACAACAGTCCTTTAGAGACTTGTCGTTGATATAATGATCCGAGAAATAAGAAGTCATCTAGAACTTTCTCAGCAGTCCTTCGTTTCTCACCTAAGCTAGACACTTTAAGCTAGGTGCATTGATCTTCGAAGATTTTCAAGTTTTATCTAGGCCTAGGTCTTTACAAAGTACTACAAAATGGCGTCGAAAGAAGCAAACAAACCAAGCAAAAAAAATTCACAATAATTTAGTAAAGATCAATCACTTCGCAAGCGAATCTTGAACCCAAATCAACATAAAGTTAGCCTAGCTTCTACCATATTGAAGGCACGAAACGCCCAATTGGGCACATACTTCTTCGAAGATCTGAGAAATTTATCTAGGGTTAGACAAAATACTTTGCAGAAAGCAAAACAGTCGACCACGCCATTTAAAATAGTACCGTAAATGTTGTGCGGTATCAAAATGCACATTAGGTGCTGATTGAATCCCATTCAGGGAAGTCGGGCCCCAACTTAAAAAAAAAAACCAACCAGATAAAATTTACTTAGTTTTGACAGAATTGATTTGTTTTGAAATTATATTTTATTCAGTACCTCAGACTGAGCATCATTTATTACAGTTTTTTTAATTCTAAATGTTCAACAAGTTCGTGGTTTTATTAAAAATTTGCAGAAGTCACGAAGGTTATAGTGATATTTTTACAAAAAAAAAACTTAAGCTTCTCCAAATAATTGTTTGCAGGTTTTTGACTAATTGCCTAGAAGAAGTCCAGAGATGTGGTTACCATTCGAGTAAATTTTACTGGAGATTACAAACTGGAAGTTTTCAAACCAATCCCCCCAGCAAATCAGATACAGTTATTTGAATGAAACTAAATAGCTAGACAGAAAGTTTCTGCCTTGATGAGGTCGATATAAATTTGGTCTTTATTACGCTCATTCTTCAGTCTAAGAAATCTTTTCAAACTTTCTAGTAATCTATAATTTACAGAACTTGATCATTTTTGCCATTTCCATTAGAAAACTGAAATAGTTTGTACAAAATCTGACAATACATATACAGTGAGTGAAGTAAAATTTACAAGTTGCTTATGTTCTAAGGTTGACGAACCCTGACTTTCACATTCTTCATACATCATTTATGCAAAATAATGCTACTCATTCACTAGTTGAATCAGAGACAACTAGGAAGAAAAATATCAAGCATTGAAATGATGCTTTACCACATTAACGCGATGATGATGATACAGAAATAAATCACACAAAGGGGAAATGCAATTTGCCTAACTTAATTATTAGGTACTGAAGAGGAAAGTGTGAATGGTATTAATTTTTCAATGAGTTGAAAATCTATTTTATAAACATGTGTAATTGGTATGAATTAAAAATTATTCATTTATTTTATTTAATTGAATGCTGTGAAAATTAGAAACACTTTTGTGCCGTAACTTTGTTTAGACTTACTTATATTGCAATGAGAACTTTTTAACAAGATGAGACAAGATGCAACTTGTTTATAGAGAGGTAATATCGGCTGATGAATTTATATGTGAATTTTTATTGGCATTTCATAGTAAATCGAATAGGTATAAAAACACATACTCGAATTATTGAATTTTCGAAAGTATTAACCTCTTCTTACTCTTCTGTATCTTTTCAATTGAATCTCGTTATTGTTTTCTAAGATCAACTCAGAGTAGTTGGTGACTCTGTTTTGGAGATGAGAGCGTGAGTAATTTTTGACTCACGCTCACGCATGCTCACGGCTGTGAAAATATTACTCACGCACGCTCACGGCTTTGAAAATACTACCCACGTATGTTTACGCTCGCTGGTATTTAAAAAAAAAATTACTCATGTTCACGCACGGTAAAATTTTTCAAAAAAATTTCATATAACTTATATTCACGTATTGTTACGTCGAAATTGTCACGTTCATGCATTTTCACGTCGGTCACGCATGTTCATGTAAGAATTATAGAAATCAAATCACGTTCACGAATGCTCACGTGAAAATTATGTCACATGCGTGTGTACTCACGCGTGTCGCATCAAATTCATGTCACGCTCCCATCTCTACTGTGTTTATATTCGACTCAAATCTTTCCTCATTTACATTTTAGTTCGTTCTTGAAAGTTTTCTACTTTGATGGCCTTCACATTCATAGTTTTTGCAGGTTTTCATCAACTCTAAATTTGAGAAAAGTTTCAGCTGACTACGGAATTAAGTCCTTCCATAATGATTAACTTTCAAATATGAAGATAATTTGGACACCATTATGAAACAGAAATTTTTTTTAATATTCTTCATAGCTCAACCAATTAAACCGTGTCTGCAACTTTATAGTTCGTTTTTCACTTTTTCTAAAAAGAAATTCCAGACATGTGAAGTTTAGCCAATGTTTTTAGCAGGAATGGTTAAAGTCAGGCACTGCAACCTATAAGATATGTAGTACCGAAGCCTCAAGTTAGAAGAGAAAGGAAGACCGATAAGAAACTATACCCTAGCTGGTAACCGAACCCTGTCCGGGGGTCGAGCTCGCAATCTCCTGGGTGAAAGTCTATTGTACTATTCACTAGACCACCGAGGTCGTCAAATAATGTCTTGCGTTGGTGTGTGATCTCAGTTCTAAGGAAGTATGTAGATTATTTCACAATCTGCTTCGGTTTTCATAATCTCATGGCCTATTTCGGCAGATCACCTTGAATTGAAATCGAAAAATGGAATGACCCCAAAGTCAGGCATTGCGACCCATAAGATATTTTATACTAAAGTCCCAAATTATGAAAGAAAGGACGAAAAATAGATAAGAAATACCCTAGCCGGGCATCGAATCTGGGACCTCAGGGAAAAGAATCTACCAAGCTGCCAATAGCTCACCAAGGCGGTGGTAGATCCCCTTAAAAGTCACGAATTCGCCACTTTTTTCTCGAGCGAAATTTTTGTTTCAGCTCTTTGGTTTTTAAGTGAACAATATTTGACACTTCCCTTGTGATTCGTGACATGTGCCAAAGTCAGACATGCTCAGTTAGTATTGACATTCCATCATGGAAAAATTTACATCCGGGCGAGTTTCGTTATCAAAATTCATACTCTGCGAGAAATATTTTCCGCACATTTCGATCATTTTCTGGTCATCAAATCGAGTTACTGAACCAGCAATTCAAGCCGAAGTAACAAAATTTCGCACCAATTTTACGTTAATGGATATCAATCCACCTAACCGTGTGCGTAGAATACGTTCAGAGGAAAATATTGCTGCCGTAGCTGCCAGAGTTGATGAAGACCGTGATTTGTATATTCGTCGCCGTTCTCAACAATTGGGATTGTGTTACTCGGCTGTGTGGAAGGTTTTACGCAAGGATCTTGGTCTAAAAGCATATAAAATGTAGCTCGTTCAAGAACTGAAGCCAGATGACCTGCCACAGTATCGAATTTTCGGTGAGTCGGCCTTAGGAAAACTTGAGGAAGTTCTGCTTTTTTAATGAAAAATTGTGTTCAGCGACAAAGCTATTTTCTGGATGAATGAAACCTAAAGGAATACAAAATCTGCCAAATCAATGGCGCCTGCTATCGTTCGATGATTTCGAGCTGTTTTTGCCCAAAATACACGAGCTGAATCTGGTCGACATGTGGTTTCAACAAGACGACGTTACATGCCACACAGCACGTGAAACCGTGGACCGATTTAGAGATGAGTTCTTTAAGAAATTTATCTCACGTTTCGGACCAGTGAGTTGGCCACCTATATTGTGCGATTTGACGCCCCTAGACTATTTTTTGTGTAGTTACGTGAAACCACTCGGGTATGCCGATAAATCAGCGTCAATTGCTGCGTTGAAAAACAACATTACTCGTGTAATTAGCGAGATACCAGCCCCTATCTTCGAAAAAGAAAGAGGTTTTGAACCTCTCGACTTGTCGCATGGATTCAAAAACTCAAATTTTTCATCACTAGGGAAAATCCAATGGGAGAGAGAGGTTAGGTTGGGATTAAAACTTTAACTCCTACCCCCCCTTCAGATGAAAATCTCATACATTTCGATGATTACTGTTCATGAGTTCAAACAAAATTTAAAGGGATGTAAAAATTAAGTCCGCCTCTTCTTAGGAAATCTCTGAATCCGCGTGTTCTTCAATGAACGTAAAAGTTTTTACTAGATCTTTCATCAATACTTTCAAAACCTTTCCTTAATGTATTTCTCTTTCTTCATTCATTTCAGAGCCCATATGAATTACACACCGAAGCCACACTTTCATCAGAAATTGAAGATCAACTCGGCGTTAAATGCACATTTGAAACGCCATGTGCATGGAAATGGATTGAAGGTCGGCCAGATGGTTTTCAAGTACTAAGCGGTACTGAATTGGTACAAAAGAATATGACAGGACTATTGCCGGGACCTATAACCGATGCACTTGATGATGCTAATGGTAATTGTTGTTTTTTTTTTTTTTAGTTTTTCGTAAATTTATAATAATTTTAACTTGAAAAACTCGCATATCTCTTCATTTAACAGGTCACTTTCTCTATGCACGTCTGGTTGGCACATCACCACAATTGAATCTCACATCACCACAATTTAGTACTACTATGGAAAAATGTTTTCTCGAGGTCTATATGCATCAGAGTGACATGAGTCATGGACTGTCACGTGTTGTCGTCGAACCACTACACTCTGAGGAAGGGGCATGGGTGCCTGCTGAAATTATGGGTGATAATTTTCGTCAATGGACACGTAAAGTTTATCGTCTTGGACGTATATCACGTGATTTTCGCATTGTCTTTGAGGTAGTACCACAATTGAATGGGATACCGAAAGCACACGTTGCCATTGATAATTTACGCATGGTCAATTGTTTTCCGGAGGGTACAAAACGTGATAAATGCCTGACATCACAAGTTAAATGTAATATGAATAAAGTTTCAGTGTGTATACCATTGCCAAGGATATGTGATATCACAATTGATTGTGATGATGAGTCTGATGAAAAATTGAGCTGTGGTGAGTATATAGCTTTAAACTTTAATTGAGGGTATTCACATGCTGTACATATACTGTCGTATAATTTGGTATGAAAAATGAGATATTCTTAGAGAAGTAAGAGGATACGATACGACACCGAATAAGACAACTTGTGAATACCCTAATTATATAAGTAACTCACAGTCTTATCATTTTGTTAAAAACGAAAACACGCTCAATGTGCATGATCAATGACCCTTCACATAAATAAATTACAGCGAAGCGAATTCAATGATAACATAACATACTCAAGTATCATACAAAGTGAATAGTGGATATTATAGTATGTACGTGTGTGAAGCTAAATTTTTAAAAAGCTGATAAGGTTGTTATCTATTTTCTACAGCCCAGAAGGAAGATAAGCGATTTCACCAGGTGCTTTTGTGTACATTCTCTTCATAGCTTGTAGGCGATGTTAATTGTTGAAATTTCATCGAAACCATTGAAGAAAGTTGTATACAAAGAACATGATTGTTAACCCTTGTCTAACTAATTTGTCTGATGTGTCGTTTCTAAACTTCGTTAGAGGAGTTCTTCTCCTTTGATAGCCGCTTTAAATAACCATAACAGATTTTCAATTCACATTCTTGAGAAGCTTCTTTACATTTTTATCATTTTTACATCTTTATCATTTCATTTTTTTGTCTACTTTTTACCTAACATCTCCTCAACTTAAAATCGTAGATAAAATTCCATTTGGCGGTCGTTGCGATTTTGAAGATGGCTGGTGCGGCTGGCATGATTCAGAAAAAACTGTACTCTCTTGGTCACGACACAGCGGCTCCTCGCCCACACATGATACCGGACCCGATAGTGATCATACCTTTCAACATTTGTTAAATAATACCAGCGGTTATTATATGCTTGTCGACATGAATCAACATTATAATAATACCGAGAAAGCAGCACTCTTTGGTTTCGCAAGTAATGCCGCCTTGATTAGCAAAACATTTAATCCACCGCCATCGGTACATGGTAATCCTGAATCACCATATCGCAATTCATGTGTTATCCGGTTTTATGTACATCAATATGGTAAAAATCCGGGAAGTATTAATTTATCTGTTGTGGAGATTAAAGAAACCGAAAATATAACGACAACGCTTTGGTGGAGTACTAGAAATCAAGGAAGTGATTGGTTACGTGCTGAATATGTATTACCAAATATTACATCAAGGTAAGAGGATTGAAAGCTCTTGTGAAGACTGAAGAGGTTTAGAGGATAATTGTTAAAAAGACGGGCTGAATTGAATGATCAATTAAATCTTTTTTATAGGTATTATCTACAATTTGAGGCGCGTATGGGTATGCGTATCTATTCGGATGTTGCTATTGATGATTTTTCGCTGAGTCCTGAATGTTTTGGCTTAAATATACCGGAGGAATATCTAAATGGTTATAATTACTGGGATATAAGGCATAATCGAAAGAGTCCGTCACATCGAGATTTCGAACATAAACACTGTAAGTAAAATGTCAATGAGGGGGCCCCAATGGTTGAAAGTTTGACCGCTCTTACCCACGTTTAGTTAATGCTTTTTTAGTGCTTCTTTCTTCTAAGCGAAACACTTAATGGTTTTCTCCTTTAATGGTTTCTTATTTGTATGTCTTCTTAATTAATATTTCTTGACTTTCCTTTCTAGATCTTACGTTAACAACATGCGATACGCGCGGTATGATAGGACCGTCACAGCTGCAATGCGAAACATCCTACAAGGAAAACAATAAAACTCATGTGCTGAAGGAAGTCCGTGTCATTGAAGATCAAAGTTCCTATAAGGGCATGCAGAAATGGAGAGTACCACACGAGGGTTATTATACGTAAGTACAAAAGAAATCAACCATATAAGCATTCTTGAAATCTGGAAGAAATCGCAATTAATCTCAACCAAATTCAGTTATAAAGTAAAAAAAAAACTTTAAAAATGTACACCTGAATTCTAGACCAAATGGAGGTTTCATGCGTATCTGAACTTTAAAATTGAATAAAAAGAGTTGAGTGGGTTAAAGTACATTCAATACCATTATGTTTTAAAAATGATATCATTCAAATTGCACGATCTTGGCGGTCATTTCACATCGCGTCTTCTGTAACTAACGTGTTCTTGGAAACTTTTCTTGGAACAGCTCCAATGTAAAGATCGCTATATGACCCATTGCGCTGTTATATTGGAACCATATGTTGTTCCGATCCATATCATCCAATTAAGGCCAGAAAAAGTCAGATATCATGGCGCGGTACCGTTTGCCATTGACAGTCATCGTCTGGTCATTATCGTTTCGAAAAATGTATGGTCCAATGACGTCGCCTGACCAAAATCCACAATAAACAGTAAGTTTCCCCGTATACAATGTGGATTCCTGATGTTGCTGTGAATTACTCTCTGCCCAAATATGGCAATTTTGCTTGTTCACGTAGCCATTCAACCAAAAATGTGCTTCATTACTGAAGATGATTTTTTCACCGAAATTTTGATCAGTTTCCAACTGCCCAAGAGCCCAACCAGCGAACGTACGACGAGTTTAGTGGTCTTGGGGCTTCAGTTCCTGTGTCAATTAAATTTTATACAGGTACATGCCCTAGTCTTTTCACAAAATACGCTAAGTTGAAATGACAGAAAAGCCAACTCCTTGTGCACGACGAGAAATCGAGAGGTTTGAGTCTATAACCACACTTTTAGCAACAGCAGCAATATTTTAGCATGACTGCGCGTTTCGGTGCGGTACAAGGACTGCTCAATCGGCAACCGAACCGCTTTGCTCGAATTTCGCAATAATTTGTACAATCGATTGCTTGGCTGAACGATCATTTCAGCGGACGTAAATATTTCGTAGCTCGCGAAAAGTTTGGGGAACAGAACACAAATTTTTATAATAAATTTGAGCATTTTTAACGCGTTGTTGATTGGCGTAGCGCTCCGTGGTGAAAGAATACAAACGTCAAAGAATAATAGTGCTGCCACCTGCGACATCACCGCAATAATCTGCCAAATTTCGGACACAACTATTCAAAAACCCATTACATTTTTCGAAATACTAAATCATTCGAAATTTTTGTTATTTTTTCTATCCTTGCATAGTATAATTGCGAAAGGTGCCAGCGGTGGTCTTGGTTCTGGCGGTGTTGGCTCATCGCGAGGCGCTATGTCTGTTGCCGTCTTAGAACTGCACAAAAACGAAGAACTTTACATTCTCGTCGGTCAGCAAGGTGAAAATGCATGCATCAAATCCATGAGTCAAAAGGAAGAAGGCTGCGGTTCCAATGAGCATGATCTGGATTTAAGCAAATATAGCTTTAGCTCAAAACAAGATATGGTCAAGAAAATTTATATAGAGAAGGGTGCAGGCGGGGGAGGCGGAGGCACATATGTATTCTTGGTAAGTTAAAAATTAAGTCATTGCAAAGAAAAAAATAGTAATTAATTGCATCTCTCTGTTCAGCTCAACTCAGCGAAAAATGAAGCGGTACCCCTAGTTATTGCTGGCGGTGGTGGCGGTTTAGGCATTGGGCAATTCATAGATGAAGACTTTCAGCATGGGCAAAAAGAAAATCGCTCACGTGAAGGCGTCACCGGGCAAATACATGGTGAACCGCTGAAT
Organism: Toxonevra muliebris; assembly: GCA_963691655.1. Classification (NCBI taxonomy): domain Eukaryota; kingdom Metazoa; phylum Arthropoda; class Insecta; order Diptera; family Pallopteridae; genus Toxonevra; species Toxonevra muliebris. The sequence continues at coordinate 77,686,192 of OY829328.1, read as the reverse complement.
AAGAAAACAGCGGGACCGGGTGGCGGTTGGCGTGCCAAAGCCGATCAGGCATTAAGCCCGAAATATGGGGCTGCTCTGCTGCAAGGCGGTCGTGGCGGTCATTCGTGTTATGTTGAGATTGTTAACAATGGAAGCGTTGTAAATAAACATGGCCAGGGCGGTTTTGGCGGAGGGGGTGGCGGCTGTAATACTGGCGGTGCTGGTGGCGGTTATGCGGGCGGTGATGTTTATTTGAATGAATCGAACGGTGAAGGTGGCACTTCGTTCATTAGCAACAGTCGCAGTCTCAAAGATTTCAGTGTGGTCTATGATGGTGCTAGCAGCGGTGCAGGTTCAATTATTATAATACCGGCCATTGAGGGTTGTGGTTGTGATTATCGTTGCATTGCTTTGGATGAGTTTAGGGCGAAGGTGCGTTGTATTTGCCCGGATGGCTGGCGTTTGAGAAAAGACAATAATACAGCATGTGAAGGTTGGTTGTGATTAAAGTTGGTTGCGGCTAAAGCTGGAGGACTAATTATTGTAATTTTTATTTTTTTTATTTGCAGTTATTGCTCAAGAAAGAATTCCCTTCATTTATTTGATAGGATTCTTCCTATTTTTGATTATTGCATTAGGCGCTGCACTAACAGCGCTTATTATCATGTTATGTAAGTCTCAGGGAAACTGTTCAACTATCGGTTACCTTAACATTTTTATCACTCTTATCTAGATAATCGTTATCAGCGTAAAAAACACAAAAAGGGACGCACTTCAATGTTACACGACACCGATCTGCAATTAGAACGTTTACGTAATAGCAGCAACGCCGAAATCAACTTGACCAACTTTAATCCTCTCTATGGTTGCGATGAGCACATGAAATCAAAATTGAACCCGATTCCACGTGAAAACTTACGACTTGTCAAGTGAGTATCAGTTACCCCATGCCAATTATTCGGAACAATTATTCAATTCCATATTCTTAACTTGCAGAGCTCTCGGGCAGGGTGCCTTCGGTGAGGTCTATCAAGGTCTATATCGTAAGAACGAGCATGATGTTCTCGAAGAGCCAGTTGCTGTTAAGACTCTGCCTGAAATGTCAACACGTCAAGCCGAAGAAGATTTCGTTTGTGAAGCTAATCTCATGTCGAAATTCGATCATCCCAATATGGTACGGTTCCTTGGCGTTTGCTTTGAGCGTCATCCACGTTTTATTGTGCTTGAACTGTTGGCTGGTGGCGATTTAAAGAATTTCCTACGTGAACATCGCAGCAAATCGATAAATCAGCCTGCAACACTCACATTACGCGATTTAGTTAGCTGCGCATTGGATGTGTGCAAGGGCTGCGAATATATGGAGAGTCGTCATTTCATACATCGCGATATTGCTGCTAGAAATTGCTTGCTAACCACTAAAGAAGCCGGACGTGTGGTTAAAATTGCTGACTTTGGCATGGCACGTGACATTTATCGTAGTGATTATTATCGCAAGGATGGCAAAGCTATGCTACCGATAAAATGGATGCCACCCGAAGCATTTACCGATGGTCTATTCACATCAAAGACAGATTGTTGGGCATTCGGGGTTACGTTGTGGGAGATATTCAGTGTGGGTATGATGCCATATCCGGGAATGCAAAATCAAGAGGTCATGAAGATTATAACAAACGGTGCACGTTTGGGTATACCACCCGGTTGTCCAAAGGTTCTCTATGAGATAATGGCCGACACTTGGAATCCTCTGCCCGAAGATCGTCCATCATTTGAAGACTTACGAATACGTTTAGAAGCTGAATTTACATCGGTAAGAAAATATGTACCTAATCAATTAGTAATGTTCGTTTGAAAAGAGTTGATAGTTGCAAGTACTAGCGGATCCAAGGGCAGGGTAGATCTTGGGATAAACCTTCCTCTTGGCGTCAAATATTTTTGTCATTATCTTTGACCTTGAATTAAAAATTCACAACGGGTAGAAATTTTTAAATTTTAGCCAAAAATAGCTTGAAATAATATGAAAAATAGACATTTAGGATGAATCTTGTCTTTGAGAACCCATAATAAAATTTTACGGGGAATCTTTTCTTAGCACACTTTAACCCATTAACCCCTACCCATATGAGTATTTTTGGCCATTCTTTTTAGTAATTCTATAAAAGTTCGATTTAAAAGATGGTTAAAGGTTAAAATATTTCATAAAAATATTTGGCGACAAATTTCACTTGGGGTCACCAAAGACAAAAAGCATCTACGGGTTAATGGGGGATATGAGATGAAACTCCTTACCTGTAGAAGTTTTTTGTCTTCAGCCACTGAAAGTGGAATAGTGAAAAATTCCGTTTAACATTTTTGTGAAACACTTTAACCTTTGAATACCCTATATGGGTATTTGTAGACTTTTCATTTAGAAATTTCAGAAAAGCCCCTTTTTTTAAGAGTATTCAAGGGTTAAATGTTCAACAAAAATGTTTTAAAAAACGCATTTCACCACACTGCAAAAAAAGGTTGAGTTTTACACCTTATGTTTAACCAGTAGGTGCTTCGTGTCTTTAGAGACCTTTAGTGAAATTCTCCGTATACTTTTGTGGAAATTTTTAACCCTTCAATACCCATTTAAAGAAGAGTTTTTCCGTTATTTTTGGATTTGATTTTCATCTGAATTTGGTGCTGAATTCCAGTTAAATTTATTGGTCTAAATTTAATATTTTCTTCACCAAATATTTTGATCTAAAATGTGGAAGAATTTATGTCTGAGTTTCGGTTTGAATTTAGGTCTAAATTGGAGTTTAGTTTCGATCTGGATTTAAGTTTAATTTTTTGATATGATTTTTAGCCAAGATTTTGCTCTACTTTTTTATCCTAAAATTTAGATCAATCACCCATCCCCTAATTAAAATTGAATCCAAGATTCATCGCTGATCGCAATTGTTGATATCCATTTCGTGAGAAAGAAATCCTTTCCATATTCGCAGTGAGAAAATATATCACTGTGTCTGTGTGTTTGACCAATCACAGCAGCTTGTTTGCGTTGAATGAGCATTGCAATTTTCCGCTTTTGCTCAAAGAGTAAATATCCATTGTTATTGACCAATCACAATTGTTGATATCCATTGTGTGCGAAAGTATGCTACTCTCTGACCTTTGTGATTGGCCAATCATTAAGTGAGCATAGAAAAGCTCTCTTATTATGCCTATTACAAATATAAACTCAGCTCAAACGTGAATTGTATTCTCTGTATGTAAATATGCCAATCACTATCTCATCTTTTGCACTTTCACCAACAGACTAAAGAACAAATGGACGCTCCACTACCGCCATTGCTATTCCGACCGCCATCCACTGATGCCGGTGCACTGGCTCTAATGCAGGCACGTTGTGGTATGACGTTAAATCAATCATCAGACTATCTAGTACCATTGCCGAATGATTGTAATGATGGTGCCGTTGGATATTGTATCAGCGAAGCAGGCATTGTTTACAATAACAATAATGCAATGTTAAATGCTTGTGTTCCGCCTGCGTTGACATCACCATCAGCTCCCAATTATACAATACAGGGTGGTCAAAATGCCAATGGCAAATGGGGAGAAACTTCATTCACGTTATCCAACTCAAAGAGCGATCAGCCGCTATTGAGTGGTTGTTCATCATCTGTAAATGATTCACAGCGTAGTATAAATGTGGCAACTGATTCGGGCTATTGTGATGGATACAGCATTAGAGCACAACGTTCATCGCCAGTGATGCAATCACAGCAGCAACAACTAAAACAACAACTGCAGCAAAATGGTATCAGTGGCAGCAGCAGCGGTTGCAATTCAACGACTAGCACTTTCGTGCAACATAACGGCGAACGTGAAATGGATGAAGATACTAAACTCATTAGTTTGGATACACCGCAACCCACGCCAACAACAATACAACCGCCATTATCATTTTCAACACAGCTTGATGGTATAACACTCGATCCAGCTGCGTTAGCACAAAATTTAAATCATAAAAATTCAGCAACGGCAACGGCATTGGCAGCTGCTAGTAAACAATCGTATGCCAACATTCAAATGGTAACTCCATCGTATAAATTGATTGGAGGTAGCAGCGGTGCTGGTGGCGGCGGCGGTGGCATTAGCATCGGCGCTGTCAAAGGAAAGGAACTGCAAGCAAATGGGGGAAATACCGTATTGTATAATGGTACTGCAAATAATAATGGCAGCGCTGTCGTTTCAGCAAATGGCGGCGTTAATGCCAGCAGCAGCAGTAACGGTAATAATAAAGTGGCATCGTCAAATGCGGCGCCATTCACAATACAAGGATACAGTGACCGTTTCAATGATAACCATTCCGAGATTAGCTGTTAAATTTGTGCATGAGTGTCGTTGAGAGAGTACGCAAGAGACCGAGTGAGAGAGAGAGAGCGAAAGAGAGCACATGTAGAGAGTAGCTGTTGAAATATCGAACACTCACTCACTTTTTAACGTGTAATCTACGGACTTGGTTTACAGGAAGTGTTGGTTGTATTTAATTTTTGAATTTAAATCCAAAATATAAGTATTTTTTAAACAACAAATAAAACGAGCAAAAATTATTTTTAACCAAAAAATTGCTCTCATATGAGAAAAACAAACAACAAACAAACATATTTATATTTAAAAATATTATTATATTAATAAATATAATAATAAAAATAAGCCATATAAAAACATTATAAATTAAATTATATAATAATTCATATTATTAAATGTAGTGAGTGTGTATCAAGTGTAATTTATTTATGGATAATAAAAATAATAATAATAAATTAAAAAAGTAAAAATGCTTAAACTTAAGTTGTACTAAAAAAAAAAAAAAACACACAAAAAAAATACACAAAGAAAAAGTGAGTGAGAAGGTGAAGAAAAATATGGTTTTTTAAAAACTACATAATAAAAAATACACACAAAATATCTAAGAAAATGTATATGTATGTGTTGTTAAAAATATCTGTATTAACACATATTAAAAATTAATTAATTTAAGTTTTATATGTATACAACAAAACAAAGAAAAAAAAAAAACAATACTAAAGATTTGCTCAAATAGATAATGCGAAATTATTAAGAATTTATGCCTACTTGCGCCAGCAAACCCTCAATGCATCCATTGCATTATATAGTCTGTATTATTTTTATTATTTGAAGCTAACAGATTTGCGAGGGTGAAACCTGAGCAGATCTGGATGTGTCAAAGAGCGCAATTGCTCGACACTTATCTTACTCCAGCTGCCCAGAAGTGGTTCCAAAAGAACCGGTATAGACCGTTTAAGTAGTAGGTTTCGACACATACAGTCTGGCAGGTAATCTTATTCTAGCTGGACTATCAGAAATTTTTGTGTCTGATAGTCCTGGGAGACCCGATCGTTAATTTAAAGCAAAGCGATCGACATTACGGATAAATTCCTATTCATGTAATTCACGGTAGAGTACTACTAGGAATTTCACAAAGATTACTCTTGTTAGCACTTAGAGTGGTTACCTGCAATCTAAGAGCATCGTCTGTTGTTCTTTTCTTTTAAGATGTTTAGCAGTACCAATCCAATTATCGTTGCAATAGTTGGGGTTGGGCAGGACCTCAGAACTCTTGTAGTAGATAGATCGAAATCTCTTTTGTAATTTGTTGAGTTTGGATATCAAAAAAAAAAAAACAAAACAGAAGTAGATTATAAATGATCTAATTGATATATAGATGAAACAAAATATCAGATTAGGAATATTTTTTTCAAGTCTCAGTTCAAGAGTCTTAAAATTTTTATTAAAAATCTATTTGAATTTTCCAATAAGAGAAGTTTTGTATGCTCAGATTGTTGTGCTTCAGTCCCCTGATATGTTTCAGAAATTTTTATTGGATAGCAAGTGATTTCCTTTAATTGCTGATAAAGGTTTTAAATTTTCCAAAATATTCCTAAGGGTTCATTCGCATTGGGACTTTTTTCAGGTACTTGCTTAGAGTCCGGATAACTATTTGTGTAATGGATATTCAAGAACAAAAATTTCTGGTAGGAAATCACATCAAACTCTATGATCTTTTTAGACTTTCTAAGACCAGACCCAAGAAAAAAAAAACAGCTTAGTGAATTACTGAAGACTTTACATCATACTTTGCATAGATTTTTATGAAAATTAGAAATTTAGAATAATTCATAGATATCACACCAGAAATTATTCCTGAAAGGTCTTACCAAATTCTGCTTTAACCTTTTTGGAATTATAACTGTTTGAAAGGTGCTAGTTTTAGAGACAACTCCGAATTTCAATTCAATGAATCCACAAAACTTGTCTCGAGGCTCGAAATCAAATCTAAAACACCCACCGCCCCTCAATGGCCCTTCAGCAGTTCATATGATATTTGCATATCAGAGACGAACGCGGGAAGGAATTCAATACCTTGCTCTAATACCTACTCTATATTTATATTTAAATTATTTCGGGAAAAATGGGTCAAGGCTTGAAAACCTCTCTCTCTCTCTGCCTTTGATCCCCCTCCCCAACACCGGCGTTCAACCCTGTTACATATGTATACAGCGTCTATTTGAGTAAATCTTCAACGCAAAGTTGATAAATTTAATTTAATTTTCCCGACATTTAAATAAATTTATAAGTTTTTTTCTTTTAAATATTTAAATAATATATTAAAAAAAGAAGAAAATTAAAGGTTGTACATAAGTAAAAATTTGTGACATGTATCATTTAAATAGTTTACAAAAAATATACAAATATTTTGATTTTTAGTTAATTTAAATTTTTATATTAAAAATAAAATAAAAAACCAAAAAATAATAAGTTAATTTAAATTGTTTTTTTTTTTTTTTTGGTAAAAAAAAAAAAAACAAAACCAACTTTTAAAACAATAAATAAAAATGTAACACAATGTAAAATATTTATAAAATTTTTTATTTCATTTTTAATTGAATATTTTTTAGTTTATGATAAAGTAAAATATGGAAGTAGTGCAAAAAATAATAGTAATATTAATTTTATTTTTTAATGAAAAGTTTTTTAACATAAAATATAATAATTTGTGTGCAATTCTTGGTTTGTGAAATAGAGAAAATGTGAAAAACAAGTTTTGTAAAATTATATTTTTATTTTAAATATTTTTATTCTTTATTTGAAATTTCGGTTTTTTTGCTACTACACTTCACTTTTTGTTAATCTAGTTAGTTTCGATTATGTCCATGGTTTCGGCTGAAACTGCGTTGAAATGATTGATTTCGACTTATAAAAATATGTCAAACGAAACCAAGGTGGTTTCAACGAAACCGCGTTGAAATCGAACAAAAAATCGAATGCAACCCTGAATATGTTCACTGAGATGAACATTGAAATGAATTTGCTCTGACATTTCTATTATGATTTAATGCTATAGCAACTTCAGTGGCAAAAATATTTTTGAGTTTTGTGAAGTTTGAGCAATCAATTCTCTCCGAATGTGGTTTTTTGCTTCCACACTCGTTTTCTTAAGTTGCATATTCTTTGATATATTGTATTAAATCCACTTTCCAACGATTTTGAGAGCTTCAGAAACTCACAAACTGTTTGAAGGGGCAATTAAGCTTGAGCTTCAGATGTTGTTTTTGAAGAAGCCATCAAACTTAATTCAATTAAGGCTATTACAGCTTCGAGTTCTTAAGTGAATGCTGTGAAGCATGAGCCATCCAGTTGAGGGCCTGCAGAGATTTCTGAGAATTTTTTCAGAGTATATTTTTAAATCTTGTATCACAGAAATAGCCCTACATAGAGTGCTTCAAATTAATCTATGGTGTATTCTGTAAAGTTCGGAGACCTCTATATTCCCCAACCCACTTCTCTTCCCCTACCCAACCTCATGTAACTCTGGGTCAACTTCTCTCCTTTGACTCTGGCTTACTCTGCCTAAATCGGAGATTATTGCGCATCTATGTGGTCCAGCACCCGTAAATTTTATTAACAAGCCTTCTCAGATTTCCCAATTTCATTTCCTTTTATTTTCATATATTTATATGTATTTATATTTGTATTATATATATATATATTTTTGTAAATTTTAAATGTTATATTTGAGAACTTACCTTTATTGCAAAATTTTTTATTTTTCTTGCCCCCTTGTAGATGTTCTTCAGAGCTTCTGGTTACTTTTTTCTATTCAACCAGCTACCGTTTTAGGTAGAACTATGTAGAATCATTTGTTTTGCACATACTCCGAGAATCTTAAGTTTAAACTTGACGAATATTTTTCTCCTACGAAGTCTATCCTCATAAGGCATAAGATAACCGAGGCATTTTTTTTTTTTTATTATTCAAATTCGTTTTCAAAACTGTTATCATGAGAAAAAAAGCCAATAGCAAGTAAATTGATTTGCTAACTTATATTTTACTTTACATTATTTAATTATAATTATAAATCTTTAATCACTTTTCATTTAAATTTATGATGTTTATTTCTATCGATTGCCGTTCCTTCTCAAGAAAATGAATTCGCTGTTTTCAATTTTTTAAATAAAATGCCTGGCATCACCGGGTGATTCTCTAATTTAACAGAGTGTTCACACACTATATAGTTGAATATATTTAAGACATATGTCGCAAAGGGGACAAATAGTAATTAGACATTACACAATCCTTTCTTATTATTTTCGTAAGTGATTAAATGAAGTGGGTATTTACATACCTCGTAAATATTGTATGTTGAAACCATAACGATAATAGAAAGTTGGCCGCATTAAATGACAGCTGCCGATTGAGACTTTAACTCTTTATGAAACTCAAAAACACGGTTGCATTTTTTCTTATCTCGAATTCTTTCCACTCGCTGAAATTATATGAAAAAATTTACAATTTTATTTTGTTTTATATTTTTTTTTTTTTTTTTTTTAAATTAATAAATTTAAAAACTTATAAAAATTATAAAAAACAAATGTCCATTGTAGCATAATTTCAAAATCAATTAATGCATTGGTGTTAAATGAAATTTACAGGGTAAAATTAAGTTATTTTCGCATTTAAATTTTTTAAATTATAATTTAAATTGTTAGAAAAGCCAAAAAAAAAAACAAAAAAACAAAAATGAAGAAATTAAAATTTCAAAAAAATAAATAAAACAAAATTAAGGAAGAAGGTGGGGTAAAATGGGGCATGAAGGCAAAATGAGCAATTCAGGTTTCTGGTTAAGTATGAACGCTTCAAACGTCTGACTGTTCAGTTGGTTCTGGTAGCTCTAACCATTTGGAGAATTTTTTGTGAATAAAATTTAATTAGTTAAAGGTTTCACAAAATCTTTTGAAAGATCATTTAGAGCAAATGTTTTTTAGATAATTTTTATATTAACTTCAATGATTGAGGTGGACGGAATATTTTTTCCGTTGAGGAAAGCCGGATAGGGCGAAAAGGGCTATTTTTCCTCGTTTCAGCTTTTAATATGTTTATGTGCTTTTTTTCTAAGAATTTAGTAAAATTATCACAAAAGCCCCAAAGAATATATGAAGATGAGAAAAAGTATATCGGATTGTTATGTGATTTCGTTTTGGCAGACGAAAAACTTTAGATTTTGTATATCAATTTCAATAAAATCTGGGATAAAACTCTATAAAAGCTTAAAAGATTATACCAAGTGTTTTTTCTTAAAGAATTACTTCAATCTGATCAAAAAAATTCGATGAGCCATTTTTCATCTTTATAAAGAAATAAAATAGGCCGAAATTGAATTTTTTTTTTTAAGAAGAAGAAAAGAAAAAATAACTTATTTTTCAAAATAGGGTTATATATCGCGGACTCCTTCATAAAAAGTTTAGTTATAAAACACACTTCCACTGTTTACTGTTAGCTTATCATCCCAATTTTATTAAAAAGAAAAAATGGCACATTTTACTCTACCTTCCCCTACAAAAATCTGGTTTTGTTCATAAAATAAAATGAAATTAACAAAATAGCTTTAAATCATAAATAATATATTAAAAATAAGTAAATTTAATTATAAAAAAAGAAACAAATATGTAATTATATTAAAAAAGAAAAATAAATAATTTTGTGAAAAGAAAATTTAAATTTTTTATTTTCTCTTTTATTTGCAAATATATAAGTAGTAAAATATATATTCTAAAATTTAATACTGTTTTAAAAACAAATATAAATTCTCTTCTGTAAATGCCATGGAAAAGTATAAATATAATAAATATATATGGATAAAATTTGAAGCTTTTTTTTGTTTTGTTTCACAGCATTTTTAAATTATCAAAAAAAAAAATTAGCAAAATTATATTAAATTATTTATTTCTTTTTTTTAAATTTGTTTTTAATACAGCTGTGAAGAAAATATTATTATTTTTAATTGATAAAAAGAAAATTATTGAAGTACTAAGAAGACAGAGATAAAAAAAAATATGTATCGCAACGAAACAAAACAGAAATAAATAAATAAATATTAATTATAAACTTTATATTTATGTATGTATATGAAATAACAACTACATATGTATATGTATTAATAAATATATATGTATGTATTATATTATGTTGAAATAATAAAAAAATAAAATTATAAATAACATACATTTCGGGTCGTATGAATATTCAGAAAATTGTTTCCAAAACACTCATATTTATGTATTAGAAAATATCATAAGAGAACTTTCTTCAAAGTTAAATTTTGCTACACTGTTTAATTATGTTTATCTAATTCGAATCTTGTTAAAAAGTTTTTGTTTTTTAGTGAGAGGAAGAGAGAGACAGAAAGAAAAAATCAACAACCAAACGAAACTAAATAAGAACTTAACTGATGTTTGAGGGTCCGTTAATCTCTAGAACCTAGTGTTAGTTTGCCCTAACTTTGCAGTAACTACAGGTACAGTGTTAGAAGTAGGAGGTTGCACGTAATTTCTCAATGGGTCTGAACATTTTTAGTAACACTATGGTCGATGATTTAGATTATCATATCAGGAGTCCCGGCTTCGATTCCCGGCAAGGACATGGCCGTACGCTTTCCTAAAAAACATCATTTTTCATATGTCATAACCTAAAAATCTATCTCATATAAAATAATTCCTTCTGTGTATCGCCAGTCGACTGTATAAAAGAACACAAATGCACTAGCGACGTCCATTATGACGAATACATACACAAAAAGTGCCATCTTAAGGGTAATGGTATGAAACAGTCAAATCCCTCACGTTCACCACACAACTGTAAATCCATTCAAATATCAGCCTTAACACGAACTGAAGGCAGTATGGTGAAAAACGCTAATCTAAATGATGGTCCTATCAACTCTGGATTATCTGCGGTAGGCCAATCACCTGTCCAGATGATAACAAAATGAATAATGAAACTAATACTATGCACGATGTTTAGTAGAAGCCCTAAGCTCCCTGGAGCAGTAAAAGGAAAAAAAATGGTCTATGTAAGACATATGTTAGCACTTTAAACCTGTATTGTAATGTTGGTGAGATTATTGTTGTCTGTTTTGGGACCTGTAAGATATAATTGTACGGCCTTTATCTAATCTAATCTGCCTAGAGTACAAGATTACTGACGTAGTAACCGTTGAAAGCAGCGGGCGCCTGTTTTCGCGCGGGCCTCCTATGTTCGGCATAATGCGTGCAGCTAGCAGCTTTCAGGTGATCCTTGAACGTCATTCTGGAGTCAGTAGGTACTCCTAAGTACTTGATATGTGGACACGAGATGATCACCAACTATAATGACCTGTTCTTCAAGCACTTCTCTGGTGCTCAATAGCACGACTTCCGTCTTCTGTTCCACCAATTCTAACTTCGAATTGTACAGCCATCTTCTCACCTTTGATATGACGTCGTAACATATAGCCTATAGCAAGTCCAAGTGTTTGGCTACTCCCACTATAGCGATGTCGTCTGCATATCCAATGGTTGTTGTATCCTCCGGGAGATCCAATTCATACATCATACAAATCATACATTCCGTTTCAAAGCGTTGGACCAAGAACGGATCCCAGCGGAACGCCTCCCTTAGCATGATACTCCTTCACGCCGTCATCAGTAGCGTATATTAAAATCCTGTTGTCGAAGTAGTTTGCGATTATTTTTAACAGGTACTCCGGTACTTCAAATACTCTGAGTGCACTCATAATCTGAGGTCAGTTCGTCGAGTTGAAGGCATTTTTTATGTCTAACTTCTTCTTGTTATATCTTCATTGCGCGCTTCAGAACGCGCTTTTCTGAGGCCAAACTGTCGTACTGATAGCCTAATTCAGTACTATGCTTTTGGTGCTTACCCAGACATTTCATTCTTTTGTGAATCATTGCTCTACAATGTTCCGAAATATGTTCTGAGTCTATAAACCTAAAAATTCCTATTTAAGTTTAGATATTTCTTCAGGGAATATATAGATAGGCAAGTTGAATTGCTGCCCTGCCCCCTTCCTTCCCCATTATAGTTTGGCCTAGCATTCGTCTGTTTATATCCATTTTGTGTTGCTTAGGTATGACATCATTTTCTCTTTAACTCAATCTTCGAGATCTCATCGAATTCACTCCGGAAGATTAGGTAAGTGCAAAAAGCAAAGTCAAGTGCATAGAAAATGCAATTCCGGTAATGGAAATCATATTAATTTAAATTGTTCACTAAGTGTGCTTCCTAAGGATGGCACTAAAGAGATTGTTTAGCTAAGGTGTTTTTTGGTTGGATGTAATCTGTGTATTGCTAAAGGAATCTCAAAATGTTGCATAGACAGTGGTTTAAGTCGAGGATTTTATGTGATCATATTTTTTATTTTCCAAATTTCGCAGACATTGGAAAACACATGGGAGACTCGAAAAATCTCAAATTGGCAGGAAAATTTTATGCAAAACTCCGCCCTAGCAACTAGTCTTCGACTGGGATTTATTTAAACGTCGGTATTGAAAATATGAAAACTGTTAGAAGATCAAATTGCTTCAAAACTTCTCTGTGAGCAAGGGTTTCTTCGCTCAACCATCTGCGTGGCAAGTGATTTTTCTGCAAAACTGCGCTTTACCAACTCGGCGCCGCCACCTCGATCTTAGCAACTGTATTACGAGACTATCAGTGCCTGTGAATTTGCAGTATTCCCAATTTGTTCCCAAATTGTATCGTTCATTTCTGTAGTCCTTCATGAATGAATCGTACAAACATCTACACTTTCGCATTTCTTCTATTAGCAACTTAATAATTTTGTTGTTAATTTTTAATTATTATTATTTACATAAATTATTATGTTTTTCACAAAAATTATTCATTTTAATGATTTCGCGCCAAAAATCTTGTAATAAGTTGACAATCAGTTGATCAGATATACAACTCTGTCTTGCTATCGCCGACGAGTAAAACAGAAAGAGATCTCAGTTGATGAGAAAGCCGTTTCGCCTCAACTCTGTGCCACTACATACGTTTTAATTTTGACAGCGGATACCCGTCAACAGGTTTCTCTTATATACATATGTATAATTATATTACCATCTTTCGGGTAAAGACTCATTAGTTAGACACTGAATTTCGTGAAAAAATACCATCATTCCTTTTTTGGCCTCGTCATGATGGAATGCTAAAATAATTATCAACATCTGTTTCTTCGGCTGTAAATTATTTCTGAGATTTATTTTATATTAGGCATCAGCAGGGATCGGAAAAAAGACAAAATAAAATTTTGAAATTTCAGATTTTCGTATTTTTGACTATGTCGCTTATGAGAAAGAAAAAGATAGAGATAAAAAAATATTTGAAAAATTGTTGAATACTATAGATTTTAAATTTTATTTATTTTTTTTTCGTCTCCCTGGTCATCAGTATTGGAAATTAGAAAACTGTTAAAAGATTCACAACTTCATCGTGAGCAATGGTTACTTTAGATCCTGGGGCACAATAGATCTTAAGGTCGCAGTGCACATCCTGTTAACTAATAATAAAAGGGTTACTTCACTCAAGCCTCTGCAGCTGCAGTATTGGATTTTTTTTGGAGATACATACATGCACTAGTGATGGGAAGAACGGAACATTTTTTAAAGCATTTTCCCTTTATCTTATCGAACCTGAGGCAGCTGGGACTCCAGTCTAGCGCTCATTTATCAGGACAACGTGGTGAATACCAAAAAATTTATATTCAATCAATAGTTGGGAAATAAATAATTTGATGAAAAAATCGTTCGATATTCAAAATCATTCAGTTACTAACTATCGATAGTTGAAATCACTCGATAGCTCACTAACATATGTCTGCTGGAAACGAAAAAAAAAAATTAAGAAAAAATTTGTTTTAAAGTTTGAGGTTGCGATTTTCTTGCTTAATTTCTCTCTTTCAATGAAAATTAAAAATATAAAATATAATTCATAATCTCACAAAAAGGAAAAAAAATACATAACAAGAAACATCAAATGAGCTTTCCATTACTCTAGCAAAACAATAATAATAATTTTGTAAAAATAATAAAACCCTGACAAATAAACAAAATTAAAAAAAAATAAATAAATTGTCAACATTGTAGATACATAAAACAAAACCATACAAAAAAAATACAAAAATTTTATTTAATCTTAACCATTTTTAGTTTTTTTGTTTTTAACATTTTCACAATTTAAATCCAAAAATAAAAATATAACAAATAACACTAGTCAACAGATTTGAACTTATTTTGCATCACGGCCGTCAAACATAATTTCTATCTAACTATTGTCAAAACTTTATGACCAGGGAGAGAAAAACTCTCAAAAAATGTGTATTGTTTTATTGTTATCGCTGAGGTGCGGTGAGGTTCAGGCAAGCTTGCTTGAATATTCAGCGCCAATTAAAGATATCTCTCTGTCTCTCTCTCTCTCTCTCTCAATTTACACGTATTAAATATGTGTGAGCAGGGTTCGGACTTTACTACGATCGTAGTAAATTTACTACATTTTTCGCAAAATTTTAAAATCGACTCCGACACTCCCCTCTTGAGCTAAAATCTACTACGAATTTTTAGTTGCATGCTACTTCCGCAAAAAGATCTAATATCTCTGTTTTTCGTGAATATGGTAACACTTTTACTTGATGAGCCTGCCAAAGAAGAGAGAACACTGAAAAAATTATTACGAAAAATAGAACTTCCATAAGAAATAAAGAAGCTGAATGTAAAAATCAGAGGTGTCAACCGAGAACGGTAAAAAATCTGTTCAGTTAGCATGATTGCTTTTTTTCTAATGTTTTTATGCCCTTTTAAGCACTTTTTGGGAAGTCAAGATTCTTGCAGTCTTTTAATTTTAGTCAATTGTAAACGAACTAAAACTTTATTTTTATTTGATAAACTCTTTGAACGTTTAGGTCGAATTTACACGGGAAATTATTTTAAGCAGTATTAAAACTTACAAGCATAATTACGTTTTTTTTATGTACGTGCACCTCTTAGCACAAGGTTATTTTTTATTTGAGAAATTTTTTAAGAAATCCTAGGTACTCCTTACTATTTGTAATCACGGTTTAGGAGATTATTTATGTTTTACGTATACCGAACTCTGTTTTTGAAAATTTGAGGCAAGTAATGCATTCATTCTCCATCAGTGTTTATCTTTAATTCTGCGCTGAAAATTACAACAAACTTTTTTGAAGCTGTAACAAATGATTCCCTGTGTAAATTCGCCCTGACTACCAGTTATGTTTATTGTATACTCTCTGAGAATGGTTCATGAGTGTCGAGTGTTTGGGTATTAGGTAGTCGATGACAAAGTGTAAAGTAGTCATCGATTTAAACAATTCAAGCAACTTTCATCATGCAAAATAGGTAGATAAAATTTTTATATTTTATTTACCATGAAATTTCTCATAGATGGAAGAATTACTAGTTTATGATAGCGCATAGTAACGAAACAGCCAACGATCGACTTAAATTCAGTTGAAAAAATTAATAATGATTACACTTAAATTCAAACATTTACTTATGTCAATAAACTTGCAAAAAAAACTATAAGTCATAGTTGGCTTTAATTGAGATATAGGGTATAAATAAAGTATTGAATACTTGTTCGAAAAATATCGAATACTTGCTCGAAAAGTATCGAATACTTGCTCCAAAAGTATCAAGTAGGATTGTGCGAATAATGAAAAAGCGAATACGAATGCGAAAAATTAAAACAGAAATTTGCGAATCCGAATGGAAATGCCAATTTTTTTTTTTAAGGCAAAAATATTTAAAGTCATTCCATTATTTTTATTATTGGGAAAAAGTAATTTTGCAGCTCAGTGATGCTAACTTTTATTAGCTTTTTTTGGAACGTGACAAAAACTCACATAAATTATTCGAATAAAAATTTGCGAATGCAAATACTGAAAATTATGCGAACTATTCGCAAATGCGAATGTGAATTATTCGAACAAGTTTGAAGTACTGAAAAATACTCAATTTATGCACCACTACTATCTGGTAGTTAATATAAAGGGTGTTGTTTTTTTAAAGAGTGCTAGAACTTTGATTTTAAATAAAACACATAAAAATTGAAGTATGATGCCAAATTTTTTTTTGATTTTTTGTTTTAAAGCTAATTTTGTGACATTTAATATTTCCTTATTTCATCAATAACACGAATTATGTTGGCTTCGTCTATAGTTTCCGGTTTACCAGCCTGAACTAATGACTTCCCATAACCCTAAAGAAAATAATCCAGTGGATTTATGTCGCATGATCTTGAAGCCCAATTAGTTGGATCATTTCACGAAATAAATTTATCACTAAATCTTTCTTTCAATAAATCAGTTGTTATGGTTGGTAGCAGTGTGAAGTGTAGCACTATCTTGTTGAAACCCAAACACTTCCGGGTCGATAAGAGTTCATGTTTTGAAACAAAAGATCATTGATCAGCGATCTGTAACTATCACCATTCACTGTATCATTAACTCTAGCATTGTTTTTAAATCACACCATACGGTGCATTATTAATAATGCAATGAAATCTGCAGAGCTTCTTGAGGATTGTTTTTGCTCCATATACGACAATTTTACTTGTTTATGTAGCAGTTCAACCAGAAATGAGCTTTATCAGTAAAAACAATTTTTCGACAAAAAAGTGAATCAAATTTAAGCAATCTATCAGCAAACAAACGATGCTTATTATAGTCGAGTGGGTTTAGTTCTTGAAACAATTAGATCTTGTATTGGTGTAGACAAATTTCTTTACGTAAAGTTTTCCATGTAGTAGATACACAGAGTCCAACTTGTTGTAAATGTCAACGAATAGGCAAATTTGGATCTTCATGAATATTAGCGCTTGTATTGCAATGTATTGTTAGAGAGGTTTTTATCGTTGTACCGCAACCTGCATTGCATTACGTCCCTCTTCTATATCTACTCTAATTTGCCTAGAGTACCTCATCCAGTTCGGTATCCCTCAAGAATTTGAGTATTACGTATTGGATCTATGGAAGCTGGTTCTGTGCTGGCCGCTTGCTACATACCCAGACATTTCATTCTTTTGTGGAACAATGCTCCACACTGAGCAAAAATATGTTCTGATGATTCTTCTTCCTCATTAAAAAAAAAAACCTGCATATTAAGCTTTCCTCAATCCCTATACAAAGGTGTTCTCTGAGTCCGCAGTGCCCGGTCAGAATACAACTAATATGCGCAAACTATTTTTGTTGAGACCAATGCAGAATGCGTTTCAACTCTTATTATAGTTACCTAGAAGCGCTTCGGATTGCCTCAGTCTCGGAAGATTGGTAAAGAGTTCTTGCCTCTTTTTCTGCTTGATGAATTCCCTGATTACGCTATCTCCTATTCCACAAAAGGGTTCAACTCTCATGAAAGTGGCAAGCTCGTCTGCATGTTCATTATTCCCTATTCCTAAATGTCCAGGGATCCAACATAGAACAACTTTATTATCCTTGCCCAGTTGATTGCGCTCGCTCAAACAGTTCTACATCAGTTTAGAGGTGATCTCAAAGGAGGTGCCTGGCTGACCGACATCATAGCGATATCTTGCCGTTTGTACTTCCTGTCCATTTTGAATTGCACACATATATTGATTGCATGAATTTCAGCTTAAAAGGTACTGGGATATTTCCCTATCGGCTCAGAGTGTTTGATTCTTGGCTCAAATACTCCTACCCTAGTTCCATCCTCTATTCGTGACCCATCTGTATACCACTTAATCGTGTGTTCTTTGAGTGTGTAGTTATACTCTATACCCTCCCATTCGTTCTTACTACTAAATTTTACAACAAAGTGTTTCTCAAAACTATACAGTATGTCCATTCTGTCCTGGGGACAGTCCAGGAGATAGTAGCACTTACAACATCGATATTTTCTTCTGTATGTACAGTTCTTTGTCTTGTTGTTGTTGCATCGAGTAGAGAAAGTGTTGTCCGAAATAGTTCGACGAATAAGCCGCTCTGATGGACGATTATGTAAATCACAAATTTCACAAAGTGGTGCTCTATAAGTTTGGCGATTTTGAAAATAAATTTCAACAATTTGTTAACGTATTTGCGGTGTCATTCTTTCCATGATTATTTGTCAATGCTTACTGAATGGAAATGTCAAAAGCAAATGTCTTCTACCAGCTGTCAAATAACAGTTATCAAAACTTCTACCAGTCTAAAAAAGCAATCTAGCTATTAGAGAACAGCTCACTGTTTCTGTTTTTTTTTTTTTTTGTAGAATCTGTGTTCAAGAGATCAAATCAGTGTCACAGCTGTTATTTGACTGCCTTGCACTTCATTTTCATTCGGAAACCCGATCCTTCTCCGAGCTAGAAGATATCAATGGCTGCATTCACGACACTCATCAATTCCTAAACAGTTGTAAAATTCTATTGTGAATGGCACCATTTTTAGTGAGCAAACGCCATTTTTGGTAGCGAAAAATTTGTACGATACTTTTCATCGGTTGATTTTTGTACAGCGTCTTATGTTTATCTAATTTTTCTATATATATATATTCTTTTGTTTATTATGGCTGAAACATATTCATATTAACGCCATCATCAAACATAGTTTACAAAAACATTAAATTATTTATATTCATTATTGTTAAAGACGAAAATAGAATAGTTAACAATAGTCACAATAGAATAGTTAACGCTAAAAAGTAGCAGCATGATCACGACACGCAAATTGATGAGCTGCAACTGTTTAGCAATTGATGAGTGTCGTGAATGCAGCAAATGACGAAGCTCGCAAGAGTATACTGGGATGGTTTAGCAGCCATTGCCGACAATTGGTGCCAAAGGTGTGGGCCCGAGTTTTATTGCTATTAACAGAAAAAACTCTTTTTTAAACAAACCTTATCCAAAGACTTTTTGACTTTATTAATTCTATGTTCCTAAAGTTTGAACTTTTTTCTATCTATGCTTCCATTTTTTTTATATTTAAGATTCAGATTTAGAATGATTCAAGATTTTCAATTTTTATCAGTAATTACTTTATTATTATAATTTTTCTTATGAAAATCCCTTTTGTGATTTATTAAAATATTTCTTCTTTCGTCATCGAATTCCGTGAATTAAAATTATTTAGAAATGACACATGAGATTGCGGGCGCAAATTTCACGTTGACTAGTGTAAATGAGTAGTTAGTTTTCATAAGAAAATATACAAAAACTAAACGTTTTGGTTTTTTTTTTTTTTGTTACATTTTTTATTAATTACACAATAACTATACATCATATTTTTATTATTAGTTATTAGAAGATAAATAATAAAACAAACTGTAGCAACGAACATTTACATGCAAAAGAAAAACAGAACAAATTTAAAAAAAAAAGTTAATAATAAATTTTGTAATGTAATAAATAAATTTGAGTAACTAATAAATAAAAAACAATAATAAATAATATTTTTTATATTTTAAACAAATGAAAAAATAAAAGTTTAGATTTAAATTTTTTAGTCAAATGCATTTTTTGTTTGATTAAATTATAAATTTGTAAAAAAAATAAAATAAAAAAATAAATGAAAAGAAAAAAACATTGTAACAAAAAGACTATGTAAATTTAGTTTTATAAGAGAATGTGAACAAAAAAAAACACATACAACAAAATGTTGTTCTTCGAATACATAATTTAGAAAAAGTATAGATATTAGAGAAAAAAAAATTAAATAATTTATTTCAAAAACTTTTGGCAAAACAAAAAAAATCTAAACTAAAAAAATTGCTTGGCCAAGAAAATTGTAAGCAAAAACAATAAAAATAAATTGATGGAAAATGGAAACGAAAATACGAAAATATGAAAATATGAAAATAATAAAGAATATATGAAAACCAAAAGAGAAAATATGAGAACTGTAAAAAGAACATAAGAAAACTAAAAAGAAAATTTGAAAACTGTAAAAAGAAAATATGGAAATTTCTTTTTCATAACAAACCTAAAACAAAATATTTATATATTTCTGTCCAAAACAAAAAAAAAAACATATATATTATTTATTTAATAATATGAAAATATTAAAAAAAATAATAATTAAAAATAAACTATTTACATAAAAATAGACTTAAATACATAATTATAAAAATAATAATTGAAAAAGAAATTCACTGATTTTATAAGAAAACAAGAAACAAAAATAATAAATTAAACAAAAAAAACAAACAAATTCAAATTTTGCACAGCAAAATAAAGAAAAGAAAAAATCTTTGTACATAAAATAATTAAAATAAAAATAAATTGTGTATAAATTTATCATAAATAAAAATAATAATATTATTAAATAAATGTTATATATACGAAAATGCTATTTGAATATATATTACAAAAACAACAAAAACACACATTTTATAAAACTAAAAACAAATAAGAAATAAAATCCAAAAAAACAATTTAAAATTAATAATAAATAAATTGAAAATAAAAACACACACAAGAAAAACAGAAACACAAAAAAAACAAAAAACAAAAACAAAATAGCAGCATTAATTATTTTTAAGCGTATTGCATTAACATAAAATTATATATACCTACATATATAAATATATTTAATTACATCTAAATGTCACAAAAAAAAAAACCAGCCAGAAATAAAATTTGAATAATTGATGGTAAAAGAAAACAAAGAACATATTTTACAATATAATTTACAAACATTAAAAAAAAAAAACAAAAACAGCAAATAAAATATGTAAATTTTCAGCCAAAAACGCAGAAAAAAATTATGTAAAAAAATACAAATAATAATAAAATGAAATAAATAAAATATAAAATTTCATGTGTATTGAAAAATGTTAAGTTTTCTATTATTTATTACACTGTGCTCCAGTCATAAAATATGTCTTAGCCCATGTTGGGTGGCACAACTCGTACAGTCTATACGCTGCTTGTGTCGCTACATTCAGCATGTTGTAACTCAGCACCATGGGTCATCTATTGCTTATGCGCTTACAGGTGAATCCCCGCAACATCTTACCGAATGTATCAACAACCACCTTTGTGATCATTATCTTCTTCTTCTCTTTAATTTCTTGCGCTCCTTGTGGAGCATAGGGCCGCAACAATGCGACTCCATTTACTACGATATTTTGTCAGAATTTTTTAATTCATTGAGCGATTTCCCTGTAGATTCGATTTCTTTACACAAGGGTGCGCTTCCATGTTAGCTTTGGTCTTCAGTGTCTTCTGCTACCTTGAGGATTCCACTCAAGTGCTTGCCTGCAGATATCCCCTGGCTGCTTGCGGAGAGTGTGACCTATCCAATTCCATTTACGTTTGCGGATTTCCTCGTTTATAGGCGTTTGAATTCATACCATGCTATCCAAACGGCTGCTTATCACGGGGGGAGAAAACGATGACAGTGTTATGGTCGAGGTTGAGAAAGGATGCTCCCATGGGGGCGTACTCTCTCCTCTTCTATGGTGCTTCGTGGTGGACTCCCTTCTTAATGATTTGAAAAATTTTGAAGTTCACATCCAAGCGTATGCTGACGATGTGTGCGTACTAATCTCGGGACGGTCCTTACAGACGGTGTGCATCAAAATTCAAGAAGTCTTAGACAAGATCGAGGTTTGGTGCGATCTGCAGGGTCTTTCAGTGAGTCCCGGTAAAAGCAACTTAGATTGCAAACTGTTATGGAAGACGCACTTCGAGCTGAAGATCTCGCGTGCACTAAAGGTTTTTTGGCAGTGCAGGCGAGCTTATGGCAAGACTTGGGGTCTCAATCCAGCTCTGGTATACTGGGTATACATTGTTCTTGTGAGACCTATTGTCATGTATGCCTCTGTAGTATGGTGACGACGAACTTTGGTTAAATCCACAGTATCCTCTCTGACCAGGCTTCAGAGAAGTGTGTGCCTGGGTATCACTGGTGCAATGTGTACAACATCTGGTGATGTCCTCAATGCCTTATTTGACTTGCTTCCTCTGGATCTACAAATCCGTAAAGAAGCGGTGAGAGCGGCCTACAGACTCCGGTTAAATGGAGTCTGGCATGTCGAGGCGGATGTAGGGCACAGTATGATATACCACTGTTCCTAATGCCCGTGGACAATCATGTGTCTTGCATCCGCTTCGGAAGAAGATATGGTCAGGTCAGGTCATGTTTGATGTAATGCCGTACGCCACTCGACAGATTTGCTCGACTTTTATTCTTAGCGTGTTTATATGGTCCACGCATGAGCGGTTGGACCGAAAACTTGCTTCTTGTTTGCGTATTGTCGAATCCAGGTTTCCGTTTATGCGTAGATTTTTTTGTTAGGATTTTTTACGGTACTGAAAGAAGCACGATTCCTCTGTAGTTGCAGCATTGGGACAAGTCGCCTTTCTTGGGGATTGTAACCAGCATACATTTCAGCTAGTCCTGGGGTAGAGTTTCGTTTTCCCATATGGTTACGAGCAGCGGCTGTAGCATTTGTGATCTTTATAATCATGGATTACCAGAGGCTTTCTAGTGATTTCGTTTACCTTTTCTGTTGCATGGGCAGTAGACATCAGCAACACATTTTTCTTGAAATCCCTTGTGAAACCCACCAGTGGAACTTCGTCAGAAAAGCCGAATGCCGAAGTAAAGGGACCTCGTTTTTTTTGCCTCTTCGGTTGATGAGAATAATGTTGGAATCTGGGGTTTGTTGTAATGAATTCTTCCTACCAGAGTTATATTTTTGCTAACCAAATCCTTAGCCAATGGGTAACTTGTATAAAAAAATTCTCCTTTGTAATATTGGCGCCATTATTCAAATATCGGTTGGCTAAGCAAAGTGCTAATGCATGTGAAATTCCAGACGATCGATCATCATTTTACTGGGTGCCAAAATAAGTCTCAGCTGATACGGTTTAATTGGTTTTCATATCCACCAGCCAGAATATCTTGATACCGCACTTGCCCGGCTTTGAAGGTATGTATTGTTTGAAGCTGCATCTGTTACCAATGGTTCATCAATTGTAAGCTCTTTGGATGGAACGAAAGGCAAACTCATATTCACGAGTTCGAGTATCATCGAACCGCAAAAATTGACCGAATTGTTCGAACCTCTCAAGCGACATCACTGCTCGATAAATAGGCATGTGCGGTTTGTAGAATAGGCCTTTAGCTGCTATCAAGTTGGATTTCTCGGAGCCAGCAAAAATTAATAAACTAAAAAAACGCCTACATTTCATCCATATTAGTGTCTCGTTAAGCTCGCAATTTTTTCGGTGTCTAAGAGCGTTGGTTGGCTGCATACGTTCTCTTCGCTTTTCTATTTGTTTCTAAAACTTCACAATGTCACTTGCAAAAAGACATTTGAACGCATCTTTCTTCTTCGCAAAAATCTCGGCGGTGTAAATAACAGACTTCGATCTCCATTTTCTCAAATTGTCGGTTTTTGCTTTTTCTGACGAAGCAGGCAGTGACCACCAAGTAGTGTTGCCACTTTTGTCTTGACCAATGTAAATCTGGCCTCGATTTGTCTCAATCGCTACTTCAGCCTCTAGCTTTACTTCCTCAACTTCGGTACCCCGTACATCTTCAACAAGCTCTAAAAAACGAATATATTCAAGAGGTTCTCTTTCTTCGCCGTCGGGGTTACCACGAGCATTTCCAGCATCGACTACATTAGCAGAAAATAGTACAGTTGCTGGATGATTAAGCCCACTACCAATCGATTCATTTACATCATCAAAGTCATCGTCGATATCTCTTCCTTAGCAGTCAATGTACGATTAACATTTGTCAAGAAAACAATTCTATTTATTCTTTACCGAAAAAAAGCAAAATTTCAAATGTGTAAAATGTAAGAATAACTGTAACGTAAGATGTAAGATAACTGTAATGTCCAGTTCCCTCTCGCTCGCACTACTGCGCGGCATGACTGTGCTACTCTAAACAACAAAGAGAATAGAGAAGAGAAGAAGAGAGGGAGAAATTAAAATACGAGCGGAGTTTGTTTGTTTATGTTTCGATCAATTTACTCACATATATATGTTCATACGAAAACAAAATGTGTGTGCACATTTATTCGTGGCAGAATTATTTGTTGGTGTTAAACGTGTGGAGATCGTCTATAACATACAAGCAGAGAAGTCGCCGTAGCCAACACAGGCGTTTGATAGGTTTTGCATTCGGTTAGTTAGATTAGAATAAAATTAAATATTGTAAAAAACAATACAAAATGATAAGTAATGAAGAATCTAGGTTTCAATAAATGTATAAACAAAATGTAGTGATAATGATAACAAAGCACGGCATTATAAAAATTTTGCTTTGTACATTAACCTTAGAAAGGCAACAATTTTTTATCTATGTAAATAGTAAAAATTTTGAACAAAAAAAATCAAACTTATTTAATATAAAATCACTTATTTACTTCAATAAAAATACATTGTTTCTTATTTTTAGTAACCCTGGAAGGACATGCTTCTTCGAATCGACGACGTATAAAAAATATGCATGTTCTTCGAGGATTAAATGCAGTTAAGGCAAATCTCTTTACTGTGCTTTTAAAAAGTAGTGGGGTGACTGGTCACCCCTGTTGCCTTTCTAAGGTTAAATGTGGAAAGCTCTTATCGTCGCCTGAGAATTGATTTGGCGTATGTGTGTACAAATTCATATACCAATACGATTTATTAAATGTTTATTTTTATTATTTTGAATTCTTCTCGTATGAAAAATTAGGGAAATTCCCATTCCGAAAAATTTAAAAAAACGTAATGTCATGAAAAATGAGGCGGCATGAGTCCTAAAATAAGGAAAATTTATATATATATTATTGTGCCCACAATAACAAAGCTATATGAAGTTTTGAGTTCTTCGTTTCGAAAATGAAATTAAACTCAATCATTAATTTTTATTGGAAGAAAGTAAATCTGAAAAAAATAATTTTTATTTTAAAGCAAAAAAATAAAGCTCAAAAAATAACTATTATTTCTGAGCAAAAAAATAAAACTCAAAAAAAAATTATCGTGAAAAAGAATTGCTACGGCTCTGTTCTACTCTTCTCCGTTCTACTTGCACACAAACTCGTAATAACACTGTGTTACAGTGAAAAATTACTTTGAGTGATACCTAGTACAAGTTGTAGCCCTAGTTAAACTAAAATTGATTGCATACTAGAAATTTCGAATGGGCCCTCTAAATCTGAACTCAGGACAAAAAACAAAAAACTATTTTCAGAGGTAAGTATATGCGTATATTAAGTAAAAACTCCAAAATTCATCAAACGATTTTATATATTTTAGTTTTGTGTAAAAGGTGTTAAAGAGGCGGCAAAGGTGTTTCTACCGGTATATAGCATTATATCAAGACAATTTTTAAAAATCAAATGACGTTATGACCAAGTATATATGACGCGCTCAGAGGAAAAGTGAAGCATAAAATTTATTAGAGAAAAAGTGAAATAGAAAATTTCATAAACCCAAAACGTTCTGCTCGTCTCGTTCTGCTTTGCATATTTGATTTTGTATGTATGCGTAAGTTACAACTCTTCGTGCGTACTCGGTTATATGGCTGTAGTCGGCAAGTAACAGCAGCAACGATTTCCTCAAGTAAATTATATACTTCACTTTTTCATATGTACTTGGACCTCTCAAAAAATGTTTCTTTAGCCAGATTTTGAGGCTGTATTCCAAATTTCGAATATGTAGTTTTTTAATATCTGACTATACCTACAACATGAACTATGTCTCAAGCAAAGTAATTTGAACGTTTCTTTTTTTTGTCACACAGTGTATTTATCTAATCTAAAATAGAGCTATAAACTACCCAGAAGGAAAATGGCATGTATAGGAATCGACATCATGGCTCTTATAAATTATAATTTCCAAAACACATGATTTTAAAAAACAATAATACCCATGATTCCGACTTCCCTTCCATTACCTGGGAATAAAAAAATTAATTATTATTACAATTTTATGCTATAAATAACGAATATGAAAAAATTTATGTCGAAATCATGCCTAACAAATATTAGATTTCAATGAAGTCAATCTTTGTTTTCTTCAAGTTTTACATTTGTAGTTCTTATTTAATAAATGAATGTTTCAAAAATAGAACATAAATTTCAAATGTGTAATAAAAATATTTTCAAGAATATATCGTCGTTGTTCAAGCAGAAATCACTAAATCCAAATTTTGTTTTTTTTGTTTTAGTTGTATCCGTATTAATTAGCATCTATAATTCAAATGTATAATCGCGTCCGATGCAGCCTTCTTTCGATAAACAAGCTGCAAAATAAAACCAAAAATGGATTATTTTTAATGCGGAAAAAAGTATTGAAATTTTTAAAATCCAACATGCCTTTCGGTCCATCAAAATTATAGTACATGAGAAATACTGTGTCGTTAATATTACACTGTAACATTCCATTAATTTAACATTGAAAACTTGTTGATTGTTCAACTTTCATAAAAATGTACACAGACGCGTGACGAAGTGAATCCAAAAGTGTTCATCGCTACTGTCTTTCATATATTTCATTAGTAAGATATGTTTTCTTTTTTGTTGAATGCATAAAAACTGAAGAAAATCTATGAGGAAAGATACCTATGCATTCTATGCATATTTCCTTAAATTTAAAATAATCTTTTGTTTTTAGTTTTTTCATGCATTTCTCATATTCCTTCTGGGTATATTTATATGTGCACAAATGCTCTCAAATATACGTATGTATCAGGGATGCCAACTCATTTTTTCTTTCTCCCCGATAGCTCTCGAAAAACTCCCCGATTTTCGATCAAATTCCCCGCATCGATATAATTTCATATTATAACAGCGCGACACGCACTTTCCATATAAACATTTTACAAAAACGAAAAATTACCTAAAATTCCCTCAATGAGTATTTATTAAGGCGACCCTGAACTTTCTCGGTCCAATTTTTACGGGACTGGTAGATTAATAGAAATTTACTTTCTAACTTCGGAATTCTTTTGGGCACAGGAGAGATTTCATTTCAAGGGAACCCACTCTCAAAATCGATCCAGCTCAAGCTTGCACAAAGTTTAATCCTATTGGGTTTAATCCTAGTTGTCAGATCAAATTTGAACGTGGGGTGTTTCGAGTTACAAGACGTTCATTTTGATAGATAAACAAGCCTCAGCTCACTTTTGGATATCAAAGTTCTTCAAAGAAGAAAATATGGGCTCTCTTTTGACTCAAATAAAAAATGGTAAAAACCTTGTTTTGAGAAAAACGAGTTTAAAGTTTCGACTATCGGTTTTTAACATATAAAATATATTTCTTCTTCTTTATGATGGCTGATCGTAATTTGTAAGTTTACAGATTAGTCAGCAAGGATTAAGAGTTATTAATCAGGAGGCGCTGGACTAAGGCATAACTTTTTGAACGGTCGAAAGGGTAGTCGAAGCGCCGCGCGACTTTTTTTGGCCTGACTGACACTCAGCACTATAATCGTCTGTATCTACGAAATCACTCTCTTTACAATTTTCAGAAAATACTTTCGAAATATAATACTTTCAAATAGCACTCTTTAAAAATCGATTTCTCCAAATCAATAGATCGCAGGGCCAACTTAAGAAAAGACTAAGATTTTAAGACCCAAAATATGAAATATTGCGTAAGTTAAACGTTTTCCATTACATAAAATTTGACAAAAAATATTCTGCAGACTTTTATGACTAAAAGCTGAACGACTTTAAATTCCCCGTAAAAAACAGCTCATTTCCCGTATCCAGTAAAATTCCCCGCAAGTTGGCTTCGCTGGCTTGCAGTGTATTTGCACCACGGTTGCCACTTTGGTACAATTCAACCAAAACTAATACATTTTTTTTTCATTTTTCTGCGATTGGTAATAGGATTTAAAATTTCTGCCCCGTTTAAGAAACCATAGCATCTCCCATACATGCGGAAACTATTATATTATTGGACCTATTAAATTTTGAATGTGTGATGGGCTGATGGATAAGTGACTGAGGAACTATTCAAATTAAAAATTTTAGATTTGTTTTTTCATTTTTATTGGTTACAGTTTTTTTTCCAAAATGCAGTTTTTTTTTACTTTTTACAGTTTTTGCCCAAAAAAAATATAGCAACACTGGTGCTTGCTGATATCGTATCTCATAATTCTGGTTTTACTGTTTTCTGATTAAAAAGTGGAAAATGTTCCATTTAGTTTCATTTAAAATTGAGAAGCAAGAGAACGTCCGCATTTCCTCACAGCAGTAAGTTAATAAAATAAAAGAGTTATTCATGGCGAAATTATAACAAGTGATAGCAGCGTCAGCTCTGTCTTCTTCTCTAGTTTTTTTTTTTATATAAAGATAAACTGTCAAAATCTTTTTTTTTTTTGTTTTGTTTTCCATGCATTTGTTCTTGTGTTTTTGACAATTACGATTTTTAGCAACAACAAAGTAGCGTGTTGTTATTGTTACGTTGTACTTGTTGTAGTGCTGCTATCACCATGTTAAATCCGCCTTGCACTTATTGTATATGTATGAGCAAAGTAGTGTCGTGTAAAAATCAAATTAAATAATACGATTTTGGTATCTTATTGATTGATTTATCTTAACGTGTGTACTATAATTACCACCTTAATAGTTTTTTGTTGCTACATTTAATCATATCGTTTATGGAATTTCCTCAAGTTTAAAAAAAAAAATCCATCAGTTATGAGTAGGATTGCCAGATTCAAATCGGGCTTCATCTAGACATTGAGATCAAATATCGGGATTTTTCAGAATTTATCTGGACATTGAAAAAAAATTTTTGTACACAACAAAAAACAATAAATAAAAAAAAGGTACATTTAAGTGCCTCGAGTCCCATACACGAAAAATTTTCCTTGTTGTACACCTTTATTTTATGATGTGAGCTGGACCATATTGAAAAACTTCTTACTTCATTTTTTAATTTTGCTCCTTTTTAGGTATTGAGTGAACAGCTGATAATCAGTGTAGTACACCATTTAAACTTTTAATTGCGGAGCCGATGAATACATATTTTCAGCGCCTGAGACTTTTGGTATATTTTTAACTGTTTAATGTGTTTGTCCAAAAACAGCAAAAAATTGTATCTCTACAAATTTAAAAATTTTATCTGGACAAATTTCTAAAAGTCGGGACTCTGGACACGGGCAACTGGTAACTCTAGTTATGAGTTATGATGCATTTTACAGACTTTAGCGATAGTCAAAGTCAAAAATTTGTGAAAAACCGCAAAATTAATTAATTTGATTAAATTTGAGATAAAAATAACAAAAAATAAGTAAAATACTTCCCGTCATACTAGCCAGATAAAAAAAACTTGCTGCTAGTAGCTAGGAAATTGAATTTTTTATACAAAATATTTAATTATTTAAAACAAATTGATAAAAAGTTTATTCAACAACAAATACTTCTAGGCATTCAACTTTTCCGGCTTTATGGAACCACACCCAATAAATTGTTTTTAAGTTTTGAGATCAGATTTATGTTTTCAACATTAAAATTTTCAAAACCATTTTTTTTAAATCAATCAAAAATTTGAGAACTAGTTATTTCCCCGATTTTTAGGACCCTATTTGCTTGAACGCCGCTTTTTCGTTAACATTTTCGTTTTTCCAATTTCAGCGCTTTTGGAGCCGTTTTTTCGTACACATATTTTTTCCGTTTTTAGTTCTTTTGTAACCGGACTCATGAAATCAAGTTTTTTTGGACCCAGTTTTTATGAACCCAGTTTTTCGGTTTACTAGTTTTGAACTCGATTGGATATCCTTGTTTTTCGACCCGTTTTTTAAGGTACTCAATTTACTAAGTAACAGATTTTTTGGTTACCCTTTTTTCTAACCCGATGTTTTTATGCCTGTGTTTTTTAGCATAATAATTTCATATCATCGGTTTTCTAGTACCCAGACATTATAGTCTCATATTCTGTCTACTATAAAAAACTCCCCCGACATTTTGCCGCTTTCAGATTTTAAAAATGATGATTTCTTTTTCTAAAATAATTATTTGAAAATCGTATTTCGGTAAGTGCTGAACAGGGAAATGCTAATTTTTTTTTTTTTTTTTGCTCTCTTGATAAATTTTGGAAATTATTGGATATCATGTTTTGATCATAGGCCCTTCAAGTATTTTCTTGGAATCCTTCATTTTAAATGGTTTTGTAACGACAAATCAATTATACTCAATCCCGGTAAACTATAAATCATCTACAAATAAAAAAATTTCTATATTTTTTATAGAATTCTTGTTAGTTGGCATTTATTGGAAAACCGCATAACTTCAACACTTTCAAAAAGCATGCCCATTAAATAATGCATTATGGCCATTATTAAACTGGCAACAGAATCAAATGATTCTTCCCACAATCGAGAAGAAAGAAGAGGAAAATTACTGGAATTTTATGATTTTATGATGCCGAATGAAGACCGACCGACAAGCAGTTCAAATGTTGAGTATTTATAAAGCTATTTTTTTTCGAAATTTTTAGCTTATAAAAATGCATAACTATTTTTAATTTTATTTTCAGAGCTCCAATTATGTTGCTGCTAATTCGAATATTTACAATTTTTATAAACGAGCTCAATCACTTGAAAAACCTGGACACGATGCTCCTGTTTCTAAATATATAAGGTTAACAGAACTAAACTTTTTTCGGATATGTACAATCGTTGGCAACAATTTTTTTTTTTTTTTAAGTAAAAGAATGCACTCAATGTAATTTTATAACAATTAACAATTCATGATAGTTTTTTAGGAGACTATGAAAATTAAATCTAGAGGTTAATTTTCAAAGTCATGACTTAAGTTCATGTAAATTTCGTTATTTGAAGTTATATATACAGGGTGACAATTGTAAAGTGACGCAAGTTTAATACTCTGCAGCAAGCTTTGCCATTTACCGTTACTTTAATTTAAAAAGCAAATTCATTCATCATTGGCTTTGCTCTTAATTTCATTTGAGTTTTTGTTATTACATTTTGAAATTTCCATAAAAATGGACAAGGAAAATATTCGTCGTGAAATTATGAAATTTCATTTGGCAAATTATAGTAGCCGTCAAATTGCAAAGGCTTTAAATTTGTCAAGTCGTACGGTAGACCGAGCTATTATTCGATATAATAAAACTGGGGGTTTTGGAGATAGAGACCGGGGAAAATTTTCAACAGTTGCCACTACTGGTTTAACAGAAAAAATTCGTAAACGAATCAAGCGAAATCCAAGGCGCTCAATGAGAAAAATCGCTAAGGAAGTGGGAGTAAACCGTGAAATAGTGCGAATCATTGCAAAATCAAAGCTTAATCTTAAGCCGTACAAGCTCCGAAAAGCTCAAGATCTGACACAAAAAAAGAAAGATTTGCGACTGCAAAGATGCAAGGCGTTGCTACGCTCCTCCGTGTTAAAAAATGTTGAAAATATCTTGTTTACAGATGAAAATATTTTCACGGTTGAACAACATTTCAATGCGCAAAATGACCGAATGTGGCTAACATCATCATCGCAACAAAATAGGACTGTTGGCAGAGTTCAAAAGCCAGCTCCCGTTATGGTATGGGCTGGAGTTTCCGCTAATGCCAGAACCCCTCTAATATTCGTTGAAGAGGGTGTTACAATTGACCAGGTTGTTTATCGGAGCATTTTAAATGAACATGTTCTTCCCTGGGCCCAAGATACATTTGGAAATGAAAACTGGACTTTCCAGCAAGATTCTGCACCTTCCCAAATGGCAAAATTAACGCAAACATGGATAAAAGAAAATTTTTCTGGATTCATAACATCTCAAGAATGGCCACCATACTCCCCAGACTTGAATCCAATGGACTACTCTATTTGGAGTATTTTAGAGAGTAAGGCTTGTGCATCTCAACACCACAGTCTGGAGTCGCTGACAAATTCATTAGAGAAAGCCTGGACTGAAATTGATTAGGAAGTCCTGCGGCGAACAGTCCTACGATTTCCGGATCGATTGAAGGCATGTGTGCAGGCTAAAGGAGGTTATATTGAATGAGGTGGGGTTCAAATGAATGCTTATATGTTAACACTTAATTGTACTTAATGGAAGTACGTCCTTTTGAAAATAACTGCTGAAATGTGTGCGTCACTTTACGATTGTCACCCTGTAAACAGGTTAATGAACAAATGTAGTCATCACAACAACAATGTATATAGAGACGGGCAAATCAGACGGCCGTTTCGGAATCTGCCACAATTCCTTAATTCAATTAAATAACATTCTCATAGTCCTATCAATCTCTCTCTTTGATTTGTTTTGGCTTTTTTCTATGTCATTTTATTTTACTTTTTTGCTTTCCAGATTAGATGATGACAAAGATAATTGTCATATACTTAAACTTGGTGACCACATTCTACGGGCTATTTTAAATATACTTGCACCAGAAGATCAACTAAATTTTGGGGAAGTGTGTACGCGTTTTAATAGAATTTACAGAGCAGATATTTCTTTACCGATAAACTTCATTGATAATCTACTCAGTTC
Organism: Toxonevra muliebris; assembly: GCA_963691655.1. Lineage (NCBI taxonomy): Eukaryota > Metazoa > Arthropoda > Insecta > Diptera > Pallopteridae > Toxonevra > Toxonevra muliebris. The sequence goes on along the minus strand of OY829328.1, from coordinate 77,653,412 downwards.
CAAGTAAGTATCTATTTATTTAATTTTTTTTTAAATATAAAATAGAACGTATGGGTTCGATAATCGCTTCCACCTTTGCCCCATTCTTTTTGTCAATTATATTTTGTCATCAACGAAGAATCTCTGTCTGTGGATGAGAATGAAAGCAATCAATATAAAAGTTGAATAATTTATTCTCTATTTCAACAATTTTGAGATCATAGTCTCATTGGTTCAATATCTAGAGGTTTTTTCTAGTTATATTTTGATACCAATTTTGAAAAAAAAAAAAAAAAATATTTGTAAATAATAATAATTAAGCCATCTGTGAAATAAATAATGCCAGATTGAAATTTATTTAAAAAATTCCGAAATTTACTCACTTTCCATTAATCCTCTGAATATAGTTTAGCGGAATCAGTATTTTTAAATCATGCAAATATTTTTAGACCTACTAAAATTCACAATTACATATTTTCAAGACAATCTGTATGGGGCTAGGAGAAATTATTTTATACTTTTTGGTCCGTTTTAAAAAAGTGGTGCATATATTAAAGATTTTTTTTATTTAAATTATTTTTTATATGAAGTAAAGAATTTTTTGAATATTGGTTTTAAATAAGTTCATTGCTCATTGTTTCGATAAAAAATGTAGTTACGATTATTCAGGAAATGGATTATTTAGCGGAGCTTTAAGTGTTTTTAAATTGAAAAAATGCGCTAAAAAACCCGCTTTGCGCGTTTTAATTTTCAAAGAGCACTAAATTTAACGGGAAAAGCACTGAGTTGGTCACACTGGTTTTAATTTTGACAGCGGGTACCCATTAACGGGTTTTCCATCATCCGTCGTATTTAAGGCCAACGTATCAACCCACAGGAAACTAGTATTGACATATGAACACCTACATACATATATACTTACGTACATTTCAGTATAAAGGCACTGACTAATGCGAACAAAAATTGCTTCATGCATCGAATACAATGGATGCGGCAGCAATGCGTTTGTCTCCATAAGAATACATGCGATCTAAGTGTTGACAGTTGTCGCAACTATTGTGTTCGATGAATTAGTCTTAAAAAAAAAGCGTTATTATAAAATTTGGTTTTTAGTTTATTGCAATACGAATTTAAGTAGATCTTCAAATATTTTAGATACAGTAGTATTCTCAACTTGATACACACCTTAAGATATTGTTGAAACGATGCTTGCGTATTTGCCGTATTTGGCCTAAGTGTGTCCTGATAGACACTATTATCTTGATGAACACACTTAGCCACTAAAACATTAGACATAATTTTTAATTAATCCATTTTTTTTTATAGTGAAACCTTAAGTAAAGAAAGCAACCCAGAACTAATAGAATGGCTGGATACCATGTGTATCGAAAAAGAAGAAGAAAATAATGGCGACCATATCGAAAGCATACCTCCTTTATTGAAACTTAACGATTATTCACTGGAGGACATCATCAAGTTACTTCCGAAATGGGATCAAATAAATTTCGTTAGTGTTCATCCCCGATTATACTATATTTTTCAATATCTTTACAGAAAGGTATTAAAGGAAGTACTATTATGGGATTTCGAAAATGTAACTTTTACTGATATACAAAACTATTTTATTGTAACTGGTGAAGTTATTGAAACTGTTGTCGGTTCAATGGGAAATGATGATGATAGAAATAATGAAACAATAGCAGAATCAATTAATAAATCATGTTGTAACGTAAAGAAAATAGAAATTCTAGAAATAAATTCAATTTTTTTTCATAAACTATTGGCAAATGGCAATGAACGATTGAAGAATCTGGCCGAATTAAGTTTTGGTTATTCTACGTTAAATGATGATGATGTAATAATGTTTGCTGAATTACCTAAACTAGAAGTTCTGGAGCTGGAATGGAATACAATAATTACGGGTAAGGTTAAACGAATAATTGAAATATAGTGTGATTCATTTTACAAAACCGACTCGATTTATTCGGTTATCCGTTTTTTTTTTTTAACAAAATTAGTTGGTTTTGCAAAATTTTTATCTACTTGTGTTATATAAATGATTGTGCTTTTTAAATGAATCTATACTTTTTTGATTTAAATAAAATTCCTTAAAAATCTAATTAAAAACGTATATTTAACTGAGAAAATGAAAAATCGATTTGGCCGCTTTTTAATAACTATTCGCTTTTTATAACTATTACCAAAACTCGATTTTCGTTTTTTCGTTTTTTTTTTTTTGAATATTTGCCCTATTAGACAACCGTTGAATATTTGCAAACATCTTAACATTTTATATAGTATACCTAATTTTAATTTTCATTTTTAATTTATATATAGGAGCATATCTAGACAGACTTAAAACAATTAAAAAACTAAGCCTAACTGGTTGCAGAAATATTAAATCTCAACATTTCATAGATATCTGTGAATCACTTAAACAACTAAAAAGTTTAGATGTACGGAATTGCCCAATGATATCGGAACCAGAAGTCATCATTCATATTTACGGTAAATTTGAAAACTTTCAACTAAATCAGCAATTGTTAAACTCAACTTTCTATAACGAAGAATAAAACAAATTCGAATTTACTCTGGTGAAGTAGAAAAAACTAATTTAGGTTGCTATTCGCCGAACGACATCGTGGACTACATCGTCGCTGATCGTCATCGTATCACGACGATACGTAAAGCTGAAAGTTTTTGATGAAAAAGTACATGAACGGAGCTAAGGCTGTTTGCGTAACATGTACACTATGTTGACTTGATTGAAGAAAATCCAAATCTGTTTGATTTTGATTGATGTGGATTTGCTTGCTCTCTCTATCAATCATGTGATAGAGCAAAATTTGATGAGAATGATTGAAGCGTCTGTTGGTAAACGTCAAACACGTACACGATGATTGAAGCAAAAATTTTGTCATCTACGGCATAGTGCACATGAGACGACACTAAGAGAGCCATCACTAATACAACCACATTTTTGCTCTACCTCGGTACAAAGATGGCCGCCATCGATCTCAGCTGATTCTTAGCAGCTGACACTCGATTTCATATGTTTTGCAAAATTACACCTCACTTACAGTGATACCACTCTTTAAAATATGAAAATCTCCTCTGTGCTCTATGATCTACGGGCTGCTTAAAATTAATACACGAGATATGCGGTACTCATTACGAACATGAACGGATGCAAACGATGCGCGACAAAATAGAAGCAACAAGCTAACCTAAGTTGGAAGCAAAACACGTCATCGAAGAAAATAGCCACACCCACCGGAAAAATGATAGGGGTTACAAAATCAGTCCACCCTAAAAGACGATTTAGACGGTCAAGCATGCTCGAAGACATCTACCATGAAAAAATGAGAGATTACTGTGAGACCGTCATAATTCGTTAGGCCGTGGTTATATTGCGAGTATGCTCGGCGAACACAATGAAATTGTTGTTGCACCGAACACAAAGAGAGAGTCTTTACTCACTCTCACACGATATGCTCGGTGTATTGTACACCGAGCACGCCGAGTATTCAGGGTGGCAACGAGTTATTTTGCAAAACAGTATCATTACATATAAAATAGTATTAAACAAACGAGTGTATTTTGACAAAAAAAAACTACTCTGCAACGAGCTGGGTGTAACCATCTTGACTGAGCACAGGAGAAAATTTTTTGTGTTCGTCGAACACCGAGCACCAATATAACCAGGCGCTTAGCCGTCATAGACGCAATACGCAGTGGCGCGGGGATTCGCTGCAGCAGTTGCAATAAATAAAATTTCCCCATTCTATTTGCTTTAGTTTTTGTAATTTTGCTTTATTTCTTAATAGTTTGTTTTTGTAAATTTCCCTATTTATTTCCCATAACTCAGGCAATGTTTTATATATTTCAATAAAATCGTTCAATAAATTTTTTATTTTGCGTAAAAACTTTTGCTTCGAAATGTAGAAATTCAAAAAGGTAGACCGACATGCGTTTTCACAGTCGAGTATGTCTTCGAGACTTTGGCGAAAATCAAAATCTTTTGATTTTCTTCGAGCATGCTCGAGGGCCTCCGTTTTTGAGTCCACAAAATGAAATTTGACGTGAGACGCCCTGCGGTCTTGGAGCATGTTTGATCGTCTGAACGGCCTTTAACGCACATTCCCGAATATATGAGAATAGAAATAACAACCAAGGAAAAATACAATAACAAAATATACAAAGCAAGCAATTAAAATAAAATTGTACATGGTTACACATTAAAACAAAGTTATTAATTAAGCACCCTGGTTAGTCACTAAGTACCTATACTCTAATTTTTCAAATTAATGCTCAATAAACGCCAATTACATAGCCCTGGTTTTTTGCTTTATATTTACATTTTCCATATGTATTACATAGATGAAATAAGCAGCATGTACATTATTTCAGTGAAGAAAAGGAAATTTATCGTGCATCGCTGAAGGGAAACCCTTAATATGTAATACTAACAATATGCCCTCTTTGCACATTCATTCAACACAAATCATTTGAGAGAAAAAACCTTCAGTTAATCAGATGGGTATTGTACATATTTAGTCAAACTGAGTTCGATGAGTATATAGAAATGGATGTTCAAGAAGAATCAATATGCGAAAAAGAATCATATAGCGATTTTATGATGCGACTTCAGAAGGATCTCAGGTGTGCTAGGGTACACTTGGTTTTTCTTCAAAAACTTCTTTTCATTTGCTATTAGCGTATTAGCGACGACCGAACATTTTGAACTATTATAAACTAATATCTCTTCGTCTCTGAAGTCACCATTTTTGGATGGATACGAATTTACAGACTTGGCTTAGTTTACGTGTTGATACTGATGTACTGATGGCCGTTGATAAATTTCAAAAAGTTGCAAAAAAAAAGTGGTATTGAGAGTAAAAAAGTCTCATCCCAAATAAAGTTGTTGTACACCTTCAAAAATGAACTTCAGTTTATTTTATGACGATTCCCAAAATATTTCAGCTCTAGCGATTACCGGTCCATTTTGAAAAAAAAGAAAAATCTAAAAATCGCAAATTCGAGAAACTCTGCTAGCAGATTTAAAAAAAGTTGTACGCAGGACCCTAGCATTTTTCAGTATCTATCATTTGTGAACATTTAATTGGCCAAACAATTTTCCGTAAGTCAGTGTGACAAATTTGAAAGTAGAAACAAGTTTGTAAAAAATCTCGCAACTAAAAAGTATGTATGTAATTAGTGTTGCGAACTTTCAAGTTAAAAGCAATGAATTTTTTGTATAATTTCATGTGAATATCACATTTTTGCAAAAAAGCCGGGCAGCTGGAGTTTAAGTATCGTCTGCGATCAAACATAGTACTTGAATGTACTGAATTTGCCATATCTGATTCTGCTAACGTTGCCGACAATGATATATGAAACCAGAGACTTTCGTCCATATTCTTTATTTTTTTTGGCAACCAGCTGTTATCCTTGAGCCGCTATAAAGTTGAAAAGTTTTTTCTTTGCGCTTGATATTTAACTTCAGCGGCAGCGATGTCACATTGTAATTAAACTCAATTAAAATACATGGATTTACTTTTGACATATTCTAGCGTTTCGGATATTACACGCCTGAGTTACTTCACGTTTCCGTTTCACATTATATTCCCCATTTTAAGTAGTACCGCTACACTGCACAAATGGCGCAAGGGCGCTTGCTTGGTGTAACGCACAATAGCATTTTTCAACTAATGCAACCCTGCATGCAGCGTATTGCCATTGACAAATACAAACGCCGATAAATAGTTTATGTCAGCCAAGAACTCTATCAATAAGATTTTTTTATATAGAAATTGTTGAAATTGTTTTGGAAATTTAATAATTAATTTTCGTAATCGCAGCAATTGTTATCAAAAATACTCAATTCGCGTGTAAAGTTCATTAGCATTTAAAGATGAGACTGTAACAATCACACAAAGCTACATAAATGGATTCCTCAAAAAGTATTTGATTTTATTATTGATATGCGCAACTAGAAATTAGATGCACAATTAATTAATTAACACTTTGCCTTCCTGTTGTCAATTGCAGACAAAGCTAATTACTATTTTTTAGACAATAAAGCGTACACAGAGGATGATTTACTAGTCTATAACATATTTGTTTATCAAATACCAAAGAAAGTGAGTACTTCTTTTTCGTAAAGAGCTGGGAGTGGAATAGGGGTTTTTTTGTTTTTCTAGTTTGCAGTATTTTATATTGTCATGAAATTACATTTTATTTTGTTCTATGACTAACGCACACTCACCAAAATCCATAGGTTACAACTCAAGAAGCTTACAACTATTTTTCACAATTTGGTGATGTCCTAAGGTTACGTTTATTTACGGATAACAAATGCTCTGGGGAAATCAGTGATACCCAAGTGGGTTTCGTGAATTTTGCTGATCCTGTTGTTGCTGCCAAGTAAATGTGCATTCTATATTATATTTGTATGTAATTAATTAATTTCAATCTATTTAGTGTGCTACAAAGAACCAATCATGTCATGCAAAAGAAACGTATATTTGCTAAAGCATGCGATAGCTGGGAACAACCTGAAGCTGAATATGGTGGTGCCAGTGGTTTTTATGTCGATGTATCCGCTAACGCTGCTGCCAATATAGATCTCATAGATCTTAACGATGATGATGGCCCGTTGGGTAGTGATAATAATAATAAACGCTTATCTAATATATTACAGCTAAATGACGATTGCCTTGAGGTTATTTGCAAGAAATTACAATTACGTGATCAAGTACGGTTTGCACGTGTCTGTGAACGTTTTCGGGGCATATTCAGACGTTGTTGCAAATGGGAACATAAAGTTTTTGAAATGAATAAACTCATCGGTATGACACTGTGGGATATTCGTGAGTTCTTTGAAATGGCTGGCAATAATATCGAAAGAATGATTGGTACCGTGCCGTATAACTATCAGGATCGTATAGAATTTATTGGCGCTTTCAGCCCGAATGTAAAGAGCGTTAATTTCAATTGCAATAATATTGAATCGAGCAGTTTATTGAAATTGCTAGAGAAGATGAATGCGATTACGGATTTACAATTACATAATTTCGCATTGAATGATAGTGCCGTTTTGACGCTGAGAAATTTGCCGAATCTTAAGATATTGATGCTGAAATGGAGTTACGAACTAACAGGTTAGTGTTTGAAAGAATGTAACACGAGGTTGTTTCTAGGAGGTGAATGGGTTTAATTTTTAAAGACGGTGTAAGTTTATTACGCAGCATTTTTTTTTTTAAGAAGCCATCTTAAATAATTTTTCTTACTTATTAAGAGACAAGTCCGAGAGAATAATGTTGATATTAGTAAAGTTTCAGACAAGCCTGAAGCCAGCTCTTGGGTTAACGGCCTGCATGAGAGTTTTGACCTATGCAACCTACCGAAGAAAATTTATTCTACCTCCAAACCAGAGGATGGATTCGTTTCCGTGTTACGGTATCTCTTTGCTGAAAAGCGCTTTCCTTACTATGACCTCTCTACTTTGATTTTGTTTAGGGAGTCTATTTTGTGCCCGAGTAAGCAACATAAACTTGTTCTCCTGGCCCTCGCAGCTGTGGAGGAGGCAGGCACACGTTTGCAACTCCAGACTTGAGATCACCTCGCTTTTTGCTTTTTAGATTCACGGGCTCATCTTGTGCTCCGAAACTTTCTCTTCGGCTTTTACTGGTTTCTGTCCTTGAAATTTGAGGTTATATTTCACGCCAAACCCACTTAGGCCTCTTTTACAGGCAGCAACAGTTTTGTTCATATGAGAAAATGTAATCAAAAAGAACGAGAGAGAGAGAGATTGATAATAAGAGAAAATATACTAAAAACATAAAGCTCTGCTTCTGTCTAATCTCTCTCAAAGCGTTGCTCCAAAGTGAATTTCTATAAGGCGAAGTTAGCAACAACTCATTCTTCTTCTTCCTTTATTGCCTATACCAATGGCTGCCAAAATCATTGTTTACTTTTGATTGCTTATTTACTTTTGTTTGTTTACTTTTTTTTCGCCATTTTGAAATTCACTGCATGCCGCCATTATGGCTGCAACAATAAAGAGTTACTGCTGATTTTGACATTTACAAATACAACAAAGATGTGTTGTTTTTGCCAAGTTGAAATTGTTATCTTGCTATCACTATATATAATTTCACCTCGAGTGTGATCGGTCAATTGAAATCCTACGAGCGCACCACATTAAGTGAATTTTAATTTCACACAATCCGAACTAATTTGTGGTTTTCACTATGTCGTATTTCATGTCAAAGAGAGAGAAAGAGAAAATATCTTATATGGAATTGCCAACAGGTTGTGGAATGTGATTGAATTTGATATAAGGCATAAGAAGCAGTGATGAAAAAGTAGATACAATTGTACCTTTTCCCGATTTTTTCGAACTACAAGATACGTTAGGTACAATTAGTACGTTTTAGGTACAATTTGTCATTGGCCAAAATAAATTTAACCCTTAATTACTGTACTATATTGGTTAAATTTAAAGCTCACAACTCTGATATTGCTGTTTATAAAGGGAAAAATATTGCAAAAATGATTTTCCAAATCGAATAAAGTTTATTGGTGCCAAAGAAGAGTAAAAGTCATTAGAAGATTTTTGAATTTTAGAAAAAATTTAAAAATTATTTTTACAGTATGTATGCTTCCTTTTAAAAACAGTAATAACAGAGCTCTGAGGTTTGGCTGCACATTTTTGAAAAATAAAAAATTATGATAAAAATTCCGGAACTTTCATGACCAATATTATCAGATTTAAAAATTTGTTTCCCCTTGTATTCATCTGGATGACTAAAAACTTTTCCCCTCTTAGTTTCCGATTTGTCGTGCTCAAAAATGTAATTTTTAATGAAAAATTTTTTTGACTCCCTGTATATGTGCTGCAATAATTTAACCTAATTTATATATAAAGAATATCGTTTTCATGTTTTGTTTACTTTTTTTAATTGTTAACTTTTAAATGAAAATTGAATTTCTTACAACAGCGATGAACCAATGAAGCATATTATTTTAGGTGCATTCATGCTCATTTAAGTACAATTTTTTTTTGGAAATTAGGTACAATTTGAAATTTGCAAATTTCATACCTGTTAAGAAGTCGGATTGATCAATTGAAATCCTTACAGCGCACATTCATAGTATTTTACTCTCACACCAAACCCAAAAATATAAACTGATCTACCAAAAATCGTTTCTATCAATTCCTTTTCCTTAACCCATGACCCTTGATAATCCTGAAGAGATAGAGATGTGAAATTGTCCACACTTACCTTAGAGGTTTAAAGAATCAACCCGAAAAAATTAAATTGGCTAAAAATGCATTAGCCTAAAGTTGTATTTTTTTTTTTACTATTTCTACAGGAAAAAACCTAGATAAACTCACGGATCTGCGCGAGCTCAGTCTGTACGGTTGTGAGAATCTACAAAATGCACACTTCATCAGCATCTGTAAATCACTCAAAGAACTCAAATCGCTTGATATTCGCCATTGTAAAATGCTCACAACAAATGCATACAACGAAATGGTAAAACATTGCATTAAACTGCAAGTGTTAAAAATATCATGCCACAAAGATGTACACTATGAATGTGTGGCATATTTGGGAAATCTGAAACGCCTTGAAGTGCATTCGTTTACCACGGTACGTGATGAACTTTTCGCTGCCTTAGCCGAACATCGAACAACACAAACGCTTGAATACCTTGAGATATTGGCTAGAAATTGTATTACCTATGAGCGTGCCGTCTTGATAGCGCGCCTTAAACAGTTGCGGCATTTAATTTGCCCCTTCAATGATAGCCTTAACGATGAGTGCCTATGTGAGTTTGCCGAGCTGGAAAATTTAATGGAAATCGATATTAAAAGTTGTCGGGCAATTACAAATGTTGGATTGCTGGTGATATTGCGTAAATGTGCACATATTAGGCGTATAAATGTGGAACGTTGTGAAAATGTTAATGAAGCGTTTGTATTTGATGCGATTGAAGTTCTACAGCAATGTTTGCTACAACAATTAGAACCAAAGGAATTGGTGTGGTTCGATGTTTATGAAACGGGAATACTTGAATATATTTTAAATGTTTGTATTAATTAATTAATTTTTATTTGCATATAAAAATTATTATAGTATAACAATTTTCGAATAACTATAACTTCTCTCTTTTAGAACAACAAATATCGCATTGCTGAGCAGTTAATCAAATTATCATTTACCAATACAATTACGAACTAATCTTACAAATATACATACATATGTATGTATGGATATGTAAAATTAAACCAGTTAACACACAATCCAAGAACTAACTATTGTAATTACATTTGTGGCCATAGACTGTCTTCAAACACAATCCATAATCAACTAAGCCATTAATTAATACAGTCACTAGGTATTCATTCAATGATATCAATTTACTATGATGATATTATGGTTATTATATGAAACTGAGCATAATTTGCATGCAAAACATTTGCTTTAACTAGTATATATTTAAGAAGTTACTCTACTGTAAAAAAGCAATCAAAATACAATTTTTCTTTCTTTTTCTATTAGTGATAAACATATTGAATATTATTATATGTATGTCTAACATTGTAGTTATTTATTATAAATATCTTCAAGTTATACGATAAACGAAAAAAAAACAAAAAAATTGTTTTATTTTTTAATATTTATATACGTATATTTGTTATTATCTTGTGGATTTTATTCATTCATTTATAATGCACTATTTATGTCATTTATCAAAATCTATTACTATACAATAATTATTATTATAAAAAAAAAGTTTTATTTATGAAATAAAAAAATAAAAAACGAAAAAAAAAATGTGAAAAAATTCAACACTTTTCTTTGACATGAAAACACATTAACCTTTTATATTTTGTTGCTGCATTCTAGTGTATTTTTGTTTTGTAAAATACACTGGCCATATGATTAATATGTTCCGAGAAAATAGATCTAAATTGCCAGTTGATGGCATTATAGTAAATCAATAGTAATTATCTTTCATTTTTGCTAACCGTTTTTATGACCTTCATTTAATAAAAAAAAAAAGGTTTCGTGATAATGCTTTGAGATAATCTATAATCATATGATCATTCCACCTTCTTTGATAGCAAATTTCCATCACTTTTATGTCAAGTAACTGAAGGTATGGGAATTGACGTACAGTTTGCTGAAGAGAATTAATCCTTGTAAAATAGTAGAGATCGAGCGTAGCTTTCCCGAAACTCTTTGAGGCAAAATTGAGAGAAGCAACATTTGAGAACCACAGATTCACACACTGCTCAGAGATACTAAAATTAATCGAACTTAACAAAGGAACCCAGGCTCAGTTTCAAAGACGTCGCACGAAACTTTTTAGGGATTACGAAAAGTTCACAGTATGAAAAAATCGTTGGTTAACTACTTTGAGAAGCTGGGAAAATCAACAGATAATCTTGGAGATTTCAGCAAAGAACACTGCGAACGTTTTCCCCAAGACATAAAAATTAAGGAAACTCGCTATCAGGGAGGATGGAATAAACATGTATTGGCAGATTTCTGTTGGAGCCTAGATATATATGCTAAACCTTGCGGTCTTACCATCGTTTCCTGGGCAAACATTCACTATAATGAAGAAAAAGAAGATGCAAGGTATTGGGTTATGTGGTTTAATAGCGTGGGCTTGGGGAATCTTCAGCCCTGACAAATCTCGATATCCGAGGTTGAGTGAAATTATTTTTGTTACGTGGTTATTGGGCTTCAGGTTATATGATTATAGAGTTATGGGGTGACGGGGTTATAGGCTTTTGGGGTTAAAAGCTTGGAGCTTGTGTTGAAAGTTTGAGTCCTGTGAAGTTTAATAGAACTGAAAAGCCTAAATTATTAAGGTTTTTGAGGTTATGGCAAAACCTCGACATTATGGATTTAAACGGACTTCAGATTCGGATTCAGTGACCCCGAAAACGTATAGTAAATATACGTTTTCGAACCCAAACCCAAAAAAAAAATCCTTTTTTGTGTGCCGGTGTTATTCGTTGAGACGGGAAACCCGCTAATGGGTACCCGCTGTCAAAATTAAAAAGCTCTCAATCATATGAAGTGTCGCAGACTTGAGGCGGGACGGGATTCACGCCGACGAGTTTCTCATCTATTGAGATCTATTTCTATTTTACCCGTCAGCGATTATAAGACAGGGTTGCATATGGTTGCAACGGATCCTTATTTGTTAGAATAATCTTACAGCCAAGATATTGTAGAGTTTTAACTCATAACACCATAAATGCTAGAAAAATCAAATCAAATCGACAAAATCGATTTATATGCACTTTTGTTTTGAGATGATTAGAAATACTACTGAGGAATATTTACGTTGCAATTTCGAAAAATCTTAAGAACTTTTGGTAAAAATTCTCCAAATTTTTAGCACTTTTGAAACTATTGCGTAATGAAAGAAACGTTTACCCAGATTCGAGTTAAGCGCTCACAATTGCATAGAAAATCACTTCATATTTTTAAGCATCCAAAATATCGAAAGTCTGTGTTACTTACCTGCTAAAATAATACTACAACCGATGATCGATTTGGTCGTAATCAAAAGGATTCAACATTTGCCGTCTGCTTTTTTCCATCGTATGCTTTAAATATAATTTCGTCTCGGATTCAGTCAACATGAAGTAATCAGCAAAACCGCTAGACTTTTAGGTGCTTGGCCATGTCACCGAATAGCTTGTAGTTCCATTTACCCCCGAATTATGAAAAACGCAAATCGTCGGGACACTTCCGTCTCAAATCAACAGACAGGTTCCTTCTAGTTTTTATTGGCGATTATGTATGCGGCGAATTCGCTTTCACTAATTTAAGATTATTTCTTTGACATCGAGTTCACCACTTAACACATTTTCACAAAGAAACCGAAAAACTAAGTGCCCGAAAGTATACAATATTTAACACCACGATTTTCTCTTTTTTAACAATTTAAATTTTAAAAGTAAGACGAAAAACAGCAATTAAGCTAAGGTGAAAGGCAGAGTGAAAACTAACTAGAATTTTAAGGTTACATTTCAAATACTTCGCTACTTCCTCACAGAGGCGCTAATCACACTTCCGCTTTGGAAAACTTGGCAGCACTTCCATTTTTTCTTTCAAGCATATGTCAAAAGACGCAGCTGGTTTTCATTCAAGTAAATAAATAAAATAAAAAGTGGTATTCGAACAAAGCCGTAAATTTATCTCTTCGGAAAAAGCTCATTTTAACTAATACATCTTATAAAAATTGAGTGTCAGTGTATTTGAAACGAGAAAACAATTGTTAAATAATTGTTATTGATAATTTTCTTATCACAGACATTATGGGTTTTTCTGATTTTTAAATATTTTTGCACCGCCTGTCTAGGGGAAAGCAAAGCATGCAGCAACACAAAATTGAAGATTAATAAAATATTCAAACATAAATTTGCATACAATTATAATCTTAACCACGCATTTACGGCATTGTTCGAATACCAATAATAAATCGGGGAAAAAGCAGTCTACGTTGAAATAATGAAATCGAGGTTTGTAATCTAGTGATTTTTACTTCGTTCGCTGCACTTAGTGTCGTCTATAATTAACACGCCGAGCAGACCCGGAAGTGGTATATCTGGCATACACTTGGGACATACGACAATTAATGGCTGGAAAACGGTTAAAAGGCTGGGATATCAAACCAAACCGAGTGGAGTATATTTGTTGATGGTATACATACGATCCAGCTAAGAACTCTGGGAATACTAAATATATGTATGTATAAATTTCAATCAAAAAGTAAAGTAATGGAGCTGAAAAATGTAAAGCTCGTATTATGTGAGGCAGAGTTCAAATGTTTGGACTTTGCGATACAGTGAGCAATATAAATTGTGGGAATTTGCAGTGAAAGCGGGGATATAGAACACAAGGGGGGAAAACGATCTTACTAAAAGTAAAATCCTGAGCAAATAAATTATCGGATATAACAAATATGGCATAATTTTAGATCAAGAAACAAGTTGCTTACAATTTTTGATATTCCGTTTTCAAGTCCGACACTCTTTTAATATCGTCCCTTCGTCTCTCCCTTGTTTCCATTAAATTTGACAGTTGCAAGCAATTAATTTTCTCGCCTAAAAGCAAACATGTTCGTCATTAAAATTTGGATTGTCTATACTTGCATTCCCATGACTGATTTCTTGCAATTAATGGGAAACAGTGACATTTCAGCTTAAATTTTTTCTTTGTGCTTGTAAGACTCATGTTTTTCTTCCGTGAAAAATAAAAACAAAGCAATTGCTGTCGTAAATTGTAATATTTATTTATTTTATTCCCCGTTCTGCTTGGTTTAGGTCTTCGACCTTTGCAGCATTTTGTTTATTGATGTTATCGCTTCAACCTTAAAAAATTCATATGGAAACTTGGCAGCAACATGAAACAATCATGCCTGTGCGATCTTTAATTTTGTAATGTGATTTTATCCCATTGTCTTCATTGCAAATTAATCTTGTTTGATCCTTTGCGTTGCTGTTTTCAATTACACATGGCAAGATCTCTTGAGCAATTGAATGAAACAAAGGACGACAGAAAAAAGGTTACTAGTACTAGCAAGTCCGCCAAATTATGAGCACGAAAAATTGCTGTCCCTCCTCTCTCATCTGTGAAGTCAAATTATGAGCAAGAAAAATTGCTATGTGGAAATTGGGACTTGCTGCGCATATACCACACTCTTTCACGCAATCAATCATGCATGTTAAACTTTTTTTCCCGAGAAAAATACCTGTGAACTAAATATATTAACTCTTTCAGAGCCAATCAACAAAAGATAAACTTTTTAACTATTCAAACAGAAACGTACTGATGACTGATATTTTTGTTGCCGATATGGTGAATAATTCAAAACTTCACTTTTTACAATTTTTTATTTGGGATAGAAAGGGTTAAAAAAAAATGGACTTGAAAATTCCATTCAAGACATAAAAACTCCAAGAAACTCAACTTATTTACCCGAGAATCTAAATTTGAGAAACGTGTTCGTTTATTTATTTCATAAAAAGAAGATTAAAACAAACTCCAAAAGGATTTCGTTTCAAGTGGAACAATAAAGTTTGGTTTTGGTATAGAGTAATATGACAAATACTTCAGTTTTCGTTTCGTTACGACTTGAATGTTGAATGTAGCAAGGATTGATTTGATCTTCTATTTATTTACCGCAACTAATAAAAAAAATCGCTTCCGATATTTTATATGTCCGCATTTGAGAAGAAGAACTTTTGTCTTAAAAATACCTATATGTAATATTTGTTCTTTTACTTACAGTTTAAATCTTAAATAAGCATACATCATACACGCACTGCCATTAATAATAATAGTAAAATTAGTGTATATAATTAGCCTTATGTACATAAAGCTTTTATAAATTGGAAGAAAAAAGCATACAAAACAGAAGATAAGACGATAAGAAAAAGAAGTAAATTTAAGCAAAAACGATAAATTAACTATTATAAAAGAAGACCGGCACGACAGCAAAAACATGTCGAACTCTAACTATCATCCCAACAATCAAAATAATCATCGCATGAATTATCAACGTGCACATCATTTCAATACTAATGGTGATGGTGCTGCAGATGAATATCGTCATCGAAATATGAGAGCAGGAGGTCAACAAAACGGTTATCATAATGGGCTGAAACCATTGGATAATGTTGCCGTATCTGATATGTGCTTATTCTGTTTCGAGGTGCTCGATTGTGAGCTTAATAATGTTGAGCCAGGACCGGGAACTCCAAAATTCACTAATGATGCTTAGTAAGTTTGCCTATTAACAGTCAATGTTTCTATTACTATTGAAAATACATTCAATCGAAAGAATTTAGTAAATATTGTATAACTAATTTTCAATATTTCTATATTTGATTTGAATTATATTCAAATGTCAGTTAAAAAAAAAAAAAATAAAAAAAAAAAAATTAATTTAAGTTGCTTTAACTTAAACGCTAATTAATAATCTTTTAATTGGGATTAAATTTGAGTAGATTTTTCAATATTAGTCAATAAAATCGAATTGTATATAAATTAAATATAAAATTTTTACTTTCAGTCCCCTATTCGTCACCTGGAAAACTGGTCTCGATAAGCGTCTACGCGGTTGCATTGGAACTTTTAGTGCTATGCATTTGCATCATGGTCTTCGAGAGTATGCGCTAACAAGCGCTCTAAAAGATTCACGTTTTGCGCCCATATCAAGGGATGAGTTACCTAGATTAACGGTATCAGTTTCTATACTGCAAAACTTTGAAGAAGCTCATGGCGGGTACTTAGATTGGACACTGGGTGTACATGGTATCCGTATTGAGTTTTTAAATGAACGCGGTTGCAAACGCACTGCTACTTATTTGCCACAAGTGGCAACTGAACAAGGTTTGCATTTGCTTTGGAATTGCAATTATTTTATACCTATTATAATTACTTATTTCGTCGTCTATTAATTTATTCACTCGCTCAGGTTGGGATCAAATTCAAACTATTGACTCACTACTCCGTAAGGGTGGCTATCGTGCAGCAATTAATCCCGAGACTCGCAAAGCAATCAAACTTACACGTTATCGTTCACAAGAGATTCAAATGAATTATAATGAATATCGTGAGGTTTTGGAACGTAGAGCTCAACAATTTGGAAAAGTACAATGCTAACAAATAGAGAAAAGCAACAACAACACAATTACTATGGACTTTGTCTTCAAAAAAAAAATATATGTACTTGGCATAGTACTAGTTTTAGTGGTAGTAGTAGATATTACGAATATTATAATTCAAAGTAATTGATAGAGTTTAAAATAAATGAATCGATAGTAATTGCATTTTCCAAAATAATAAATACATACATACATACTAATACATATGTATATGTATAAGTATAAAATTTAAAGTTCAAATAATTGGATTATTTTTTTTTTATTTATGCTATTTAAATTAGTTTTAGGTTTTAGCGATGTTTCTGGTACAGTCACTGGTTGATATTTAATAGTTTTAGGTCTTTTAAGGGTTTTTCTTCCAACACAACCTAAAAAGGTTTTTTTTTCATACTGAAATTTTTTTGTGATCTTTAATTGTTTCGTATATAATATCAGAGATGTTAAGCTATCGCGAAAATATATATACCAACATTTTTATTCTTTCACGACCTTTCAAAAAATTCATGACGAATTTAAAAAAAAAAATTTTGAACTGGCCTAACGTATATGTATGAAAAACAAATCTCAAAAATCAGGTAAACAACAGAAGACGCAGATACCACAACAGAAAAATAGAAGGATAAAGCCAACCGTGAACAAGAGACAAGACCGATACGAAAACAACAAGTACAAAAATATAGCTGAGCAGGTTCTTATGTTCTAGTTAACTACAAAATTTATTCTGAGATAGTTTATTTGAACGAATTATTTCTCTTTGCTTTTCTTTTACTGGAATTATCTGTTTTATTTTTACATTAATAGAAGAGATTTACAGATTTTAAACTTTAAATTCAATTTGAGTGAGGTTAAGTGAAGTGGTTGATTCTCCTTAACCACCAAAAAACCAATTAGAGGGCTAGCTTTTTTTTTTTTTTTTTTGATACCTCTATCTCGATCGTAAAGTTAAATAGTAAGCTGTGTTGCTGTTCTTATCTATGGAGCTTCAAATTAAAAACAACTTAGATCACAAAACTTAAGAAGAATATTGAATTTGTAATCAGATGGCATCCATTTTCTTGCTAGAGCCGGGCAACCCTAACAGATAATATTTGGAAATTGTGAAAAGAAAGTATTCTTCTTTTTCCAAAAACTTATGACGATAGTTTTCTCTTGACTTAAAGTGAAACAGAGTTCAACTGAGCTCATAATTATTATTTACAAATATATTTGTTTGGGCATACATACATACATGAAATATTTGGTTGTTTAGGTACGAATACTCAAGTAGTTATCTTTTTTAAATGTAAGACAATGGAAGGCCACATTTAAATTTGCACTAACATTTCTATTAATTAAATATTTAATTAAAAAAAAAAGAGAAAGAGTTAACAAAAGTTAAAAATAAGTAAAAGTTAACAAAAGTTAAAACAAAACCAAAATAAAAGAAATGTGTTTTGGATATTTCCATATTATTTCCATTTCAATATTATCAGGCATGTCAAACAAATAGCGCACAAGCCACAATGTACCCACCTTCTAAACACATATACTATTGTCTCGTGACATTTACAAACATAAATACATATGTAGAGAATATCTATTTCTCTGCGCTACGCCCTTAAGTATAAGGTATATTAAATTTTATAACACCTACTAATTTGAGGATACTTAAGTAAATTTCTAGTAATAAAATAAAATCTTGTAAAAATTAATCTTAAAACAATAGCGGGGTTTACACAAACGAGGATATCTCACAACATCCAACTCGCCAACATCGACGTTCGAAAGACCAATCGTTGAACCAAACATTCCGTCGTTCAATCAAAAATATTTGATATTTGCTGTCGAGCGCGGTGCAACAACATGCTCGCTCGTGTAATCCTCCCTAATAACTTAGAAAATGAAAGCCATCAAAAACTTTGAAGCATATACCAAAATTATGACTTTAACAGGCGAAACCAGAAAACTAGTAGGTACTTTTTTATTTTCCAATTCAGTTAGAACTATTATCGAACGGAAAACGTTCGTTTTCTTCCAATTTTTTTTATATTTCATTTGAGTAATGGAAATTATATTTGTTTACTGGTAGCTCATAGACGTTTTGTTCTGCTCATAATATTATAGTTTCACAATTTCCGTAAACAATATCCACTATATTAAATATTAGCATTAGCATTGTGTCCTTTGTATAGTAGTGGGGGAAAACTGTTACTTTTCAGTCATTGTTACAAACGTGTATTTTAAGTTTCAATTCATAATAATTCATAATAAAATCCCGCTGTATTCTAATATCAGACGTTAGACAAACTATTTTAGCTTTTTACTCATCTATTTGCTAAACCTGAGGCACAATTGTTTTTTACTGTAAGTACTATTACGACATTTGAATGGTAACTTAAAACTGAGCTAGTTCACTTTTTCTACTATTAATCTCTAATTATCATACCATCTGTCAAATCATCATATCACAAACTCACCGCCTGTTAATTACTGATATACTACAATTACTTTAAAAATATCCTATTATTTTGCTTACTTTGTCGATTTTTCCTTCTACCACCAGTCAATAGATATTAAAAAATCACCATGCCGTGAATAACAGGCTATTAGTCGCTGATACTTGCGCGTTACAGTGGCTCTGATACTTACAACCTTACTTATACACCGTAACGCATATAAGCAAATAGTCGGCTATTTTACTCACTTTGTTACTTCATTATTCTACTAATTTAAAAAATTTTCATGGTTTTCGGTTCTATTTTGAATTTTAATTGGGCTGAGACTAGAGTGACCATTTACCATTTAGATTTGGCTATCTCCCAAAAACACACATTTTCCCATAATTTTATACTATTGTTTTTTTTTTTTAAATCATTTCACTCATTTCGTTTCATTTTATTACATTCCATTTATTACATTCCATTTCTTTTCCAAGGTGACGCCATTTTTGAAGCCCTGAAATATGAGTGAAATATCTGAGAATGGCGAAAAGTACAAAAAGCAAATGTAAGTATTTTCAGTGTAGCTTTAAAAGAAAAAAAGATATCCATTTATTAAAATGACATGCAATGATTCAAATTTACGTTGTGCAAAAAGCAATGCGACCTTTTGCATTGCAGGGGTGGAGATCACGACATTACGTCTGTTCACATACAAAAATTGCTACAAATTGTTAAAAGATTCTACAAGTAAACTTGCAATGAGAGAGAAAAAACAAGAGCGTAAAAAACTGAGAATATAGTAGCTGCAAGTTGTTACTAGTAAAATTTTTACTTGCAATAATTTTTAGCTACTGAAAAAAAGAACTGTCATAATTCTAAATGTCAAGAAGCAAATTTTTTTAATTTTAGTGGATTTCTTGCGGTTTTTTAATAAAAATGAGTAGAAAAAGAAATATAAATGATGTTGTGGAAGATGCAAGTATTTATGAATACTGTTGTGCCACAAGGAATTCACTAATTGCACATTTGAATGCAAAACGCCAACAAATTAGCTGTGAAAATAATCGATCAGCTGTTTACTTTCAACTTTCTACTAGTTTTCTATTCACGTACTTGTTCTGATATTTGTCTGTTAAGTCACAAAGAACAAAAACAGAAACAAGTCAAAAGTACTTGTTTTTATTTATGTCGCAAATGTACTGGATTCTGATTCTATTGCTCTTGGTGCTAGAATCACAGAATTCTGTTTCTATTTCTTTCGTAAATGTACTGAATTCTGTTACTGTTCCTGTTTCTTATATTTAAAGCAAACCGGATTTTTTCTCAGTCTTTCTTTTACTCTCTAGCTGTAAATTTTTACTAGGAAAGTATGTGAACAGACCTATTAAAAGATAGCTCGATTCCAAGAAACGCAAATATGCTCTTAATGCCGCGACTGAAGCGTTTCAGTCAGCGTGCATTAATTTTTTATCCAACTTTTCCCTCTGTATTTTATCCCCCTTTGTCTCGTAAGAAAAAATGGTCACTCTAGTTTAGACACAGTGATATTCACAATAACGGATAAATTGATTTGAATATAATATCCTTTATTTCTCGTTCTTATGTCTAAGTATTTTTCCTGCAAGCAAAGAATGACAAAAAGTAAGATTTATTAATTCGTTTTCTTTCAATTTAAAATTTCTTCTAAGTTTGAGTGCTTAACCCAGTAATGCTTAGCGGTTCCATATGGCGCCTTGTGTCTGAGCCGTTCCTGAGCCAGGTTCAAAAACAATTTTCCTCTCAAGTTAC
Source organism: Toxonevra muliebris (assembly GCA_963691655.1). Taxonomy (NCBI): domain Eukaryota; kingdom Metazoa; phylum Arthropoda; class Insecta; order Diptera; family Pallopteridae; genus Toxonevra; species Toxonevra muliebris. The sequence goes on along the minus strand of OY829328.1, from coordinate 77,632,514 downwards.
TTTCTTGATCTTTCCACTTTGGTTCCCGCTCGCCCTTAATGTGTTAATTCCGAAGATATGAACTTAGTTCAGTATTCTTTTCTTTTCCTTAAACTTATCTTAAAAACAGCTCAAAACACAAACATTACTTAGTCTCTACCTTTCGTGGCTTCTTCGTTACCGTTGATTCCTCTGTGTTCAAGAACCAAGGATGTGCTGATAGTTGGTTGGTTGGTTAAGGTGACTGACCCACAGCAATGATTCTGTTATTAACAGTTAACGCTATAGTGCCATTTTGAAACAACTTCTTCACTGAACTAGAATTAACAATGGACTCATAAAACACATCGCACTGATTTCACCTGCCTAGTGCATTTAGTTATTCCAGGTTGAAGTGCCTTGAATTTCTTTGAGGATATTTAAAAATAGTCAAGTATTTGAATATTGTCTTGACTATTTTTAGAGAATATGACAATTTTTGACTTTTATTTCTTGCTCCGCGCTCAAGATACAAAGAACTTTCACTTGCAGTTCACGTACCCCATATACATATACAAAGAGACTGTTACACTGTCCTAGTTAGTCATTGTTATTTTAAACATTTTTAGACTATGACTACAAGATTTCCAATTCCAAGATTTATTTAGCAATCGGTTACAGCTATGTGTACACTGTGTTATTAGTCACTGTTATTTTAAATCATTTTTTAGCCTGTACAACTGTGACTAATTTCAATTCTAAGATTTAGCAATTGGTTGAAAAAACAGCAGTCCATCCCTAAATTCAATATCAAAATGTTGGCATATCTATATATATAGATATATAGATATTGTAAAATATTACAATCACTGTGATTTTATACCGATCATTAAACGTATTGTATACTTAAATAAAATCCTTATGAAATCTGGTAATTAAGATAATACCTACATATTTATTTACGATCAACATAAATATTATGCCAAAAATGTTTGCATTTTATTTGCCTAGTTTAATTATACAATTCAAATTAAATAATACCTAAGCGAACTTAACGGCTGTACATACATATTTATATAGGTGTACTTGCCTTTCTTTTAATCAATTGAACTACGTTTTTTTTTTTTTAACCATAAAATAAAAATATAATAAATACACGCTAAACTTAAGAAGCAAGCGTTATTCTAACAGAAAAGTTCATTAAAGCAATAAGTATGCTGGTTAATTGTAGATTATACGCAGCTCAATTATGTCTGATATTGAGCTTATTCAGCTTGAGTAAGTTTCTATGGTTTGATATACTCGTATTAATCAATTTAAAATTATCCTTTCTTTTTATTTAGTTTCATACACCTACGCAACGGGTTGTACTATAACACTGCCAACGGATATACCAAAATTTGAACCAGTATTTTTGACATCACTAGATGGCATTGCTCCATATGAACTTTTCAAACCTACCGGTGAAATAAGCACTCTACCAATTGATGCTAAGCTACTTTTGACATGTCCCGGCAGTGGAAATTCAATTTTGTCAATTAGTCAAACTTCTTTAGAGCTATTTTGCCGTACGGGGAATGTTTTTAAGAATGCTGCTGGTACGACATATAATCTGATCGACTTAGGCTGTAAATCTATACCTACTTCGGTGTTACGTGTCACAACAACACCTTGTTCCGATAATCGTGGTTATGTCTATGAAGCTGGTTTTGTTTTCAATACAAATCAATTTGCTACCGTTTTTACCATGTGCTACGATGATGTCGTCGAAAATGCATACTATACACATAATATAATCAATGGTCGTGCTATAAATTGTAAGTTAGACAGATTGGTATTTATATTTATTTACTAATTTGTGGGAAAGGCGTGATTGAGAGGTTAGAGTTGTTCAGTAATAGTTGTTAATTCACGTTTTCACTTAGATGAAAGACACTAAATTCAGGATTTCGCTTTTTGAGATCTTAGATTTTTCTCAGTCTACTCAATTTAATTAAAGCTTAAGTTTTTTATAGCCATACTGCCTACATATAAGCAGCGGGTCCATTTTTGAAGTGTGTAACCTGGACTTTCAGAAGGAAGGGTGCAGAAGGAATGTTATCTTAGAGGCTCACTGCTGTAGTGAGCTCAATTTCTATACAGAGTACTTCATAATTTGCATCCAGCTACTTGGGGGATCTGAAAATGGCTGATTTCATTTTCAAAGCTCCTAGAATAGTTGGGTGCTGTTTTTGCGATTTTCAAGGCCATTGCATCAATGGTACAAAGGAAGTAAATACCCCAGCTAGAATCTGAGAACGCAATATTTTTTTCTTATCAAGAATCTGCCATAAATTACGGACTGTTAAACAGCCGGTCCTTGGCTTCACAAGATCTATCGATTAAGTCTTTATCAATATTAATTTCTTTTTAGAGTCTGCTCTGTTTTCTCGTTGTCTTAAATATTGAAGAGCTTAACTTGATGGGTTTTGCTTCTTTTTTTTTTAAATGTGTTGAAACAGCTAACGACTGCTTTGGTCCTGTTATCCAGCCGTTTGATTGTAGTTTGGCTTGGCTGATCAGACAGTTAGTGATCTTTGAAGGATCAAACGATGATATCGTCATTCTACCGTTGCCATTTGTTGGCATTTTCGATATGTCAGATGTCGTTTTTTTCTATAACAGATGATAGTATTAGGGGCTGTTCCAATGTTTCAGCAGTCTGCAGTGCTGGCAGTAAGTCAGGTTTATTCATTATTGTTTTATCCTGAATTGTCTTGGTTTTTGACATTGTTATCTTTGTGCTATTTAAATATCTCAGTTCCGGTCCCAACTTAATACATCAAAACCTGATTGGGCAACTCAAGAAGCTCATTTGCGATTGGTTTAATCAGCGTTACATTTTTTTGTATGAGTTGGTGTAAAAATTATACTCATATCATCTCTGAAATCTGCTATCTGCACCAGTAGTCAAAAGTAGGACTATTTAATAATGATACCAATTCACTAATGCTTTCTAGCCTCAACTGCTTAAGGGATCCAAAAACTTATCGACTTATCTCACAAACCTCAGACTTAAAGAAAAATACAATTTTTCTCTATTCCAACTATAGATGCCATTCAAGAGAGCACCCGACGTGCATTCCGTGCAGATGGTATGAAATTCACAACAACAGCCACCAACACATTCTACACGATCAACAATCAAAAATCACGTTTCGAAACATATTTCGGTTTAAGTCAACCGTATATTACGACTACTATGTTTTTGGCACGTGGCCATCTATCACCAGATGCCGATTTCGTTTTCAGTTACGAGCAATTGGCCACTTATTTCTATGCAAATTGTGCACCAGAATTTCAGGTTGTAAACGCTGGCAATTGGATACGTGTCGAGAATTTAGCACGTACTTTGGCGGCAACATATGATGATGATCTTGAAATTTATAATGGTTATATGGGTGTATTAGAATTGCCCCATCCAACGACGAGTGCTTTGGTATCAATATATTTGGAAAATTCACTACAAATTGAAGCACCAAAATATTATTTCAAAGTTATGAAGCATGAAGCTACAGACTCCGCAATCGTTATGATCACAATGAATAATCCATTTGCTACTACCGCAGATATCGATGAATTCTGTACAAATGTATGCGATACAGCTAATGTAAATAATCCATATTTCACGGATCTAACACGTGGTTATACGTTCTGTTGTGAATTGGATGATTTCATGACACATTATGATGGTTTGCCCGATGATCTGACGGCTACTTATTTATTAAATGAATAAAATGGTAGTGGTTGGTTCTAACTCTAAAAAATGAAAAAAAAAATGTACTATTGTAAAGAATGAATACGAAAAATTTTGGTTAATCGTTAATTGTTGTTTTAAATTTGTTTATAAATAAACCAAAAACATTTATACCATAAAAGATACTTTGTGATTGACCCACAGCTTGGTTGATAAGCATTCTCTGCGGCAACTGGCATTCCTTAGAAGGCTTGATATAGAGATATTTTTGTTTTGTGGGTACATCACTGAAACACTAAATGTGGTCGATTTTTCAGGAAAGTTGGTCAGAAATTCGAAAATATTGTTTAATTCTAACGAAACTTATATGGTATATGGAGGTTTTTGAGGTCGCTGATTACGAATACGAAATCCATTTTGAAAACGAGGAAATGGCGAATCCGAAATGGCGGACCACTTAGTATAAATTTGCATATATTCCCACGAATGTCAATAAATGGAAATTTTTTTAAGGTCGCTGATTACGAATTTGAAGTCCATTTTTGAAATGACAAAACAGCGGATCCAAAATAGTGGACTACTTAGTGTAGAACTAAATATATTCCGACGAAACTTGGTAATTGAGATTTTTGAGGTTGCTAATTACTTATTTGAAGTCCATTTTTTTAAAAACAAAATGCCGGAGAAAAAGTGGTGGACTACTTGATATAAAACTGCGAATATTCCTACAAAAGTCGGTATATGGGCGTTTTTAAGATCGCTGATTACGAATAAATACAATGCTTATTTATAAAAAGTTGATAAACAAATTTTACAAAAAAAATTAAAAATAAACAGAAACAAAAAATTGATCACAGAGCAAAAAAAAATTAAATACAAATTCAAAAAGGTCCTCCAAAAATATCTTTTAGTTGACTACGAACTTATACATGCCATTTATATACATATATAAGTTTAGAAAATTGGTGGAAATCTCTAATAAAAACGTTCTACCTAATCATGGTTAGGAACCGGCGTTAAACTGTAGGTCCAACCATGTGGTAACACAATGGGCCGTTCAGGCATAAGTGTACCTCTAGACAGCCCCTCCGACCACTTACAAAAGTGCGTGACTTAATATTAATTTATGTTATCTCTTACATTTTATTAATAATTTTCCTGCTTTTATTTTATATTTGATAAAACAATCAATCTCGGAACTATTCCCGGGATCTCGCGATTGAAATTTGAATCCCGAAAAGTCAATCCCTACCGTCATCGCTAGTATATACCATTATGCAATAAATACCAAACATTTTTTGTTCATTAAAAAAATATTTAATAAAAGAATTCTGTATTTGAAAATTGGGTTTTTCATATCTGTTAAAATGTTTGTCCGCACTCTTGGACACCGTTAGACAAAAATCGTACAACGGTGGTGTCCGCCCAAAAGAAGTTTCGCTGTCAATGTATGTACGGTGCTCTGTGATCAAACGTACAAGAATGCGCAAATCCCTTCTTCCCCAGACGGAGAAAAAAGGTTGCTGTTCTCCCAATCGATTCTCTCACAAACCATCTCGAATTTTCCAGGATCTGTTTTTGGATCACCTTTCTCTATGGGCATTACTCATAGAATCGTTAATCCATTCCATAAATCCTGCCTAACTAACCGCAATGATTGGTTTTCGTCTGCAAAACCACGGTTGACTTATTCATCAGTCCTTTCGCTGTTAGGCACAATCGAGTGCCCTAAAACCCATATATGTAATCAGTGTTTTGAGGGTTTTTAAAGTAGCACGCTGCTTAGTTACTTACTCAGTTGTTGTAGCCATCTGTATACAGAACATGTGTACAACTCCTAAGGATGGCCGGCCCCTTTGCTACATAGGTTCCACTCAGGCTAAAATGCAATTCAGTGATATTAGCAAAGTCGGAAAACGTTTGTTTAAGTTTCTAAGCACGTCTTCAACCCTCAGTTTTACCAATTTAACCAAAATGAAAAGTTAGTATTTAATAATAATTAAAATTTCCCAGTCGAACATTCTTGGTTAGTTTCCAACAAACATTTCATTTTCGGTAAGTGCATTTTGAATATCCCCATACAATTTCATTTATTCGCACATGAGATTATGTAAACAAACGTTTATTTTTATGAAGGGTTCTGAGTCATTTCTGATATTATTTTTTTAAATTTATGAATAAACTATTGCACTCGATTAAAAATTCACTTTCAATTTAAAGAAAATAGTTGGTTCTTTCTTCTTGAAGTCTTCTTCTTCTTCCATATTTCCATTCACGGTTAACAATTTTTCAAATAAAATGGCAACATAACTGCCATTCGAAGTGGCAACCTCTTGTTTGACTTAAAAATGACAAGTTTTGCCATATTTTGTTATCATTTCATAATGAAGAAGTTTTAATAAATATATATCTTTTTTTCGTTTTTTTTTTTTTTTGATAAAAAATTTCTTTATTTACAGTTTTATACATGGAAAAATGTTTGGTGAAAGCACAGATTCAAACGATTCCAATCTTTTAACGGCAATACCAAAAAGAGGCGCGAAAAGACGCATACGTAAATTACAAATAAGTTGGACTAGTCAGCAAACGGAGAAGCTGATCAAAAAAGTTTTTGTGAGGGAATGTCTTTGGAACGCTAATTTGACGATAGGAGATGATAAAATTTTGCGAAAGTCAATGTGGGAGGAAGTGGCCAAAGAAATGGGACTGCCACGATCGGAAGTAATAACAAAATGGAATATCATGTGCAGCTCTTTTCGTGTAAACAACATGAATACATAGAAATTGGAATCTTAGTCGTTTGATTATTATTTTGTTCTGTGTCATTTAGTTTGGAGTTAGATTTTTCGTGTGAGCTTAAGTTTTTAGTAGATTTATTCCCACTTTAAAGCTCAATTTACTCGATACTTATCAATTGACATAACAAAATATGAATCAAGCGAAGATTTGTAGAAATATAATTTTTAACTAAGACTATAAAATTAATTATTTTATATATTGTATATAGTCGGCGTATATGAAAAGAAAAGGAGCCATAAGTAGTGAACAGTATGTAAGCAGACCAAGTATTAAAGGAGGTGATAAATTTTACAACTCTCTGAAGTTTTTGGAAATAAATTTTTCAATAGTAAGTATTTTACGGTATATACATACATATATAGAAATCTTATAGGAACTTTGGTTATGAGGAATAACAAGAAACTTTAACAAAAAGAGCATCAAAATATTAATGTATTCTATAACCTAAAACTCCTGATTGATATTTAGATTAGGCATCTAGGTTTTAGAAAATCACTCAATAGTTTAAATGGGTTGAAATTGAGGTGTAGGAACTTAGATGCTTTTCACATGGTCTCACAATGTGATCCCAAAAATAGCCTGCAATAATATCAGATTGTAGGTACAACTCCAATTTGCTATTCTAAGAATACTATTAAGAGTTTACGGAATGTAAGGTAATTTTAGGTTTTTTTATTCCTCAAAAAGTATTTTAATTCAGAAGCAGATTCCATAAAGCCTGAGATATTTATCGTTTATCTTCAAAATCACACTTTTAAGTGTCTTTTCATTACAATCTTCTGATAATGCCAGAGCGATGTTGAACTGCAGTATTGTGAGAGCACACTCTTGCCTACTAAACCCTTGATTCTTCCATTATACTAAATTAGTCCTTTTACTTTTTGGTTTTACGCATTTAACTTACACTCTTATTCTATTTATGTGACAGGATGGTTTGACTATGTTCAAATCGCCTGAGTCTATGAAATCTGAAAATGATTTAAGTTCTTTGTCAACGTCATCATCACCAATACTACCATTCTCGATACCGCCACTCTTAATTAAATCCGAAATAGATGGCAGACAAAAGATTGATCCTCTGGAGTCAAAATTACCATCATCAAGAGCACCATCATCAAAAGCACTATCATCAAGAGGATCATCGTCAAGAAGACCATCATCAAGAGGGCCATCATCAAGAGGACCATCATCAAGAGCAGTATCATCAAGAGAATCATCATCAAAACTACAATCATCACAACTACAAACATCGCAACCACAATCATCACTACAACAGTTATCGCAACCACAATCATCCCTACCACCACCACCACCACCACCACCCCCATCATCAGCGAGATCAATTCTGTCACTTCAAAAAAGACGTCGTCACATTAAAAAAGGTAACGACATCAAATATGACAAGGTTCTGGATTTAGCTATAGAAACTATGGGAGCAGTTACTACAAAATTGGACATTTGGGATCATGTTGGAAATTTTGTTGCATCTAATGGTCGTGAATGGGCAACTACAAACGTAAAATTTGCAAATGAATATAAAACAGCAATTTATAAAATTATAGCAGATTTTCAGCAAAAGATAACAGATGAATAGAAACAAATAGATTTTAATAATTTAATTTACTTTCAGTACTATTATGTAAGTATTGAAATAGAATATTAGTTTGAAAGCATTTTCGTGCCCAAGTCTGACTGACGATCTAGGAATAGGGTTCAAAATAGCACACACACACTAGCGCCACGTAGTTGTATATGAATGGAACAATCAAACAATTCGTGCGGAAATAACTTTTTTCAGAGCATGTAAATGTAGATGACCAATGTGGGCTTTACGAGTTTTTTTTCTAAAATCAATATTTTTTGGCTCCGCATTATTAGCGCTTCTAAACTGTTCTGAAAGTTTTATACTCTCTTAAGCCAGATTTAACCTTATATTTTGCAATAAATATCTTGAAACATTTCTTGCTTTCAATTTCCTGCCGATTATGCAAAGAGCGACGAATCGTACAATTTCCGCTTTTTCAAATGCAATTCGCTATTATGAAAGGCGAACGAGGTGAATATTTATGTTCCAATATTTCCATGACATTTGACAGGAGATTTCCAGTTTCTAATGTGAATGGGGCAATAAAAAGAGCAAGAGAGAACAAAAAGTGTAAATATAAAATAAGTAAAAAAAAAAGTATATAATCAAGTAAACGTAACAAAATTTTTTTTATTTCTTTTTTTTTTTTGAGTAATATTAACGTAAAATTAGTGTATAAATCTAATTTAGTGAAAAATTCTTAAATTTTGGCTTATTTTAAAAACCAATAGGTTCGCCACCAATCCCCAATATCAAAAGCTATCGGACTTCAGTTGCGATAGTGCAAGTTAGTTACAAAGATGGATGTTCTGAGTGTGTTATTTGCTGCAGAACGAGAGTAGGTGGAAGAAAGATATAATTCTAATTTAAGAGTACAAAGGCGATTGATCAGATGTGGTTCATGTCAACTTCATCTTTGTCAGCAATGACATTCCATCTGCAGTGTTGCCAACCTAAAAAATTCAACGGAGTGCTCAACTATATTCTCTTTCGTACTTTAGAGCGAAGCGAACTTCATAACATCAAAATTCATTTCCGCCCTTACATACGATCCACCGAGCTTGCGGCCTTCGAGTTTTTTATCCTCCAGGATGTATTTTTTATGATAAAGCTATATCCTTATTAATTTATAAATAAAATAATCTTTACTTTTTCGTTTTTAATCAACAGTAGTTTATTTTATATATTTAATTATTTTTGATATATGTATTTTTAAATTTGTCTATTTTCTTAGAAAAGTCTTTTCTTATTACAAAATAAATGTGTGTTTTACGTAAATATTCATTTACATATTTATTATATACATTATTAACTTACACTTTACACTGTATGTTCATATTTTATAAATGTAGTAACTAAATATTATGCAAAAATTGTTTCACACATTTACCAAGAGTATAAATCATTAATACGAGTGCACACAAATTTTCTATATAAAATATAATTATAGCTTACGAAATACTTAAAAATTTCTACATCCAACTATGTAAGTACTATGTATGTAATTATGCTAGTTATTTATATATTTAATTGTATGAGAGGTGAACTGCATCATTTGCTGCCTGCAGCTGATTTCATTAAAAAAGTAACTTTTCTTCTGTTTCTCAAGACTTTCTTATGTTTAAATGTTTGTTCATTCCCATATTATGATGATCTTTTCATTGACTGTCATGAAACAATCCACGAATGTATAATCCCTGCAAATATAAATATTAAAAATATATACATATATAAATATACAAAAAAGTAAGAGTAAGATAAGAGTTCAATTGCTGTGCTGCGATTAATCGATTAATAGGCCAATTCTGTTGTTTTATTTCTCTCAGTGCTGCTCACACAAACATTTATTATTTCCAAGATTTATGTAGATGGTTACAGCATGAAAAATCTATTAAAAATTTTTGGGGGAAAGGCAGTCACAAAATGTGAACCGAATTGACATGTAATCATGAACTCGTTTAATCACTCTTTTAATAATAGTTCATTTCAAAAGAGTTGAGTATTTACAAACATATGGAGAGACGATGCTTTAAATTTTGACCAATCAGAATAGTTGATGTCTATTGAATGAGAGTGATGATTTCAATTGACCAATCAAGATCGTTATTGTGTACTTAAGCTTTCAATTGACCAATCAGAATAGTTTTTGTGTGTTTTGAATTCTTTCAATATTTGAGTAATGTATGATGTTTTCAATCGAACAATTAGAATTTTTGTTGTGTATTCCGAGGGATTGAACTATGAACTGCAAAACGGTATGGTAGAATCCGTATTGCTGTTTCGTAATTCGAAATGATGGCGCGTAGTTCGAATGATGGTATGCCTGCAAACTAACGTAGTTTTGGAGCTTTTTAACAGCATTTTTGCACGACTAAGAAACCGTGTCGGAGCCATAAGAATTATAAACAAAAAAAGATTACGTAATAAACATAAAGTACAAAAAGACATAAAATATTTATGTTTTGGTGTTTAATATAAAATTAACTTTATTATTAATACATATGTGCACTTTTGCTAGTTTGAAAATCACAACAAATCGTGCGCAGTACGAAAGGTTTGTGGATTTGTTGAAAGAAATACCTGACATCGTTCAAGGATTTGCTGAAGAGGCAAAAGAAGATATCCTGAGTTTTAGGGAGAGTGTCAGTCTGTAATTGAATAACCTGGGACCACTAACTAAGGAACGTGCAAATTGGAAAATAGTATGTAACAAATCATTAACTGTAGCAAATTGTACTTCATAGTATTGCACGTAGGTGTGGTTGGGTTATAAGTGCTACATAAAGCGGAAATTGTCCACAGATGGCGGACCAAATAGGATGTATGTTTTTCTTTAATGATTTGGAGAAATCGTTTTTTTTTTGTTTACATGCTTCCTCTTCCTGCTGGGATATAAGTGAAGCTGCTACCGAATTCATTTCTTTTACAATTAACTGAAAAATTTTGCATTAAATTTTTGAAAAACGAATATCTTTTTTTATTTTTTTTTTTTGTGCTTATTTCTGTCAAAACAGCTGATTTTGAAGATTGAATTTTGTGTTTTTAGTTGGCAACGCCATACAGACTTGCAATCGGGTTGCAGCATACCGTTTTTCCTTTTCGCATAATGTAGCTCCGAATTCGTACGTGGGCAAAATCGAAGTTCTAGCATAAGTGCTTAAGATTTTTTTAATATTTGGGCACTCTGATATTTTCAATTGAAGAATCCGAATTGTTGTTTTAGCAATACTCGCTATGATTTTTTCGATTGAATGAAAGGAAAATTCAACTAATATATCGCTCATTTACTGAAAGACTGTCATAATTCAAAAAACGCGGTTAAAGTTTTCAATTGACTCTCACTTTGCAGAAAAAAAAAGAAATCTGAATCTAAATCTCAAATTTTTACACAATATGAAGCGTGACATAGTGAATAATTCTGCATCATTAACTCAAAAATCGTGTTTTTGACTTATGACAGTCTTTTAGTAAATGAGCGATATGATCGAGTGAGAGTAAAATTCATTCAATATACGCTAATGTGCTTTCAATTGATTAATTGGTTTAGTGAGTGGGTGAGTGAAAGTAAAATCCTCTAAATTTGCACAGTAGAAATATCGAAAACTCATTTGAAATGAACTATATATTTGTGTGTATGTAAATACTTACTATTCTCTCCTGGCGATAATGTGATATGTATATCTTCTCTGCTGAGCACAGGTTCTTCTTTAAACAAAGAAAATAAAATTAAAAATTAATTAATAATCATTATGTAAACAATTATTAAAATATAAACATTTACACCTTTCAAAACAAAGCAATAAATCAGCTTTAGTTGCACATAACAGAAACAAAAAACAAAAATGCATTTTAAAGTTTTTTTTTTTTATTTTTGTTGATTATTTATTATTTTATAAAGGCGGCTTCCGAAATGAAATTCTAGGAATTATTCAGATTTTTTTTTTTTTTTTTTTTTTTGATAAGCAAATAGTTTTTATATATTTTTCAGATTACTATTTAATATATTTGTTTATAAAATATTTTTTGTTCTATGTATGTATGTATGTGTATAATTAAAAACATCATTTGCCGATGCTAACTAAAGCAACTAAAGTAAATTAATTAAACAATTATTTTTATTTATACAATATTTATGTTTATTTGTATGTATATGTAGGGAGTAATATGTATATGACTTTCATGCTTCATATTTATATGTGTTTGTTTGTTTTGTTTATTTGTATCACAGTTTAAAGTTTCTAACAGATTTCAATTGATCATCATGCTCTGTTGAGAAAAATATATAAAAAAAATTTTAAAAAATTCTTATTGCACAATACCTAAAAACTTTAGTGTATGCAATCAATAGGACGAAGAATAATTTCAGAACACAATTTGGCTACATTGTAAAAATTATGAAATTATACTTAACAATTCGATTCACTCGATTTTTTTGCACTCAAGGTGCACGAAATTGAATTCGAATAGTAAGTTAATTTTGTTTTATTAATTATATCAATAATTTCCATAAATTTTAAATGTCTACGAAATTTCAGAATATTCCTTTTGTGAGTTTAATTTTAGTTAAGATAAGTAAATATTGTGTACATAAATAAATATGCATATATTGAATTTTGTTCTTAACCAATTGAATTGCGTTTTAATTTATTAATTTATTAGATATAAGTTATTTTTATTCAGAGCAGTGCTCTAAATTTCTAATAAAAAAAGAGTCGTTATCAATGGGAATCAATTTAGTAATTGGCATCCATTGATTTAAACCTTTTTCTTTATATTCGAGAGCTTGAAATTAGAAAAAAAGAAATTCGTTTACGTATTAAGGTTCTGAGGTTTTTGTTCCACAGTTTGCAAATACCTTATAAGAAACTCAACTAATATGCTCAGCTTATTCGTACCTAAAATTTATCTGCAGAATCTAAATCTTAAGAGACTGTATCTCTCCAACAGATTTTTTGCTTGTCTCAATTCAGGTTTTGCCTGCGAACTCTTACCGTGTCTTGCCCTTTTCTAAGTTTTGCACTGATTATGTTTCCTCATGCATCGTCCGTCCAAAAGCGACTACGTAAAGAGAATGCCAGCACCTATCATTGATAGCTCTTTCACCATATCATACCACTTTGTCCTTACTTTGATTTTATTAGGCATTCCCAAACCTGCTTAGAACTTTTTCTGAAGAGTTCAGGTTTTTGATTGCTGCTTCATCAAACCATTCGAAAAGTTCACGGTTTTCGGTTCTGATATTTTCTATCCGGCTTTTTGCATACATTTGCCAATGACGTATATTTCTTTTGGAATATTCCAGTTTGTATATCCTCTTCCAATGATCGTCTTTTTTATAACACAACAGTTTTCAAAGGGCCTAGAAAGAACTTCTCACATCCATTCATGTTATAGTGTTTTATGCCGAATTCGAACGACGAAGTGAAAAGCTTTTCTTATTAATTTTTACTCATGGAGGTTTGCAGTTGCCCGCCAAGAGGTGGTAGCATAGCTAGCTGACCATTCACTAATCTAAAGGTATTTAATGTTAGAACCAAAGACACCTCTGCCTGCAGCTTCAATAGTTCCCGACTCATCGGTATACCAGTTACTTCTGTTGTGCTTAAACTTATTTTAACTTACATAGCACAATGTTACTTAATCAAAGTTGAAATTTCAGCCTCAGTTAGGAGAGTGTTCCTCTTCGGAACGGAGTGCAATGGACTTTCTAATCTAGATGCTTCTCTCTCTTTAGTGGATTCTAATATAACACAATACAATACAAGGTCAAGTCCTCAAGAAACCTAAGCAGTTGTAGCTGATGATTTCATTGCCCTTTGCAATGCATACTGTCAAAATCTGCAATTTTTCTGGTCTACTCCTTGAAATGCATAATTTTATTAAATTTATCCATTCCACCAAGTCTATTCTCCTTAGCTAATAAATGGTAAAACTTCTATTGTCTTGTGGGGCAATCAATTCCTTCAAAAGCACTGCACGATGAAAAATATAATTTTCAATTGTATTGGCATTGAAAATGGCAATGCTAATGCTAATTCAATCATATTGGCATTAAAGATGTTACTGCTAATGCTGTTTAAATCTCATTGCCATTGAACATTTTTAAGTCAATGCTAGTTAAATATCACAAGGATTGGAAATTTTAATGCTAAGGCCATTTAAAGTTCATTAATACTAAAAACTTTAATGCTAATGCATCATTTAAAAATTTTAAACCAATGCCAGTTCAATCTCATTCGCATTGAAAATCTTAAAGTTAATGGTATTAAAATTTCATTAGCAATGAAAAGGCTAATGCAAAGAATGTTATCTAAATTCCATTGACATTGAAAATTTTAATGTTAATGCCATCTAAATACTATTAGCATTAGACATTTTAATACCAATGTTATAAAAATACCATTAAAATTGAAAATCCCAATGCCAATGCTATTTAAATTTCGTTACCATTGAAAATTTTAATATTAATGCTATTAAAATGTTGTTACCATTGAACATGTTAAAGCCAATGCTAGCTCGATCTCATTAGCATTGAAAATTAGCACATCAATTTTTTTTTAGCATTGAGAATTTTTACACCAATGCTATTTAAATTCAATTAGCATCGAAAATCTTAAGATCAATAATGCTGTTTCAATGTCACTACTGCTGAAAATTTTAATACTAATGCTACTTAAATTTCATTACCATTAAACATTTTCAAGTCAGTGTTAGTTTAATTTCATTAGGATTGAAAATTTGAATGCTAATGAAAATTCCAGTAGTACTAAAAATCTTGATGATAATGCCATTTAAATTTCATTAGCACTAAAACTTTCAATGCTAATGCTTCTTAAATTTCATAATCATTAAAAATTTGTAATCTACGGCCAGTTTAATCTCATTCGCATTGAAAATTTTAGTGTTAATGCTACTTACATTTCATTAGCAATGAAAATACTAATGCAAAGAATATTATCTTACTTTTATTGGCATTGGAACTTTCAGTGCTAATACCATCTAAATTCTATTAGCATTGGACATTTTAATACAAATGTTATAAAAATCCCATTAGCATTGAAAACCCCAATACCAACACTATTTAAATTTCGTTACCATTGAAAATTTGACAGCTCAATCTCATCAGAAATGAAAATTTTAGTGTTAATGTCATCTAAAGTCTATTAGCATTGGACATTTTAATGCCAATGTTATAAAGCCCCAATGGCATTGAAAATCTTAATACAGGTGCTATTTAAATTTCATTACCATTAAAAATTTTAAAGCCAATGCCATATACATTTTTTTGCATTCAATATTTTAGTGCCAATGTTACAAAAATCCTATTAGCATTGAAAATTTTAATACTAATGCTATTTAAATTTCGGTACCATTGAACATTTTCTCATCAGCATTGAAAATTTGAATGCTAATGGGACTTAAATTCCTTTAGCATTGGGAATTTTAATACCAATGCTATTTAAATTCCATTAGCATCGAGAATCTTAAGACCAATGCTGTTTCAATTTCACTACCATTGAAAATTTGAAAACTAATGCTACTGTAATTTCATTACCATTGAAAATTTTAAAACCAATGCTAGTTTAATCTCAATGCCATTGATTTAATTACAAACAGCATTATCAATAATCAAAATGTAGTCGGATTTTTAATTGTATTTTATCTCTAAGCCTTTTTTCAGTTGATTCCTCTATACAGAGCAAACATTTCGCTCATAAGGATATTATAGAGCTTAAAAAGCAAATAACTGAAATTTGAGATCTTTCGTAAACTTTTCTTTCATAAACGATATTACTAATTACTAATTTTGTTTTAATTTTTCTAAGTTTTGTAAAATTCTCGAAAGTTGATGGGCGGTACACAAGAAATACTTAAATAAAGAAAATAATAAATTTTTCAAAGTATAAATAAAGCATGCATTTGTTAGAAAACTTAAACACACATAAACATATACTACATATGTACATTATTTTAGTAAGTAATTTTATAAGCTTATAATAAACTTAAACAATAGTTATAATAATAAAAATAATATTAATAATAATAAAAACAAAATATAAAATCAAAAATAAAACAAAAAACAAACAAAAAATAAAAATAATATTTAAGTATAATCAAAATTGATTAATAATAAAATTAAAAAATAACAATAAAAAAAGAATAGTTTTTTAATCACGTATGCAAGGCAAATTGTTGCAATTGTTGTTGTGTTAGATTAGCATCATTCTCTAAGCTAGCGCCAGCATTATTGCTATTAGCGGCAGATAAAACATGCGTAGAAGGACCAACAGCACTAGCAGAAGCAGCTGAAGGAGTATAAGGTGGTGGATGGAGAGGACGTGCTAGAGCAGACGACAAATTAACAGCGGCAGCACCAGCTATTGAATTTGTAGGTGTTGTTGTTGTTGTTGATGATATAATTCTTATCGTACCGGGTTTTATTCTAATATTTTCACAGCATTCGCATATGTTTAATTGTGGATGATTGCGGAATGTACACATGGAGCAGGCCCACATTTCTAGAGGTTCTTCATCTTCACCGCCATCAGTATTGGAATCGGAATATTCATCATCATCGTTAAATGGTTGTTGTTGTTGTTGCTGTTGCTGGTGTTGATAATATTGTTGATATGTTGGTGGTGGTGTAGATGTGTGTTGCTGTTGTTGTTGATGATGTTGATTTTGTAGCGACGATGTTTGATGTTGTAAATTTGGTGAGTTTAATGTTGTTGGTGTTGTTGTACCACTACCACTTGAGTGATGTTGTATAAAATCTAATTGAGGTTGCTGTTGACGCGGTGGCGGTGGACGCGGCGGTCGTGGTCGTGGGAATGGTTGCTGTTGTTGAAGTTGTTGCTGCTGATATTGTTGTTGCTGTTGTTGTTGTTGCCAACTATTAACGGAATTATTAGCTTGACTATTTGCTGCACTAGAACCTACACGTATGGTGCGTGAAAAATTAGAAGAAAAAATAAATAAATTTAAATTCATAAATATAAATTACCTCACATGTTAATAACTTACCATATCTTCTGGCATTTTCAATTTGATTCAACATGGCCTGACAATCACAACGCAATCTTTGTATTTCACTATCCAGTCTTTCTGATTCGCCAGGACTCACTGGCTCTGTTAAGATATTTATCTCCTGTTCAAGTTTATTAAGTCTCGTTTTATTATCACGCAAAGATGTTGCTAGTTTATCTCGACGCACTTTCTGACGTTCCATTATTTGGGAAAACCCTGGAAAAGGAAATAGAAGAAAAGAGAAAATTATAAAACATGCATGAAATTATAATGCTTAATAATTAATAATAGTTCTGTATATACGGAAGTGAATGGAACCCCAAACTATACAGATTTTTCTGTTCTGCAGTCTTCAATGACCAACAAATTATACCACCACAATTTTTTTCAATATTTTCAATAGTATGAACATTGAGTCTTGATTAAGACTTTTATTTGGCAAGCGATCTAATAAGAAAGGATAACTATAGACTGGCGAAGGTTACACTAAAGAACCTTTTTGGGCAGTGTCACCTGAAAAGCACTTAATCTTGATACTTAGAAAACCGTAAACTGATTGCAATTGTATTACTGTAAGTATTAACAGATACACACAGAAATTAAACTAACGAAATGAAAAAACTGTAGCACACATTTATTGTGAATTAGGCAGAAAACCCAGTGATCGAAATTCGATCACACTCTAGGGAGAATTCTTCTCTTCCCGCGTGCTCGATTGACAACGATTCTGCACTGTCTGAATGTTAAATGAAAAAACTACTGTACTGTTAAACAAGTCTGAATGTTAAATGAAAACACTACTCTTCAGTTAAACGATTCTGTACTGTTTGAATGTTGGAACGGAAGTTAAACTAGTACCGGAAGATTAGCAAAGAGTTCTGACTCTTGTTTGTCTTTTTGTCCAAGTACTCCTGCCACAACCACAGCCCGCCCCGTTTTTTTTTTCTGAAAATTTGTCTTCTTGATCATACGTTTCTATTTTGACATATCCTTCCGACATCATTATCCTTGCCCAGTTAATTAAGCTTCGTCAAATTATCCTACACTAATTGAGAGATCACCTCAATTGCTGTTTGATTGTCCGACTTAATATATCGTTTTTTATATTTCCTAAGTTAAATGGCATATAACAATCTTGCTATGAATCTTGCAAATATTAGGATGTTTTTCCACAGGCTCTAAATATTTGATTCTCAGGCTAAATACTTTTGTTCCAGTTCCATTATACGAGGTGCAATGGGCTTAGGTTCAATAGTACTTCTAATCCAGCAATCAGTCATGTTCACATCGCTCCTTTTATATACAAGAACGCGAACCTTTGAGATCTTCTTCCTAATTTTGGCTGTCTTTTTTACCCACGCTTCCACTTCTTATATTATGATTGGCCATACCTAGGAGCATGAATCAAATCAATAAATATCGATATTATACTCAAACATCAGGAAGCGAAAAAAAATCATTTGAAAAAAGAATTGACAATAAAATATCGATAAGAGTTTATAAGTACCAAATGATACACATAACCTCTCTGAAAATTACCCAAAGTTTGATGCAAATCAAGGTGAATTTATATAAATTCACCTTAATGCAAATCGTTCTCCACAATAAGACTTTAAATAATATTATGCTATCTTGCTCACTCCTATGATAAGTGTAATTAGTTGGGAGTAGTTGAAAAGAGTAGTTCAATAATATATCTACCATTTTATTAAAATTTCATGACATTTATTGTGGATTGCGGCACAGTGTTGCAATTTCTTTCCTTTTTTTCGATACCGATGTACCGATGATGAGGATAAATAGGGATTAATAAAGTATTGGAAAAGAGTTCAAAATATTCTTATGATCAAAGTATGAGGAAGGAAATGGATAATTGTTCAAATAATTAAATCGTTTTAAAGTGATAAAAAAACAACCTAAGAAGCCATTACCAAATCCTTTTAAAATAAAATATAAATATGTAAATGGACTAAAATTAAAAGCTTTAGACCAGTCTATTGATAAAAAGAGATATAAGTTATTCAAAGTGAAACAAGAGTTCTAGTTTAAAATCTGTTAAAAGGTAAATTCCAGATCCTGATTTAATTTTCTTCAGTTTCACAAAACCTATCGCGAAATACATATACCCCCTTCGTACACTTCGTTTGTATATAAGAAATTAAAGTGTGCCACTCAAAAACAAAAAAACAAAATAAATTTATGTGATCTTCACAGAAAATAATAAAAAAAATAACTAACCTACACATATAAAATACATATACAAAATAATGTTCAAATTCGCTCTCTGCCATTTATTTTTCGATCAGAATGAAATTCTATTTTTCCACTTGAATGCTATTAAATTATTATTAGATGTATTTATTTATCTTCTTTTTTTTGTCGATCTTTGTTAAAAATATACTTTGCGCAGATATATTTTTAGATATCACACATAGAATAAGCAAAGAAAAAAAGCAACAAAAATCACAACAAAAATAGATCCACAAATATTAGATTTATATTTTAACAATTTTTATTTATTTTTTTTTTATTGAAATATTTTTATTTTTTTTTTTCTAAGAGTTGTAATTTTAATGAAATTTTAAATTTATTGTAGAAATTAAACGATAATTTTGAAAATCTGAAAACCTCCCTCGACTTTGACTTATATTTTTATGAACTGCTTCTGATATGATTATTCGCAAGACTTTGTTTTGATTTCTAAATTTGTTATTTATTTTTATTCATTTTTTTGGTTCAATTTCTAAATTCTATGTTTTTTATCAAAACTGATTTTATTATTTATTAGTGCAGTATTCGTTTCTGTAGATGGGAAGAACCGATGCTGATAAATTTTACTTAACTTATGTCCTTTATGAATAAACTCAGTGAGTTCCTCAAGTTTTTCAGTTTTCATCTGACTCAACAAGTTATATCACCGAACTTTGCAATTAATTGAATTGGACAAAGTGCATACATTTTTTTATGCACAAAATTTAGATATCGAAAACTGTCAGCAGACTCAACTTCTATATCGGGAAAAACAATTATTGCATGCTCGTAGTCTAGTTACACTAAGATCGAGGGCGATCTATGGTCAGGACGGGTGAATGTAATAGTACAATATTATGTAAGCAGGATTTATACTTTTCCCTTCTGGCAACCTTGTACTAAAACTAAATTGTCTAACTGATTGCAAAATTTATATTTTGTCTATCTGGCAACCGAATACCTAAACTAAATGTCAAATTGAATGTGCTTGT
The DNA here is from genome assembly GCA_963691655.1 of Toxonevra muliebris. Classification (NCBI taxonomy): domain Eukaryota; kingdom Metazoa; phylum Arthropoda; class Insecta; order Diptera; family Pallopteridae; genus Toxonevra; species Toxonevra muliebris. The sequence continues at coordinate 77,612,167 of OY829328.1, read as the reverse complement.
TGTCTCGCTCTGGCGCATATCGTTGATGGAGATCGCGAAGAGGAGAAAATTTATTCGAAGAAGGAAATTGATATTCACGAGGAAATCCATAAAAATTTGGACTAAAGTTCAGATCAAAAGATCAAGACAGTGACCAAAACTTAGATAGAAATCAAACGAACTTCAGACCACAATTCAATTTAAAAAGATGGATATCAAATTACAAATCAAAATTCAGCCTAAAAACTAGACAAAAACCATTTGGATGTTCAGAGATAGAAAAAGATAGATCAAAATCAGACAAAAAGTTCTAAAAAAAACAACCCAAAAAGTACAACATTTGGACCAAAAATCCAAAAAAATTTCAAACCAAAATATAGATACAAGTTTAGATTATGACTAAAAGCAAAACTTAGACAGAAAACTGAAGAGCTTCAAACAAGAAATTCATCCCGATATTCAGAGAAAAAATCAAAAGCAAACTAAAATTCAGATTAAAACTTGAACCAATCAGCTGACTTCCGAACAAACCGGTTACGTGTGGACCATATTTTTTTATTTATATCAATTGGCATTCGCACAATAAGTACGACTTGTAAATGGTTTAGGAAACGCGGATAGTGTTTGTATAGAACTCAATACACCAGTTCAAGTTGTGATACATGACGCTGTTGTTGTGACACTTCGCATCATCTTGGAGCAAAATTAATGAATGGCCATTGTCTGTTCAACTGATCTTCGTCGATTTCTCCACAGCTTTTGACAGTATTTACAGAGATCACATATCGAACACGCTACGTGAAACCGAGAAATATTCCACACAAACTGATCAACATCATTCGAGCACACTATGAACGGTTTAAGTGTCGCGTGCTGCACAACAACCAACTTTCAGAGCTCATTGAGCCCCGAACCGGTGTCAAACAAGGATGCATACTATCTCCGTTTCTATTTCTAATAACCTAAAACGACATCCTGAATCATACCTTTGCTGATAAACACGGCCTTCCATGGGACTTTTGGGATCACCTGGATGAACTAGCGTAAAAAATCAGACATGCAAAAAATGTCGCCGGACTACGCATCAATCCCCTTAAGACAAAGCCTATGTTAATCGTTGACGCGATAGCCATTTTCAATGTCTACGGTCAATCAAGTATCATTATTCAACTATCTTGGTAGCACTATAACTCTAAACGGTAGGACGCATGAAGACATCATATCGAGAATAAACAAAGCCAGAATTACGAAACAACGCGGACCAAGTAACGGGTATTTAACTCCAATGTAAAGTCCATCTTGTTGCATGGATCTTAATCCTGGGCGCTGGCCACTATCGATATAAGTAAAGTTCAAACGTTTGCTGCATTTACAAAATTCTTCGTATATGGTGGCCATGTATTATTTCTAACTACAACCTCCTACGCTCCACTAGTCAAATAACAGTGAAAGAAAATTCAAACCAGCAAACGAATTAAAAATTAGAACAAAATCAAAGCCAATATTCGGGCCATTCATTTTGGGGGCCAAACCCAATCTCCCTCCCCTCCGCCTCTTTGGTTCCATTACGCCATTCCATTATATTTAAAAACTAAAAAACGAAACAGTGCAGATCGATATGCTTAATGAAGTTTGAACTTAGGTCACCCCGTAATGAAAAATTGATCCTTAGTCGTATAAACTTTTAAGGAAATTATAGGGAATTTCGCAATGAAAAGTCTCGGAAAGGTACAGGGGTAGATATATTGAAATTAATCGCCTGCGATTTTCCTAAGAAGCATAAGTTAAAACAATTCCGAGATATAACCGGTGTTTAATTTAATTAGCTTAAACTTTAAAATTCCTCCTTATAAAAAGAATAATCAGCAGAAATCACAGAGTAAGCACTTACGAAATGAACTTTGGAAATTAAAGAAAAAATACAAAAAATAAAAAAAAAAAACTTAAAAAAATGATTGACATAATTTTTATAATTTCGCGATATTTAAAAATGTCATGCCAAATTTAACATTAAACCGGAAAAATAATCATTTTACAAGTGCTAAAAGATTATTTCAATATAGGCACATAAATCTAATTATACATAGCTATGCACACATGTGTAGAGCGGAGAAATTATTTTTGAAAAAGTATTGGCAAAAAAAAAAAAAATTTTCATAACTTAAATTTTTGTTTATGAGCGTAATAATGTAATAATCATCACCGTGACTGTCGCTGGTGTTGCTGCTATCTGATGAGATTATTTTCGCTTTTTTATTATTATTTTTTTTTTGGTCTCGTGATTAGATGTCAAAATATAAACCGAAATAAATTTATCAAATTTAAAAGTAAAAATAAAAAATAATAAAAAAAAAGAAATAAGAAGAAAATAAAAAGAATCTTTTTCTTTGAATAACAAATGCAGAATTTCATCGTTCTCTCAATGTTAAATTGCCCTGAACTTGAACGAGAAGATTTGGAGACAAAAATAAATAAAAAAAAAATAAAAACTTTTTTTGATTTTTCTTTTATAATTTGGCAGATTTTGTTTTTAAAATTCTATCTCAGATACGAAAAAAAATAAAAATAAAATATATAGGATTTAAAAAAATTATTTATATGTGCACGCTTTAGCTTTCTCACACTCACTGCCTCTCTGAACACTCAAACACATATAAACAAACAAACGCATACCAATACATAAAAAAATGTGTTCATATTCTATTTTATTGGTGAATTAAAAGAATTTTTGTACACCGTTCAACGTTGGATATGCAGATATTTTTGTTTTTGTGGGAGTGGAGGTGATATGCAAATATGTATATCGAATGATTTGAAATATAGTAATCCTCGCTTAATTGCGTCGAGAAGAATGTAAAATTTTAAACCGAGGAATTTAAGTACATTCTGAATTAAAAACCTAAAATTTCTGGTGCAACTTAAAATAAATCGGAATTAAACAAGAGGTCAATTAACCGAGAATTACTATTGTTCAAATTGACATTAATTTTGTTGTTGAAATGCAACTCTACAATCAGCACGAACTCATTTTGAACAACAGTGTTGCAAAATTGCGTACTTTCGAACAGGTGAAATAAGAATTGAAAGAGGAGGCAACAAAAAAATGGCACTTTCGGCATTCTTGTTTTAAGATCATCTAAGTGCACACGTGAAATCGATTTTATTTTTCGTTTTTAAATCAACTAAATTAATCATCCTATCCTTTTGTTGCGCGATTCATATTTTCTATATTTTCTAATCATTTCGGCACTCATTTATTGTATTATTTTTGTAATTGTGTAATAAATGTTATTGAACAAAATCTGAGTGTAATTAAAATTAAGTCCTGGCAGTGATTCTCTCTTTTAGAATCTTATATTATTATTTTACAACTGTGAATATCTAATATGGTATATAATTTTTCTGATATAACATATAGTAGAGAAGTAAATTTTAACTTATTCTTTTTAAGTGCTGAAGGCCTTAGTCGCCATTGCTACTTTTATATTAGCTTATAATTTATAATTCTAAGTTAATAAATTAATAATAATAATAATAACTTATTCTAGATGAAACCAAACTAAAGTTGTAATTAGAACACCCTTTAGGGTTGCAAAAACTTATGAGAGTAAGCGACATTTCGACAAAACAGGCATGGTGGGTGAACAGCTAAACTCAAGGATTCCATAAACCGCTACTGCTTCTAACATTATGATGATTATAAGATGATTTTACCTATTATAAAATGAGCTAAAAAAACTCTAAAATTTTTTATTATAATTACCTAATAAAAGAAATCTGAAGTAAAACTCTTGTATTCATTTAAAATGAAGTAAGATCTGAAATTCTAAATATAGTTACTGCCCTCGATCGATACTTGAGGCCGCTAGTAAATTTTTTTTTTTTTACTAGATGGAGAAAAAATGGGCATTTCAGATCACCAAAGTTCAGGGATCTTAGATCCGCTGTTATTCGGAAATCATAGATAGAAGTAATTGCAATTAATTTTCAAGTAATCTAGATTCGACAAAAATTTCTACGTACTTAAAACTTATTCTTTAAGTCAGTGATCACAGTATTTCTTTTATAAAGAATACAAGGTAAATCGTTTCAAAATATTCAATTATCTTGATCGATAATTAGAAAAAATAACTGATAAGTTTTAGCTATTCTTGAAATCACCGATAGAAGAATTTGAAAGTAAATTTCACTTATTTTACATGCAAACACATGAGAAGCCAAAAAAAAAAAAAAAACAAATAATCGTTTTCTATTTAATGTATATGCGAATTTTGAAGAGGAACAAACCAGAATATTTTACTTAAAAAAGAATTCGGGCTGATAGAGATCGGAAACTATATTTCAATCTGCGAAATTTTCGTTTCATTTTATGTGACAAGGGATAATGTGGTGCTTATTCCGTCACACCTCAATCTATCTATGGTCTTGTGACCTTAAATGGGAATTTTTACAAAGTTATACACTCGATACAAAATGATTTATTTTTATATTATCAAGATTCATTGTGAATAGAGCGTCAATGATTCTACTACCTTTTGCCGTAGGATCATTTTTGCTCAAGAAAATCAAGCACTGGTTGAGCCTCAGGAAATGAAAAATTAACATTGGAATCTCTGGCAAAAATTACTAGTTGCTTTCAGTAAACCACAGATTCACCAATTATACCCGCAAGGGCGATCGTGGATCGATCGTCAGCAATATTTTGCTTTCAGATATAAATTTTCATTAATTAATCATTAATCAAGTACAATTTTTATGCACTTTTATATTTTACTAAACTCACACATCGACATGTAAACGCCAAAATGCGATATGCAGTACACTTCATCTGTTCTTTGTCCCCCCTCTCCCCAAAAATACCGTTTAACAAAAAAAAAAAAAAATAATAAATAAGGAGGTGAGAGAAATCATCGTTGCGTACTCGTAAACGCAGCGCAGCCGAGTAGCCAAAAGCACAAACAAAGTTCAATCGTACTTAAATGAGAGAGTATTAGTGGAAGAGAGTAAGAGAGATTTAGAGAATAAGAATGCCAAAGAGTAAGTTTATTTTCTTTGATGCTGTTTTCCCCGATTGTGTTTTTTCACGAAAGAGCGAAGACGAAAGTGAGGTTGTTTAACATCTAACGCATATTTGGTCGCATCAGAAATATTATGGGATTGCACGATTTGGATTGTATTGCGTATTTTTGATAAATTTGATATTTGTAGTGAATTTGATAAGTTTACAAAATTAAAATACATACGATTTTCAAATGCTACAAATATCATAAATATAACGGAAAACCTCTATTGCCATGTTTTCGATAGATCTTGAAGATTTTGAACAGTTAATTTTTTTTTTTTATATGGCAGCACTGCAAATTTATTGCATGCGTATATTATGATCAGCTGATCACAAAAACAATTGAATAAAACATGAACTAAGATTCTGGATGTGCTGTAAGTTTAAAAATTTACTACAAAAGACGTTCACAATATGGTGTATTTTGTATAAGTTTACAACAAATACAAAACATCATGAATACGCATATTCATTTCAAAAAGTATTTATTTCTTTTTTACTTTAGGTCACTCTGGTGCCCTCAATTCGGTAACAATTCAAAACTATTTTTTTTTTTATATTAACTAGAGCGCAATCAAATCGCTTTCACTTTCACCAACTAAAAAATCGGTGCAAAAATGTTTAAATAAATTGAAAAAACGTATTTTGTGTGGTCACCGGTCACCAAAGGTCCCGGAAGGGTTCAAAGAGAAGACGATATAATTTCAAAGAAATTAAAAGTAAATATTTTTTCTATGCTAGTTCATTCTTGTTTGGAGACCTAATACAATTACAAAGAATCAGAGAAATTTGTAACGACATTTTTATTAATTAATAAACTAAAAACTTAAATAAACTAAAAAAGTTTTTTGCAATTTAAAGAACTTTCCATTGCTGATAGTTTATATTCTGTCACCAATCCAAAAAAAAAAAAAAAAAAGCCTTAAGTTGTTCGTTGTTTTCATAATAAATCATTTTCAAATTTATTTTCTTTCATTAATTGTATATCTTTATTAAATATAATTTGATTTAGTTTTTTCTTATCAGCAGAAAAAACAGTACTGTATGTGTACTAAACTAACAGGGGGAGTTACCCAGTCTATATTTAGGATATTTGTTATTTTTGCTAAAAGCTAAATAAAAAAGCAACAATTTCACAATAGGTACCTATACACTTTATGAAGAAATATAAAGGAAATAACATACAAGTGTTTGCAACAACAATATCATAAAATGGGACGTAATGAATTTCTTATCAATTGTAAATGTATACACAGATAAGACACATTTAACACACCGAGCATGCAATTTGGCAATTTCCGTACTACGTCGTATCAATAACGACGAGTATAAATTCTATACGAATAATTATACATACATGTGTAGTAAAAAACTAGTTATTAGAGTACTTAAAGTGTGTTATCTGCACTAATGCAGTGGTACTTGTGTCTAACCCGGAAACGAATAAAATTCTAATATTTACATGTCTAGTGTTATAAATAAATATTAAGAGGAATTTGTCTACAACATTTGGCGCATCAATTGCACACGATACCACCAGAATACCTCATGTGATTTAAAAAAAATAGATTGATGTTTTTGTAATGGCTTTAAGGTGTAAACAGGAGGTTTTGAAGGTTATGAAATTTCTTCAATTACGGATGAATATAATCCAAAATTTTTCTTATAAATGAAAAGAATTGGTAGTTTTTTTCATTCTCCAGAATCTTTTTTGTTTGATTGATAAAATGCAATCATGTGATTAAGTGGAATTATTTTTTAAAATTATTTTAATCTTTAGAATTTGGTGGAAAGAATGCAATCCTTTCCTTGTGATTGGTTCGTAAGAATATAAACTGGAACTACTTTAATTCAAAATTTTCGTGATTTGATTCATTTGCTCAAACTTTGTGATTTGATTGAAATAATGCAATTATATTTTTTTATAAATGATTGGGTTTGATATTTTTTTTTTCATTTACTCAAACTTTGTGACTTGATTGAAAGAATGCAATCATATTTTTCTTATAAATGATTGGGATTGATATTTTTTCCATTTACTCAAAGTTTATGATTTGATTGAAATTATGCAATCATATTTTGCATATAAATGATTGGGATTGGCATCTTTTTTATTTACCCAAACTTTGTGATTTGATTGAAAGAATGCAATCATATTTTTCTTATAAATGATTGGGATTGATATTTTTTCCATTTACTCATAGTTTATGATTTGATTGAAATTATGCAATCATATTTTTCATATAAATGATTAGGATTGGCATCTTTTTTATTTACCCAAACTTTGTAATTTGATTGAAATAATACAATAATATTTCTTTTAAATGATTGGAATTTGTAACTTTTTCAATTGAAAACATTTGAATTCAAGAATACGATTTGATTAGGCTCTTGTTTTTTTTTTTCTCTATGAAAGTTTGAAACACCTAATGTGACACTCAAATTAATTCCCAGATTTCTGGCTGCAACTCATTTAAGTACTAGGCGCTAGAACATCAAATCCTTTAATTGATGAAACAGATTAATGTTTAAATTTACTGCAATGATTTCCTTTTCAACTTACCATCTGATTCCCTAGGCAGACACATATTTTTATTGTTATTGTTGTAATTATTGATATTCGCCACGTTGTTGTATTGCAATCGTTGTTGATACTGCTGCTGCTGCTGTTGTTGTTGGTGTTGTTGAAGCAATTGTTGTTGTAGTTGTTGTTGCTGCTGCTGTTGTTGTAATTGAATTAGCGAATACTGTTGATGCTGTAAATCTTGTTCAGATGCAGCCAAACGTAATGGATTTATATTATCAACACAATCACTAATAGCATTTAAACCACCACCATTATCCTCTTCATGCTCAACAATTTCACCACTACCGCCACCACCACCACCACTACTATTATCATTAACTGGCGAATATAAACAACTACGCGGTCGTATACGACTAGCACTGAAAACGCCACCTTCGTCAGTGACGGTAATATGAAAATTCTTTTGAAAACCGCGACGTGCGTCGTACGAAGTACTAGAATAGGTAAGACCCGTCCCGTTACCAGTTAAACCAGGACCCGCAGAAATATCAATGGTTGATTGTGGTACAGCGGCACCACCACCACCAACACCCCCACCAGAATTGCTAGTGGGTTGACGTAATGTTAAATTGACAGAGGTGAAACTTTTTTGAGTATTACTACTACCACCAGGGCTACTTGTTGTTGTTGTTGTTGATGATGATGTTGCTGTTGTTGTGGAAGAAGCGGGCAGACAAAAACGCGTGTACGGTGGTTCTGGTTGTACGTTAATAACTGAACGATGTCGTATTGGTGATTTCAAAAGCTGCTGATTGTTGCTACTGCTACTGCTGTTGTAGTTGTTATTGTTGTTCGGTATTGCTGCTGCTGCTGCTGCTGTTGCTGTAGTCGTTGGTGACGACGACAAAGAAACATTTACTAAAATTTCTGCCGATTCACCGCCTGAACTGCTGCTTATCGGACTCGTTAAACACGATGACGATGATTCGTTGGAGAAACTGCTTTGTTGGGAGTGTGATGAAGTACTATTGTTATTGTTGTTGATGATGTTGTTGTTGTTGTTATTATTATTATTTTGATTGCTGTATTGTGAAAGCAGCAAAGGTTTGGGTGGTAGGGGAGGAAGTGGTGCTTTTCGTAACGGCTTGTGGTGTAGCTGTTGTTGTTGTTGTTGTTGCTGCTGCTGCTGCTGATGATTACGTTGTTGAAGATGTTGTTGCAATTGTATATTCAATTGCTCTCGCTGCTGCTGCTGTTGCTGTGTTTGCAAATTCAATGTAGTGGGACGAGCGCGTGGTGGATGTTGAGGTGGCTGCTGCTGTTGATGTGTTGGTGAGCCATTCACCATATTATTTATTGATTCATTTTGACATTGATTTGATCGATCACTGCTGCTACTATTCAATGCTGATGGGATTGCAGTTGTATTTGCTGTTGTTGTTGTTGTCGTTGCTGGCATATCACTTGTATTTGTTGCTGCTGCTGCTGCTGCTGCTGTTGTCGTCGCTTTGATGACCCCACCACTATCAACACAATTACTATTACAATTATTATTATTATTATTATTGCTACTATAATTATTCTCTTTATTATTGTTATTATTTGTAACAACACTATTTGAATTTTCAACATCTTTTAATCTATTAATATTATTAATATTATTTGCCAATTCAACAGCACTATCACATAATTGTTTACGCGTTACGCTACCGACACCTGCACCCGCACCAGTTGCCAATGCAGGAGGCGGTTGCAATGGAGCCGCGCGTATTGGTTTCAAAGGTTTTGGTGGTTTTTGATTTACACTTTGTTGTCCTGATGCTGATTGATTTTGTAGCTGTTGCTGTAGCTTTTGTTGCTGCTGTTGTTGTTGTAGTTGTCGTTGCTTTTGCTGTTGATTTTGTTGTAGCTGTTGCTTATGTAAAACTTTGGCAGGATATGTTTGCACTGGTATCGGATTTAATGCCAATTCATTACGTAACATTTGTATACAATTCTCACGTCGATGACAATTCTCATTTACACATTGCGCAACTATTGGATCGGGTATAGTGGGAAATTCTTGCTTCATTTCATGAAATAAGTGCATAATACTTATATTCGTACAATTGCAAGTTGCTGCTGTTGTTGTTGTTGTTGCTGTTTTCGTTGTTGTATCAATCACTTTTCCTATTCCAATATTATTTTCATTGCACTGAGTTATTTTAGTTTCATTATTTTCTACTAATTCACCATTTTTTGTATTATTATTTATTTGATTCGTTGTTGTTGTTGTTGTTGTATTAATGTTATTCTGATTTAAGAAATTTCCTGGCGGCTTTGGTGGTTTAGCCGCCATTTTTGGCCATCATTTAATACAAGCACACACCTGAAAAATAATAATAAAAAGAAGACAAATTTTAATAAATTTTAAATCCAAAATTAATTTATAATAAATTAAATAAGAAAAAGAAAAATACAAATAATTTTGTATTTTTTTTTTGCAGCTCTGAAAAATGGAGATACTCAGAAAAATCTTTTATTATTTAGATTTTTGTGATCGCTGAATCGAATTTAATATTAGATTTTAAAAATTATAAAATTTTTTTTAATTTTTTATTTTTAATTTTATATATATATTTTTAATTTTAAGACCTTTGCTTTTCTTTTGACTTCAGTATTTCAGGCCGAAGTACATGCGATAGAGCTCTACCTTCGAGAAGAATTAGATAGTGACACTATACAGGGTGACAATCGTAAAGTGACGCACACATTTCAGCAGTTATTTTCAAAAGGACATACTTCCATTAAGTACAATTAAGTGTTAACATTGTTGAATAAATAAGCATTCATTTGAACCCCACCTCATTCAATATAACCTCCTTTAGCCCGCACATATGCCTTCAATCGATCCGGAAATCGTAGGACTGTTCGCCGCAGGACTTCCTGATCAATTTCAGTCCAGGCTTTCTCTAATGACTTTGTCAGCGACTCCAGACTGTGGTGTTGAGATGCACAAGCTTTACTCTCTAAAATACTCCAAATAGAGTAGTCCATTGGATTCAAGTCTGGGGAGTATGGTGGCCATTCTTGAGATGTTATGAATCCAGAAAAATTGTCTTTTATCCATGTTTGCGTTAATTTTGCCATGTGGGAAGGTGCAGAATCTTGCTGGAAAGTCCAGTTTTCATTTCTAAATGTATCTTGGGCTCAGGGAAGAACATGTTCATTTAAAATGCTCCGATAAACAACCTGGTCAATTTTAACACCCTCTTCAACGAATATTAGAGGGGTTCTGGCATTAGCGGAAACTCCAGCCCATACCATAACGGAAGCTGGCTTTTGAACTCTGTTGCGATGATGATGTTAGCCACATTCGGTCATTTTGCGCATTGAAATGTTGTTCAACCGTGAACATTTTTTCATCTGTAAACAAGATATTTTCAACATTTTTTAACACGGAGGAGCGTAGCAACGCCTTGCATCTTTGCAGTCGCAAATCTTTCTTTTTTTGTGTCAGATCTTGAGCTTTTCGGAGCTTGTACGGCTTAAGATTAAGCTTTGATTTTGCAATGATTCGCACTGTTTCACGGTTTACTCCCACTTCTTTAGCGATTTTTCTCATTGAGCGCCTTGGATTTCGCTTGCTTCGTTTACGAATTTTTTCTGTTAAACCAGTAGTGGCAACTGTTGAAAATGTTCCCCGGTCTCTATCTCCAAAACCCCCAGTTTCATTATATCGAATAATAGCTCGGTCTACCGTACGACTTGACAAATTTAAAGCCTTTGCAATTTGACGGCTACTATAATTTGCCAAATGAAATTTCATAATTTCACGACGAATATTTTCCTTGTCCATTTTTATGGAAATTTCAAAATGTAATAACAAAAATTCAAATGAAATTAAAAGCAAAGCCAATGATGAATGAATTTGCTTTTTAAATTAAAGTAACGGTAAATGGCAAAGCTTGCTGCAGAGTATTAAACTTGCGTCACTTTACAATTGTCACCCTGTAGTAAAGCCGCATTATTAGCACTTAACGTTTTTAAAATTAAAACAAAATTTGTCTGGGATTGTGTGCAACTACTGAATAGACTAGCTACCTGTAACAGAGTTTTTTTGGTATGGGTGCCAGCTCATAATGGGCATATGGGGAACGAAAAGGCAGATAAGCTCGCTAGAAAAGGAGCCGCCAGTAAATTTATTGCCTCAGAACCATTCTGCAGGTTGGCAGAGCATTCCACGAAGCACAATCTCAATAAATGGCTTGAAGGTAAATCGCATCACTACTGGATGCAAATAAAGGTATAAGAGTAGCAAAAGCCTTCATGCTAAATATATCTGCAAAGAGAACTATAGATATTTTTAGCTTAACAAGAACAGGTTTTCGCATTGTCTCAGGCTTCTTAACTGGACATTTTAGAGTAAATAATATGGAAATAAGTCGGAATGACTTATTTAGGTTGTGTAACGAAGAAGAGGAAACAGCTGAACACTTGTTATGCCATTGCAATTGTTTAATATGGAAATAACTTAGGAAATTACTAACTAGAACCGTTAGAAATTGCGGACAAATCTCCCAAGAAGGTTTGGAATTCATAACGAATACAAGATGATTTGTAATCGATAGTTTGTCACAATAGGCCCAATCGAGGCCTCGGTGACCAGTTCCCGCTATTTATTCAATCTTATCTAATCTTTCTTTTTACTGCTCTTGTTGACGACTCCATCATAAAAATAAACAATTCACGCAGATAAAACTTCACATAACAATTAAATACACACATGTTCATTTCGCCTGTACCATAGAAATTCAAATTAGTGGAATTCCCTATCATGTTTTATTTTCAGCTTTTTTTTACTAAATATTTTTTATGCGACAAAATTTGTGTTATGCCTGGTTTTCACTATGTCAAATTCAATCAAATTTGCCAACATGCTGGCAAATTTTATATAGGAAATTCTCTCTCTTTGACAGGGAATATGAAATAGTGAAAACCAGCCATTAGATGTTAAACGACTTCGCTTTCGTGTCCCCTTCTTAGGCTGATGTTACACGGTCAATGTTTTGCGGTCAATGTTTTCTGTTTTTACTCTCTTTTCATGGTTTTGTTTGATGCCCTGTTACACTATCAGTTTTTTGCTGAATGTTTTTTTTTAATACTTTTATCTGCAACTATGTTTTTCCAACTAAAAAGTATTTAATTGTATTTTGGAGTGAATGAAAATTCAACAATTGGAATGGAATTGGATGGAAAATAATTATAATAACAATATGAGATAATATTGGTGGAAATAGCCCCAAATTATACAAAAAATATTGCATTTATATATAAAAAACGCAGAAAAAAAATCTTTAAAATTTGCGAACTATTAAAATAAGCTCCGCCATTTTGTTACTTGGCCATTGAATTACCATGTTTTTTTTTTTTAATTATTAAGTAATTTTTTAAACAGCACTCATTTTTACAAACAAACAAAAGCCAAACAACGCAAAGGGTGGCAAAGAAAAAAAATGTATTTATAAGTTAGTAGAAAGTCTAGTATTTTTCATAAAATATTAGTATTTTCCCATAAAATGCAACAGTGCATCTTCAGCAACCCCATTTTATTTGAAGTGATGTAGGTTTTTTCCGTCAGCAAAAAAATTTGAAGTAAAATGTGTTCATCTTCTTTTGCCCAGTGTTCATTTTTCAAAGCAATAACAATTTCATTGTTTGACAGCAAAACATTGATCGTGTAACATCGCACTTAGTGCAAAAACACAATCGGGAGAACAACATCAAATAAAATAAACTTGCTCTTTGAATTTTATTTGTTCTCTTGATATCTACTCTTTCAACTAATACTCTCTCAATTTGGTACAATTGCAATTTGTTTGTGCTTTTGTTTACTCGGCTGCGCTGCGTTGATGAGTACGCAACGACGTTTTCTCTAATTTTTTTTGTTTTTGTTAAACGGTATTATAGAGAGAGAGAAGAAAAAACAGATAAGGTGTATTACATATTGAATTTTGGCGTTTGCATATCGATGTGTAATATTAGTGAAATATAAAAGTGCATAAAGATAGTACTCGATTAACCTATTCGGTTTCCAAGGTCACATAACGCTTTTCTGAAATTCTAATTAACAGAAAATACAATTCTTATTTAGTTTCCTTATTATACTAGAACTCGAGAAAAGTAATCACAGTAAATTAAAAAAAAAAATAAATAATACGTAAAAACGTGAGTACACATATGTGTACTTTTTCAGCGAAGAGGTCAATGATTAATTAATGAAAATTTATATGTGAAAAAAAATATAGCTGACAATCGTGCTACGATCGCTTTTGCGGATAGAATTGGTGAATCTGTGAATTACTGAAAGCAACTTGTAATTTTTGCTAGAGATTTCAATGTTAAATTTTCATTGCCTGAGCGGCCCAACCATTGCTTGTTTTTTTTTTTAGCAAACATTTTCTTTTAAAATGAAGAACCGTAGAAATGATTCTACTACAAAAGGTGGTACAAATATTGAGGCTCCATATGCAAGGAATCTTGATAATATCTTACTTTAGTTATCATAATCCTATTTTTCTTATTAGTGCAGCCGAATTGGAAGAAAATATTGAACATAATTTTACCCCGAATAAAAACTTTTGGTATTAAGTATGAATACGTGTTTACCTTTCCAGAAATTGGAATAGATGATTACTTTCAAGTGCATCACGAGAAACCCAATGAAGCCATAAGATATTATTTTTGACTGCTTTACTATTTTATTCTATTGAATTAGATTGTGAACAGGACAGGAATCGAACCCGAACATCCCGGATGAAAGTCTAGTGCGTTGCCTACCAGACTATTGATCAATCTTTACTGCCAGATGTTGTAGGAACAAAGTCTTGAACCAGTCGGATACCACCAGGTTCCCTTCGAATACTAAAGGGAAGATTGGTTTTGGCCTTGCTAAGTAATAGGGCTCGGCATCAGAAATATTTTGAGTAAAATTTTTGCTGAAAGCACATCTACAATTTTTTTTTCTACTTGGCAGGCAAATGAAATTAACTCTATTTAAAGTCGTTAGATACTGTAATTCTTTAGTACCTTAATAAATCGATATTTAAATATATTCAAATTACCGTAAGCAAAAGAGTATAAGAAATTTCACACATACAGGACTCATTTCTATAGTAATGTGAATGTATAGGTGACCATTACCGATTTACAGTATTTCTGTTATTTGAGAGATAAGCATTAAAACGAACGCCTAGAAGAGATAAAAAATGGTTTCTTAGGGTGTAGTGAGAGAGAGTGTGAGAGAACAGCAAAGCTATGAGAAAATGCAGCAAAGAAGAGACAACACAAAGCACATATTTACACACCGATGCTGAAGATACACTGTTGCATTTTATTGGAAATACTAATATTTTATGAAAAATACTAGACTTTTTACTAACTTTTAAATAATTTTTTTTTCTTTGCCACCCTTTGCATTGTTTGGCTTTTGTTTGTTTGTGAAAATGAGTGCTGTTTAAAAAAATACTTAATAATTTTTATGAAAACATGGTAATTCAATGGCCAAGTTACAAAGTGGCGGAGATTATGTTAATAGTTCGCAAATTTTAAAGATTAGTTTTCTGCGTTTTTCAGATATAAATGCAATCTTTTTTTTTGTATAGTTTGTTGCTATTTCCACCAACATTATCTCATATTGTCATTATAATTATTTTCCATCCAATTCCATTCCAATTGTTGAATTTTTATTCACTTTAAAATACAATTAAATACTTTTTAGTTGGAAAAACATAGTTGCAGATAAAAGTATTAAAAAAAAACATTCAGCAAAAAACTGATAGTGTAACAGGGCATCAAACAAAACGATGAAAAGAGAGTAAAAACAGAAAACATTGACAGCAAAACATTGACCGTGTAACATCAGCTTAGCTGGCAATTCCGAGGTGGTGGAAGAGGAGAAACGAAAGCAATGGATACAGACTTGATCGTTGGTGTGCTGTTTAAAATGGTGGTTCGAGCCACGAACTCAATTAGCTATTGTGCACCGTTTTGATACCACATCCTCTGTTGATTACTGGGTGTAGGTGTAGGTTTTTAGGCCTAAAATAAAGATTATCGATAAAGATACCGATCGAAGTTTTTTAATTTATGCATATTTCTGAAAATTCCCGAAGGTTACTGAAGCATGGTCTGCCTAATTTTTTCGCCCTGGTTCGTCCTAAACCCAGACATTCGCGGAGTAAACCATTAATGAATGCCGCCAATCTTAAAATATTTTTTTTTTCGGTTTTTGTGAATTAGTTGCCATCATGTTGGCAAATTTGATTGAATTTGACATAGTGAAAACCAGGCATAAGATTCATGCAGGGCAGAGCTTCTTCGGTTTAACATGTCTGCCTTTTCGTTGTTTTTTATATCCCGAAGTATGGAAACTTATATTTGAGCAAGTTTGTGCAGTCGGGCTAGGTCCATAAAGATCTCCCTGCACTGTTTTACTACATTTGTTGTTGTGAGCCATAATTGAAGCCTAACTATCCGATAAGATAGCGATATTTATTTTAAAAGCCTTCCAACAGCATCTCGTTCTTTGACAAACGGAAAGAGCAAAAGAAATTTGTAAGAATTGAGCAATAAGTCTTTCTGTGTGTAAATGTAAGGCAAATGTAAAGACGAAATTTGTTAGATACTAGAATGAATCTAAATGTATATGTAGTTTTGCAGAGATTAATAACAAAAATTATATTTTGCAAAACCAGGCGCCGAATCGTCTGATCCAAGAACAGTACGTTCTCGTCACGTAATTTAAACAGATAATTAATGAGAAATACTATATTTTATGTGATTTTTAAAGTCAGACTTTTTTTCTATAGCAAAGTTCTGATTTTTACTGGGCAGAATTTTGAAAAATATACAAAAACTTTTCATCGCGGTAAGAAAAAAAAAAGATAAAAAAAAACTTTTGGCAAAAGTGCTGAAAACTCAAAAATCCTAAAGACTCAAACTTATACCTTTAACCTTAACCTAATGAACTCGGAAATATCATAAAGACATTATGTATGAATTTAATTTCAAAAAATCAACTGCATTCAAAAAAAAAAAAAAAAAACTTTCACTCATACTAAAAATAGCAAAATAGCAAATTTCATAACAATTGATAAACAACGATGACCTGTTATAAGTAAAAATAAACAGACTATGAATGAAACAAAAAAAAAAAAAAAGAAAAAAAAATATTTTTAGACACACATAAAATGTGTGAATAATTTTTAAGCTATACTTGCAATGTTGTTGTGTACTTATTTAATCAACTTAAAGCTTAAAGAGTTAAGTATATTAAAAATATGTATAGAGGAAAAAACCTACGAATTGTTTTTAAGTAAAACTTTAATTGAATTAAGAATGGAAAAATAAAAAATAACACCCGACATATATTGATTTTTCTATTTATTTCGAAGAAATTCAAAGGAAAAATAATGAACACAAATAATGAAAAGAAAAAAAAAAACAGAAAATCAAATGTATATGTGTAAACAACAGAATCAAGTAGAAAAATAAATTAAATATGCAAAAAAAAAAAAAAAAAAAAAAAAAAAATTAATAAAATAAAAAAACATAAAAAAATAGAATAGAATCAGAGAAAAATAAATAAGTAGAAACAACTTATTTCATTTCCAGAATTAGCGCAGACACTAATTTCAGCTCAAAATATATACATACTTACTACATAGAAATATGCAAGTTAAAAAATATTAAGTATAAAATAAAATAAAAATAAATAAGAAATTGGAAAAAAGAACCTAATAAACAAATGACAGGAAAATTTAAAAATATTTATGACAACACAAAATAATAAAAAAAAACACAAAAAAAAAATAAAATAATATAAAAAAAACACCGAAGAAATTTGCAAAAATTACGAAAAATATAAAAATACCAAGAATGAGAAAATTGAAATATTTTGCTTGTGGAAACACTCAAAAAAAAAAAAAAAAAAAAATTAAGAAATTATTATTATAATCCCGTCAGTGTTTCTATATGCCGCTATAATGTGGGTTGAATATTCTTATTTATTTATGAAATAATACTTATAAAAAACGCAAAAAAAAAAAAAACTAAATACCGAAATTAAACAAAAAATGTATTTAATATTTGCTAATAAGTGTAGAGGTGTGGCGGGCAGAGCAGAGGCGCAGCAGCATCATGAGTGTCAGTTAAAAATTAACTCGTGACTATTTTTAAAGCTTGGCGATTATTTTTTTTCTTTTTTTTATAAGTACTTGACAAATACTTACATTTTTTTTAATATTTAGTATAGCAGCAAAAGTAGAAAAATTTAATAAGAAAAAAAAAAAAATCTACAAATTCTAAAAATGAAGAATTTATTTTTTAAGTTTATAACAAATATTAATTTTATAATATTTTAGAATTGTTTAAGTTTTTTAATTTATTTATAAGTTTTTAAAATTTATTATAATTTTTTAAATTTATTTATAAGTTTTTAAAATTTATTTTCTTAATTAACTTTTATTTTTTACTGTCGTTTTATGGTTTTATTTGATTTTTTTTATTATTATTTATTATATTTAAATTTATGCATGACGAAAATCATTAAATTATTTACTTTCGTTGTTTGCTTATCTTTTAATTATAATCTCGTTTTTTTTGTTTTTTTTTTTTCTTCGTTCATTTATTTACAGATGCGGTATATGTAGGTATTCTTTTAATTTAGTTTAATTTTTTTTCAATCAGAAATTTACACACATATAAAGAAAGAAAATTTAATTTCTTTTTTTTTTTTTGCAATTAATTGTTGAAATATCTTGAAAGTATTTCAGAATTTATTTCGAAAAGAGCGCAAACAAACAAAATATATACAAACAAAAAAACAAAAAAAAAAAAAAAAATGAAAAAAAATTGAAACAGAAACAAATTCAATTTAAATATTTTAAAACGCACATCAATATCAACACGATTATTATTATCTGTATATACGACTACGAAGAATAAGTACACAAGCTATGCATGCAACGCGCTGCGAGCGGAGCGTGTGTTTTCAATTTAAATGCCCAAAGATAACTGAAGAAATTTTGTTTTATTTCATTTCTACACTTTTCTATTATACCAATATTTGCAACTCGGAAAATACAAAAAAAAAAAAACCAACAAAATAAAGCAAAAACCCAACAAAAAGCAACAAAAAAAAAAAGCAAAAAAAGAACAAAAAGAAACGAGCAACAAATAACCAACAAATACACCAAAAAAAAAAAAAATAACTAAATATTTTCCTCCTTATCCCGCTTCTCTTTTTCTCTTTAACTTGTTGTTTTTTCTTTTTCTTTTCAGGCATGCAATCAAAGTGGGGGAGAGATGACCGCCGATTAGAGAATATATAAGATTAGATAGCACTAACAAAAACAAAAAAAAACAAATGAGCGTGAGAATGAGTATATGTGTCCATGTGTATGTGTTCGTGTGTATGTCAAAGAGAGACCTCTCTCTCCATATATATGTATATAGTTGATCACTTCGTACATGCGAAAGTTAGAATAATTATTGCGTTTATTTTTCTCTCGTCGTCATAGCGTATACTTTACATTGTATGTTTACTTTACATAGTAAAATGTTACGTATACGTCACGTTGTACAAGAATTTGTGTTTTATTCTTTTTATTTTTTAAATTATGTGTTCTTTGGAATTAAGAAATGTCTGAATTCTTTTAGCTTTAAGCATGCATGTATATTGTTTATTAACTTTTCTTAACTTCTAAATATAATTCTGGTCTAGAGATTATTTTGGTTGATTCATAAAATAATTGTAAAAGTATCATCTTTGATTTTTGCGAGTCTACAACGCCAAATGTTACAATTATTTTACAATTTCAATTCAACAATATAATAAATAAAAAAATTTTTTGATATGTCCCACTATTCTATTGATATGTAAGTATATTCCATGACCGTTTTTGATATAAAAATTATATGTTGCATACTTTTAGGCTTAAAATAAATGTATAATAAAACACATACATATAAGCTTACACATACTATGAAACCTTACACGATACCGACGCGACATTTGATTTTAATTTCTATCAATTCACTTCTCTACAAATTTTCCTTCAGCGCCGACTAAAGATGTTGTCGCATCAAAAGTGGGAAGGGAAAAACTATTTAAAAGGTATTATCTTTTTCTTGAGGTAAACGATATCTCAGCTGAATTAAATTCAATATGAGAAATTGAAAGCAGATCTTTTTCTCACGATAAACCAGCGAGAAACCTAGAGGAGTAATTCTTAAAAGTGGAAAAGCAAAAACGATTTAAAAAATATGATCTAAGTTTTAGGACAAACGATATCTCAACTGAAGTGAGTTCAATAATAAAGTTAATAACTATAGAACTTAACAGGTATTATCATAATCTCGGGGCGGGCTATATCAGCAGACTATGTCATAAAGAGTAAAACCAACTGTAGCAATTCAAAAAAGAATAGAACTTAGCGTAGTGCAGTTATTCTGACAAGGTAGTTGTTGTTATTGTAGCAGCACAATTCTTTCGGATGTCTTTGGCATATGTATCACTGTTAATTTTTTTTGTTCATCGTCTGTAGTTTTCAAGTCAAGGAAGCTGGCTACCCCCAAGGGTAGTTGGTCGTATAGGGCAGTTGAATAGGTGACCCGCATTGTGTGAACTCAGTCCCCAATCTGGGCATTCATCCCTGAAATCATTTGAGATCCACGACTTGTATAAAGCGCTTTAGTACCCTGCTCCGGCCAGCTCGAAGTTGGGCGAGAACGGTTCTGGTTTCTCTGGGCAGGAACTTTTCTTCATCTGCGATTGGTGGAGGCCGACCATCCAGAACCAAGTTGGGCGCATATCTGTTGATGGCTTCTTTCACCGATTCCCGGTGAAGAACATTCAAAGCCGCTATGTATGCTGATCTTTCTAATTGGCCCTCATGGGTTAATCATTCAATTTCTCCGCGGTAGCTGAACATATCTTTTCTGATGTTTCTTGGGAGAGGTGCTGCTATTGTGAGCTTGGCAGAGCAGGAATTGCTTCATAAAGAGTGTATTGAAGGCCCTTTTGGTATCTCTTGTAAAATTTCAAATATCCGAGATGAGCCCTTTTTGAAAATTGCGATTAAATTGGATATGAACACCTGCTCCAGATTGTTCCGAATCTTTTTGTTTTTTTTACTATTTTGGTTGTTCATACCTTTCCAATAATTAATTTCTCAAACCATCCAAACGAGGAAATGCATCATTATAATTTATATTTTTTTTTTTTTTTTTAATTCATGAGGCAAACTGTTCAGGGAAATTATCGTTGAAAGTTTTTTTAGAAATGTGGATATGGACCTCCACTAGTTTGTATACAATATCAATAGATTCCATTTGATGCTGCGAGATCGTTTGTCTGGTTACCAACTTCACTGTCAAAAGCTTCCTATTGTTCTGTCAGTTATTGTTCAGTGGCTTGATATTGTTCAAAAGCTAAAGTCTACAGAAACCTTGCAGAGACTTTGAAGTCTCTTTAATAAAATTATAATAATATGTTTATTACTTCGTTTTTTCAGCAGCTTATAATTTTTCTCTTTCAAAAGGTGAACTTACTCAAAAAAAATATATTTTTTTTTAAATAGTAGCAAATGTTATGTAAGTGTTGTTATAATATATTTAATAAAAAAATATACAGAAAATTTTCAAAAAAATTTAATAAAAATAAAATGATTAAAATTCAAAGAAAAATACCAAAAAGCAAATCAATAAATTCATTATACGAATAAACGTACATTTAAACCTACATACGTAGTATATAATTATTTTTCTTTATTTTTGCTAATACGTCTGTATGCCTTTTTGTGTGATCATGCCTTTCATTTCAATAAGTTTCGAAAATAACCCAAGTGTAGGTGTAGAAAAATAAAAGTTTTCAATGTAAAGAAAAAAAAAAAAACAGAAAAAAAAAAACCATAAAGAAAATTAAGAGAGCAAGCAAATACCGGTGGTTTGTTAGTGAGAGATTGATTGACAA
The DNA here is from genome assembly GCA_963691655.1 of Toxonevra muliebris. Lineage (NCBI taxonomy): Eukaryota > Metazoa > Arthropoda > Insecta > Diptera > Pallopteridae > Toxonevra > Toxonevra muliebris. Next base: position 77,590,585 of record OY829328.1, on the reverse strand, counting down.
AGAGAGAAAGAGAGAGAAAAAGGAAGAGAGACCCAACAAGAGAGCAAATAAGTGAGTACATGCAAAAAAAAAAATGTATATAAATTGAAAACAAATAAAAAAACCCAAAATGCGAGTTGCTCGCTTATGTGAAAATTTACTAAGATTTATGAATGAAAAGTATTTATTTCAATAAAAATGTTTTGTTTTCTACGGCTTTTATTTATTCAAAGAAAAAATAAATATTTATTTTTGTACCTACGACGATACATCCGGAGTGCAAAATAAGTATATTAATTATAAGTAGAACACATTGTTCTAAAAATAATTTATAACATAATTATGCGAAATTAATAAATACCAAATATTTTTCCAGCAAATTCATTAAGAAAATTATTATATACATAGTACATATTCAAATTTTTAACATTTCCAAATTGGAATATATAAAAATGTACATTAAATGCATATAATGAAAACAAAAGTTATTGCTGTATACCATAAACAAAAAAAAAACATCATGGGTAATTAAATGTTTTGCAACATTAATTAAAACAAATATCTAAACTTTTTATCAATTAATAATTGTTTTTTGTTTTTTTTTTTGTTTTAAATAAACAAAAGCAAGAGAGACATGAAAGAATTAATTATTTATAATAAAATTAAAATATACACTGAAGAGCAAAAGTGTGGTAATCATCAGTAATAGCAACTTTGTTGCAGCTAACTACTTGTAAGTATTTATATCAAATTCAATAACGAGAAGGTAGACCAGTTGGAAGATTTCTAGAATCCGACAAAATAACGATTTCAAAAGCAAAATTTCCATTTTTGGAACAGAATGTACAATACGGAAAAATGCAGGAATAAAGATGTAAAAAGACCGAAAGTTACCGGTCACGATGGTATTTTACTGAAAATTACCGGTAATATTCAGTCTTTTTTGTTCAAATTCGTAATAACACACACATGTATGAGCAAAATTGTTGCACCTGCTTTGTCATCATTGTTGTTGTATTTTTCTCGAATGCAACTCTTCGTTTTATTTTGTTTGCACAAAAGATGTTGTTGTTTTTGTTTCAAATCAACAGAATGAGCGAACGTTTCTTGGTTAACGGAACATCTTAGTATATTTGTTGTTGTTTCTCTCAATTATTTTTCTCCAATAGCACTTTACAGGAGCTCGGATGAATCGGCATCTGAAATACCTTAAACCAGGGATGCCCAAAAGTTTCTTATGAAAGTGCAAACACCAATACATATAAACTTTATATTGTAAAGAAACAAAAAAATAATGCATTAAACAACAACAAAATCTACTTTGAATATAACTGTCGCCAATGTGTAAGAATGCATACGAAAGTGTTGTTGCTTTGCTCTTTGGTATAGGCAAAGAAGAGAGATGAGAAATGAAAAAGACAAAATTGTTTGAGTATTTCGTATTGTTGTGTATACTTAAGTGCTTTTACAAAAACAAATGTGAACGTAGGATGTGGGCATCCCTGCCTTAAACACATTCAAATTTAATTAGATCTTTTTAAATTTATATTTTTTTCTACATTTTTTCAAGTCAAAAAAAGGAATTTAGGAAGGAAATTTTTTCTTTGGTTAATAAAAAATATTAATTTTGTACGATATTATATTGAAAATGACCAAAATTAATGACCGTTTTTACCAAAAAGACAGAAAACAACTGTCATTCATTTTCGGTCACATTTGTCATTTTCATCTCTATACAGGATGCAAGGCCAAAGAAATGAAAAAGAAAACCCGCTTGGTCATAGAAGAGCTTCTTATTCAGAAAAGTTTTCCCAAAGTGATACGAACACTGAAATTTGGATGTCTTGATATTGAAAATTTTAATTATTTATAATTGGTATGGAATTTTTTCGCGATTCTTCCACAGGTATTTGGTCAGACGGTTATGGTATTTGTCAAACATCTCGAGGCTAATTCAACTCCATCAAGTCAAATAAACGTTTAAACATGTAAATGGAAGTTTGATGATATGGGGATACCTTATACCGCATGGAGTCGGTTCTGTGGTAAAATCGATGGCAAAATGAATAAAGATAATTACTGGAAAATTTTAGAAGAGCATTTCCTAGGTTGAATTCGCACAGTATTCGTTAATTAAGTACCAATATTACAAATATTTCACTTATGTTATTGTTGCGATCTCCTGTTCTTGGAAAAAACTTGAATGGACATTCTTTTACCTTAAATGGGCAGAGATTTGGATTAAACAATTTATCATAAACGATTGAAGAGGTATCCAATTTGAAATTTACTCTTTTAAAATATGTATTTGTTTGTAGCAAGAGATTTGATTTGGATTTATGCGTGTATGCTTTGATATATATTTGATGATATTTTGAGGTGTAACAGAAGTTTTGAAAGATGACAAGTGAAACCATTTCAAACGAATGGCAACATCTAGCTCAGCACTCGAATTGTAACCAACAACAACAGTATGCGTTCTATTTTTCTTTACATGATTAAAATTTTTATTGATTATAGAATATTTATTATTAGAGTTGAGATTATTACATCGACAATTAACATTCGGCGTATTTGTAACAGCAGCAATGGCAGTGTCAGCATAAGAGCGAAGCGTAATGTTAGCACTATCGACAGCAACAGCAGCCAATTCATTATTAACAGTACCAGTAACAGCATCAACATAAGAGAGAGTAAGCATAATGTTAGCACCATCGACATCAGCATTGGCCGTTACTCGTTATTAACAGCAGCAGTATATAAAAGAGGTGTACGTTATTTCCATTAACAGTAGCAACAACAGCAACTTTGTCAGAGTGAGAGACAGCGACAGAGTTCGAGACATAACAGGTATCATTGATTCCAGCACCATCATCTTCGGTGTTATCTGTATCAGCAGCCGAGCCGAAAAGGAATCAACAGAAGAGCATGAATTGAACAGGGATCAATTGTGATTTATTAACAGTTGGCTTTCTTGCATTTTTTGACAGCTGTTTGCAGCAGAGTAGGACTGTTAAGACTTTTGCAATTATTGGAGAGAGTAGATTCAACGACTTTTGCTTCAGAGCGAGTTATAATTTTATTGTTGGCACTTGCCGCACTATTAGAGTTATTGTTGATAATTCATTTTTTAGTGTTGTTATCTCCGATTGCTTTGTTAGAAAAGCACAAACTCGAATTGGCAATACAATTCAAAAATTCACTAAGATTGTTAAGATTATTAATAGCGCCATCGATTAAAGACTGGGAGAATTGTGATGGGTGAATGTCGAAGTTGTCACATTTATACATCATATTGATATTAAATCCAAGCAGTCATTATTTAATTTAGCACATTTACTAGGAAATTTAGAGTTGCAAATGCCACAGGTAATGCAGTTATCTGCTATACAATGTTTATTGCACTTAGCACAACCAGACATGGCAAATGTAAGTTTAATATTTAAACTAGTATCGTCACTGTTGAATGATTTTATTAAGAGAGCGAATTGAAAGAACGTCATGACTTTCATTCTAAGAATTGTCTCTATAGACCCACATAAACCACAAACAAGTTTTTGTCCAATTAAAAAAAAATTTGGGTTTCCCGCAAGTTTATAATTTTCTTTCGAAAAAATTTAAATAATCTTTCTCATATTTTTACAATAAAGAATGAAGTGATTTTTCTTTTATAAGTTGAAAAATGTTAGCAATATGGTGGAACATGGAGTCATTAAGTCTCTCGTAATTTATATTAACTTAAAGAATATTTAGGTATTGTTTTTTTTTTTAATTTAAGAACTGTTGATAAAAGTTTTTAATTCATTAAATATCTTATTATTTACGTTTAAGTTTATTTGTTTTATCATAAACTAATTGCATTCATCTTTACTCATAAAAAAAATATGGAAATTTTCAATTAAATTTCAGTCTTCTTTTCTCTATTTTGTTGTTGCTTTTCTTCTATTGATACTCTCTACACTTAACGGTACAAACACGACGTACTATTGTATATGTTTTTAACACAAGAAAGGAAAGCAAGCAAGCAGAGGCATTTAGGTCGGCTCTCTCACTTAAGCACGTGACATAAAACTGCAAGGAGACGACTCTCTACTTGATTGTATATAGCCGACTAACAGCAGCATAACTTCGTTTCTTACTGGTTTTGTATGAGAGCAAAGAAACTGCGATTTTTTACTTGATCGTTGTTGTTGAAGTTTTTGCAGTTTTCTCTTCTCTATTTTCTCAAGGTTTTTTTCTGTTAATACTCTCTACACTTACACGACGTAGTACACGTATACAACACATTAGAGGAAAGTTCGGCTATATGGAATCAAGCTCTCTCACTAAAGTGCATGAGATAAAACTGCGAGAAGTCGTCTCTCTGCTTGATTGTATGTAGCCGATTCCCATATGACCTCGTTCGCTAAACACTAACAACAACATAACTTCGTTTCTTATTAGTTTCGTTTGAATGTAATGAAAGCTCGTTTCTATTACATTTTTCCATTGCAAAATTTTCAATTCACAGCATTAAATTTTCACTTCAAAATTTATTGGAATAAAGTTTCTGTTGCTTATCATTGTTACACTTTTGCTCCTCAGTGTACATATTATACAATAAAGATAAATATCAAGGTATCCTATTGTATATAAAATTTTGTTTTAAAATATTTTTTTTTTTTGATTTTTGTATAAATGGTTATGGTTAAATATTTTAATAGAAATAAAAGCAAATCTAAGCGACAGAAACAGTGGTGGCAACTGATATTAGTACTCAACAATACTTTTTTTTTTATTTAAGTACAATTCAAAGGAATTTCCATCATTCTCCTATTAAATCAACATTTTTAGTACATTTTGTCAGGCAAACTTTTTATTAAAATCAAGAAGACAAAGATTATTTAGCGGTAAAAGAAATCAACACATGATTTCCTTTTCAAGAAACAGTCTGTCACAGATAGGAAAGGTATATTCTAGTGCACACATAGTATGTTTGTAGTTTAAGTGCTTTGCAGCCTGAAATCTATGAAACTGATTTGATAGCAAAAATTACTAAACGAAAGCCACGAATCTCTAAGCTAGGTCCAGCAAAACTCCGTCAAGCAATGCTGGGTTCCCGGACACAGTCAAGTTATAGTAGATCAATTTTCAATATCCAATTAGGCAATTTTTATTTTTGGAGGTTGCCTTGGCTTGTCGTCCAGAAAAATTTAAGTTTCTTATTTTGGTTTCTCGAATGTGCCGAATATAGAACCCTAGAACATATACCTCATACACCACGGCATAAGACTTTTGACCCCTTTGTAAAATGAGTGAGGTCGATTTATAAAGATGATAGCTCTTCCCGGAATTGTTTTAACCCTTTCAGGACGGCAAAACTGAATACAGATTCGTATTCTCTGAACCAAATTTCTTGTTACAATAAAAAAAAAAGAAGGCATTTTGCGTATCTAAAGCCCTGGACTTTCATGTGACCCTCAATGGAAATTTTTTACGAAATTTTTCTGTACTATTTTATTACATATTTTTTTAAAGATAGACAAAGTTACTAGGCATTAATTTTTCACTTAACCCATTTTGAACTAGAACCGATTAAGCAAAACCGATTCTAAATTCACATTCTTTGACCCTCATTTCATTGTAAAAATATTATTAAAAAGTTTCTATTAAGGATTTTAGGGTCATCGGTGATGCATAGCAAAACTTGTATTCCCAAAAAAGAAAAGCTGCAGTAGAAAGCGAAGTTGCCAAACACCACTAGAAAGACGCCGGGACTGAGCCTGAAGATTTACATATGTCTTAAACAAAATTTGCTGCGAAGCCCGAAAAACGAGAACGAGGCGAAATAATCATTTTTTCTCGACTCGGTTCTGTTTACTTCGAAATACAATCAATTCAAAAATAATAAGGATCAAATTGTCAAGATAAACCATTTAACTTTTAAAGCCTCTTGACATTCATCAGGAAGATTGTAAGTATATTCTCTTTATTTATAAGATTTCGCATCTTCATTAAATTTGACAGTTTCATTTTCGTATTATTGAAATAGAACTCACTGTATTTTTTTTTTTTATTTTTTTTAGTTAACGAAATGAAAGCGACCAGAAAATTGATCGACATAGCACCCCCACTCACCATTATGCCGTAAATATGATAGTATGTCAGTGTGTGTATGTGTATGTATGCCACATGTACGTGCGGCGGTTCGTGGTGGCTAAATAAAAGTGCACTGCATACGTAAACGACCTTCAGAATTAGCGATATGTATTTTCAAAAAATGTACGTCAAAGAAAATGAAAGAGACTAAAATATGTGTGCGTCTGTGTGTGTGTGTGTGTGTGCGTGAGCGTGTTCGGACAAATGATATTTTTTATGCAACAACAACCATACATATAGAGAGAAAAAATTCACACAGACATACACACACACGCGCAAAGAAAGTAAACGAATAAAATCAATTAAAAAACAAACAACAACAAAATATTTTTGAAGAGAAAAAGAGAGTGGAGAGTGTGCAGGTAGAAACACAAAGATATCTACTTGTACTTGTATTTATGTACATACATAGGGAAATTAAGAAATTTATTTACACACATAGCGACGACGACGACTTAATTTTGCCAAAAATATTTAAAAATGAATACTCAATTTACACAAAAAAAAAAAAATCAATAAGCAAAAACAAAAACGAACGAAAAATAGAAAAACATGTGTAAACTTTACAAAGTAATTAAAATATTGCAACAAAGAAATGAAAGTACAAGAACAACATCAACGCAATTGCCGTTGCCAGCGTGGCTGTCTACGTTGTAAGTGAAAATGAGCATAACACGCGAATGAAATAGTGGCCGGATAAAGAGAGAAAGAGAATTTAGTAAATAGAAAAAAACATACATTTCCCATTCATTAAATTATGTTTAAAATAATTTATATTTAATCTTTTTTTTTTTAAACGCTGCTGGTTCGCGCAGTGGGCAACAAACAAACCAAAAAATAAAAACAAAGCCATAATATTGTTGCAATATAAAAACATTTTTACGACAAGCGAAGAGTTTGTTTAGGGATCAAGGAATTTATTTAAATGATTAAAAATATTGTTACGATTTTTTTTTTATTTGTTATTTTATTTTTTTTGTGTTGTTTGCATATCATTTAATTGTTTAGCAAATTCTTAAGAAATGTTTTTGCTGAAAAATATTTTCAATTAAATGCGGAAAAAACAAATACATATTTCTATTTAATCTGCATGTGTTATGGGGAAATATTCCAAGAATTTTCACAGTTTTAAATTTATATTGATTAAGTGTTGTTGGGAATAATGATTTATTTACAGTGAGAAGCAAGAAATATAAAGCCAATGGAAGCTAATGATCTTTTTCGTTAAATACTTTAATGGTAATGTGCATTGGCATTAAGCATTTCAATCCTAACGTGCATTAGCATTGAACATTTCAATGGTAATACTAATTTAATTTTATTTTCATTGAACACTAGTTCGGCCAAACCATAATTTTATCACAAAAAAAACACTTCGAGCCAGTAAAAAAGTAGTAGAAATAGTAGTAAAAAAAGTATTAAAAAAGGGATTGCACAAAATTCCAGCACTGAAATGTACATATTTGGTTCCAGAGATATACCGTGCTGCAAAAAATTCCTGAGATATCTCGTCATGTATATTCAGGTTGTTTGGGAGGTGCCACGCCCACTTGACATTAAGAATTCACATTCCACTATAACCTCGATATTGATAAATAATACTTGCATACCAAATCTTAGTACCGTACCACAAAAACTTCCTGAGATATCTCATAATGAATATTGAGGTCATATGGAAGGCACACCCCCCCTTCCAATCCTACTCAAATTTTTTCTGTAATATGGCATTGTCAAACAAAGTCGTTGTACGAAATATCAGTACTATATTGTGTATGGTTCCAGAGATATTCTCAAATAAGGATGTGATATGTATGGGAAGTACCACGATCACTTTTCCATACCCATCCTACTTTTTCCCACAGAATGCCGTGAACAAATGTTACTTTCGTATCAAATCTTAGTACCGTTCTGCAAACAGTTCTTGAGATGAAAATTCCGGTTTGTATGGGAGGTACCACGCTCACTTCTCCAATCCTCGTTATGAGTGTTGGCGTGCACTTCAGGATTCATAACAAATACATTGTGTATGTTTCAGCTCAATCGGATAGTTAGTTTTTGAGTTTATCGCCGTCAAACAAACAGCTTATTCTTATATATTAAGATTTAACCCCTTCACTATGATTGACCTCCTATAGAAGCAAAAAAAAATTCGTGTCAATAATGCGTCGTGACCGCTAAAGAAGCATCTAAAAAAAAAAAAAATTTTATTCAATATGCTATGAGGATCAATGGGTGTTCAAAGGTTTTTGGGGTCGCTGAATCCAAATCAGCAGTCCAATTCAGAAAATTCAAAATGGCGACTTCACAATGGCGACAAAAAAAAACTCGGTGGTTTTTGGGGTTGCTGAATAGGAACCTTGGGTCAAAATTCAGAATGACGACTTCAAAATGGCGACCATTTGCATTCAATGGCCCCAAAAACCCCCGAGTAAGCATGTTCAACCAAATCCTTTGAACTTTTAGGTCGCCATGTTGAAGCCGCCATTTTGAATTTTATAAATTATTAAATCTTGCACAAATCATATTTGACAGGTCCGTTTTTGCTCTGAACATATTTCGTTTCACTTTTGCTCTGAACTTATTTTTCGTTTCGCTTTTGCTCTTAAGTAAAATTATTCCACTTTTTTGATTTATTCCGTTTTTGCCCTGAACATATTTCGTTTCACTTTTGCTCTGAACTTATTTTACGTTTCGCTTTTGCTCTTAAGTAAAATTATTTCACTTTTTTGATTTATTCCGTTTTTGCTCTGAACATATTTCATTTCACTTTTGCTCTTAAGTAAAATTATTCCACTTTTTTGATTTATTCCGCTTTTGCTCTGAACATATTTCGTTTCTTTTTGCTCTTAAGTAAGATTATTCCACTTTTTTCTGAACGAAAAACTTATACCAATTTTCCTCTCAGCTTCTCATTTATAATTCTCATTCGCTGGGGCTTGGAAAAAAATAAAGATGATACTACAAATTGCGCTGGGCAGAGGCAACTTTTTTGTAAAGGATATCGTTGCCCTTAAAAACATGAAAACGGCCTCCTTTCTAACGTTTGGTTTCAAATATATTTCTTAAAGTGGTGAGCTCCCAACCCGACGAGGAAACAACGAATTCAATACCAAGAAAAACCAGACACACACATAAGTTATTCTCTGATTAGTGGTAGATTATTTCTATCACGAAGAGGCTGAGCTTGAACCTGTTCTATGGTGCACCGTGGTGTACTCCCTCTTCATTGATCTGCAGAACCTTAGAGTTCACATCCAAACGTATGCCGACGATGTGTGAGTACTAATCTCAGGACGGTCTCTAAAAACGGTGTACATTAAAGTGAAAGGAATCTTAGACAAGACCGAAATTTCGTGCGATCTGCAGGGTCTTTCAGTGAAACTTAATAGAAGTACTTTATTGCTTTTCACGCAAAAAATGGCCTGTTACTACTAAGGGACTAACACTGCAGTTATCTTCTGAAGTTAAGTATTTAGCGATGACCTTAGATTGCAAGCTGATGTGGAAAACGGACGTCGAACTGAAGGTCTTGCGTACACTGAAGGTTTTCTGGTAGTGCAGATGAGCTTTCAGCAAGACTTGGGGTCTAAATCCAGCTCCAGTTTATTGGTTATACATTGCTCTTGTGAGACCTGTTGTCACGTATGTCTCCAGTAGTATGAAAACGAACTTATACAGTATTCTTTCTAACCAGGCTTTAGAGAAGTGTATGCACCAGTAATTGCAATGTGTTTAACTGATGATGCCCTCAAGGCCTTGCTTGACTTGCTTCCTTAAAAGCACTGAGAGCAGTCTATAGACTCCGGTTAAATAGAGTCTGGCATGTCGAGGTGGATATGGGGCATAGTCAGATATCCCACCATGGTTAAGCCCAGAGGTTGTACTTTGGGGTTTCCGTCAAATCCTCTATCACGACGAATCCAAAACCTCAAACGGTACTGTATCCGGTTGGTATTTGGGCGAAGAAATCAAGTACTCTTTTGTCACGGAACAAATGTCGACAGTTTTGCTAATGGAGGTGTTTGCTATCCTGAACGTGGCGGCGTAAATAATTGAGAGGAGAGGGCGTGGGAAGTGCATAGGCATCTGCAAAGATAGCCAAGCTGCACTGAAGACCCTTGCTAACTCTGTCAGCTCTTAGAAATTGGTGAGCGAGTGTAAGGCAAAGCTAAATATTGTCGCAAAACACAACAAGTTATGCCTTATATGGGTTCCAGGACACTGTGGTATTGCAGGGAATCAACTTGCTAAAGGTTTCGGGTCAAGGGGTCCGGAATCTTTTTGTTGGCGAAAGTTCTGGGGAGGTCATGCGTTAGTTCAACGATTTCGTGGGATCTATCCATAAAGATGGGCCGAGCTTGACTCCTGCAGAACTGCAAAATGCTTTTGGGCACTCATTAGCAATCTCTTCGTCAATCCTGGCCATATAGGAGTTTGGGGACTTAATTTATCCAGATCTGAGTTGATCTAGGCAAACCTCGTTTATCATCAGCAACTGGCGGAGGCCTACCGGTCAGGACGATATTGGGCTTGTGATTTGTGGTCGCTGAGAGAACCGCTTTCTTTCTTCTTCCCATTTATTCCCTCACATATCTTTCCTGTTTTTCTACTTTCTTCTACTGGCTCTATCTCAGGTATAGTACAATGGTCTTTGAGACTGAGTGCTTTGGTTTATTCCAGCCCACCTTCAACTCTAAACTCTATGAATGATATTCATACTCTTCCTTCTTCTTTGATTTTCTTTGAAATTCTTCATAGATAACGACAGCGATCGACTGTTAGGACTGAGCTAGTCTAATACCAGGTTGCTACTGAATTACTACTTCAAGGGCAATTCCGTAAGTTTGGTGAGCAAACGGGTTTGTTCAATTTATTAACCTATACTCTGCTTGTATGTGATCAGGTCCTTGCAGATACTTCATTGTATTGGAATTGGAATTGAAACACCTGAATGAAAAAATTTTTAAATGTGATTTTGATTGAGAGTTATGTTAATTGAATTTGAGTGCTTCAAAGTATGTCTAATTAATATATATTCATTTTTAATATAAAATTAAATAACAAAAAAAAAAACAAATTCATACAAAAACGCAAAATGAAAAATTTTACACCAAAAATAGCTTAAATATCAAAAGATATTCAAGAAAAACCAAACGTCCACCCACCCATAAAACGAACGACGATCACAAATAAAATCTACGGCAACGAACGACGGGAGGAAGGTATAATGGTATATTAGATGGACAGGTGATTTCTCTAACAATTCTTTTTGGCGATCATATGAATTTTGCTTAATTTTCAAAGAAATTACATACAAATATAATTGCATTTACCTAACAAACTAAAAATTGTTTCTTAGTAAAGATAGATGAAAAAAAAAAAATTTGAATAACTGATGAAAAATGAAAAGCGAAAAAAATTGTATCTATGCAGATAAAACTAAAGACAACGACAACAACGGCAACAAAAAGTTTTTGCCAACGACGACAACAAAATTGGTGACCGGAAACAACACTCTGCTGCTGCTAACGTGTTTCAAAAGTTATATATCCAATTGAATTTTAAAAAGAATTATTAAAATAAAATTGAATTAAAAAAAAATTAAAATAAAATAAAATTAAGGAGAAGAAGCAAAAAAAAAAAAAAGAAAGATAAAAGCAAAGCGGTGGGAGCGGCAGTGGCTGTGAAAGTGTTGTCGACGTTCAAGAAAATAATACAAAATTTTTCCACCACTTTCGCTCGCTGTTTTTTTGAGATCTTTTTCAAAATTCGTGCGTTTTTCATTTTTTTTTATTTCGTCTATTTCTTTTGTACATTCAGAAGAGGAAAGGGGAAAAGCAGCAAATAATATTATCATTTTTAAACAAAAACCTATGAAAATAAATCAACACATTAACAACAACAGCAGCAGTAGCCAACAAAAAAAAAAATTAATATACTTTTTGTTTTGCTACCACCACCGCCACCAAACAGCACCACCACCAGCATCAATTTTGAAGAGGCGTTTTACGGAATTTCGGACGTCAGTCAAATACCAATCTGACGTCATTAGACAATTTATTTATTTATTTATTTTAATTTTTTTTTGTTCATTATTATTTTCGCACACACAAGGAATGAAAATAAAATAAGAACGATTGGTCTCCCTCCCGGAGAGTAAAATAAAAAAAAAAGAATTGAAAGAGCGAAAATACCGCAAGGAATTGCAAAGTTTTTGGGATAACAATGAAAGAGACAGAGCAAGGTGAATTTATACAAGGTGAAGTTACCAACAACTCATCTCAACGCAACAACTCTTCTTCTTTCTTTGTATTCAATATCTTCGGCTGTTTGTTTACGTTTTTTCTCCATTTTAAATGCCGCCATTATGGCCGTAATAACAAAGATGTGTTGTTATTGTTTTGTTGTAGGACTCATTTTGACATTTAATGGTATCCGATGTAACAACAAAGATGTGTTTTGTTTTTTGCAAAGGGAAATTGTTGTAATCTTGGTATCACTTTACACATGATTTCAACATGAGTGTGAGATAGAGCAAGAGCGATAGATATAGCAAGAAAGATTTAACGGAAGTGAGAGAAAAATCATGACAAAAAAGAGAGTATTGAAAAGAGCGTAATACTGCGCGCAATAAATATGATCCAAATATTTTGTTGCTATAATTTCAACAACGCAAATGCGCAGCAGTAGCTAAAATAAAATAAATAAAAAAGAAGAAATGATATAAAAACAACAACGATAAAAATAAAACTTCCCCAACATACAAATTGTGAATTAGCGAAGGAAAAAAATATTAATAATAATAAAATAAAATTATGAAGAAAAACAGAAATTATACTTAATTAATTATGCCATTATCCAAAAAAAAAAAAAAAAAAAAAAACACAAACACATTCTACTCTCGGATAGCGGCACACATGAGTTGGTCCTTACAACTTATTTTTGCTACGAGCAACAAAATTGGGTTATTGAGAAAGTTGTCGCCAGGCATTAGAATGGAATCCTCAAGACAGCAGAAGTTCCAAAGTGACGACTCTGTTTGGTTGCGATTGCGAGGGAGGGGCAAAGATTTCTCTTACTATCACCGCTTGAAGGACATCAAGAAAACTCAACTGAAGTAAAATCCCTAGAATTTTACTAAGCCAGTTTCACTTAAAACATATCAAAAAAAAAATATAGTATTAAAACTTTAAACCGCTTTAAATAAAGTAAACATCTGTTCGATGTTTGCTAGAGATAACAACAATAATAATGACAACATACAATTTTGTATTACCTAACAGCAACTAACTAAGTATATATACCAAATTATGTCTAAAACGCTCCATTAAAAAAAAAATATATCGCTAATCAGACTAAACGTCAAAAGCAAAGTACTTTGGTGTTTTCGTTTTTTTTTTTTTTTTTTCATTCTAATCACAATTACTGACTTCTACTATAGTACGGGCAACACATCGCGAACGGCAGAAATGTCGTCAGCAGCGGTTAACTACACAATTGATAATAGCATTCTCGGAATTTATCGCCACCTGCTATGAATGAACGCATGAACGTGTTAATTTTATCGCTTGTTATTATATTGAACTTATATCGCTAAAAAAAAATATTATTCCGTTTCATTTTGCACTTGGCGGCTGTCTATGAAATGGAAGAAAAAATAATAATAATAATATATTATAACTATAACTAGTTACAACTGGTTCAATCGAAAAGGCAGCGATGAAAAACTGTTATGTTAATGGAAGTTTTATTATTGAAAAAAAAAAAAAAAAAAACAGAGTACCTATAAAAATAAAATCATAATTAGTCTTCGACGATCTCTCTTTGTGAGCAGAAAGTTTTATCTAGTTCGGGCACTCTTTTCGATTTGCGTATCTTTTGTTTCTAACGGTGATAGTAACCGGTACTTTTTGCTTTCTGATTTAGCAGTTTGCTTTGCTTATAGTAAAAAAACAAAAACATTTTCGTATTGTGCACAAAACATAATAAAAAATAAAAAAGTTTATATAAGTGCTATTGAAAATGCCCCCCGGGGGGCCTAATTTAGGGGACAATAGGTTTGCTGCTCTGGCGACCAGTCCCCAAGCAAAAAAGAAACGTTTTTATAATAAATCTCTCGAGGCTTTTCCAGAATTGCCCACCATCGAACAACCTAACCCCAAATTTGTTGTCGTTTCCAGTACTGACGATGCAAAACCACTCTCAGAATTTTCCACATTCGCAGTTCATAGATCATTGCTTCTTATCTGCAAAGATATAACATCCATATCGGACTTACGCGACGGTAATTTGTTAGTGCTTGTCAAAAACTCCACAGCCGCAAACAGATTGATATCTGCAAAGGAACTTCATGGTATTTGTCCTATCAAATGCTCGCTACACAGCTCACTGAACTTCACAAAAGGAACAGTATATGCGCCATATTTAAATAAAATCTCAGAAGAAGAAATAATAAAGGAACTAAGTCTGCAAAGTGTGGTCTCGGTATACAAATTCAATAAATTCATTGACGGTAAATCTGTACCAAGTGGAGTATTACTGCTGACCTTTGATTTATATCATCTTCCTGAAAAAATTGATATCTCTTGGCATTCGGTGAAGGTCAGAGAATACATACCAACTCCCATGCGCTGTAAATCTTGTCAATTGCTCGGGCACACAGCGAAACGTTGCACTAACCCACCGGCTTGTGCCAGCTGCAACCTTCCCCCACACGATCCTAGCGAATGCACACGTTTGCTTTGTGCTAACTGTGGTGAGAAGCACGCAGCTTCTTCTAAAGAATGTAAAAAGTTCCAGCAACAAAAGGAAATTTTGAAAATAAAAACAAAGAAGAAGTGCACAATGCGTGAAGCGAAACAAATACACAAAGCTCAAAACCCTTCACCTACAAGCCTTCAAAGCTATTCTTCCGTCGCAGCTAATCACATAAGTCCAACCCAGATTCAAAGTGTTCCCACAATCTCCTTAACCTCACAACCTAGCCAAACTTCTACTCCTCTCCCTCACTCTGTTCAAAAAAATCAAAGCAAAAACAAAACTGTACCAGCAATCAGCAAAAACTCTTCACTCACAATACAAAATAAAAACAACAATAGCCCTCTAAATCCCGCACCTAAGCAATCCTCTCTCTCAATACACACAAGTAATACTAATAACAACTCCTCTTTAATATCAAAAAAAGATCAAAAAACATCACTCTTTCAAACTTATACAACCAATCCAAACTCACCAAATAAAAATTTTTCTCTTAATAACTCATTTCTCTCAACATATGAAACTGATAACGAAGAAATCCACACTTCACCACAACCTGAAAATTTATCAGAGTTAATTTCAAGCCAATACGAACAATAACCTTAAAAAAATATATATAAAAGACAGCATTCAGCAATATTTTAACTAACAACATATAATTTTTCTCTATTTTTTATTTATTTATTTATTTTTTTTTTACCATATGGTTCTTAAACTACTTCAGTGGAACATGAAAGGTTACGTCAATAACTACCATGAGCTCCAGTTACTCATTGAAGATCTAAATCCTGACATAATCTGCATTCAGGAGACCCACTTTCCTTCTAATACATATAATTTTATCACACCCAAGAATTATATTGGGTACTTTCATAATCTTTCAGTCAATAAAACCTCAAAGCAAGGCATTGGATTTCTAATTAAAAGTTTTATTCCACATAAAATTATACAAATTCCCTCTTTACTTGCTTTTATTGCTGTAGAAATTGATTTAAACTTCAATTTCACAATAATAAATGCATACATTCCTCCACACCAACATTTCTCTTCCCAGGACATATTAAAGTATATGTCTAACATCGAAACTCCTTACATTCTATCCGGTGACTTCAATTCTTGGAGTGCTCTGTGGGGATCTGTTTCTACAAATAATCGTGGAAAAGCTATTGAAGATGTTATTTTAGCCGAAAATCTTGTCCTTTTAAATGACGGATCACCAACACATTTCTCGACACACAAAACATTTACACATGTAGATCTCACTATATGCTCAGCTCAGCTGTTACCAAAATGCTCATGGAACAGACTTGATAACCTACATGGTAGTGATCATTTCCCTATAGTCAGTGAAATACAGTCTAATTCTGATCCTGTCATAATAAAACCGAGACAAAAATTTAAAACCAACCTAGCCAATTGGGACTTATTTCGACATAAATGCGAAAATAACTTTAAAGACCTTGAATTCTCAAACAATATAAACCAAAACGCCGCTAAACTAGCTAAAGCAATTCGTTCTGCAGCCAATGTTTCTATTCCACAAACAAAATCATTTTTGGTTAAATCTACAATCCCCTGGTGGAACAAAAATTTAAACGATTTAAGGAAAAGCAAACAATCTTCATGGCATAATTACAAACGCTGCAGAAACGATTTTAACTTAATTGAATACAAAAAAGCCAACGCTCAGTTTAGAAAAAGTGTTAAAATAGCAAAACGTGATTGTTTCAAAAATTTAACTTCAAAAATAACACCTGAGTCCAACCCACAGAAAATTTGGGCTGATATTAAAAGATTGACTGGCAATAGAATCACAGATCATTACAAATTCGTAAAACACGGCACATCTATTCTAACAATCCCGTCTGAAATTGCAGATCTCTTTGCAACAACATGGTCTCAATACTCTAATGACACAAATTTCTCTCCTGAATTTATAAGCAAAAAAGCTTCGGTTTTAAACTGTTCATATGAACCAAGCAGTCTATCTACTGGTGCAAAAAAAATTGAAAGCAAACTGACTTTAGTTGAACTTCAAAACGCTTTACATACAGCAAAAGGAAAAACTCCGGGTTTTGACCGTATCTCCTATCCTATGCTTAATGAGCTCCCATTGGTCGCGAAAGATAGACTGCTTGATTTATATAACAAGATTTTTACTCTTGGGGTTTACCCACAAGCATGGCGCTCCGCCGAAATCATTCCAATACCGAAACCAAACAAGTTAAGTTCAGAAATTAGTGGGTATAGACCCATATCTCTTCTTTCTTGCTCAGCTAAACTACTAGAAAAAATTGTTGCTAAGAGATTAATGTGGTTTGTGACTTCAAACAACTTTATCAGTAATAACCAAGTTGCTTTTAAAACAAAGCAAGGTACAAGCGATGTCCTACTGCATCTCCAACACTTTGTGTCGAATGCTCTTTCTTGTAAAAATCATGTCACTCTGCTGGTGACTGATTTTGAAAAAGCATTCGATCGCATCGGAGTGCATGTTGTTCTTGAACAACTCATGGTTTGGAGAGTTGGTCGGAAGGTTTTTAACTTCGTTAAAGCCTTTTTGACGAACCGTCAGCTACGGGTTAGAATCAATTGTGAACACTCGAAGACCTTCCCACTACATAACGGAATCCCACAGGGTTCTCCATTATCAGTTGTCATCTTTATCATTGCGTTTAATCAAATTAGCAAAATTTTTACAAACTACAAAAACATTGAACATTCTTTATATGCTGATGATGTAATAATCTTTTCTAAGAAATCAGATATGTCAGTAATTGAAAGTACTTTTGTTAACATATTAGAAGATATTAGCATCTGGGGAAATTACTCAGGTGCCAAACTTTGCATAGAAAAATGTAAATTATTGCACATCTGTAGAAAGAGAAATTGTAAAAAATTTATTTTAAATTATGATAGTAAAAATATTAATTTTGTAAATAGCATTAAAATTCTTGGAGTTGTATTTGATGAAAAGTTTAGCTTTAAAAATCATTGTACTTCATTGAGAAAGAGTCTAGTGACCAGACTAAATATTATTAAATATCTATCTACAAGACATAGCTATATTCATCCTACTACACTTATAAACATATGTAGATCCCTAATCTTATCAAAAATAGAGTACGCCCTCCCAATATATGGATGGTGTGCTATAAGTAACTTGCGTCTGTTATATGCACCTTACCATACAGCTGTTCGTAGAAGCATCAACGCATTTCCAACATCACCACAAAAAAATATACTAGCAGAGGCAGGCCTTCCATCGATACCAGAACATGTAAAAAATACAACGTATAAACTTATACCAAAGCTCTTCAATGCAAATAACACCATCCTGCATAAAGATGTGACTTCAGTCCTGAACCAAAAACGCATTCCCAAAACGATATCCACAATTAGACGTTGTGTAGATTTCGCGAAATCCTTGCAAATAGGCTTAAAACCTAATAAGATCAAACCAAGCAATGAACCTCCTTGGAACCTGAAAAAGACATCCTTCAACATACACCTTATGGCGTTTTCCAAATCATCAACTAACACCTCCGTCTACCAACAAAAATTTTATGAAATAGAGCATCGGTACAAAGTAAAAAATTGGAATTTCCTTTACACAGACGGTTCGAAGTCTGAAGAATCAACTAGCTTTGCAATAGTAAACAGCAATGGTTCCGTAATTTTATCAGGATGTGTCGCTCCACACTGCTCTATCTTTACAGCTGAAGCACTCGCCGTTTTACACGCAACAGAATTTGCTCATAAAAACAAAGGCAAGTTCATTATTTGTTCTGATAGCAAATCAACTATCAACGCTGTTAGAAATATTAACAACACTAACAACATCATTTCAAAAATTCGAAACTCCTGCATCCAAAATCCCAACAAAATAAAATTAATGTGGGTGCCAGGACACTCTGGTATACCGGGAAATGAACTAGCTGACAAAGCTGCAAACGAAGCTACTAAAAAACCAACTCCAATTTTTTATACAGCAACAACTCTAGATTTATGTAATGTCATATGTAAAGCACTTGATCAACAGAAATATGATACATGGTTACAATATCAACATTGGTACACCAAATCAAACCCTGACGGTATAAAGCCGAGATATCCTAGCTCCTGCTCGAGAAAACATGCATCAATTTTTATACGACTCCGAATAGGGCACACAAAACTTACGCATGAACATCTACTATGTGGGCATAACCCAAACAGTTGTCCATTCTGTCACGGTACTTCTTCCGTTCGTCACATACTTGACGAATGCTCATCATTTAGTAACATTAGGTCAAACCTATTTGGACAAGTTATGCCAAGTACTCTTCTAAAAGAAGTATCATCCACAAACATATCGAAAATCGTAAAATTTATCAAACAATGCAATTTATCTGACAAAATATAATAATATACATTTTGTTTTTAGTTTCTAGTCGAGTCGAAAGCCCTGGTCGCTAGTACTCTTTCCTTTTATTAGTTATGATAATTCATTGTTGTAATTAATAATATTAAATAAATAAATAAATAAAATCATAATTTTATGTACCTGCAAACAAAAATGTCGCCACAAATCTTATCAATATGTGAAAGCAAATTGTATTATCAGACTTTTACTTGTTTACGATTCGATTATTTAGTTACTTATAATATGATACAAAAGTTTTCAGGCAAATTTGACGGGCATTTCCCAGAATTTTGTCTGAAAAAATCAAAATCATATCGATCAGACCTAAGAAACCGATGAATATTATTTAAGAACTAAGAAAATTAGAGTTGACGAATGGGTGTGTACTTAGAAAATTGTTTTATGCAATTTTTAGTAGGTTTCAGTGTGTTCATTTTTGAACAGCCCCAACAACCTGAGTGGATACATTTGTAATGCGGTTCTGTAACTTTCTTAGCGAACGATAATCATCATCGCAATTCTGACAAAGAACATTTGTTTGTTTATATTTTTAATAATATTATGCAAATAAAGATAAAGAGACCTCACCTTCGTACTTCGTACGTGGTTTGGATAATGTGGAAACCCTTAAGGTTCAACAGACTAAATAAATTAAATTACATGGGCTCAACACAGAGGAAATTACTCTGACGTCTGAGGTTAATACATACATATGTACCTGTGTAGATGAAACCGCTGTGCCGCCGCTCACTTTTAACAAAGTAGATATCATCATCGCAATGTTTGGTGGTAAAATGCACGGTTTACTCGCTTATAGTGGTAAAATCAAGAGACAAACACCTAAACGAGTGAATACCAGCAGCGTAAAAAAGAGAACCCGTATGGGATTACGTCGCTTTGTAAACATTCCATAGGGGATTGGTCGCCGCCTGGTGCCAATGCTAACTCAACCTAAATTGCTGTTAAGTTCATGTTTTTTTATGTATAAAATTAAGAATTTTTCAAACTATAACTAGATATTAGTGGGAAATTATACCAAACGTTCAATTGGAAAGTAGAACATTGCACTACTTGACTTATTAATATTTCTTGAGTTTGGTATTTAATTGAAAGCAACTCAAGAAAATCACGTTTTGAATTACACAGAGACGAAAATTCTTATAGATTTCAAAGATTATCTGAGCAATGTCACAGTTAGGTTAGGTTAGGTTGGAGTGGCTGTCGAGAGACACACTTAGGCCTGAACGGCCCATTGTGATACCACATAGTTGGACCTACAGTTTAACGCCGATTCCGAACGGCGGTGTGGCAATTTTTTTTATCGGCTTGGTGGTTTTGCCATTAGCAACCAATGTGTGTACTTGTACACTATCTTCTAATTCTCATACACTTCATATTGATAGTGAATATAAGAAAGTAATGAAAATTAACCACCAGACGAAGACGGGAATCGAACCCGAACCTCCCAGATGAAAGTCTATTGCACTATCCACTAGGCTATCGAGGTCGTCTAATGTCACAGTTGATTCAAGTTTAAATATTATGTGTATTTGATAGAAAATAAATATAAAATCAAAGAGTTTTCATATGAAATTTGGCAAATATGAACTTTAGTTTCCAATAGATGCGTCTAATAAAGGCTTCGATGAGCTCTCTATCAACTATTATACAACAACAGGTTATGGAGGAGGGCCTAGACCGGAATGGACCTATAGTGATATTCTGAATGGCGAAATGAAAAAGTTAGGTATTTTTTACTCTTGGACATTTGCAATTGCCAGTAGGAAAATTTTATATTTTGCATTTTTGGTTTTCCGATTCTGCCGAGTATTAAACCTAGGCACCCTGCATACCTCTCCAACACATAACTTCTATGCCATGACAATTACTATATACTGTCTGTATTCTGTTCTATATTCAAATTCTTAAAATACTCTGCTCTTCACACTCAGTTTACGTTTTAAAGTGAAGTGCTGAGCAACAGGGTAATAGGTTAAAAGTGTAATACAAAATTATTATACAATAACAAAATGTGCAGAGTTTATTTTTACCAACACTTTACACTTTTACTCTAGTTTGATCCTTAACAGCTATACCAACAATTTTACAACGATTTGCATTTCTGTTCCACCCACGTAAAACGTATAACAAAGAAGCAATAGAAATACAAAATCGTTCGGTCGAAAATCGTTGTGTATTAAAGCTATCGACGAAGAAACAAAGGAATATGGAAAAATCGGTGAGAAAAGTCGGTGTGTGTAAAAGCAAAGCTATACTCTTACTCTGAGCAAAAGAGAAAGTCAGTGTTGCCTACTTTTTGATTTATACAACAATAAAAAACAAAAGTTTGGTTGCTAGCGCATTAAATTGGCAACATTGATCGCAGAGAAAAAAAAACAGATGATTGTTATCAGCGATGCCAACTTGCGGGGAATTTCCCGATTTGCGGGTAATTTTACATAGTACGGGGAATCGGGGAATGAGCTGTTTTTTGCGAGGAATTTGAAACCGTTCAGCTTTTAGTCAGTAGAGTATTTTTTGTCAAATTTTATGTAATGGAAATCGTTTAACTTTTGCAATATTTCATATTTTAGGTCTTAACATCTTCATCTTTCCTTAAGTGGGCCCTGTACTTTCTTGGTTTGAAGAAGTCGATTTTTAAAAAAGTGTGTAATTTGAAAGTCTTTCATTTCAAAAGCATTTTGTAAAAATTTCAGAGAGAAACTCAGAGTGCTCTCGTAGATATAGGCAATTATAACGCCGAGTGTTAGTCAGGCAAAACAATTGCCTTCTTTTTCGACCGTTCAGAAATACCTTGGTCCAGCACCTCTTGATTAATAATTCTTTATCCTTGCTGTAAACTTACAAACTACGGTCAGCCATCATAAAGAAGATGAAGTATATTTTAAATGTTAAAAACCGATTGTCAAAACTTTGAACCCGTTTTTCTCAAAACAAGGTTTTTTGCCATTTTTATTTGAGCCAAAAGAAAGCCCATGCCTTTTCTTTTGAGAACTTTGATGTCCAAAAGTGGGCCAAGGCTTGTTTATCTATCAAAATCAACGTCTAGTAACTCAAAACACCCTATCTCGTTGGAATTTGGTGTGGTAACTACTACCCAATGGTACTAAACTTTGTGAAAGTTTGAGCCCGATAGATTTTCTCTTGAGATGAAATCACTCATGTATCAAAAGAACTCCGAAGTCAGAAAGAACATTTCTATTAATCTTCTAGTCCTATAAAAAATGGTTAAGTTTTGGACAGAGATAGTGCAGGGCCGCTTTAAAATAACAGTCACCGAGATCAATTTTAAGCCAACGTAAAGGTATTTTTCGTTTTTATAAAATGTTTATATGAAAAGTACGTATCGTGCTGTTGTTATATAAAATTATACCGGTCCGGGGAATTTGATCGAAAAAATGAGTTGGCATCACTGATTGTTATTTACCACAGAATGCACTATATCAGGTTTAAATGCTCTCTCTTCCTCTCTTTCTAAGGTAAAATATTATATTTTACCCCGTTACTCTACAGCAGGGGTGCCCACGTCATATGCATTCAGTTTCGTTTTTCATTTCTCATCTCTCTTCTTTGCCAAAACCAAAGAGCAAAGTTTTGTTGGTACACATTGGCGACAGTTATATTCAACGTAGATTTTGTTGTTATCTAAAGCATTATTTTGTATTATTTTATAATAAAAGTTTATATGTATTGGTGTTGGCACTTCCATAAGAAACTTTAGGGGCATCCCTGCTATACAGAGTGAATAGGGCTAGTGATTTCAGTTCCATTCTCTCTTGTTTTTAAGATTTTAATGAATTATATTCGTTGACTATAAAGCCTTCAGGAAAGTTGACCTGGAGCACTATTGGATCCTAAGAGGGAGGGTAGTTTTACCTCCTATACCAAAGAAACTAGCGGATCTAAGAGGTTGAGACACCGGTCTTATGCTCCCTAGCTCTTTGTACTTGGTATTTACTTTTCTTCGGAAAGAGCTTTTTCTTGCTAATCGAATAACGATAATAATCTTTCCAGCCATATTTAGAACAAAAAGTAGAGGATTTTAATTTTACTGAGTATTGAAAATAGAACCAGAAAAGTCAGGAGGATAGTTTTAAATACTTTGGAAGTGAAGTGACATACAACTGCTGTGAAGGTGGATCTGAGGTGTATTTGGGAGTAGGATTAAGAAAAGCAGAGTTCCGTTTGAATTTTTTAAATGAACGACTGCTGTATTTGAAGATAACGCATGCAATATTATAACGAAGAGTCAAACCGCATAACAAGTATGAATATTAAAGACTCCAGAAGACAGAAGTGGAAGTAAAGACAACAGCACCGGGCGTTGGAACTATGGAATGAAACTTCCTTGATGCAAAAGGCAGGTTAACTGTTTACTGTAACTGTGCTACTAGAGATTAAAGGCAATACCCTGTTGCACATTTGGAATGATCTCAAAGGTGAAACATGGTGAATCCAACTTAAACACTAAGCAAGAAAGATAAGATGGAAAGAGTTTATAGTCATTTTATAGGTTAGAGTAGGTTTGTGAACTTTAGTTGTCGCGGTCAATTGTGCAGGCGGGAAATTACTAGACGAGGGATGCATCATAAAGAAAGTAGATATAAAAGAGCGGGCCAGATAGCGAACTCGTTTCTCTTCCACATCATTAAAGCAATGTTCTTCGTTAATCTGATACAGGCTCAAGGGCAACTCCTTACCTTAGAGGACACTAATAAGAAGTAAACAGACTCTAACCTTGAATTGAAACGTGATTTGGTTCTATAGATATAAAATGACGACGCATTTTAATTTTTTATTTATTTTATATATAGGAAATTCTATTTTGCTTGATCAAAGTTCCCATATTTTTACGGTTTAATTGTAAAAGAAATATATGTAGCTTAACTCTCATTTAATAATAAATAGTAATTAAATAATAGAATTATAAATATTTTTCTGCAGGCACGTGAACCGCATGCGTAATTGGAATCATTTTATACAAGTTTTTTGTGAGTAGAAATTCCCAAAGTGCAGGGAAAAATTCAAATTAAACCACAAACGAGACGAAACTTAACTACTCGAACGAACAAAGGAGACAAACGAAAACAATGACAAAAAAAAAAAAAATGCAAAAAAATACAGAATAAAATAAATGCGAAAAAGAGAAGAAAAAAAAAACACACAAAGAATACATAAAAAGGAGGTGAAAATTACAAAAACAGCTGAAGCAACAAGTTACAATAACAAAATAACAGCAAAACAACTACAGCAACAACAATTTAAATTATGCAGAAAAAACCCAAGCAAAACAAAGAAATTCATTGAATGAAAATTTTGCGGAACAAATTTATCGAGTAAATAAATAATAAAAATAGTTTCATATTTGATGTTGTTTTAGTTGAAGTTTGCACTCCAAAAATCACAACTAACTAAAGCAAAAAATATTAAAATAAAATGTTATCAGCGGTAGCTAGTTTCTTCATGCAAATTGCTCAGCTTTTCAGCACAGGCAGTGCAAATAAGGGTGTGGGTGATAAAAAGAAAATACTGAAATTAGCGCTGATTGTTGAAGTAAGCAACCGGGAAGATTATAATTTGTTTTTTTTGTTTCTATGCATATGCACTCTAGTCCTCTTGGGAAGTACCAAAAAATTGATAGTAAAAAAATAAAAAATAAATTAAATACGCAATGAAACGCCGCGCACACGCCTCTTCATTTTTCTCCTCCCACTGCCCGTAACGACCAACAACAATATTCACAATCAAAACAGCAACAATAACATGAATAACAACATAAATAAGATCTTGGCAAAAATGACAAGATAGAGAGCGAGCGCGTTGAATGCGAGGGGGTGGCTGAAGTTTGGGTGGCAGTGGTGGTGGTGGTGCTGGTTGAGGTGTTGAGACTAATGCAAACGACACGCTCTTTGATATAAATTTTATATATGTATATAAAAAAACGAAAAATAAAGAATAAATAAATTTATGTAGAAGAAAATTAACCAAGATTAACTTAATTTTGCATATTTTCTAAATGTGTAAATTTTCGCATTTGCCTGCTATTTTAACTTACCGAAAAGTAAATTCCCGTTTGAAGAAATATTTTTGTATTTATTTACTATTAAATTGCTTGAATATATAATTGAAATTAATGGAAATTCTTCAATATTTTATCTAGCTACTTTCACAAAATTTTCACTTCACTTTTCCAATTTGCACTTCGATTTTATTACTTTTCTCACATAATTTCACTTTTAGCTTATTTTCTATTAATTTTACTTCAATTTCAGATAATTTATTTGAAAATTTTTATTGTTTTTCTTATTTTAAATTGTGAAATTTAGCAAAACTATATTAAACTATGTGAGAAAATAATGAATTATATGAAAAAAATCCATTGCTGTCATCG
This sequence comes from Toxonevra muliebris, assembly GCA_963691655.1. Classification (NCBI taxonomy): domain Eukaryota; kingdom Metazoa; phylum Arthropoda; class Insecta; order Diptera; family Pallopteridae; genus Toxonevra; species Toxonevra muliebris. The sequence continues at coordinate 77,564,894 of OY829328.1, read as the reverse complement.
TACGACATTTTTATTCTCCACTCTCTACACTTTGATGTGGAGAAAAATGATCGGCTGTGCTGCCACATGCAAAAAAAAGGTTAATTCTAAATGATTTTCAAATGTCGGTGTTATTATTAAACTAGGTCTTGCTTTGTGAAAAATTTGCCCGCAGTTACAAATAAATTGAAATCAGCTTTGAGTAACTTATGGTATGCTTAAAAATAAACGTTGTTTTAGGTTTGTAATAGTCGACTTAAAATATGGTTTAACTATTAAAAGCGCGTGAAATTGGTTTTAAAAATTTCAAAGTAGTTGTAAGTTACATTTTGTTGAAAGTCAATACTTCGATAATTTAGTTCTAAAAAAAATAGTTCAAAAACAATTTGAGCAATATTTTCAGTAGCGTCAGCCGCTTTTCGATGATCTTGATATGGTTGTTGATGCATTCGCGCAACCGAATCTTTACTGCCACCGACCATTTGTCTTCTCGTGACCTATCTAATTCCTATGCACAGAGAAGTATTTTTATAATGTATGTATATTTTACAAACATCAAATGCATTTGTTGCTGATTTTTTGGTTATCAATGTTCAAACGTAAGAAACCACCAAAATTTGCAAATTACACTTTACACTTTTTAAAAAATTCTGGCACAGCCAATAAGCATTATTTCATTAGTTCCATCAAAATTTGTATGTATAACATTTGGCACATAGTTTCTTAGATATATTCTTGCAGAATATAAAGTAGTAAAGAGCAACGGAGGGGGTCGAAGGGGGAGGGAGGAGGGGATTTAGTTTAATCTGGGACAAGTACAACACAGAACTGTATCCATAAAAAGGTATTGGATTAAACTTTTTAGAATTATAATTCCTTATAGTGAAATAAAGTTTTTATAACAGAGCTAAGCTTAAAGAATTTTTTAGTTTAATGTTCAATATAAAGTCTAGAAAATTAATATAAAAGGTTTACTAATCATATCTAATAATACCGTTACAAAAGTTGTGAAAATTTGTTCAACATTTGTTCAATATGGAATATTCTTTGAAAAAGAAGAATTTTCTTCCACCTGGCAACTGTATTGGTGCTAACAAAACGTAATTGGTACTACTATTGTGAATGGCTCACAATCAGCTGATTAGCTGTTGAGCTGTTCTCGTTGTTGTCATTTTCTTTTAAATCAACTTGTTTGAGGAAATCTTCGAGAAATTATGGAATATCCTGTAGAAAAAAAACACCATCATGAAATTTTACCGGTTTTAACATTTAATCAAACGACATCAACCACACAAACCAATAACATACAAGAAATAAAATGCTTAAAGTGTGATAAATGCTATAAATTCCCAAAGGATCGTGATGATTATTTGGCGCATTTGTTTTTGGAACATCGTTTGGTTGTTGCTGATGTAGAAGACATAGCAATCTTGGAAGATTATTTACTATTCTGGCAGCAGGAGTTTAAAGGTATGAAATATACGAATATTAATGATAATTTCCTTTCAATTATATGCTAATTCTTTGCTAAATTTCAAAAGATCATGACTTCGAAGAATACTGCACCACAATGCTATTAGATCAATTACCTGATGGCAGACTAGCTAAAAATGAGAAATACTATTTACTTAGTGATATACTGCCGAAAGATTTCGAATTACGCAAGCAGCTACAGCAAAAATGTTTAGAGAAAGCATTGGCGCAACATCAAATGGAGCGTACGGATCGTAGTTTTAGCAAGGAGTGTCTCTATTGCCGTGATGTTATAACAGGATTACGTGCAGATTTTCTAGAGCATTTGTTTAATAAACATTTTCTGCAACTAGGAAAACCAGAAAAACTTGTTTACGTTGATGATTTGATAGCAAAAGTACAGCATAATTTAGATGAGCTGATATGTCTGTATTGTGAAAAAGTGTTCAAGGATCGCGTAACACTTAAAGAGCATATGCGTAAAAAAGCGCACAAGCGCATTAATCCAAATAATCGGGAATATGATCGATACTTTTTGTCGAATTATCGTAATGAAAAAATTCGCCATCAGCCAGTGCAAAAGCAACGTAGCGGCACTACACCGCGTATGCAACGTAAAAATGTTACAGCTACACAAAATGATAGAATACGTGCCGCTGCTGAACAGAAACAACCGGAGGCGGTAGTAAGTCAATCTATTGAGACCAACAGCAGCATAGATTTTGAACAACGTTTTGCCAACCATAATAATAATCACACCGATAACAGTGACTCCGATTGGTCAGATTGGGATGATGGTGAGAGTATAGCAACGCTAAATTGTCTCTTCTGCGCACAGCAGTATACCGAATTTGGTATGCTTAAAGAGCATATGATTAAGGAGCATAATGTTGACTTCGATGCAGGCGTGGAAAGTTTAAATTTCTATCAGAAAATCAAGTTGGTCAATTATGTACGCAGACAAATGCGTTTGCTGCGTTGTGTTACTTGCAATCTAAGATGCGAATCTGAAGAAGAGCTAAAACAACATATGTCTACAGAAGAACATTACGGTTTGGGTGTACAGAAGCAGTGGGATAAACCCGAATATTTTTTCCCCACCTATGAAGATGATAGCTTGCTTTGCATACTCGATGATAGTCCAAACGATGATGTCGATGACACAGTGGTGCGTATAATATCCGAAGATACAATGGCACAGATAAATAAGGATGCTGAACGTTTGTCATTAGAGAATTTTCAATATTTGTAGAAAATATGAATCTATTTTATAAATAATACAGATAAAATAGAAAAATTAATATTTGCATTATCTGATTTTTATTCATTTGCAAATTAAGCATTAATCTAACTGAAATTATAATTATAAAATTTTCTTAAAAACTACATGTTTTTCTAAAAATTAAAACTACCAACTTCATATTAGGTACTTTCAATTAAACACATGTGCGTTGCACGTTTCTACATCACTTTAAATGGCTGTACCACGTTCCAGATTCTGTTTAATCTCCGCTGTATGCTCGCCATAGAACCGATCCAATTTCTTGTTGAATTTCGAATTGCGTTCGTTGATAAAATCAACATCGGCATCATCGTTGTAAATGCGACGACGTGAATATTTCTTTCTACGATCGATTTGTGATTCTAAATCTTTGACCATGCTATTTATGGCTGTAGGTGTATCTTTGCAACGTCCATGCAATATAGTATTTGGTCCCCCGTAGAATGCCTCACCTAATTCCTCTTTTTGTCTTTCATACTTAGCCATATCACGAGGTGGCATATTCTTGACTAAACGATTATACTGACGTGATGTCTGCGCTTCGAATGTCGAGAAACCCAAGTCGGGATTCTTTTTCTTCTTCTTTTTCTCAATGCGCTCTGCATCAACTGCAGAGATTTCTAGTAATTTTAATCGATCATAATCTTTGCCCTCTGCTTTTGCTTCTTCGCGTGCTTTATCATCGGCTATTATCCAGTCTGCTTGGCGTTTGCGTGCTTCCCAATTGTTTGGTAATTTTTTCCGTGCATCTTCTGCCACCACTTCCTGGTGATTTTGTGTACGTGCTTCCTGGCGTAGCTTATGTAAGTTACGTAAGCGTTCCTTGCGTTCGGCTAGTTTCTCGGCAGCAGTTTTTTCTGTTTCCATTGTGTGCGATTTCTTTACTTTTTATAGATCAATAACTTTCCCAACAAAAACTACGTCTTTTACGTCGAATTAACTTGTTGTTTATGAAATGTCAAATGTGAGACCATGAGTAATCCATTCACAATAGTCTGACAGCTGAAGTTAATATAGGGTTGCCAATGCAAATTTTTTTAAAATTACGAGCGAAAAAGGAAAATTCCTAAAAGGGAATAAATTAGTACTTGTGTCGCTCAACGACAGCCTTGTATGTAGGACCAACTATTATTATACTTTATATTTTGAGGGCAAAAGACTTTTTGTTGGATTCGGTTCCGTTAATGATTCTATATTCTTCTATTTCGTTACTAACTCACTTTTTGCACATCATGTAATTTCTAAATACTTCATAGATACCTGTGACACGGCTCATATTTTTATAGGGAAATCAGAGATTCATTATTCTTTTTGCGTCAACAAATGGTAATAAATAATTACCGCGACTGACGGTATTGATGGGTGTGACTGAGTTGGTTGGCGTCTAACTCGGCAGGAAATTGCATATCTGGCTAGATGGACGACTATCTAAACTGATGGACAATTGTCTGGTCTATAGAGCGACTAACAGGACTGTGGAGAACTGATTTCATTAGTCAATGTCTGATTTAACTAATGGGCAACAAATTGAACTGGTGGTGGTCAGTTAGTAGTAGACTGATCAAACTTGATGGTAAGTAACTCAACTCTGGGCTGGTTCTCAACCTTGACTAGGACTTACTTTTCGTAAATGTAAAAAAATATATATATATATATCAGTTATATATAATTTAATTTCTTTTTCTATATTTCTTCTATTTTGTTTTAATTACCATGGAGAGGCAAACACATTTACGTTTTATCCGAATATATTTTATTTATATTATCGAAATTTTATTGCATGGGGAGGGAGGGGAAAGAGCCCTATATGGAAAACAGGGCCTAGTAATAATACATGAAGGCCTCACTAGTCTAGTGGGTAGAGCACTAGGAGATTGCAGACTCGATTTCCGTATTGGTCTGATGGTTAATTCTCACAACCTTCTTATATTCCTATCGATTGAATTGAATGAAAATTATAAGAAAATGTACAAGTACATACCTCATGGTAGGCTATGGTAAAGCCACCAAGTGATAACAAATTGCCACATTGCCGTTCGGAACTGACGTTAAACTGTAGGTCCAATCACTTGGAATCACAATGAGCCGTTCCAACCTAAGTGTGTCCATTGACAGCTACTTAATCTAACCTAAATTATACCAAAATACATATATTTTTGCAACCCTGTTGCATTCACATTAACCGATATTGTAAATTTAATCAGCACATAAGAAGAAGAAGAAGAATTTGTCATTTGGATTATTTAAAAAATTCAAAGTTAGGAAGTCTGTGTTGAATTAATACATTTTCTTTAAAACATCCGACTGAAGAATAATTTAAAACAAAGTCAAATAATATCCACACAAATTATGGAGCGATATAGCCCCAAAGAAAAGCACCTGGTGGCAAACACACTCAACTGCGTTCCATTTCTTCTACAAGGTTACTCAGTGTTAATTGATCTACGAAATGAAACCTCCGTAGCGGGAATCATAGACTCCAGCGATGGATTTATGAATATACACTTGGTAAATGCAGTCTACATCGATCGAGATGGATTGCAGTATCCCTTTGAAGAATTTATGGTGCGTGAACGCATGATAAGGCAAATACACATTCCCGCGTCAATCGACATCGAACAAATAGTACGAGAATGGATGGAACATGGATTGCGACGGCAACGTGTGCATCCAATTAAGAATCGCAACCAGAAACAAACGTTCAAACAGAAGCGTGCCAAGCAGAGACATGAAGAGATTCTAAAGCAAATAAGTGGAAGCTAAATATAAAATAATTTTTTTTTTTTTTTAACAACACCAGAGCAAACGATTTTTCTTTTATTATTAATAATTGTTAATTAAATAAACAAATATTGTTTAATACCAACAAACCTAATTAAAGAAAAAAATGGAAACTAAATAAATAAGTAAATTCAAAATTCATTAATTTGTTAAAAAAAAAGAAAAAAAATGTTTAATCAGCATATGAAGCGAAAAGCAATTGTTTTTTCTTGCTGATGAATGTTGCCGCTCATGTACAATATTTTGACGCTTTTAAATCATGCCCATCAACACATAAACAATTGGTAGTATCAATGCTGCTTTGGCGCTAGAAACGCCCAAAGCGAAGATGATCAATTTCCAAATACCATAGTAGAAAGCCAACTGTAGCGCAACATGCAAACCCAAAAGGCTGTAAGTAAAAAATAAAGTCAAAATTAAACAGAATAAATTTTCAGTCATAAAAATATATTAACATTTTATCCTTTCGTCGTGCCGCTTCCAGATTCTTTGGCGATTCTTTGCTCAAATACTGACGCACACCCATAATCGTATTAAGGAAATAATCATCCCAATTCAACTCGCCAATATCGATGAAGAACGTTTGACGATCCAGTGGATCCATGGATTTCGATAATGCCAATGTACGTTTGCTATCGTAATGCCATTCCGTGAAGATGAAACGTTCTAGGGTGTTCAATGAATTCCAGACACTTTTGTGTAGACGTATTAAGCTAAAAAAAAAATAAAGCAATAAACATACATTAATATAAAAAAGAAGAGAATTTGGAATCCTATACCACAAAAATAATACAATTTAGTTTAATATTTTCTTAAAATTGTATTTATTTATTTTTAAATTTCCATACTTACATTGGTCTACCGCCACTTAATTTCGTAACTAAATCCAAGAAGAAACCGGGTATAAAATGATACAATATGGCACCCACACGAAAGAGGAATAAACTCTTGGCCAATTTTAGATTTGGATACCTGGAGGGGAAAACATTAATTATTCACAAATGTATTTTTCAAAAGTCCTAAGCTAATGAATCTTACCAAACAGCAGAGACCAACGGATAATCATGTAAAAATCTATTGATTTTATTAATCAACATTTCAAAACGGAAAGGTTTGTAAGTACTCGATGTTAAATGGAATATTTGCAATTCAGCGGGTTTGCCAGCATTTTTAATTCTGAAATTGAAAAAGAAAATAACATAAAAACTATAAAGAAATATTTGTAGAAATATATAAATGCAAAAAAAAAACAAAAAAGTGTTTGATTTTGTAGCGGGAAACAAGGATGATAGTTAACCCACGGGTTTGAGACCGTTATGGGCACCGAAGGCGTAATTCCCTCAAACTTCAATCTACCTTCTCTTGCATAATCGGCATATTTCATTATGAGAAAAATCCGGCCAAATAGAGAGGATGCTTTTTTTAGTTTTGTAAATAAATATAAATTTTCTATTTTTATCTACCGAACCTGCGACTCGAACTTGTCACCTAGAAAATATCAATTCGATTTTTCTGTGCGTTCAGTTTAACCAGCAGGGCTACAGACGACATTGTTGTTGTGTTGTCAAAAATAGTATATAAATACGTATGGTGTCTACTGTGGTGAATTTGAATTGCTTTCAAATTTAATGTTGCATATTTTTAAGGGTAAGTGAAATAGAGTTGCCATAGCTTTATGTTTGGTGAAATTTGAAAATTATGAAAATGAATATGAAAGGTAAGACCAGAAAATGACGTATCCTCCCGTTAATCCCCAAATTAATTATTTTTTTTTTTCATAAATTAGCTTTTTAGAAAGTATGTATGTATGTATGTGAATAATGGTAAAGAGAATATTGATAATATTTCTTATAAAGCAATGAGCATGGTTTGATACTTAATATGAAACAAATAAGTATTATTAGATTTTGTTATGGAAAATTATGCCCCGGATTCTTGAGCAACCTTGAGATCGAACACCAAACGCGTGGAAAAACAGCTATTTGTGAAAAAACATTTTCATTAGCATAATTGAGAGGCTGAGAGGAAAAGTGGTATAACTTCTACGTTTAGGAAAAAGTAGAATAATTTTCGGAGAAAAACTGAAACGAAATATATTCAGAGCTGTTTTTTCTCTGAAAGAATTGTTATACTATTTTTGCTCTTACTTTTAAATCGTTTCATTTTCACTCCAAGCCGTATTACTTGTGCCATTCTTGCACTGAGATACTGAATTATTTCACTTTTGCTCTTATATTATTTTAGCCCACTTTTCCTCTCAGCCTTTCAATTTGCTGAAACTTTTGAAAATTTTACCAACTTTTTATACATTTCAGAGTAATTTTCGACTAATTTTGATTTTTTTTATTTGATCTATTTATATCGATATCTTTTGAATTAGTTAACCAATTAAAAATCCGATTATACATGCTTGCTATCACAATAATTTTCATTTGGTATTAAGAACAACCGGACATTTCTAGCCCAAGATATAATTTTTAAATTATAAAAAAGTTGGAAAAACTAAAAAAATTACAATGTCTCACAAAATGATCCAATGATGATAAAGTTTTAGCCATGATTTTCGAATTCAGCGGGAGAAAATTAATTTTTTAAGCTAGTGTAATTTTGAAGTCATCTGCATTCGATAATATAAAATCGACGTTACGTAACGCGGTTGATGACCTCCCCCTCCCCATGTAACACTTCGTAACAAATCGTTGGACCACTCCTCCTCCCCCCTCGCGCGTTACTTAATATGTGAACGGCTCTTAACGTCTGTAATACGAATTATAATGTAATGCTCATAACCGATGCATTATGTCTCTGGTCATAAGATAGGGGTGTGACACCTCCCATATTATCTGAATATTTATTATTGAATATCCCAGGAAATTAAATCAAAAATAATATCTGAACTGCGAATATCAAAGAGAAATAACATCAAAAAGAAAGATGCACTTGATATGGGAGAGCGCGCCATCTGTATGTCAAATGCGAAATCTGATATACAGATGGCGTTATTTCCCGCTATTTTTAAAATCGAACAAACCTTTGTGTGTAATTTTTTTTTGCATTTTAGTTCGGTTTTGCTATTATTTGTGCATTTGCACGATGCAAAAATTTATAAATTATAAAATATTTGTGCATTTTCTTTTTATAAGAATTCTAAGAAATTGTAAAACTTTCTTTCAAATACGAATGCTTAATAAAAGTGTGTGTTAATGTGACCAAGAAAAGTGGACAAGTGAATCAGATTAAATTGATATCGGAGGTTGCCACGCTCTTTGCTGTTGTTGTAATTTTCATATTGCCCAAACATTGCCAGGGCCGCTCCGCGAAGCTCAGCTAGTGTATAATAACATCAAAGCAGGTGAAATTATTCAACCAGCTCGTTAAGAAGTTTTTGATTTAATAGTTTGAAGCTAGTATGATTTTTTAAAAATATAATTTGAATTAAATTCGTTAATTAATTGGTCATTGGACATTGAACTTAAAAAAGAAATTGCCAAAAACAGCAAAATCTTAATTGGATAAACTACATTTCGCTATTTGATAATAAATTAATGGAATAATTCTAAAAAAATATGTAAATTTGATTACAAAAAAAAAAAAAATATATATATTTGTTTATGTACATAAATGAATGAAGTCAGATGTTAAAAAAAAATCACAAAAAATAAATAAACAAATAAATCGTAAACAAAATATTACCAAGAATTTAATGTGCAGGTATAATTTTTGAGGTTAACCAAATTACTTATAGCAGAAATAAATATTAGAATATTCGGTGATATGAATTTGAATTGTTTTAAATGTTAAATGATGAAGAGAAATAATTTGTGGTGGTGGCAAAAAAAAACATGAAATGATCAAATGGGACCAAAGCCTGGTAATTATATTCCATTAAACTACATTTCTTTTATTACGTATATTATTTTGTTGTAAGATTGACCCATTTCATTATCTTATGTATCGAATATTGTATGAGATATTGTTTTCCTATTCGAATCGCGGTGTAGTTATATTTCATTTCGCTACATTTCTTTTCTTACACAACTAATTTTGCTTTAAGTTTCGAGAACTATTCATTGTAATTCACACAAATTGGTTTAGGAATAATAATTTATAAAAAAATATAACTCACTTCAAAGCATTAACATAAAAACCGGTAGTGATGATACCATTAACAACCACATCCACAGGAATATAATCCATAATAATGGTCGGATCCAATGGTAAACGACGTAAAATTCCCTTTGATGCTCCCATAAAGAAACCTTGTGGTCCGTTCTTTGATATAGTCCAACCGGGTATGGGTTGTTTCCAAGCGGCGGTAACTGAAAATAAATAACAATAAATTCAATTAGTAATACAATAACTATTAATAGTTATTAAAAGTAATAATTTCTTATAAATGCAAAACATAATTTCTAAATTGAATTCGGGAATAGTTAAACTAACTTCCTGAAGGTTAAATTTGAATTCAGAAACACTCAAACTGAATTTAGTAAGCATCACATTAAATTGAAGTCAAAAACAGTCAAACGAAATTCGGTAAGCTTCAAATTTGAATTTAAAGAGAGTCAAACTTCAGTAACTTTAACCCTCTCAGGAGAATGTGTACTTCCCGTGGTAGAAAAAAATCGAGATGTTGATTTTCGTGTTTAGGAGCCCGCAAATAGTCAAAAAATATTACATATACACGAATTTTTAGATGCCCAGGTTTAGCCGTTCGCGATGTACAGATATTTGTACAAAAAAAAAAAAACGATCAGAGAGCTTTAAAATACTCCGACTTACACAAAATGTGTCTCTATCGACAGAGGAAGGTTCTAACTACATAAAAAAATCTGTTTTTTACACATCTTTTGAAGTGAAACTTCTTTTCTTTTGTCCTAGAGTAAAACTAACCGGATGTGTAAGTTTCCAATGAGACATAATTTTGTCGAGCAATGTGCATGAGGGACTAAATTTCAATATTCCGTAACTGAATTCACGAGCAAACTATATAATAAACTATTCGTAAATAGTTTTAATTCAATATAACATATTAATTACACACACACACACACGCCTATGGCAGAAAGAACAATGTGTAGCGTCGCCATCTTAAAGTTTATGACAGTTATACATTTCACATACAGATGGCGCAAATGTCCAAGGAATTACATGAAGATGTCGCACACAAAAAAGAGTTCGCTACAATTGTCATCGACATTACCGGTACAGAGTTGCAATTTTTGTTCTTGCATTAATCCCAAAAAAAAAATTGGTTGTGTATTAACGAACACAAGGCAGAAGTGAACTTCTTGTGAACTAAACGAAACACAAGCAAATGAAATGAGAAAAGGCAAGCCAATGAAATTTACCGATTGAAAAATTTCATTTGCTTGTTATTTGCTTGTGTTTCGTTTAGTTCACAAGAAGTTTCAGTTTTTATTATTTAGTATTTTTAATAATTTTTTGAAATTGACGACAAAAAAAAAAAAGTGAGGTTGTCCCATAAAAGTCAAAATACTTTCGGGGATTGTGCTTCGATTGTAACAAAGTAAATTCCAAACGATAGAGGAAAAAACAACAAAGACGTCAATACCAAAATTGTTTGGTTGGCATTTAAATCAAACTTAGGAAAAATTTTCAAATTCATGTACACATATGTGTACGAAAATCCTGAGAGGGTTAAATGAAAAAAAAAACTTCAGTCTATTTAAATATAAAAATAGGTAATCTAAAAATTCAATTTTATTTAAAAAAAAAAAATATATGTTAATTTCCCATGTCTATTTCCCATAAAATTATAAAATTCTAAATTAATTTTTGCCGGTTTTTTTTTTAACAATTAAGAAAATGTTCTCTTTCGTATCGTTCTGTTCTTTTTAAGGGGCCCTGCACTTTCTCAGTTTGGAAAAATCAATTTTTTTAAAAGTGCCCTATTCAAAACTATTATATTTCAAAAATATATAGTGAAAATTTCAGAGAGAAACTCCGAGTACTTTTGAAGATATCCCTCAGATAACTTTTCAAACGGTCAAAGCCCGACAAGGTTCCCAGGGACATTCTCTATTAATATAGCGCGTGATGCGTATAACTGTTTTTCTTTTTATCCAATATGTTTGGTATAGGGTTCACAGAATCGTGTCGAAGCCGATTTTAATCGCTTCTAAACATCGTATTTATAGAAATCTCGTAGGCTGAGGCTGTTCCGTCTAATCGTATTGAAATATCGCTTCGTTGAAAATATCATAAGGCCCTAGGTATTTTGTCGGTTATTAGAGGGATAGAGACGATTATACCGCCGAGTGTCAGATAGGCAAAATCAGTCACGCGACGCTTCGGCTTCTCTTTCGGCAGTTCAGAAAGGGGTACCTGTGCCTTTTTCTAACATTTCCTGATTAGATAACCCTTAATTTTTACTGTTTGTAATCTGTAAAATATTAACATATTTCTTTATTGTTTGTGTTACTTACTCATACTCGGACGCACAATACCACATGGGAAAAGTGTAGAAACATTGGCAATCTCATGTTCGGCTAAATGTTTGGTGAAAGTATAAGTGTTGGGATGATCTTTAAGTATCCTGAAACAAATTGATTAAATTTAATTTTTTGTTTAAATTAAAGATGTGCGATTAATCGAAATTTTACTTGAAACTCTTCGATTAATCAAATATTTCAATTTTACATCTAACGGAAATCAAATTAATGAGAATTCAATTAAAAGCTTGAATAATCGTATTTTTATATTTAGAATACTTCCATTGATTTAGTTTTAAATCTATTAATCAGATTAATTAGGATTCTAAGACACCTAAGCAATCGTACTTTTATTCGGAATACTGCGATTGATCGATTAATTATATTTTAATTATAATAGAAATCAAATTAATCAAGATTTTGACAGACACCTAATTAATCGTACTTCTATTCAGAATATTTCGATTAATTGATTAGTTTGGCTTTTTGATTAATCAGAAGTAAAATAAATCAGGATTCTGATTGCTGCTTGATTAATCGTAATTTTATATTTAAAATACTTCGACTGATTTAGTTTTAAATCTAACAGAATCCAGATCGTACTTTTATATGGAAAACTGCGATTAATTGATTAATTCAGTCTTATATATAATAGAAAGCATGATCTAGATTCTGGCAAACACCTGATTAATCTTCTTTTTATTCACAATACTTCGATTAATCGAATAATTCTAGTTTTAGATCTAAAAGGATCTAGATTAGATAGGATTCAGATAAACGCCTGATTAATCGTGCTTTTAGTCAAAATACTTTGATTAATCGGTTAATTTGGTTTTTCGATTGATCAGATTATCATATTAATCAGGATTCTGATTAACGCCTGATTAATCGTAATTTTATATTTAAAATACTTCGATTGATTTAGTCTTTAATCCAGCAAAAACCAGATCATACTTTTATTCGGAATACCACGATTAAACGATTAATTCGGCTTTGATATAATAGAAATCATATTAACCCAAATTTTGACTGACACTTAATTAATCGTCCTTTTATTCAGAATACTGCGATTAATTGAATAATTTAGTTTTAGAAGAAACCAGATTAATTAGGATTCAGATAGATGCCTGATTAATCGTAATTCTACCCAGAATACTTCGATTATTCTGTTAATTTGGTTTTTCGATTAATCAAAAGTGAAATTAATCAGGATTCTGATTGATTATGATGGCTGATTAATCATTATTTCATATTTAGAATACTTCGATTGATTTAGTTATAAGTCTAACAGAAACCATGTCGAACTTTTATTCGGAATACTGCGATTAATCGATTAATTCAGTTTTAGGAATAGTAGAAACTAAATTAATCAAAATTCTGGCAAAAACTTGACTAATCGTGCTTCTATTCACAATATTTCGATTAATCAAATAATTCTAGTTTTAGATCAGTTTTAGATTTAGAAGAAACCAGATTAATTAGGATTCAGATGGATGCCTGATTAATCGTACTTCTATTTAGAATACTTAAATTAGTTTGGTTTTTCGATTAATCAGAAGTCAAATTAATCAAAATTCTGACTGACGTCTGATTAATCGTACTTCTATTTAGAATACTTAGATTAGTTTGGTTTTTCAATTAATCAGAAGTCAAATTAATCAGAATTCTGATTGACGTCTGATTAATCGTACTTTTATTTAGATTTTTTCCCAATTAATCAATTAATTCAATTTAAGATCTAACAAAGTCCAGTTAAATCAATTTTCTGATGAACACCTGATTAATCTTACTTTTTTCGAAATACTTCGAAAATTTAAATTTTTCGATTAATCAAAAATCAAATTAATCAAATTTCTGGAAGTCATTTGATTTTGTAAATTAAATATGTATAAGTTGCTGCTTGAACTAACAATATCCTTCATATTTATTAGAATACTTTGATCAAAGGTTCTGATAGATGATTGATCAAATTGAACTCAATGAATTTGCGTAAGTTGCTGATCGAACTAGGAACCTGCTAATAAATGAACTTCTACTCAAAATTTTTCGATTAATCGGTTAATTACATTTTTTGATTAAACAGAAATCAGATTAACGATTAGAATTGTGATTAGCGCCCGATTAAATGGAATCAAACTAAGATTGTGTGATTAACCGAGTTTTTTTATAAATCAGAATAAGTATTTCGATTAATCAATTACCCAATTAGAACCTAAACTAAACAAGTTTCTGCTTAATCAAATATCTCATTCAACGATTAATCACAATTCTATAACTAATTCTCTTCACTTACTTAGGTTCCAATTCTTTCAATGCCTCATCGCTTAAGGTTTCCGACAAGTGTATAATTTTTTCAGGGTCATCCGGTGATGGATATAATTTCTCTTCGACTTCAGTGATGTAAGAATTAACATAAGCGCTAGATACATGAACAAGTGCCTTGAAATAAAAATACAAAAATAGAAATAAATAATTACAATGTATGTAAAAAATATGCAAATATTTACAGTCAATTAAAAATTTTCAGCTATTAAATATTACAGCTCACACTTACCTCTAATTTTGTTAGTTGTTTGCATAGCTCGACGACACGTCGTGTACCGCATAAATTAATATTTGTGGTCTCTTTGAGTGTTTGAAAGAAATCCAATGTTGCCGCTGAATGAAAGACAACGTGAGCATTATTGATCAACACCTGTCGATCACTCTCCGATATGCCCAAATGCTCTTGACCGACATCACCTTCAATGATAGCGATCTTATTGAAACGTTCTTCTAATTTCAACTCTTTAAACTTATCAAAAACTGAATTTTTCTTCAGCTCTTCAAGGCGCTGTTCTACGGATTTTCCTTTTTTGGCACGCATCAATAAATAAATCGTACCAATATTTGGTATATCACGTAATAGTTTCTCAACTATGGTAACACCAACAAAACCGGTGGCTCCTGTGATGAATACATTACGCCCAGCATAAAAATCTTTTACAGGTGATGAGAGTTTTCTAGGGGGAGAGAAAGAGAGGGGGGAAAAAGAAGATTGTAATATTATTGAATGGAATATTTACTTTCTTAAACAAGTTTTTGTTTATTAAAAATAAATAACAGAAAAACAAGTTTTGCGTGTGTTTCTTAAATTGCTAAATTCAATAGACAAAAAAAAAAAAAAAAAAAAAACAGAAATAAATTTACAACAATATTGTAAACGCAACTTAACGAAGCATTAACTTGAACATTTTTTTTTTTTTTCACCAAAAAGTGTGAAATTCATCGATACTAGAAATATTTAGTAAAAAAGAAAACTTTCTCTCGAGTATAGTTTCTTTTTATTTATGACATACTAAAATATGCAGATCTATGATTTTGATTTAATTTTATAGCTAAAATTGAAATATTATTGTATGTATTTAACGGATTTTGTTGTTTATGGATTTCTGTTCATTTATCATTTACATATTTTTGCTGCAACATTAAATACAGTGAAGTAAGACGAATTCACGATAACAAAAAATAAAAAAATATTTGCAAGTTTAATCTGCAATCATTATGAAATATGTACACAAGATCTAAATACATGTGTAGATAGCAACAAGGGGAGAGTAGAGCTCAATTACTAAACACACAGCCAGCACTTATCTTACAAATACATCACCGTAGCCCGTGGATGTTTAAGTTAAATGTAAAGTCATCACGCCAATTTATAAACTCATTGCCAATAGCTTGCTGCTTTTTTGTTATATTTTGTTATGGCAATTTTAAATCAAAAACGCATTAGTGAAAAGTTTTCAAATTCGCGCATTTAAAAGTATTTTCAGTTTTTGTCACAAGATGGTGTTAATGGCCATACATCTGGCACCACTGATCCGATTCTGTCAAACAAACGCGCTTTTGAAAGGTGATATTTCAAGCCAAGACAGTTTTGTAGTTTGTCATTCGTGTAAAAAGTTACATTGATTTGAAAATGAGTGAAGTTTTTGAAGAAATAATGCTTTTCTACTATTAAAAAGGTTAAAACGATGCAAAAACATGCCGAAAAATGTGTACGGTTTACGGTGAGGATGCTTTAACAGAACGTACTGTCTAACTTTGGTTAGGTTGGTTGGTTAGGGTGGTGACCGAAAGCAAAACGCTACAGCTTCGGTCCAATTAGCACGTTAGTGCCATTTTGATACCACAAAACCCTGGTACATCGGATGTTTCATTTCGGAAAGGGATTTATTCGCGGGTTAAATCCATTCAGTTTCGTTTAAAAACATGATAAGTTCGAGCAAAAGCATAAGAAGTGTTAAAGGGATACCTCCTCCTCTTCATCCCTGCAACTTCTACAAAAGTCATTCGAGGGCACACCCAATCTAGCTGCGTGCGCACCCATAAGGCAATAGCCACTTATTACTGCCACGGCTTTGTAAATTTGTCTTCTACTGAAAGATAGTAGCTTCTTAAAGCGTTTGGGGTTGTACTCTGGTGATTTTGCATGTGTGTCCTGTCTTGCCAGTGGGATGCTCGGATCGTTTTTGAATTGTAGTAGCGGCATTTGTGTGCCTAATCTAGCTAGTTCATCAGCTTTATTGTTTCCAAGTATGTCACTGTTACCTAGAATCCATACAAGGTGTACGTTGAGTTAATGGGCTACTTCATTGAGCATTCGTCGACTATCAAGAGCCACCTTGGAGGTCAGTGAAATACTGGCTAGAGATTTGATAGCAGGTTGACTGTCGCTGAAAATGAAGATATCATGGACTGATACTTTATTGCATTTCAGCCAGTTCGCTACTATTTGTATAGCCATGACCTCAGATTAGAAGTTACAAAGACGCTGCAGTGGTCAAGCAGACGAAAGGATAAGCTTAACCCTAACTGCTCCGAGAAAAAGAAAAGAAGAGACTTAACAACTTGGTCGTTTTATTCGCACATGTTAAACTAGCTGGCAAATAAAACGCAGCTAATATCACCATAAAACTAAGCCAGTTTTTGGCACTTAATGGCATGATGAGAAAATTTCTTATTGGGATCATAAATGTATTTAAAAATATGTATTTAAAGATTCATTATAGCGTACAATAATTCTAGCTATAATTAAAATATTTTTAAGTACATACTTATAATTTTTTTTTTAACAAATTCTTTGTAGGTAATAAATAAATCCGAAATGACTAAATCACAACAGAGTTAAGTTAAGTAACTGAAAACAAAATCTAATCAGTAGGAGCAAATTCTTTGATTTAGGCAAAAACAAAAATGATAAGCACCGTAAATACTGATAACTTTGGTAAATTTTTGCAATACCAAGAGCTAAGAATTAATTGCGTTATTAATTTAGTAGGTCTAAGTATAGAGTATGTTATGAAAAAGCTGGTTGGATATACTGAAGATTTAGATATCTTGATTGCATTAATTAATGAAACCCTGTCTATATATTAATTATGTAGTTAAGTAGTTACATTTTTGCATAATTTGCAATAGAAACTGTAAAATAAGAAAGAAATGGTAACAAAAGAAGAAGGTAAAAGAAAGAAAAAAAGACCAAAAGAAGATTATGAAAAAACTTAAAAGCATAAAAAACTCGCACTGATAACTTCCTGATTAATTTGATGTGTGGTTTGGCAAGACACTTCAACACCATATCAATGAAAGCTTCATCGTTAACAACAGAAACAACTATACCAACAACAACATCAACCAAACCTATAACAACAAGAGCAACAACTGTGAAAAGCAACTCAACTCAACTTAACGCAACACAACGAAAACATGCAACACTAAACTAAATCAATGCTCTAATGATAATTTACTATCGTATATGAATAAATACGTAACCAACTGAACTGGAAATACATAGCTAATCCGCCAACATAATATTACACAAAATTACATATCGTTACCTTAATTCACAAAGACCCTAACCAATGGTTTCGCTTTTTTACAGGAGAAGCAAACAATATTATAAAATGAAACCGGCGAAAATCTTGGCCAATTTTTTTCCATCAAGACAGTTTTGCAGAGACCGAAACAAATGGTAGTCAGACGGTGCAATGTCCGGGCTAAATGGTGGGTGCATTAAAACTTTCCAGCCAAGCGTAGTCAATTTTTGGCGGGTCATCAAAGATGTGTGTGGCCTGGCATTATCGTGGTGGGACACAACACTTTTTTTGTTGGCCAATTCTGGTCGCTCTTTCTTGATTGCTTTGTTCAAACGGTCGAGTTGTGAGCAGTAAAGATCCGAATTGACTGTTTGGTTAGGTTGTGGCAGCTCATAATAAACAATTCCCTTCCAATCCCACCAAACACTCAACATAACCTTGTTTGCTATCAAACCAGGCTTTGAAGTCGTTTGTGGAGGGTCTCTGGCGTTTGTCCATGATTTTTTCCTTTAATATTCTCGTATTTAATCTAGTTTCATCGCCCGTAATGATTTGTTTCAAAAATGGTTCGATTTCGTTGCGTTTCAGCAGCGTTTCAACAGCGCTTCACTGATGGTAATTCGGTCAATCAAAATTCTTTGTGTTAATTTATGTAGCACCCAAACATCGAGCTTCTTTGAGTAGTCATCCTTTTTTAAATGATTCCAAATGTTAGTTTTTAAAATGCGTGGTAATCGCTGGGTAATAACATTTTCCAGCCCTTTAGGTTTTCCCCTTTTCGTTTTAGAAATTGGAATTTGTTGTAAACATAAGAAGCTAGGTTGATTTCGCTGACTAGTTATTGACAATAACTTCGACTGTACTCGCAATTGTTTTAATATGTCTCGACGACGTCCGATGCCATGCTTTCCACTGCTTTTTATCCAGTTTCTTTAACACTAAAAGTTGAAAGAAAGAATTTCCGACAGACTTGTAAGCAGTTGAAATTCTCTTTTAGAAAATATTTCATAGTTTGCGTACGGTTAGAATTTTCATATGCAGCTCGGTTCTCTTGAGTGCAGCTTATAAGGCCCCTAGCATATAGTTTTTTCTGCTCCCAAGCGCTTTTCCCAAAATAAATTAAAGATTTCATTCCGAGTGTTTTCATCAAAAGCTGAGCAATTGCGTATTTTTTCGCAAAAGCGCGGCATGCAAGGCTGCCCTTACGTTCTTGACGGGCTTTGGCAGAGAAGTCTTTCATTTTTTTATTGTGATGAATGTATATTGTTCACCGTGGATATATTTTTTAATGTTTATGACTCTGCCATTCATTTCTTTTTGATATGGGATTTCTTTTGCCGATATGTATCAATAGGTAAAGTCCTCAACATTACTCATCTTACTACTTTAATGATTAGGCGGAACGAACATTTTTATGAACCACACCCGACACGAAATACAGCGAAACTAAAATACTTATTTGTCACAAAATTTTGCGAAATAAAAAAAATTTGAATTCAATGCTTACTAAGTTTTGTAGTCGAGTTCAAAATTTGAAAATTCAAAGCCTACTTGTTAGTGCAAAAATTTTGCGTGTTGTTTTTGCTTTCAAAAATATAAACTGTATGCAGATAGGGCTTTTTAAAAATTGTCATTACTCCATGATTTTTGACATCAAGATTTTGAAATTTTTAGTGGAGGTGTATTTCAATAGCTTCTACCAAAATCTATAAAAAAAAAAGAAGCAATTTCGAAAAAAGTGTTGGTTATGGCCTTTGTGAATTAAGTTAACGATATATACAAGCATATAGATAGAGAGGCATAAGGAGTGAGATCGAAAAAATCTTAACATATATGAAATTCAAAAATTTTTAAACGGTTGATCTTAGAGTTTTGATTTTTTTTTTATTTAATTGATTATATTTTACAAATTACAGAAAAATATAACTTTTATAGTTCTAACCACTATTTATGAACTCGTGGACCGTTTTTGGTAAGCCTTCCATTAGAGATTTGATAGTTGTTTCAGATACCTTTTTGGAACAGTTTGCCCATCCTCCTTTTAAAATCTTCGATATTTTGGGACACCTTTTTTGTGCTCGTTAAGTTTCTTTTCACAAGAGCCCAATATCTCTCCACTGGTCTTAGCTCCGGACAATTTGGAGGATTGAGATTGGCCTCTCTTGGTACAAAAACTATATTATTACTTTGGTACCACTCCAGAGCTTTTTTGCCGTAGTGACGTGATGCCAAATCGGGCCAAAAATATGTGCACACATTGTGCTCTCTTATGAAAGGAAGAAGTATTTTTATCAAACATTCTTTGATGTATATTTCGGTATTTATTGAGGCCACTGTAACAAATGACTTGCTTCTTTTGCCGTTGCCGCAACTGCATATAGCTTGCCATACCAAGAATTTTTTAGAAAATTTTGTCTTCTTTTGGATTCTAAATTGTTCTTCGACATTTCCTCGAGCATCAACATATAAACATTTTGACCCGGAAGCTGAGTCGTCGTCGTCCATTATACAACATGAATATGAAGTATATGAGTATGAAATTCGATTTTAATTTCCGAGCACTACTTTTGGCGTTTAAATTTTTTGCAGCATTCCTGTCTGGAACTTTTTGGATTTTGTATGTTTTCAAACCTGCATTGGCTTTAAATTTTCGCACCAAATAGTCAGAGCACTGGGCTAACCGGGCAGCTTTTTTACCAGATGTGTTTGGAGATCTTTTCAATATGCTTTCTGTTTTCTTGGCTTTCCCAATATCATGTGGTCCTGGTTTTCTACCCGAACCAGGTTTCCTATCGATGGTCATATTCTCCTGAAACTGTTTAATATCATTGCGAACAGTTTGACGGCAGACCTTTAATTCTTTGGTCAATTGTTTGTAGGACGAATTTGGATTTTTTTGAAAATTTTTAATAATTTTAAGACGTACTTCTTTTTCTTCACTCATTTTGATCAAAGTCACAATAAATCAACATGTTTGTCATTAACAACTGACATATTTTTCAAAGATAACTAGATCAAAGAAATTTTTAAATTTTATACCCAAAAAAAATTATTAGGTAAAACGTGTGTTAAGATTTTTTCAATCTCACTCCTTATGGCCTCAATATACAAATACAAATGTATATGAATAATTTTTTGTTATTGTATGTTCAGACTAGTTTGTTGTTGCTGATGTTGTAACATTATTATCATTAAAATGTAATTATTTGAGTATCATAAATAATAATATGCAGAAAAGAAATAATAGCAACTAATTAAACTTTATTATAAAGATATTTTTTTTATTCAGTGGGAGAATAAAAATAGTTTTTGTTTTACAATTCAAAATTACTAATTTGTTTTTGGCAATTGCTTACTTTTATATCTTTATCTAAATTGAAATAGGAAATTTATACTTGTAGTTTTTATATCACTAAATAATAACTATAAATTACCAGTTGCATCCGGCTTTCTTGCCTGAATAATAACAATCATTAGTTCATAATTGTAATTAGACAAAAAGTACGCCAGTTATGTATCAACTTAAAACTATGGACCAAGGTTTAAATAATTTGTTATCCATTTAGGTTGCACTTGTTTGTGTCGGTATTTTCTAAATAAATGGAAATGGCCTAGACTTTTTACTTAGTGATTCAGTAACACTAGTGTAGATTTGTCATTGAGTATTATAAAAAATCAGGAATGCAAAAAAAAAAAAAAAAAAACACGTTATACTTTACCGTTATGACAAACTGTTACAAAGTAAATAGGCCATTGTATTCATTAACATGGATCCGTTGTTGGTATCAAATTAATAGGGGAGTGTTTCCAGACTCGGACCATGTTTTGCTTTTTGGCTATAAGTTTTGTTCTAGGCCGAATTTCTTTTACTATCCTATTCCACACAGAAGCATTTTTTTTAAAAAAATTGTAGACGAGCGATGAAAACTCAATTAGATCGACATATTTTTGCTATATATTGCCGATTTTCATTAAACTAGATTATTTTTAAATTGAAATTAAACGAAAAAATTTTGAGATAAGCTGAATATTTCGAGGTATAGTGTTCGTAGTACAATTCAATTATGTATATAAAGAAACTAAATCGGTTGAGAAAAAACCGAACAATTGTCCTCGATCGACCATCAGCCATCGACTTGTCACAAAAAAATCGCCGGATGCGCTTGTATGAAATCACTTCGGGCATGTGGTAGAACTATTGGCAGAACAACAATATACCGGACACAAAAAAAAATTAATATAATATTGTATTGGGAGTATGAATGTATAAACTCGTATTTTTTTCGTAATTTGGACATTTATTGTGAAAAAGTGATTATAAATTTATTCTTTAAAGTATTGTCCATAGTTAACCACAACCTTTTCCCATCTTTCTGGTAGCATACGGATTCCGCGTCGAAAGAACTCCTCATCTTTTGAGGCTATCCACGAATCGACCCATTTTTTGAGTGCTTCGAAAGAACGGAAGTGCTGTTCAACCAGGCCATGTGTCATCGATCGGAACAAGTGGTAATCACAGAAGGAGCAATGTCTGGAGAATACGGCGGGTGGGGTAGCACTTCCCATTTCAGCGTTTCCAAGTATGTTTTTACTTGCCTTGCAACATGCGGCCGAGCATTGTCGTACTGAAGAATAACTTCGTCGTGTCTATTCTCATATTCTGGCCTCTTATCCTTTAATACTCGGCTCAAACGCATCAATTGTAGTCGGTAGCGGTCGCCAGTGATCGTTTCATTCGGTTTCAACAGCTCATAATACACGACACCTTTCATATCCCACCAAATACACAGCATGAGCTTGGATCCATTGATGTTCGGCTTTGCCGTTGATGTTGATGCATGTCCGGGCAGTCCCCATGATTTTTTACGCTTTGGGTTATCGTAACGTATTCAGTCACACTACGATGCAGAAAACCCTTTCTTTTCTGTCGTTCAATCAGCAGTTCACATGTGAAAAATCGTCGTTCGACGTCTCTCGGCTTCAATTCGTACGGCACACAGTTTCCTTGCTTTTGAATCATTCCCAATGCTTTTAATCGTTTAGAAATGGTTGATTGATCAACTCCTAAAGATTCTGCAAGTTCTTGTTGCGTTTGACATCAATCTTCTTCGAGTAATGCCTTCAATTCTTTATCTTCGAACTTTTTCGGGCCGCCTGAACGTTCCCTGTCTTCAACATCAAAATCACCACTTTTGAAACGGGCATACGGCACCTGACACATTCTAACGTCTATAGCACAGTCAGGATAAGCTTCAGTGAGTACGCGATGTGCTTCAGTTGCGTTTTTCTTTAAATGAAACAAGTAAATTAAAACTTCCCGCAAATGTTGTTTTGTTGGCACGAAATTCGACATTTTCAGTTTTTATATAAAATATCATAAGAAAGACCAATCAATTTGCAACATTTTTGCTGGCGTTGAACCAAGTTTCTATCAGTAGTTAGTGTTAAAGTAAAAAAAAAAGTCAAAACAAAGGTGGCCCGAGTCTGGTTACTTTTTGTGGTCTGAGTCTGGCAACACGCTACTTTTTGCGCGTCATCATATCGGAAACAAAAAACATATAGCGATCACACAAATAAACACGCAAAACATATCGTAAACACACATCAACTATTAAAGTAAGTAGAGCTCGTGGCATGATTATTTTTTGGGTTATTCACTTTTAAAAACACTCGAAAAAAGTTTTCGGAAAAAAAATCGCACACTTGATTTAGATAAACGTGTTTGCAAGTCCATACACATTGACAACAACAGCTACACGAACACACGACTACGAAATTCTGTTGGCTACAACTGCCGCCGTGTAGTCAGCCACTAAACGTCATGGAAACGGCAGCACTTGCAGCAAATACAGCCAAAACAACAAAAGCAAACTCTCTGCTCTCACTGTCGCTTGAGAAATTAGAAATATGGTCCATACACATTGACAACAGCAGCTACACGAATACATGACTACGAAATTCTGTTGGCTGTAATTGTCGCCTTGTAGCCAGCTAATAAACACAATGGAAGCGGCACCACCTCCAGCCAAAACAACAAAAGCAAACTCTCTTATCTCTCTGTCGCTTGTCAAATTAGAAATAGATTTAAAATTGGCTACAGCAACAAATGCGGTCGGTGGTCATGTGGTCGTGTCGTCGCCAAAATAATCGTCTCCATAAGAACATGTTTTTTTTTTATAATTTGACAGATGTAGTCGTGTCTAGCTGCCATCGTCAATGTGTATGGTGCATAACTTTTCAACTGCGACTGTCATGAAATGTCATAAAAAGTTTGTGGTCGACAAGACGAACATTTTTACAACAACAAATACATGTTGGTAGTGGACAAAATTTCGAGAACGAAGAGGTGGCCCGAGTCTGGCAACACTCCCTTACACTTTTTAAATATAAATTGGTTTGCATGTTTTGCCTAGTGCACTAGACTTTCACCTGGGAGGTTCGATTCCCGTCTTCGTCTGGTGGTTAATTTTCATTACTTTCTTATATTCACTATCAATATGAAGTGTATAAGAATTATAAGATAGTGTACAAGTACACACATTGGTTGGTAATGGCAAAACCACCAAGCCGATAAAAAATTGCCACACCGCCGTTCGGAATCGGCGTTAAACTGTAGGTCCAACTATGTGGTATCACAATGGGCCGTTCAGGCCTAAGTGTGTCTCTCGACAGCCACTCCAACCTAACCTAACCTACATGTTTGATAGTTCACATGAATAACTAAATAATATACAATATATAAAACAAAAATTAATAAAATTGTTTTCATTGAATGAAATGGTAGGCAGGTTTATAATTCAATAAAAATATTCCTAAAAAATAATATTTAAAAATATTTCGGCTTTATTTTTGTTGAGGAATTACATATGAAACCTCACGCGACACTGACTTGACATTTGATTTTAATTTCTATCAATTCACCCCACTATAAATTTTCCCGCAGCTCTGAGTAAATTAAATTAGCTTTAATAACTAAATATTTTAATTTTTGGCGGTTTTGAACCATAACTTTTAAGGTTCGAATCAGAATATGGTTTAATATATTCAAGTGCATAACTTCATAATTTAATAAACAAATTTTTAAAATTTACATAATTTTGTTTAACTACCGAATTACAATAACAAAAATTTCTATTGATCTTAAATCATTGAATAACCTTGATTACATACCCTTATTTATTTCATTACTGAAAATTTATATCAGCGATCTATAACTATAGCAAATGATTAAGTATTAATCGAAGGTATGTTATAATTTTAATTTTATATATATCTACAATGAATTTAACTATTAATTACGTATAAAACGAAATAAGTTATATGCACCTATGGGCGGTTAAAATTAACACGTTTCTATCTGCTTTTTATATGCCATTAAAATGATGAAAAATTATTTTTATAATGCCCTCTGAATCGTTGGGGTTAAGACGAGATGTATAACTAACTAAAAGTACATACATATATATTTATATATATTTTTTCTTAATTTAATGTACATATATATTTTTATACGCTAGGCACTCTGTGTATAAGATAAACTGAATTGTTGCATTCAGTTTTTCAAGTTTAAATTCAGGTTTAGCCAAACTTTAGCTGAAACTGAACCTTTAGCTCATTAAAAAGCAGATAACTTGAACATCATTGTCTTTTGTGTGCAGGGCTAGGCTATTTATAATACATTCACTTTCATTGTTAACGCATTTTTTTTTAATATATGCCGAATAATTGGAGAACTCCAATACTGGTTTACAAAATTTTAAGCTAAACCACATAAAAAAAAAAAACTAGTACATTCTCGTATTTAAAATTCTTATTAGCACAAATGAACTAAATAAATATGTATAGCATGGTGCATAATTGTATGAATAAATTCTAGAATAAAAATGTTAATAACCTTGAGATATTGACTTCCTTCTTGACGAGACAGCAGGCGTTTTGTTTTTGAGTTCGTTGTGCCCTGCTTGAGCGAATGCTACAAGGCAAGTAGCTCCTTGCTTCTCCTTATCTCTTAGCCCATGCACTCGTTGCTTCTTATAGGACTTGAGTCGTAGGTCATTCCTGAGAAGAAGCTGCATTGAAGATTTGGATAATTTCATATTCTTTGCTACCGAACGTGACGATTGTACAGGATTTCCTTGAAATCGTTCTCTCACCTGTTTAATTACATTCACCTATTGAATCTTCGAGCGAATTTTCGGGGGCGCTGATCACAAATCTGTATTCAGTTTTTTCAAGGCAGGCCAGGTTTTGAAAGTAAATGCAATGTAGTTTATTGGAATATAGTGTCTACGTGGAATCCTTAAGTTCTGTTTACGTTTCGCGTGATTCCGTTGAAAATCCGAACTAATTACATCAAAATACGCTTCTTTGTTGAATATCTACATACCACGAAAATAGTGGGAGAATGAAACCGCACAAGCAACGTTTCAACTATATTACAAAAAGTCAATTGACTTGGGGTTGAATATGGTACTGAAACACCTGTTGAGTTCGTCCAGCTCCTACAGAACAGAAATCAGTTGGTGTGAAGTAATTTTTTACATAGCTTTAAAAAGCTGAGACACTTGGCTTTTGTTCCGGATTTAACTTCAATGACAGAAGCCTATTAATGAAGAGAAAGCTAAACGGAACCTAGTGGAATCACTACAAATACTCTGGGCACAATATGTACAACCTCGAAAGTGGATGTAAAATACTCAGATAGTCAAGTTGATATCAGAGCATTAGATTCCTTTGTGATTTCCTCAAAACTAGTCTGGGAATGCCTAAAAGCCCTAAAGACGTTAGGCAAGACTAATAACGTCACTTTATTCTGATTGGCTGGACACACAGGTATTTATGGTAACGAAATTGTCGACAACTTAGCAAGGAACACAGCCCAGAAATCTTGATAGGTACAATAATTCAAATCATAAAAGGCATCTTAAAAGAAGAGTAATGGAACAATAGGTCATCCTAGTAGTAATACCTCCCTAAATTTAGACAGTCAAAGCTAATAATTAAAAATTTCAACCCAAAAAGAGCATCTCTTTGTCTCAAGCTAAACAAAAATCTACTCTACTCAGATTAATCATGAGTTTCTTCTCGGAATACCGTAAACTGGGGAAGCACATGAAGAATTTAGGAATAAGTCAGGACAGTACCTGTTGATTACTCCAAGGAAACACCAGAACATATCCTAACACACTGCGAAGCACTTCCTCGCAAGAGAAAAAAAATATCTGGGGCACTACCAACCAGAAAGTCGGGACATCATAGTCTTGAAGCCACATCAGGTACTGAGACTCCTCTAGAAGATTGGCTTATCTGACAGCTTATAAACAAGCTACTATCAAGGGTACAATAGACCTTTAAGGTAGCAGTAAACAACACCACCACAACAACAAATTAATGAATCAATCAATCAAGGGTAAATAGTGGGATAAAAGTCGAGCCTTGTGTCAACAAACAACGAGTTACGGCGTCTTGGACAAAATGTCACTGTTACCAGTTACAAATTCAAAGTCGTCAAGGATTCTGTTTATTTTGGATCCAGCATCAATACCAACAATAATGTTAGCCTTGAGATCAAGCGAAGAATAATTCTTGCCAACAGGTGTTACTACGGGCTGTGTAGGCAATTGAGAAGCAGAACACTTTCTCGAAGTACAAAAATAATGCTCTTCGAGTCCCTCATCCTTCCCGTCCTAATGTATGGCGCTGAGACCTGGACATTGATCACCAATGATGAGAGGCTGTTGGGAGCGTTCAAGACGATGCTACTCCGCAAGATCTATGGTCCAGTGTGCATGGATGATGTATAAGATGGAACCATGAACTGTACGCCGGCATTGAAGTAGTCAAGCGCATAAAAATCCAACGGCTTCGCTGGCTGGGCCATGTTGAGCGAATTGAAGAAAGTGCTCCGGGTGAAAGGGTGTTTTATTCGAGCCACGGAGGTGGAACGCGCTGAAAAGGGCGACCTGATCTCCGTTGGAAAGACCAGGTTCAGGGTGACCTGGCTGCACTTGGCCTTACTAACTGGCCCCGGCGCACGCATTACAGAAGCGACTGACTAAATAGTAACATAAATCTTTATTATTGATAATCTTAAAAAAATTAATAATAAAAAAAAAGCAAACAAATCCAAAAAAAAAAAACAAATAAAACACGAAATCACATTTTTGTAATGACCACTTAAAAAATTAAATGAACGTTCCTGGGTCCAATCAATCAATTCAAAAATTTTAAAAGCTCTCAAAATGGTTTTGTCACATTTTTTGCACATTTATCTTGATGCTTCATAATTTGTACAATTTTTGTAATTTTTTTTAAGTAAGTCTTGTTCTTTCCAGCTTATTTCAAATTTTAGTTTTATTATTGGGTGTATAACTTAAAAATGAGGAATTTTTTTTTTACAATAATATAGCTTTATTTCAATAAAAAAAAAGTTGAATGAATAAAGTCCTCATCGAAAGCTATGACATTTTGCCATCTATCATGCAATTTATGTTTCCTTGCCAAAAAAAAACCGTCCTTCTTTTGAGGTTATGAACGAATCAGTCCAATTTTTGATACTTTTAACTGAAGTAAAGCGTATTCCACTAATGACACTCTGCATCGGTCGAAATAAGTGAAAGCCAGACAGGACAAGGTCTGGTAAATACGACGGGTGGGACAAACTTCCCTTCCATTATTTTACAAATAGATTTTAACCGTTTTGGCAACATGAGGCCGCGAGATGACATGTTCTGGTCATTTTTCGGTCACTGCTCTCTTCAAACGAATCAATTGTTTTCGATACAGCTCTCCCGTAATAGTTTCAACAGGTTTTAGTAGCTCGTAATAGTTGACACCTTTCTTATTCCACTAAATACTGAGCATTATCTTGGCGCCATGCATATTCCGCTTCGGTGTTGATGTTCCTGATGAACCAGGCTTCATATACGAGCTCTTGCGCTTTAGGTTGTCGTAATAAATCCATTTTTCGTCGCTAGTAATCATTCGATGCCAAAGGGACTTATTTTTATGCATACAAAATCGCCGTTCGACGTCTCTCTACTTTAAATCGTATGACACCCAGTTTCCCGTATGGTTTCAGGCGCTTGAAAATTGATGCTTGAGTAATTCTCAATATTATTGCAAGTTCCTATTGCATTTGGCATGACTCTTCAGTGAATAACATTCTTCATGGCCAGGGCGCTTCTTGTCTTCCGTGTTAAAATATCCACTTTTAAAGCGTCGAAACTAGAATTCACCACCAACCCCCTCGGTGGCTTAGTGGTAGAGTGCTAGACTGAAGTCCCAGCTGCCTCGGGATCAAATCCCAAACGGTGCATAATTGATATAATAAATATTGAGATGAAAATAAAAAGTAAGTCACTTCGGTAGCTTAACAGAATTCACATATTTTAATTTAAGCTACCGACAGCAATCGTTGGCTTTCAGCCGCACTTTTTTTTCGAAGAAAAACAAAACTTCCCGCAAATACTGTTTATTTGGTACGTTTACTGACATGTTTGTAGCGCAAAAAGGTTATGTTGTTTACACTTAGGCAAATTGATAAATCATCAACCGAAAAATCGGTTATTTATTTATATTTCAGCAGTTATTTTCAAAAGGACGTACTTCCATTAAGTACAATTAAGTGTTAACATTGCTGAATAAATAAGCATTCATTTGAACCCCACCTCATTCAATATAACCTCCTTTAGCCTGCACACATGCCTTCAATCGATCCGGAAATCGTAGGACTGTTCGCCGCAGGACTTCCTGATCAATTTCAGTCCAGGCTTTCTCTACTGAATTTGTCAGCGACTCCAGACTGTGGTGTTGAGATGCACAAGCCTTACTCTCTAAAATACTCCAAATAGAGTAGTCCATTGGATTCAAGTCTGGGGAGTATGGTGGCCATTCTTGAGATGTTATGAATCCAGAAAAATTGTCTTTTATCCATGTTTGCGTTAATTTTGCCATGTGGGAAGGTGCAGAATCTTGCTGGAAAGTCCAGTTTTCATTTCCAAATGTATCTTGGGCCCAGGGAAGAACATGTTCATTTAAAATGCTCCGATAAACAACCTGGTTAATTTTAACACCCTCTTCAACGAATATTAGAGGGGTTCTGGCATTAGCAGAAACTCCAGCCCATACCATAACGGAAGCTGGCTTTTGAACTCAGCCAACAGTCCTATTTTGTTGCGATGATGATGTTAGCCACATTCGGTCATTTCGCGCATTGAAATGTTGTTCAACCGTGAAAATTTTTTCATCTGTAAACAAGATATTTTCAACATTTTTTAACACGGAGGAGCGTAGCAACGCCTTGCATCTTTGCAATCGCAAATCTTTCTTTTTTTGTGTCAGATCTTGAGCTTTTCGGAGCTTGTACGGCTTAAGATTAAGCTTTGATTTTGCAATGATTCGCACTGTTTCACGGTTTACTCCCACTGCCTTAGCGATTTTTCTCATTGAGCGCCTTGGATTTCGCTTGCTTCGTTTACGGATTTTTTCTGTTAAACCAGTAGTGGCAACTGTTGAAAATGTTCCCCGGTCTCTATCTCCAAAACCCCCAGTTTCATTATATCGAATAATAGCTCGGTCTACCGTACGACTTGACAAATTTAAAGCCTTTGCAATTTAACGGCTACTATAATTTGCCAAATGAAATTTCATAATTTCACGACGAATATTTTCCTTGTCCATTTTTATGGAAATTTCAAAATGTAATAACAAAAATTCAAATGAAATTAAAAGCAAAGCCAATGATGAATGAATTTGCTTTTTAAATTAAAGTAACGGTAAATGGCAAAGCTTGCTGCAGAGTATTAAACTTGCGTCACTTTACAATGGTCACCCTGTACAGATAAAACTGTCAATATGGCATCACTGTTGATGAGTAGAATTTTCTTCATGATTAGATTAATCCAAACAAACGGACGGTAATCATTTACTTTGAAATGTTAAGATGCCAGCGATTTTTATTCATAAATTTTCCACAAATTTTTGTAGCAATTTTCTGAATGAAATATGTATGTATGTTTGTATGTACACAAGTAAATATTAATTTTTCTCGCATGATCATAAAACACGCTTGATTTATTTTTAAGCCGGCGATGCTGGCATACGTGATAATATGTCAATAAAAAAATAATAACAAAGTTTAAATTGCAAAAAATTAATTTTTTCTAATTACAATAAATAAAGGTACAATAAAAGAGAGCTGAGCATGACCTAATGCAATTCGCGCAGAGGAAAGCTATACTTATCAGTTGAACAAATATCTACCACTCCCACTTTGCACTGACTAACTACTACCCCGCCTCACACTTGTACCAATTAAATTTTACAACAATTTTTATGCAACTATTTATTATAAACTAGAAAGGAATTCGCATCGAAATACTTAGTAAATATATAACAACATATGTACATTGTATGTTTGTTATAAAAATGAAATGCTGTAATTGAAAGACACAGAAACTGGAAATTGTAAAATGAAAAACAACAATAACATCATAACCAATAATAAAAAAAAAAGTTCCACATATGCGTTTTAACTTACTCTGCCATTCTTTGTTTGTTTTATGAATATCTAAGCCGAAGTTGTTTTTGCCTTTTTTTCTTATTTCGTTGGTATATTTCAAATCTAATTTCAGTGATTTTTTTATTATTCTAAAGATTTCTCTTTATCTTTCTTTTTTTCTTTTCTTCTTCCTTCTCAAATAAAAAAAGAAGAAACTCGCACAAAAATAACGTTGTTGTTTTTTTTTATATATATATGTATTAGTATTGTTGATGCAATGTAAACAAAAACAACAAGTGAACAGCGAAAAAAAAACGCACGAAATTCTTTTAATCTCTCCGAAAAAGAAAATAAAACACGACCAACGCAATCAATTGCTAAAAACGAACTGAACTAATACTAAATTTTTCGTTTTAGTGTTAACAACTTTACTTCATTTGTAGTAGATTGACTACTTTTACATCAAATGTGAAATAAAGTAGCTATGGAAGAAAAAAAGGTAGTAGGAGAATTATTCAAATGTTATTTGCTTTTTTAAGTTTATATGTATAATTCATTGCATATTTTTAGGCTTGTTGTTATAATACAAAATCATTCTGCTTCAATGAAAATTTCAAATGACTGTTTTGAATTTTTCCTTCTGTGTGGAGACAGGGAGTAGGGGATACATATAGACCAGGGCTTGTCATCTTCCATGAATAGACGACACTCTGCCTCATTGGATAGACCTGACTTATGTGATATCTGAGCGCATATTGTACATGTGTAGTGAAATGCCCAAATACATTCAGGTTTCGATGAAAAACTCCTCGACAAAAGTGCTTTGAGAGCCCTTAATACATATAACCTCAAATAATTCGCAGATAATGATGTCTCCAACACTGAATGTTAAAAACTGTAGCGTTTGCAGTAACTCAAGTGATATGGCTTCCATAAAAGCATTCCTTCTTGAATTCAACTACAAAATATATCTGAGCACTTAGGGGATTTTTTACATCATCTTGCCTCTTTCACTAATAGAAAGAAGGGGAGTAAGCTGGGAATAAAATGTGCCCTTTCCTCTCAAAAAAGAAAGTCTGCGATTATGATAGCGGCTCCTGAATTAATAGACATTTGAAAAAATGAAAAACTCAAAAAAAAAAAAAAAAATTCGAAATTTTTGATTTTTGAACAACTTAAGCTCTACTTCAATTCTTTGGTTAGTCAACTTGGTGTGGTTGCAGGAACTAGAAACAGAACCCTTCTGCAAAATCAAGATCCTGCAAAATCAAGATCCTCGAAAAAAAAGGGAAAAAGTGTTTGAAAATCGTTGTCTGAGAAATATATGGAGATAGATCGGAAATTCTTCGAAAACACTGATTTATTATTCTGAAGTTTGTACTATTTTTGATTCGAATATTGGAATGATTTCTGATCTGAATTTTTGGCTGCTTTTACTGTGCATTTGGTCAACTTTTGGTTTAAAATTTGGTTTGGTTTTTGGTCTGCTTCTGGTCTAAGTTTTAGTTTAATTTTGCTCATAGTTTTGGTCTCCTTTTTGGTTAGTTTTAACTTTGAGTTTCGGTCTGAGTTTTAGTCCAAATTTTGATGAATTTTGGTCCGAATTTTGTTTTAAATTCGAGCTAATTTTTAGCCTGAATTTGGTCTGAGTTTTGGCCGAAATATTGATCGCAATTTTGGTCTGTTTGTTGTCTGATTTTTGGTTTCGTTATGGATGAATTTTGGTATAAGTATTAGCCTAAATGATGGTTTGAATTTGGTCTTATTTCTTTTCTATTTTTGGTTTGAATTTTGTTTCGCTTTTTGGTTTGATTTTTTGCTTTTCTTTTACCATATTTTGTGTCTTAATTTTAGTCTATGTTTTTGTTTAATATTTGGTCTAAATTAAAGGCTATGTTTTGGTCTATATTTTGTGATATATATCTGATTTTTTGTATACTTTTGGATGAATTTTGATCACGATTTTTGCATTGAATTTTGGTCTGAATGTGGTCTGTTTTCTGGTTTGAGTTTTGGTTTATTTTGTGTGTTAATTTTAGTCTGCGTTTTGGTTTGATAGTTGGTCTAAATTTTGGACAGTGTTTTGGTTTATATTTTGGGCTGGATTTTGATCTAATTTTGGTATAAAATTTGGTTTGATGGTCGGCTTCTGGTCTAAGTTTTAGTCTGATTTTACTCTGAGTTTTGGTCTGTTTTTTAGTTCGAGTTTTAGTCTGAGTTTTAGTCTAAATTTTGATATAAGTTGCGTTCTGAGTTTTGCTTTGTATTTGTCCTTGTTTTTAGTCTGAATTTGGTCTGAGTTTTACTCTGAATATTGATCGCAATTTTGGTGTGCTTGTAGTCTGATTTTTGATTTGCTTTGGATAAATCTTAGTTAAAATTTTTGTATGAGTTTTAGTCTAAATTATGGTCTGAATTTAGTATAATTTCTGGTTTATTTTTGATCTGAGTTTTGCTTCAGTTTTTGGTTTGATTTTTTGCTTTTCTTTTGGTCTACTTTGTGTGTTAATTTTAGTCTGCGTTTTGGTTTGATATTTGGTCTAAATTTTAGGCAATGTTTTGGTCTATATTTTGGGATGGATTTTGGTCTACTTTTTGTCTAAGATTTGGTTTAATTATTGTTCTACTTATGGTCAAAGTTTTAGTTAGATTTTGTACTGAGTTTTGGTCTGTTTTTTGGTTGCTTTTAGTTTGATTTTGGGTCTGAATTTTAGTCTAAATTTTGATTTAAGTTTTGGTCTGAGTTTTGTTTTGATTTTAAGCTTGCTTTTAGTCTGAATTTGGTCGGAATTTTGACCTGATAATTAATCGGAATTTCGGTTTACTTTTGGATGAATTTTGGTATGAGTATTAGTCGAAATGATGAGTCTGAGTTTTGCTTCGTTGTCTGGTTTGATTTTTTACTTTGCTTTTGGTTTTTAATTTTAGTCTGGGGTTTGGTTTGACATCTGGTCTAAATTTTGAGCGTTTTCAAATTCTTTTATTGATTTCAGGAAAGCTTGATTCACATAATTTTAGGCAATGGAAATTAAGGGATCAGCCTGGCAAAACATATTATCTGTTAGGGGCAATTTTTCTACCGTAATGATAGGAATTGTAGTAGTTTCTACCTTAACTCGTTATAAAAATATTTAAAATATAACGTATGTAAATAAAAATCATAACAATTCTCTTAAAATATAGTATAATGATATTTATTGTAGGTATATTTTCAGTTGGTTAAGATAGTACAAAAAAGTTTTTCATTTTCAGTTTTTCACATTAAACATTTTTGAATTGATAATTGATAATAAAAAAAAGTACCTGAAAAAAACTTAACACTTAATAAGATATGCTAAAAACCACAAGAGCAATTCAGAAAATTTCTCTTTTTTGTTTACTGTTTTCTTCTAAATTCTCCATTAAAATTTTCCATTACAATTTATATATTTAATGAATTACAATATTTATGAAACATTTTGACTTGAACACAAAAAAAAAAAAAATTCAAAAAAAAATTACAAATATTTATGTAACTATATGCCCGAACAAAATGAAAACGTTCCCGCAAAATAATTAAAAATTATACAAAGAAAAATTCTATTTAAAAATAAAATTAAATAAAAAGACTATGAATGGATTATAGAGAGTGGTATGTGTGTGAGACAGAAATCGGTAGAATTGAAAGAAAGAGACAAGACGAAAAACGACGAACGGTTTATAACCACACTAGGAAACCCCAAATCAAAACGGATAATGTTAAACCGAGTTTGAAACCACAAGCTAGACCCATAACGATGAAAATAATGAAGAAGAGCAAAACGAAACCAGCATAATAAAGGAAGTTGAAACTGCAAAAGAGAGAAAGAGAAAAATTTATAACGTCAGTATAACGATGACGATAGATTATTTGCACAAACTTACAACTTCCAGTAATTGCGATGCCAGTGTGTGGTGACTTCATCTTCCTTGAAATAGAAACGTCTCAGGCCGATTAAACAGCGATCGATGAATTCAGACCAATCGCAATGACTAGAATCGAAATTATAACGTTTCTTATCGCTCTCATGCATGAATGTCATAATGCGTAATGCATTCGTAAGCGAATAACGAAAATCTTTATCCAGGAAATAATCAAAAGCTTTGGTGCCTTTATGAAAAACGCGCATATACTCATAAGCGCTATATAAATAGAAAAAGAAAAAGATAACGATTAAACAATAATTCCTATTCTTTTTGTAAATATTTAATAATTGAAAACTTACGTATGTTGTGGCATACCAATACCAAATAATTTCTCTGGTATTATAAATACCAATGCAGGTAGTATATGAAACAAATAGAAGAATACATTATAACGCCAGCCGTTACGTAATTTTGCACTTGGTTTCCATACGAAATTATTTGGTGGATGTCTTTCGACGCTGGCATTCATAATATCACAAAATTGTGATAAATTAAGGGGATTCACTTCACCCGATGTGCAATGTATCACTTCGGGTTGTTCGAGGGGTCGTGTCCCAACATACCAAGCCATAACAAGCGATGAATTAATAACATAATCGCATGGTATGATATCAATGATCGAAGAAGCACGTCCAGACATTGTACGGAAAATGCCTTTAACGAAACCGGCTAAGAAACCGAGATGACCAGAATTGGCATTACCGACCCAACCTTGAACAGGATGCTCCCAGGTGCCGTAAACTATAGAGAATAGAGAGATA
This sequence comes from Toxonevra muliebris, assembly GCA_963691655.1. Classification (NCBI taxonomy): domain Eukaryota; kingdom Metazoa; phylum Arthropoda; class Insecta; order Diptera; family Pallopteridae; genus Toxonevra; species Toxonevra muliebris. The sequence continues at coordinate 77,528,859 of OY829328.1, read as the reverse complement.
GAAAGAGAGATGATTTAATGTTAATAGGATTTTTAGTATAATTAAATTCTATGTTTATAATATGCTAATAAATAAGAAGCTGTTTAAATAAAAAAAACGCAAAAAAAGGCCAAGCTACTTTTTGCCATAGTTTGACCAGTTAGTTTTATAGTTTTGAAGTACGCTATAAAAGATTTTCTTTGCTTTAAAAAATGCATTCAGTCTATCTTGAATCGATTCACTTTCATCTTCAACGTACACAGCTTGATTTAGACCTTGATATTAATTGCCTTAAACTGACTCAAGTTCTATAGTACGAAGATGTACTTAGACCCCAAACAGCCGTATTTTTACGCTCCGTTTATCGGTATTATCTCGAACATCGAGTTTCGTTCAATAAGAAGCAATCTAGGTTTTACAATGATCTTCCTCCATATTTCATTACCTTTACTCGAGAAATATCTGTTCCGCTATTTATATGAGAGCTATTCCCAACAAGCTAATCTCGATAATTAAATTTGTTCATTGCCACAGTTTAAACTTTCTAAACTTTTCGGATGAGCTCGGCATCAGAAACCGAATTAAAAACCCAGGCTGTCTTCAAAATTATTTCCCAAAACCTACTCAATAAAGAAATGAACTGCAGCTTTTCAAATTGCCCTAAAAATAGGATTTATTTTACTGATACATAAGAAAAATCAAACCCAACTTGCTTGAATCCAATTGGGTAAGCTACGAAAATAGTGAGTTGATCACGGGTAATATGAAGACAAATAATGAAGACAGTGATAGTCAATTATCGGTGTGTCCTGGGGAAATACGTATATATTTTTAGCTAGTGCCTCAAGAAAGTGAGATCAAACCTCAAACGCCCTAAGCTGTCCTAGCGTAATTTGCCTGAGTACTAGTTACCTACCTTAAAACACAAAAGTGGGCTTCATGGTTTAATAAAAAGATGACTTCAAGTCTTTGACGTAATCTTAGCAAATTATTCCTGTGTACTTGTAACAGCTTCAAAAGAAATGATTCAGGTTCATTAGGTGGGAAGATGGACATAGATTTCAAACAACCGAGCTGTCCTGAAGAAATATACTGAAAAACTAGTTGCCTGTTTTGGAAAAACTAACTCAGGTCCTCAAAAATATATGAAAACGGGCGTAGTCTTTCAAGCAGTCTCAGTAAATTTATTGAATAATCAGATCGTCAAAGTAAAAAATTAACCAAGCACTCTCTCCGACGTTTGAAATAACGCCTTCAAAATTTTGAACAAATGATTCGGCAAATACGGCGTTTGGGGTAAATCCGGCCAAACCAAACTTGTCTTATTTATTAATAAGCATAGAATCCCCACTTTTAATACTTTGAATCGTAATGGAATCGTTCTAAGGTTAGTGGAATAGGCGAAATATCTAGAACTCTTCTCAGATAGGAAATTAGAAAGAAGAAAACGGAAATTCTTCACAAGCTTAAGGAACAATTATTTGGTATTTATGCTTGTATATATATATACATAGCCGGTTCATACTCGCTTTTCCATTTTAAGAGGACTGCAAGCATTAACCTTAACAGATTACGTTTCATTTTTAAGCATTTGCTTCGACACTCTGCCTGCTCCTTTACTAAAAATACGGCTGCTGCCATGGAATTCGTTTTTTGTATAGCTTATTTCACAAAAAACCTTCATTTTGATTAATTTTTATATTTTCTTACAATTTTTGTTATTTTTCACTGTTGACACAAAACAGCTGAGTTTTTCATACGAACTTTTTTCTGATAGTTGGTAACGCTATCTTCGAATTTGTCGAAATTAGGAATGCCATTTCTTTTGTATTGGCAACGGAAATTCATTTCCCTATGGGAGCTATGTCGGAATTAGTGATAGGGCTATCTTAAAGAAATATGCCAAAAATATTTGAAAAAATCTTGAGTGAGTTGACGCAGATTTCCACAACGAGGAGATAGACTAAAAACACGATTGAGTCAGTGAAATATGAACAAGTTCTAGTTGATTATTTCAAACAGAATAATTCGGGGTTTTAAATTTACAGATTTGATGGTTTGTTTGTGAAAATTCTAATGTACTTCCAGCAATTTTGAAGATCAGATTCTGATCATCTAAGCTGTCCTGGTGAATTAGGATTGACTGGATAATGGAATTGATTTAGATTTTTATTCTGCTTGCCTTCTGCCTTGTGAATATTGGTAAACTGATAACAAAACTCTTTCAACGCTTTTAAGAACACATGCGATGTTCATATTTCTAAGAAATCTTTTTTATTAAGATTTTCTTTTCATGATCTGCTATTCGCCAGCAAGTCTACAAAGCTCTGGAATATTCGGCATGTTTATAGTAGTTCATAAAAAAAAAAATCGTATTTATTTTTATTAACTCGATTGGCGATATCGAAAACAATCACCATACAAACTACATACATATTATATAAACAAATTCAAAGCACGTTTATTATTTAATAATTTCCTAGTGAAATGTCAAAGTTAATTTCATCAGGTGCTTTCATTTCGATATTCATTAAATATTCATTCAGAGGCAGAATTGCAGAAAAAAAAACCAACAAGAAATTCCAATTTTTTTATGGCTTAAGTTGCTTTAATTGGATATTAATTTTAGCGGTTGATGAACTAAACGTTTTCTTCTTTCTAATTTATTTTCTATGTTTGCTAAAACTTGATTGTTTTTTGCTTTATTTGATTTTTTTTTTTCTTTTTTTTGATTTTTTGCTCTTTCAAACACATTGATTTATTATGTTTCTGTATATTTGGAAACTTATATTTATTTTTGATTATAGCGAAAAAACAAAAAAAAAACAAAAAAATGTATAACTATATAGCTTTTTCTCCATATATCTACTTACCAATTGATGGCCTCACAATAGCCGCTGGCAATCCAGACATTTCGGCCATCATTAAATTTTCTGATAGATTCTTTGTAAATGTATACGTATTCGGATGATCACGTATAATCGCTTTGGATTTCTCTTCGGTGAAACCTTCCCAAACTTTATCATCTTCAGCCATTTTCATCATTTCATATGGATCGAATTGTGATTTATAGACTTCTTCAACGATTAAACCACGATTATTACTATTACAGAAAGCTGTCGAACAATAAATATACGCTGATAAATTTTTCAATTTCTTAGCCAATTCAATGGTACGCATCGTTCCGGTTAGATTTGTTTTAATTGCCGTACGTAAGGGTGAACTGAATTTTATGGTAGCAGCACTATGGAAAATTACACTAACTTTATCGATTAACTCATTTAGAATTTCATCGCTGAAGCTGAAGTTTTCATCGCTTAATTCACCCACGACGGGCACCACTTTGGCTAAGGTTTTCTCATTGTGTTTTTGGAAAATCTGTGAAAGAAAAAAAGAAAAAAAAAATAAGTAATTGGTAAAAAATCAACAAATAAATATGAATTAATTTATTTGCATGGTATGTGATTTGCTACTGTTCCAAAGAGGTGTTAAATACTAAGGTGTTAAAATTTTTTAGGTATTTTCAATGGTATTGACTTTTTCAATTAAAACTTTTTTTATTTATGCTTATCGAACTGTGACACCTAAATTTGTATAAGCAAAAAAAAGACAGACTAAAGATGAAGCTAAAAAATAATTGATATTTTTTAATAGTTACTTATATTGCTTAAGTTTAAATATTTTCACAGTTAAAATGATTACAAATGTTACGGGTACTAAAGATCAGTGTTCTTTAAATAATAAAAACTTGATTTTAGGTCAAATATTTACAGATATATGAATATAATGATTATTCAAAAGAACTGTTATTCTAAATGAGCAACTTCAGTTTATATAGATGCAATAATCACCAAGGCTAGAAGAGTCATGAGGGCATATCGCAGTAAATTATATAAAATTTGATAGATAAACTCAAAATCAAAAATTTTAACATCGCTAATGCTATTTACTTCTTATGATGGTTAAAACAATTGTGAAGTTTTTGTTTTCCTTAAAATCCCAACAATTCCAGTTCCCAAAAAATGCAACCCTTCATGTGCTTTACTCTCCTGTCATTTTTAATTTCCGCTATCCATCTTTCTCTCTCTCTTTTGAGTAACTTCGTTAGCTATGCATCGTGCCTTGTGTAAAATAAAATTAATCTCAAAAAAAAAAATGTGATCTTGTGTCTTTTATACATGATATTGATGTAGCAGCACTATTCAATGTTTCGCCACTCGCTAAATGACTTGGAATCCATATTGGTATATAATTTTTTTTATTCGTTTTCAATTGCACATATCAACATTTTGCAAATATTTCAGTCTGAAAGACCAAAGGATGTGTATTAAGTAAGAAGTGAAGCACAATTTCATGTGATTCGGTAAATGCACTAGAGCCCAAAACTAAGTATAATAATAAGTAAGCAAAAACTGAGGATTTTATGAGGTATTAAGAGGTCGTCGTGTTGACTGGAGATCAATATAGTTGATTTAATAAATGCAAAACTAAGCTCGAAGGCTTACATCCGCTTGGAGAAAACACTTAATTTTCTGGGAAAAACTGGTTTGCAAATAAGTACTTCGTTTTTATGTAATTCCAAAACTAAAACTTAAACCCATTAAGATTTTTAGATAAAATTGTTTTAACGATTTTTTTAAGAACGCGCTACAAAACTTCCCGGTTGTGGTGATATCTTGTAATACTAATTCAGAAGCCGAGGGAAGAAGCCAACTGATCCTTTTCTCATAATTATAATTTTAGATTAAATTTTCGAGTTTTAAACCCTCACCCTCCCTTCACAGTCAACATGGAGACAAGAAAACGCAAAGCTACTGAGATAAGGTCAGTAGAAATTTCACCGCCATCACAGTAAACGTTTCGGTTTATCATTCTTAACGGATTTCGGCGTAACTTCAAACCTGGGGAAATATTTAATGAGTGCCAAATAGCAATTGGTGAAAATGCACCATCGCTTGTGACCGTGTCGAAGTTGTTTCAGAGATTCCAGACCAAGCATTTTTCTGAAGACAACGAATCTCGTGAAGGTCGCCCAAAATCTTCGACTGATGACGTATGTAAGTGTGAAGAGAAAAATTGACGAAGATCTAAGATTGAATTGGGCTTGATTGGCATGGTTGTATCGCCAATAATGAGGGATACATGAAAAAATCCTCACGATGGGTTTCTCGAATGCTCAAAAAGACGTGTGTGTGCGTTTTGCCCAAAGTTTTTATCAAAAAAATTAAAAAATGGAGAGTTCAGCACCATCAATAAAATTAAAAGTGGTGATGAAGCTATGTTCTTCAAGTACGATTCAGCAACCACAACAGTCGATGGTATGGAGCACAGTAGGTGCTTATCCACCCATTAAAACCAAGCAGAGAAAATTTGTTTACTATTCCTCTGAAAACTAGACAGACGGTAACTGCTAAATGATATACTGTAATCTGAAAGTTTTCGGAAACTTGTTGGGAATCACAATAACGCCCCAGTTTCAGCAGTGTGACTGCTGAAAAAACGAGCAACGCATTGCGCTCTCAGGGATTGAAGAAATTTGCCTAGCACCATATTCCCCGGACCTAGCGCAGTGGGATTTCTGCTTGTTCCAAAAAACAAAAAAAAATTGAGAAGAAAGTTCTTCGGTAATAATGAGGAGATAATTAATGTAGTTAATGTTGAAGTTACAAGCCTAAAAAAACCGATTTTGACGACTGATTTTCGAAGTGGATATACCGGCTTCAAAAATGTATAGAAATTAATAGCAATTATGTCGAAAAACTTAAAAAATATGAAGATTAAAGCTATGAAATTGTTTTTTTGCATTGCCTTATTGCCAACTAAACGAACTTTTGTATATTAAAAAATATACCAAAAATCGGCTTTATTTGTATTAAAAGATTTTCGATTTAAATCCCCAATATTTCTCTCTTGTATTACAGAGTTGAATGCACTTTGTTAGTCTTATTCGGACGTTTTGAATACAAACTACAGTAAAGTCGAAATTTTTTTGATGGAGAGAAAAAGTGCGATCATGAAGTTTTGACTCACGATTAGTGATGATTTGATACAAGTAAAAACTCGATACTTTTCATTCGATTCAAGTACTTTTTTTACTCGATGCTATAACATAAGTATTTTACTTGCAATCGGAAAAAAGGGTCTGTATCGGATACTCGATACTTTTGGAAAATATTTATTTAAAAAACTGAAATATTGCTCTACAATATTTAAAATTGTGGATCATTTTACAATATTTTACAGCAATCAATAATATATTTCAAAATGCTACTGCAGAATTATTCAAAATATTTCAGTCCATATTGCAATATCTCAATATATGACAATATTGCAGTACAGTATTGAAGTTCTAGAAGATATTTCCCGCCATGCATGTAGAACATAATGTTTATTGAAACCTTTTCATTAAAATAAAATATTTTTAACAAGCTTTAATCTGTTGATTCCTTCTATTATAAATTTTCTAGCGATTTAAATTAACGTCATTTCTATATGATTCACGTGCTTCCAGTGGAAATATCTAAAAATCATGATTTATTGGCGAAAAACTCGTGTTGAGTAGTGTAAACTGTAGGCTCAACCATGTTGTATCACAATGGGCCGTTCTGTCCTGAATGTTTTCTTTGACAACCACTTAAAAAAAGTGTAATTTGTCTCTTTAAACGAGTATTCGATACAAGTACATATTCGATACTTTTTTCCGATATTTTCGGTAGCATCGATACTTTTATTCGATACAAGTAATGAGTAAAAGAATCGATACTATGTGGGTATCGAATCAACACTACTCACGATCACAAGCTTTTCTTCTAGAATAGGCGGTAATTGTGATCCTTTTTTCAGTATTGTATTTCCTGCTGTTAAATTTACTTTTTGGTATTGGATGATACTGACGTTGCTGGAATTAGGAAGGAATTGCTTTTAAATCGTCACAAGCAATGTAATTTAAGCCAAAATGCACAATGTTCATTTCCTGAGCAACAATATCTTCTTCTAAATAGTTATTTGAATGGACAATCGTTTGAAAGAACAGATACAGAAGCGACCGGGATTTGGTCCGAAAAATTAAACATTTCCGTTGAATGTGCAAAAATAAATAGTTATTTGGAAAATATTGAGAAAAAATATATTTTATTGCACAAAAAAAGAAAAAAAAGTCTAATTACCGAAACCAAAAGTTCACAATTAAAGCACGAAAAATAAGAAAGAAAAAAAGGCAAACGTTGACGAAGGAAGAGGACAGAAGATGATGACGTGAGACAGGCAGTGTTGCATCGAGTGGTAAAGAGAATGTATGGAAAAAGAAAAGGAGTTTATCAAAAATAAATCAGCCGAAATCAGAGAGCTGCTCGGAGAGGGTTAAGCTACTTTTAAATGCAATTTAAAATATTATAATATCGTATCTGAGCTTGTTTCAAAATACACGTATATTTTCGAGTGTCTGAAAGTCTTGAAGTGTAGTGTGCTTTTGAATCATGAAACCGTGTAGACACGTGTATTTCAAACAAATATTAAGGGTCGTTTACCCAAAATATCGAACATTTTAACACGTTCGAGGTTTTTTTTTCAAAATTTTTTAAATACACGTGAATACGTGACACATGTGTACACGTGGAAGCTCACTATGTACATGAAGTTGAAACGTTTACAACATTCTGTGAGTATGGTCTATAATTATGTAAATATTTTTATGTATGTTACATAAATTATATCTAGATATATTTTGTTATCATTGAAGCCTCTTACTTATGTACTCATGCCACGCCACATATTCATTCCTACCAAACACTTCCGGAAAATGGCGGAATATTCCATTTTTAGTACACCCACGCTTACATTTATGCGGATGTATGTAGGTGTGTATATTTTTTGAATCTAACTAACTACACATTGTCTACTGCGCCAAAAACAGACAATTTGATTGTCACTTGCAATGAAAATAATTGCGCACTTAATGATACAAATACTTGGTATAAACAAAAACAAAAACCAAAAAAAAATTAACAAAACTTTAATAGCATAATGAAAATAAAAGTTATTGCGTAATAAAAAAAAAAAAAAAAAAATAGCCACAGGCAAAAACAGTAACAATAGTAGAAAAATAATAATAAAAGTTCAAATTTACACACAATGAAAAACAAAAATAAATATAAAAAAATAAGTATGTACCATATATGTATTTACTCGTATGTAATTGACTTTAATAAGACGCTGTCAGATGATTTGTCGAGTATTAATACATACATACATTTATATGTATTTATGTACATGGTACACATGCACTGAAGTAACTGAAGAAAGACAATCATTTGCTATTAAATCAATTGTGAAAAAAGAAAAGAAATGTAATGCAATTTTGTGAAACCTAAATATTTAGAAAAGAGAAAAGACAGAGGATTTTAATGGACCTTAATATGTAACATTTATAGGTGCAAATACATTCATATGTATGCAGACAGATAGGTGCTCATATCATGAGAGTTGATTGCATAAATCTGAAAAAAAATTCAATTAAAGATAAAAATGTGCGTGCGAATTTTAATGTAGTACCAAGATGCTGGAGATTTGTTGTATGCTTACATACATACATAATTATTAATAATTGTTGTATGTATTTGAATTTGAGTGATAAACTAATATGCAATAGTTTGTTTTTAATTTTGAATCCAAGACTTAAAGATTTTAAATTGTGAGAAATGATTATTTAGATGCCCCTAAACTGAACAACCTATAGTGAACAAATACATAAATATGGTAGCCAACTGCCTACTGCTTTTAAATACAACCCTACCAGCAATTTTTACCAACCTTAACCGCAGCCAACTTAAATAACTTGTCTTTTATTTATTTTTAAAGAGTGTTTGCTTTCATAAATAATTTTATCTCAACAAATCATAAATAATCTGTTGGAGTTTCATTATAATTCTTTGTTTTTAAGAAACTTAAGAACTTTTTCAGGAATTCCCTCCATCAAGGCCTTGGTGGTGCTTTCATTAATGTTGTCGGAAGCTGCAGTTCATTTAATCTTAAATTCTCTTATGTCCTTCGAAACACATTTCGTCTCAGTAACATTCCACTAGCCTCAGCTCTGGGCAGTTCGGTGGTCTAGCTTCTCTAATTACAATATTGATATTATTGCTGGTATACCACTTCATCGCTTTTTTTCCATAGTGGCATGAAGCCGGATCAGGCCAAAAGAAGCTAGATACTTTATACTGCATTACAAATGGTTTTAATATTATTTGCAAGCATTCAGAAACTTGAATATCCGTGTTGTTTGAGCCAGAAGTTACGTACGGCTGACTTCTTTTATCGCAGCTGCATATGGTCTGCCACACGAGAAATTTCTTAGGAAATTTGGATTCTTTTGTATTTTCTGTACTTTTCTGGCACATTTTCTTCCTGATCCGCTACGTAAAAGTTGTTGCCTGGAAGCCGCAAAAAGTCCGCCATGATGGAATACTGAAATTTTTTTTCAATGTTTACCTGCAATTTTTTTTGTTTTATTTCTTGCGTTAATGTTTTTAGTTTCATTCCGATCTGAAACTTTCTAAACTTTGTATGATTTAAGGACAGCTTCACTTTTCACTTTGCGGACAAATGATTTAGAGGAATTATTAAAATTATTAGGCTTTGAATGAACAATGATGTCAGAAGAATATCAAAAAGTTCATTGAACTAGCGGATCGGACGATCGTTTTGGAACCAGCTACGGTTCCTAATCAGTGATATTTGTGATAGTTTTCTAATTTCAACAATCTATGTAAGTGAAAATACTGTAAAGTAAATTCTTCGAGGAACTTCATTTTTGAGTTACTTTTCTGCCCGAAGCATTTGTGTAGGTCTTTCGATACATATTTTCTGCCAAATCTCACTATAAAGACACCAGTCGGTTGCCCTTGTTTGCATTCTTCACCCTAAATAGTAGTGCAAGCATTATTGAATTTATCTTTATTTTTTATTTTTAATAATTTTTTCTTTTAATATCAAATACTTTGCCATGAATTACTTAGATTTCTTTTGTGTGTCGTTTGAATGAATTTTTATAATATCGAAGTTTATTTTGTACTTATTGTTTCCATTTAAAACCCAAATAAATAATATTTAATTGTGTAATTCGTTATGTATAATACACCATTTAATATATATTATCGTAAGTTGTATAGTGTAACAAATGCGACCCTGGGTTAGTACTGTTGGCACTGAACACACCTCAAAGTAGATGCGGCCATTTTGAGAACGAAAATGCGAACGTTTTTTTCTCTTCGGCTTTCTCTCACATCGACTAGCAAGAGACTCAGAAGTATTTCTTTTTCCAGTAATCCAACGTTTTTCTTTGATCGACTAGCAACACACACACGGATGTGTTTCTTTTTTGTCTTTTATTTTCGGATTGACCAGCAACAGATAGAGGCAAAATTTTTCCTGCGATTAGTCCAACGCCGGAGATCCATTACTCTGCCCCAGGGCCGTAGCCAAAAAATTTTTTCGGGAGGGGCCGGGGGGTTTTCATTCGAAGAAAATATTCATAAATAATTTTTATCAAACTGATTTTTAAATACAATAAATTAAATCAATGATACATTTGATATGGAATTAAAATTTTAGGAAAAATTTTTCGATTTTTTTTAATCTTAACCTCAAAAGAATGGTCAAAAGTGCCAAAAAATTCCCAGAATAATCAAATTAAATTTTTTCAACTAAATATTATTCAATGTCCATTTTAGTGCATTTTTTTTTACCGTAAGTGACATAATTTCATTAACTTATTGACTTCCCACTTCTGATGATGTACCCAACCTCAAAAAAATTACCAAAAATAGTAGAGGCTCATTTTTTTCAAATGATCATCATTGGGAATTTGAGCTATTATCAATGATAAGGAACCCGGATGAGGTTGGCTTATATTCCCTAAATTCGTGAAGTCACAGCATTGAAAGAGATCTTTCTAGTCGTGGTGCTCTGAGCAATAATGCGTTATAAAATTAATTTTAAGATGGATTTTGCTAATAAGATGGAGTTTTTGCGAAAGAATTTTTCACGTTGAACACGAATCAGAGGTCAAAAACTTCCCATCACGTAACGTTTTAGGAAAAAAAAATGGGGCTCAAGCAAGTCTTATTTTACAAGGATCCGATAATTTTTCTAAATACGACCTTGCTCTGCCCTGTGCAACATCTACTACACAAGCAGGCAGTGCAAGAACACAAAGATTTACGTGATTGGAACTAGCAGTGTGTGTGCTTCCTCGCTAACGCCGCTTACATTGCCGAAAGTTGCATTGCGTGCATCTTCGCCTCTGCCCGACTCTCACATATCCAGTGCCACTGTGTATACGGATACACTCTGCTCCGCCAGCCGTAACACTGTGTGCGTCTTCACCACCGCCCGCTATACCAAGTTGGTCTGTATCATCTTCAGTGACACTGTATGCGAACGTCTACGCTTGCGTCCCCAAGAGTGGCACTGTCTGCTCTCTTTTCTCCTGTCTAGTATACTACTACGTGTACATATTACAGCAGCTAGTGCGGCCCCCTGTATAGGAATGGAAAGATTACTCGCTCGTGTAAATAATTCCGATAAATAAATTGTCTGTAATTGGGCCCTGGGCAGGGCAGGTGATACTCCGGAGATAGGTTCGTTACACAACCTTTTGATCAATGTTTAGATTTTCATTAAGATTTTTCAAAACCAGACCAACCGGCTAACAGTTTGACTTTAACAGTTTTGGTTTTAATTTAGTCCATTTCGGATTTTGTTGAAAAACTTTCACAGTGATATTTCGAATTTCAGCTTCAGGATCCATTTTCAGCAAACATTTTTCCGGAAATGAAAATAATTTGTATTGGACGCTTCTAACAAAATTAGGAAGTACAAAACTATGTTAAAATTTTTTCCAGCGTACTCCTTATATCGTTTTCAAGCTATGAAAAAAGCTCGCAACTGTACAAAGAACAAGTGCTTTTCATATAGATTTTGTGTACAATTTGTGATATTTGCCCACCAAATTCAGAAAAACTTCTTTCACTTTTCTTAAAAAATGTTAAAAATGCAATGTACAAAACAAGTTCGTTGCTTAAGTCTTTTGTTTTTGATTCCCCCTTTTTGTTTATTTTTTTATGGTGTTTTTCTTTTTTTCTTTTAAACTTACCGGCTTTTGTAGCAAACGATTAATACGCTCATTGGGATCGAATTTCTTCTTTCCTCTGACTAGTACATAAATAGTTCCAATATCATTTATATCGAGTAATGCTTCAATTAAAACGGTTCCCAAAAATCCAGTACCACCCGTAATGAAAATATTTTTATGCGCAAAAAATTCCGGTATTGTAACGATATTTTCCAGATTTTTTTCATTTTGTTTTTTGAGTGTTAATTCCTCATTGCTGCCATGATCGGTGATGACAGCCATAGTATAATTGAGATTGGTTGGGGGCGCCAATGCGAGAAATTAAAAAAAAAAAACCAACTGAAAAGAACTGATAGTGCAAAGCAAGAAGCTGAAATGAGAAAAAATATATAAAAAATAAAAATTAGTTAAAAATTTAATTGGAAATTAATGATAGATTAATTAAATATTATAGGTAGATTTTTTAAGTTAATTTCCGTTATTTATAATGACTCATTTCTTTTACTAAAAATGAACAACAATATTTGTTATTGAAGTCAACCAACCATCAATGGACAAAAAAGAAGAAAAAAAATAAAAGTAGGTATGAAAAAGCAGCTTTGCACTTGACCAAATGACATTGAATGCATTTCACATACTGTGTTGTTGCTTCTGCTGCTGCCGCTGCTGAATTTCAAAGATTATTCAGATGCAAATGCATTAACCTTCATTATGTAAAACAACTTGTTTTTTTGATTTTTATTTTTGTTTTAATATTTTAACTTTTTTCTTGTCGTTTTTCTTTGAATTTTTTTTTTTGGTTTGATATTGCAGCCAATCTGTGAAACCGTTAAATGCAACAACGGCATAAAAATGTAAACCTCAAGGGTGTAACTTGCTGTCAGTCTGTCTGTCTGTGATTCATGATGGAAAAACGAAAAAAATTGCAAGAAAGCATTTACAGCTTCTTTTTGTTTTTTTGGGTTAGTAAGCATAAGATTGCTTGCTATGTGTGAGCATAAAAACGCGGCACAAATGATAAAAACTGGTAACTGAAATTTTTTTGGTATCACCTTAAGATGCTTATGAATTTAGAAAGGGAACTTGATATAACTTTCTTCTGCCATTGTCTGCTTAAAATAAGGATTCATATCAGCTCGAAATGATTATAAATTTGTTACGAATAAATTAAATTCGAAGCATTTACATTACAAGTAGCTTTACAAATTTTTGGCGAAACTCATTTTGTTTTAAATAAAATAAAATTCAAAAATAAAGATAATTGAAGATGATTACACTCTACTACACAAAAAAGTAGTTCAAGCTAGTAATGCAAAGTATTTTCTCTTTTTATTTAACATTTTAATTGTGGAATTTATGGAGAAAAAGAAATAGGGAAAAGAAATTAGAATTTCGCTTTTTGGAGCTTTTTTTTTTTGGTTTGCTCCTGGCGTGAGTTTTGGTTTAAATTTTAGGCTGGGTTTTGGCCTAAGTTTAGTGCTGAAGTTTGGTATAAATTAAGTCTAATTTCTGGTTTGTTTTTGGTCGAAATTTAGGTTTAGTTTTTAGTTTTCCTTTGACATAAATTTTGGTTTCCTTTTAATCATGTCTGTGTTTTAGTTTGAATTTTGGTTTTAATTTTGGTCCAAGTCTTGATCAGAATTTTAGTTTATTTTTGATCTGAATTCGAACAGATTTTTTGCAATTTGTTTGAATTTTTATTCTCTGGTATATTTTCGTTCTGAGCTTTGCTCTGAATTATGATCTGAGTTTTCATTTAAATTTTTTTCGACCTATTTTGGGTCAAATTTTGTTTTGGTTTGAATTTTGTCTGTCTTTAAACCAAATTTTAGTCTGTTTTCTAATCTGAATTCTGATCTAAATTTGAACTGAGTTTTGATCTGTGTTTTGGTCTGAGATTTGATTTGAAGTTTTAGCTTCTACTTTAGTCAGAGTTTCACCAAAATTTGGTCTAATTTTTGGCCCGCTTTTTGTCTGAGCTTTGGATTGATTTTTGATCTGTTTCCTGTCTAGGTTCTGGTCTGATTTTAGCCCATGTTTTGATTTGATTTTTTGTTTGTTTTTTTATTTGAGTTTCTGCCCGAATTTTAGTCTGCGTTTTAGTTCGAGTTTTAATCAAAATTTTTATCTAAGTTTTGGTTTGAGTTTCGCTTTGAGTTTTGGGTTTATTGCTCGTATAAATTTGGTCTGACTTTTGAACTGAATATTGATAAAAATTTTGATCTGCTTTTGATTTGAATTTGGACTAATTTTTGGTTAGCAATTGATTTGGATTTTGATCTGAATTTGGTCTAATTTTTGGTCTGCGTTTTGCTTTGCTTTTTGATCTAAATTTTGGTGACAACTTCAATTGATTTTTTGCTTTGCTTTTGGTATATTTCTGATCTTATTTTTAGTCTGAGTTTTGGTTTGATATTTGGTCTAAATTTTGGTTTATGTTTTGTTCTCTGATGTGTTCTAAATTTTGGTTTGAAGTTTGGTCTGGTCTGATTTCCGTTTTTAGTTTTTGGTTTGGCTCAATTTTGATTTAATTTTAGTTTGGTCTAAACTTTGGTGTGTTTTTAAATCTCATTTTAGTCTAGTTTTTGGTCAGTTTTCTGATTTGAATTTTGATCTCAATTTGGATTAAGTTTTGGTTTGAATTTTTAGCTTATATTTTAGTCAGAGTTTTAGTCAGAATTTGGTCTAATTTTTGGCCCACTTTTTGACTGAGTCTTAGCTTGATTATTTGTCTGCTTCTGGTCTGCGTTTTAGTTTGTTTGTTGTTGAGTTTTGATCTCAATTTGGACTAAGTTTTGGTTTGAATTTTTGGCTTATATTTTAGTCAGAGTTTTAATCAGAATTTGGTCTAATTTTTGGCCCACTTTTTGACTGAGTTTTAGCTTGATTATTTGTCTGCTTCTGGTCTATGTTTTAATCTGTTTTTTTCGTTTGCTTTTAGTTTTAGTCTGAGTTTTAGTTTTAGAGTTTTGCTTCAAATTCGAGTTTGTTTTTAATCTGAGTTTTGGCCTGAGTATTGGTCAAAATTTTGGTCTCTTTTTGGTTTGAATTCAGAGTAATTTCTGGTTAACAATTGGTCTGAATTTGGTCTAATTTTTGGTCTGAGTTTTGATAAATTTGGGTTAAAAAATTTGTTTGATTTTTTGCTCTTGTTTTTGGTCTATTTTGAGTTTCATGTTTACTCTGAGTTTTGGTTTAATATTTGGTCTAAGCTTTGGTCTAAACTTTGGTCTACGTTTTGGTCTAAGTTTAGGTTTGAAATTTGGGTTTGTCTGATTTCCGTTTCTAGTTTTTGGTTTTAATTTAATTGTAGTCTGCTTTTGGTATTTGTTTTAATTTGCTTTTAGACTAGTTTTTAATCAGTTTTCTGGTCTGAATTTTAATGTGAATTTGGATTGAGTTTTGGTCTGTGTTTTGATATAAATTTTAGCCTGTGTTTTAGTCGAAGTTTTTGCAGGCTTTTGGTCTGGTTTTGATCTAATTTTGACCAGAGTTTTGGTCTGCTTTGTGACTTGCTTCTAGTATAAGTTTTTGCTTGAGGTTTAGTCGGGGTTTTAGTCAAAATTATGTTCTAAGTTTTGTTTGGAAAATGTGCTCAGATTTATGTCTGAGTTTTAGCGCCAGTATTGGTCAGAGTTTTTAAGTCCATTTTTGGTCTGAAATTGGACTAAATTCTGGTGGCGTTTGAATGAATTTCGGTTTGAATTTTGGTTTGAATTTTGGTTTGAATTTTGGTTTGAATTTTGGTTTGAGTTTTGGTTTGAATTTTGGTTTGAATTTCGGTTTGAGTTTCGGTTTGAATTTTGGTTTGAATTTCGGTTTGAATATTGGTAGGAATTTTAGTCTGATTTGGAATAACTTTTGGTGTGAGTTTTGCTTTGTTTTTTGGTCTAAACTTCTGTTTGATTTTTGGTCTAATTTTAGCCACAGCTTTGATCTGAATTTTGATTTGTAGTTTGAGATTCAAAAGCATTCATATTTATAATGGTTGAAATATATATTGGTTAGGAAAGTTTTATCATTAAAATCCCCCCCTTCCGCTCCCCCTTTAGATCTAAAGTATATACGAATTAAAATATTTACTAGTAAATCAATTTCTAAAAAGATAAAAAATATGATCAATTTAAATATCAAAATAAACAATTTGATATTTATTATAAATGCAAGCACGTTAGTCAGTGAAAAGCGTGAACAAATTATTGAAAAGCATCCAACTAATAACTGCACACAGTTGGCAGACCAAACTAAAAAAATTGCAGCCTTTCAATAACGCGTCAAATTAACACGAAGCCTAATAAAATCAATGCGCGTAAACTGTCAAAAGGTTTTTTTTTCCTATTTCTGTTTTGTTAGTGTTTTTTTTTGTTTTTTTCGTTAGTGCGTTTTTGTTTAGAAGTTAATGAAAAGAGCACGTAGCTGTTAGGTATGCAGCATAGTGAACCAAAAAAGAAAAAAAAAAAAACCAACGATAACAAAAACTTAAACGCAGTATGCAGTGATGACTTGTAAAATTAAATTTATTGTGTGTGTGTGTGCGTGTGTTTGATATTTTTTTTTTGATAATATTTTACTTCTTTCTTAAATCTATTGAATTTTACACTTGGTATTTATGTCAAGGTCACAGTGATTTTTTTTTCAAACGAAGCTGTTCGGTAGGGTTAGGGTTTTATGGTAAACCTTAGATTTAAATTTCTTTTAATTTGACAACGTAGAGTGTTAAGGTTTTTGGAAGATAATACAGAAAATATGTACATCCATGTATACTTCTATAGGCTAGTACAGGGGCGGGCCAAGAAAATATTTAGAGCCTAGCTAACTGCTGCTAACTATAAAGTGTGCAAGAGGGGGCGTGAGAGGAGGGAGGAGGTAAGTAGGAGGAAGAGCCAACGGTAAGTAGGAGGAAGAGTCAATAACACATTAGCTTTCTCGAGTCAGTCACCATATTGAATCTCAGGATCATCTGCTAGCTGCCAATAGAGTAAGTTGGGTTAGGCCTAGACCATAATAGCATGAATAGGTAAAGTGGAGACCCTGTGCTATCACGGAACTCATTTTGACTCCTTAATATTTACTGTCTGAAGAGTTGGCACCTAATATGAGGAAACTCTACTCACAAATTCAATGAATTTCAGGAATATTTACTTATTTCGGTTTTAGATACTGGACCAAGTTCCACCAGTTCGACAGATTATCAAGAACTCGCATGTTTCGCAGTTTTCGTAATACATAAAATCAAGAAGTCGCCAGTAGTTTTGTTAGTTAGGGACAGGCAGGACACTGGACAACAAGGCAGCATGTAGCCAGACTTCATACCACTTACAAAACACGCACACAGGAGCTGCAAAACTTTGGAGAAGGAAGTGACTCTCTCTTCCTACTTTATCAGTTATTACCCGGTTCTTCTCAAGACCAGGATGAACACATACCATAAGTCTTTTCTAAACAACTTAACCAAGGCGACAGGAATTGATATTGTGCAGTTCACAGACTTTGAAGCAATCTCGCCAATGAAATGAAAAATCATTCGTGGTATTCCGTAACGTCAGATCACACTTCAGGGAGATAAAGCATGGAGGAGTTCTGGCACCAATACTTTTCAAGTACTACATCTCTTAACTGCCTACTCCACCCGCAAGCTTTCGATTAGTGTCCTACGTCGATCACTGCACCATTATCTCAACGGGTCGGAACATAGCAGAGCTCTATAGCAACATCAATCAGTACTTGACTGAGATCGTAAGATTTTTCGGTGACCGCAAACTTAAACTGCCCGCAAAAAAGTCAACAGTCACTCCTTTTACAGCCTGGACAAAAGAAGTAAAACTTGTGCTTGTCATCGTAGCGGCTGGGAAACAAGTCCCTACAGCGAACTACCCAAAGATAGATCCTTCGCTGGTGCTCACCTTTGCAACAAATCGGCCGAGGGAACGCAGTAGGGTCCTCAAATAGTTGGCTCAAATCATTAGCATAGGGCATGGATAAACAAACGCTTCTCATTACCTGCAAGGCTTGCGAAGGAATGCCTCAATTGGCGGTGCCGCAAAGGTCAAACAGGGCAGAGAGATTCAGGAGGTGGGTTTAGTACGTAGGTATACTGGATTGTGAATCGTGCATGCTGTACAGCACGGGGCTGCTAGTATCTATGAAGATTTCCCCTACCATGCCGTATACAAAAAAAAAAAAAAAAAACAAAAGCCTTGGGCTGCAGGAAGAGGACTAAAAAATTCCCGCGATAAGGTATACCTGGTGGTGGAAGGTGGAAGGCGTGACCAAAATGACACAAGCCTTATCCCATCCTGAGGAATGGCGCCGCTTTTGCCTGCAATGAGACCATGCTCACTCATCAGATCGATTAAAGCAGTCCAAAAGAAAAAATAAACGACAAGGAGACCCAGACTTCTCCCGCATTTATACGAAACGGTGTTTCAGACTGCAATGGGACCATTCCCGCCTTGAAAACTTGCTCCCTCGCTTGTTCCAGCCGCCTTTTCGCCCCGCTTCTAGACTAATAATGGGTGTCACGGTTAATCGAAATTGGCGACAGGAAAGTAGCAGTTTTTAAGCGTGGAATGCAGAAACTAGGGTATCAGTGACCCTACCCCACAGCGGACGGTTACGAACCAGATCGACAAAAAAACAGACGAGTGAGTAGTAATGTTTTAGGCGACCTCCCGACGAAAAACTTAACGGTGGTTTCGGAGCTTTCCGTAGGTCGAGAGGAGATGTTTAGCGGGTGGAAGTCTCGCACTGACTTCAGCTTTCAATACTTTTACGCCGCTCATATGGTCACCATACATTAGCAAAAGTCAGTGGAGGGATCTTCAATCACCGCTGGACTGCGCATAATCACTGATTGCCTGCCATCTTATGTCGCACGAGGATCATCTGCACGATGAGGTAAAGCTGCTTAAGGTAGCTGAATTCAACTGACTCCTAGACATACTACCTCCGGCACGCAACATCGGCAAGTAAGTTGAGCAGCCCCTTAACAGTATTCGCCACCGCACAACCTCGCAAGCACAACTGTTCAATGTCGACGTTTACAAAGGGACCCTGAAAGTCGCACACGATGAAGAGGTTATAAAATCCAAAGTAACAGGCAGTCTAATACTGTCCTAGGAGGCCGCCCACCTTCAGTTTGTGATAACAAGAAGCAACTGCCTCGAAGCACAAGATGCACTGTGGCACATTTAAAATCTTGGTGGAGCCTAATGCTTAACTGGTACTTGTCACGCTTAGACAGAGGAATCTCCAACAGCTGTCCAGAAAGCAACTATAACCCTCACGATAACAGACATATTTTTGTATGTTCAATAAACCCTATCGACTTGACACTATTATCACTGTGGACACAATCCTTAAACGTTGCCCGATATCTGGGCCTAGAATTACCAGAACAACCCACATTACAACCATGCGCATTTATTACTTGGCTTGGACGTTGCTACAATCACAAAATAAAGTGAAAATGGAAGTGTTAGCATGACTGGAAATCGTTTTCGATTTTTTTCGGTTCATATATGACATGTTGAAATCAAATACGAAGTAAAAAATTGTAGCTAGCAAAAATGCACTAAAAATATTTGAGTGCAAAAACGAAACAAAAACTTGTACTCAGCAGGCTTTGTTCTACTTTGCCATCTCTTATTTTTGTTTCGTTTTTGCACTCAAATATTTTTAATGCATTTTAGCTAACTATGGATTTCTACTTCGTTTTTAATTATAATTCGAATCCTTGAATGTGATTGCGACTTATGATAGAAAATCATTAAACTCAAAGATTTGATTTTTTTGTAGTGACCTGGATGAATACAACTCGATATGACTAAATTTCTGTAGAGCTCGGATTATATTCATAAAAGAGAGCATTTAGTAAAAAATTTTGCAAACAGTCTTGTTTGCTTGCCACCGTAAGATCATTGAGCTAACTCCGAAATAGTAGCATCATTTTCATTTGAACCGGCACTGAAATTGGCATAAAATTGTTATGAGTTGTTTAGCCGATTTGTACAGGTAGGAATGCTAATTTACTTTTGATTCGGTACTTGAATGACATGAACATCCGACCGGCGTTTTATTTACACCATGTCGGTACTAAGTCGCATATTGCCATCAGAAGAGTATAGGAATTATATATTTATATCAATTCTTAATTTTAATATTAATTTTCACATATGTTTTATATGTGAAAATAAAAACAAAAATCTATTTAATAGTTATACAAGGTAAACGAGTTATAGTCAAGAAGTTAAAGTTTAGAGGAAGTGCATGAGTAACAAAAACTTAGGTTAAATATTTATGAGTATAATTAAAATTCAAATAAGTTTGAATGATATGACTGCACCTCCTAGTGACTAAAAATTGTGTTATAAATTTTAAACAAAAATTCAAGCAAAGGTTTAATGTGCTTCATTCACAGCTTATTGGTTGGGTAAAATTTGGGTTTGTTATATTTTCTTGTAAACGCTTGGCGCTTCTAAGAGTTTTTTTTTATGCATTTGCATGTTTCCATATATTTTTTAGTAAACATTTTTTTTAGTGCATTTTTCATATTGCAGACAGTTTTGTGGTCACGGTCATGTCCATTCATGCAAGTAGGTAAGCAGTTAGTAATAAATATATATATATATATATATATATATGCTAATTTAAAAGGAAAATCTTTGCAGTGATAACTAGTCTTTTTGTTTTAGGTTTTTAGCGTGACGGTGTTTTTTGTTTGAAACATTGTATGAGTCGGTTATCAATACTGCCTATTGCCTTTAAATACAACCCTACCAGCAATTTTTGCCAATCTTAACCGCAACCAACTTACTTTATTTTCTTTCTTGTACATTGTAAAGTAATAGTGTGTTTGTTGTCATTAATAAATAATCTCAAAAAAATACTAATAATCTGTTGAAGTTTCAATATATTTATTTTGTTATAAATAATATAAGAAAATTTGCATCAATTAGCAGTTACAAATTATTTTTTATGTTTAGTCTTAAGGGTAAAATAAAAGAAAATTTATTGAGGCTTGAGAACATAAAATAAAACCAATAATAAAAAATTGCTTTTAAAAATGTAAGTAAACAAAATTTATGTTTGTAAAATATTTGTAAATTTTGTAATATACATAATTAGGGATAACATAAAAATGCAGCTCAAGAGAGGGAGATTGTGTAAAGATAGAGAATGAGTGGAAGCAGCTGGCATAATCATTAAACAGCGAGGTACCGCCAATCAAAGACGTCCATGGATGGAAAAGTAGTTCATAAGGGATTGTAAGTGTTTTGTAAAAACGTTTTTTGTTTTATAGGCCTGAGCCTGACTGGAAATGTTAGGTACAGAAGAAACTGGCCCATAATAAAAGAGAAGGCGCAGCGACGGATGGTGTAGCGTTCACTAAATACAATTTATCGAATGCGGGGGAAACCCTCGCCAGCATTTCTGGGTTGTACACTGTTGTGCAGGTGATATCAAACACAACATCCTTCGGACTAGATGAGGAAGTGACTGTAGACATTACAACTGCCATAAGCGAGGACGATGATGACATTCCAAGAACATCATCTAGATGTGTACGGGAAAGAAAATGCCTCATTGATCCCCAGAAAGCGGTTAACTAAAATTGCTGCAAAAACTGCAAAGCTCATTTTCATCAATTTAAAATACTCGAATGAATAAATTTTTTGCAAAAATAAAACACCAGTGTTTTTGACAGTCACTTTTTCGCAATTAATACTATCGCATTTTCTTCGAAAATTTCTATTTGTTTTACAAATTTACAAATCCACACGCTCTCAGCTGATCGGATTGAATCCAATTGAAATTTCATAAAATCGGATGTCAGAACATCTACAATCGGATTAAATCCGAGCGCAATTCCGAAAATCTGATTGCAGAACACGGAACTTCGGAATAAATTCCGTTTCCGAACAAAAACGGATTTCAGAACACGCTTGAATATGTTTTAAATATTATTTTTATTTTTTTAATTTTAATTTATATGCCAAAATGTGCGATTTCCGCATTTTTCGGTCTTTTTTTTTTTTTTTTTTGTGGTTTAAAATTAATTTGCAAATTTAGAAAATAAAATTTTTTTGATTTTGCCTTCTCTTTTCATTTTATATTTTGAATGTCATTGCCATTTAACACCAAAGTTAAAATCGTCATTTCCGTTTTTTTTTTTTTTGTAAATTTTTATAATTCTTTTAAAAAATAAATTTCATGTTAAAACTAACTAATTTTATAGCTTTAAAATCTTAAGAAAAAAATAAAAACTAAGAAAAAAATAAAAAATTAAATTAACCTTCATTCAATAAGTTTAAAATTAACTGACTTTAAGTTTTTATCTTTGATTTTAATTTTTTCTTGTGTTGATTTCTTTAAGAATTTAACTATTTGTTAAGTTAATTTTTGTGATTATTTTTTTTTGTATCTTTTTTTTTTTTTTTGTTTTTTTAACAACGTAACAAAAATTTATTCACAATAAACTCCAAGAATTACTGAATTATTGTAAAATTTGTTTTAATGCAAAGTCATGCTCTTATAGCAAAAGTGTATTAAAATAAAATAAAAAATAAGAGTCATGCATTAATTTATGCAAATTTCTTGGTGTTTCTGTTTCTATTTTTTTTCTTCTTTGTTTGAGGAAGTTACCGACTTGTTTACATAATTTCTTATTGGATTTGTTGGATTTTTTTTTTTGTTTCGATTTTGTTGCTTTTATTATTTTAACATGGACTTTTTAAGGTCAACGCAGTATTTTGTGGCTTTTTAAGTATCTATCATGCTACATAGTTAGATATGTATGACGTATATGTTTATCACATCGATCTCACTAATATCAAGTGCTTGGCTTAAGTATTTAAACAATTGCTACTAGGTTGTACTTCAATATTTTATTTCACACATTTTTCAATGAAGTTTTTTATTTTGTTTTTATCATAATCTGTAAATTTCCCATAATATTATTTTAGATCTTATGTAAAAAATAATTTTAAAGATTGTTTTTTTTTTTTTTTTTTTTGGAATTTCCATTCATTGATTGTGTTGCAGTAAGTGTTAAATGAAAGAGACTATAATAAATAAATAAAATTTGTAGTAAAAAATATTAGTTTTGGTGAGACATAAAATTAAATATGCCCATAACTAAATGGCTAAATGGCTACTGCTCCCCCTGAACTTCGCGTCTCACTATTTATAGAACTTTTATCAAAAAGTAGCACATAATTTTAGCATATTTGTACAGCACTAATCCGTTAAAAATTTCAAATTTATGGAACAAAACAGTTAGGTGATTAAGAACTTCCATCTTAGAAAAAATTCATAAATTTATGGAGAATAAAATTTAACAATAAATGTTTGCAAAATTTTGGGTTTTTGTCATATCTCAAGAAAAAAACAAAACTGAAAGGTTATTTCCCCTGGTGAGCTTTAAGCTAATGCCAAATCTGTCAATAAAATTTCCAATGAAGAAATAAAATAAAATAAAAGCTAATCTAAAAAAATTAAGAAAAATGCAGATTTTCCCATTTTTAACCTTCTAAAAAATCTTTTTCAACTATATAGTCAATTAGACATGAATCTCACTCTCTTAAAACTTTTATATAAAGTAGAGGAATTTCAAAATGGTTGGTTACCTTCAGGGATAATATCTATTTCCAAAATGCTGGGCAACAGGTTAAAAGTGTAATACAAAACTACTTTATAACAACATAATACACGACATTTGTTTTTATCCTCACTTTACTTTTTCACTCTGGTTCAGCTATGCCAACTTGTGGGAATTCCCCGATTTGCGGGGAATTTTACTGGGTGCGGGGAATGAGCTGTTTTTTGCGGGGAATTTGATGTTGTTCAGCTTTTAGTCATAAAAGTCTAGAATATTTTTTGTAAAATTTTATAGAATGAAACACGTTTAACTTACGAAATATTTCATATTTTGGGTCTTAAAATCTTCGCCTTTTCTTAAGTTGGACCAGCGATTTATTGATTTTGAGAAATCGATTTTTAAAAAAGAGTGGTATTTATTTGGAAGCATTATATTTCGAAAGTATTTTGTGAAAATTTCAGAAAGAAACTCGAAGTGCTTTCGTAGATATAGACGATCAATCAGTCAGATCAAAACAGTCGCGCGGCGCTTCGACTTCCCTTAGATCGTTCAGAAAGCTATGCCTTAGTCCAGCGCCTTCTGATTAATAACTCTTAATCCTTGCTGACTAATCTGTTGACTTACAAATCACGATCAGCCATCATAAGGAAGATGAAATATATTTTATATGTTAAAAACCGATAGTCAAAACTTTGAACTCGTTTTTCTCAAACAAGTTTTTGTCATTTTTTATTTGAGTCAAAAGAGAGGTCATGCCTTCTCCTTTGAGAACTTTGATATCCAAAAGTGGGCTGAGGCTTGTTTATCTATTAATATGAGCGTCTAGTCAGAAAGTACATTTCTATTAATCTATCAGTCCCGTAAAAATTGGTTAAATTCAGGGTCGCCTTAATATAACACTCATTGAGGTCAAATGTTTTGTAAAATGTTTGTATGAAAAATACGTTTCGCGCTGTTTAATATGAAATTATATCGATGCGGGGAATTCGATCGAAAATCGGGGAATTTCTCGAGATCTATCGGGGAGAAAGAAAAAATGAATTGGCATCCCTGCTCTGGTTTGACCATTGACTAAAATATTTGTTACGCTCTTACTCCCTGAGTAAAAGAGATAGTCAGTGCTGCCTACTTCTTGATTTATACGACAACAAGAAATTAATAACAAGAGTTTTGTTGCTAGCGCATTAGATTGGCAACACTGAAAGCAGAAAAAAAATTATTTTATTGAGAGCGCACTCTCTCAGTTGTAGATGCGTTCACTCTCTAAGGAAATATATTACTTTTTACCCCGTTACCCATTAGCACTCTACTCAAAAGAGTGGATAGGTCTAATATCAATCTTTTTCGAGTATTTAAAGTGGGTATTAAATGCTTTTTGATACAACCGAATAGAAAAGCAGCAATGTGCGAGTGCTAGTAGATTTGATCAATGAACACAATGCATGTGGTATGGATTTAATTTTTTCGTCCCTTTGATTTACATTTATTTTTTTTTTGTTGATTCATGACTATAGATCAAAATGTATGTGATTCTCATCGATAAGGGTGAGGGAAGGGGTTGATATTTAATCGCTTGAAACCGCTAGTGCACGCAAATGTTTCGGATTAGGAAATGAAGAGGCAACTTCTTTTTTATCTATTCGTATAGGCAAGCAGCTGTCTTAACTTCTTCAGCTTGCATAGTTGGCATGAAAATCGTCGACAAGAGAATTGTCAAGCTCAACAGAGTTATGCATGGTTTTCACTATGTCAAATTCAACCAAATTTGCCAATAATCTGGCAAATTTTTGGCAGGAAATATGACATAGTGAAAACCACGCATTACAAACAGAAAGTCAGTAAAACTGAAATGACAGAGAAGGGCCCAGAAAGAAGTTTTTCTGACAAACAGTATGCTATTGGTTGCAATTTCTCTTTCATTAAATACGAAATGAAGTTGATGCTATGTTATAGTACGTTCACATTGACCTATAAACTCGAGTTTAAGGTTTAAGGTGTTTATGAACAGCTGATTTCCGTTTGATTATCTGATTATCTTTTTTTGTAATTTTTTGCTTTGGTTGTCAAAATTATTGAAAAGTATGGCTAAATTTAGTCAAAAAATTATATGCCAACAATACATTTCGCAGCTCCCGCAGGGTTGCATGCCCATAAATCCCAAATAAAAGAAAGTTAAGCATATGTTTAACATAAAAAGTGGCAAACTCGGAGTTTAACAGTAGTGTTAAACCTTAAACAGAAAAATTATCCATAAACTCGATTACTTTTACTTCACTTTACAGGATTAGCTTCTTTTTGACAGTTTAAAATGTTTTTGTTTACTTTTTCTCGAACAAGATTTGTGAGCCTAGGCTAAATTTATTTGAAAAAAAAAAATTGGTATTAATCTAAATTCATACAATGTTCATAAATTTGCTGAAGCATCGGGAATATTCAAGTCTGTCGAGAAATATAAGCCTGATAGATTCAGGAGAGGGACAGTGTACAATGAGGTTTGGCCCTTGTGCTCTCTTCGCTTTGCGAACTTTAATACTCTGGCAATACCCTCAGCGTATCAGCAAATATACAATCTGTGCTAAAAATATAGGCACTGACTAAATGAGGTCGGTTGTAATAAATAAAATACATACATAACAGTGAGGACCCTCCACGGTCGGTTAAATGTCAATTCAAGTCGACAATAAAGATAATTTCGACATTATTTCGTTATTGATAAGGCCATTTTTCTTCAATAGCATTTATCACCTCCTATTTTCACGAAACATTTCCTCGAGAAATCTCGAAAATTACAGCTTTATCCTAATTTTCCGCTATTTATTTTTTTTTAAACAAACTAGGCTAAAGCTTCGCTTTAACATCCAGTTGCTACTCATTAATTTGCTATTTAATTTTAGTAACATTTTTTTTCTTTCATTTTTTTTTTTTGCAAATCATTCATTTAAATTATGATGAAATTTTCTTCAATATTTCACATTAATTTGTTGGGGTCAAATTAAAAAACGAAAAAAAAAAAAAAAAACAACAAAACTAACAATAAAACAATACAGCACACACACAAACGCAGCAAAAAAGTTTATTTTGTAATTTATGCAAAAATAGTTTTGACGTAAACATTTTCAACTGAAATTTTGCTGAACTAAAATTTACAAATTTTGCTGAACTAAAATATTTACAAATTTTGCTGAACACAAATTTTTTCAAATTTTGCAATAAATTGAAGGTATTTGCAACTTATATGCTTTTTTATTTTTCGAAATACCTAGTTAATTTTTAGTTTTGTTTTTTTTTTTTTTTGTTTGCCTTATGTGGAAGAAATGTTTTAAATCAATCAAATTTATATTAATGGCACACATGCGCGCTCAACAGATTTGGTTAAAAACTAAACAGTTTCTGTTAATGAGATTTTATTTTTATTTAAATTTTGAAATCATATTTTATATTCAAAGTTTTTTTTTTATGGGCATTCTGTGATTAAAAAGAACCTATAAAGTAAATAGCCCTATTTCTTCGCTCTTTAGAGTAAAGTACTGGGTAGCAACAATAACAAAATATTTGACATTTGTTTTTACCTACACCTTACTCTTTCACTCTTGTTTGAACATTGACTAAAATATTTGTTACATTATTACTCTCTGAGTAAGAGAGAAAGTCAGTGTTGCCTATTTCTTGATTTATACGACAACAGGAAATTAATAACAAGAGTTTAGTTGCTAGCGCAGTAGGTTGGCAACATTGAATGCAAAGAAAAAATTAACTGATTTAGAGTGAATTCTCTCAGATTTAGGTAAAATATTACCCGTTATGTTTCGTTTTCACTATGTCATATTCCCTGTCAAAGAGAGAGAAAGACAAAATTTCATATATGAAATTTGATTGAATTTGACATAGTGAAACCAGGCTCTACTCAGCCAGCATTTTTTTAGATTATTTAAATTGTGTATTAAGTACTTTTTTATAAAACCGAATAGGAAAGAAACAATCTGTAATTTGTATTCACATTTTTGTTGGCATTGCTCCTTACAATTTATAAATATTACTTTGTATATACTGACTGGATTTTGTAGTCAAAAATCTGTCAATAAAATTATCGGTTCCTTTTTATACCTTTTTAAAGAAATTTGTTTGTGTTTTCCAATGTTCAAGTAGAAAAGAATTCAGAATTGAAAATTTTAGTGCGCTCACTCAATCTGAGGTCTCCAAGAGTTTGAGAAAAATCTAAAAAATCGATTAGATTTTAAAAAAAAAATTGTATTTTTAGACAAAATCACTCAAATCTCGAAAATGTAAAAAAAAATCGAAATATTTCTTTATAAAAAAGTAAAATTTATTCCAAAAAAAAAACCTTTAAAACAAAAGAAATATGTAAATAAAAATCCGCACATCTGTGGATTAGTATTGGAAAAATATTACATAAATAGCAGTGATTTTTTCGTTTTTTTTTCTTTCTATTTTACTTAAACTTAAATAAATTTGCATACTACATAATTTTGTTTAAAATTACGCAGTTCAAACAAATTGAAGAGATGAAGTCAAACAAACTAGCGCGTAGTAAAAATCAAATTAAATAAATATGCAAGATACAAAAAAAATTATTTTAAAACAAAAAAAAAGAAGAAAAATGTGTCATTTGATGGTGATTGTGATTGTGATGATGATGGCGATGGTGTGAATCAAAGAAATCGCTGCCATTTTTTTTAATCACTTACAAAACATAATCACAATGCCAAAATTGCCAATTTTGGGTTTAAAATTAATGTGTAATGTATGTGAGTATGTGTGGTTATAAAAAAAAAAAACTTTAAAGCTGTTGTTGTTTTCTCTTTTTTTTTTGTATGCTGGTTTTGTAAGTTTCAGTTTCATTAGGGGGTCTCAAACATAACACACTCACTCACTCACTCATTCAACTTGAACCTCCCTACTGCATTCTCTAATATGTTAATATCCATATGTGGTGTGGTGTAGTAAGACCATAAACGATTATTGCCAAAAAAATATTTTAACGTTTTAATAGCACAAGCGACCTTCAATAATCAAAGATACAAAAACTTTTCACACAGAGAAGGTTAAATTTGGTTTAATAATAGTTAGGATTGGTACATTTGGACCAATGAAGTGATTTAATTTGTGTTTAGTTGAACTTTTTTTCTTTATTGAACATAAACAGGGTTTAATTTAATCACCGTTTTCTTTATTATGTGTTATAATTTGACACGTTTTTGATTTAATTTTTTTTTTTCTTTTGCATGAAGTGAATTTTATAAGCTTGTGTACACCTACTTTTTAACCTATTTTATTTTTATTTAATGTATTATGCTAAAACATAATTTGGCGACAGAGAGTTTAAGTGATTGATTCCTCTTTCGACTTTATGTCTAAAAAATTATAGTCGAAGTTAGTTTAATTTAAGTCAAACTCATTCATGTTGTAATATGTTAATGCAAGAAAAATAAATCTCCGTTATTTGTTAATGAAAAATAATTAATTATTCACTATATTTTTGCTTACACATTTATTATATAATAGCCAATCACAGTCAGCGGTGGGCTTAGGCCTATGCAGTTATTCGCAATCATAAATCATAATAAATCACTTCATATCCATTTATATTTTGGGCATAATACCTTTTAACGATGGCTAAATAATTTTGAAAGAAGAAGAACGAAATTGGGCAAGTGAAAGTGTAAAGGAATATAAAACTTCTTCAATTTTACAACTAAGTTTTTGTATCAAGCATAGGATTAGAAAAGCAACAATTTTGAAAATTGATTATTTTGGGTAAACTCCTTTTATTTTTTCCATACATTCTCTTTACCACTCGATGCAACACTGCCTGTTTTCCCCCTACCATCTTCTGTGCTCTTTCTTTTTGACGTTTTGCCTTTATTTCTTTTCTTGATTTTCGTGTTTTAATTGTGAAAATTTGGCTGCGGTAATTAACTTTTTTTCTAGTTTTGTGTAATAAAATATATTTATTCTCAATATATTACAAATAACTATTTAGATTTTTTCAACGCAAATGTTTAATTCTTTGAACCAAATCCCGCCAATGCAAGTTCTCTGTTCTTTCAAGCGATTGTCCACTCAAACAACTATTTAGAAAAATATATTTTTGCTCAGGGAACGGACATTGTGTATTTTGGCTTAAATTACACTGGTTGTGACGATTTAAAAGCAATTGCTCGGAAATAATCAATAATTGCAGCAACGTCAGTACCATCTGAGAGAGAAAATTCAATAGCAGGAAATACTATCATGAGAAAATTATAACGATTGTTGTATATTCTAATTATTCTAAGGCGCCGATTTTTATTTAATTTTTGGATTTTCGGTGCAACTCAGCTATCTCTTTCTCTCTACCTATTTCTTCTACCTTTCTCCTTCAGACATGATTCATGCCTACACTCGTCTGAACAGCCACTTAGTGTAACTACAATTTTATTCCAGAAGATCCAGAAGTGCTATCATATTATATATCAAGCTTGACGAGTAGGTTAGCCAAAAATTATCAGATTTAGCGTCGAAAGTTCTTTAAATTTCACTCATTGAACAAAGCATTGCAATCATCGTTGTAATAATCATTGCTTAAGCGAGAGTAAATAACAAATGAGAGAGAGAGAGAGAGAAGACATGAGTAACGGCATTTGTCAGAATTATCTAACGAATTATCTGCATACACAAATAACAAAACAAACATCAACGAGTAGTTTTGTTCTCTTTTGATATTTGTTTTTTCTAAAGAGATTTTTTCCGCAAAAAACTAGCCCTAGTTACTGGGACCTTACCGATTACTATTTTTTATTGTTAATAAGTGTAAATATTTATTTTGAGCCGTGTATTTTTTCTTCTCAAATTTTTTCTATCTATTCCTTACTATGTATGTATATCTGAATACATTATTAGCACAGTATATTTTAATTACAAAGGTATTTACATATATTTATGTATCGATATTTGTCTTTGTAAGCTTCAGAGCCGATATTTCCCATCCCTAACAGAAAATGAAAACGATAGCACCCTTAGACTCAAATGCCAGAACAGCTTCTTTTTATTTGCAAGGTTCAATAAAAAATCAGGGTATAGAATGGTAACCATTAGTTGCTATTTATACAGAAATTATTGAATTTTTTTGAAGTTGAAGTTTCAATTGAATTTTTAAGACGTTTTATTGATTGATATTTGAAAAAAAAAATTCAAATTACATTAAAATAAATATTAAAGTGGCTCAAAATACTGTTTTTCTTTGCACCCGACGTCCATTGGTTTTTTTGTATTACTAAGCAATAGAAACATAAATTTTATGGCTTGTATGAGCACGCTTGCATTATAGTATATATTATTTAAATATATTTTACAACGTAACCCAAAATTCTTATTAAATATTTAAATACTTTTTAATGTTTTAAAAGGTGCCCCTCTTTAACCTCTTTAGTTGACTTCACAATCATATAACAAAAAATGTACAGATTTTTCAAATTAGTTTCATTTTCTATATAAATATTTTAATTTATTTTTTTACACTGAGCAACAGCATTTCTACCACATAGAAAAAACTATATGTACATGAAACTAAACGTAGGGGAGTGTCGTCATGGTCGGGGCGCTTTCAGAGTTGGGACAGTGTCGTTTTCTCCGTTATATCTCAATGGCGTCGGTTAAGTTATTATACAGTATTGTTTGTCATCACGAAAGCAAACTTTTTATGTCATTTCGAGTTCAGAGCGTGAAGTGTATATAAGTGTTACGAGACCGAGTCTTAAAAGAAGAGTAAACAAACTTTTGAACAGTGCAAGTAAAAGTGGATTAATTTAAAAAATAACATGCAAACGTCAAAGTAAGTTAATTTAAATTGTTCGATAAGGTTTAAGAAGTGGAAGTATATAGCATTTCATAGTGTTTGCATCACTGTAAATGATGCGACGGTAAATGACGTGTGTTGTCAGGGTCGGAACACCGAAAATTTTATTGTAATGATGCGTATTGATTTAGGAAATAAATTTTTTCACCCGTGAGTGTTTTTTGTTATTTTATCGTATCGTATCGTGTGTGTATAAGATAAATCAAATTTTCCTTAAAATTCACACAGATTTCAGGTCTCTACCCGGTTTTCAAGTGTAATTTTTTGTTTTTTCTTTGATTTTAATGACATTTCCAATCATATTCCTTCATTTCTTATTGATTTTCTACAGTGCTCCGACCCTGACTCTTGAACTATTAATCCAATTATGTTTTAATATTCAGCAAAAAAATATTGTAATTTGTGAGATCTTTTCAACGATATGCAACATTAATAAATATTCGGCATTCAACGGAAGTTATGAGCAAAAAGCAAAATATGCTCCAACCCTGACGACACTCCCTTACATAAAAATGAAAATATGAGTGTATGTCTCGAAATAACACCGAAACCACAGCACAGATTAACACAAAAATTTGTACAATGATGTACTAGAGACATAGGTCATAAGATAGGGATAGTCTGAGTTCAAAGTTATAAGTGGGTGTGGCACCTCCCATACAAACTATACGCTTTTTGGGTATATATCTGGAACCATTTACGGTATAGTACTGAATTTTCGCACAAGGATGTCATACAAGACAGAGCCATAATACAGGAAAAATGTGGGTGGGATTGGAAAAGAGGGTATGGCACCTCCCATATTAACTGCATATTTATTATGGAATATCCGAGAAAGTATTATTTACCCATGGATTGTTGTTCTAACAAAATTATAAATAAAATATCTAACTGCGAATGTGAACTAGAAATAACAGCAGAAAGAAAGATGTACTTGATATGGGAGAGTGCGCCATCTGTATGTCAAGTGCGAAATCTCACATACAGATGGCGTTATTTCCCGCTATTTTTAAAATCAAATAAATCAAACCTTTATGTGACTTTTTTTTTGCATTTTAGTTTAGTTATGCTAATATTTGCAACAGATGCACCAATTTGCAATATTAGAACAAATTCTGGGCAAGACACAATTTTGAAAATGTTCAAAATCATAATTTTAGGATGAGTGCTATAAAAGCTTTGAACAAGACTTTGCAAGATATACGAGAATAAGAAGCACCCAAGAGAGGAGCGCTATTGCTACTAGCAGGAAATTACCGTTCTTTCAAGAGCGACGGCAGCATAACAGAATATAAAAACTAACCATAAAAATCATTCGAGAAAGACCAATTTTAGCACCACGTAACGAAAATGTCGCCAACCTCAATATAGCCGTTCACGATAAGTTACTTGGGCCTGTTATGATCTACAATTCTATTGGCACTGTGACTGATAATTTCGTTATTTAGCTAGATTCATCAAGAGCCCCGTCTCATCAATTAAGTATTTTTGAAAATAGGATCGCCAATAATGATGCTGAGAAACTTAAGGAGCTAGGCTGATCGTCAAAAAATTGCACGCCAACAATATTGAAGCGACGATTTTGTTAGGGCAGGTGAAGATGTCTTCATCCCATGCATTCCCTTAATTCCTTCCCACATGCCTTTTCAATTCAAAAGCTTCTGTTTTCTGTTCGTCTAGCTCATGCAATGACAATCAATAAGACACAAGTATAATCGCTAAACGTAGCAGGAGTCAAATTAGAACGTTCATGTTTTTCGCACGGTCGGTTATATGTCGCTTGCTCTAGAGACGGCAAACCTATCAATCTTTTCATAAATTCTTGGAAATATATTATTTGGAATATTTACATAAAGAAGAAAATATGAAGTAATGGCAAATTAAATTGATTACATCAATCATTATTTTGTTCAGCAAAATTTAAAATTTTGTTTTCGAATCACTCTAAGAAAGCATTTTAAGGATATTTGCCAACTCTGATCCAACATTTTATATTACATATCATGTCAACTAAGTATTTCCTGCTTCCAAGTCTATTCGAAATTCATTATATGTTTAATTTACTTAGACTCTTTTTAAAATATCTACTCTATCAATATTGACTAAGTAATAAATCTACATTTTCATAATAACAATAAATTAAGAAAATTAAATAAAACGAAACGCTCAAATGCAGGTACACGTGGTGTTTGTTAAGTTGAACACACAGTTAGAAACCGGAAATCGATTGTTGTTTTAGAGTGAGTCTTT
The DNA here is from genome assembly GCA_963691655.1 of Toxonevra muliebris. Classification (NCBI taxonomy): domain Eukaryota; kingdom Metazoa; phylum Arthropoda; class Insecta; order Diptera; family Pallopteridae; genus Toxonevra; species Toxonevra muliebris. The sequence goes on along the minus strand of OY829328.1, from coordinate 77,495,046 downwards.
ATGTGCTTTACCTGTATGTATTGTAGCTTTATTGACCCATTTCAACTTCTTTTTTCCTTTTTTTTCTATTTATTTTATATATTTGTTTTATATTTTTGTTTTTTTTTTTTTGAAACTTCTTGATTTTATGCAACATTTGCAGTTAAGAAGAACATCCGCATATTTTTTCTTTTTTTTTTTTTTTAATTTTTATATAATTCTTATTATTATATTTGCTTTTTTTTAAGTCATTCTTACACAACAGTTTGTCTTTTTCAATTTTTTTTTATGTATTTTTCTTTCAATTCTGTGTTGCTAACGCAAAAATCAAAAATTGAAGCTTGAATTTCTTTTTACCACTTATATATTAGCAAATATATATTTAAATATTCAAAGAATAATGTTTGTACAGGGTGATTCAGAACTGTGTATAGCATTTTTGTATATTTTCCTTATCTCAAGAGTAAAAAAAATTTATGGTTTTTTTTTTTTAGATTTAGCTTTTTTATTGTGGTTACAGTAGAGTGTAATTAACTAATTTCTTTAATCAACTAATTTCTTCAATCAACTAATTTCTTCAATCAACTAATTTCTTCAATCAACTAATTTTTTCAATCAACTAATTTCTTCAATCAACTAATTTCTTCAATCAGCTAATTAGTCAATTAAATTTTTAGTCATAACTAGAAAATGTAATAAACTTTGATTTTAAATTTTAATTTTATAATATTTGTTTGTGTGAAAGAAAAAGACCATAAAAAATTTATAAATCCAAAAAAGTCAATACTAACTGCAGTTAAAAAAGTTTTTCGTCCATATTTTTATCTTCTGTAGTCATGACTAACGAATCATGATTAAATTTTATACTGAATAAATGTTTAGTCAGAATCAACACTAGATTTTTAGTCATGACCAACAAATCATAACTAAATTTAGTCATGACTAAATAGTTAGTCATAATCACAACTAAATAAATTAGTCATTTAATCATTAATCATTCAATCATTAGTTTAAGCTTTAGTCATGCCAACAAAGTTATGAAAATCGAGTTGTTGGAAGAATAAAACAGTTGAATTGAAGAATAAAAAATAATTCGAGTTACTAAAAAAAATTAAAAAAAATATTTTAAGAATTATTTTTGCCTAACATTCGGTCACAGGATACCAAACCCTGAAGTAGAAATTATCTGTTTAGTCTAGGTCCAGCCTACCTTTTGACATAAACACATGATTAGTATTGCAATGGAAAGATATCGAAATCTACTAGTTGATATAGTACAGGATTACTAAATGAAAAAAAAAAATCTGTGGAGGGAGTAATTTTTGATATATCGAAAAAATAAAAAAAACTCGAAGAAAATCATAATTTATCTGAAAAATAAAAAAAAAGTAATAGAAAAACCTGAGAATTTCTTTCTCATACCATAAATCCAAAAATCAGACAATTTTGGTCCGATATTTTTTTATATTTTTTTTTATTTAGGCAATCAACACTCAGGGGGTACCCCTATGAATGCAAAGCATAGCGTTGATTGAGGAATGAACATAGATTAGTGGTAGGAGGAAATTGGGAGAAAAAGTTGTGAACGTTTGTTTTAAATTTGGAAATGTCGTAAAAGTCAGGAAAAACGGTTGCAGGCAGCTTATTCCATATACGCGCGGTACGGCAGAGAAAAGAACTATCTCTGTAATGCGTGCTGCGTTGGGGTACCATATCCAAGTAAAATGCGTGACTACCGCTTGCAGTTCGAGTAGTTCTGGTGAACACATGAACTGGTGGAATCAAATTCCGTATCTCAGCAAAACATTTACCATTAAAATACCGGTAGAACAGAGCCAGACAAGCCACGTTTCTACGGTGTTCCAAGGAGTCAATAGAGCTGGAAACCCTACTGGCTTCTATTAGCTTTATCGTCCGATATTGAATACGGTCCAGGAACTCTAGTTGCGTTCGTGAAGCTCCTGCGAATTATACTCCATTTTGAGGCGGATATAGGTGATGTAGATCATGCGGAGATCAGACGGAGTGAAGTATTTCTTATACCGCTTTAGAAAGCCGAGGCACTTGGCTGCTTCTTTCGATACATCAAAAATATGATTATTTCAACGAACGTCACATTGGATGGACATGCCCAGAACATCAAAAGTTTCAAGTTTCAAAAGTGCATCATTAAATTAATAATTCTGAGCATAATTTTCAGCATAACATACATGACTGATAGTTTATTGGAATACCATTGAACTTCACCTTGTTTTTAAGACAGAAATTAGCAGAGAGGAATTCATTTTCGGCCAAAAATAGACCCTAAAGGTACCAAATCCTGTACCTAATTCCAATAACAGAAATAAATCTAGAAAAGCAACCATACGAGTTTTTACTCCAGGGAATATGTTAAAAACAAAACTGTACTCAGTTCTGAATCACCCTGTATTTAATGTATCTACAAATAGAAATAAAAATTAAGCTTTAAAAGATTTCTTCTGCTTTGAATTGTAATGAATTGAAATTTTATACCAAAATCGCGTAAAACTAGATTCGAGCTGTTATTCGTAAATAGCCAGCTAAATAGGGGAGAGTGGGCTGAGTGTGTCATTATTCTTTTTGCTTCTAAGTTGGCTATGAAATTTTTTTTTTTTTGTTTGTTAATTATTTATTAAAAATCTCACGTGTTAATCAAAGTAAATAAAATTATTGTAGCTTATTTGTTCATCTATTTATTATTAATTCTATTTGACATTGCTATCTTCTAATTTTATTTATCTATTTTAAAATAATATTAATTTTATTATTATTATTTTTTCATAAAAATATATCAAACTAATTCAATTCATATTAATTTGAAATGTATCACTAAATAAATTTGAAGGTTTCATTAATTTATTTATTTATTATTTTTTTGTTTATATATTCTAATTTTTATATGTTGCACATTTTTTTATTCACACTTCCAAAACTAATTCAAGAATTTCGTTTAATGAAAACTCAAAAGTTTTGATTTATTTTTGTGCAAAAAATCATTTTCTTGAATATCTCGTAACCCTGACATAACCCGAAAAAATAGGAACAGTGAAATGTTCTGTATGAAAATCTGCTTCAAAATTATTTTTCCTGAATTGCTCTATGTATTTTCAAGTTATTTATAGCTTTTTATAAATAATGAAATATTTTGTTTACAAATTTTTACATTAGACCACAATTCAAGTGGTTCACGCATCAATCAGGAACAGTACCAATCAGACTAATAAGAAAGAGCAACCAGCTTGACTACAGAGAGAACTATAGAATGGGCGGTAAAATCGTTCAAACCATACAAATCTGCTGGACAGGGCGATATCATACCGGCTATGTTTATAATTTGATCATCCGGTTAAAGAAGAAACAAACTCGAATTCTAATTGACAGGCTGAGAGGAAAAGCAGGCTAAAATTTATATAAGAGCAAAAGTGAAATAATTTAAAGTGTCAGTGCAAGAATGGCATAAGTAATACGGTTTAGAGTGAAAATGAAACGCCATAAAAGTAAGAACAAAAATGGTATAACAAAACAGCATTGTTTTTTATTCCGTTTTCGCTCTGAACATATTTCGTTTTGCTTTTGCTCTTAAGTAAAATTATTCCAATTTTTTCTGAACGTAGAAGTTATACCACTTTTCCTCTCAATTGAAAGTAAAGTTGGGTGGTTTAAATCTCTGCAGATTGTAGGGCATGGATACTGTCAACAGTTGACGCAACGTAATCAGCAGCAGCGTAAACAAGCAAGTGTATTATGATGGAAACTGTCAAAATCGGAACAATATGAATGTGAAACATTCATCAATGCACCGATTTTTATTTTATTTTTGAATTTCCTGTACATCTCTCCTATTTCTTTCTTTGTAACTATTTTTCTGCCTCTTTAGACAGGCGTTAATCAGTGTGGCCAATTTAGTGTTTTTCGAAAATTAAAACGCGGAAAAAAAGTGATTTAGCGCTCAGCGCGTTTTCTTAATTTAAAATATATTCGAAAAACCGAAGAATTTTCATTGATTAGACGTATCAGATGTGTGCCTGTATTAGTGAAAAAGTTTAACTGTATTGAGTTTTCTTGCACTTATATAAGGAAAAAAATTTAACGCTTTTCTTAAGAAAATACGCGTTTTATTCTTCATTTTAACGGATTTTGAAAAATAAAAGTTGGCCACAATGGCGTTAATGTTTGTGCTAGTGTGAGTAACCTCTTTCGAAACAATTGATTATTTTTCATTTCGTTCCGCATTCTTAATTGTTCCCATAGAGAGCATAGGAAATTCTGACTCTCTCTCTCTCTTTGTCTCGTTTCTTTTGAAATTTTTGTTTGCTTTTTTTTCGCTTAGTTCTGCATTCCGTTTTCCGTGTTTCTTCCGTTAAAAATAATAATAAACTGCTCTCTTTGTATGGCTCTCTTACTCTCTCTCTCTCTCTCTAACTCTCACTCTATTTCTTTGTAAAAATACAATAAACTGCTCTCTTTGTATGGCTCTCTTGCTCTCTCTCTCTTTGTTGTTTATTTCTTTGTTGCTGTATATGGTTGGTTAAATTTTCCTGTTGCACTAGTGAAAGAGCGTTCTAGGTACAAAGTAGATATAAGAGTCGAAAATTACTCAAGGTACCACAGTTTAGGGACATCATAATGAACCCCCTGGCATGCTCAGATTTACCGAACACTTATGTTTAATTTAACTAACATTAGAACAAGAAATCCTCATTTACATGCATACTAACTTTTCAATAAGATTTATTTCTATTTCTTTTTAATTTTCTTAAATTCAATGTCAATTAAAATTAGCTTTTTCAATCAATTTAAAAACGTTAAAAAAAATTATGTTCTTGACATTGAAATTATTATTTATTTATTTTTTTTTTTTAATAACGAAATCAATAAATTTTAACTCATCGTCTTCACTGTCAACATGGCAAATTAAAATCTTTATTAGTTTTTGTTTTCAACGCTGTTTAACTTAACTTTAAACAAAGTTTGCTTGCCTATGAACAAATTTGGTTTAGGTTTTTTGGCTTTTCATTGCGCAGTGTTAAAAAAAAAAAAAAATTATAAAAAAAGTAAAGTTCATTGCCTGTTTCCATTAAAAATTAACACGCTTTGCATTTTTAATGTTGCCAATAATAAATTAATGCTGGCTTGTGGTAAAAAAAAAAAAAAACAAAAAATAAATTCTTATGTCAGCTATAAATTTTAATAAAATAAAATATTTTTTTGAAAACTAAATTTTTGTTTGTTTGGGTCTTTTTTTTTTGCATGAATTTAGGTTATTGTATACTAAAGGCTATTAAACTGTTTGGTAGGGTTGATGAGATAGAAATGATTTTTCTATGAACAGAATTTAAAAATACTTGATGACGAATATTTTAAGTATATTCTTTTCTTGAAAGTCACTCTCTTTTTTATACGCAGTTAGTCTCGAACTAAATTAGATAGTTCCTGTTAGATCATCATGAGTTTTGATTTTATGCTTTTTAAGTTTCTTTTTTTTTTAATTTAGGTTTCTACTATAAAACTTAAACTTCGTGCTTACAGCAATGCAATTTAATATGAACGTATTTAATTTGACATTTTTATCATTTAACCCAATGCCTAAATAAACAGTATAAAATAACCACAATTAAATTAAAATTGGAATGGGAATAAGGGAACTATCGCAAAGATTACTGGTGAGGAACCGTAGCGGGTTCCGCAATGATCGTCTGTTCTATGATTTTTTGGTATTCTTTTGGCATCATTGTTCAATTAAAGCCTATTACTGTTAATAAAAACTAATCGGTATCGGTTTTTTAAAGCTCTTGGAATCATTTTTAACCCAGATATGCCTAATGTCCTTTTTTAGTACACTTCAGAAATGTTTAAATTTAATTAAATGACAATATATTCAATCAAAATCAAAACTTTGTGTTGCATAGTACATATGGGCATATCTGAGTTAATGGAATGGGATTGTGACCTCTTATCTCTAAAGATATATCAAGAATATAAAAAATATAATAGCATGAATCTGTTCTAACATAGGGGATGACATGGAACTTCTGTACAGAATCTGTAGCAAATTGACTAAAAGATTTAATTCTATAACTATTTGGAAGAAAATCATTTTTTCTTCGTTCACTTTAAGATCCCATCAAAAAAATGTTGTTCCAGTCGATCAGCCGACGAATCTGAAGAAGTATCTGGAATATGATGCTCAAGCAACTTCTCTGCAACTTAAACGATGATTAAACATATCAGACAGACTAACGTACAATTGAACTTGATACAAAAATGTGTTTGTTGTTTCCATATGCTCAAGAAAATGGCTGAAACATAATGAACCAAGAATTTCATTAAAGAATAAAATGGTTAAATCGAAGACAATGTATTTGATAAACTCAAAACATCTGCCACTCATACGAGACAGATGCAGTCCTTGTTGTTTCAAAATCTATTAATTTTGCGCTTCTTTTACTTTGAAGAGAGAGGATAATTAGTTTAATCTCCAAAAAGAGTATAAAAATGTTAATTTTTCCCAGAAAAATTTTTCTTTTAAAATTAATACGAAGAATAAAAATATATGAACTTTTAACAATTTGTTTGAAATTTGTTTGTTCCGGCTGAAACAATATTGAATCAATTATCTTGTCCTTTTCGAAACTTCTTTCATCAACAAAAAATTCCAAATTCAAATTTATATTGTAGTATGCATAGGGATCAATATTTTATTGTTTTTCGTGAGAAATTTTACAAGGATTGATAAACCGCTCTTTAAAGGAATACGTTCTGCTCAGAATTTTTACATTGGGATGATATTTATTTCGCTCTCACCAAAATGTTTCTTTTGAAACAATTGTTTTTTTTGTTTCGTTCCGCATTCTTATTTGTTCCCATAGAGAGCAATAAAAAATGCTGATGAAACACGACTCTCTCTCTCTCTCGTTTCTCTTCGAACTATCCATTTTTTTCGTTTACTTCTGTATAACTACTCTCCTCATGGTGAAATTGTACCAGGTGATAGCAAAATTACAACAAGTACAACAATGCAATAACAGCACACTGCATTGTTGTTGTAAAGAGCCAGAAATGTCAAAAATACAACTGAATACAGAGAGTTTTGAGTATTTTCGTAGAAAAAAAAATTAAAAAAGAGGAAGAGAGAGTTGACGCTTCTAGTACCTGTTATAATTCTGTCATGGCTCTTCTTGTATGGCTCTCTCTCTCTATTTCTTTGCTGCGCCATTATTTTTTGTTTAATATTATTCAATAATTATAGCTTTTCTTCACTAAACGCACTGAATTTTTTTGAAAACTTATTTTTAAACTATTTATTAGTAAAATTGTTTGCTTTTTCTAACTTCTTAAAGAATATTAAACAATTTATTAGTAAATAAGTAATTTCATAAGATTTTCTCACTAGTAAGCATCCGACAGTTAATGCAGTTTTGCTCTTTGAATTTAAGGAGAACTTTCGCTCTTACTTTAGAAAGAAGAATCAAAGAACTGATCATTCATTAACTATTACTCTGAGAAGCTTTCAAGACACAATTGATGACAAATGAAAGAAAAAAAAAAAAAACACCACAAATGACGAAACTGTTTATTAACTAATAGGTAATTGTGTAATAATGATTAAAAATCTATAGGTTTTATATTTGCTATGCAATTTATTTATTTCCAGTTCCGTAAACTTTTTCTTTTTTTTGTAAATAACTACGTGTCCATTAACTTTAAGAACCAGTGGACGGTATCGAAAACTCGTTTACGGTTCGTCAATTATACGGTCTCAAATCAAGGTTGTCAAAAAAAAAAAAAAAAATAACAGCAGTTAACACGATTTGTAATCTTACGACATACATACTCCATGAATCATTGTTTTCCTCAAGTTTTTCTGCATATAGCTAATTATTTGGTTTTTCTGGCTTCAACAATAAACAACAATTATTTGTGGCAAATTGAATGTTAAGAAAAACAATATGGTTTAAATATAGTTTTGACATTTTTTTTTTTTTGTGAAGTAATTTGCAATTAATTAACTGTAAATAAACCTTCAAAGTTGAAGCTTAAGTTAAACGCTTAAGAAGAGCTTAAACATAGAAACAAAAATCAAAAAAACAATAACAAAAAAAAAAAAAAAAAATTAGATGACTACAAAGAAAATGCAAGCGAAGCGAATATGGAAATTGAATTTTCTAGCAAAAACCAGAAAGAAAAATAACAAAATAATGAATGGGAAAAATGAAAAACCGAAGAAACTTCAACGAAAAGAAAATGCTAGTATGAAAACCGAAGATAGATGCAAGAAAAAAACACACACAGAAAATTGAAAAATGGGAGGAAAAACAAAATAAAAACGGAATTCAAATGAAAACAACTCAAACTTAAACTCACCTGACGGCGACGACGACGACGATGATGTCGACGTTGAAGTTAAATAAAAAGCGGAAAAGCGGAGCAGCAAATTATAAAAAAAATCCAAATGTGATTGAAATTTCCGAATGTTTTTGTTGTTGTTGCTCTTTGGGGTATTTTGCTGTTGTTGTTATTGTGGTTGTTGATTGTTTATTGTTATGCTATAAATATTTATTTAATAAGAAAAAAAAAATATTTCATAAATTTTTTTGTGCATAGTTGTGTGTAGTTGTTTTTGTTGTTGCTGTTGCAATTGAAACCTTCGCGCTTGCAATACACAAAAAAAAAATTTCAATTAAAATGCCAAAAAAAAAAAATTTAAAACAAAATTATAAACCTTTACGTATTTTTTTTAAACTTAAGAAATTGTTCAAGCGAATGAAAATTGCAGCAATATTATTAAATTTTAATTTTGATTTCGATTTTTTTCTAACTATCTTCGATGCTGTTGCTGCTGCTGTTTATTTGATTTGATTTTTGTTTATTTGTTAGCAATCATCAATAGCAAATTTGTTAACAGTTTCGTAACACTGTTTGTTTGTAGATTTATATCCAAGTATATATAGGTAATATTTTATTTAGCTTTATAGCATTTAAATTTCAAATTGATTTTTTTTCGTTTTTTACTAAATAAAATTCTTGATAAAATATTTTTTGTATTTACTTTTTGTTAACACACTTTATTGGATTGTTATTGTTTCGGATTGATTTTGCAGCACAAAAAGCAAACAAAATTTTTTTCACCAAGCAAAAAAGAATTGGTATAAGTAACTCTCAAGAAAAACCAACAAAAGAATAAGCCAAAATTATTTTATTTAATTTTTTTTTTTTATTATGTTTTAGCAACTCAATGCGGCCATCGTCACCGCACGTTAAATTGTGACTGATCGCATGAAGAAATTTTTCATTAAAACCTCAAATCGGAATACAACAAAAACATAAAGCAGCAAAAATTAATGTAGCACCAACAGCAAAAAAAAACAAAAACAAACCAAAAATAAATACCAGCAACAGAAGAAGCAGCAGGAGAGGAATAGCAGAATGTAAGAAGTAGCAGCAGAATATGAGAAGCAGCAACGGCAGCAGGAGAGAAGCAGCGCGAGAGAAACAGCAGCACAGAAGTAGTTGTAGTAGGTAGAAAAAACAACAGCATAAGTAGCTGCAGAGAAGCAGCGCAGTCGATCTCAATCATCCAGACGAAAACACCAACCGTAGTAAAAAAAAATAGTAGCAGAGCACGAGCAGAGGAGAAGCAGCAGTATGCAAAAAAAATAACAGCAGCAGAAGAGAAGCAGTACCAGTAGATGCGAAAAAGCAGCATCAGTAGATGAGAAGCAGCAGCAAGAGAGAAGCAGCGCTGAAAAATTCAATTTCCCATTCAAATATAGCCACATAATTTCAAAGCTTAAAAGTTAACTTTTTGACGCACAGTGAATCGCGTTAACACAAGCGAAGAATAAAGTAGCAGCACCAGCAGCAGCTAAAATAGCCAGCAGAATACAAGAGAGGAGAGAAAGAGCAACAATAACAACATACAACAGCATAAGTAGTAGCAATGCAGTAATTCATTCCATTCAAGTCACAAATTTTTAAAACTTTTAAGTAAATCGAGTTAACAAGCGGCGAGAATGTATGGAAACAGCAGCAGCTCCTAAATCTGAAAAACAGAAGAAGCCAAGAGAATAATAATTAATACATAAATAATTGCATACATTAGATACATACAGAAACGGACAATAAAATAGTATCAGTTTTTTAGACTTCATGTTGTGGTAAAAAATTGAAGAGCTACAAATTGATAAAAAATAGAAAGCATCTTTGGATCATTCAAAAGTTTAAGAGATTTTTCAACCTACAAATTTTCATAATCAATTTTATTTTAAACCTTTGTTTTGAAAAAAGATATTATTTTAAAATTTGGTAGACATGTTTATTAATGTTTAAAAAATATAATTTATATATATACATATATATATAAAAAAAACTGACAAAAATCGGTGGTTGATACGATTTGAAAATTAAAACATTCCACCGATTACTTTGATTTTTTAAAATGTTGATGTATACATGTATGGCTATGATCCGAACTAGGATCTAAAAGATTGGTTTTAAAAGATCTATTTTCAGGTGATTTTCTAACCTCAAAAGTCGAAAATTAGCCAAATTTGAAAGAAATTTTTAAAAAAAAAATTTTCCAAATTAAAAATACTAAAAAAGAAGAAGTAGTATATTTTTTTTCAAAAAAAATTTTTTTTTTTCAAATTTTTTTTTTTATACGAAAAACAGATACGATTGTTCATCATGACAACGCTAGGCCACACACATCTTTGTTGACTCGGTAAAAACTAAGAGATTTTAGCTGGGAAGTTTTGATGCAACCACCTGACAGTGCACGGTTAGATTATCATTTGTTCTGATCTCTCCAACACTCTCTTGCTAGGCAAAAAATTGCGTCAAAGGAAGACTGCGAAAAGCACCTGCGCCAGTTGTTCAAAGATAAAATCTCTGAATAAAGGAATAATGATTCAAATAGAAAAATTACAGAAGGTTGAAGAGAATGGGCAATTTGTGGATTAAAATGTGTTTTGAATAATAAAAAATAAATTTTGTATATTTTTACTAACAAGTGCCGAATACTTTTTGCCCCACCAGCCGCAAAGGCTGCAGCTGTGAGAGCATACCAACTATGCATCAGACTATGAAAAATAGTTTCAGCATATTCAATCTTCACTCAGAGGCAACGGTGTTCCTCGATATGGGGTCCAAAAAAAGGTGAAAGGGATCACAAAAACTACTTAGACTAATTTCGTAGCACAAGCAGCAAACATAGATAGAAAAGGAAGGTCAACAAATTCACAAATAGTGGCACTATTTTATTGCCCTTAACTGTATATTGCTGCTGCGAGCTGCTACTAAGCGCATACATACGCCGCTAGCTACATACGTTTTAAGCTATGGTTAAAATAGCAAAAAGAGCTTTAACTGCGCAGACGAAGCTTTGCGTCGCTGTAAGACGCGTACGTTCTCTTGCTCATCTCTCTCTCTCTCTCTCTCTCTCTTCATCTCTCATAGTTTCTTTGCATGTGTGAGTGTTCGTTTTTCTACTGCATTTGGCGAATTGCTGTCAACTCGTTAGATTTTTGAAAATTTTATTTTGCGGAAATACCTACATATTTAACTTAAAGAAACAACAACAACAAAAATAATGGCACATCGTGTTCTTTCGTTTTTTGCAATTTGATTTTGTGATTTTGTTGTTATTGTTTTTGTAGTTTCAAAGACATTTTTTGGTTTTGTTGTTGTTTTGCTTGAAAGATTTCTAACCTTAAAGTTTTAAAATATTTATAGAAGAAGAATAAACTACGGTGATCATACGTACGTACATACATATGTATGTAGTAGATATATTAGAAAAATCTATATTTTTGACATGTGATCTAAATAAAGACCTTTGAAAATAAACACCTTCATTGTTACCTTCTTTGTTTTTGATGCTAAGCTTGTGATTTTTTTTTTTTTTTTTGAACGGAACTAAAAAATATGTTTGTGTCTTTCATTTTTTCACGGCTTAAACTCAGGTTAACTTTTGTTCCTTTTAGTTATTTACTTTTTTAGTTAGTTGGTTGTGTTCTCACCAAAGTCAAATTTGAGTTATAGTCAAGCTAAAGAGTGGACAAAATAAATTATGCAAAAAATATTAAAAAAAAAAACCAAAAAACCACAGCACACACAAAATTTATGCAGGCTTCTTTATTCCATTGTAATTTTACACCATATGAAACCGGAATGAAAAACGAAAAAATATTCATTATGGTGAAATAAAATATTGTTTTTTTTTTTAGTTTGGTTTAACACGTTCTAGTAAATAAAATCACTTTGTCTGCATTTTGTTTAAATTGTCTCATATTATACATACATTAATTGCAATTGTCAACCTCAGCAAATGGAGGTTAAGTTTCGGTTGCTTTTCAATTAGATACACTAGCATTAAGCAGATATTTAAACGCTTATTAAACATTATTAAACATTTAGAAATATGTGTAAATGAATAGATACCAAGGTAATTAAATTGTAGTTTAATAAATTAAGAAGAAGTACAGATATTTAGATGAGCTAAACAATAATATGTAGTACAAGGGTTTGCCCTTTCATGTTTTGAAGAAAAACTACCGACATTGAGAATTGTACACTTTTGCCAGATCATTTACAATGACATTTTGAATTGTTATGAGCTTAAATTGCAACAACAAGTTTAATACCAGAAATAAAAATAATGATGTGTTTCAAGTAAAAAATGCTTTTAAAAAAAGCAAGGAAAAAAACCAAGGATCCACAAAGCACAAGTAAATTCCTTCAAATAAAAAAATCGATTTCTTGGAGAAGTTTGCTAATTCCTCTTATTTATCTAAGGGGCCGTACTCTTCTGAAAAGTACCGGTACTCTCTTTTTGTGTTCTCTCTCTCTATTACTCTCTTTCATTGCAGTGCTAAAAATTCCCATTGTTATTACCCAGTGCATGGTGAAATCATGTATAAGGTGATAGCAAGATTACAACAATTTCACCTTGGCAAAAAAAACCCCATTTTTGTTGTTGCGGCTGTAATGGCGGAATGCAGTGAATATCAAAATGGGGGAAAAAGTGAGCAATCAAAAGTAAACAATGATTTCGCTATCCAACGGTATTGACCACAAAGAAAGAAGAAGAATGAGTTGCTGGTACATTCACCATGTATAAATTCATTTTGACCCAGTGGTAAAAATACTCATCACATTCACATTATTTTCAAAATGAGTGAAGGAGATCCACCTGTGTGCCGGCGGGTATTTCGAGCGCTTTTTCAGGAAGTTTTTTTTTTCAAAAGAACTATTTATATTTTTTTTAACGAATTATACATTTTTTTGATGGTTTATTTTACTGAGTAACTTTTTTGAAAAGTGTAATTTTTACTCAAGGCGTTGTAAATGGCATGCTCAAAAAGTCATGATGAAATTATGTGCAAGATTCCGCTCGCACCTGTTGTCTAAAACATGGAAGAAACAAATCTCATTATTTATATTAAAAAAAATTCTCTTACAATTGGATATGAAAATCCTCAAATATCAATCTTGCCCATGGTATTGAACCGAATTTATTCGAATTAGAGAAAATTTTCCGAGTTTTCAGTGTGACCGGCATCGACAAAGTCCACCAGCAGTGAAATTCTTCTACATTACAGTGATGAAGAAATTCATGATCTAGGAAACATATTCAACATACTTCCAAGTACATTTCATAAAAATATTGTACCAAAAAATAAAAAAACAAGGTAGTAATGAGCAATAACAATATTTGGGTGAAAATATAAATTCCTATTTTTTTTTTGCTTATGCAGTTAAAAAAATTAATAATTAACCCAACTGCATAAAACATAATTTTCTTCCATGTTTGTATTTATGTTTAATGGTTCGACTTCAAACTTTAAAATCGTTTTTCTCAAAAATATCAATTCGCGTTGGTATCGAAGCGAATTTACTAGAGTTAGACGAAATTTTACGAGTTTTTAGTGTTTTTAATGGGTTTTGTGTACTTAAAGGGACATTCCAGTTAAAAATTAGGAAAAGATATACTTTTTTGGAAGATTTTGTTAGCTAGACATTTCTCTATAAGTGGAACTACAGAAAAGTTTCCGCTTTCTATTTTTTAGGGTGTTTTTCTCTAAAAGACTAAAAAATACATATTTTTATTTGGAATTTCTCTAATTGAAAAAAAGAGGGGAGGGAATATTCCAATTTTTGAGGTTCCACTTATAGCCATGATGATAATGAATCAAAAGCTTTTCAAAATCAGTTAAGCAGAACTCGAGATATCAGTCCTACCAGTTCAAAAAACACCATTTTGATAAAAACGTGCTTAAAGTTTTTTTTTTATAAAAATTTTACGTGTGAAAATTAAAAAAATGTTTTTTTTTTATGCAAATTACTTCTCAAGGTCTTCAAGTTTTGTTAACTTCATTAGATGCTCTGATTGGGCTCTCGCTATATGTGCTTCTTTAGAATGTTCTCCGCTCCTACTGTTGGCTTGAGCTATGCGAGTTCCGTCGATTTTCAACAGCCGAAAATGTCTTTTTTTGCCGATTTTGGTAGAAAAAAGTATGCTGATTACGAATTGAATGTCAGCTTTTCAAAATGGCTGATCCAACATGGCGAACGATTTTTTAAAAACCGATCTGATTATCTTGGAACCCGTTACTCGGGAGTTCTCGGAGTCGTTGATTACGATACTGGCATCAGATTTTGAAAATGCAAAATGGTGGATCCAACATGGCGGTAGAAATTAAAAAAAATAGATCATATTCCCTTGAAACTCGTTACTAGGGCATTTTTGAGGTCACTTATTTCGAATTTAATGTCAGCTTTACAAACAAATAACTACCCTGAAAACCTCAAAGTAACGAGTTTCAAGCGAAACCGATGAACTTGAAAAGTAGTCGGCCACATAGGTTACGCTATTTTGAGTTTAGAAATCCCATTTGAGATTCTTTATCAGCGTCCCCAGAAACCCCTGATTAATGAGTTTCAAGCAAATACGTTCAATTTTTAGAAACTCATCCTCCATATTGGATCTGTATTTTGAATTATAAAAGTCTTATATTAGATTCGTAATCAGCGACCCTGAAAACCCTTGAATAACGATTTTGAAGCTGTTTAGATTTTAAATCGTTTCTTTTGAAAAAAAAAAAAAATTTATTTCAGCTGGTGCTAACTTCCCTAAATTTTGTCCTCGACTTTTGTAGTCCATTTCCATAGTGAGTTTTCGTTTCAATAAAAATTTTATTATTTTCCTCCTTCTGATCCTTCAAAAAATGCATAGAAATCCCTTCCCTTCGTGCAAAAATATAACGCGCATCGCACAAGTAAAGTAAAAACGAAAAGCTTGACCTCACCCTACATCAGTATCTGAAATTAAAAAATAGGTGGATATCGATTGGTTATTGCACCGTATAAGATATCCACATTGGAGCCTGATTTATATTCTTTGGAACAATCAAATGAAGCTAATTATTATCGGTTCTGAGAATATAGATCACCCTGAGATATAGTTTCTTCTATATAATATAAATTTCAATAATTCCCTAAAAATTTCATTAAATCACTAAAACATCGGTAGTCCATTTTCCCGATTTCTGGAATAACCATTCGATATCCACCTATTTTATAATTTCAGATACTGAAGTAGGGTGAGGACAAGCTTTTTGTTTCTACTTGTGCGATGCGCGTTATATTTTTGCTCGAAGTGAAGGGGCTTCTATGTATTTTTTGACTGTTCAGAAGGAGGAAAATAATACAATTTTTATTGAAACGAAAACTCACTATGGAAATGGACTACAAAAGTCGAGGACAAAATTTAGGGAAGTTAGCAACAGCTGAAATAAAAAATATATACTTTTTTTTTTCAAAAGAAAAGATTTAAAATCTATTTGTATTTATTAAATTTACATAAATATGTTTAGGTATTTTAGTCATATAATTTTTAGTTGAATAATCATAGAAACTATTAATTTTCGATGCAAAATTGGCAACCAGTTATAAGCAAAATTTTATGAATTTATTTTTAAGTGCAAATAAATTATTGCAATAAATTTTGACTTTTATCTCATAAACTTTTTAACGAAAACTAAAATTTATTGATTTTTTCCTCATTTTTCAAGAGCTTCAGATGTTAACCTGCATTGGTTTTACCTGCTAAATCAAAAAAAAAAAAACAGTCAGTGTCATTGTGATAAAATTTGTACCTAGATTGATAGGTATAGATAACATAAATGTGGATCTCCATTCCGCTCTTAATTGAAACCCATTAGCAAAATCTGGTCGCGGTTTTCTTTACCCTGTACTGTAGTAAATGTGAGCACATCTTAAAAGGAATTTAATTATGGTTTGCCAAAAAGCAAACTTCAATTTTCAGACCATGGCAATGAGTAAAAATTTAAAGAATGTGAATAGATTTACGCTCTAATAGATATATGTATTTTTTAAATTTGAGTACATAAATTTTTATTCAAAAACTCGAAATAGTTATACAAAAAAATTAATTATGTATAAAGATACAGTTAAGTGTATGCATATCAATATTAATGACTTTTTTTTTTTTTTTTTGCTATTATAAACTTGAACTTGAACATGAAATATGCAAATACATAATTATCAAAAGCAACTCATCAGTTTGACTTTGAGCAGTAAATTCACCACATCTGCTGCGTGCGTTCGGTGTATGTTCAAATAATTCATTGTTGTATTGTATTTACTTTTATGTTTTATTTGACTAAATTGAATGGTTTATAATATGTCATATAAATGGTAATAAAATTACAACTACAATGAATACAAAAAACCTATGTATGGTTTATGAGATAGCTGAGTAACTATCTAACCAGTGGCGGATCTAAGATTTTACCATGTGAGGGTGAAGAATTTTTTTTAAAAATCTCGGGTATTATAGTAAAAGGCAAGTTGGAAAAAAATTATCAAAGTATTTATATTGAAATTTGAAGACCGTGTCAGGAAAAGTCAATTCCGAATAAATTCTCTAGTAAAAAATGTCACTTTTTAGTGTGTACCAGTTGCATTTGCACAAAATTCAATAAGTACCGACATTCATAAAAAAAAATTATACATTAAATTTAAATGCAGACATACCGTTTCTTAAATTTGAATTCCTAGTTTTGTCACTCGTGGCACGATCGTCAGCCATATTTTGTTTTCAGATATAAATTTGCATTAATTAGTCAACTAATATCTTTATACATTTTTATATTTTACTAATATTACACATCGATCTGTAAACCCTAAACTATAATACGTAATACACCTCACCTGTTCTATGTTCCACTCCACCACACCGTTTAATAAAAAAAAGAGGTGAGAGAAATCATCGTTGCGTACTCGTAAATGCAGTACAGCCGAGTAGCAAAAGTACATACAAATTACAGTTATACAAAATTGAGAGAGTGTTAGTTAAAAAGGAAGAGATCAAGAGAGACAAAGAGCAAGTTTGTTTTCTTTGATGTTGCTCTTCCGAATGTGTTTTTGCACGAAGGAGGCGAGACCAAAGCGGGGTCGTTAAACATTTGACACATATTTTGTCGCATAACAAAAATATTAATTTCAAAAATTTCAACGGGCAGCTTCAGGTTCAAGCCACCGTAGTTCCGCCACTGTATCTAACTAAATATCTTCCGCAATATTCGCAAGCAGTTAAAAATATAAATTCAATATTAAAACGTTAAAAGCATTAAGGTCGCATTCAATATAAAAATTGAGATAAAACAAATCACGAACGAATGAATGAAAAGCATTGAATAAAAACTAAAAAAAGAAGGAAAAGAGGGAAAATGAAAAAATGAGAAGCAAAAACAAAAAGTGGTAACATTGTTTTAACATAAAAACTTAACATTCTTTGTATATATGTATGAAAGAATTAGCGGTGTTAAGACACGTGTGCGATAAACAAGAATGCTTGCTTATAAATCCACTAAGGCTAGAAGTGACGTAGTTTTGGTGATATCATTAAAAAATAACCGATTACTGGTATTTTTTTTTTTAAATTTTAGATATAATCAAATTCAAATGAAACCAATTTGAGTAAAGGTTTCCAAACAATTTTAAATTGTACCTGCTACTATAAATATCTCAGTAGGTATAATTGTTAAAAAAAAAGATGAAGGCATCCAAATGAAAAGACCTAACCTACCTCCGCCGTCCTCTGCTTCCTTCCTTCAGGCGGATCTACTAGTGTATAGTGGATATAAACACATGTTAATCGACAACATACCAGTTTCTTCAAGACCAACGCCAGGTCATAACTTTTAATAAAAACATACGCTTATTTCACCTTTGTACCTTTGTGGTTGAAACGATCGCAACTGAATGATGGAAAATTCCGAACTCTTCTGTGATTTAGGATCGATTTGGGGACTTAAACTTAAAGCGATATGTTCTCAATAATCCAAAAAATGGCACTTACATGAATGAGTCGAGATGTTCAGAATGAAATAATGCAAATATCTTTTGATGTTATTATCAGGAAAATTATTAAGAAAATTGATAATCCTCCATGCTTTACTCTGCTCGGAAATGAAAACATGCCTTATGCATTAAACAAATGCCATTATGTCTCAGATACGTCCGACTTCCACAAAGATTTACGCGAAAACTGATTATTCAATAAGATTTTGTAAGATTCGTAACAATTTACAACCAGACTTCTGAAAAAATACCTGAAGCTCTCCAAAAACGTTGTGTCAGTGGGGAACAGTTGAGAATAAAGAATCTGTATCCAATGATGATGCACGTTCATTGTTATAGATATGTGTGTCAGCCCCACCTGTCTTGGAATTGTGAACGACGTGGTAAACTTTTTCAGAAAAGACGCGTATGCAACGAAAATTCTTCAAGATCTCATTCAAGAACATGTCCGGAAAGCAAGAAGAAGAGCGACATTCGTCTTCGTGATATAAATTTCATTGAACGACAATGCCAGCATACTATCATTTGTCGAACTATTCAAAATCATCCACATGGGATTAGAAAATATTTCAAAAACAGCAGTAGTCGAGAAAAACGAGTTCATCGTTAGTCTCAGATTCACACTTCCTTTGTCAGTTTGATTGGCAAATCTTGTAAAAAAATGCACAAGATTTAGCATCAACAGTAAAACATGTTCACGAAATTGTGAATACGCTTCAAAGAGAACGAAAAAATCATTCGGGGGCAGTTTTTAAAGCTGTTAAAAGCTAGCGAAAGAAGCATTCGTTATGGAACTCAGAGTTCCGAGATTCATGTTGAAGCAAATAGCGAGTTCTGTTTATTAAACAGACTCTGTTGAGTCTAGCAGATCAGACGATCGTCTGGAAACTATCACAAAGATCACTGATGAGGAGCAGTAGCGGGTTCCGAAATAATCGTTTGACCTGCTAGTTCTATGAACTTTTTGACACTCTTCTGGCATCATTGTTCATTCAAAGCCTATTCATTTTAATAACATTTTTTTCTTATTTAAAGTTTTTTTTTAAACTCAATTTGTGCCTATTATTTATTGCCTTTTAGTTGTCTCTTCTAAAAGTGGTGAAAAACTGTCAACATATGACCAAGGTGAATTTATATCTTCTTCTCTTTTGTGGCACCATTTTTTTTCGTGATGAGGTGCTCCCCAAAAGTTGTCAAAAGTTTGTTTACATTTGATTGGTTGTTTACTTTTTTCGCCCGCCATAATAGCCGCAACAACAAAGATGTATTGTCATTGTCGTGTTGTACTACTGCTTCCGTTAGCTGATTTTCATATTCAGAGTGATCCGCCATTATGGCCGCAACAACAAAGCCCTGTTGTTGTTGCAGAGGTTAATTTGTTGTACTGTTGCTATCACCTTCTATTTACATACAACCATCTTGCGTATGCCCATCGATATGAAGTTTTCGCTCTCTTAAATTGAGAATGCAAAAACTCTCTTTTAAATTGAGAGCGTAAAAACTTCATATAAAAAAAAAAAATAAAAGAGAGTGCAGTACTTTCATAATTTGTGGCTTTGGAACAAAAGGTTTTAAAGATCGTAGTGGCTGATTTTCGGGTCGTTCCATTTTCCTATTTCAATTCAATAATACTGACAAAATAAAAAAATAATGATTTCTTGAAAAAATCCTAAATCATCTAGTATAATTACTTAATTTAGATTAATTTTAAATCTGGACAATGTTTGCTATTATTTTAATCACTTCCACTACATGTTTCCATAACATTCTCTATTAAAAATCACTGCTACCTTCATCATTAAAATAAATGAAATTACAATTCTCAAAATTGACGGAAGACGCAATTTATAGGTAGTATTTATTTATTATATCAAGATATTAATAGTTTTGTCTTTCAACTGCAATAGCAACGAAGACATCATTGTCAATAAGAACAACGACAAAACCATCATTTTAATCTCAAGAATAATGGATTGCCCTTGACAAGGTTAATGCCCTAAAATTTTAGACATGTGGATAAATGTAAATATGTATTACATTTAAGGTTCATTTTTGTATATTTGTATGTACTTCAAAATACCAATTGACTTTGATTTGAAACTGGTTTTTCTTTTTCTAATCTAATTTAAAAACCAAAAATAAATAAAAGAATATAAACAAACGAAAAAAAAAAATTGAATTTAAATTTAAATATCAAATTAAATTCTTAACAAAAATTGAAATTCATTGGTTGACATTGACTTAAGCTAGCGTTAGAATTAATGATTTGAATGATTTTGTAAAATCGTATTTAAAATTTTTTCGAAAGCTTTTTTTACTTTTTTCATTGTAGTAAATAAACTAAAATGGGTTGGGATTTTATTTTGTTATAGCAAATATTTGTAAAATCTTATTTTAATTTTAATTTTTATTTGTTTTTT
This sequence comes from Toxonevra muliebris, assembly GCA_963691655.1. Taxonomy (NCBI): domain Eukaryota; kingdom Metazoa; phylum Arthropoda; class Insecta; order Diptera; family Pallopteridae; genus Toxonevra; species Toxonevra muliebris. The sequence goes on along the minus strand of OY829328.1, from coordinate 77,474,239 downwards.
TTTTATTTTCGTTTTACTATTTGTTTAAATTTTTATTATTATTATTATTCTAATTTTTAAGTACATACGGTAAGTACTTAATTTTGAGTTTTGTGTAATAAAATTTCAATTATGTACTTTTAAATGTTTTTGTTTTTATATGCGTAATTTATTTTTTTATTTATTTATTTCTTTTTTTTTTAATGAATTCTTTATACTTATTTGCTTAAAGTTAACTTGAACTTTCCAGGATTTGTGGTACAGTAGAAAAACAGATGGTTTAAATAAAACATTTCGAACGATTTATTGATAGATTACCAACAAAATGCCCAAAAAGTTAAGACAAGTTTAAGAATTGAACTTTCTGAACCTTAATTCCTTGAGATCGTTTTAAACAGAGATTCCATCCACAGGTCTAAGTACGAAAATCCCATAGTACTCAGCAAATAAATCTCTGTAAACTAGACTAATGGAATATTATCACAAAAGTTCATATTCCAATTAGATTCGATTGGTTGCAGTTGTGAAATTTTTTATCCTTGTCCCCTTGGCCACATTGAGTCTATTGCAACATTCTTTGATTTATAACCCAACTATCATTCGAAAAATTGCGACGTCTTTTGGGTGAGTTAGTTCCTATATCTTCTATTTGAAGGTGTTGTTGTTTCTTCGCTCTACCCACTGCAGATTGAGTGTTGAACTGCAAATATACTTATGACCTTCATATGTGTAGTGAGAAAATCAGTGACAATTTGTCACAGACACATACAGACATTTTTAATCGAAAATGAATTTTATATATCGTTTGAAAAAGCTTTGAAAAATAAATTTTAAATAAAAAAAAAGTAATTAAAATCGCATTTTCTGCATTTACAGGGATTCCCGAGAAATAAACAAAAGACTGAGTAAGCAAACAAACTCAACTTTCACAATAACAACACGAACAGCACTCTCTCTCTATCTCTCATAATTTTGTATGTATTTGTAATAAAAGAGTTTCTTGCAAAAACAACATAACTAAATCCCCTTTTAAACACAGCGATTTCCATGCGATTTCTCTCTGCAATTCTCTTTTGTTTGCTTCTTTGGCATTAGTTTTATATAAGTGCAACAGAGATGCAAAAGCTAAACGTCAAAAAATCTCAGCAAAATCGCTAGTATGTGTGATTGGGACTCCTCCTCTTTCATTTCTCTCACCCACACACAGTAAATCGCAGAGAAAAATCGCATGAAAATCACAATGTCAAAAAGGGAACTATTAATAACAGTAAATTCCTCTGAGGACAATCGCTTGCTACTTTTACTTATTTGAGTTGAGATTGAGAGAGCTCACTTCTCTGCTTGTATTACATGGGCCCGATTCTCTTCTAACAAATTTACTCATATGAAAAAAAGCCCGATCACGATATCGGCTCTCTCAGCGTCTGTTCATGTATCTATGACACTCTCTTTCTCTCATATTTAAAAGAAACTCAAATTATTTCTTAAGAGTCAACTCGAGAGAAACAACAACAAAATGCGGACATCTACATTAAATTGAATCAAAAGTATTTATTTCATATTTTAGCTATCATAAGACAATTTTGTCATTTCTGGAAATACAAAACACAAATTCTGGGCATTGATATTTCCATTTTTTTTTATTTATATGTGCGAATTTAAATTTGTTATATTTTGTTTTTAGTTTTCGAAATAACTCGAAGGGAACTTTCTTCTAATATAAATTTATCCAGGGTTGCCATTAAAATTAAAAACAATGTATTTATTCAACATAGTTTCAGTTTTACAGTGTGCAGTTTTTCTTCATTTCAAATTATTTTTTTTTTGTCAGGATTAATTGGGATTAATTGTATTTTAGTTGGATATCTTTTTTTTCTGGGCCACAAAAAAGTGGATATCTATGTTCAGAACACTGAAAGAGAATTATACCTTCGAAAATAACTTGAAGTTCTTCATCAGTTAACGCCATAGTTCACGCTGCTGTGATGTATGTGAATATAAATACATACTTAAGCACATCCAGATTCCTATCTCATTCGTTATAATCGTTGCTCATGAATTAAACAACTCTTTTAAAGAACGAAAAATCGAAACCCCCTCTCTTCCTTTCCGCAATCACTAGATAATGGAAATTTTTACCATTCCATTGTTAGAAAAATATTTGAAAATTTATGGTTTCTTTTCCATTCTCCCAATGGGAATGTCAAAAATTATGCACTTATATAAATTACATTAATGTTAAGATTAATGTAAGTATTTTTTACATAAGCTTTTCAATATCAAGTAATACAATATTAATAACTCTAACCTTTGTTCATCCATTAATAAAATTTATTGCCATGCTGTCTCAAACAAATTATTGCAATTACATAACCTAATTATTTTACTAATAGAGTTATATTATTGTATTTGTAGTTATACTATTTGCACACGCTTTTTTTATTGGTTTATAAAATATTTTAGATTGCGTTATGTGAAAAATTATTGCAATTACAATTAACACAGTGCAATATAAAAATACGTCAGTCATTCAATATAAATGAATATTGATTATGAATGCTTGTTAGAAAATACGATACGATGAGCGAATCAAAAAAGTTAATTCATGTTTAAAATTATGGTGAAGAAACTTACCCTTAGTCATAGCTTGCAACAGAAAAGTCTATAAAAATTTTCTTATCTTGTTTCAAAGTTTAGATATAAATTCGCAAACACATTGAAAATAAATAGAAAACATACGATTAGTTTTATAAACTCCACAAGACTTTTTGGCATATTCAAAATTGAAGAGACTGTCGGATTTATTTTATAATATTTTTGTCAACTGCAAACATTGAAGGATGTATAGCTATTAGAACGCTTATGCCGTGAACATAATTGTGTGGGGCGGTCAAAAGAAACCTTAGGTTTTTTTCTTTGAGAACATTGAGGTTCAAAAGTGGGCGGTGACTTGCAGGACTTCAAACCGATTTCAATCAACTCACCACCGTGACCTTGAACTCTCTCAACAAATCCCAATTTTATGTAAATTCTTCTTAAAGGACATAGAAGTTTTGTCTAAAATAACTTAGGTCTAAGGAACTGCTTTTCATCTTCAATCGATCCGATTTGATTCGAAAGCAACGATCATAATGTAAACATAAGATATTTTTCCGAAGGGAGGTTTTTATTCTATATTAACTATGCAAATGAAGAGCGTAAATAAGATAAAGAGTGAGTGAGAATTTAAGATATGCAATTGTTTGAAATTCACCAAAAAAAAATTTAAGGAAATAAATTTGTTTAAATTGGCAATACTACACAAATGAATTGAAAAGCACACAAACATAATTTTCACCACAAACAATTTCCACTTTCCACAGCACCCATTACTCCCACCAAAAATATACAACACTCAACTCATAAAATGTATGCATTGCAACAACAAAGCATTAGAGATTGGAAAACGCATGCGCATTTTCAACACCTGCGGCAACGAAAACAAAACAACAACAACAACAACAGAAGCAGCAATAATTATAACAGGGCGACACCACAGAAGAATGTGGCACATCCGAATATTGAGTGCGAAGAGGCGATGAGTGAGTGAGCGCATAACAAAAACAACAAGCATGCATGGGAGGGGGGATACTCCCTACAGGTCATACACATGTACGTGTAACTACAACAACGTTTTCAATGTGTAATACTATGTGAGTAATGAGAGAACATATAATTTTGAAACTTTATAAGGATAATTGTTATTGTATAATAGGGTGAATAAGGTTATTGTTTTTGTATTTTATGGAAAAAGTTCTGAGAGTCTGAGAGAGAGAGAGAGAGAGATAAAATTAGAAAATACCGATGTTGATGATGGTGTTGTTGTTGCTGGTAAACACAAGGGTGTGTTGTTTGTATAATATGCGCGCGCTGAGTAATCGTCACCAAGAGAAACCAACTAAACGAGTGGGGTGGAATGCAGGTGTGAGAGGGGGAGTACTGAAAATTTACCACGAGTGAAAATTATAGGGTACAAAGTGTTTAGTGTCACCCTTTAAGTTTCAGTATTTGCGTGTACTTGGAACTTGCACACACACCATACAAACACCGGTACATGCCGCTACACGCATATACCGCCGCGCGCGCAATATACTCGGGAGGAGACAAAAAGACCGACAGACAGAAGCAAAATTTTATTTCTCGGGCAGGCAGCAGTTTTTTTTTGCTCTCCTTAGTGGTTGGTTTGACGGTTGTTGGCAAAGTAGACGAAAATTTAGTGTGCTTGTGTTTCTTTTAATTTCTTTCCTTTTTTCAAATTAAATGTGAACAATAAAAAAAGATATTAATATAAATATTAATAATAGATAATATATTGATAAAGAAAAAATTGAGTGATTTTTGTTTTTGTGGTGAATCAAAAAAAAAAAAAAATAAAATTATAAATAAAAAAGATAAGGAGCATATAAAATTTTGTGAAACTATTTTCATTTTTTTTTTGCACTACAGCAGAAAACAAAAAAAAAAGTGTAAAAGAATTAAAAAACTTCAAAAAAAAAAGTAAAGTTGCATGTGTTAAGCCAAAAGAAAATCAGAAAAAAATTTCCAAAAGCTAAAAAATTTAATTCCAAAAAAAAGAAAACATAATTTTATTTCATTATAGAAAAAAGTGCATAGAAAATAAAAAAAAGATAAAATAATAAAAATTCTATAGTGAATTAATTTTACTACATATTTGCAGTAGCTACTATTTTTATGCCGGTGCTTCTCTTCACATACACACACATACCAACAACAACAACACACAAAAATGTAGGTATTTTTAGAATATCTTTTTCTATAATATTTTTCGGGGGGATTTCTGCATGTATGCCCTTAAAGTAGACAACAAAAATTTTATTTATATCAAGCATTCAAAATTTTATTACATTTTTATTAAAGAGCTTACAACATTATCAAAAAACAAAAACAAAAAACAAAGAAAAAGAATTATGCAAAAAAAAAAAGGAAAAAAATCTGCGGTTATTATCTCATAGACGTCGTCGTCGCCATTGGAAACTGCAAAGCATACGGGAGAAGAAAAAACAATATGACATTTCCGTTTCTTCTTCCTCAATGCTTTTGTCATTTATGCCATTCTTTTTTGGTGGCTCTCTCTTCTTCTTCTTCTTCTTTACTTGCTAGTTGTCTCATTGTTCCGCATTTCAATTCTTACACAATTCCTCCATGTGAATTCAATACACACACACTCACACATGTGCACACTTGTGCTCCACTTTTCCTTTATTGCTGTTGCTGGTGCTGCTGCTGTTGTTGTCTGTGTTTGTGTTGCCAGTTTGAATTTCCCTTATAATTTTTGCAATCTTCCATAACTGTTGTTCGCTGTTTTTTATTTTTTTTTTTATTTGCTTATTTTTCGAAGAGAAATTTTTACTTTTGCTATGCTTGTCCTTCTGCTTGCGCTTTTGCTTTACTGACATTTCCATATTCACATTATTTCATTGCTCTCTCCAGCAGCTAAAAATAACAACAACAATTGTAGCCATCATCATTATTATCTCTTTTTTTTTTATCATGAGTGAGATGTTTTTATATTGTGCATATGTACTCAAAGAGAGTATTTTTTTTTGTCTCGTGATTTATTGCTCTCATGAAAAAAAGTGTTGCCATACTGGATTTTCTTTCTTAATATGCACCTATAAATTTGTATTGCAAATGAGCTTAAAAGAGAAAATCCTTTATTCTTAATTTAATTCATTTACTTTTTTTTTACAACTTTGGTGGTTGAATACATATGTTTCAGCTGGGTTAAGTTATCTTACCATAGATGCTGATTAGCAATAAATATCTTTGGGAATAGTTATAACACATATGTATTTAACTATATCCTACTTTATCCTTCTTTTTTTTCAATAAATTTATTTATAAAGAAACCTTTTAGATAATTGTTAAGTGACTTCTAGAGGTGTGGAGTTTTGGAAAAACAATAAATATGGTCAGCTAACTAGAACAAAGGCGGCGAATTCTTCTTTAATTTTCAATACATTCCTTTATTCACTATACAATAAAACGATAGAGTTTTAATAATAATTGCAAAGTTTTCTACCGATATGAATCATTTGAAAGCTGCTCGAAAAAACGCTTGCTGCTGGTGACTAATGCCTTTATCATGAGATAATGAATATTGCAGAATTGCGATTACATTGCAAGGCTAAATGACAGACATTTTAATCGAGATTAGCGAATGTTTATGGGAAAGAGTGAAGCATTGTTTTGTAGTCTTGTTTTGGGCGCTTACGTAAATTTTTTTAAACACTCTAATTTCGCAAAATTTTAGTGTAATAAAATATAAGATATCTTAATTGTTTTTGCATTTGAGAATGTTTTAGTGTTCAGTAACTCATATAAAATTTATCGTATAACAATTTTTTTCCGTTTTTGGAAATTATTAACCCTTTAGCTCCGTTTCTTATTATCAGAAAATCATTGCTCATGAAATTTTACTATAAAGCTCTGTTGCACTTTGTCTTTCCAACAAACATCCGTTGACCTAAATCTAATTTTTTACTTTAAAATGCTATTTATAAATAAATAAGGCGACAATCAATAGGTTAAGATTAAGATAATTTTTATAGTCTTCAGTCAAATTAAACAATATATCAAATTTAGTTCCTCCCCGCATCTAAAGACACACACAATGCACTGATTAACAAATCTTATCTTATCGCATAACAAAAATTATTGGCGAAAATTCAATGTTGAAAAAATAATCAGTCTTATCCAATGGTTTGGTCAATTTATATCAAACAGAAAAAAATGATAAGTGGAAAAGAAATTCTGAGAGATATGATGGGTTTTGTTTGAACACGAGTCACTTGAATGAATTTTTAGACTTGATATGTGTGTATAAATCATTTAAAAATTCCCCTGTGTTCACTAATAAATACTTAAATTCTAAGGCCCAGAAACTAATGCCAACATGGTGTGGGTGAAGTCCAAACAAAAGTCGATAACAAAAGAGATAATGAAAAGGAAATGATAATGGATTGGATATGCTGTTCTTTTTCTTTTATGACATAAGAGCCCATGAAAGGCATAGACAGAGCTTTTCGCATCTATTTTCTCAACATAAGTATTATGTGATCTAAATTTGTACATGAATGAAAGAGACCTACAGTTGTATGCCGAATCCAAACGATAAAGATTATACGTAGAATATTCTATGCATGAAATTATGATCTCTGGAATGCTTTAAGCGACCAATAGAAACTCAGTTAAATAGAAGAAAATGGAAGTGGATCGGCCCAGTAATGGATCTAGGATTTGAGGAGGGCTAATTTTGCTAAGTTATAGAATAGTTATCAGATCAAGAATCAGACAAAAATTAAAACCAATTCAGATTAAAACCCAGACAAAACTATCGACCGAAAATCTGATCAGAATTCAAACCAAAACTCAAAACCCAAAACTAGACCAAAATTCAGGACAAAAACGGATCAACTGCAAACCGAAATTTAGACCAAAATTTCAGATTAAAATTGGACCAAAATTAAGACCAACTTTAGACTATCAATAATACCAAATTTAAATTAAAAATAAGACCAAATTCAGACGAAAACAGACAAAAAATCAGATCAAAGTTCAGATAAAAAATCAAACGAAATGAAATCAGTCCCAACTCAAATTTAAAATAAGACTAAATTCAGACTAAGATCCAAACTAAAATTTCCACTAAAAATCAGACCAAAAAGAGAACAAACTGAGATTAAATTTCAAACAAAACTCAGACGAAAAAGAGTTGAACTTCAGATTAAAAATCAAACCGAAATTCAAACAAAAAACAAACTAGACCGAAATTCAGGCCAAAATTCAGACATAACATGCCACGAAATTGAGGCCAAATTCAGATCAGAAATCAAAACAAAATTCAGACTTAAAATAAAACTAAAAATCAGACCTAAAAGCCGTTCAGAAAGCAAACCAAAACCCTATATCAAATTCACCCAAAGTAAGACTTATAGATGTTTTACTTTGGGTGAACTTGATCTAATCTCATACTGAAATTTCAGATTTCATGTAGACCAAGTGTAAACAGTTTTATTATAGAAAGCTTATAAAAGATCATTCACTTTTTGGGAAGGATTGTAGCTCCCATAGCGCTCTCTAGATCCACTATTTGATAGGCCATTCCGTCCGTCTTTGAACCATCTGCAAAAAAATATATAACAAAAACAACTGCAGTAAATATAGTCGGATGTTTTCAAGAGCTGAAAAAGGGCATCAAAAATAAACAAAACCTATTAACTTAAAATGAAGGTACGCAGTAATGGAATTACCCAAAGCGGTAGAGCTGTAACAGAATCAATTAAGGGTATGAGTCACAAATGAATAATAATTTTTGATTGCAGTTATTTAATAGCATATTTGACTCCATATTTTTTGGAATTTGAAGTCTATTGGAATCACTTGACGTCATTTAGAGTCAATTAGGAATTTGAAGTTAATTGAAATCACTTGGAGTCAACTGAAATCACGTGGAGTCACTTGAAATCACTTGGTTTCGCTAGGAGTCACATGCAGTCACTTGAAGAAGATTGAAATTTGAAGTCAATTGGAGTCAGTGGAAGCCACTTGGGCTAACTGAAGTCGCTTTGATTTGAACTTGACTTAAGTCACTTGAAGTCATTTGGAGTCAATTGAGAATTTGAAGACAATTGAAATCAACTGAAGCGATTTGGAGTCACTTGAAGCCAGTTGGAGTCAATTGGAATTTTGGGCAAAGGAATGGTTTACTTTTGCAACTAATAATATATTTACATATAATTAATTTGTTAAAAAGTGGAAATATTAAATTACATATATTTATATTGAGTTCACATTTCACTTGACTGCAAGTGACTTCAATTGACTTAACATCTCAAATGATTGAGTTACTTCAAGTGACTTCAATTAACGTCTGTATGTTACTTCAAGTGTCTCCAAGTGCCTTCAAGTGACTTCAAGTGAATTCAAGTGACTTCAAGTGAATTCAAGTGAGTTCAAGTGACTTCAAGTGAGTTCAAGTGACTTCAAGTGACTCCAAGTGACTTCAAGTGACTTCAAGTGACTTCTAGTGACTTCAAGTGACTTCAAGCGACTTCAAGTGACTTCAAGCGACTTCAAGTGACTTCAAGTGACTTCAAGTGACTTCAAGTGACTTCAAGTGACTCCAAGTGACTTTAAGTGACTTCAAGTGGTTTTAAGTGATTTCAAGTGACTTTAAGTGACTCCAAGTCACTTCAAGTGACTCCAAGTGACTTCAAACGACTTCAAGCGACTTCAAGCGACTTCAAGTGGCTCCAAGTGACTTCAAGTGACTTCAAACGACTTCAAGTGACTTCAAGTGGCTCCAAGTGACTCCAAGTGACTTCAAGTGACTTCAAGTGACTCCAAGTGACTTCTAGTGACTTCAAGTGACTTCAAGTGACTCCAAGTGACTTCTAGTGACTTCAAGTGACTTCAAGCGACTTCAAGTGACTTCAAGTGACTTCAAGTGACTTCAAGTGACTTCAAGTGTCTCCAAGTGCCTTCAAGTGACTTCAAGTGAATTCAAGTGACTTCAAGTGAATTCAAGTGAGTTCAAGTGACTTCAAGTGAGTTCAAGTGACTTCAAGTGACTCCAAGTGACTTCAAGTGACTTCAAGTGACTCCAAGTGACTTCTAGTGACTTCAAGTGACTTCAAGTGACTCCAAGTGACTTCTAGTGACTTCAAGTGACTTCAAGTGGTTTTAAGTGATTTCAAGTCACTTCAAACGACTTCAAGCGACTTCAAGTGACTTCAAGTGACTTCAAGTGACTTCAAGTGACTTCAAGTGACTTCAAGTGACTTGAAGTGACTTCAAGTGACTCCAAGTGACTTCAAGTGACTCCAAGTGACTTCAAGTGACTCCAAGTGACTCCAAGTGACTTCAAGCGACTTCAAGTGACTTCAAACGACTTCAAGTGACTTCAAGTGGCTCCAAGTGACTCCAAGTGACTTCAAGTAACTTGAAGTGACTTCAAGTAACTTGAAGTGACTTCAAGTGATTCCAAATTGACTTCGAAGCAATCAAGATTTTTAAGTCATAAGATTTTCATTCCCATGATTTAAAAAAAAAATTCTTCTGGCATCATTGTTCGTTCAAAGCCTATTAATTTTAATAAGATTGCACTCGCTTGACTCCAAAAAATACTTCTACCTACATTTTTTATTCTGAAGTCAAATATATTATTCAATAATTGCAATCATGAACTGTAGTTTATTAACTGTGACTTCAATCTATTCCAATTAAATTGAGTGCATTCATTCTTTTACAGCTCTGCCAAGTGAAAGCATTCAAAAGCTTTATATTTCTTCAACCGTCTCTGCCCCTGATGTATGATTTCAATTCAAGTTCAAAATTAGCGCAAGTGTGCACTAGATAAAATGAACAATCTAGTACCTGTGTGGCATAAAAAACGGCCCTAAAGAACTACTTGTGGTTTAACGTATTGTAAATAGTAGCAGTTACTATACTAACTTACGTACTCGTACTTATCAAGGTATGTGCAAATATAAAAACGAAAAACTAACGAACTTAATTAATTTTTAAACATTTTGCAAGAACAACAACAAATCCTCTTGATAATTCACACATGAACCTTTTGTGCAAAAAAGGAAAAAAGCCGGTAGAAGCTGGTTTGATTGTAAAAGAGAGAAAGAGAGAGAAACTAATTGTAATTTTGTTACGATGCTCACTCAAAATTAAACAACAAGAAACAAGTACAAAGAGAAAAGTACTCAAGAGAGAGCGCATTCAATTGAGTAGAAAGCACTTTTTTTGTTGGGTTGGTTCAGATTTAGTAGTAGGAAAAAAAAAGAAGCATTTTGTATGAAAACGATTTTAGGGAGCATAGCGAGAAAAAGGCAAAGACATTTTAACATTGATTTTCAAGGCGGTACGCACGTCGTTGTCGTCGTCGCGGTCGTGGTCGTGGTTGTCAAAAAGAAGGCACATGCTTTCAGATTATAATTTTTGTTTCACCAGCAACAAAAAATTAAAAGGAAAAAGAATATAAAAATTACGTGAAAGTTGGAAAAAAAAACAAAAAATTTATAAAGAAAATTTCAATAAATTTAAAAAAAAAAAAATAAAAAAATTTTAGTGTACATTAAATATATATGTGTGTATGTGTGCGCTGTGCCTAACAGTGAAGTTAAGTTATATAAAAATGTTGTGTGTGTGGAAAACAAATGAAAAACTTGCACTAAAGTAGTAAAGCAAAATTAAGGTGTAAAGAGGAAAATGGAGAAAAAAAGTATGTGAATTTAGCGGTTATTAATACTACTATTTTTTTTTTTTTTAGTACTCTGTATTTTATTTATTGTCTTTTTTTTTTTTGCTAATCGCCGAGACATAAAATTTTGGTGCTTTTTTTTATTGATTTATTCTTTGCTAAAGTTTAATATGCTACAATGAAAGCAAGTAAACCAGCAAAGAAGCAAAAATTGAAGAAAAAAAAAAAAAAAACCAGCGTGCGTGCGCGCGTGTTGCCAATATTAAAAGTGATACTTGTCTGCTACTCTACATACTTTTTTCCATTTTTTTTTTATTTTTTTTATACACTACCGCGTTACACATTAAGTTTCCCAGCAGCAGTTACAGTAGCTACAGAAGAAAAAGAAGAAGAATTAGTCAGTAGTTGGAGAATAAGAAGAAGTAGAAGAAGCTGTAGCAGTAGCAGCTGAAGCACACTTTAGTGTGTTCATGCCGCTCTCTTGCTTTTTTACTCTCTTGCCCTATACCTCCCACTTTTCTTCTTTTCTATTGTATTGTTGTTGTTGGGCATCCTTAAGTTCTTTTTATTCACTGCTACTGGTTGCCCCTGTAGTGTCCTAATGCTGTAGTCGCTGTCGTGGTGTCAGTGCCGCCAACGCGTCGACGAGAGTTTTTATTTTCGCAAATAGACAAAAAAAAAAAAAACAACAACAATAACAGTAGTAAAATCCCAGTTGCACAAATAGTGAGCACTTCTTAAAAGAACAATGATTTCATTACTCCAAAAAGAGCAAAAAGGCAGTGGCTACGTTGGTGCTGGCTGTTCGGCGAACACATCACATTTTACTCTCGTGCTCGGTATAGTCGGTCACTCGAAGTCACATGCAGTCACTTGAAGTCAATTGGAGTCACTTGAAGACATTTGGAGTCAATTGGGAATTTGAAGTTAATTGGGAATTTAAAGTAAATTGAGAGTCACTTTGAGTTAACTAAAGTCACTTGGAGTCATTTGAAGTAACATGCAGTCACTTGAAGCCGATTGAAATTTGAAGTCAATTGGAGTCAATTGGCAATTTGAAGTCAATTGGAGTCAGTTGAATTCACTTGGAGCCAACTTAAGTCGCTTTGATTTGAAGTCGATTGCAGTCACTTGAAGTCATTTAGAGTCAATTGGGAATTTGAAGTCAATTGGAGTCATTGTAGCCACTTGGAGTCACTTGAACCCAGTTGGAGTCAATTGGGATTTGGGCGAAGTAATGGTTTACTTATTTATATTACATATGATTAATTTGTTAAAAAGTGGAAATAATAAATTACACATATTAGAACTGACTTCACATTCCACTTGATTGCAGGTGAATTCAATTGACTTCAAGTGACTCCAATTCACTTCAAATCTCTAATTGACTTCAAATCCCAATTAACTCTAAATGATCTCAAATGACTTCAAATCCCAATTGTGAAACTATTAAATCGAAGAGTTTAAAAACAAATCAGTAACTATTGCTGGAAACATTGCTAGAGTAAAAGAAACAAAATTCAATGAAAGAAAATTTGCTTATGTGGCTCAGTTAGTAAGCGCGTTGTCTAAGATTCACAATGCGGATTTACGGTCACACGTTCGAGCCTGAAAAAAAACAACTCAAGAGAAGATCAAAAAGATATAAAATAAAATAAAACGATAGTAGGAAATAAAAAACAATAAAAGTGAATGAACAAATGAATATAACATTATAATAATTAAAAAAAATAATAAAATTATTGAATTTGAGCTTAGTCCAAAAATAAAAAAAAAAAATTAAAAAAAAAATTTAGTGGGATTTAAACCTTGACTCACAGGTGGCTGCGTGCTTCCAGGCGATTTAGACAACTACTACATGACGTCATGAATTTTGCCAACAACTATTTTGGATTTTTGTTTTGCTATGAGATGAAAGTGAAATCGTGTCCTCCTTTATTACTCCTTTTGGAGGCTAAAACGAGTACTCTAAGACCATGAGGACAGAAGTGCCCAACAGTTTCTTATGGAAGTGCAAACACCAATACATGTAAACTTTATTATTTTTATTTAGATAACAGCAAAATCTACGTTGAAGACCAACAAAGCATACAAACATGTTGTTGCTTTCCACTTTGGTATAGGCAAAGGGCAAAGAAGAAAGACAAGAAATGCTCAGCCTATGCCTAAGTGCTTTTACAAAAACAAATGTCCACCAAGTGCATAGGATGTGGGCACCACTGCTCTAAGACATTCAATGTTAAAAAAGAGTACAAAATTCAAAAACTCTAGAGCAACAGGGAAAAATCCATTGCTTGCTTTGGAACGCTCAATGATTACTCCTGCGATCATCCTAAGTTCAACTGGGATAAAGAAAAACAACAAACAAAAAATATTAAAAAAATGTTAGTGTCATGTAATAGTAGCAGTAGTTAGTAGTAGAACGGAGAGACTAGAGCGCAAAGTGAGCGCTGCGTCGACAGTGAGTGATGAGAGAGGGTGATGTGGTGTTGGTGTATTTGTGTATTACACATACGCTTATGATTCATAAAAGGAGCAATGCAGGAAAAAAACTATGACTTTTTCATTGCCATTTTAAATGAAATATCTAAAGAAAATATGTGAAAAATACAGAAAAAAAATTAAATAAAACTTAATTCCTTCTTCTTTTTTTTTGTTTTGTTTTTGTTATTTTTGGTGATATCGGTAAATGCAATTTTCAATTAAACTGTCTGTGTCTGCATTCGGCATGGTTGTATTGTATGTATGTGTGTGTGTGTGTGTGTGTGCTTAAATGAGATGAGTGTGAATGAATGTTGTTGCTTCTTTTTCCATCTAAGGGCGCGCTCTCTCTTTATTTCTGTCTCCCACTCTCTCTCATTCTCTTTTCTTGTACTATGACAAAAGTGCATTATGTCATTTTTATGGTAACAACAACAACAGCAAATGAAAAAAAGTTGAAAATCAGTTCGAGGTCGTATCGTCATCGTTGTTTGATTGTGTTGTTGTTGTTTTTGTCAATTGTTGTTAAATCGAAAAAGCGGATATTAAAAATGTGCACATTTTAGATAAAAACATACTACATCTATACATATATATGCATGTACTAAAAACTTTTTTTTACAAGAACAAAAAAAAAAAAAAAAAATGACGGAAAAACTTAGCAAACATTTAAATGTGTGGTCAATTGTAAAGTTGCAAAATGGATTACATTTTCAGCAAAATACATACTTGCATATGTACATATATACTTCATATATACAATAATATATTTGTATGTACATACATATGTATGTATGTATGTGTCTGCTTAATATCAGCTATATTCATTAGCTTAATTATAATTATAGTTTTTTTTTTTTTGTTTTGCTATTGTAGATGCGGCTCATTAATTGTTGTTGTTGTTGTTTTTCTACTTTCTGCTGTTGCTGGTTGATTGTGTTTTGTAATTATCATTATAATTTCACCCGCTAAATAGTATCGCATTACAACGTTTTAATTAATTTCTCATACTTATTCATCTTCCTTTTAAATATTATACCTTCTAAACTATTTCTTTCTTATGGGTGTGTATTTTTTTATTTATTTTTTTTTTTTTAGAATCCTTATTTTTCTTTCTATATATACATAACTATGTAAATTTCGGTGTTTAAAATGAATAACAGCTTAAGTTTATTTGCTTCAAAACTCGCGCTGATTTGATATTTATAATCTAAAATATATGGTAAAATATTTTCCAACTTAAGTCGATTTAGGCAGTTTTTCCTTTTTACCGCAAATTTCTTTTGGACATTTTTTTTTATGTATTTGTTTATTACTTATTTCTATTACTTTTTACAATTTTTAGTTGCTAAGCGTTATTGCAAGTTATTGAGAGAGCTGGAAATTTTTATAGCACTCTCAAAATGTTTGAAATTTTTCTTTGGCTCAGCAATATTATGGCAACGTTAGTATAATTCCAAAAAACTTAGACTTGATATGCTTGAAATTTAAATTGAAGCGGAATTGATTTAACAATTTTGCTTATTAGTTCAATTCACAGTTTTGCCATCTATGGTATCGTATCTCGTATTTGTTGTAAATCTATTCAAATTCTTCCATGGTGAAATCACCTTAACTTGGCAAAAACACCACATCTTTGTTGTTGCATTAGATCTCATTAAATGTCAAGATCAGCCGTACAACAAAACAATAACAACACACCTTGTTGTTGCGGCCATAATGGCGGCATGTAGGGAATGTTTAAATCGCGAAAAAAAAACAAGTAAACAATGATTTTGTGAGCCTATGGTATTGACCATAAAGAAAGAAGAGGAATAACTTGCTGCTAACTTCACCTGGAATAAATTCACCTTGAATTCTTCAATTTTCCATTCACAATTTTATCTACCACATTACTACAGTTACTAGAGTACTCCTCAGAGAGGCGATAATTCTGTAGTATTAAAGAGAGCAATATATGAGGCTTCGTTGATTTCGTTCTCATTTCGGAACTGAGAAACAACAACAACAACAGAAATTATCGTTTTGCAAGATAACAATTAAATTGAAAAAGTAAACTTTTGCAAAAACAACACAACTAATAATAACAGTAAATTTCTTTTGAGAATCTGTTCTCTTTGAGCATTTACTTCTTTGTGTTGAATATGTGATGGTATATGTATAGCAATGAATGAAACAAACTTAAATTATAAGTAAAATAAATTAAATTATTTTTCACTTATTCAATTGAAATATACATAAGTAATATATGTTATATGTATATATTAAAAAGTAAAGAAAAAACTAAAGAAACAAAACTTAAATCTATAATTAATTTAAAGAATTAAAAAGGTCTATATATAACAGCAAGAGTGTCATAAAAAGAGAGAGAGAGAGAGAGAGCAGTTTTCAGAATAAAATTTCCTACGAAGTTTTTCCTTTGCAATCATGAACACAGAATATTCGGCTAACAAAATTCCAACGGAAATATTGTACAAAAGAAAATGTAATTTTATTTTTATGGAATATCATATATATATATATATATATATATATATATATATATATATGTATATATATTGCCAATGAATTCAATAGAATAAATCGGGAATAAGTAATTAAATTTTGTAAGCAGTTGGA
Source organism: Toxonevra muliebris (assembly GCA_963691655.1). Lineage (NCBI taxonomy): Eukaryota > Metazoa > Arthropoda > Insecta > Diptera > Pallopteridae > Toxonevra > Toxonevra muliebris. Next base: position 77,457,888 of record OY829328.1, on the reverse strand, counting down.
GCTGGAACTAAATAGCGTTGATCCTCCAACCACAACCATATTTGAGTGGAAAAAGTTCAAAATTATATGATACATGATACATAAAATAATTTTTGTGTCGCTACAGGTGTGAGCTGACAAGAAGAAATATGTTAGAAAGAAGATGGCGAAGAACCTGTAGCACTGAAGGAGGTCCGTTTAAGGAACATAGTTTTTAGGCCATTGAGGATAGATAAAAAACGTTTCTACCTTACTTGCAACTATTTCTTGAACTCATCACTTTCTGTCTTTCATACTGTAACCTTAACTGGATACATTTGTCTTCCTAAATACACCCAGCAGTATTACATCTGTATTACATTTGCTTGAGATCTTCTCTACTATTTAATTTAGGTATAAACGGGAGTTCAGCAAACACTTTTGAGGCTTGGCTTAAGGAATAATTTAAAAATAAAAACCTTAGCTCTAAGTATACATATATTCGTATAGTCTTGAAAGATAAAAACCTATTTTAAGTATTTATGCATTAAAAGTTAATAAAGGTAATAAAAACAGACTGGCTTCTTCATACCTCACAGCTTTTTCACCACTTCCAGCAACGCTAACTTCATAATCTTATTAAAACCTCATTCTCACCTAAATCCTAAATGTGATTTAAGTTAATTTTTACAGTGCATTTTTATATAATTTATAATAATTTGAGCACGCCATTGCAGTAGTAGTGTATCCAACTAGATTTCTTTACAGAAAGTTCAAAGGTCAACTTCATTGTATTCTAATACAAGTATGGTATGCCAATATTGTGTGTATGGTAAAAAAAAAGAAAAGCTGTTCAATCAGAATGCTTGACGATTGACATTTACATATTGGTGTATACCTACTAGGAAAACTCTGAAGGCTATTCAGATATTGTATTTCTTATTTTTCTCTGACTGGGTAGGGAGGTTTATGTGAGAAAGAAAAACCTTAGCTTTTCCGTGAATGCTTAGTGTTAACTCATAATAACACACGTGTTTCCATTGTCACGTTTGCCACATATAAGTCTGGCCAGACCCACATACCGCTGAGAAAAAAAAGAATTATGTAATTTGCATCTAAAAGGCTTAACCCATTAAGGACGAGCGTGAACCAAAGTAGATAGATCAAGAAAGTAACTTGAGAAAAACAATTTTTTTGAACCTGACTCAGGAACGGCTCGGTGAAAAGGTGCCATATGGCACCGCTAGGCATTACTGGGTTAATGAGGCGGCAATGAAATGTATGTGGATCTGGCCAGAGTCATGTGTGAAGAATATGATGTATGGACCAATAGACCAAAACATTCTTATAGGTAACCTTGTATTGCGTTTTTCATTCAGATATGTGCATGGATCGATAGCTAATAAGAAGTAAGGAAGCTACTTAGAATTTCAAATCGCTAGCTCAATTAGAAATATTTTTAAATTGCAATTCATGTGTGTCACCGAGGGTTAAGAAAGTTCACCTTACTTTAGAATATTTACGATTAGAACATTACGGATATTATATTCAGATAATAAAGGCAAATACGGCTTCTAGAAAAGTGGCGGAAGTCTTTGATCCTGTTTTAACTATGTGAGAAACTTAATTTTTCGAATAATGAAACGCATTAAGGTTTAATTGCACTCACTTTACTCTGGCAAAACAAATTTTACTAATCTTTATATATAAAATCGTAGAGTTTTGTGAGTATGACATCATGTGACTTCTGAACGACTGGACCGATTGAAGTCATATTTCCAGAATATATTTTCTTAGGCGGGAGAATGGATCATAGCTATACATAATGGCTTTTAGTAAAGTGGGCGTGGCACCTCCCATACAATCCTAATAGTTCTTTGGATATATCTCAAGAACCATTTATAGCACGCTACAGAAATTTGTTACAATAACGAGAATTGACAATGACATGCTACAACAAAAATATAGGTGGGATTGACAAAGGGGGTGTGGCACCTTCCATATAACCTGAATTTCCATTATGAGATATCTTAGGAGGCATTTATGGTACGGTACTAAAATTTAAAATCTTTCAGTTTGTTGGATTAGTGGGTGTGGCACTATGCTTCATTTTTATTTTCTACTACTATTTCTACTACTAATTCTACTACTATTTCTACTACTATTTTCTACTACTTTAAACTTCTTATTTTCTGCAAATTTTTTTTATTTTCTACTATTTTTTCAACCAATTTTTTCTACTACTATTTTAGTACTTTTTGCTACTACTTTTTTAATACAATTTTTTTCTTATTTTCTACTACTACTTTTATTTTATTATATTTTTCACTACTATTTTTTACTACTTTTTTACAGTTTCTTCTACTGCTTTTTTTTATTATTTTTTACAATTATTTTTACTAATTTATGAACTATCTCAAGAACCTGCCTAGCTATGTCAAAAACCGATAGGTGGCGCTGTAATAAATTCTATAATAAATTTTAGTTTTATAACAAATAGCAAATGAGTTCATATTTTTAAATAGTTTTTGGAATTAAATATAACTTCTGGAACGGTCTTTGATATTCTTCTGCAAATTAAATAGTTTTAAAAATGCCAATTTTGATGCCTCATTTTTAAATCTAGAATTTTTACCAAATTCAATGTACGTCCAACGTCCTTTAAGCTTGAATTGTCATTACCAATGTTCAATTTTAAACACCAAGAAACTTCATTCTTCTTCATTGAAATAAACTTTAATTTTCTCGCTTCTTCGTAGAAAGGGCAGAACAACGTCTGCCGGGTCAGCTAGTAACATTATATATATTCGATTCTGTAAGGTGTACTTTATGATTTTTAATTGCTAAATATTTGAAATTTAGTGCTTATGGTTTTTTTTTTTTTAAGGTTTTGTCTTTTGAGTCAAGTCAAAAATCTGTGTTCAAAAATTAATCATCAAATCTGTTTGCGTTATTTTAATAAAAAAAATCTAAAATTCATTACTAAATAGAAATATTACTTTTTAAGTACGTTTGCAAAAGAGAGGAGAATATAAAAATTGAGGAAAAAGTCTTAACCCATTTTCGGCTATAGCTTCAGAAGTTTAATGTTTCAAGCTTCAATAACGAACAAGCATATCCTATGCAGAGGTGTGAAACATTTTTTAATTTATTGTAGAAGTTGTAGGTAATCATAAATTTAACACAAAAGTTATCGTTCAAGCTCTATTAAAAATATGTACTGAAAGGGTTAATGGTCACATATTTCTCCGTACTCTTGCATTGCTGTTGAACAGTACTGAACCTTGCCAAGGAGTAATAATGCTTTGGTTACGAACTCGGATTTCCGGTGTTCGGTGTTTTTATAAAGATGAGAATTGATTTGGCGTACAGGTATACGAATTCGAACGCCAAATCAATTCTCAGGCGATGATATGCCTTGAGATATTGTTAGAGGAATGAGGCGGATGATAACATAAAATATTTATTTTTTTATGGTTTTGCGAATTTTTATCTTTTTTTTTAACTTTTCTTTTCTTCGTTCATCCTCTATACTGCCTTGTAGTGATATCTGCATTTTCACTGATAGTCAGGCGGCGGTAAAATCTTTCCAATACCCCGCTAACAACTCCTTAGTTGCCCTTCAACGCAGATCATCTCTTAACGAAATAGCCACGGCATTCAACCTGTACCTTATATGGGCATTGAGGGAAACTGCAAGGCTGATGATACTGCTAGCTTTGGCACGACGCTCAGACATTCATGCATCTCTGGCAACGTGGGTATACCCCATTTGCCACATTCAAACTTTTAATCAAAAACCACCATTCCCATATTGCAGAAATCAGATTGAGGCCTACGCCAAATCAGAAAAAAACTGAAGCACTCTTAAACTTGAACCGAGTCCACATAAGCAGGGTAATTTTCATTCTCATCGGACATTACATCATCGGTAATAATGCCCGTAGACTGGGCCTTCCCTAACACGACTTCTGCAGAAGCTGCAGAAATGAGAAAGAAGAAGAATCAATCTTCCACCGTATGTGTAACTGTCCCGCTCTAGCAGCACGCAGACACAAAACTCTGGGAGAACCTTTTCACGAGAGACGCACAGAAATTGCATCCCCTGAAATCAGAAACATATCACGCTTCATCGAAAACACAAAATGGTTTAATTAGAAGGGGTCAAGAGGTAACAACTCGTCCCGTAGGGTATCACAATGGACCAATAGGTCTCCGGGTGTTTTCTTTTGAATAGCCCCAACCACCTAACCTTTGCTCTACCCAAGCGTTGTCTTTTTCCTTTTTGTTTAATCATTATATTTTTGAATGTTACAATTATATTTCGTTAACCTTACAGGGATGCATTTTGCTGTATTATATTTTAAATGGAAATCTCACAAAACCCAACAGATATCATTAAAAGTAATAGCATATTTTGAAATTCTGGTTCCAGAGTATTGGAGCTAGTTTTTAATTAAGTTGCTTAGGTGACTTGTAATTGGAGGTGAACAATTTATATTTAATGAGTTTATGTTATGAACGCGTTGTTTTTTTCTTACGGTTACTGCTCGACATTTTGAGATCAGTAGGTCCATTGGATAAATATTAGCCGCTAGAGCCTTGTACACCCCAACCAAACTATCGTTATTCTCTGATGTAAATTGATTTCATTTAAAGTAGCTACTGATTAACTATAAGCACGGTCCTCCAGCCGTAATATTTAACCCAATGAAAGCAATCCTTATAAAATTCGACAATTTATTTCCATGCTTTAATTTGACTTTGAATTCATTCATATTTAGTTATTTTTTTTTTGTTTTCAATTCATTCTAATGTATTCAGTTTATTTTAATTAACAAAAGTCACATGATATTTATTCTTCATTACTCGTATTGGCAACACACTGAGCCAGCCATATATTATGACCACTTTATTAAATTTCCATAAATGAATTGGTAACGGTAACAGCAACAACAACAACAACGATAACAACACGTTAGTGTTGCTTTCTAACAACAACAACAACAACAGCCACCATCATATCATTTCATCTTTAAAATGATTGTGAAAACCAATGAAAATATTTCTGAGATATCCGGAAGTTAAATGAGAGATAATGGCAATGTTAAATTTGCATGTCTCCCTTGCTCTCTATACAAACATATGTATATGTATTGTATTTGATGATGCATAAACCGATAACGGTAATGGTAAATGTTGAAAAGAGAGAGCATATCAAAGCAAAGAATTGAAGAGAGAATAATATGGAGAGAAAAAAAATAAGCAACAGCGTTGCCAACACATATACATAAAAACAAAGAGAGTGAATGAAATTGAGTGAAATTATTAAACTGAGTGAATTTGTAAAAAAAAAAGTAGTAATATGAAGGCGAAAATAAAAGTATGAAGTGTAAAAATAGTAGTAGTTTTCCGTTAAAGAAAATGCCAGTATAACAGTTTTGTATTATGAAATATGCGAAAGTTACCAGAGAACATATGAAATATACAAGAAAATAAGGAAAATCTAAGAAAACTAAAAAAAAAAACAGAAATGCAGAAAGAATAAGAAGTATACGAAAATGAATATACAAAACGGAAAAGAAAAAAAAATGTTGAATGAATATATATGAATGACAGTTTAAGGGCGTGAAGAGATTGCTGCTGCTGCTGCTGCTGCTCCTTGCTGCTTTAGCTGTGACTATTACTGCTGCCACAATATGCTTATGACATACAAGATGCATCTAAAGAAGTAAAAGAAGCTGAAAAATGAATAATTTTGACTTTGCATACATATGTATGTACATATATGAGCATAAAAATTTTTGTTTGAATTAACAGCTTGTGGCAATAAATTGTAACAGTAAATGCATTAATTTACGCTTTAAAATTCTTTCTTTGCTATAAAATTTAATTTAACTAATTTAAAACTTGGTTTTAGTGCAATCAATTAAATCACATATCACCTCATTTATAGTTGCAAATCGTCATAACTAAAAAATGTTAAAGTTTTCAGGTGACGCTTTTAAAGTTATCAATTTTATATTTCTCTCAAATTGTTACTTTCCCAAATAGACCTTAGAGATTTTGCCTGTTGATGTAATACTCCTTTAAACGCTTCATTCTGCATAAATAGTTCAATTTTGAGTTATGACGTTAATGTCGTAATAATTTATTTTTAAATTAATAATTTTATGCAGCCCTGAGCAAATACTGCGGCCTGCTTCATAACTTATGCCTAAAAATAGACTAAGCTAAATTTAAAATATCTATTTTCTGCTTTGTTTTTAAGACTTCATATTGTTGCTAAATGAAAATATTGTAGTATATTTTTAGGCTGATATTACACTGTAATAAAAAGTTGTGTGCGAATTGGTGTTATTTTTTTTTTTTTTTTTGTTATTTGCTTTTAGCTTATTATTTAGTAAAAGTGAAGCTTTTAAATGAGTAGTTGATGAGTATTATCGGATTTTGTGTGTGTGTGTGTGTGATTGTGAGTGTATGTGTGCTTTTAATTAAACAAACATACCACAAGCGGATTGGTTATGTAGTTCATTAAGGTAAAACTCATTAATATATGTAGATAAAATTAACAAAAATGCAGATAATTTTGCAGATAATGTAGAAAACTAAGAGAAAAACATTAAATACTAACAATAATATGACGATAGTAACAGTAAAATGAACACATATTTTCTTTGGCAAACAAACGTTTGCCTTAATTAATGTGGTACACTTTTTGAATTCCCATCTGGGCGAGAAAAGTTTATTTTTTGTTTTACAGTGTAATTAGCGTGAAAATCCATCGATAATAAACTATGAACTTAACTTTTCGGGCAACAGTTGTCCAGAAGAACAAAATGGGGAATTTAGTACGGGCGCGATTGAACTTGAAACTCCCTAAAAATCTTCTAATTAAAATATTTATCTGTCTGGAATAGTAGGTAGAAGTAATTACTCACCGATTTTGATAGTTTTTGGATGACAGATTTAAAAAATTTAGCAATCAATTTCTTTACGAAGCTAATGACTGTCAAGGGCTTACAGGATTCCGGTTTTTTGAATAACTTTGGCCACTTCTAGAGTCAAATCAACAGATGGCTTCTATTGTTTTGATTGATTTTGAATTTTGGTATAAGGTTATTGAACCTTGTTTGAGTCTAATGACCTAAAGTGTGACTTTTTGTTATTGGTGGAACTGCACTGCGACCTATGAGTTCTATTGTGCCCTAAAGTCTCAATTAATGTCTACAGAAAGCTTTCAAAATAGTATCAAACATGGACGGTGCTGGTTTGAAAGTCAAAGCTCATGCAAATTTAGTGTTTGCTTCTTCGAAATCACTACATAATCAACAAAGTTCACACATATGTGTTATATGTATAGTCATCAAGACAATTATTCGATAGATTTTCACATATGCGTCACTAGTCTATTGCAACAGAGAGTAGAAGCAATTAATACAAAAAACTAATATAAATAAATCAATTCGTTTGGTATAACACTATGCAGCAATTTGAGGGTCAATGTCTCGGGACAAAACTAAACCAATCTCAAACCATAGTATTTGATCTCAGTAACAAAAGTCCCAATCCCTTTTTGCTCCACTACGTCGCAATTTTTTTACAGTGGTTTGAAAACAATGAGAAAAATCATATAAAAAAATGTATTTAAGGTTGTTCTTGTCTTCGGCGACCTACATTTAAATTTTCCGCGGAATATTTCCTTAAAACATTTTAACCCTCTAACTCCCACAAAAATGGGTCTCTTTGGGTCTTTTTCTTAAAAACTCTTTAAAAGCTAGGTTTAAGCGAGGTGAAGGGTTAAAGCATTCCACAAAAATATTCTCCAGAAAATTTCACTAAAGGCCACCGAAGGCAAGTAATCTCTAGGAGTTAAAGATAACACATAAAAAACGAAATTAAGTGTTAAGAAATTTATTTGTAAACTATGGTATATTGCAATTATGATTAGTAATATCCTTTAATCAAAACTTAGGCATAAAAAAAAATCCAAAAGTCAAACTAAAAGTCAGACCAAAAGCAGACACAAAATCAAAATAAAACTCTGACTGATATTTAGACCAAAAGTTGGGCCAAAATTCAGATAAAAAATCAAACCAAATTTAGATCAAAAACAGACTAAAAACCAGATAAAAAATTTGACTTATATTTAGACCAAAAGTTTGACTGATATTTAGACCAAAAGTTTGACTGATATTTAGACCAAAACTTTGACTGATATTTAGACTAAAACTTCGACTGATAATTAGACCAAAACTTTGACCGAAATACTTACAATCCAAAAATCAATTTAAAAGTTGAACTTAAAACTAGATCAGAACTCAGACCAGAAGCAGACAAAAATTCAGACTAAAACTCTGACCGATATTTAGACCAAAAACTGGGGTAAAATCCAAATCCAATCCAACCAAAACTCAAACCATAATACAGTTTGAAAAGCAAACTAAAACCCTGACCAAAATACAGTCACAAAAGTAAACTAAAAGTTAGACCAAAAATCGAATCAGAATACAAGCCAAATCTCTAACTAATAGTTAGATTGAAACTAGATCAAAGTTCAGACCAAAAATCAAGCCAAAGAACAAATTAAAATTATGGTAGATTCAGGCCAACAATAATATCAGAACCCATACCAAAAGCAGACTAAAAATCAGACAAAAACTTAGACTGAAATTCAGACTAAAACTTAGACTGAAGTTAGGACTAAAAACTAGGCCAAAAAATTAGTCTAAAAACCAAATCATAGAATCAGATAAAAACCAGACCAAAAAAAAATGTCAAAGTCTTCAAAAGTAGAACATCTATCAAACAAACTATTCACATTTTTATGTAAAATCTGGGAAGGGCTGTTGCCCCTGTTCAGAGCTGGGAAAGATTGCAGTAATTTCGAGCTGAAGTCACTGCAAATGAATTACTTTTTCTGATTACAGTCTTTGATTTTATTTGATACTTATGGCTTTCAAAAATTAAGTCACCAGTCTTTTCGAAATCAATGACTGCTCATTGATTATAGCAATAAATTTGAGACATCAAGGCAAATGAGACACAATCACTCACTTCACTTCACAATATAGTTGAAGTAGCAGTCATGACTTTAAAATGACTTTCTGCATTCACAAAAGGTCTGGAATATTGCAATCATTTTTTAAAAGTCAACTGACTTCAAGCTTAAAAATTCTGCAATCTTTTACAGTCATCGACTTGTGACTTCAGGGTCTTAATTCTGCATTCACAAAAGGACTGGAATATTGCAATCATTTTTTTAAAAGTTAATTGACTTCATGCTTAAAAAGAGTGCAATCTTTAATCTTCACGCTCTTAATTCTGCATTCACAGAATGACTGAAATATTGCAATAATTTTTTTTAAAGTCAATTGACTTCAAACTTTGAAAGACTGCAATCTTTTACAGTCATTGACTTGTGACTTCACGCACTTAATTCTGCATTCACAGATTGACTGGAATATTGCAATCATTTTTTTAAAAGTCAATTGACTTCAAGCTTAAAAAGACTGCAATCTTTTACAGTCATTGACTTGTGGCTTCACGCTCTTAATTCTGCATTCACAGATTGACTGGAATATTGCAATCATTTTTTTAAAAGTCAATTGACTTCAAGCTTAAAAAGACTGCAATCTTTTACAGTCATTGACTTGTGACTTCACGGTTTCAATTATAGATTCAAAAAAATATTGGAGTATTGCAGTAATTTTTTTAAATTCAATTAACTTCAAGCTTAAAAAGACTGCAATCTTTTACAGTCATTGACTTGTGACTTCACGATCTCAATTATGAATTCAAAAAAATATTGGAATATTGCAGTAATTTTTTTAAAAGTCAATTGACTTCAAACTTAAAAAGACTGCAATCTTTTACAATCATTGACTTGTGGCTTCACGATCTCATTTATGGATTCAAAAAAATATTGGAATATTGCAATCATTTTTTTAAATTCAATTAACTTCAAGCTTAAAAAGACTGCAATCTTTTACAGTCATTGACTTGTGACTTCACGATCTCTTTTATGAATTCAAAAAAATATTGGAATATTGCAGTAATTTTTTTAAAAGTCAATTGACTTCAAACTTAAAAGACTGCAATCTTTTACAGTCATTGACTTGTGGCTTTACGCTCTTTATTCTGCATTAACAAAAATATTGGAATATTGCAATCATTTTTTGTAAAGTCAATTAACTTTAAACTTTAAAATACTGCAATCTTTTACAGTCATTAACTTGTGACTTCGCGGTATTAATTCTGCATTCACAAAAGGACTGGAATATTGTAATCATTTTTTTTTAAGTCAGTTGACTTCAAGCTTAAAAAGACTGCAATCTTTAATAGTCATTGACTTGTGACTTCATGGTGTTAATTCTGCATTTAGAGAAAGACTGGAATAATGTAATCATTTTTTTAAGTCAATTGACTTAAAAAAATAAAAAGACTTCAAACTGAAAAAGACTGCAATCTTTTAAAGCTCTGCCACTGGAAGCCGCCACTGCAACAGTATGGATATGATAATGGGAATATAACATCAAAACGTCATTAATGAACTTGTGTTTCCATAATGGAAATTAAGGCTACATATAACAACCTTTTTTGCTTATCTTTCAGCTTAAAATTAAGTTAAGGAAGTTCTACTTTCTATAATTAGTCATTTGGTATTTTAAATAAACACATCTAACACTTACCTTACCATCTCAGCAACACAAATTTATTGCCGCCTATTTCATTCATTTCTGACTCAGATAATTCTCACATCTCCATCTCCACACGACGACCAGGGACAAAAGCGAATGAGTTTTTGCAACCCATGAGAATACAAGCTTATGAAATATGTATATAGCTAGTTGTAGTAAGCGAAAAAGGCCGCAGAATATCAAAAAATAAGTGCTAATTCATTCATTAGATACAAATGCAAATTTTTTTTTTTTATATGAATATATACATTCTAGTATCTACATACATACTTATGTGTATTTAGTCAAATTAAATATTAGTTTTAAATATTAGTTTTCCACGTTGTAAGTAAATACACTGTGCTGTCTCTATCTATGCACGTGTGAATCGTTGTAGACAAGCTTTGCAAACGATTCTTTGCAAGCTTTTTGCAAATAAATATTTAGTATATTAAAGCTCAAAACTTAAGTATAATGAAATTTCACATTAACATTAAGTAACTTTAGTCTTTAGTATTTAAGTATAACTTCCAGTTAAATTAAAGCAATTTTGAAATGTCCTTGTGACCCAAATTTTTTTTTTTTTTTTTTTTTTTTAATTTTTGCAGCAAAAACTCTGATTTCTTTTTCATTGCATACGAAAACATAAAATGAAAAAAAAAAAAAATGAAAACAAAAACAAAAAAAAAAAAAAAACAATTCCGTAGAATCAATTATGGATTTTATTTTTATATTTTGTTATTGTTGTGATTGTTAAATATGTATGTATGTGAAATTTTTGTATTATCATAAAATAATCATAAAAAAAAGCAATGCAAATAAAATCAAAACAACTTTATAAAAAAAAAAAAAGAAATAAAAAGAAAAGAAATGAAACATTGGTGATTTTGTATGATATTTGCCGAATTTGAGTTAAGATTGCAATAACCTTTTAGGTAAATACCATGAATTTTAAATAGATAATTAATAAAACTGAACTTAGATGGTATGACACAAATTTGTTAAAAATCTTTTTTTTTGGGGTCATGGTCAACACATTGTTGGGTAGTTTTTTTTTGTCTCCTCTGAAGAGACGATTTCTTGCTTTCTTTCGTCATAACTTAATTACCTTGAAAACGTGGTTTATATATTTACTGAAAAGTCTTACGCGTTGAAGCCTTAGACTTCCTCTGTTGTACCGTGCGGTTATGAAACAAACTCTCTGCAAATATTTTTCCTGACTGAAGGGTTAAAGGTAATGCTTTTCACCACACAACAAAACAAAGTTAAGTTTTACGTCTATCCTTTAACCCGCAGTGATCTCTAATAAAATTTTCCGTAAAATATGTTTATGGAACACTTTAACCCTCGAATACCTTGCGTGGGTAGTTTCGGCCCGTAGGTGGTTTTTGTCTTTAGTGACCCCCTGTGATATTTTCCGTAAAATATTTTTGTGGAACACTTTAACACATATGGGTAGGAGTTATTATTATTTGAAGGAAGGACGACTCGAAAGTCAGGCGGCACTGCGACCTATAAGATCTATTGTACCAAAGCCCCAAGAAAGAAAGAAAGAAAGAAAGGAAGGAAGAGAGAAATAAAGAAAGGAAGAGAGAAAGAAAGATAGTTAAGAAACATACCCAAGCCGAGAATCGAACTCGAGTCTCCAGAAACAAGAGTCTGGCACTCTGCCACTAGACCACAGTGGCGATGGTAGGACCTACACATTAACGCCGATTCCGAACGGCTATGTGGCAATTTTTTATCAGCTCGGTGGTCTTGCCATTATCAACCAAGTTGTGTACTTGTACACATTCTTACAATTCTCATCCACTTCATATCGATAGTGAATATAAGAAGTTAATGAGAATTAACCACCAGATCAAGACGGGAATCGAACCCGCAACCTTCTGGATGAAAGTCTAGTGCACTATCCACCAGACTATCGAGGTAGTCATGGGTAGGAGTTAATGGGTTAAAACATTCTGAGTAAAGATTCTTCAAACAATTTTAGTATGCGTTCCAAAAGACAAGATTCATTTTAAATGTAGATTTACAGATGATTTTATAAATCAATTTAAAGCTATTTTTGACAAAAATTTCAATACACTGTAAAAAAAAAATTATGATGAGATGGACCAAAATCCAGCTAGATTCTTACTATCACTAACTTATACTTTCATATGAAACAGGCTTCGTTAAGGCCCGAAAATATCATTTCAATACTAACGACTTCTCTGAGCCTGAAAAAGATCTGAACTCATCAGGCTCATCAGAAAAAAAAAGACACAGCAATCAATAAGAACTGAAAAAAAGAAAAAATTTTTTGCAAAGTTACATGCTTAGTATCTTTACTACCCATAAATGAGAGGCTGAGAGGAAAAGTGGTATAACTTCTACGTTCAGAAAAAAGTGGAATAATTTTACTTAAGAGCAAAAGCAAAACGAAATATGTTCAGAGCAAAAGTGAAACGAAATATGTTCAGAGCGAAAACGGAATAAGAAACTATGCTGTTCTTACTCTGAAAGAATTTTTATACCATTTTTGCTCTTACTTTTAAATCGTTTCATTTTCACTCTAAACCGTATTACTTATACCATTCTTGTACTGACACTCTAAATTATTTCACTTTTGCTCCTATATAAATTTTAGCCCGCTTTTCTTCTCAGCCTGTCATTTATCATTCGAAAGTGATATAAAACCGAATCGACCTCATTTGAGAGGCTGAAAGGAAAAGTGGTATAACTTCTACGTTCAGAAAAAAATGGAATAATTTTACTTAAGAGCAAAAGCAAAACGAAATATGTTCAGAGCAAAAGCAAAACGAAATATGATCAGAGCGAAAACGGAATTAAAAACAATGCTGTTCTTACTCTGAAAGAATTTTTATACCATTTTTGCTCTTACTTTTAAGGCGTTTCATTTTCACTCTAAACCGTATTACTTATGCCATTCTTGCACTGACACTCTAAATTATTTCACTTTTGCTCTTATATAAATTTTAGCCCGTTTTTCCTCTCAGCCTGTCAAATGTCTTCTGCGTTACAACTTCTGCCACAACTTCAAGGTCATATTCCCCGATAGGAATCACTGTCTGTTGAATTCATTAAACCACAACCATTATGCGGCTCACTATGGAGTTCAGTTAAACTCAGTTTAAAAAATTGGCTGGATATTCTATAATTCGCTACAATACTAGAGGGGAACTCCCGGTAACAGGCAACCTAAATCATTCATGCCAAAGGTCTGTCATAATAAAACTAAGCAATTGCTTAATCTAGGTAGAAAACAAATCCGAATTGCCACAGGGTTCTACACAAAGCATTGTAGGGTCAACAAACACCTATCAACCTTGAGTTTAGTACAATACGATACGTGACGAATATGTAACGAGGAGGAAGAAACAGCAGAACTTATCTTATGACACTGTGAAGGTGTAATGAGGACTCGACTTTCGATACTTAGGAAACTCTATCCTACAATCGCATTTCCTCAAGGAAAATAAACTCATAGGAGAACTGTAAAATACATTAATTCCTCGGGGCAAGGCCGTATTTAGGGGGGAGTTTTGGGGGTTCTGACCCCTCCCCCCCGAAATGTTAAAAACTTTATTTTAATTTTTGATATTAATTGCCAGTGGATGGGGAAAAAAGTCAAAATAAAATCTATTGAACAGTTTTTAAATATTTTTTACTTTAATCGGTTTCTTTCTAAAAAGTCAAATATAAAAAAAATATTGGAAAAATAAATTTGAATTGAAATCGTACTAAGTTTGTAGCACATTATGGCCAAAAACGGTATTTTTGTGGTGGTCAGAACCCCCAAAACCTCCCCCCTAAATACAGCCTTGTTTTGTGTTATCAATATCTGCGGATAGTTTGAGTTCCGAAACTGAACCTTAAATTTATACGCATTTTATGCCCTCTACCACTTTAGTTTTCAATCCTTACAAATTACGAGGCTGGTTTGCAAAGTTTACGACATAACATATAACCCGTCAGAATAGCACTCGGCGTCTATCTCTCCAAAATAATTGTTTCCAGAGATAATGGCCTCCTCAATCGATGAAAATTTCTATTCTCCAAGCGAAACTTTCACCTTAGGGAGCAAAAATAAGTCGCTTGGGATTAGATCTGGTAAAAGTCAAAAGTTTAGTCAAGCAGTTTAAACCGTAATTGGTGGATTTTTGCCATGGAAACCGCTCAGCTGTGAGACGGCACATTGTCTTGGTGAAACAACATTTTTTTTTTCTGCAAATATGGTCGTTTTTTCCGCAATTACTTGTCAAGCAATGTTGTGTAGTATGTTTTTGTAAAGTTTTTTGTCTCTTTTGAAGATAATCGATTAAAATAACTAACTCTATGACTATCCCAGAAAATAGTCGCCATCACTTTCCCAGTCCGGAATGTGTAAATCAAAAGTAAAACTATTAAAAACGGCGATCTACACTCAGGTTTAAACATTGATCATATATGATGTTTTCATGAAAATTTGATTGCGAAAGTCCGACGTTTACACAGTTTGCAATTTTACGCGTTTTAATGAATACCCTTAATATAAAAATGATATCTCGATATAAAGAGTGAGATCGAAAAAATCTTAACATATATAAAATTCAATAATTTTTAAACGGTTGATCTTAGAATTTTGATTTTTTTTTTTATTTAATTGATAATATTTTACAAATTATAGAAAAATATAACTTTTATAGTTCTAACCACTATTTATGAACTCGTGATAGTTTTGATATTAGAGATTTGATAGTTGTTTCACACACCTTTTTGGAACAGTTTGCCCATCTCCTTTTAAAATCGAATCTTCGATATTTTGGGACACCTTTTTTGTGTTTGCTCCTTAAGTTTCTTTTCACAAAAGCCCAATATCTCTTCACTGATCTTAGCTCCGGACAATTTGGAGGATTGGCCTCTCTTGGTACAAAGATTATGTTAATACTTTGGTACCACTCCAGCTTTTCAGCTTTCTTGCCGTAGTGACATGATGCCAAATCGGGCCAAAAATCTGTGGACACATTGTGCTTTCTTATGAAAGGAAGAAGTTTTTTTCTCAAACATTCTTTGATGTATATTTCGGTATTTATAGAGCCCACTGTAACAAATGACTTGCTTCTTTTGCCGCAACTGCATATAGCTTGCCATACCAGGAATTTTTTTAGGAAATTTTATCTGCTTTTGGATTCTAACCTGTTCCTCGACATTTCCTCGAGCATCAGCAACATAAAAATTTTGACCCGGAAGCTGCGTAAAATCTGCCAGTAGGTACGTTTCGTCCAAGGCCGTATTTAGGGGGAGGTTTTGGGGGTTCTGACCCCTCCCCCCCGAAATGTGGAAACTTTATTCTAATTTTTTAGCTTAATTGCCAATGGATGGAAAAAAAGTCAAAATAAAATCTATTTAACGATATTTTTTACTTCCATTGGTTTTTTTTCTAAAAAGTCGAATATAAAAAATAAATTTGAAATCTTAGTTACACTATGCGATCAAATCCGATTTGTTTTCTTCGACATGAGGTTTGACTACTGATTCAAAAAGAGAAGGTGATACTGAGCACTCCTGCATTCATAGTTTTTCCAGGTCAGTAACTGTTTTTGATTTAAAGTTCCGTCCTGAATCAGGTTAAAAAAATTGTCGGATCCTTGTAAAATTAGACTTGCTTGAACCCCATTTTTTCCTAAAACATGACGTGATGGGAAGTTTTTGAACTCAGATTTTTGTTTAACGTGACAAATCCTTTCGCAAAAACTCCATCTTATTAGCAAAACCCATGCAGTTTTAGGAGACAATCTTAAAATGTAATTAATTTTTAACCCATTATTGCTCAGAGCACCACAACTAGAAAGATCTCTTTCAATGCTGTGACTTCACGAATTTAGGGAATATAAGCCAACCTCATCCGGGTTCCTTATCATTGATAATGGCTCAAATTCTCAATGATGATCATTTGAAAAAAATGAGCTTCTACTATTTTTGGTAATTTTTTTGAGGTTGGGTACATCATCAGTAGTGCGAAGTCAATGAGTTAACGAAATTATTTCCTTCACGATAAAAAAAAATGCATTACAATGCACATTGAATAATATTTATTAAAAAAAATTTAATTTGATCATTCTGTGAATTTTTTGTCATTTATGGCCATTTTTTGAGGTTAAGATTAAAGAAAATTGGAAAATTTTTCCTAAAGTTTTAAGATATTTATCTAATTTTGTCCTTAGTCTGATAGGGTCCATCAAATGTATCATCGATTTAATTTATTGTATTTAAAAATCAGTTTGATAAAAAATATTTATGAATATTTTCTTCGAATGAAACCCCCCCCCCCCCCCCCGAAAAAAATTTCTGGCTACGGCCCTGGTTTCGTCGTCCATTACACAACATGAATATTTTTGTATGAAATTCGATTTTAATTTCCGAAACCAAAATTTTTTGCAGCATTCCTGTCTGGAACTTTTTGGACTTTATATGTTTTCAAACCTGCATTGGCTTTAACTTTTCGCAACAAATAGTCAGAGCACTGGGCGCTAACCGGGCAGCTTTTCTACCAGATGTGTTTGGAGATCTTTTCAATATGCTTTCTATTTTCTTGGCTTCCCCAATATCATGTGGTCCTTGTTTTCTTCCCGAACCTGGTTTCCTATCGATGGTCAAATTCTCCTGAAACTGTTTACTAACATTGGAAACAGTTTGACGGCAGACCTTCAATTCTTTGGCCAATTTTTTGTAGGACCAATTTGGATTTTTTTTGAAAATTTTTAATAATTTTAAGACGTACTTCTTTTTCTTCACTCATTTTGATCAAAGTCACAATAAATTAACATTAACAACTGACATATTTTTCAAAGATAACTAAATCAAAGAAATTTTTAAATTTTACACCCAAAAAAAAATTATTAGGTCAAACGTGTGTTAAGATTTTTTCAATCTCACTCCTTATTAGCCATTAAATTTTAAATAATCATTACAATTTTAGATAAGTGAGAGAGAGTAGTTGCATTACAAAAATCTAATACATTGAGCTTTAAGGGATTTTCATTACATTAACATTGATTTCATTTACGTCAATGAAAAATTTCAAAAATCACCGAAACAAACACCAGAAAAAAAAAAGCCCGACATAAAATCAACAAAAAAGGTGACAGACAACAAATAAATAAATGTCGCTTTTGTTGGAAAAATGCACTTTAATCTTTTTAGTTAAATAATAATAACAACAACAATAATATTTACAAAAAAAAAAACGAAACACCTAAACCTAAAAAAAAAAAATCATTTCATATGTAATTGTTGTTGATATTGTTGATTTCGCTGTTTTCTTTATTGCAAAATTCAATATATTTATTTTTTTTATTTTTTTATTTTTATTTTGTATTGGTACCTACTGAAATTAAAGCTGACATCATCATTTCTGTCAATAATATTTAAAAATTACAATACACAATAAAATAAAGTTGCATACAAACATACATAACCTCAACTCAAGAGGATTCTTGCCATTGACCTCGAATAGATGGAGATGGATGGATGTAAGAAAAAATAATACAAAAACAAAATGAATAAAAAAAAAATAAATAAAAAAAAAATAAATAAAAAAAATAAATAAAAAAAAATAAATAAAAAAAAAATAAATAAAAAAAATAAATAAAAAAAAAATAAATAAAAAAAAAAAATTATAAATATTAAATAAATACTTGAACAATTAAGTGTTTTTTTTTATATACCATTCCCATTTACAATTGCAGTTAAAATGAACGCATCATCCATAAATATGTATGTAGAAAAATGTGATTCTTTTCCTAGGAAATTTTACAACTCAAAAAATAAATAAATGTATGTAGGTATTAATTTTCATATGAATTTGATGAATTTGCTACGAGCGTCATAAATGTTTTCAAAAATATTTATTTATTTTGTTTATTTTTAGTTATAAATCAATAGAATAAAATGTGTTTCATTTCACATCAACATCAATGAAGAAATAATTTATGTCTCATTTCACATCAACATGAATAGTAACGCCATCTAGTGATGACAGAATTTCAAATTAGAGTTATGATTTTTTTGCACGAATTTCCGTTGTGGTCATAGATGCGTTTTTTTAGTATCCGACCGAAACCGACTTTTCGGCAATTTTTCTAATATTCGGCCAAAACCGAAACTTTTTAATATGTATATATGTATATATCTGTGGTCACAAAGCATAACAGCATAAGTGTGTTTTTTTGTATTTTACAGGAGAGCAGTGGGCGTGGCACCACCAATAAAACCTGAATACTCATGACGAGATATCTCAGGAACTATTTGTAGTACGTTTCAGTACAGAAGTGAAATTTTGCACAATGACTTTTTTAATACTTTTTTTTATTACTTTTTTTACTCCTTTTTTACTACCGTTTTTTTAATGGTTCGAGGTGTTTCTTTTTTTTTTTTTGGTATAAATTTACGCATTACCCAAACTTTGTCAGCAGACCGGACAGCGGAGTTGTGGAACCCTGCTAAGAGGGTTCCACAGCAAAAATCATAATAATTAAGGAATTTTTCTTTGTACTGCAGCATCATCTGTGGGCCGGCTGATTTGGTTAAAATTTTGAGTAGCATAGTTGGCCAAGGAACCGAATTTTAGCCTCTATTTTGATCTGGAAAGTATTTCAAAAAGGGCAAAAGTTAGTAAAAATTTTTACAAAACAAATAAAACAGGGAGGATGGAAAGGGAGGAAGGTAAGTTTTTTTAAAAAAAATATCAGACATTTTGTATTTACTTCTTCTTCTCAAAAAGTGCTGTCATGGGGGAAGGGGCGGGCGGTGGGTTACAGAACCCTCCCAGTATTTCTATCCAGTCTAATAATCAAGGGGAGTTTTGAAAATAACCGTCATTATACAGGGTGACAATTGTAAAGTGACGCAAGTTTAATACTCTGCAGCAAGCTTTGCCATTTACCGTTACTTTAATTTAAAAAGCAAATTCATTCATCATTGGCTTTGCTTTTAATTTCATTTGAATTTTTGTTATTACATTTTGAAATTTCCATAAAAATGGACAAGGAAAATATTCGTCGTGAAATTATGAAATTTCATTTGGCAAATTATAGTAGCCGTCAAATTGCAAAGGCTTTAAATTTGTCAAGTCGTACGGTAGACCGAGCTATTATTCGATATAATGAAACTGGGGGTTTTGAAGATAGAGACCGGGGAAAATTTTCAACAGTTGCCACTACTGGTTTAACAGAAAAAATTCGTAAACGAATCAAGCGAAATCCAAGGCGCTCAATGAGAAAAATCGCTAAGGAAGTGGTAGTAAACCGTGAAACAGTGCGAATCATTGCAAAATCAAAGCTTAATCTTAAGCCGTACAAGCTCCGAAAAGCTCAAGATCTGACACAAAAAAAGAAAGATTTGCGACTGCAAAGATGCAAGTCGTTGCTACGCTCCTCCGTGTTAAAAAATGTTGAAAATATCTTGTTTACAGATGAAAAAATTTTCACAGTTGAACAACATTTCAATGCGCAAAATGACCGAATGTGGCTAACATCATCATCGCAACAAAATAGGACTGTTGGCCGAGTTCAAAAGCCAGCTTCCATTATGGTATGGGCTGGAGTTTCCGCTAATGCCAGAACCCCTCTAATATTCGTTGAAGAGGATGTTAAAATTGACCAGGTTGTTTATCGGAGCATTTTAAATGAACATGTTCTTCCCTGGGCCCAAGATACATTTGGAAATGAAAACTGGACTTTCCAGCAAGATTCTGCACATTCCCACATGGCAAAATTAACGCAAAACATGGATAAAAGACAATTTTTCTGGATTCATAACATCTCAAGAATGGCCACCATACTCCCCAGACTTGAATCTAATTGACTACTCTATTTAAAGTATTTTAGAGAGTAAGGCTTGTGCATCTCAACACCACAGTCTGGAGTCGCTGACAAATTCATTAGAGAAAGCCTGGACTGAAATTGATGAGGAAGTCCTGCGGCGAACAGTCCTACGATTTCCGGATCGATTGAAGGCATGTGTGCAGGCTAAAGGAGGTTATATTGAATGAGGTGGGGTTCAAATGAATGCTTATTTATTCAGCAATGTTAACACTTAATTGTACTTAATGGAGGTACGTCCTTTTGAAAATAACTGCTGAAATGTGTGCGTCACTTTACGATTGTCACCCTGTATACAACCGGAATTTCTGATAGGGTATGGATACCACCATAGCTCTTTGAAGAGAAATTTTTTATATGGGAATATTTTTCGTTAGGTTACTTTTGGTCAAATAAATCTAAATCATCAGAAATAGTTATAATGAACGATGATTCATATTACGCGAAAAATTCAAAACAGTCGAATGAAAAAGTTTTAAACTAAGACCTTCTTAAGTTAAGTAGATAAATATTGGCAATTTCTGGTGATAGTTTTCAGTATTAAGTTCTTCAATATGCAAGAATATGACAACGAATTTATTTTCATGTCAACAGGAAATAAACGATTGAATTACGGTTTCCAAAAATTGTTTTCATAAAACACTTTGGTTACAAATAAATATTTTAGCTATTACGTTCTCGCCTTTTACTACTTAGGTAGATAGATATAAAAATAGTAAAAATATATATAGTAAATAAGTACATAGTAATATTACTAGAAATATCTATGCCCTGACCTACTTTTTAATAGAAATAAATATATGTAAGTATGAACAAAAGTCAAAGAACGTTTAAGAGTGAGTGAGTGAGTATTAAGTAAAAAGATAATATAACACTGCAACATTGATTTTTATTTTTTTTTTTTTTTTTTTTTGTAAAAGTAGAATAAAAAAAAAAAACTATTTAAAAACAAGAATAAAACATAAAATCGTAATAAAACAAAAGAACAGGAAAGAAAATATTATGCAAACGCCTGCATAGAGGTACATAAGTAAATGAATTTGTATGTACATATCGTCGCCTGAGAATTGATTTGGCGTATGTGTACACGTATTCGTATATCTATACGGTAAATTAATTCTTAGGCGACGATATGTAGAAATGTGAAATTCAATATTGTTGGTAACACTGACATTGGCAATATATACAGACATTGAGCATGTGTATGAGTTAAGGTATGTGTGTTTGTATGTTTGTCTGTTGAGCATAGCACGCGCTCTTGTTACCAACGCCCACAGCTGATTAACGTTGATTTTTATTTTTATTACAATTTTCTTGTTTTTTTTTTATTATTGTTGTTGTTTTTTTGTGGTAAACAGCAAGTGCATGTTGCATACTTACATTTGTACATATGTTTGCGCTTGTATTATGCTCTTAAGTTAGGTACACATGTTCTTATAAAAATATTTTTAATTTAATTTGTCCTAAAAAACATTTGCATGTTTATCTCATTTTTTTGTTTTCCTTTTCTTTCTTTTAAATTAATCCCTTCATACTTAAATTGTTATGTTTACCTATTTTTTTGTTCTCCATTTATTTATTTAAGTTCAATGACTTGTGCAATTATGTAACAAAGTTTTACCTTTACCATTTCCTAGCCACGTGCACCTTCAATTTACACAATCAGTTTTTAATTGAGTTATACATAAGCGTTAAGATAATCGTGGAAATTATTGTTCAACATGTGCAGTGATTATAGCTAGAATAATCGAAACCCGTAAACTTCCCACTGGGTTGATATTTCTACTGTGCATAATGAATGACTGTGATTGGTCAATTGATAGCAAGCCTTGAACCGCAGAGAATAAGTCTCTCTGCATTTGATTGTGAAGCAGTGTTGATATTTTAGGTACAATTGTACCTTTTTCCGACTTTTATGTCCTTCAAGGTACTTTAGGCACTACGGAAGTATTTTAGGTAAAATTTGAAATTATTCTATTTTTTTAAGAAAAAAATTTTTAAAAACATAATTTTAAGAATTTTAGCACGAAATGAGCAGGATTTTCCCGTGAATGTGTTTTGAATAAATATATACACGTTTTCATGACTTTTACTAATTTTTATTTAAAGGAAAGTGGATTTAATTTGTTAATGATTAAATTATATAATGGGAAACTTAAAAGTTTGAAAAAAGTGGTACCCTCCCACTCTATGTTTCAAGGTTCCGAAGTAGGTTTCAAGGAGTTATGCTCGGATGGTAATGAGAACCCATGAGAAAAATGAACCCTTCTTCATGCTAATCTATCTTAAAATAACTTTAATGTGCGTTTCGAGTAGATTTTAAGTCTAAATATTCCACATAGTGGCAATTTCCACAGTGGCTGATGAAACATTTGGGTTTCCGGAGCTTTCCTATGGGTTAGGTGGTTAATATTTTCATTTATTTCATGGAAAGAATTAGGACCAGGAAAATTTTTCTAAATCACTAATGTTGAGTATTTTTAAAATAAATAGTGTCGCAAAACACAACAAGTTATACCTTATATGGGTTCCAGAGTACCGTGATATTGCAGGGATTGGACTAGTTGATAAACTAGAAAATGAAGGTTCTGCAATTCCACGATGAGAAGGTCCTGCCTTGGATCAACGACTTCGTTGGTTTTATCAATAAAGAAAGATGGTCCAAGCTTGACTCCTGCAGAACCGCAAAATGCTTAGTGAGACAACCTAACAGGAAATCAGCGGAATTTCTTCTTTGAAATTGAGAGGGAAAACCTGAGATTAGTGATTGTTGTTGTTGTAGTCACTGTTATTTCAATATACATAAGTCACTTGAAAATGAATTTGGCGGTTTCAGTAGGAGTAGTTCACAATGATAGGGGGGAGTCAGGTTAATGGGTCTTATGAGGCAGCAAAAACGATGCACCGCGTCATGCGGGGATCGGCCGCAATCTACGCACTTATTAGCAATGCTATGGCCATATAGCAGTTTAGGGACCTACTCCACCCAGATCTGAGTTGTACTAGCGTGCATCTCGTTGATCTAGGCAAACCTCGTTCATCATCAGCAACTGGTGGCCGCCTACCGTTCAGGGCGACGATATTGGGCTTGTGATTTGTTGTGGAGCTGAGTGAACCGCTTCTAAGTGTAGTTGTTTGAAGGCGGATGTATGTATATGTTGCAGCATCGAGTGGTTGTTGGTCGGTGAATCAGCTAATGCGGTCCTTGAAATGAGTAATTTCCTTGCGTATGGCTCTGTGTTGTGGGTCTTTTGAGATCAATTCGCTGTTCGGATGGTCAACAGTGTGGCAAGCCAGCCAGGAGGAAATGCTTACTGAGGCGCACATTAAGCTCCTTAACCTTCAGCATTTTTTAATCTACATGAAGGTAGTCCTCACTCAGCGAGTAGCGATACGCAGTCCAGCATTCTGGCAAACTTGTTGTCCTCCCCATTGCATTTTGCTGATTGTATGATTGTGATATTATATATGAGATTACTGGTAGGTGTCATTACCGGGCATAACACCAACATGGGTGTCATCACCGATCCAACCACCCGGGTCTTGTTTTGAGGTCTTTAATACCACTGAGCATTATCTCTATAGCTATCCGGCGTTCGCAAAAATCAGATTTAGGCTCGGTTTGGTAGTGATGTCTTGAGTATGAATAATTTTCATATTCTCGCACTTCCTGAGCTTCTATGGTTTATCAGTGAAACAAAGAAGTTCGAGGTTGAGAGACTTTAGACCTTTCTTCTTCCCATTTATCCCCGCACATATCTTTTCTATCTTTCTACTTTCTTCTACTGACTCTATCTTGGATATGCTACAATAGTTTTTGAGACTGAGTGCTTTGGTTTAGTTCAGCCCACCTTTAACTCCAACTCTAGACCGCAGTGTACATTGTAATCTCATTTTTCTGCCAATGCCTCTTTCTTAGTATATTCTTCTTAGCCTGACTAAACCAAAAATAAAACCCGTATGTTTCATAAGCTGCTAGTTCAGCGAACTGTTAATTCTCAAAAGTAAAAACAGTTGGGAAATCCATTAAAAATTATAGGTATATAATAATGGGAAATGTGATAATTTTGTTGCACTGTGTACAATAATAAAAAAAAAAAAATAATAATAATATTATTAACAGATTTACACACTAACTCTATTTTTACAACTCACTTAAGTAGTTTTGTTTTCTTTTTCTTCTTTGTCTTTCTCTCTCTCCCTCTCTCTCTCTTTCTTCATGCATTTGGCATTTGGCTGGTTTCAATGTGAATTTTGGATTGTCGTTGCCTTTGTCGTTATTACAAATATCTTCTTCTTCTGCTAAGCTTAAGCATTTCTCTGCATTTCTACTGTTTACCAGTGAGCCAGCCAGCGCCAGCCAGCCAGCTAGCTAACGTCAACTCTTCCACACAACACATACACCTCGCCATATCACAATAACTTAACTTCTTCTGTGTCTTCTGCTTCTTCTTCTGCTTCTTCTTCCGAGTCTGTTTTCTTGCTTCATTCATATGAAATGGTATGAAATGTGGGGGGAGGGAGGAAGCTATCCGGGGCATACTGCTATATGGTAAGGCTTTCAGTCTTTTTTTTTCTTATTTATTATTTTTTTTTTTTTTTTTTTTTGTTTTGTACCTTGGCATAAAATCTTTCACTTCTTCGTCGATGCTTTAGTTAAATTTCGACCGGCATCAGTTGCGTACGCTTTGGCAGTCCGCAATAGTTTTTGAAAAAAAAAAATTAATAAAAATATATTTCGATTTCATTATTATTATTATCAATTAGTATTGAATCTTTGTGGTATTCGTGCGCATCTTTCGACTTTTCGCCTTTTACGCATGCGCATTTTTTTTTAGCCATACACACACACACACACACGCAAGTACTTTTCTTCTTCGTTGCATGTGTTTGTAGCTCTGTGTTGTCCGCGGTATCTTTGGCTGTGTGCGTGTCTTGGGCCTGCTTTTTTTATTGTTGTTGTATTTAGTGTGTATTCGTGAGAAAGTGAAATTATCATGAGGAGAAATTTTAAAAGCTAATATTTTTCACATGTAGAATTCATACTTAACGAAAAAAAAAAAAAAAAATAAAATAAAATTAATACATATTTTATTTAACAAAAATTCAATAAAAAAAAAGAAAAATTAAAAGAAAATAAAATTAAAATTAAAACAAAAAATGTAATTTTTTCTTTAAATAGTTTTGAGTGCCTGCCGATATTCGATTCGATTGGAAATGTATGCAATGTCATTGACCTAAATTTCAATTGTGTGGATTATTACTTTACAACAAAACAAGCAAGTGGAATATTTTTTTTATTTTTTTTTTTTTTTGTATTTTTGGAAATCTTTTAAAAACCAGAAAACCGAAAATATCTTCGAAAACAATTTAATTCAGGAGTTTCACAAAGTGCAGTTTTTTAAAGTGAGTTTTTGAAATAAATTATATACCCCAAATTATTGCAAAGAAAATATATTTTTTAGAGTATTTCTTTAAAAAAAAATAAACAAATAATTATTAGTTTAAAAATTTCTCTTATTTTGATAAAGTGCATTAACCCTTTCGAGACCGTAAGGAAACCAAAAAAGATAGCGCAAAACTGAATCCGAATTCGTATTGTCTGATTCACATTTATTATAAAAGTTTTTATTAAAAACAGTCATTTTGGGTTCTCCGAAGGCTTGAACTTTCATGGATCACCGGTGACCCTGTGACCTTCAAAGGGATTTTTTACCAACTTTTTCTATACATTTTTATTAGGTACATATTTTTTACAGATAGACAAATTTTATTTAATATTAATTTTTCACTTAACCCTTTCTTGACCTTAAGAAAACTAGAAGCGCTAGAGTAAAACCAAGTCCATATTCGGATTCTTCGATTCTCATTTCATTACAAAAAACTTCTTAAAAAAAGTTTTCATTGAAGAACTTAGGGTCACCGGTGACCCATAACAAAACTTATAATTCCAAAAAAATTAAACAAAATTTAAAAAAAAAAAAAAGGGAAATCATATTTGAGTAAATAGTTTTTTTCCACAATATCTTCGAGATTTGGTGTATTTGAATAAATTTTGTAAGAATTGTGAGCAATTGAAAATTGAAAAAAAAAAATTCTCAATTTTTTCAATTTGATCCGCAAAAAAATATTTGTAAATTTTTCGAACTGAAATTAAAGAATCAACAAATGTCTTTCTGAAAACCTTAAATTTATAAAAATTTAAGTAAAAAATTATGAAAATTATTAGTCTTTGAATGAACAATGATGCCAGAAGAATATCAAAAAGTTCACTTCTAACATCACTGATGAGGAACCGTAGCTGGTTCCGAAACGATCGTCTAATCTGCTAGTTCTATGAACTTTTTAATATTCTTCTGGCATCATTGTTCATAAAAAGCTTAAAAATTTTAATGATTATTTACCTAGCAATGTGAACTGCCAAATTTGGAGGAAATTTGCAAAATTTTTTTCCAAATTAAAAATATTAAATAAAAATAGTTTTTAAAAAATCGCTAAAATTAATCTTGTAATACTGGCATCACCATGACACCAAAAGGGTTAAAAATGTGTACACAAATGGTGAGCAATCTTAAGTTAGGATGAAAAAAAAGTGTTTGATTATTTTTGAAACAAATTGATAAGTCGGTAATTTTCGTTTTTTTTTTCTCATCTTTTGAAAGTGAATTCAAAACTGTTTAAAAATGGCAACCCTAGATTAGGTTTAAAAAATTGTAATTGATTACTTTGCCACTTCAACAGCTTGCTGAGCAAAATGTTGTGCTGAAGGGGGAAGTTTATATCTATTCATTCCATTAAATAGTTTTTTAGCTTATCTTAACTGAGAACCAATGCCGAATGGTTAAAATATTTAACAGTTAAGCTCCAACAAGATTTTCTGGCCCTCGCTCTTTGATCAGCTAGTGATTAAAACCAACCATGTAAACAATCGATTTTGACTTTAATGGTTATATTGTTATAATAATAAATTTTTTTTGCTTTCAAATCTCAGATAAAAATTTTATTTATATACCTACATTAAAAATGCATACTAGTGGCAACCCCAGATCAGCGGATTTTAGATCTTTTCATTTCTCAAAAAAGTTCTTTTTGACTCAGAAAAAATTGAAAATTTCCAATTCCTGGATAACAAAATACATTACCAAGGAATTTGAAAAATTTAATTCCCGATTACAATTCCTTAAAATGGAATTGAAACTTTTAAAGCTTATTCAGTTCATCTCTTACTAAAGAATTACTATTCCTTGAAACCCATTCCGATTTGGTGGATTGGTGGAGTTTTTATACCCAGTGCAATCATTTCTATCAAGCTCTAATGACAACACTAAGTTAGACTAAGCAATATATTTTTAACAGCGCTTGGTAAATTCAATTTCATTGCAATTACATTCCTAATTGCAAGGCATTAAAAATGTTAATTACAAATTACAATTCCTTGTATTGGAATTAACATTCCTTAGAATTGTAATTGATAATTACTATTTCAAAATCCTCAGTAATGGAATTGAAAAAAGATTCAATTTCATTATTCGATTGTAATTTGTAATTTAAAATATGCAATTCCTCAAAGATTTTAAAAAGTACTTGGCAGTTTCTTTTCATTCGTTTAATTAATTACTTTTGTGGAATTGATTTTCGAAAGGGTAATTAATTCCTTTTGATTTGAGTTCCAATAAGCAAGCGGTCGTTGCTTAATTTTGTTATTGTAGCAATGCTTTTCAAGTACTACACTTGGTAGAATCCACTGTAACTTCTTGGAATTCAGTGGAAAATAAATTAATTACTTTCGAAGAATTATTTTCGAATTTTCGAATGGAATCTAATTCCACATAAGTATTTAATTACACAATGGACAAACATATTTTTAGTTTCCAAGTACTTTTTCAATTCGTTTGATGAATTACATATTTTAAATTACAAATTACACTGTACAACTGCCAAAATTTTGACTTATTTTTCAATTTTCATTCCATAACTTGGCTGTAACATACTTTTAGCGTTACCCAGAAACAACGACGTGAACTTAGTAAGTCTCTGTTTCCTTTGCGGTGCGCTTTATTAGAGTGAAAACAAAATTAATGCTGAAGAATAAGTTTTTTTGGGAAGTTTTCTGATGACTTGGGACACGTGAGACACGAAAAAAAGTTTTTTGGGATTTTTCATTTTTTGAGGTTAGGGACGATATGTAACATTTTTCGTGGAAAATAATATTAGATTCAAGTTCATCAGCTGAAACTACACAAAAATAGTATTTTTTCGTCGTTTTATGATGACTTGGGTAAGCGTGAGACCCGAAAAACAGCATTTTTGGACCTTTTTTGAGGTTAGGGACAACATTCAGCGAAAAAAAATTTATGAAAAAAAACTTTATCTGTTTTTTTATGATGACTTGGATAAACGTATGCTTGATAAAACTATTATTTTATGGTGAGGTGGTAGGCTTACAGCCGCCATATTGGTCCGCCATTACGCAAAATCAAAAAAGGCCTGGTTGCATTTGAAATTAGAGATAATAAGCTTTCATTTGAGCCCAAACATGCTTTAAAATACCTTAACCAATTTTGGACAGGGGGGGGGGGGGGGAGGTCTCCCATTGACAGAGAATGTCCCATATATAAATATATAAAAACACTGCACAATGAAATTGACCAAAAAGAAAAGCTCAGGAGCTTTGAATGTGTATTTTATATATTATGCTGAACATGATGGCGTTTTCAGTTTTTCTCTATATCGTCTTATTTTTTTTTAATAATAATTTATATACTAAGTACATGCTCATTAATCTGATAATGGGTATTTATCCAGCCTCCAGTGAGTTCAAACCTTCCTTCCTTTAACCCATTTAGGCCTGACTGGTCGATTCATCAAACAGCAACTTTGAAAATTCGTCAAAAATACATTTACGAATTTTTTGGAAAAATAATTACTGTTTAATATTTCTACATATACTGACTTTAAAATTGCATTTCGATAATTTAAAAATATTTTAAATTATATTTTATTTTTTGACTTGTTTGGAAGTTGCTTTTAAAAATCAACAAAAAATAGTAAAATTAACTATTTCGCATATGAGATCAAAAATTCATCTAGATAAAATAACAAACTTGATATAGAAATAATACATTTACAGGTCCTCATATATTTTTAAGAGGCTGACCATACTTTAGTAAAAAAATCATATGGAGAAACAGTCAAAATCCAACAAAAATGCAAGTTTCTCTCAATTTAATTTATAAAAACTTCTAAAATTCGGTAATAAATACACTTGATCAAAGAGAATACTTATTACTCATATAATAGCATAGAAATATTTTTAATTTTTTTCAACACCTGGTCACCTTATACTCTCGGGATAAGCCAAAAATTACTACACCTTCTAAAATTCAGAAACCAATTTTTTATACATATTTTTTTAAGTACTAAAGTTTCCCAACGAGAGAGTTGAATAACCCCGATAAGGGGAGCGGAAAAACTTCGTTTTTCAAGATTGGATAGATGGAACTGGGTATAGCCCAAGGAGAAGTGTTTGATATGCTGAAATGCTATACGCAAAATGTCAGGCTCGCTTTTCGTGGACTGATAAAAAAAAAACATTACATAAGGTTTGATTTTATTTTTTTTTTTTACATATGAAAGCAATGTCAATAAATGATGCAAAAAAAAAATGTCATTTAAAAATTCCAAAAATCCAAAAAAAAATAAAAAATAAAAATACATGAATAATTTTTTTTTTAATTCATAAATCAAAAATGCTAATAAATGCGTAACAACAACGCAAAGAAAGAAATATTCAAACACTTGATGAAAAATATACAAAAATCAATTTATTTACATTTATAATTTGCACATATCAAAAAGCAATAGGATTTCGCACCAATTACAACAATATACAAAAGTAGATGTATCTATTATATATGTATAAGTATGTGTGTGTATGTACCCAGTTGCAAAAACAGTGAGTACTCCTCAAACGATTAATGATTTCATTACTCCAAAGCGAGAGATAAACGAGCAGCTTCAATACAGTAACAAAATTTTTGAATTTCATTTTTAGAAATAATGATAAACAAAGACAGCCTGATTGAGTAGTTCAAATTTGTATATCTTACTCTCTCTTGCTCAGTTAACTCGTAAGGGTTAGGTAGGGTAAGAACTGCCCCGCTTTTTGCATATTTTCTTATGCATAGTGTGATATATTTTAAACCACCTCGAAAAGTTGAAATTACTTATAGCCACACAGTTTAATATTTTATTTACAGTTTCTCATTCTGATGGTAATGATATAAACCAAAAAAAATTTCTGTGCAACTGGTGTTTTTATTTTCTTTAAAATCGTGTACATCAAAGAGTTAAAAATCAGTAACTAGTACTAGTGATGATTCGATACAAGTAAATAGAAGTAAATACTTGATACTTTTCATTCGATTCAAGTACTTTTTTTACTCGATGCTATACCATAAGTATTTTACTTAGTATCTGAAAAAAGTATCATAATCTGTTGATTAGTTTTCCTTCTATTTTAAATTTTCCAGCGATTTGCATCTAAACATAATAAATATCATAGATTGAAGTTAACGTCATATCTATAGCCCCCGAGAAATTCCCCGATTTTCGATCAAATTCCCCACTCCAGTATAATTTTATATTACAACAGCACGATACGCACTTCGGAGTTCTTTTGACACATGAGTGATTTCATCTCAAGGGAATCCACTCTCAAAATCTATCGGGCTCAAACTTGCACAAAGTTTAGTCACATCGGGTAGTAGTTACCACACCAAATTTGAACGAGATGGGGTGTTTCGAGTTATTAGATGTTGATTTTGATAGAAAAACAAGCCTCAGCCCACTTTTGGACATCAAAATTTTCAAGAGAAAACACATGGACTTTCTTTTGGCTCAAATAAAAAATGGCAAAAATCTTGTTTTCAACATTTAAAATATACTTCATCTTCTTTATGATGACTGAACCGTAGTTTGTAAGTTTACAGATTAGTCAGCAAGGATTAAGAGTTATTAATCAAGAGCTGCCGGACCAAGGCATAGCTAAGCTTTTCTGAAAGGCCGAAAGGGAAGGCAACTGTTTTGCCTGACTAACACTCGGCATTATAATTGTCTATATCTGCGAAAGTACTCTGAGTTTCTCTCTGAAATTTGAAATGAAAAACTTTCAAAATACACACTTTTTTAAAAATCGATTTCTTCAAACCAAGAAAGTACAGGGCCCACTTAAGAAAAGATGAAGATTTTAAGACTTAAAATATGAAATATTGCAAAAGTTAAATTCATAAAATTTGACAAAAAATACTCTACAGTTTTTAATAATTAAAAGCTGAGCTGTTTTGAATTCTCCGCTAAAAATAGCTCATTCCCCGATTCCCCGTACTATGTGAAATTACCCGCAAATCAGGGAATTCCCCGCAAGTTGGCATCGCTGTTGTGTGGCTTAATATTCGCGATGCGAATTTTTCGAGCCTGGAAAAACGCAACGCAAGAAAATTAATAAAATTATAAAACGATAATTGTAAATAATAAAAAAAAATAAAAAATAATGAACAAAAATGAATATAACATTATAATTAAAAAAAAAAAAATAAAAAAAAATGTTGTGAGATTTGAACCTTGGCACATACAAGTGCTTGCGTGCTTACTGGCGTTTTAGACAACTAGTCTATGGCGTCATGAATTTTGTAATGAACTATTTCGGAGTTGTGTTTTTCTATAAGATGCAAGTGAGCTCATGCTCGTAATCGGAGGACACTCCTTCACTCTTTTACTCCTTTTGGAGGCTAAAACGAATACTCCATGCTCTAGGAGATGCAATGTTAAAAAGGAGTACAAAATGCAAGAGCTCTGGAGCAATAGGGAGTAATCGATTGCTCGCTTTGGAGCGGTCAATGATCCAAAGTTCAACTGGGTATGAATCAATGTATTTATGAAAGACAACAACAACAACAAAAAGAAGAAGAAGAAGAAGAAAAAAGAAACAAGCAGCAGCAGCAACAAAAATAAAAATGTGCCACACTCACTAAATGAAAAATCTAAATTGGAATTTTTTAACTGTTAAAATTGTTAAAACTGCGCAACACGCAACATAATCTCACGGTCAGTACCACCGACTATAAGATGATGTTAATGTTGATGCTTCGGTTGCTGTTGTTGTTTTTGTTGTTGTTATTGCTGATGAGTTTGTTGTTGCTTTTGTTGTTGAAGATGTTGGTACTAGTTTTTTTTTTTCGTAGTTGCTACTTTATATTGCATTTAAACACGCCATTGAGAGATGACGATGATTATGAAGACGTCGCAGTCGCCGCCATTTTCAAGTTATAAAAAAGAAAGATAAAGTAGAAGCTGAAAATTGCAAACTAAAATTACAAATACAACTTTGTATATAATAAATAATAAAGGGTATAATTATGTAGAAGAATTACATGGGCATATAAAAGTTGATAAACGAAAGAGTATAAGATAAAGTTAGCAAAAAAAAAAAAAAAAATAACAAATTGTAATAAAAAGGCGCAAATATGAAAAAAATATGAGAAAACTAAATAGTCCAATAGCGAGCGCATCAAATTGAAATTGCATTTGAAAACTTCATACATTCATAGATATGTAGATATTGATACAGATTGTCATATCCCAGTAGAAAAAGTGCCCGTGTTCAGGTCTGAATTGATTCAAATGCTGGAGAATTCAATTAATATTGCATAACTTTTTATGTTTTCCAATACTTACAACTAAAAACTTAGAATTTTCAATAGTATTTGGAACTGGAAAATATTATTTTGGAAACTTTTTAATAACTTGACTTATTACACTGTACTACAAAATGTGACTTGACTTTAAAACAGTATCTAAGTTGTAACGCAGTTTTTCTAAAGTATTTTTAGCCACTAACCACGAATCTGTAAAATAAATTTTCGGGTATATTCGTAAATCTTCGTTTTTTGAAAATTTTGATGAGGTGGGGGCTCATGGATGAACAATTTTTTTTTCTGTTTTTTTCGTTTTTCTACGCGAATGATGCAATTTTAAGAGTTTTGGATGAACAAATTTTTTTTTAAATAAATTTATGTATTTTCGAAAATTTGTTAAGGTAGGGGTTCATGGATGAAAAATTTTTTTTTCTGATATTTTCATTTTTCTGTACGAATCATGCAATTTTAGGAGTTATGGATGAAAAAAAAATTTTTTTTTAGAAATGCGAAAAATTGTTAAGGTAGGGGCTCATGGAAGAAATTTTTTTTTTTTTGTTTTTTTATGATTTTCTACACGAATTATGTCATTTTAGGAGTTTTGGATGAAAAAAAAATTATCAATTTTTTTTTAATTTCAATTTTTCGTGGTAGATCTTTGTCTTCTGCTATTGTACAGTGTACCGCCGTTCGGAATCGGCGTTAAACTGTAGGTCCAACTATGTGGTACCACAATGGGCCGTTCAGGCCTAAGTGTGTCTCTCGACAGCCACTCCAACCTAACCTATTGTACAGTGTTATTAGAAAATTTTATATAGAAAATATTACATATTTTAAATGAAAAGTAAATTCTGTACTGAATTATTTTCAGAATTCATCGAAATCATGAATGGGTATGTGAAAGAGACTTGAATTATTTTCGAATTTCATTATTTTATTATTTTCTGATTACATTATTAAATTCAAGAGTATGGGGAGAGCGGGGTTAAATGGACCGCAATTAAATTACTCAATTTAAATTTGCACGCGTTTGCGGTTAGCTAGAGAGCTAGTAGAAGGCATTCAGCAACGTAAACGGCTGTCAGTCGTTTCGAGCCATTTGCTCGTTCAATAAATCGATCAAAAAGATATCTACTTCACATGCTCATACAGCTTAACAATGTTATAAAGCACAAAATTATATATCAGATAAGAAATGAATTGCGTCAACCAAAAGAAAAACGGTCCATGAAGGCTCGCTCTCCCTTATATGAAAAAGATATGAGAAAAAACTGTGCCACAGAATTCCTTTTTTCAGCTTTGAATTATTTTCAGATTTGTTAAAACGATTCGTCGAGATAACAGCTAGCGGGGAGGGGGCCGGTGATAAGGGGATATGTATGACCTTGGTGTCTACTATGTGTAAAATCTAATTGTTTTCTGAACTATTTCCTGATTGAGTAAAAAAAAGTCAACACTTAAAAGCTGAATTCATTAACTGTGGAGGTGGTGGTAAATTTTACACCGTCTCGTGAAATAAAGTGTCAGTTTTGTTGAACTTAAAAAAAAAAGTTTTCAAATTTTAGATTTATTTTAATTGAAAATGTTATTAGCTTGTTTTCTAAGAACAAATAATTATCAAAAAACCTTTTTTTTACTAAAATTTTTTAGTAAAGTTAAAAGATAAAAAATTCACCTCCATAGTTAAAGGTTAAGTTGGCTAGACTTAATGAATTTTTCTACTGGGATATATCGTTACTTTCCTCCTCCGCCTTTGTTGTCCATTCAGCAACAACAGCAACAACAACAACAGCATCAACTAAAAGTATAATCATATTAATTTCGAAATATTTAAACGAAGATGAGCGACACTTAAGTTACACAAAAAGTTCATACATTTATAAACATACATACACACACATGTAGTAAGTATGTATATGTGTGCCTGACCCACTTCCACCTGCGCGCGCACTCTCACACATACACACACACACACACACGCAGAGAAACACAAACCTACCTACCTACCTCCTACTTGTACCTACAACATCGTTATCATTAACGTAGTCATTATAGTTGTTGTTGTTGTTGTGGTTGTTATAGTTGTTGCCTGCTGCCTGCTGCTTTTGTTGTCTTCATCATCATATGCGTTTTTTATTTGTCGTCCAACGACATACTATATGTGTGTGTGTGTATGTATGTGTGTCTGTTTGTGTTTTTGTCTGCCTGCGTTGATATTGCGTCGTGTGCGCATGCGTTGCGCGCGCATTCATTCATCGTTTATCGTTTTTAAAAATGTGCTGACCTACTTCCGCTTTACAGTTTATTTAGCCTTAAAAAAAAAAAATTATACTAAATATATTTAAAAAAAAAAAAAATTAACCAAAAAATACTTACTTACTTACTCACTCACTTACTACTCGTACTTATTTAAGGGGAAAAATACTTAAAATATTTAAATATATATATATTTGTTTGTATGTCTGCTCGTACCACATATAGTACTTTGTATGTATGTATGTGTGCATGTATATGTTGATACTTTTTGTTACTAGTTATACCTTCAAGCACATGCCATAAAAATTATTATGAAAATTTATGTGAAAATATTTTGTTTGTCTTAATATTAAATCAGCAAGCAATGCGATTTTTTTTTAACACATTAATTTAATACTAAATTTTTTTTGCATTACCACTCCTCTTAATCAATGTAATCAGTGGTAATGTTTCGTATGTAGTACAAGGATGTAAATAGTCTATGATTAGTAATGGACCTAGATTAGAGTGGTGAAGGCGGTTGTCTATCGGTATGACGAGTAGGTATGTCCAAAAATGCAATGAAATTTACAAAGTTTTTATCTCAATCTAATTGTCTTTTACTGTTTCTCCTTGAGTATCTGCAAACTCTAATGTGACTTGAACAATGTTCATCAGTGCAACAGCTTTCAAATCAATCTCTTTAACCCATTTTGGCCTGACTGGTTGATTTGTCGATCAACAACTTTAAAAATTCGTCAAAAATACATTTATACATTTTTTGCAAAAGTAATCACTGTTTAACCTTTCTATATGAACTGATTTTAAAATGACATTTAGATAATTTTAAAATATTTTAAATAATATATTTTTTTTTATTTTTGATTTAAAGGCCAGATGAAC
Organism: Toxonevra muliebris; assembly: GCA_963691655.1. NCBI lineage: Eukaryota > Metazoa > Arthropoda > Insecta > Diptera > Pallopteridae > Toxonevra > Toxonevra muliebris. The sequence continues at coordinate 77,421,552 of OY829328.1, read as the reverse complement.
AGACATACCTTTTTGGAAGTTGGTTTTGAAAATCAACAAAAAACAATAAAATTAATTATTTTGCATTTGAAATAAAAAATTCATCTAGATTAAATAATAAACTAGATGTAGAAATCATAATTCCACAGGTCCTCATATATTTTTAAGAAGTTACAGTTGATTAAACTTTTATAAAAAACCATATGGAGAAATAGTCAAAATTCAACCAAAATGCAAATTTTCCACATTTCTCTCTTTTCAACTTATATTAACTTCTAAAATACTCTGTTAAATACATTTGATCCCAGGGAATACTTATTGCTCCTAATATAACATAGAAACATTTTTAATTTTTGATAGGATAGCATCTTTACTCGGGGCTGAAAAGAAAATTTATAGAGGAATGTGAGTTTATAAGTGTGTACTTTTTAATATATTTTACTTTAAGCCCAAAAGTATGCAACATATAATTTCTAGACCAAAAACGGTTGTGGAATATTGTTAAATACATATCAAAAATTGTTTTTATTTATTGTTTTATTACATAGTTTATTTTAGTTTATGCGTGAAATGTGTTATCACATCATGTGACGAGTGCAGAAGGTGCTTATTTTATTTAAATAATGTATAACAGGCTCAACGTATATATGTAGTCATTACAACAACAGTGTATACAGAGACCGGTTTCGGAATCCGCCACGATTCTTATTTTAGTTTTTTTACACCTGGTCACCTTATTTTTTCGGAGTAAGCCCAAAACTACAACACCCTTTAAAATTCAGAAACAATTTTTTTGTACATTTTTTTTAAGTATCAAAATTTCTTATTGAAGGCATGCGGAATTTGTGTTTTGAAAATTTTCAAAATTGCATCATGGCAACTAGTACCGGATCAAAATGAGTTAATACACTTAGAGAAATTAAAGAGAATTTTCAAGTTAATCCTCATCATGATCATATTTTTTGTTTGTTAATTACCGTGACGTAAAAATAACCTTTAGAGCTACTTTGTAATACACTGAGAGAATAAAATATCATGTCAATTCCATAACTTTTGCTATATTTTTCTGAATAACTCTGAACCCCGTTGTGATCTGAAATAAATAAAAATAATTTTGAAAAATTCTTCAAAAATTAACCACCAGCTTCATTCAATCAGAAAAAAAATATACATTCCGAGAAAGGTTAGGTTTGGAAGGCGTGTGCGAATATATACTCGCACTTCCACTCGGAGACTTAATTGTATATTGCGATTGCCCTCATTAAATTGCCCGGAGGTGGCAGGGCTCTAACCACGGCTTCCGTCAGTGGTCCAGGTAATGTCTTTATTGAATCATTTGGTTCTCCGAATGAAGGTAAGAAGATCCGATAGTTCCATTTTTGCTATCTTTGTTAGACTATTGAAAAAGCGCCACCTCAAAACATTGGAGTCTACTCATCTGCGGTCTCTTCTTCATTATGACAACTTCTGCACAGTCCGCTTGTTGGAATACGCCACCGTTGGAGCATTCGTGCAATAGCATAATGTACAGTTATCCTCCTGTAAGCAGACGTACTGCAAATTTCTTGTGCCCTAAGAGGACATTTGTGTTCTTCCTATCTAAGCTTGGCCAGAGGGCCCGTGATATTATACAATCATCTAGGTTAGTTCAAGCGTCATTTGACACCGCGATAGTGTACTCGTCTATTCTCCTAGAGTTGGAATTCTAGTAATAAAATCGAAATTTGAAGTCATATAATCCGTGGCCACATTTAAGTCAGCTTTGATTCCATTTTGACCTCTCCACTTTATCTCACTCAAAATTATAGAGTTTGCTTGAATAGCCATGAACAAACACCCATAACGGTAAGAGATGAAATATTATATTCAGACCTTCCTGAGGTGCACTACTTACAGCCCCTGAGATCCCTAGGCTGACAAGAGGAAAATATCATAAAATTAAAGAGGATTTTCATCTTAGAAGCTCTTTGCTATATTTTCATAGGTATTTCAATACCCAGAAGTGACTTTAAAAAGAAAAGAAGCATTCAGAAATATTCATGAAAACATATTCAAAAAATTAGCAACAACTTTCCAACCAAGCTCTCTTATACACTCTGAGAAAATTACCTTTAAAATTTTGACTATATCTTCCTGAATATCTTCAAACCTCAATGTGGCCCAAAAAATCATAAAAAATGAATTATGATCAACATGAAAATATGTTTTAGAAAAGAATCATCAATTTTCGAAATGAGCTGTTTAATACACTTAAAGAAAAATACCATGAAATTATCGAAAATATCTAACTCAAGGCAGTTGATTTTAATACGCTTTCCTGGATGTCTACAAATCCAGGCGTGACTAAAAAAAGATAATTTCAACAGTTAGATAGAAATTACAGAATTTTTTAATAAAAAGGAATAAGTTTTAAGTGTATTTTTTTATTGAACAATTTTATTATGATTCAGTTGAATTATAGAAACAATATTTCAGGAGGCTCTATATTCATATCAAAGACCATTCTTGAAATTATATCTAACCCAAAAATTATTTAAAAATTTTAACCAATTTGATATTTATTATAAATATAGTATTTGTAACAGCGCCACCTAACGGATTTTAAGATAGAGTCTTAAGATATTTCATAAAGTAGTAGAAATAATAGTAGAAAAAGGAATAGAAAAAGTAGTAGAAAATAGCAGTAAAAAAGGAAAAGAAAAAATAGTAGTAGGAAAGATAGTAGGAAAAAGAATAGAAAATAATATTAAAAATTTTTGTAAAAAAATAATAAAAAATTAGCAGAAAAAGTAGTAGAAAAATAGTTAAACGTAGAAGTACAAAAATAGTAAAAATGGAGTAGAAAGAGTGGTAGAAATAATAATAAAAAATAGTAGTAGAGAAAAGTGTAAAAAAGTAGTAAAAAATAGTAGTAAAAAAATAGTAGAAAGTGGTATAAAATAAAAAAAAAAATTGTAGAAAAAATGTATTAAAAAAGTAAGAGAAAAAAAGTACTCAAATAGTAGTAAAAAATATTGGTTGAAAAAGTAGTAGAAGATAATAAAAAATTGTAGAAAAAAGGAAGCCTAAGACTAATAGAAAATAGTAGTAGAAATAGTAGAAAGTAGCGGTACAAAATAAAAAGAAATTGTAAAAAAAATGTAAAAATGTGTGTAAAGTAGTAGAAAAAAAGTAGTAAAATAGTAGTAGAAAATGTTGGTTGAAAAAGTAGTAGAAAATAAGAAAAAATTGTAGAAAAAAAGGAGGCTAAAATTAATAGAAAATAGTAGTAGAAATAGTAGTAGAATTAGTAGTAGAAATAGTAGTAGAAAATTAAAAAGGAGCATGGTCCCACTAATTAAAAAAACTGAAAGAATCTAAATTTTAAATCATAATAGAAATTCAGGTTATATGGAAGGTGCCACACCCCCTTTATCAATCCCACCTATATAAGGATTGTATGGGAAGTGCCACGCCCACTCTACTTAAAGCCATTATGAATAGCTATGAACCATCCTCCCCCCTAAGAAAATATATTTTGGAAATATGACTTCAATCGGTCCAGTCGTTCAGAAGTTACACGATGACATACACACAAAACTCTACGATTATATATGTATATAAAGATTGATCGTTTTTTATGCTACCTAGTGCTTTATAAAAAGTGGGCGTGTTTTTTGCCCGATTTTTCTAATATTCGCAATTCTTTTTAATATTTATCTTATGAATTCATTCTGCAAATTTCATTCATCTCTGACAACTTCTTCTATTTTTGGCAACTCATTTAATGAAGATGGCGCACTGTAAGCTCAAACCCACGCGCGACATCTCTTCGAGGTGTCACCACTTGTTGTCATTCCATGCATATTTCTTTTACATGATTACTTTACAATACCAGACAGTGAAAATTAAACTCATTTTTAGGTGTTTTAGAAAAGTGAAATTGCATTAATTGCATTATTCGAACGTGCTATGTGCATCGATCGATGACTTTGGCTCTGAATTGTGTTGGCGTTTGTATATAGCATGTAATTGTTTTTGAAAATGCAAATGAGCTGTGCAGTTATATTGTGCATTTGTGTTTTATTTTTATTTTAATTTTTAGAAATTTACTTTCTTACACCAAAGATACGAGGTTTTTCTAAGTATTCCTGTTGTTTTAAATGATTTTGTCGACACGCTTTAGATTTGCACTTTATATTTTTCCTACTATATATCTCCAACGGTTAACCAGTTATTAGTAAAAAAAACGGCGTTTTTCACCAAAGGGGGAATTTTTTTTTTTTTTGGGGGGGGGGGGGGAGGGGGGTCGCTCTGCAACCCCAGAACTGATTTTTGTGGTTTTTGAATCTATCATACCCCCACTAACAATTACTGAAGAAAAATCTCAGTTCAGAATTTTTATGATGTAAATCTTTATAATGACTGAACTATAAGAAAGACGAACTGCGCCGCTACTTTTTGCATCACGACAGCGCCTGTTGAAAAAACGAACAACTTCATTGCGCTCTCAAGGATTGAAGAAATTCGCCTAGCACCATATTTCCCGGACCTAGCGGCATATGATTTCTGGTTGTTGCCAAAAATAAAAAAAAAATGTTGAGAGGAAAGATTTTCGGCATGCATGCAGTTAATGTCGAAGTTGCCAACCTAAAAAAAACCCGATTTTTAGGACTGTTTTTTGAAGTGAATCTACTGTCTTCAAAAATTCATAGAAATTCATGGGAATTATGTATGGAAAAATTTATAAACGATGAAGACTAAAATTATGAAACTAAAATTGTAGTTGACCTTTTCCTTGTAGCCTACTAAGCGAACTTTTGTTAGTCCCTCTAGATGGCAAGATTCAAATATTCTTGGGGCAATAATTTATCAATGAAAGCTTTAATTTTTAAGAAACCTTGTTATTTGAGGGTAAAGACTAACACCCCTATGCTACGTTACGTTTTGATACGAACAGTAAAAACGGTTTGCTAGAATCTGTGCTGCTATTTCGTAATATTCGAAGTTCGAATGATGGTATGCCTGAAAACGAACAGATCAGAGATTTGCCGTTTTTGAGCGGCATTTTGTACGAATAAGAAAAGGTGTCGGAGCCAAAGGAATTGCCAACAAAAAAAGATTTTAATAATATACAAAAAACATACAAAATTTTTGCCAGGTCAAACCGTGCGCAGTACGAAAGGCTTATTGATTTGATTAAGGAAAGACCTGACATCGCTTATGGATTTGACAAAGGGACAAAAGAAGATGTCCTGGGATTTGAGAGAATGCCTCTCTGCAATTGAATAGCCTGGGACCACCAACTAAGGACTGCTAGTTTCTTGGAAAAAAAAGTGTTGTTGGATTATAAGTGCTACATTAAGGGGAAGTTGTCCATTAATAAAACAGAAGCTGCGGCAATAGGTGGCAGACCAAATAAGATGCGTGTTTTTAATGAATGTTGGATTTGGGGAAATCTGTCATTGTAGGCACTGTAGGCATGCACACGTGTAAGTCAGGCATTAGAAGAACTGTGGGTTGGAAATGGCATCATACATTTCAACAACAGTAAGAAAGAACGAACTGGATGTGTCCATGCAATCGGCGTCTGAGAATGCAAGCAGTCGTAGGAACTCCAAATTATTTTTCATGAATGCTTTCTCTTTCTCCTGCGATATAAGTGCAGCGATTACCGAATCCATTTCTTGCACAATTAACTGAAAAATTTCACTTTTTCCGCTAAATATTGCAAAAAGGAATATTTTTTTTTTTTATTTTCTTGTGCTTATTTCTGCCAGAACAGCTGATTTCGAAAATTGAATTTTGATTTTCTAGTTGGCAACGCCATACAGACTTGCGATCGGGTTGCAGCATAACATTTTCCCTTTCGTATGTACGCCAACTCGAATTCTAGCATAAAGGTGTAAATAAAAAACAACTAAGAAGTAACTGATATCTCATATCATTTCGTTTTGTTTATTGTTGTAAACATATCAACATGCTAAATATTTCCACTGATGCTTTTAGAAAGATACTTCTAGATAGAAATGTAATGTATTTAAGTAGTATGTGCAACAAATTTAATTGAATTTCAGAATTTCTCAATGATAACGTTCATTTACATGCTTCAATTCAATTTCTACATATGTGTGTGTGTGTTTGTGTGAGTGTAAACTAAAAATAGGCCCATTATTTATTATTAAACATATCACGTTCAACCAATGCATTTTGGTCAGTGACATGTCGCGGATATCTATTGTGTATGAACACACAAACAAGCAAACAAACACTCACACATATGCATACAATATAGATACACATACATCTACTATGCATATCCACACACATATACAAATTGATATGTAAATTTTAGATTAGGTTTATGTCTGTGTGTCAATCTTAATATCACATATGTAAGTGTTTTTATATGTATGTATATGTGTATGCATGTAAGCCATTACAAAAGTTAACTCAAGTCTATGATAAAATATACTTACATACATATAAAACATTTTTTTTTAATTTTTTTTTTTTTTTATTTCGGACTTGGATTATTTGTTGTCGCTCCTATTATTGTTACTATTGCTGTTGTTGTTGTTATTATTATTATTATTGTATTGTATGTATATATATTATTGTATTATACAAATAGCAGAGGTATATAGAAATTGGAAAAAGTGAAATTCTTCTTCTTTGAAGAAATTTATTTTTGTACTTTGCATTGTTTATTTATTTATTTTTTTACTTATTTTTCATTTATTAAGTTTGTAGTTTGTTGTAAGAAATTAAGTATTATAGAAATGAATCAAGAATAGTATCACGATTTGTCATAGTTTATTTTATTTGCATTTTTTTTTCGTATTTATGTCTTACATGTCTTGACTGTGAGTTGAGGTTGATAACGAAATTGAAACCATAGTGAAATTTTAATTTCTTTCTGTTCTGGTTCAATGGTGGTTTAAAATATAATTTTCCAAAATTATGGGGGAGTTATAAACTCTCTTTTTTTTAATAGAAAAAATTCATTTGGGGTCAAATCTATCTAACGAAAAAAAGTTCATTTGATTTTCAGCTGATTTTGATTTTGCTTGATCGGCACAATTTCGAATTTCGAATATGAGTAGCCGAGTGTGAAAATAATTATACTTCTTAACTTTTGGCAAAATCTTTTGTTTTCAAAGCAATTATTTATAGCTGTTTCCACTTGTGAGTTTTCCTGTGATATTATATATCAGTTTTCGAATTTCATGCCGTTTGAATTTTTTACCTCCAAAAGAAATTTGACAAGTAATAATTACAGAAGAAAACTCTTTACATAATTTCTGATCAAAATTCGGCACTGTGGCGGGTCATAAAAATACAAATGTGTACAAAATTTCAAGTCAAAATTCTAAAAATTGCCTGAGTTACAGCCATTTTAGTGATAGTAAGTAGAATGAAAACTTTAAGGACTGAAAACTTCAAACGCGTTTTTCTCGAAAAGACTTTTTTCGAACAGGTCGCGTCGATAACTCGATTAAATATTAACTGATTTTTAATCTGAGATAAAGTTATTCGTTAAAAAAAAAGATAGAATTCCTAAGGTTCACGTTTCACAAGGCAAAAATCTCTTCAGTTTCAGTGTTTTTTATGTTCAAATTCTTTTAGATTCAAGATCTTTCAGGTTCATACTCCTTCAAATTGAAGATTTATCAGGTTTAAGTTTTTCAGCTTCAAATTTCTTTAGTTTAAGCTTCTTCAAGTTTCAGTTTTTTCAGGTTCAAGTTTTTTCATACTCAAGTTTCTTCGGCTTAAGTTTCTTCAATTTGAAGTTTCTTCAGGTTCAAGATTTTCCTGTTCAAGTTTTTTCAGTTTCAAGTTTCTTTAGGTTACATTTTTTACATGTTTTAGTTTTTTCTGGTTCAGGTTACTTCAGGTTCAAGTTCCATCAGGTTCAAGTTTTCCAGGTTCAAGTTTTCCAGGTTCAAGTTTCTTCAGTTTCAAGATCTTTCAGAGTCAAAGTTTTTCAGTTTTAAACTTTTCGAGTTAAAATTCTGCAGGCTCAATTTCCTTCAGTTTTAAGCTTTTTCAAGTTCAAGTTTCTTCAGATTCAAGATTTTTTAGGTTTAAGTTTCTTCGAGTTCAAGTTTCTTTAAGTTCGAATTCTGCAGGTTCAAGTTTCTTAAGATTAAAATTTCTTTAATTATGTTGTAAATTTCTGCAGTTGAAAGTTTCGTTAAGTTAAAGTCTCCACAAATTAAATTTTTTTCTTTTTCGAATTCTTTCAGATTATAGTTTTTTAGTTTGAAATTTCTTCGGGTTTCACTTCTTGTACGATATAGTTTCTTCAAGTTCAGGGTTAGGGTGTCTTCAGGTTAAAATTCCTTTAATGTCAGGATTCGTCAGGTTTAAGATTATTCAGGTTCAAAGTTTTTCAGGTTCAAATTTCTTCAGGTTCAAGTTTTTCAGGCTTCAGATTTCAAGATTTTTCAGATTCAAATTTTTTCAGGTTCAATTTTTTCAGACTCAAATTCCACCAAGTACCTGTAGTTCAAGTCTCTTCAGTTCAAGTTTCTTCAGTTTAAAGTTCCTTCAGTTTCCAGCTTTTTCAGGTTCATGATTTGTGTTCGTTTGGATTTATAATAAATAATAAAAATTCTCTATATAAGGAGTGCATCCAAAAAAATAATAACAGAAAAATCAAATGATTAAGAAAACCGTAACCAACGCTCCACTGGCCCTAGTTCTGGGCAGTTTAGCCGATTAACCTCTCTAGGTACAATATTTCTTTCAATATCGTTATTTTTCCATAGTTTGGATACTTTATTCTGCATTACAAATGGTTTTAATCTCTTTTGCAAGCATTCAGCAATATAAATATTCGTGTTGATTGACCCCGAAGTTATATATTGCTGGCTTCTTTTGCCGCAGCTGCATTTGGTCTACCACACGAGAAATTTTTTAGGGGACTTGGATTTTTTTTTTAGTTCTGCACTTTTCTGGCACATTTCCCCGCTCATCTATTACCTACCTGAAATTACCTAGTGGGTCATATATGGTTCGTTGGGCAGTAACAAGTAAAATAGAAAAATAACCAAATATTAAAATTTATACCAATTATTCAGTGTGAAATTGATAGAAACAATATCTTTCGGCTATATAGACATTGTTGGACGTAAGATGGCGCCACTCTTACCGTCCAAAGTGGTGGGACCATGTTTGGCCAGTGGCGGGTCTAGGATTCGGGTTTGGGGGGAGGGGGGAGGGGGGGGCCCTGATCTTACTAAATTAAAATCAGACTCACTTTCGACCAAAACCCAGACCTAGACCAAAAACTAGTGCAAACATTTTATCAAAGACAGGTCAACAAAATTAAAAGATAACTGAAACAAAACTGAGACCAAATTCAAACTAGGTTAGGTTAGGTTGGAGTGGCTGTCGAGAGACACACTTAGGCCTGAACGGCCCATTGTGATACCACATAGTTGGACCTACAGTTTAACGCCGATTCCGAACGGCGGTGTGGCAATTTTTTATCGGCTTGGTGGTTTTGCCATTACCAACCAATGTGTGTACTTGTACACTATCTTATAATTCTCATACACTTCATATTGATAGTGAATATAAGAAAGTAATGAAAATTAACCACCAGACGAAGACGGGAATCGAATCCGAACCTCCCAGATGAAAGTCTAGTGCACTATCCACTAGGCTATCGAGGTTGTCAAATTCAAACTAAAATCCGACAGAAATTTAGGCTGAAATTTCAACCAAATTTCAAACTAAAATTCAAATACTTTTTTCAGATCGAAGTTCAAACCAAGAAAAGAGCCAAATTCAGATCAAAATGAGACCGAATTCAGATCAAAATCTTGATTATGATTTTTCTGATGGATTTGTATTGTTAAATGATCTATTTTGAGAAAACAATTTGAAGGAAATTTTAATTTCCTTTGAGAAAAAATTTGGATGGAACATTTTGTTACATCTCTATTTTTTGAGTCATTTTTGGTCGAAACAAAAACCCGCAAAAAATTAAATTAAGATAACAGTTGAATTTTTTAAATATATTTTCATATCACTCTTAGCATCGATATCACTATTAATATCGACCTGGTGGTGAGTTTACGATCTCACAACTCCATAACCAAAATCCCAACAAAAAACGATCAAAATGAGATCAAATTCAGGTGAAAACTTAGACTAAAAACATAAAATTCAGACCGAATCAAAACCAAAATCAGTTTTAAAATTCATTCCAAAATTCAAAAAAAAATTTAGATCACAGCTCAAATAGTTGGACAAAACTTTGGGTGAAAAAGACACCAAATATGAAACGAAAGTAACCCAAAATTCAGACCAAAAACTAGTGGGAATATCTGATAAATATTTACATCAAAAAATTTTAACTTAAATTAAACAAAAACTAAACCAAAATTCCAGCCGAATTCAGACCAAATTTTAAAATAAAATTCAGACCGATTTCGGACCGAAATTCAGACCAAAATAGTATCAAAATCAAGCCAATTCAGACGAAAATATTAACCACAACTCAAACTAAGAGTGAGATTAAACTGAGGCTAAAAAGACGCTAAATACCAATTAAAAGCAAACCAAAATTTAGACCAGAAATCAGATTAAACGCCGGCCTGCAAACGTTGGAAAGCAAATCAAAATTTAGATCAAACATGGTTTAAAACTCAAACCAAATTCAGATTAAAATGCAAACTAAAATAAAACAAAATTCTGACTTACAATCAGACCAGAATTCAGATCAAAAACGGGCAAAAACGGAAAAGTTAAACCAATATCAGACTAAAATTCAGTACAAAATTCAATCCAAAAACTAGACCATTATCAAGCTTTCTAAAAGTAAGACATTTATAAGCTGGCGTTGAAATTGTAGATTAAATGTAGCCTGAATGTATTCAATAGCCAGTTGCTCTGTAACGTGCAATCTATTGGCACGCCCAGCATGGCGGCTAATCAGAGTTGATTCAAATATCCGACCCTATTTTTATATTTATATTAAATTATTATTATTAAAATAAAATATAATAAAAAATAATATTTTAAATCCAAAAGTTTTCGTTTGTTGAAAGTATAAACTTTTCACGCTGATAGCTTTTTTTTTGGAAAAATCTAAATATTTTTGATTTCTCAAAAATGGTTGTTTACTATAAGATTGTCGGGTTCTGGGGGGGAGAGAGGCGGCAGGGGGGGGTTTCAGCCCTCCCCTCTGGATACGCTACTGTTTATGGCAGCATGCTCAGAGAAGGGTTAATAGATATCAAACTAAAATATTTAAACAAATATTTTTAGACTGCATAAATGTGTAAATTAATGTTTATTTAACTTATTTAACCTAGTACTGGTATAAAATATTCAACTTATTACAACCTCAATTAATTTTAAGAAAATTTTGCAATTATAAAATTTTTAAGCTTAGATAAAATTTCCGTTAACAATTAAAAAAAAATTTTAAAAATTTTCCTTCAGTTTTTGTTGTTGCTTTTAATAAATAATTAAAAAATAGCCCTTTTGAATTGCTAATTTAGCAACTTTGGCGAAGTAAATCTTTTCACCGGAGTCAACCGGTATATTCTAGCTACTACAGGGTAGACCATAAATAAATAAATAAAATAAAAGCATTTGTTTCTGAAAAAACAAAAACAATTTTTTATAGTTCATTTGGATAATCATTTATATCAGTTCAAAGTGATTTGTTCCCGCTACTTTTTTTAGAAAATGATATCGCGCAAATGGCCACCTTTGATCTTGACGGCCAAATGTGTATGTTTCTTTTTGGGCATTTTAAATCGTTCGGCCACTGATTAGGCCGATATGGCCAATGTTGGCCTCAAAATCGTCTTGGCTTGTTGATATAAACCATTGACTTCAAGTAGGAAATCCAAAGGGGAAAAAGTCCGGCGGTGTAAAATCTGGCGAACGTGGAGACAAGTCAAAATGGCTTCAAGAAATTGATAGTGGCTCGAGCTGTATGAGGTCCTGCAACGTCTTGTTGAAACCAGAAGTGCTCCATATCATTTTCATGAACAATCGGCTTCAAAACATCAAAATAACTTCTGTACGGAAAAATTCAGAACTTATTTTGAATGTATAGCTGAACCATTTCAGCGCGTTCTTTCGGAATGTACTATTCCATGGTATAAATTTCCTTCGACTGACGACGCTTCCAATGCGGTATGTCATTAGTCGTTTTGGCAGCGCTGTCAAAAATTATAGAGCTACCAGATGCTTTCATTGTAAATGACCTGCCCAGTATTAGATGATTATATTTACATATGAAAACTTGAACTTTTATCAAGCTATTAATTGGTTAGGTAGCTATTAATTGTAACGGTCATGAAAAATTCTGAAAAAAAAGTAATTTATTTTGGAAAGCAATTTGCCATCAATGTCAAATCCAATTCCTTCAGTTTAACCCAGTAAAGCGCGGTTCACGCACAATTGGCACGCAGGAAAGTTGCTGCATCTTTTTAACCAGAACACTCAGAATAACAAATAATGCATGAAATGATAAGTTTAATATTGTGTTTTAATACTATAATATTTAAAGATTTAAATTTAAATAAATGGACCCCATCAACCTTTGAATATCCGCTCTGAATACTTTTGCGACTATTTGGTTCCATTTTAGTAACATTGAATTCACATTTTTGACAATACCTGCATTTTCCTTCAACTTATATTTTGTAATAGCCCAGTATTTTTCGATCGGTCAAAGCTGGGGGCAATTGGGTGGTTTCATATATTTGGGCACTACATCTACTTTAGTTGTCTGATACCAAGCCATGATTTTCTTAGAGTAGTGGCAACTGGCTAAATCAGACAAAAACTTCACTGGCGAATGGTGGTGACGAACAAATGGCAATAGTCGTTTCGAAAGGCACACTTTGATGTAAATATCAGACGTCATAGAAGAGGATGTCAGAAATGCCCTGGATTTGAGACCACAGCTGCAAATAGCCTGCCACACCATTGCTTTCTTTGCAAATTTATCCATTTTTATGTACTTGAGTTTTGAGGGTACATTACCACGATTCGTTGCCATATAAAATTTTTGACCTAGAAGCTGTTTAAGATCAAATTTTACGTATGATTCGTCATCCACAATAATGCAACCATTGAATTTGGTCAAAACATTATTATAAAGAAGACGAGCACGTTTTTTGGCCAGCAAATTCTGTTTGTCTGTCCTATTTGGATATTTTATAGCACGATAGCACTTTAGCTCAGCTTTTATGCGTATTCGTCTAGCAGTACTTTTGCTGGTATTGAATTTTTTGGCACGATCGCTATCCGATAGTCCGGGATTGCTTTTGATGGACCTCAAGATCTTTGCCGTTAATCTTAGGTTTGTGGTTCCTCTTTTGTTCACAACTTTTTTAGCTCTTTCAACACTAAGAGTTTCGTTATATCGTTTTATAACTCTACATACCGTTCTTTTGGAGATATATAACACTTTCGCTTTGAACCAGACCACGATGGATTTTAAATAAATTTGTTCACAATCAATTTTCTATTTGCAGCTTCCATTGTGCACACAATCACCAACTTGCGATCAATTAATATGAAAAATTTATCAACTAACGGTAACGGTACTAGGGGCGACGTGGTGACCACAACAAAGCGTGCCAATTTGGCGTGAACCGCGCTTTAATACCTAGCGGTGCCATATGATACCGTTCCTGAGCCAAGCTCAAAACCAATTTTTTTCCTAAGTTACTTTCTTCATCTAACTACTTTGGTTCCCGCTCTTCCTTAATGGGTTAAGGAATTAGGTTTAGAAAAAAATAAGTTTCCCAGTAAACGGAAAGCATTTTTAAATCTTCTGGCTTAACCTTGAGTGACTTTGTGTTTTTTGACACGAATGGCGTAGATTTTTATAGGGATGAAGAGGGGTGATAATTATATTTGTACCCATCACTGATTTTAAAGGAATGAATTAAAATTTTTCTTATTTTTAATGATCATAAATGTAACTAAAAACGCTCTATTTAAATAAAAAAAAAAAAAAAAACTTAAATGCAACTATTGCCATTATGCCATTGCCGGAGTTATGACAACAACAACAATCACAGCAGTTAACAACCACAAGCAAGCAATACACAAGCAATCTCAGTAACTGTATATTTCTATCAATGAATCAGCTATTAACCAATTTTTAGAAAGAAGAAACTCTCTTACATACAAGTGAAATTTCTTGATTTTCCACTTTTTTGTTGTTGTTACCAACTTCTTCTTCTTCTGCTGTTGCTGTTGCTGTTTCTTCATCGTCATTATTATCATCATTTAGTGGTCGTTGTCGATGAGGCGGTCGTCGTCGCCTTCTTCAGTTTACTTAACTTGCTAGCATGATTCTTAACGTTGGTTACTGTTTGCTTGGTTTATTTAAGCGTGTACAACAACAACAACAACAACACATAAGTATGTGGTACAACGGTATAAGAACAACCTGCACAACCAGGCAGGCAGACAATCAAGCAGTCAGGCAGTCAGTTAGTCTGTCAAGCAGCCAGTCAGTCAGTCATTCAGCGATTTGCAGAGGCGTTCAGGCGCGGCGTATTTGACCTATTTTCATGTTCCTCTTTCTGTTACTGTTTCTTTAGATATATTCTCTTTTGATTGGGATTACAAGCTTTATTTGTTGTTTTTGGTTTTTTAAGCACATTTCGAACATAAGCGGAAGAATGAAGAATTCTTTGGCGGTTAACAATATTATCATTGTTGTATTATGTCAATTTTTTTTTAAGTGTGTATCTTTTTTTCAACTTTTTTTTTCATTTCTTCTTGAAGGTCTTTTGAAAATTTTTCATTTCATTTCAATTTTCTTTTTCTTTAATTTTTATATATATATATATTTTTTTTTCGCTTACCGATCATACAAAATGTTTAACAAATACTTTCACATTTCATTTATCTAACTTTTAAATCTATCAATTTTTTTTTTTTTTTTTTGTTTTTACTTTTTTATTCTAATGACCCAGAACGGCACGTGTAAAAAAATTTAAATAAATTTATTTATTTTAATCTTAAATACATTTCAAATTTTACGCTTAATTTAGTAATATCAACAATTTTTAATCATATACAATACAAATATTTTAGTATAATCTCAACTTATAGCCTTCGTATAAGAAAACAATAAAACCCTCAGTGCTGTTCCAAGACGTAGTTTTTCGCCTTGGTCAAATAGAAAAAAAAACTAGGAAGACTTAGTCAAAATATGCCCCCATAACTAAAGCAAGACCTCATTCTTTGTACAAAACCTTTTTTTAGATTAGATTAAGAGTATTTAATAAGGTTCTGGGCTTCTATAGCGGGAGCCTCAAAAGTGATGGGAAAATCTGAGTACAGCATTGGAATCAGCGATCTGTAAAGAAGTGATTCTTTTGCCATTTAATTTTGTTCAGTGCCAAATTGTTGCCCAATATTATTTGAGTGAAAATACTCACTGTACTGCCCATGTGTAATGAAGTTAGATACTAACATTTTTATCGCTTTTCGCCTGTTAAAGAAATCGGTTGAATAAACTTGCTTTGAAAATGTTTTCTGTGTCTCACCTGTTACAAATTAAAACCAAGTTTTTTCAATGTTCTGCTCGTGGGGAATCTAGAAATCGTTCTGGAACATGCATCAGACCATAATTGAAAAAATTTCATCTAAATTGTTGCGACGATCATCCGAAATAAAGCTAGATTTTTCTCTTTTTCTTTTCTTGTGCTTAATCGAATTTTTTTTTTTTTTTTGTACAAAACAACAATATTTCTTACACTAAAGTATGGAATATTCAACATTTTACTGATATTTTTAAGTTTTTTAACTTTTTTATGTAATTGAATTATGATTTTTCGAGCATCATCCGATATTGCACTACCGCCTGCCATTTTGACAATAAATCACTGCAAAACAATGACGAATGCAATTGTTTCAATCTCAATTAGCATGTTTACCACAATAAAATGGAACAAAAAAAATTTACCGTAAGCTTGTGGTCAAGGTGAATTTATACCAGGTGAAGTTACCAGCAACTCATTATTCTTCATTTTTCGTGGTCAGTATCATAGGCTGTTAAAATCATTGTTTGCTTTTGATTGTTTATGTTTGATCTCCATTTTTACATTCTCTTCACGCCACCATTATGGCCGCAACAACAAAAATGTGTTGTTATTATTTTGTTGTAGGGCTGATTTTGACATTTTATGAAATCTGACGCAACAACAAAGATGTGTTGTTTTTGCCATGGTGAAATTGTTGTAATCTTGCTACCACCTTCTACATGATTTCACCCTGCCTGTGGTTATATTGGGAGTATGCTCGGCGAATACCATGAAATTGTTGTTGCACCGCACACAAAGAGAGAGTCTTTACTCACTCTCACACCGTACATGATATGCTCGGCAGTGTTGATATTTTAGGTGTAATCGTATCTTATTCCACAATTTATCATCTTCAAAGTACTTTTGGCCCTACCGAAGCATTTTAGGTACAATTTGGAATTTTTACATTTTGTGAAAAAAAAAATCAGACTGTTCTTACCAGTGTTGATATTTTAGGTACAATTGCGCATTTTTCTGATTTTTTTTTGGCCTTCAAGGTACTTTAGATACTACCGAAGCATTTTAGATACAACTTGGAATTATTTCGAATTTAAATTTGAGGGGAAGTTCAAAAATTCATCAATTTATAAATTTTAACACGCAAGGAGGAAAATTAAAAACATAATCAGTGGCAGGATATAAAATGGGCCAAGGTCGTAAGCAGGGAGGGGGAGGAGGGGGGAAACGAAAAAGTAACCCCTAGTTCTCTAGAGTAGTTATTTAGTTCAGGATTCCTATTTTTAAAGGTGTTGTAGTGAACTTGAAATTTACATACTTGAAAAAAGATATCCCAAAAAATTTCTCCACATGGATTTTTTTTTGGCTGAATTCAAATCTAGCAGAATCATATTAGAAAAAAGAGTATATCTGGGAAAAAGATCTCAGAAAAAGCTTTGTTTTCGATTTCATAGGTGGATGAAAATGAAAATGACCAAAACCAATATTTTGCACTTAAAAAAAACTCAAACTCCTGATTCAGGGTAAAAAAAGCTCTACACAAATAAGTCAATTTGGTTCATGGATCTGAAACAAACCGAAAATTCATAGAAACGCTTTATATGAAAAAAAAAATTCGTGAAATTTAAACACGTGATTGTATTGTATTATATTATAGAGGTTTCTGTCGTTGTACCGCGACCTATAAGATCTATTGTACATCCCTCTTTTCTTTCTAGTCTAATCTGCCTAGAGTACCTCATCCAGTCCAGTCTCCCTCAAGAATTTGAGTATTGCGCCCGGATCTATGGATGCCAGTTCGGTACTGGGCACTTGGTGCATGCCCAGACATTTCCTTCTTTTGTGGATCAGTGCTCCACATTGAGCTAAAATATGTTCTGATGATTCGTCTTCCTCATTACAAAACCTACAAATTGAGCTTTGCTCAACCCCTATCTTACAAAGGTGTTCTCTGAGCCCGCAATGCCCAGTCAGAATACCAGCTAATATGCGCAAACTGTTTTTGTTGAGACCAATGCAGAATGCGTATCTACTCTTATTATAATTACCTAAAAGCGCTTTAGATTGCCTCAGTCCCGTAAGATTGGTAAAGAGTTCTTGCCTCTTGTTCCTCTCTTCTTGCCTGAGTAATTCCCTGATTACGCTATCTCCTATTCCACAGAAGGGTTCAGGTCCCACGAAAGTGGTTGCTGCCCCCTTTCTTGCAAGCTCGTCTGCCTGCTCATTACCCTCAATTCCTGCGTGGCCAGGGACCCAACATAGAGCGACTTTGTTGTCATTGCCCAGTTGATTGAGCTTGCTCAAACAGTCCCACACCAACTTAGAGGTGATCTCAAAGGAGCATAATGCTCGAATGGCTGCTTGGCTGTCCGACATGATAGCGATATCTTGCCGTTTGTACTGTCTATCCAGGTTGAGTTGCACACATGTGCTAATTGCATGAATTTCAGCTTGGAAGATGCTAGGATACTTCCCCATCGGCTCAGAGTGTTTGATTCTTGGCCCAAATACTCCTGCCCCAGTTCCATCCTCGGTACGTGACCCATCTGTATACCACTTAATCGTGTGTTCTTTGAGTGTGTAGTTATACTCTACACCCTCCCATTCGTTCTTGCTACTAAGTTTTGCAACGAAGTGTTTCTCAAAACTATACTGTTTGTCCATTCTGTCCTGGGGACAGTCCAAGAGATAGTTGTCTTTCGCCGGGTTATCTCGGTCTCCAAGCCCTATAGATCTCCTCGTCAACCTTTTATTTCTTGTTCCTCTTACGATTGCTGCCTTGGAGGCATTCTCTATCACGAGGTGTAATGGAGTGAGCTCCAATAGTACCTCTAGTGCAGCAGTCGGACATGTTCTCATTGCTCCTGTTATACAGATACATGCCAACCTTTGAACTTTCCCCAATTTAGCTTTTGCTGTTTTTAGTTGAGTTCTCCTTGCCCACGCTATTGCTCCATATGTAATGATTGGCCTTACCATCATTGTGTACATCCAGCGCAGTATACTTGGTTTACATCCCCAAGTTTTCCCTGCTAGCCTTCTGCATACCATTAGAGCGCGAGTGGCTTTACTTGTCACTGTTTCAACATGCGCTTTCCATGTGAGTTTACTATCTAATACTAAGCCCAGATACTTTACCTCTTGCTTTTGTTCAATAATCTCCCCAGCTAGTGATATCGGTTTCCAGCGCGGGAGCGATCTTTTCCTGGTAAATGGAACTATAGTGGTCTTTGCAGGGTTAATATTTAGCCCTACCGACCTGCACCATCTCCTAGTAATACCTAGCCCTCTTTGTATAATGTCACAGAGAGTTTCTTCAAATTTCCCTCTGGCTACGAGGACTATATCGTCCGCATACCCTTGACAGTCTATGCCTGCCTCTGAGAGTTTCATTAAAAGTTCATCTACTACCAGGCTCCACATTAGAGGTGATAATACTCCTCCCTGTGGACATCCTCTGGTTGTGCTGACTGATATGGTACCTAGCCCTGTTTCCATCTCAGCTGTTCTAGAGGAGAGCATTTCTGACATCCATCTAGATGTTGTGTTATCTACTCCTCTTCGCCTTAGAGAGTTATTGACAGCCTCGTGCGAGGTGTTGTCGAAAGCTCCTTCTACATCCAGGAAAGCACATACTGCTACTTCTTTCACATCTAGTGCCCCTTGAATCTTCCCCACTAAGTCATGCAGAGCTGTCTCGGTAGACCTGCCTGCTCTATATGCATGCTGATTGGGGTGCAATGGATTTGTGTCTAAGATTTTACATCGTATAAAGTTGTCAACCACCTTTTCAAGTGTTTTCAACATAAACGATGTTAAGCTTATGGGTCTGAAGGACTTAGGGTTGGTGGTATCTTTTTTGCCCACTTTTGGTATAAATACCACCTTTGCCCTTCGCCAAGCTGTTGGTATGTACCCAAAAGCGAGGCTACTTCTCCCTATATTAATAAGGAATGGCAATATTTCCTTTATGCCCTTCTGTAATAGAGCAGGAAATATGCCGTCAAGACCAGGTGATTTAAATGGTTGAAAAGTGTTTAACGCCCATTCCAATCTAGGCGCAGAGCATATTTCTGCTGCTACCTTCCTGTTTACTCTGTTTATTCTTCTAGGCTGCTCCTCTGAATTCCTGCTATCTAGCCCGACACTTCCAGGGAAGTGTGTTGCTAGTAGCAATTCTGCTCGTTCCTTTTCATTACAGGTGAAGCTGCCATCTGATTTCTTCAGCGCCATTCTCATGTCCTGCCCTGCTTTTGCAAAGGTTTTATATATCCTTGATGCAGCAGGTAGAGATGAGATATTGTCGCAGAAGTTCCTAAAGCTAGTTCTTTTAGCCTTCCTAATTTCTTTATTGTATTCTGTTAGTTTATCCCTATATGCTTGCCATTGTCCGCTCCGTTTTGCTCCATTATGGAGCCTACGTACTTCGGTTCTAATGTCACTTAGGGTACTATTCCACCATATGGCGTCCTTTCCTAGACTTTCCGCTTTTTCAGGGCAGCTGCCCTCGAAAGCATCTAGTATTGCTTCGTTAAGTTCATTTACGGAATATTCGAGCTCATGATGATTTTTTATCACCTTGCACGATTTAATACCTTCTAAATTACACTTAAGTACTTCTATGTATTCTGTCCAGTTTGTTTTCCTGGGATTTCTAAAGGACGGTATTTCGGTACTTGTGCCCTCTAGGAGGAACTCTATGATTTTATGATCAGAGAGTGAGTCCTCTTTGGATACCCTCCAGTTCTTGACTAGTCCTACAATATTTGGACTGCATACTGTTATGTCTAATACTTCTTTCCTAACTCTAGTAACAAACGTAGGTTCATTCCCTACGTTTAATATTTCTAGATTAGCGGATAAGATAAATTCTAAAAGGTACTCACCTCTGCTGTTGTCGTTTGTGCTGCCCCATATGGTACTGTGAGCGTTCGCATCGCATCCGAGGAGAAGCGGCAGTCTGTGCCTGTTGCAATAATCCACCAGTTGCCTCACTTCTGGCGGCGGTGGTGACGACTCCTCACCCGGAAAATATGCCGATGCCACTACTATGGCGCGTTTGCTGCCCTCGATGTTAAGGTGGGCTTGAATTGGAACTAAGTCCCGCGTCATGAATTCTGTAAGACAAACATAATTAATGTTGTTTCTAATTAGAATACAGGCCCTTGGATTATCCTGCCTGTTATCCCAAATTACCTTGCCGTTTTTACAGGCCATTCCTCTGATTGCACCTTGGTAGTGCCAGGGTTCTTGGATCAGTATCAGGCCCAGGTTAAATTTTGAAAATGTCCTTGCAATCACCGCCGAGGCGGCTCTTGCGTGGTGGACGTTAACCTGGGCACATTTGATGCCTGTTCCACTGCTCATAGCGCTTACTTAGCGGGGCTTTTGCCCCTACTACTGCCACTCAACAACATCCTTCTTCCTCCTCATCTATGGGGCAGTCCATATTGAGAAGGGAGAGGTCGATTCCCTCAACTTCAGTCGCGGTCGAAGATGGGAGTACTATGCCTTCCATTTCGCTCGCGGCTGATGTTGGTAGAGTATCGACCTCCACCTCGACCACGGCTGAGTGCACTCTTTCCGTTGCTTTCGGCTCGTCATTGCTGACTGCTTCTGGCTCGGGATTCGAGGTGTCCTCTTCCGTGGCACGTGATACTTTTTTCAAGGATATTGATCCCCCTGGGTAAGTCGAATATTAGCTCTTTCATCATTAAAATTGGAAATTCAGAAGTTTTGGTATACTTGAAAATTATATCATTCTTTTTTAGGTACAATCGGATTAAAAAAGTTTAAATTTTCACATAATTTAGGTACTTTTAAAATATTTCAAATATCAACACTGGTTGGAGCTTCAATATTTTTTGAATAAAAAGTAACGTACATTGAAGTACACTGTAATATATTAGCCGATTTTGTAGTGCTGCGCTGCTGCTGTTTTTCGGTTACAATAGCTGTGCTTTATTCGCCAGCTAGTTTACCATGTGCGAATAAAACGACCAAGTTGTTATGTCTCTTCTTCGTTATATTGTTATTCACAATGAAACTGGGAGTATGAATGCATAAACTCGTAATTTTTTTTTTTCGTAATTTGGACATTTATTGTGAAAAAGTGACTATAAATTTATTCTTTACAGTATTGTCCATCGTTAGCCACAACCTTTTCCAATCTTTCTGGTAGCATACCGATTCCGCGTCGAAAGAACTCCTCATCTTTTGAGGCTATCCACGAATTGACCCATTTTTTGAGTTCTTCGAAAGAACGGAAATGCTGTTCAGCCAGGCCATGTGTCATCGATCGGAACAAGTGGTAATCGGAAGGAGCAATGTCTAGAGAATACGGCGGCTGGGGTAGCACTTCCCATTTCAGCGTTTCCAAGTATGTTTTTACTTGCCTTGCAACATGCGGCCGAGCATTTTCGTGCTGAAGAATAACTTCGTCGTGTCTATTCTCATATTCTGGCCTCAATTGTAGTCGGTAGCGGTCGCCAGTGATCGTTTGATTCGATTTCAACAGCTCATAATACACGACACCTTTCATATACCACCAAATACACAGCATGAGCTTGGATCCATGGATGTTCGGCTTTGCCGTTGATGTTGATGCATGTCCGCCCGTCCTCATGATTTTTTACGCTTTGGGTTATCGTAACGTATCCACTTTTCATCGCCAGTCACAATACGATGCAGAAAACCCTTTCTTTTCTGTCGTTCAATCAGCAGTTCACATGTGAAAAATCGTCGTTCGAAGTCTCTCGGCTTCAATTCGTACGGAACCCAATTTCCTTGCTTTTGAATCATTCCCAATGCTTTTAATCGTTTAGAAATGGTTGATTGATCAACTCCCAAAGATTCTGCAAGTTCTTGTTGCGTTTGACATGAATCTTCTTCGAGTAATGCCTTCAGTTCTTCATCTTCGAACTTTTTCGGGCCGCCTGAACGTTCCCTGTCTTCAACATCAAAATCACCACTTTTGAAACGGGCATACCACACCTGACACATTCTAACGTCTATAGCACAGTCAGGATAAGCTTCAGTGAGTAAACGATGTGCTTCAGTTGCGGTTTGTCTTTAAATGGAAGAAGCAAATTAAAACTTCCCGCAAATGTTGTTTTGTTGGCATGAAATTCGACATTTTCAGCTATAGTAAAACAAAATTATGAAAATTATTTGACAGATCAATTCTTATAGTATTTTTGGCGCTCTTCGAGAGACAGCTATTCTGTCAATGTCAAAAAAAAATGGCGCGTATGATAGATATGAAGTTAGTCACAATTACAATTACACAATTTCATTGGTAGCCATTTCAAATCTGCTCGTTTTTAGGTTTTTTGCAAACTGTCCTGCTCCTTTTTTGACAACTGGCAGTTCACAATAGAATTTGAAGTAGCTAAACTACTTGTTAAGTATGCATAAAAGCTATAATTATACGTGTTATCTCTGCGGTTTTGTTGTTATTTTCACATACAATTATCGCTGCTAGTTATACATAACAAGAAGCAAGTGGCGAATAAAACGCAGCTAATGTTTCAAAAATAATCGGAACTAAAATATATATAGTGATGCTACATGTCGGATTTAATATGTAATCAGTACTACATTGTATTACAAAATTTAGGTTTTTAGCGCACACACATTTCAGAAAGAAAATACAAAGGTATGCAAGTATAAATAAATCATAAATTGATTAAAAATTCATGAGATAATCAATAAATGTTTTAAAGCTCATGGCGCAAAAAACAAAGAAAAAAATTTCAAAAATGCCTATTAATAATAATAAAAAAAAAAAAAATGTCACAATAGTTTGTGCCAAATTTTTCACTTAACATTTTTGCGTCACATTTTCAATCTCTGTCGCGGTTTTTTTCTTTTCTTTTCTTTTTAGTCTCTTTTACTTACTTCATTTTATCTGCATTCATAATGAGATTTTGAGAATGAAGCATACGAAAGGAAAATATCAAAAAACCAAAAAAAAAACATAATAATAATAAATAACTGATGATCATCATAATGATGATCGAGTTGTTGATTATGTTGTTGATCATGTTGTTGTCGCTGTCCATGATGATCATCATCGAAGTGTTGAAATCGAAATTGAAACTTTAAAAAACACACATAAATTTTTTAAGTAGATATATCTGTCCGTTAAAACATGCATCTATTATACCTACATATATACTACATACATATGTATGTATATATTTAAATATGTAGAGTGGTGTAAGTAAATGTTTGTACATAAATATTTACAAAAAACCAAAAATAAAAAAAAAAACGAAAATAAAAAATTGGAAAAAAAAGTAAACTGCCGAGAGAGAAAGAAAGAGTGTGATGAAGGGAGAGAGAAAAAAATATTTGCGGAATTTTTATGAAAAAGTGAAAGCCATTTTTTGTGTATAGTTTTTTTCTTTTTCTTCTTTTTCTTTAAACCTGATCGGTATGGAGATTTACAAAATTTTTTAATTTTGCTTACAAGGTTAATGAAATATCTATAAAATACATTTTGATTAAGTTGACAATAATAAATGTGTAAAAGCCTCAAAAAAACTTCTAATGACCTGAGATCTGTACCCAAATATTTGCTAATATATTTTTCTTATATGAAATATCGATCATTTAACTGATTTACTATATCACCCTGTGAACGCACCTGTCCTGTTGACATCGTTTTTGCTTATCTAAATCCAGTTGAAGCGAAATTATTTGCGATGCAGTTTGCTGTATTAATTTTAGCATTCAAAATGCAAGGCGTACCAGCAGATGTTAATATTTTTATTGTTGTTGTCTATTGACTTTAATGTTTATTACTTAGGCTAACGCAGAGAATTGTCATCGTTACAATTAAAAAAATTAAAAAAAAAAAAAACAAGTACTGTCTACTTGAGCTAAGAAAAACAGTTGGGATCGGAAAACCAACTTTGCACCATATGCAGAGTGAATAGCTCGAAATAAGAAGGGTTTTTATGATATTTGGTTGTGCCCGTAAAGTCCCCAAGTGGGACACTCTCCCAACTTGGTTTAACACTTTCAGCGCGGGTGCCAAAAATTTTGAATTTTTTTGTTTAATGTATTCTGCCATGGCTGCCGGCATCAATTGAGTCCACCCGGCTGACGTGAAAGTCTCGCATGGACTCAATTGATGCCATCCGCACTGAACGTGTTATGCTATAAACACAACCAAAGCAGCCGGCCTCTAACCGCTTACTTCTTCTGAGAGAATAAACACAATAAGAGCGTCAACCTCTAGCGTCAAGAATATCTAAAAGAAAAACAAAACAAAAGCAGTTGGATTTGATTATTGTTTTAACAGCTCAGTTTTTTTTTTTTTATTATTTAATTTATCAATTATCAAAAAATAAAAGGAAACTTCAATATTCTGTAATGTGAAAAAATTGTTGTATAAATAAAAATTATTTACATCGTTTATTTGTGCAAAAATCATCAAAAGAATGAAGAAACTAAAAGGAAACTCGAAAAAATACATATATTTTCGTACTAAAACTTGGCAGCACTTGCCGTTTTTTGAAAAATATGGCAATGTTTCCCCTCTCACAAAAGAGAAAATATTGTGAAGTTGAGAAAATTAGAATAGAATCTAGTGTAGCGTCGTTGAGGCGGCAGCTAGCCTCAGAAATTTGTTCCCATACAAATTCATAAAATTCTGTGTGTTTGTTGTTGAAGCTGAGGCCGGCTGCTTTGATTGTGTTTATTCCATTAAGCTTCAAATTTGTCTATGTATATAGTTCAATACAATTTTTCTCATTCGTTTAAATACAACTAAAAATAACAAATATCGTAATCTTTGGATACATTGCTCACTTTCTTCACTTATTGCGAATCTTCGTTAAAAATTGTAAACTGCAATTTATTGAATTAATTTTTTTTCAAACATATTTTTCTTTTAAATTTTTATTTGTACAAAATCCAACACAAATTTTTTGCTTAGAATAGACACGACTAGTGCTAGTAACTACGAGTAAATACTCGATACTTTTTTCGAGTACTGAGTACTTTTTGTACTCGATGCTTTGATGCAAGTACTCAGGTGGGTATCGAGTACATTGTACCAGTATTTACTCGCTGTTCGCTTCTACAACACATTTTCAAGAAATTACTCCATCGTCTGCTTTTAGACGAGGAAACTTTTTTCTGGAAACCGCCAAAATCGGTGCCACCGCCTTTTTCCCACACGTTTCCCACACATTTTGACAGTTTCCAGTTGGCGGTATTACTTCAGTTTGCCCGTTTTGCTCTTTTTTCAAGTGAAATTCTGTATTACTCTGTAAAATAATGATGCTGGTACCAAAGTTTAAATTTTTTAATGAGCACATGAAGTTTTAAAGATTCAGGCGATTTCTGTCGTTTTTTTTTTTTAATTCTATTATTTTTTGTATTGGCCATATCTCGAAAGCGGTTGAGGATTTATTCATACTCTCAAACTCTGCGTTTATTGATCACTATATACCACTCTATATAATTTCTGCAAGACTCATAAAAATTTGGAGCTAAGTAGGTAAAAAAAAAATCATAACGGTATTTTATGAATTCTTCTCGTGAGAAAAGTAAGTGTATATATTGCATTTTATGGAGAGGAGTTCATTAAAAACTTTAAACGCGATTTGTTCAAACATTTTTTAACTTTTTCCAGTCTTGCAGAAAACGCGAGCGTTAAGTCTACCTTTATTTGTGGCTTGGATCACGCCTCACAGTGCCTTGTCTTACAGTGTTATATGTACTCTATGTATGGATACGCTCTGTATTATTCACATAATAAATTCGAATGAGTACGATACGAGTAAGTATCGAGTACTTGTCTCCGATACTTTGTTAGCATCGATACTTTTAATGAGTACTGGTATCGAGTACATGCCGGTATCGGAACAACACTAGACACGCCAACTAAAAAATTCTAAAGAAAAGCAAAACGTACGCGATTGTCTGCTAAGGTCAAAAGAGTAAAGCTAATTTTTTCTCTATATACCAAAATTATGTATGCAGCACATTTTTGGTATAACTATTCGTCTCTTTCTTACATTTTCAATGCAAAAAAAATATGTAAATTCAATGATGCCACCTTTTTTGAGTTCTTGGGCATGAAAAGAGCACATTTTTATGCATTTGAAGGACAATTTACTCAAGTGAGAAAAATTTTCGTGTATTCAAATTGAGGAAACTTTTTCTTTGTTTTAGAGATGGGTATTTTTCTGGGTGTAGATTGAAATTTACCCGATGCATAACCCTGATTTTTCCCCCAAAAAATGTTAGACTAAGAACAGAAACGTCTTCAGACAAAAAGCAAGATAATCCCAAATGAAATGCACAACAGTGCTATTATTTTCTAAACTAAACATGCATCAATTCTCTGATACCTCAGCAATTAGCTCTTTCTTGTCTTTCGCGGTAATGGTCAGCCAAAGAGGCTTTAATACCCGACCAGCTATCCGAACAGATGAAAATATAATTCCATCTCCATTTTTTGTTTAACCACAACTGTACAGTGATATCATGCATCTCAGCATGAATATAGCTAGCCTGATTGCAGTTGACTCCCCAACATTGTTGATTTTGAAATGATTGCCAGTTCCAGCTGTGTTAACCTTCGGCATAGAAAATGCATGATTGAAATTTTGTATTAGCTGCACCATTTCCAACCAACTGGTAAAGGTTTAACAAGTTCTATATTCTATCAGTTCGACATTCCTCATCAACGACTTTCATTAATATAATGAATGATTTCTATTCTGATTTTTGACTACTTCAATTTTGCTCTAATTTTTATTGCAGTTTTAGATCTGATTTTTAGTCTATTGAGGTCTGAATTTTAATTTGATATTTTGTGAGATTTTCTGTGGGAATTTTTGATTGGTTTTTTCTCTGATGTTTGGTGAGATTTTCAGTCTGGGTTTTGGGTCTCACTTTTAATCAAATTTTTGTTAAAATTTTGATCTGAGTTTGAACTAGAATCTGGGTCTGATTTTGTTCTAATTTTTTATCTGTATTTTGATCGGGATTTTAGTTCGATTTTTGGCCTGAGTTTTAGTCTGATTTTTAGTTCGGTTTTTAATCTGATTTTTTATCAGGGTTTTCCCCTTATTTTTTGATCTGGTTTTTGTCTAGTTTTGGTCCGATTTCTGGTTTAGTTTTTTCTCTATTGCTTATCTGATTAATAGTCTGGTTATAAGTAAAATTTTTGATCTGGTTTTTGGTTCGATGTGGTGTGATTTTTAGTCCAATTTTTAATCTAGTTTTCGTCTGATTTTTACACTAGTTTTTGTTCGATTTTAAATCTGGTGTTTCGTCTGATATGGGTCCAATTTTTGGTTTAGTTTTTTATCTGGTGCCTTGTCTGATTTTTGGTCTGGTTATAGCTCCTAATTTTAATCTTGATTTTGGTTCGATTTTTGGTCTGATATATAGACTGAGTTTAAGTTCGATTTTAGTCTGATTTCGATCTCATTTTTTATCAGGTTTTCATTTGATTTTTAGCCTAGTTTTTGATCGAATTTAAATCTGGTTTTCTGTCTAGTTTTGGTCCGATTTCTGGTTTAGTTTTTTCTCTATTGCTTTATCTGAATTATGGTCTGGTTATAAGTAAAAATTTTGATCTGGTTTTTGGTTCGATGTGGTGTGATTTTTAGTCCAATTTTAAATCTAGTTTTCGTCTGATTTTTACACTAGTTTTTGTTCGATTTTAAATCTGGTGTTTCGTCTGATTTGGGTCCGATTTTTGGGTTAGTTTTTTATCTGGTGCCTTGTCTGATTTTTGGTCTGGTTATAGCTCTTAATTTTATTCTTGATTTTGGTTCGATTTTTGGTCTGATATATAGACTGAGTTTTAGTTCGATTTTAGTCTGATTTCGATCTCATTTTTTATCAGGTTTTCATTTGATTTTTAGCCTAGTTTTTTGACCGAATTTAAATCTGGTGTTTTGTCTGATTTTGGTATGGTTTCGAATTTAGTTTTTTGTCAAGTGCGTTTTCTGATTTTTGGTCTGCTATTGGTAAAATTTTGAATTTGATTTTTGGTTCGATTTTTGGACTGATTTTTAAACCTACTTTTTTTTGATTTTAAATTCGTTTTTACCATGCAAGGGCAATAGACAATGGACAATGTATGATTTTTCACTTTTGCAAGTCCAAACCCATTGAAATTTTAATGATTATTTATTTTAGAGCACATGCAAACTTTAAAATGTAAATTCAATAATTTATTTTATAACCCTAACGAAATTTACTTCTCTTTGTTCTTTAACACACTTTTTCTAACTATGTAGACATTATCAATGTAAAATTTTAATTATTGCATCAATATTTACAATTAATTAACACATTTTGTAATATTCTTTCTTTTTTCTGTATTTGACTACAATGTCTACGTAAAGTAATAAATCTCTTGAACTATTTATATTTGTTTAGAATTTCTTAATAATTATATAAGTAGGAATTTTTTTGAGTTAGTCAAATTTAGATTAAAATATTGATGATATCATTGCACAATACAATAATGTTTTTCTTTTTTTTTTTTTTTTGTCTTAGTAAATCATAGAAAAACGTAAAGAATCTGTTGAACAATTAAAAAGATTCCACACAGAACAGAGTAACCTAACATAAATCTTATAGCGTTCCTAATACCCTCTTTGCCGTGATTATAAATTTTCTTTTTATATTTAAAAAAACGGACCTGATCAATATTTTCTTTTGCATAAAGATCGTTTTTATGGACTTTCCCATACTTTTTGCATTCAACAACTCTGTCTTGTTGTGTGGGACTGCAAGTCTATAAATTGTAAATCTACTATTTGAAAAACCTATACTTTTTGAAAAACCTAGAGTTTATCTTTAAATACGACACGACAGAGTCTGAGAAACTGAAAGTAAAATTTGACAATACCAGCTCCTTTTAAGCCCTTACATAGATCGATCCCAGAGTGGTATTGAGCCTAAAGATTTCTGCTCCGAGAAAATTTTGACATTTTTTTATCTAAGCTCTACAAATTAGGCTTTCAAAACCAAAAACATAACGATCTGAAGCAATCTAAAAACTTAGAACATTCATGGATTATCTCCAAAACCTTCTTCTTGGTTCCGCTAGGAATGTCTCAACGCTAGAGAGAACGTTGTGTAGGTGAGAGCGAATTACAACTACTATAAAATATATGAAATCGTATGTGGTGTGGTCCATACCAGGGATGCCAACTCATTTTTTCTGTCTCCCTGATAGCCCTCGAGAAATTCCCCGATTTTTGATCAAATTCCCCGCTCCGGTATAATTTTATATTACAACAGCACGATACGCACTTTCCATATAAACATTTTATAAAACGAAAAATACCTTTACATTGGCTTAAAATTGATCTCGGTGAGCGTCCCTGCACTATCTCGGTCCAAAACTTCACCATTTTTTATAGGACTGGTAGGTTAATAGAAATATTCTGACTTCGGAGTTCTTTTGACACATGAGTGATTTCATCTTAAGGGAACCCACTCTTAAAATCTATCGGGCTCAAACTTGCACAAAGTTTAGTCACATTGTGTAGTAGTTACCACACCAAATTTGAACGAGATGGGGTGTTTCGAGTACTAGATGTTGATTTTGATAGATAAACAAGCCTCAGCCGACTTTTGCACATCAAAGTTCTCAAAAGAAAACACATGAACTTTCTTTTGGCTCAAATAAAAAATGGCAAAAATCTTGTTTTGAGAAAAACGGGTTCAAAGTTTTCAACATTTAAAATATACTTCATCTTCTTTATGATGGCTGACCGTAGTTTGTAAGTTTACAGATTAGTCAGCAAGGATTAAGATTAAGCTGCTGGACCAAGGCATAGCTAAGCTTTTCTGAAAGGCCGAAAGGAAAGGCAACTGTTTTGCCTGACTAGCACTCGGCATTATAATTGTCTATATCTACGAAAGTACTCTGAGTTTCTCTCTGAAATTTTTACAAAATACTTTTGAAATGAAAGACTTTCAAATTACACACTTTTTTAAAAACCAATTGCTTCAAACCAAGAAAGTACAGGGCCCACTTAAGAAAAGATGAAGGTTTTAAGACTTAAAATATGAAATATTGCAAAAGTTAAACGATTTCCATTACATAAAATTTGACTAAAAATACTCTACTGACTTTAATAACTAAAAGCTGAGCGGTTTCGAATTCCCCGCTAAAAACAGCTCATTCCCCGATTCCCCGTACTATACAAAATTACCCGCAAATCGGGGAATTCCCCGCAAGTTGGCATCGCTGGTCCATACATAAAGTATAGGTTGAAATAACTCAAGAAGTTAGGCAACTCTCAACTTTGCCATACGTTGAGAGAGAGTTGGGAGTGTGGCAGCTATAATGCTATAAACACAACCAAAGCAGCCGGCCTCTATCCGCTTACTTCTTCTGAGAGAATAAACACAATAAGAGCGTCAAGCATATGTAAAAGAAAAACAAAACAAAAGCAGTTGGATTTGATTATTGTTTTAACAGCTCAGTTTTTTTTTTATTTACGTTATCAATTATCAAAAAATAAAAGGAAAACTTCAATATTCTGTAATTTGAAAAAATTATTGTATAAATTAAAATTATTTACATCGTTTATTTGTGCAAAAATCATCAAAAGAATGAAGAAACTAAAAGGAAACTCAAAAAAAAATACATATATTTTCGTACTAAAACTTGGCAGCACTTGGCGTTTTTTGAAAAATATGGCAATGTTTCCCCTCTCACAAGAGAGAAAATATTGTGAAGTTGAGAAAATTGGAATAGAATCTAGTGTAGCGTCGTTGAGGCGGCAGCTAGCCTCAGAAATTTGTTCCCATACAAATTCATAAAATTCTGTGTGTTTGGTGTTGAAGCCGAGGCCGGCTGCTTTGGTTGTGTTTATACCATAAAGCTGATTAATTTTGTATGTGATTGCATATCCATTGGCAACGTTTTTTTGTGTCGCCTCTCTCTTTCACTTACTTCGTGTCAGGACTCTATATCAGAGAATATTCTCTGCTTTATATGCCAGACCCTTAAGCCACCCAACGGGCCCGATTGTCAGCAACTCGCCTGAGGATTAAAAGGTCGCTTGCTGCCGAAAAGCAATCGTTTCCGAATCAAACGACGACAAGATCATCGTAATTTAAAATAACAAAACTGCTGACGCAAAGATTTCATGAGAGGTCTTTTGAAGCATTTCGAAAAGAAGATGAAGAATATAGTAGAGCAGAGCAAAGAAAAAAGTGAACGATGTGAAAAGGCAAATCAAATTGCCCCACACTGCTCTAAGCTAATTTCAATTCAATAAAATATTCGATTTTATGACGTTTAAATATAAACAAGCCAAGAATAGAAAACTGTTTGCGGCATGTGCATTGTTTAATTTTTTAATTTCTATATAAATATAGAAACATAAATATTTATTATATATTTTTTAATTAATGTATCAATGAACGGAAATTTTAATAATTTTTCAAATGTAAGAGTTTATAAAAAAGTAAAACGATTTTACAAGTCTAAATGACTTGACATAATCTACACTATTATTATAAATATTAAATAACAAGGTTTCATAGAAGGTGATAACACAACAATTGATTATTATTTTAAAAAAATTAAAAAAATATTTTAAATTATAGATTAAGAGAAAAATTTTCTTCAAACCCGATCAAATATTTTCAAGTGCATTAAAAACATTAATCTTTTTAAATATGCATTTTTTTTTAGTATATATTTTTTTTTAATTTTGAGTTGACGTAAAAAAGCTTGACTTTTCTCTAATCTCAAAATTGTACTTAATGATAGCTAAAGCGTAATGAATTAACCACTAAGCTATTTTAATTATTAAATGGATCGAAGAATTTTCAATTATTTATGAAAACATTAAAAAAAAAAAAAACGTTTTTCTGGTTACAATGGATTCTAGTTTCAATCGAAAACCGGTTGTTGATTGTTCAAAGTAGGTATTATATCCTAAAGTAGGTAAGTTATATAAAACAATTGACTTTTTATCTGAAAAGTATCACAGTTTTAACCCTAAAATGCGCAATACGTCCGATTTCAATTAAAAACATACCAGAAGGTAGTATTTGTGATTTCAAACAACGTTTTTTCTGCGAGATTTCAAATAAATTAGTTTAAAGTGCCGTATTTTAGATTTTAATGGTTGACTCCCATAGTAACCTTTTGGGATTATCTGGGTAATAAATTAAAATATATATGTAATAATTTTTAAAATCAATTATTTGGTGTTGTCCCATACCGTTTGGCATAAATTTTTTATCACGACAATATATTTTTTATATAAAAATTCGATAATAAAAAAACCTTATTTTCAGTTTGTGATTCAAAATTTTTGCAAAACATACTTTCGAGTTAAAAATATCTGTAACTAAAGGATAGTTATCATTTTCCATTTTTTGAATTGAATTTATAAAAAACGATCTTTTCGGAAAAAAATCACCTACTTTTTAATTTGAAAAACAGTAAAACTTTCATTCTATGAGATTTTTTTCAGACGATGCAAGCATGCATCAAAAACCATTTAAGGGTTAATTGTATTTTTATAAGATTTATTTATAACTAGACAACTTTCTAAAATATGCTAAAACATGCACATAATATAATTATTATATTTTACTATAGTTTTGTAATATTCTTTATGAATTTCTGACCTACAAAAGTGAATTGCAAATTAATCTATTGAATTTTATGTGACGTATTTAGTCAACAAGTATGCAGTTATTATCTCAACTATGATTACAGCTTAAGGGTTGATATCTACAATATTTACATATGCATATGCATAACAACAATGATGAAAAACATTATAATATTTTATACATATTTTACGTAAATAAATATACCTACTTACATATTTAATTGTACTGTTTAGCTTCCAATCAATGCCAATTCCCGACCATGATCAACTGATTGAATTTTTATTGAAAAAAAAAAAAACTTCTTACTTTACATTGCATCAATAGCACAAGAAATTACAGATTTTTGAAGTGAAACTTCTTTAGCGAGGGTAAATCGAAAATTTTGCAACGGAGGTCGCATTGTTGTTGCACTCATACGAAACTATTTAATAAGAAACGAAGCGAACGAAGTCATATGGGGATCGGCTGCATACAATCATGCAGAGAGTCGATTTCTTGCAGTTTTATCTCATGAGCACGGTTGCCACTTTGATACAATTCTACCAAAACTGGTACAATTTTTGTCTATTTTACTGCTTTTGGTACATTGGTACATGTTTTTAAAATTTGGTACATTCTGTGGGCAAAGTTAGCTTTTATAATAATTAAGAATTGTAAACTTATGTTCAAAATATTTTTTGTTGAAAAAGGTAAAATTTAAATATACATATATAATATATATACATATATAATATATAATGCTTTAATATATAATATATAATGCTTTTGTGTGTCGGACGTTAAGAGTCTCATTATATCTAGTCGTCCAAGAACTATTTTTAAAATACAAAATATATTTCAATTAGTGTTTTACTTTTTATAAAGGATGTAGTCTGGTGTTCCGGCCTAATTTTTAAGGTTATTTCGGGAATTTTTTATTATAACAAAATAAAATGTGATCATTTCATTTTTTTATTTGTTATTATTGACATCTTTAGCTGTACAAAAAATTGTTTTTGGAATTTATTTTACGATATTTTTGTAGTGTTTTTTACGTCCAAAGTAGGCACCTAAAAAAAAGGTGTGGGGCTGGCCCGGGTGATTTTAGTATTTAAAGTCTTCTTAAACAAAAAATTTAAATAGATTATTGTTCTGTAGGCTTGTCATTCTAGTAGGTAGTAGATTTAAACATTTGAATTAATAAATAACAAAATGACGGACTTCCAAATGTTTTTTAAATCGCGTTGTTTTTTGCTGAAAATCATTGTAAAAAATAGGAAATGATTAAAAATAAACAATTCTACCCAATCGGTTCGATAGAACTCTCTCAGACCCCTGAGCCGGTCAATAAAACGTTGTTTCGAGAAAAACGCTTTTTAAGTTTTAACAACAGATAAAGTTTTCACAACAGGTGCTCTCGATTAATATTCAAATATTTAATAAATAAAGACAACATGATTGAATCAATCAATTTTGTATGTTATCAAGAGGCAGTAACTAGTGCAGCAAACACTACAAAAATGAATGAAACAAATTTCAAAGGAGTTAAGTTTGCTTGAGTGGTTCAGTTAGTAAGCGCCTTGATCGACAATCACGATGCGGAGTTTCAGCCATAGGTTCAAGTCCAGAAAAATAAAATATTTCATAATAGTAGAAAAAGGAATGGAGGAAATTGTTGAAAAAAAGTAGTAGAAAATAGTAGTGGAAAAGGTAGTAGTAAAAGGAATAGAAAATGGAATTAGAAGTTTTTGTCAAAAAGTAGTAGAAAAATAGTAAAACGTAGTACTAAAAAATAGTAAAGAAAGGAGTGGAAAATTGTAGTAGAAATAGTAGTAAAAAACAGTAAAAAAGACAGTAAAAAGGTAGTAGAAAATAGTAGTAGAAAAATTGTAGTAGCAAAAGTAATAAAATAGTAGTGGAATATATTAGTAGAACAAGTGATAAAAAAGTAGTAAAAAATAAGAAGAAATTGTAAAAAAAAAGTTAAAAAGTAGTAGAAAACAGAAGTTCAACATAAATAAGAAGAAATTGTAAAAAAGAAGTTCAAAAGTAGTAGATAATTAGAAGTTCAACACAAATTTTCCTTCAGCCCCGAATAAAGATGCTATCATCAGTGTGGCCAACTTTTGTTTTCCAAAATCCGCTAAAATTAAGAATAAAACGCGTATTTTCTTAAAAAAAGCGATAAATTTTGTTGCTTATAAAAGTGCGAGAAAACTAAGTACATTTAAACTTTTTCACTAACACAGGCATATATCTGTTACTTCTAGTCAATGAAAATTTCTTCGATTTTTCGAAGATATTTTAAATTGAAAAAACGGGCTGAGCGCAAAATCACTTTTTTTCCGCGTTTGAATTTTCAAAAAGCACTAAAATCAGCGGGAAAAGCGCTGAGTTGGCCTCACTGGCTATCATATCAAAGATCTTCTTTAGGGCAGTTCGATTTTTAGTGTGAATGCAGTGTTGCTGTTGTTGTGCCATCTACACCGGACGAACGAACAAAATGGCTTCTGATGTTTGTTCGGAGCTAATGCTCGTCCGGTGTAAATGATTGTGCGAATGATAATTTATTAGTTACAACTTCTACGCGAAACAATACACATTCGTTCGAGCGGTCTAAATGCTGAGTTAGAGTTCAATGTTACCTGGTGATGTTATTACTCTTTAGTTCCGATTAAATGCAACATTGAGCAGATTTTCAAATCAAATTCAACGTGTCAAATTTACCACTTAATTGGTATATGATCTATCTCTCACTCTCTCTTATCACGAGCACCAACCAATGAATATCGTACGTAAAATCTACACACATTTTTTTCAACTTAGAAATTAATAATTTAATTGTATTAAAGTTAAATTTTTCTGTATATAAAAAATTCTAAAATAAAAAATCGAACTAAAATTTAATCTAAAAACTTATACTATTCGCCTTCAGATGCTATAACCCTCAAATTTTCAGGTCACCAACATGAGAATCAGGATTACTGAGCTATATAGAATAATTTATTTCGGTATTTACTTTTTGACGTCATATCATTCATATGCTCCTACTGCATATAGTATTTAATTAAACTTTTTTGTAAATACTCATAGTTTTAAATTTGTTTCCTACACTCATCGATATTATTAATTTGTTATCGAAAATAATCCCTTGGAATTTGACCTACATGCTGTTTGGTTAATTTAGCATAATTTAATTACATATACTAAATAATGTATTGTTAATTTAGCAATAATACATATCTATATGTATTACAATGAACATGGTTGAAAAAATATACATACATATATTTACAAATATTTAGTACAATCTATACATTGTATGCTTGGGAAGCATACTACCCAGTAAGAAAATAAGTGTCTAGGCATCTGGTGTTTGATTGACCGAACGTTCGGGTTATGTTTCACCCGCAAAAATGATCGACTATTTGGCTGAACAATTGAAAAGTCTTAAGGACCAAGAGTGAATTTTTTTATTTATACATTTTTCTTCAGAAAAAAACTCCAAAAAATATAGGGTCCATAATCCATAATCCGAATTTTAGAATTCAAATTTTCTTGACCTCCCAGAATGTCTTGATTCAAAGGCTTGTGCACTCCTACCGAAAATTTATTTTTTTTAAATAATTTTTTCCCCTTTCGTACAGTAATTATGGAATATTTGTTAAATATATTAATTATTTGAATTGAAGAGTTCAGGTTCAGTTCTCGTTTCAACCGAAATTAAAATAAAAAGCCGAAGTTCGAAGTTCTGGGTAAAAGGTTCGGCCAAACCGAACCTTTTGGTTTGGCCGAACCTTTTACCCAGAAATAAAAATATGTGTTTCCGAATGTTTTTGACGCGCTAAGTTCAAGTCCAAAATTAGAATTTCTCTGATCACTCTGGTTTGTTGAAATATTCTAACCTAAAATTGCGCAAATCACTGTTTTTCGAGATATTTGAGGTTATGTTACATCGAAAGGTAATTTTTTGTATGAAATCATTAATGGGACTATTTTCATCTTTGAAAAATCGTTGTTTTTTTTTTTGATACAAATCCAAATGTGTTTTGAACAGGTACAGAAGGTCTTTTGTATCACATTAATGGTTTCATAAAAAAATTGACATAACCTCAAATATCTTGAAAACCATTTTTTCCCCACTTTTAGGTTAGAATATCTTAAAAAAACGGATCCATCAGAGAAATTGTGATGGCTTCGAATTCAGCGAGTTAAAAATCTTCAGAAAAGTATATTCCGGTTTTCCTGCAATCCACCACTTCTTTGTAATCTTCTTTTCGGAGTTTTTTTTCGTAAAAATTTATCTAAGAATGTTTATAAAGGGAATATGGCTTGGAATAATGGCACACTTTCTTCAGAAAAAATACTCCTTATAAAAAAAAATAAAAGAGAGTTCAAGCTCACAGTGATTAGCTGATGAAAGTCAGTGGTTAAGTTTATTATTTTGAAGCTGAACAATTTTGACGTCAGAGGCAAAGTTCTCTGTTATGAAAAAATTAACCTTTTTTGTTTTTTACAACCACCCTCTACCCGCAGAGCGGGTTTTCTAGGCAAATACGCTGTTACGAAAGTATCTGGCGCTAAGATTAAACAAATCCTGCGCTTTATTAGAGCTTCGAAATGGTTTCAAGAATAAGTAGTGGATGAGGTTTCCGTGTCGCGCAGTGGTATCACAATGGACCCGTTTAGGGTCTAAGTGAGTTAGTCATTCAGACTGACTGCCACAATAGCCTAACCTAACCTACCTAGGCTCTCAAATTAGCTTCTAAAAAGCCTTGACAATCACTGTTTTCAGTCACTTAAATTCTCATTTCTCATTGGGTAGATATTTATTCCTTATAATATATGGCACACATATATATCTGAACCACAGATGTATGCTGAAATATCATCATATAAAAAACCTACTTCAATGACATTACTATAGTATATACGAGTATGTACATAATATGTAGTAGCATATCAAATATTTATGCACTTCAAGTAGATATGCAAATTCAGTTTGTGCTTAAGAGTTGAGAAACTACCACCACCTCCTACATAATTTATATGGTACTGTGTACAATTGTGCGCATTTATAGTATTCGAGTAACTATATGTATCTAAAGTATTTCATAGAATATCTTAACAGTAGACAGACATACAGACAGATAATAATAAAGGAGATAGACATTTACCCTACACTAATATGTACCTTCTTATTATTTGTGACCCATGGATTTGTATATCTCATATACTAACATATATTAGTTTAAGCAGCAGAGCTGAAGCTTATGGTTATGCTGAATTTCGACGACATTGAATACAAATGGTTTATATATGAAAGGTAATATATTTCAATGGATTTTAAATTATATTCATAGGAATTTGTAGAAAAGTTATGGTAGAAAAAAATGCAGCAAGCAATAAGGACCAAATGTAGTTGTTTGTCTTCTTTTTTTTTTTTGATTTTTTGTATTTGTCAGCATTAAGTTGTCTTTGTAATTAGTCTTAAACTTAGTCTCTGATTTCTAACTTCTGGCTTCAACTCAACAGACTTGATAAGTCCATAAGTTAGCAATATTCAGACACCTTTAATCAAAACGCTTAACAATTTTGTACTTAAGTAATAATTATAATGCTAGAACAGTGGCGGTTCTTGGATTTGGGTTTGGGGGGTGGGGGAGGGGATTGATTTTACTAAATTAAAAGGTAAATATCAGATTCAATATCAATGCCTGTCTACACAAACTAGTACAAAAATTTCAACAATGTTCACACCAAAAAA
The DNA here is from genome assembly GCA_963691655.1 of Toxonevra muliebris. Taxonomy (NCBI): domain Eukaryota; kingdom Metazoa; phylum Arthropoda; class Insecta; order Diptera; family Pallopteridae; genus Toxonevra; species Toxonevra muliebris. The sequence goes on along the minus strand of OY829328.1, from coordinate 77,382,672 downwards.
TACAGATAAAACACTAAAAGATAACTGGAAGAACACTGAGACCAAAATTAAAACTAAAATTGGATAGAAATTTAGGCAGAAATTTCGACCAAATTTCAAAACTAAAATTCAAACACTTTTTTTCGGATCGAAGTTCAAACCAAAAAAAGGACCAAATTCAGAACGAAAATCTAAATCAAAGTGAGACTAAATCCAGATCAAAACCTTGATTAAAAAAAAAAACAATATTTAGACCACAAATCGGACCAAAATTCCAACAAAAATCGATTAAAATGAAGACAAATTCAGACCAAAACTCAGACTAAAATCCAAAATTCAGACCAAATCCAAACCAAAATCAATTCAAAATTCAGACCAAAAATCAAAACAATATTCAGAAAAAATGAAGACAAATTCAGACCATAACTCAGACTAGAACCCAAAAATTCAGACAAAAACTCAGACTAAAATCCAAAATTCAGACCGAATCCAAATCAAAATCAATTCAAAATTCAGACCAAAAAGCAAACAAAAATTCAGAAAAAATTAGGACAAATTCAGACCATAACTCAGACTAAAACCCAAAAATTCAGACAAAAACTCAGACTAAAATTCAAAATTCAGACCGAATCCAAACCAAAACCAATTCAAAATTCAGACCAAAAATCAAACCAAAATTCAGAAAAATTGAGGACAAATTCAGACAAAAACTCAGACTAAACCCTAAATATTCAGACAAAAACTCAGACTAAAATCCAAAATTCAGACCGAATCCAAACCAAAATCAGTTCAAAATTCTGACCAAAAATCAAACCAAAATTCAGAAAAAAATTTGGACCAAAATTTAGACCAAAACTCAGACTAATAGTTACACAAAACTTTAAGTCAAAAGGACACCAAATATTGAACAAAAGCAAACCAAAATTTAGACCAAAAAAAAGTGTAAATATCTGATACATATTCACACCAAAAAAAATTAACTAAAATACAGATCAAAAGTAGTCAAAACGTTAGACTGAATTCTGACCATAAATCAAAGAAAAACTGGACCGAAAATTCCAGTCGAATTCAGACCAAAATTTAAAACAAAATACAGACCGGTTGCGGACCGAAATTCACACCAAAATCTAAAACAAAATTCAGACCGATTTTGAACTGAAATTCAAACCAAAACTCGTATCAAAATCAACCCAGTTCAGATCAAAATTTCAATCATACCACAAACTAAGAGTTAGATTAAAACTGAAGCTAAAAGGACACCAAATATAAATTAAAAGCAAACCAAAATTTAGACCAGAAATCTGATCAAACTCTGATTAAACGCTAGTCTGAGCGAAATTTGGACCAAAATTTAGACTAAGATTTACATCAAAACTCAGACCAAAAGGATCTCAAATACAGATCGAAACCAAATCAAAGATAAGTCCAAACACAGATTGTAATTCATAAACACCAAAACTCAAACCAGAACGATCTCAAATACAGGCTGAAAGCAAATCAAAATTTAGACCAAACACGGATTAAAACTCAAACCAAATTCAGATTAAAATTTAGACCTAAAATCCAAAAAAAAATTCTGATATACCAAACCAAAATTCAGCAAAAAACAGAAAAATACTGATAGCCTTCCCCTCGCCCCCTCCCTGGACCCGCCACTGCCCTAGCAGAATCTTATTCAAGTGCAATTGCGTAGTTCACCATCATTGCAATTTTCTCTAGAAATTTTCCAGTTGAAAAAAATAAAATAAAATCTATTTGCTAACTTATTCACACAATTTTATGTGCAACTATGTATAATACTATCGACATACATACATATTATTATAAATATCTATTATTGACAATGCATTTCAAATAAGGAATAATGAAAATATGAATGTTTTAAACAAATATTAATATAATATTGTAAATATACATACACATAAATATTCTAATGGTTGGTAAGGAAATTTTATGAATGTAACTAAATAAATATTAAATGTCTACATTATTAACTCATTTTGACCCGGTATTAGATGGTGAGATACAATTTTGAATATTTTCAAAACACAATTTTCATATGTTTTCAATAAGAAATTTTAGTACTTAAAAAAAATATAAATTAAATGATGAGTTTTAAAAGGTGTTGTTGTTTTTGGTTTTCCCCAAGAAAATAAGGTGACTAGGTGTAAAAACCTAAAATAAGTACCTTCCGCACTCGTCATATAATGTGATAACATACTTCAAGCATAAACTAAAATGAACTATGTAATGAAACAATAAATAAAAACAATTTTTGATATATTCCACTATTCCATTGATATGTAACTATATTCCACAACCGTTTTTGATAAAGAAATTATGTGTTGCATACTTTTGGGCTTTAAGGAAAATATATAATAAAGCACACACTTATAAACTCACACTCCATTATAAATTTTCCTTCAACCTATTCCTCCATATGATTTTTTTTTACAAAAGTTTGGTTAACTGTAGCCTCTTAAAAATATATCAGGACCTGTGAAGTTATAATTTTTGCATCAAGTTTATTATTCTGTCTAAGTGAATTTCCCATTGCAAATTAATTAATTTTACCATTTTTTGTTGTTGATTTTCCAAACCACCTTCGCAAAAAGTATGTCTGTTCATCTGGCATTTAAGTTCGATGAAATCTAATATTTTTAAATTACATTAATGCAATTTTAAACTCAGTATATATGGAAATGTTAAACAGTGATTACTTTTGGAAAAAATATATAAATGTATTTTTGACGAATTTTCAAAATTGCTGGAGTAGTCAGACCAAAATGGGTTAAGCAACATTATTACAACATTAATGTTTCTTTGTTTTATTTTATCTAAAAAACTAGAACTTATGCGCAATAATAATTAATTTATTATGTTAATTATCATTTGATTAAGTTGATTTAATCTAAAGCATGCGATTATTCATTGAGTTCGCTTGTTCGCTAGTTAAATGACTAAAAAGGTAAATAGTTATGTTCTTGTTTTAATTTTAAGACAAAAATTTATATATTATTTGAATATTATGCATTTATTGAACTGTTTATATAATTGTTATATTCTTAAGTAGTTTTTCTTATTTCAATTTTCTTTGAATATATTGCAAATAAATGCAATCAATTAAATAATACAAATAACACGTGGCCGCCTTAGTTTATGTGATATATCCGTGAACAACTTAAGCAGAATTCTTTGGATTTGATTCCTTACTCAAGTGAAATATAGAAAACAGGAAATTAAATATATTTCCATAAAATTTCTGTAAAAAATAGCCTTAACCCGAAACCACATAAGTGAGGTCATTGACGTCATAACGTCGAAAATGCAATGAGCTACTGATGCTAACTCTTTTCTTGTTAGTTTTTCGTGTAGTGTAGACTTTTTGATATTGCATATTAGGTTTAGATGGATGTTTGTAAGACCTAAAATAGCATTACGTTACAAAAAAAAAGAAAAGTTTTTTAGCTACATTAATTGAAATCTTTTCTTTCGTTTTTTGATTACAGTCTTTGATTTCATTTGAGATTTATGACTTTCAAAAATTAAGTCACCAGTCTTTTTGAAGTCAATGATTGCTCATTGATTTTAGCACCACTCAATTTGAGACTTTAAGGCAAATAAGTCACAATCACTCACATGACTTCACAATATACTTGCAGTAGCAGTCATGATTTCAAAATGATTTAAAGTCTTGCAGTCAATTGAGACTTCACCTTCACTGAGTGAAGCCTGTGATTTCGATAAAAATTTGCTTGAGACATAGCTTTGATTTCGATAATTTTTTATATGCCAACAGGGGGAATTTGAGGATCTACAGATCCAAGAACTCATAGCTCCCGTTGTATCGAATATAATTGAAAAATAAACAAGAAAATAACAAAAAATTTAATCTGGTTATCATGATTGGAGAAGAGTGTGAACATGCGAAGGTGTAAAATTTTGACAAAAATTAAATAACTTCCAAGTTGTTTCAATGAACTCAATTTATTTCAGTGAATTCAAGTGACTTCAAATGACTTCAAATAACTTCAATTAATTTTAAATGGCTTCAAAATGAATAACTTCAAGTCAATTAATAAATTGTAGAGATTTGGACTGCAAATAAATGACTGGTCATTCATGACTTAAAAAAAAAAGACTTCAAAAATAAAGTATAAGTAAGTCATTGACTTCAGCATGACTTGTGACTTCACAGTCTTAATTCTGCATTCATAAAAAGACTGGAATATTGCCATCATTTTTGTTTAAAGACTACAATCTTTTACACCTCCGAAAGTAAATGACATGTGTGTTAGTAATTTCCCAGTTTCAAAGTGTTAAAATATTTTGTATTTTATTATGGTCAAAGTGGAAATTTTACAGAATTTTTCCTTTTCTCATTTTGCTTTGTGCTACTTTTAATTTTAGTAATAATTTTTTGAGGGTCTTATTGTAAAACGCATATGGGATATGATTTTTAAGTACTTATTATTTAAAAGCATACGGAGGGACTAACAAAAATTTCACTTAGTTGGATGGAAAAAACAATACAAATTAAAATTTTATTTCATATCTTTAATTACTCTGTGCTGCAAATTAAGGGCATCCAAAAGTAATCGGAATCGGAGTATGTTTATTGGATAGTAAATTAACTCTAGAGTCCTGTAATTAACTCGATTTTGGGCCTCAACGTAAAATTTTCTTTTTATGCCGTCTTAAATTTTGACCATTTCCGAACATATTGTTATAATAAACCATAAAACATCTTGGTTATTTTTCGATCTGAGAACATTTATCTGTTCATCACTTTATAGTAAAATCTTATGTAGAATATATTTTTGGATTATATTAACCCATAATCATCCTTCCTTATGAGTCTTTTTTGTCCTTTTTTGGAAAAATGCGTTTTTATTCTACGATGAGCGTTCACAGAGTGTTAATACGTTCCGAAAACCTGTTGAACATAAAATTCTACTATAACCTACCGAAAAAAAAAAATTAGTTTTAAAGTTACTGGTGTCTACTAACCTTTAGTAACATTAGATGAGCAACATTTTTGTAGAATGTATTAATTTTCTATGGACTTTCGAAATGGGGTAAAGAAGCGATTTTTCTTGAAAAGAGCAAAAAATACCAGTAAACGATGACGTTAATGGGTTAACACATTCCAAAAATAAGTTTTATGAAAAATGTTACTGTAAGGAGCTGCACAACGAAACATTCTCAGATCCAAAAATTCCAAAGATATCTTATGTTTCATTATACCAACATGTTCAGAAATGGGCAAACTTTAAAAACGCTTCAGAAAAAAAAATAGGTTGAGACCCAAAAACAGAATTAACCATAGGACTCTGGAATACTTCCGCTATCCAACAAGCGTAGCCTGATCTCGATCATTATTTTTTATATTTTCTATGTTAGATAATTTTCATAAATTTCTCAACTCTTTCGGGACCGTAAAGCAACCAGAATCCGGATTCATATTATCTGACCCTTATTTCTTGTTAAAATTTTTGATCAAAACAAACATTTTGCATCTCTGAAGGCCTGAACTTTCGTGGGTCATCGGTGACCCTGTAGCCTTCAATGGGATTTGTTTTTACTTACTTGTTCTGTACATTTTTATTAGATATTTTTTTAAAGATAGACAAAGTCACTTGGTATAAATTTATTAACTTAACCCTTTCTTGACCATAAAGAAATTATGATCGATAGAGCAAAACCGAGTCCAGATTCGTATTCCTCGACCCTCATATCAGCGTAAAAACGATTTTTTTTTTTAAGTTTCCATTGAAGATCTTAGGGTCACCGATGACCCATAGCTAAATTAAAAAAGCTAAAAAAGTAAACAAAAATTTTAAATTATGGGAAATCATATTTGAGTAAATAGTTTTTTCCACAACATATTAAAAATTGTGAGCGATTGAAAATTAGCAAAAAAAAAAACAAAATTTTTTCAAATACTTTTAATTTGGATAAAATTTTTTCCAAATTTTTTCGCATTCCTAATTACATTATTATTAAAATGATTAGGCTTTGAATGAACAATGATGCCAGAAGAATATCAAAAAGTTCATAAAACTAGCAGATCAGACGATCGTTTCGGATCGTTTTTCACTTTGATCGTTATCAAAAAATTTTTTATAAATTTTTTAAATTGTAATTAAAGAACCATTAATTCTCTTTCCAAAACCTCTAAGGGCCGTTTTCGCAATGTCCGGTTAAAAACTTAACACAACTAACTAACCGTCGGTTAAAGTTCAGGTCAGTGCTTAACCGGACATTGAGAAAACGGCCCTAAATTTACAAAAAATTCCTTGGATAGTTTTGAAAAAATCGCAAAAATAGTCTTATGACACTGGTGTCACCATGGGTACCAAAGGTTTTAAAGGGTTAAGTTAGTCGATCTGCCTTTCAAAACATTTCTCTCAAAAAAATCTTTTTAATAGGTGGATTAACACTTTTTACGCTCCACACCTTGATGCGTATAGCATAGTGAACTTTTGTTAGACCCTTCGTGTTTAGGGTTTAAGTCAATTTAAAATTCTTTGCAAAAGTTTTAACGACACGTTTATATAAAGTGCACACATTTATTTAAAAAAAAAGAAAAAAAAAACAAAATACTAAACTTTAAAAAGGTGGCACAATATGTAGGTATAGTAAAATTTACAATATTTACTCTTGAATTAAGTAATACAACACGTTGCATATATACTAACATACATACATATGTACATACATATATAAGTAAACATGTAGTACATACTATAGTAATTCACAACTGTGAATTGGTTTCCGTTGTCAACAATACATTTCCGTAGAATTTCTCATATCTATACTATCTCATGTAGATACATATGTACCAAAATAACAGATGAATGGAAGGTACCTAATTTACACGATGTACCATATATTAATTTATATAGTATTTAACTACCTACCTACGACATACTTACCTACAACTATACCCTTAGTTAAGTATGTAAAGTTCATCACTTGATTAACTACAATAACTTAACATAAACAAAAAAAAATAGAAAACACAACAGCAACAGCAACAACAACTACTACTAACTAACTAATAATAACTACAACTAACTAACTACTACAACGACAATTGCGACAACAACTATTTAGTACACGCTGACGATTGATTGTGTCGATGGAATTAATAAATTTAATAAAAGAATCTCATGTTGCATTGTTGCGTCTCATTTGACTTTTGTCCCTGGTACGTGTCGGTTGTAAAGAGAATTTAAAAAAAAAAAAATACAAAAAACAAAAATACGAAAAATCCAAAACCAGAATCGGTTCGATCTGTGAAAAGTCACAGGTTTACTTTTTTTCCGTTCGTTCTCGTTCCCTAATTCTATTTGTGCATAATCTTTCGGTTTTTCTTTCGTTACACCGTTACACGCTTCCTTCTTAAGTTTTCCTTATTTTGTGTTGTCAAGTTTTTTAAGGGTGTTTTTCGAAATTCTTATTATTATTTGCCCCCTCTCCCTAAGCGATTTCCGACGAGCGATTGTGAAATACCGACAATTCTTCGATTTGCATTAATTCTGTTTTTATTTTTTTAAACGGTTTAACAATTGGATTCGATTTTATTGTGTGGAATAAATGGTGTTTATGGTGTTTCTGTTGTTTTTGTAATCGGATTGCGAGAATTTGCGGGAATTATTGTGTGTGCTGTAAGAAATATTAATTATTTATTAAAGTTTAAATATAGAAAAATGGTTTAGGTTATTGATATTTAACCAAAGATTCATGATTATTAAATGTAAAGTTAAATGATTGTTCGTAAGGTTACCAGTTTTGTTTGATTTTAAACTGACGCAATGTGACTGACAATTGATTCAGGTTGAGTTGGCCAAAATAAACCCTGTGTCAATTAAGTTGTAAGTACACAAACAGTTGAAGAATTGATGAGGAAACGAGGGCCAAGTAACCAGACAGTCAGATCTTTTGGCTAAACGTTTACGAGTAGCTAAAGACTGTTGAAAATGGAAGTGTATAGACCAAAAAACCAAGAACTCAAAAGATTTATGCAAAACACATAGCATTTTCTAAATGGAGGCTCTTCGCATAGTTTAACCTAAAGCAAGAAGGTTTAAAAGCCTTACCATATGTTCAGTCCTCATCAGCGCATTTGACTCATTTGAGAAAGTCATCATCAATGCATTTAATCCATTAAGGACGAGCGAGAACCAAAGTAGATAGATCAACAAAGTAACTTGAGAAAAAAAATGTTTTTGAATCTGGCTCAGGAACGATTCAGCGACAAGGTGCCATATGGCACCGCTAGGTATTACTGGGTTAAGGACTGAACCGAATAAAATTGTCTGTTACATTTCTTCCCATACTGCGCTATTGAAAGATACAAATTCAAAAATTTTTATCCTACAAGCTCTGAATTAAATGTCAGAAAACATTATGTGTCTCTAATATTCAATAAAAATTTATTCAACGAAAAAATGGCAAACGAACTGCAAGTGCGAGATAATATTATTAAAATTTTTCAAAAGCAACCTCAGTTGTTTTTTGAAAAAAATTGCCAAAGAGGTAGGGACTAACCCGAAAACAATTTCTCGCGTCGCGTTATTAAACGTTTTAAGAAAGAACCATGTATTGCTCAGAAGAAAAGTTCTGGTACAAAGAAACCGGCACATGATCGTGAGAAGGCGAAGAAAGTTGTGACCATTCTGAAGAAAATTCGAAACATATCGGGACGGAAATTGGCGAGGCAGGCTGATTGCTCAGGAACTTTCGTGCGCAAGACTAAGAAAGAAGCTGGGCTGAAAGCTTACAAGGTGCAAAAAGTTCCGGATAGAAACGCCGTCAACAATGAAACCGCAAAACAACGAGCTAAAAAGCTGAAACAAGATTTTGTTAAGAAATTCGAATGTTGCCTAATGTCACGACGAGACTTACGTTTTAGCCGACTTTTTCCCTGCTCCCTAAGCAGGAATTTTTTACAGCCGATTGTCGAGGAAATATCGCTGACAAATTCAAAGCCAAAAAGATAGCAAAAATTCTCAAAGAAATTCCTTGTTTGGTAGACAATTTGCAGTTATGGCAAAAAAAGCAGCTTACTCGTGTCATCGGGTACAATCAGCGGCAAAATATATGTAAAGGAATGCTTGTAAAAGAGGCTGCTTCCGTTTTTACGCCTAAATGAAGTATCCACTTTTTTTGCCGACTTAATCTCATTTCATGTCACTACGGCAAAGCGGCCTTAGACTGCTTCCAACGGAATGAATTGATTTTAGTGCCTAGAAAAGTCAATCCAACAAACTGTCCAGAACTAATGCCGATTGATGATCCCGATAGTCTAGTGGATAGTGCACAAGACTTTCACACAGAAGGTTGCCGGTTCGATTCCCGTCTTGGTTTGGTGGTTAATTCTCATAAACTTCTTATATTCACTATTGATATGATGTGTATGAGTATTATAAGAAAGCGTACAAGTAAAAATCTTAGTAGGCAATGGCAAAACCACCAAGTGATAACAAATTGCCACACCGCCGTTCGCAACCGGCGTTAAACGACAAACAACCCCAAAATCTTAGGAGTGACTTTTGATAGCCTCTTCGTTTTCTCCAAACATGCTGAGATCAGAATAATGAAGGCACTATCAGGGAGTACTTGGGGGAAGGACAAGGAGACCCTAAACCCGACCTATAAGGCCATTGGTCGTCCTGTCTGGAGCCCAAGTATCAGTGACATGCAATGGCGGAACCTTCAGGCCGCTCAAAACTCCGCATTGCGTGTCGTCACTGGTTGTCACCTTATGACTCACCCGGATCACCTGCACATTGAGACAGAGATCTTATCAGCAAAGACTCACTGCGAGCTGCTCACTAGGCAGTTCGTGACTGGTTGTCTCTGTGCAGATCATCCGGGTCAGTCATATATTCATGACCCTCCCCCTCATCGAGCTGTTCGACACGATCTCCGTGACGAACTGGCTAACATCCAAGAATTTATTTGTGACCTGTCGTCACCCCCAGCAAAAAGTGACATCCATACGAACACTGTACAGAACGCACTTACAAAATACAGACTGAACCACGTACTGAACGACATCCCTCCCCCCATCTGTAATACAGAGCGCTCTCTGCCCAGAACCACCCGTGCTACCCTATCGCAGCTTCGCTCGGGAGTGTCCAAGGTCCTATATTCCTACCTCTCGATGTTAAACCCCGAAATAGCTGATGCCTGTCCGAAGTCTAGTAACAGTCCGCATGACACACCTCACCTATTTAATTGCCCTGCCGATCCTACAGCTCTCACACCAACTTCACTGAGGACGGAACCGGAAACTGTCGCCCATTTCTTAGGACTGGATTTAGGTTCAAACTTCTAATCTTTGTGTTTGTCTTTTCTCTCTATTTTCTATCAAATGCAACCTGCCCCACAGTTCCTACAACAACAACCGGCATTAAACTTTAGGTCCAACAATCGCCACTGTGCTCTAGTGGCAACATGCTAAACTCTTGTCTCTGGAGAACCGAGTTCAGTTCTTTGCTAGGGTATGGTTTCTTATCTATCCTTCTTTCTCTCTTCGTGTCTTTATTTTATAACTTGGGACTTTGGTACAATAGATCTTTAAGGTCGCAGTGGGTTACGGTTAAAAAAAAAAAAACTAACTGCCAGTCAGAAAAATGCAGGAATTACTTCAAGCAGATAACTCTTCGAAATACATCATCAAAAAAATAAAAATATTATGAATTTCAGGGTATTGAAAAGAATCTTGATTCCACTAAATTAATACGAAATATTATGAGTTTCAAAGCATACTCTAAGAAAAAACTCGGCTACTCTAAGTCGACCAGGGAACAGAGAATAATAATAGGTGCTTCACCCAGAAAAAATGAAACATCTGAGTTTATTCGCCTTTGAACTTCAAGGCTTTCTCCTGCGGGAAAAATAGAAAGCGCACAATACTGATTGGAAAGTAACGAAATTACATTCCTAGAACTTCATTTAATTCTGAGTCCTTTTAAGGAGGCTGATTTGTTGTAGAACTCATACCTAAAAATAAAACCTTATAAGACATCTAGGTTTTTTTTTTTTGTTTGGGTTTTTTTGCAGTATATTTACTCTTTTATATCTCTTACTCCTTAGAAACTCAGTTTCAAAAGGATTTCAAAAAAAAAAACCTGTCATGAATAGACGAGTTTGGTAATCCCCAATTCGCCAATTCAATCCGTTCAGTTCGGTACGAATCTGAAGTAAAAATCAAGAACTCATGATTAGATTCAATAATTTTCTTTACATGCAATTGACAGGCTGAGAGAAAAAGCGGGCTAAAATATCTAAATATATAATTTAATATCTCAGTGCAAGAACGGCACAAATAATACGGCTTAAAGTGAAAATGAAACGTCTTAAAAGTAAGAGCAAAAATGGTATAACAATTCTTTCAAAGCAAAAACAGCATACTGATTTATTCCGTTTTTGCTCTGAACATATTTCGTTTCACTTTTGCTCTGAACATATTTCATTTCACTTTTGCTCTGAATATATTTCGTTTCGCTTTTGCCCTGAAGTAAAATTATTCCATCTTTTGTTTTTAACGTAGAAATTATACCACTTTTTCTCTCCGCCTCTCAATTGTAGTTGTATTTGGGAGAGCGAATAATAGTCTATCAAATAATTTTAATCGTTGGAAATTAGTTTGAGTATTTAGTCTAAACGAAAGAACTTGTACTACTAGTACTGCCCTAACTAAGCAATTATTTCGTAACCTTAATAGTTTATCCCCAGTATGACAGTTTGGCGTTAAATAAATAATAAAAATGTTTAATATCAGAAATACAAACCACAAGACTTCACTTATCGGATTAAATGAATTAATTTTAAGCCCCCAAAAATCAAAAAATCATATTATGACTAAATAAATTATACTCACGTGATGATATAACTACATATGCATAACTATAGCTATGTATCTGCATAGGGGCATATCATTTCACATTTATTATTTTGTTTATATTTTTTTAAATTATTATTTTATTACCTACATTATTTTTTTTTGGCAAATTTCTAAATATAAATATTTCTTTTTAATGCATTTTTTTATCTCATTTCATCCCTGTTTATTTGTATTTACTCGTTTAGTATATTTTTCTATACTATATACATATTGCAGTAATGAGTTAATTTGAAGCAATGCCAATATTCATTTGAAATTATTCTACGTCAGCATCATAAAATGAACGTCATAGAAATGCGTAACGCAAAGTCAACATTTCGTATGTATGTATTGTACATACACACATACATACATCTGAAATTTTCACAAACTGACGTGTCCAAAAATAGGTGATTTATATTTGTATAAATATAAATATGTCCAAGAATGTCAAAGATTGTGACAAAAAAAAAAAACAAAATAAAAAATCGACAAACAAATATTTGCGTAAATTAGAAGTTGAGAATTTTAGTATGTGTTTGTATGTGTGTAAAAAAATGTGGCAAAATATTTTGTAAGCTAAAAGTAAGAAAAAAAGCAAAAAGTAAACAAAAAGGTACTACAAGTAGCTACATTGTTTATGAAAAAAAAAAAAAAAAATAAAAAATGGGATAGATATGGATTTGTTCAGCTTTCTTTTTTTCTAATTTAAAAGCATTTTCTCTTCGACTTTGGATAGTAAGTAGTCGTACCTCTTCAGTGATTAGACAGTTGATGTTTTATGCAAAACTTCCCAAAATTCTAATTTAAAGTTATATTAAAAATTCTGGTATTTCTGCTAATGATAAAACTCCTGAACTAAAATTTCGATAATACTGAAAGCGCCATTCAATTTAAAAACTATTGAATTTTATTATTTCAGAAATGTGAAAAATTCAACCAAAGTTTTTGTTCTCAGACCATAACCAAGAACTAACCGATACCTAAAGATATTGATACTTTTTTTTAATTGTATAATGATTACTTGTTAATGAGAGGCTGAGAGGAAAAGTGGTATAACTTCTACGTTCAGAAAAAAGTGAAATAATTTTACTTAAGAGCAAAAGCAAAACGAAATATGTTCAGAGCGAAAACGGAATAAAAAACTATGCCGTTCTTGCTCTAAAAGAATTGTTATATCATTTTTGCTCTTACTTTTAAGGCGTTTCATTTTCACTCTAAACCGTTTTACTTATGCCATTCTTGCACTGACACTCTAAATTATTTCACTTTTGCTCTTATATAAATTTTAGCCCGCTTTTCCTCTCAGCCTGTCAAATGAACCCGAGCTTGAATAGTTCTAGAACAGTTATTTATTTTTAAACACATTTTGTTGGCCAACACTACCTTGAGTTTTCCTATTATTCTACTAAATTCCTATTCCTATTATTCTACCAAAACGAAATTTTTTTTGAGATTTTTTTTCGCAGTAAAATTTTGTTTTATTAGAGGTCCTTAGGCTATCAAACCTCACCAATATTTTTAGAACTGATATCGAAAGGCTTTCCAATTTATTAAGATTAAAAAATGATTTTAAATAAATAATACCAGCTGGAATATTTGGGATATCATGACGATGCTACTGTTAAAAAAGCGTAGAATAGTTAACCCTTTTGGGACAGTAAGAAAACCAGAGGAGATAGCCCAAAACCGAATCAGGATTCGTATTGCCTGACCCCGATTTCTTGTTACAATTTCGATCAAAATAGATATTTTGGTCCTCCGAAGGCCTGAACTTTCATGGGTCCCCGGTGACCCTGTGGCCTTCAAAGGGATTTTTTAACGAACTTTTCCTATACATTTGTATTAGGTACATATTTATTTTTTTAAATAGACAAAATTATTTTATATTAATTTTTCACTTTTCACTCTTTCTTGACCTTTAGAACCGATAGAGTAAAACCGAGTCCAGGATTGGATTCTTCGACCTCTATTTCATTGTAAAAAAGTTCTTTAAAAGTTTTCATTGAAAATTTCAGGATCACCGGTGATTCATAGCAAAACTTGTACTTCCAAAAAACGTAAACGAAAATTGAAAAATTTGGGAAATCGTGTTTGAGTAAATACTTAGTTTTTTCCACAACATATTGAAATTATTTGGTGTACATTGGAAAAATTTTGTAAAAATTGGAGCGATTGAATATTAACGAATATAAGAACACAATTTTTTCACTTTGATCCACTACAGTACCGTTAACAAAAAAATATTTGTGAATTTTTTTATTTGAAATTAAAGAACCATCAATTCTAGAAGAACTGTAAATTTATAATAATTACTTGGATAGTTTTTTAAAAAATCGCGAAAATTAATCTTGTGACACCGGTGTCATCACGGTACAGAAAGGGTTAAAAACTAGGTAGAGGTTCAAGAAGTGTTATTAATTAATTTTGGGTTACTGCTCACGAGTTTTTTCAAATATTTCAATATTTTTGGTCTGAATTTTGGTTTGCTTTCGTCGCTTTTCGTCTTTTTGGCCTAAGAGTGGTTTTCTAAATTTTTTTCGGAATTTTGGTTTGATTTTTGGACTGAATTTTGAACTGATTTTGGTTTGGATTTGGTCTAAATTTTGGGTTTTTAGTTGGAGTTTTGGTCTGAATTTGTCTTAATTTTGATCGATTTTTGTTGAAATTTTGGTCCGATTCGTGGTCAAAATATTGTTTTTTCTTTTTAATCAAGGTTTTTGGGTTTTTAGTTGGAGTTTTGATCTGAATTTCTCGTTTTGATCGAGATTCTCGTTTCTGACGAAAGTGTTTGAGTTTCAGTATGAAATGTGGTCGAAATTTCCGCTTGAATTTCTACACGACTTCAGTTTGAATTTTGGTCTCTATTTTGTTCCCGTTATCATTAAGTTTTTGGTCTGGAACATTGATAAAAAATATAAATAAAATGTTTGTTTTTTTTCTTTTTTTGCCTATTTGAAGTGATACTGAAACTGTCACTTTTGAACCGCTAGCATGGCCGGTTCAAAGTTTTCTATTGGAAATCAGTTCACCCCTCCAAATGGCACCTCCATGTTAAAGTTAACGGTTTGTTTCATATAAAAGAGTGCAATCTGAATCCGGATTCTAAATCAAAGTACCAGTCACGTGATCGGTTCCAGAACCGGTTCCATTTCACGTAGGGTATATGCAATTTTATGATGCTGCCATATTTTGTTTACTTTCTTATTTTATTAAAGTTTAAAAAATTTATTAAGCATTTAAATTTTTATTAAGAAACTTCAACTAAATTTTATATTTCTTCTTTCTCTTTACAGTTAAACACTAATAAAATATTAACAATGCTGGCCATCTTGAAAATGCAAAATTAGATTTCTAGCAAAATGGATAAACGGATTAATGTAAAAAGAACATTTCTATGCAGTTGATAAAGGCAAAAAATTAAAAAAAAAAACGAAAACAAAAAACCAGAAAATATTTCGGCAACTCTATAGAAAAAAAATTAATAACCCTAGGAAACAAGCCTCACTTCTTCTTCTTCTTCTTCTTAAAAACAAAAAAAAAGAGTAATTAAATTAAAACAAAATAACAAAAAAAAAAATTTAATCCGCTTTGAAATCTTTGCAAATAAAATTTTTCAAAAAGAAAAAAAAAAAATAATAATCAGTATCTTCCGTTTTCTTCCAACGCTGAAGAATAATTTTCGTGTAATATTAAATTGCAATATTTTTTTATTTAGAAAAAGAAAAATATATAAGTATATTTAAAAAAAAAATACAAATTTGTGATTATTAAAAAATTATATATATAAAAATATTAAAACAAAAATATATAAAATTTAAATAGCAATAAATTAATTTCAAATATATAAAATAAAAAAAATTAAACGCGCACATTTGAAAACATTACTGCTTCCTAAATAAAAGTAAATTACAAAAAAAAATTACTGCTATTGAAAAAAAAAATAAATAAAAAAATAGAAATATATTGTATATTTAAGCTAAAACAAATTGCAGTTCATAATAAGGAAAATACATAAATTAGTTAAATATTAAACTAAAAACAAACAAGAGAGCAACAAAAAAAAACAATTTCAAAATTGATGAAACAAAAAAAATAACGAAATACTTAAATACTTGAAAAAAGGAAGAAGAAGAATTACTTAAACCACTTAACAACAACAAAAACAACATTAATCAACAACCACATCAACGTTAACAACAACAAAAAGCAAGAAAAAACAACAAAAAAGTAACAGCAGCAAAAACAAAAAAAAAAAACACACACACACTCAACAAAAAAAACTTAGCATTGCCACACTTTGACGTCGCCTAACGGAAATTGATTTGAATACATCACACATACACGAACACACACACTCATCCTCTCTTCAAGTTTTTTTTCACTCTTTCGCGCTCGGTCTCTCACCTACAACAACAAACACTTTAAACTCACGCAAGAGAAAGAGATAAATACCCTAAGTAATTTCAATTCCAATGTCTCACACATCCGACATGGAAAGTTCAACTTCACATGATGTTTTAATGTTAAATGGCGGTGGTGTTGGCGGTAGCGGCAGCGGTGGTATTGGTGTATCACATTTACTCAACAGTTTAAGTAGCGGTGGTGGCGCTAGTACTAGTAATTCTGCTGCTTCTAATGCAATCACCATGAATGGCGGCATCGGCAGCATCGTTGGCAGCTCAAAATCCGAACACTTTTCCATTGACGACACCAGCTATATACCCATTCCACAGTTTTATGCGGGACGAAGTGTTTTCATCACAGGTGGCACTGGTTTTATGGGAAAGGTAAGTTCAATATAAATTGAAAAACAGGAGAAAAAAATCTATGATTTATAAGAAGGAGTAATATATGACAGGATAAAGAAAATAAATAATATTCATTTTAGTAAGACTTCATGGGATATAAGTCTGTGGTAATAAGTTATATGGTATGTATGCACTTACATGTTTGATAGAATTGTTGGAAAATCACTTATACTTTATTAAATATTATCGTCAGAGTGAAGGGTTGTAACGAATTTCGTATGGTAAAGTGAAGATCTCACATATTTTCTCGATTTTGGTTTAACAAGAATGCCAATTTTTTGAGAGAGAAAAGTTTTTTATGCCAATTTAAATTTTCAAATTCCTCGAATCAAAGCAAAGCGATTTCTCTTCGTTTTCACTGATCCACATCAAATAATTCTTCACCGATACCCTATCTCTTCATTACGAATCGCAAGAAGGATGGCCTATTACTACAAACGATGAAGAGAGTAACACTGCAGTTGTCTTCTGAAGTTAAATATATGGCGGTAACCTTAGATTGCTAACTGTTATGAAAGACGCACGCCGAGCTGAATTTCTCGCGTGCATTGTAGGGTTTCTGGCAGTGCAGGCGAGCTTTCAGCAAGACTTGGGGTCTGAATCCAGCTCTGGTATACTGGTTATAGATTGCTCTTGTGCAAACTATTGTCACGTATGCCCCCGTAGTATGATGGAGGCGAACTTTGGTTAAGCCCACAGCGTCCTCTCTGACCAGGCTTCAGAGAAGTGCATGCCTGGGTTTCACCTGTGCAATTTGTACTACATCTTGACTTGCTTCCTCTTTATCTTCAAGTTCGTAAAGAAACGGTTTCCGATTAAATGAAGTTTGGCATACCAAGGCGGATATGTACAGTGCCCACTGTTCTTAATAGCCACAGACAATCATGTGCCTTGTATCCACTTCGAAAGAAGATATGTTGTCAGGCTCCCGGTTAAGTCCAGGGGTCGTACTTCAGGGTCTCCGTCATGTCTGCTATACCGACGGAACCAACACCTCAATCGGTACTGGATCCAGTTGGTACTTACAGGCTCTATCCTGGATATAATACCAAGTACACTTTTTCCACTGGACAGATGACGGCAGTCTTCATAACGGAGATTTTGGATATCCTGTATGTGGCGGACTGGATAATTGAGAGGAGATGTCATGGGAAGTACATAAGCATCTGCACTGAAAGCACTTGCTAACCCTGTCAGCTCTTCAAAATTGGTCAGCGAGTGTAAGGCAAAACTAAATAGTAATGCAAAACACAACAAACTATGCCTTATTTGAGTCCGAGGACACTGTGATGTGGCAGGGAATGAACTAGCTAATAAACAAGCTAATGAAGGTTCTGCAATTGCACCAAGGGGTTCGGAACTTTTTCTTGGCGTAAGCTCTGGGGAAGTCATGCGTTGGATCAACGACTTATATCCGTGAAGAGGGATGGTTTGAGCTTGATTCCTGCAGAATCGCAAAGTGCTTCGTGAGACAACCTAACAGGAAATCAGCAGAATCTCTTCTGAAAATGAATGAAAAGGAAAGACACCTGAGATTACTGGTGGGTGTCAACACAGGACACAGCACATGTGATTAGCATATGACTAATATGGGCGTCATCACCGATCCAAACGGCTAATCGTATCTTGAGGACAACGATAATACGCAGCATTATCTTTGTAGCTGTCCGGCGTTCGCGAAAATCAGATTAAGGCTGTTGGATAGTGATGTCTTGAGTATGAATACCATGCATACTCTTCCTCTTACTGAGCTTCTAAGGTTCGTCAGCGAAACAAAGAAATTAGGGAGTGAGAGACCTTAGGCTTTCCTTCTATTATATTGTCTCTCTACTCTATTATACTGGCTCTATCTCGGATATAATACAATGGTCTTTGGGACTAAGTGCTTTGGTTTAATCCAGCCTACCCTCAACTCTAACTCCATGTTATTAATAACTTAAAGGTTGTTTTCAGTGTTGTGATGGTGATACTCCCCGTTTGAACATAGGCTATATTTTATTTCAATTAAACAAATCATATATAAAACTCAAACACTTTTTTGCGTATATCTCCACAACCATTTATAAGACAGTACTAAGATTTGGTACAAGGATGCTAGCTAACAAATTATTCCACAGGAAAAAACGGGGTGAGATTGGAAAAGTGGGCATGGCATCTCTCATATGACAGGCTGAGAGGATAAGCGGGCTAAATATTTATATAAGAGCAAAAGTGAAATAATTTAGAGTGTCAGTGCAAGAATGGCATAAGTAATACGGTTTAGAGTGAAAATGAAACGCCTTAAAAGTAAGAGCAAAAATGGTATAACAATTCTTTCAGAGCAAGAACAACATAGTTTTTTATTCCGTTTTCTCTCTGAACATATTTCGTTTCACTTTTGCTCTGAACATATTTCGTTTTGCTTTTGCTCTTGAGTAAAATTATTCCACTTTTTTCTGAACGTAGAAGTTATACCACTTTTCCTCTCAGCCTCAGCAATCCTTTATGGTACAGCTCTAAGAATTGGTACGGAAATATTATTTGTCAATGGTAGTCTGTAAGATAGGTATGAATAGGCGTGAAGTAGAGGGCGTGGCAATTTCCATATAACTGAAATGCCGTTTTCGATGTATCTCCACAATCATTTACAGCACAGTAGTGGAATTTGGTACAAAACCGTTTGTTGACAAAACCATGCTACAAATATATGTGGTTGTGAATAAAAAAGAAAACGAGGCATTTTCCATATAACCTAAATTTTCATTATTCGATATTTCATGAACTATTTTTGGTGCGATATTAAAATTTGGTATGAAAATATAATTGTCAATAGGATTCTGTGGGTAAAATATGGGTAGACTTGAGTTAGAGCGCATAACATCTTTCATGCAACCCTGATTTCCAATACGGTATATTTCCTAAATTATTTATGGTACTGTATTGATAGTTGGTACGAGAACTTTGGTTGCCAGTGCCTCTTCCCATACCAGGGGATAAAATAAAAATCTGAAAACATTTTGGAAATATTTTTTGTCCATATTTGATTTCCCCCTTTTTGCTCTACTCTTCCTCATTGCACATTACCCCGAAAATATGTCGTAGAAACCAAAAAATATTGTTTCAATTTTCTTCGTCTTGCCAAACATTCCTAGACCAGTTTAGAAATTAAAAATTTTTGACTTAAAATCTTCCTAACGACCTAATAATCGAATTACCCTTAAAAAATGATCCATTCACCATTTTATGACGCAAAGTGTAGTGTCAATTTGTCGCACAGTGTTATTAATATTTTTGAGACAAACTACTCGTACCAGATTACTATATGCTGTGTTCTTTTTCGTCTCCTAAACATGTTCTAGTGACCTAATAAGAATATTCTCAGCCACTCTTGTCATAGTTTAATCTTAATCAAATATCCTGGAGTAGGAGAGAAATTCTCGACTGCATTCTTCTAAATTAACTCATGTGTTAGAGGAAGCAAATCCGCATGGGTGATTTTATGCTTCAGTACATAAATTTGATGGTTTAATACATCCAATGGAAAGCACTAAAATGCATTACTTATCAATTGCTTTTTCTATACAGAATAATTACGAAATATATGCAAAATTTCAGCTCTTTAATTAAGATGCATAGAATAATGTACATATAATTCCTAAATAAATATAAATATATAATTTCGTACTGCTTAGATTATAACATATATTTTTTTTATATAGTATATATAATATGAAATGATACAAATTCTCATATACATCCAACCAACAAGCTTTCTACAATAATATTCATGAACAATGTAAGTCAATGTACAAAAAAGAAAAAAAAATACACACAAAAAGTCCAATTCAAAATGAAAAAAAACTTTATTCTATCTTTTGTTCAGCATTCGCCTGATTCCACAGAGATAAAATTCAAAAAAAAAAAAAAAAAATAGAAAAAATGTACTTAAGCGAATATTTCATCGTAGAAAATGTCATAATTTTTGTACTAAATATTATTTTGAATAAGCTACAGTTTTCAGCAATTTTCTTATACTTACTAACTACATACCTATTCGTATATTTTTTATGCACCCTACACCTAAATAGTTACATAGTTCTATTCACGTGATAGTCAGAGATCAGGAATAGAGAAAATCGAGAGGTAGCACACCGGTCCACAGTGATTAGTCCCATAGACAAAATTTAAAAAATTCATTCAAACAAGTTTAGTGTCATTTTAAAAATAATACTCAAACTGAGAAGAGTTTAAAAGATCATGGCGAAAAAACAATTAGTGTGGATGGATGCAAGAGCAGCTCAAAGTCGACAAAATTTTTCACAAAAATGTTGGATCGTTACATTTTAGTTTTTAAAAATCCCAAATATATCATGCCAGGTTTTTATTCGTCACTTATCAAGGAAATTTTTGGTGTTGAAAAACTGAAAATTGACGAGTTTCGGGAAAAAAATCTTGAAAATATGTAAAACTAAGTTCCTGGATTTTTTCTCAATTTTAGTAGGCACTTTTTTTTTTTTACCAGAAAATACAAAAACATCCTCCGCTATCTTCTGCTCTCAGGAAATAATTCAATTTGAATATGTGTATGTAGGTCTGAACATGATTTTTTCGACTAAAATTGGAAATAAACTCTTTTTGAAGTTATATATAAACAGGCTTAATGAACAAATGCAGTCATCACAACAACAATATATATAGGGACGGGCAAATCAGACAGCCGTTTCGGAATCCGCCACAATTCCTCATCAGTGATCTTAGTAATAGTTCTTAATCTTTCAATATCCAATATAAGCTACTAATATTTGAAATCATAACCCAAAATTACAGATTTGATTCCAAATATCTTCACTGAATAGAGATATTAAATATATATATATATATTGTATATAGAACGGTAGTGATAGTTTCTTTCAGTATCTATATTCAGTGAAAATATTTGAAATCAAAACCAGTAATTCTGATTTATGATTTCAAATATTAATAGCTTATATAGGATATTAAAAGATTAGAGACTATCACTAAGTTCACTGATGATGAATTGTGGCGGATTCCGAAACGGCAGTCTGATTTCCCCGTTTCTATACATATTGTTGTTCGGATGACTACATTTGTTCATTAAGCCTGTTTATATATAACTTCAAATAACGAAATTAATATGAACTTAAGTCATGACTTTGAAAATTAAACTCTAGATTTAATTTTCATAGTCTCCTAAAAACTTACATTCATAAATATCACTTTTATTCTAACATTAAAGGATTCCAATAAAAATTAATTTCACTTTCTGAAAAGGCCAATATCAAAGTAATTAAATAAAATAAATTTCTTGAAAATCAAACCGCCCATTCTACCATTATATCTTGCCAAATATGAGTTTAGTTTGTGGCGAAACCAAAATAGGCTGATTAAAACTGACAGCAGATTTGACTTTAGCGAGCCAAAATTCAATGGCACACGAAATTTCATCAAAACCCGAGCCGTCCTTCTAATTTTATCCCGTCGTTGTATGAGATCAAGCCACTGTGAGGCATGCTGATTAATTTATTCCTAATAAAATCTAGTAACCAGAGTGAGTCTTTTCAGAGTGAGTTTTCTGATTGAGTTGCCGTGACTGCCATTTGTCGAGATTATTTGTATGTAATCCTCAATTGCAGGAATCCGTTCTACCGAAACCAATCTGCTTTTCAATTGTCTGGATGATTTTTGTATAAATCCCGTCGCCCCTTGCCTCTGATTAAGAAAATTTCTGGGTGCGCCCTTTTACTTTCTGAATGAGTTATTTTGTCTTTCACCTGTCATTTCCTCCTTGTTTTTTTTTACGGCAGGAACTCTTTTCATGTGAGTCGACGCGCCTATTAATTGGCTGGATTTTTTCAATAAGAATCTCCTTGACCATCACTTGTGAAATCAGTAAAGGGTCCAAGGGGGAGGGAGGGATATGGGGGCCTGAATTTTTTAGGTCTAAATAATTTGAATTTTATTTGAGTTTTAATTCGTGCTGGGTCTATATTATGATTTACTTTCGGTCTGTATTTGAGATCCCTCTAGTCTGAGTTTTAGTTTAACTTTTAGTCTAAATTGTGGTCAAAATTTTGCTCAGACCAGCGTTTATTCGGTGTTTGATCTGATTTCTGGTCTAAATTTTGGTTTGCTTTTAATCTTCAGTTTTAATCTAACTCCTAGTTTGAATTTTGGTCGAAATTTTGATCTGAATTTGCTTAATTTTAATACAAGTTTTAATCTGAATTTCGGTCTGAAACCGGTCTAGATTTTGTTTTAAATTTTGGTCTGAATTCGACTCAAATTTTGGTACAGTTTTTGTTTAATTTGTTGTCTGAATTTGGTCTTAAGTTTTGTTTACTTTTGGTCTGTATTTGAGTTAAAAATTTTATGTGTGAATATTTATCAGATATTTTAACTGGTCTTGGTTTGCGTTTGCCCGGTATTGAGCGTCTTTTTGACCTAAAGTTCTAAGTTTTAGTCTGAGTTGTGATCTAAATTTTGGAGTATATTTTTTTCTGAATTTCGGTTTGATTTTTGGTCTGAATTTTGGTTTGCTTTCGTTCGGTGGTTCGTGGTGTCTTTTTGACCTAAAGTTTTGTCTTATTTACTATTAGTCTGAGTTGTGGTCTAAATTTTGTTCTACATTTTTTCCTGAGTTTAGTTTTGATTTTTGGTCTGAAGATTTGAACTGATTTTGGTTTGGATTCGGTCTGAAATTTGGGTTTTTGGTCTGAGTTGTGGTCAGAATTTGGAGTCATTTTGATGGCATTTTCTTGAAATTTTGGTCCGATTCGTAGTCTAAATATTGTTGTTTTTTTTTTTTTTTTAATCAAGGTTTTGGTCTGAATTTGGTCTCATTTTAATCTAGATTTTCGTTCTGAATTTGGTCGTTTTCTTAGTTTGAACACCGATCCGAAAAAAGTGTTTGAATTTTAGTTTGAAATTTAGTCGAGATTTCTGCCTAAATTTCTATCTGATTTTAGTTGGAATTTCGGTTTCAGTTTTGTTCCACTTATCTTTTAATTTTTGGTCTGTATTTTTTGTTGTGAATATTGATAAAATTTTTGCACAAGTTTTTGGTCTGAGTTGTGGTCGATATTGAGTCTGATATTTATCCTTTAATTTAGTAAAATTAGCCACCCTCACACCCCGCCAAACCCAAATCGTAATATCGCCACTGTGTGAAAGTACTTTCTGAGTGAGTTCCTTTACTTTCTGTTTGAGTTTTTTTTTCTCTGTTTGAACTCTTTCCATTTACGGCAGGGACTCTTCTCACAGGAGACAACTCACCTTTCAATTGCCTGGATTTTTTCTGTAAAAACTATTTAGAAAAACTATGTGGTATCACAATGGGCCGTTCAGGCCTAAGTGTGTCTCTCGACAGCCACTCCAACCTAACCTAACCTTCTGTAAAAACCCACTTCCCCATTACTTGCTCGCATTTTTTTTCCAAGAAAAACCATTGGTTTCTTAAATGCTAGCTGGCTTCAATTGTTTGGGTTCTTCTTCTGAGGCTTGTTGTTTTTGATTTCCATTTACTTTATATCATTTTCCAAAGCACGTTCTATAACATTTGCTTTTGTTTGTCTATCTTGGGCCTTTATTGCTAAAGCTCTTTCTAAATAAGTCCTTTGCATGTTACCTGCTCAGGTCCTTTTTCTGAGAGTTGCCTTTTAATTGCTGTTGTCTTTCTTTGAGTGAGTCCCATTTCACCTGAGAAGTACCACTTTGCATGCATTTTACAAGGCGGCTTCTTAGTGAGTTCTATTTGTCCGTCACTAGTTGAAGTTATTTCTGTACAAACTCACGTATCTCTCAATGTCTTGAGCAACCTCCTAAAATCCTCTCTAAATTAGTGCACTAGCCAATCAATTAATCATCAGGGCACTTCACTTATTAAAGACCTTTCAATATAACTAAAACTAAATAACTTCCCCTTTTGTGATGGATGATGTAGTGTATAAGAAAAGTCGTTATAGTTCGACACAAATACTCCTATCATATTTATTTTACTTCATTTTCTAGCAGCATAACTTGTTAACTGTTGTTTATTGTTGTTGTTGTTGTTTTTTATCCTCCTTTTGAAGCACATTATTATCCTAGCATATTAAAAATTTCCCTCAACAATAGCCACAGTGGGTGCTTGATTACTTGAGTGACTCAAAATAGAGCGAACAAGTGAGCCAAAGAGAAAGAGCGAGAGAGAAAGAGAATGAGGTGAGGATGAGTAACAAATAAAAAAAAATAGTACGAAATGAAAAGAATTTTGCAAAACACACAAAAAAAAAGCACCAACTAGAAAAAAAAAGTGCAGCACTCTGAATGCACAATAATAACAAAGAGTCGCGCCATATTGTGCAATACAATGGCGGCGTATGGGCGCGCTACTTTGGGTGGCCTATATTTATGTATGTATGTTTAGGTGCATACACAAACGCACACACACATGCATATGTATGTATGTATTAAAATTAAAAGAAATTGTATGTGTGTGTGTCTTGTATCCTTGCGTCTGGTTTCTATGTTTATGTATGTTTGTATTTGTTATAATACTATGCATTTTTTGTTGTTGTTATTTAGTATGTTGTTTTTTTTTTTTGCGATTGCATCAAGGGAAAATGAAGTTTTGTGGCATGTTTTTAAAATAAGTATAAAGTAAAATTGAAATTAAAATTTTTTGTTATGATTAACGTTTTTCAGTTGTATTTATAATGCACCGAGGCATTCCATAGGCATTCCACTACATGAGAAAAATAATATGCATTTATTATTTACTTAGAATTATAAACATTTCCTGTTGTAGAAAAAATATTTCGTTGCTCTTAGTTGCAGTAAAGAGTGAGTAAGGAATACAAAGAGTATTAGTATTATGAGCGGATTTAAATGATCATTTAAACATTAACGCATTTTGTACCGGTACCAAAAATCATGATCCAAACGTGAACATTTTTGAAACATCATTTTTATTTGTTAACAGTATAACATTTTACAACTCAATATAATCATAAATTTTCTTTCTTTTTTTGTATTTGAAAGGGTGAAGTTTAAACGAGGTGACCAACTGTACAATAAAGTAAAAATACATTATTTTAGAAAAAATTTAGAAAACGAGCATTCATGCTAAAATTTGCCATTTTTAACATAAATTTTTTTAGCTGTTTTCTTGGTCAGCTATAGTTTGAGAAATATGTACGAGGGCAGTTTGATAAGTCAGTGACTTTTTAAATAAAACATATTTTTTTTTCGGCAAAAAAGCTTTTTATTCCTTAACATAGTCTCTTTTTAGCTCGATACATGTAGGACAGCTTTTTTCCAATTTTTTTATTCCTCCCAAATAATCAGTTTTCTCAAGGTTCTCGAAATACGTATTTGTTTCAGTGATGACTTCCTCATTCGACCCAAATCTCTTACCACCGAGCCATTTCTTCAGGTTTGGAAATAAGAATTATTCGCTGGGAGCTAGATCTGGAGAAAAAGCTGGATGGGGTAGCAGTTCGTAGCACAATTTATGGATTTTTGCAATGATGACTACACACGTGTGCGCCGGTGCGTTGTCATGGTAGAAGCGCACTCTTTTCTTTGCCAAATGCGATTGTTATTGCTTCAAATCAATGTAGAATCTGTGCAATAGCTGCGAATGATATTTGCGGGTTATCATTTTACCCATTTCAAAGTAAGCGATGTGAATGGCACCGCGTACATGCCAAAAAAAACTGTCGTCATGACTTTGTTGGCCGAAAAACCCATCTAGACCTTCTTTAGTGTACGTTCACTCGGAGAAACCAATTGCTTTAATTGTTCATTGATCTCTGGTGTGTTGTGATGGATTCATGTTTCATCCATGGCTACAAAACCGTTCGAGTTGCGTTGAACACCGCTAAACAGTCTTTTGAAGTGGCCACATGGTTGCGCAATCGCGGCACCCATTGCGCGGATAACTTTTTCAAGTTCAAATATACATTCACTACGCTCTACTGAAAACTTTCCGACCAAAAAGCTCGTTCTTGGTTAAAAATCTGAAACGCATGGTCGAGAAGCACATCAGGCTGAAGGTTCTGAGTCAAAACCCTCTCAATTCTCGACAACATGCTTATCAGAGTGGAAAATCCGGTGAATCAGCTCTTCACGACTGTGTTAGTACAGTTGAACAAGGGCTGAAAGCAGGGTACTACACCTTGGGATTGTTTGTCGATATTGAAGAGGCTTTTGACAACGCTACCTTCGACTCGATGTGCTCTTCGGCCAGACAATATGGTGTTGGAGAAATCGTCATTTATGCCATGCTATCCAAATGCCTGCTTATCACGGGTGGAGAAAACAAAGACAATGTGCAATCTGCAGAGAATTTTCAGTGAATCCTAGTAAAAGCATCTAGTGTTTTTCTCTAAGAAACACAAGAAGGATGGTCTGTTACTACCAGCGATGAAGTGAGTAACACTGCAGTTGTCTTCTGACGTTAAATATTTGGAGGTAACCTTAGATTGCAAACTGTTATGGAAGACGCACGTCGAGCTGAAGGTCTCGCGTGCACTAAAAGTTTTCTGGCAGTGCAGGCGAGCTTTCGACAAGACTTGGGGTCTGATCCTACCTTCGGTATATATTGCTCTTGTGAGACCTATTGTCACATATATCTCTGTAGTATGGTGAAGACGAATTTCGGTTATGCCCACAGTAACGTCTCAAACCAGGCTTCAAAGAGGTGTGTGCCTGGATATCACTGGTGTAATGTGTACTGCATCTGGTGATGCTCTCAATGCCTTGCTTGACTTGCTTCCTCTGGATCTTTAAATCCATAAAGAAGTGATGAGAGCGGCCTAGAGACTCCGATTAAATGGAGACTGAAATGTCGAGACGGATGTAGGACACAGTATGATATATCACCAGTTGTCAGTACAGTGCCCACTGTTCTTGATGCCCGTGGAAAATCATGGGCTTTGTATCCGCCTCGGAAGAAGATATGATGTCAGGTTCCCGGAACATGATCAATGGTTAAGTACAGAGATCGTCTCTGTCATGTCTTCTATACCAACGGATTCAAAACCTCAAGCGGTACTAGATCCGGTTGGTATTTGAACGATGAGACCAAATACTTTTTTGCCATTGGACAGATGGCGACAGTCTTCGTTATCCTGGATGTGGCGGGCTGGATAATTGAGGAGATGGCGTATGAAGTGCATAGGCATGTGCAGTGATAGCCAAGCTGCACTGAAAGTCCTTGCTAATCCTGCCAGCTCTTCAAAATTGGTCAGCGATTGTAAGATAAAACTAAATAGTGTTGCAAAATACAACAACTTATGCCTTATGGATTCCAGGATTCTGTAGTATTGCAGGGAATGAACTATCTGATAAGATAACCTTTTCTTGGCATAAGTTCTGGGGAGGTCATGCGTTGGTTGAACGATTTCGTGGTTTCTATCCACAGAGAAAGATGGTCCGAGCTTGATTCCTTCTGAGCCGCAAAAAGCTTGGTGAGACATCTTAACAGGAAATCAGCGGAATTTCTTCTGAAACTGAAAAGAAAGGGACCTCAGATTACTGTTGGGTGTCATCACAGGGCACAACACATGTGGTCAACATATGACTGGCATAGGCGTCATCACCGATCCAACCTGACAATCGTGTCTTGAGGACGACGATTCTACGGAGCATTATTTTTGTAGTTGTCCGGCGTTCGCGAGAATTAGATTAAGGCTTATGAGTAGTTATATCTTGAATATGAATAATATTCATACTCTTCCTCTTCGTGAGCTTCTAAGGTTCATTAGTGAAACAAAGAAGTTTGAGGTTGAGAGACCTTAGACTTTAATCCTTCATATATCTTTCCTGTCCTTCTACTTTCTTCTACTGGCTCTATCTCGGATATAGTACAATGGTCTTTGAAACTAAGTGCTTTGGTTTAGTCCAGCCCACTTTCAACTCTAAACTCACTCAGTTGAGATGCCTACAGTCTCAGCCACCTTAAGCACCTTCATTCTCCGATCGTCCAATATCATTCTATGGATTTTATTTTTATCGGCGATTTCTGGCGTGACTATCTCTTTTGGGCAACCTGAACGTTCGGCGTCATTTGTGTTGGTATATGAAAAATCGTAGAAATCTTCACTAGGTTCTAGGCTAAACAGTAAGTTATATATGCAAGTGAATGAAAGTTCACAAAAAGGGATACAACTCAGCCGTTGAACAAAACTCAGTAAACTAAAACTCAGAACTAAAACGCAGCACGTGACGAAACCCAGAAATTGGGGGGGGGGGGGGCGGGGGGGGCGGGGGAGGGAAAAGAAGAAAAAAGACGAAACTGAGCTAGTTTGATATTGGTTGCTTTCCAGCCATAGAGCCCGTGCCCATCAGTGTTATTAGTTTTTTTAAGGGGGCCCTGCACTTTCTCGGTTTGGAAAAATCTATTTTTTTTTAAGTATCCTACTTGAAAGTATTAAATTTTTTTTCAAAAGTATTTTGTAAAAATTTCAGAGAGAAACTTTTAGTACTTTCGAAGATATATGCGATTATAGCGCCGAACTGATAAGTCAAAACTTTGAACCCATTTTTCTCAAAACAAAGTTTTTGCATCAGAAAGTACATTTTTTACTATGCTCTATCTTTCTGAGCTTCTAGGGTTTATCAGTGAAACAAAGAAGTTCGAGGTTGAGAGGCTCCAGACCTTTCTTCTTCCCATTTATCTCTTCACATTTCTTTCCTGTCTTTCTACTCTCTTCTACTGGCTCTATCTTGGGTATAATACAATGGTCTTCGAGATTGAGTGCTTTGGTTTAGTTCACCTCACCTTCAACTCTTACTCTAAGTACATTTTTATTAATCTATCAGTTGTATAAAAATCACTACATTGTTTGGACCGAAAAAGTGCAGGGTCCCCTTAAGCTCTAATGATTACAACAGGATATTACAAAAATCTAACCAAAAATTTACGACGGCATTAAGTAGCAGGTAATGTAAGTACACTCGTTGACCAAAAATTATGAACGAATATGAATAAATTCATATAGTTAAGTTCATTAAGGATTTTGCCAGCTACTGGTATGTAACCTCCTACTGCAGAAAATACATTCAGTCTAACTACTACGACTACGACTACTCCAACATAATACTTTTACATGTCGTGTACAAATTCAACCACTGCAAATTTTCTATGCATAGAGGAAAGGTTAGTTACACAGTGAACAGAGCAACAAAAACAAAAAGACCAAAAAGGACGACCACGACGGCAACGATTAAAATTTATTATGGCGACATTTGCCTATGTTCGTTCTACTTGTTTCAATGGCTAGTGTTCAGTTTGTGTGTTTTTTTTTATGCCTAACTACTCTTCTTCTTAATTTAATACCTACGATATAATTTTATATTACATGCATAATACAAGCAAACTTACAGACATACATACAGACATATGAGTATGTATGTATGTGAGTATAATGCGAGTAGCATAGTGACGCCGTCGCCACCGAATAACGTGTGGCAATGAACGCCTTAAAAGGATAGCAACATGGTTATAGTTGAACCCATAGACTTACCTATATGTAGGTAGTTAGTTAGTTGGCTAAAATAAAAATATGCACCAATACAGTATTGGTAAGAAGAAGAGTTGAAGAAGAGTTGATAGGAAATGAGGGTAGATGAGTAGTAAATGTGGTGCTGGTTGTTTGGTATTGGGTGCAATACAGGCCAGTTCAATTGTAACATGCGCTCTTCATGCTAAGGTTGCTTGTAGGTTTGTTAATAAGGCTTGAAATCGATTTAGATTTATCGTAAATTATCAACCACTTCATCCTTCCATGTTAAACTTTTGAGGTTGGTTTATGAGACAGTGAGGACATATGAATGTATGTATGTACGTATGTTTATTCCAAGTGAGTGTGAAACTTCTGTTTCATTATTTATATATGAATATATCTATGTCTATCTAACTAACTAACTGCGTTTCTTCGTATATGACATTTGTTATTTATAATATCAATAGTTAGATAGCGGTAATATTGCCATTTGTTACATACATATAGAGAGCAGTAATTTTGTTAATTGTTGTGAAGGTGGTGCTAGCGATTGTGCTCGTGTTGATGGTGGTAGTGGCGGGGTTCGTAGGGTGGTCGCAGGTGTAGTCATGGCGGAGGTTCGCTTTGTCATTACCGTTGATATTAAACGTCACTTTCATTTGATGTTTATAGTTGACACTGCCGTCGTTGTCATTGCCGTTGTCGTTGCCTGTTGTCGTCCTGCTATTACTAACTACTGATGATGATCTCACTCAATTCATATTTATCGCTCGCTGAAAGTTTAGATGCGATTTGTTGATATTTGATGTTTGACGTTTATTTTTATTGTCTTTCATTTGTTTAATTTCGATTTTTCTTTCGTTATTGTTGTTTATCACCTAGCGAGACCGACAGGTGAAGAATTATTGGTAGTTTTTATGTGTGTGGGTGTTTTTTTTTGGATATGATTGATTAGTTTCGTTGTAATTATAAATGTATTTCAATTAAAGGTTCATTAATACCTAAAGTTTTTTGTTTTTTTTTTTTTTTGTAGAAAAAAAGTTATTAATGTTATGTCGCAGAAAATTCAATAACAAATAAACATTAGTTTTAACTGCAATTGTCCATTGTCGCTTTGGTTAGAGCAAGAGCGTTTTCATTTGCGCCAATCTTAAGCCTCATTATAGAAACTATTCATTCGAAATCTATATAATCTTAATATCGTTGCATATTGAGAATTAATTCGACAGGAATTAATTAAATTTCGATATCATTACTTTCCTTTTAACCTAGCAATGCCTAGCGGTGCCATATGGCACCTTGTTGCTGAGCCGTTTCTGAGCCTGGTTCAAAAACATTTTTTTTGCTCAAGATGCTTTTTTAATCTATCTGCTTTGGTTCCCGCTCGTCCTTAATGGGTTAAAGTAAGACGTTCTCTCTTAAGTTTAGATTCCCTTCTACAGTTATGTTTTCCTTTTAAGGCTAAACTTTCTAACTTTCTTTCTGAGGTTAAGCTTTCTTTCTGAAGTTAGGCATTTTTATGAACTGGGGCTTCCTTTTTGAAGCTAAACATTCTTTCTTAAGCTAAGCTAACTTTATGAAGTTATATATTCTTTCTAACAATGGCCTGTTTTTCTGAAGTTAGACATCCTTTATGAAGCTAGTCATTTTTTTTGAAATTAAAAGTCCTTTCTGAATTGAACAAACGAGAGCTTGAACAAAATTTTTCATTGTGATATTTAATGCAATACTTAATTGATATTTACAACGAGAGATCTCTTTTCTTTATTTGTTTCTTTTATGTGTTCCTAATTACATTAAATTTAATACATCTTTTTAATCGAGCTCAAAATATAACTTTTAAATTAAATTTTAAATTGTATATCCTGAGTTGAAGAAGTTTTAAGGTCATATTCATTCCAAAAGTAGTCAGAAGGGGCCATGAAGACGCTAAAGACTTCAGGCCTATCAGCTTAACAAATCATTAGAATGCGTTCTAGATATCTAGCTTAGAAAGACTATTGAAGACAAAGCGTTCTCTTAATCACAGCATGCCTACCTACCTAAAGGGAGAGTCCACCGAAACCGCACTACATGAGGTAATCGGTACAATCGAAAAATCATTAGAGCACAAGCAATTCGCATTAGCTGCTTTTCTAGACATAGAGAGCGCTCTCAATTATGTAAAGACAGAAGCTATTCAATTCGTTGTGGCCAAATTGGATACAGAAGGATTAAATAGCTGGTTCATCTATCATGTTGAAAACTATAGGCTTTTTGGCAGAAATAGGTGCCAGCAGGATAAAAAGGCCAGTTTGTAGGGAGACACCCCAACTGAACTTCAAAGCACTATCCAAAATTCAAAGAAGAGCTAAAATAGCTATCTTTACAGACAGTCAACCCTAAGTCATAGGCTGGATATTGGCCTTATCTGTTTTCACAGGAACATTGAAGGAAATAAAATGGCGGATGAATTACTGAGGCGAATATGAGCTCTTAATATAACTCAAGTGCAATCTGTAGCAATTCCCATGCACAAAATCAGATAGGATATAATCTCTTATTTCCGGACCCTTGTAGATAATAGTTGGAAAAGTCTTCCCACACCCGGCGTAACCAAGAAAACATGACTAAAACTTGACCGCAATAGAACCAGATACTTACTTGCTCACACCCGATCTAATGTAACCACTGCAGTACTGACGGGACACTGGACAATAGGTGACCATGCGGACAGACTCCGCATGATCTAGAGGAAAGGGAGACCCATTTCCTTTGTCAAGCTCTTGCCAGTATTAAACTAAAATCATTCTATAAACCCTTTCTGGATAACATAACCGAGATTTTATAGCACGAAATCGGTAACCTTCTACAATTTCTTAATTCCACGAATTGGTTCCAGGCAACAAACAAGATTTTTAGAAAAAAAATCAAGTTTGTGGTACGAAAACGGCGTTCCAGCGCTTCTCTGCTAGAGGGAGAAGCCACGTTACCTACTTACCTACCTAGGTGCACATCCGTCTTTGTCCTCAATTTTCAAATATTTATATTCTCTCCTCTTTAAGAAACGCACTTGAAAAGTTATATTTACATTTAGCAATAAATTATTGATTTTTTTATTAAAATAACGCAATCAGATTTGATGGCCAATTTTTGCACATAGATTTTTGACTTGGCTTCAAAGAAAAAAACTTAAAAAAAAAAAAAGCATAAGCTCAAAATTTGAACTTTTCGGCAATCAAAAATCATGAATTGTGGAAATCTTTTGTACGCTCATGAGACAAGCAGTTTGTGCTGGTGAATTAATTTTACTTTTAGTAAAATTGTGTGATGACTCAGTATTGGGCCACAAATTTTAAGCATTTGCAAAAAACCCCCTTTTGTACATTTCCTACTATTTGGTTGCGAACCTGCACTCAAATCTCCACTGAGATAGTTGGCAACGCAGGTACTGTCATTCGCCATTATTTACATTTTTGCTGCAGCCACCGACTGCATTTGTGTTTGGTTAAAGTTTTATGTCATTTAGAATAGTTTTCGCGATAATTTTATTGATTAAATTTATAAATAAAGGTCTAAAAAAGTGACTGTGCCAAATTTCTTTATGGGTTTTTGGGTTTTCTTTCTCGGAAGATAAGCCCATCTTAATCTTAATTTGAATAAAGACAGGATTCATTTTACAGACTCTGCCTTGATGAAGATGAATTCAATGCTGAGCTACAGCGAGTTTGCATATACAAAAAACACAATATCTGACAAAGAATTATATCTATAGAGTTCTTATTTAAGACTTTTCAAGAACATATCCGGATTTTTCCTATTTACGCTAGAATTACGCTGGGTGCGAGCTTTGAAAAGGGATACATAAACTACATGACTCCTAAGCATGAGTGAGGATAAGCACCAAAATGTTTGTTTTAAAAAGTCCACAAAGATCAGAATACAATATATGCAGTCATTAGCGAATCCATGAAGAGTGGTTTAAAATAAATATCTCATTTACATTTAAATTTTAGATATAATGTGTATTTATTATTTTTCCAGCCTGTATATTTAATAAACTAATAAATACATATTTCTCACTTCATTCATTTCAGGTGCTAGTTGAAAAACTATTACGTTCATGTCCAGATATAAAAAATATTTATCTACTTATACGGCCTAAGCGAGGACAAGAAGTATCAGCGCGTCTAAATGAGCTACTAAATGCACCGGTAAGTAAAATATTGAAAAACGCATACGCGTGAATTGAAAATCAATCCCATTTCCGAAAAAAAAAACAGTTGAAAATTTTATCTCAAATTCAAACGAACTCGATTAAAAATTCGAAACTGGAATCGAAAACTCAAATAAATCGAATTGAAAATTCGACCACAATAGCTTTGAAGAGCAATTAAATTATTTATGAATATAACTTTTTTTCAATGGCATTTTCTTATTTTTATAGCTTTTTGAAACATTACGAAGAGAAAAACCAAAGGAATTGAGTAAAGTTATTCCTATATCTGGTGATATAACATCCGAGGAATTGGGCATTTCCGAAAATGATCAGGTAAGAGATTTATATAAAATTATATTAATAAAAATTAGTTTAATTTTTCTACATATTTTCCATTAGGCGTTACTATGTCGCACAGTATCCGTTGTATTCCATTCAGCTGCCACTGTCAAGTTTGACGAAAAGCTCAAATTATCTGTCACAATCAATATGCTTGGGACGAAGCGTTTGGTTGGATTGTGCCATCGCATGATGTCCTTAGATGTATGTAATTTAAAGCATAAATACTTAAACTTTAAATCAGTGGCGTATACTTCTATGCATATATGAGTAGAATACCTCAAGCTTTTAAGTTTATACATAGATTTGGAAGCTTTTTTTCCCATAGATTTGAAAGCTTAGCTCTGGTGCTCAGTTTTGTGTTTAAATTTCCTTTTTGTATAACTTAATTTGATATTAATTTCTCTTTTTTATATGTTTTAAATTTCAGGCACTTATACACGTCTCCACTGCCTATTGCAATTGCGACAGGACCGATGTCTCTGAGGTTATATATGCACCACCCTATAATCCTGATGATATTATTTCTCTTATCAATTGGCTTCCTGAAGATATGCTTGATCAGGTATTATAAACATGAATTTAAACTCAAACAAGTTTTCAATTAATCACATACTTTGATTGAATAAAATTCTGATTAATTGATTATTTAAATATTTCTAATTTTTTGAATTAATCCATCAATCAGAAAAATAAAAAAATGTTGACTAAAAAACGGCTACGATTAATCAATCGTAATTTAAATCAATCAATGACTAAGAAATTTGGTTAATTGCTTCATCAAAACTTTTCGTTTGATTAAACAATCAATTAAATTAATCAAGAGTCTGCTTAATCAAATAGCTCGCTATTAATCAATCGCATATCTCCAAATTTAAACCTGCTACTTTTTTATTGCAATCAAATTATAATATTTATATTTTTCTATAAACTAATAGCTTACTCCCACACTGATTGGCAAACGTCCCAATACGTATACATTTACAAAAGCCTTAGCGGAGCATATGCTACTCAAAGAGGCTGGTAATCTTCCAGTTGCCATTGTTAGGCCATCTATTGGTTAGTATTACATACAATCTATTATAAATTTATGTCTAAAAACTTTTCATTTGTCATTTTTCATTTGTTTTTCAGTGATTGCCAGCTTAAATGAACCATTCGCCGGTTGGGTTGATAATTTTAATGGACCCACCGGTTTAGTTGCTGCTGTGGGTAAAGGTCTCTTCCGTACAATTATGTGTGAAAAGAATTATGTTGCCGATATGGTACCTGTCGATATTGTGATTAATTTAATGATTGCGGCAGCATGGCGCACAGCGACGCGAAAAACCGATAATCTATCAATATATAATTGTTGTACGGGTCAACGACATCCAATTATGTGGGGTGAATTTGTTAAATACGCAATGACACATGTGCGTAAACATCCATTAGGTAAGATTTTAATTGGAACTTATTATTATTTGTACATTATATAAATCGGTTTAAATTAATTATTTTTCTTTTGATTTTTGTTTTCTAGAGGGCTGTCTTTGGTATCCTACTGGTGTGCTGCGTATGAATCGTCCATTAAATCTAGCGCATGGATTTGTGGTACACTATATACCGGCATATATTTTAGATACATTAGCCAGATTAATGGGCAAAAAACCATTGTAAGTTTAACCAAATTTTGAAAAGTTATATTTAGGAAATTAATGTTTGTGATTGGAACGCGCGTAGGGAAAAAATAATTAATTGTATGGATTTTTAATTTATTAGAATCCTTTTTGCTAGTGAAATTAGTTGAATTAATAAGCGATTAGTACTATTTAATCATTAATCGAATGAGTGGCGGTTTTATATTATATTTTTCTCTGAGTGTATGTTGACATTTGAATATCACTCATACGCCCCATATGACATATAAATTACGTTAGGGAATAACTAACTCATTTCAAAAATTACTTAGGTTCACAAGCACACAAAACGAAATACTTAATTTCTTTATAAATAAGTGTATACAGTGGCGAGCAAAACTGACTACTATTTTGCCCATACAAATGCCAATGCCTATTTAAAAATCAAACAAAAAAACAAAATTATAAATTAACCGGCCTCATCTTAAATTAATTATATTGTAATGCCATAGGTTAGGTTAGGTTGGCTCATTATTTGGCTCATAGTGATACCACAGTACGGCGCGACTCCTTTATTTACGGAGTGGATAACCATGAGGATTCCATATTCAATCTGGCTATGTCTTTAATACTTATGGATGATAGCTTGGACAGACTAGTAAATAAAAGCGAGTTTTAGTTTCCTCCTATCCAGAAAAGGGCATTCGCACATGAAATGGAAGACTGTTTCTTCTTCCACAGAGCCACAGCCCCGACAGAAGTCCTTGAATGGCTGTCCTACTCTTCCAGCATGTCTCCTCATTATGCAGTGTCCCGTGAGCACCGAAGTCGTATTGCTGGTGGAGTTTCTGCTAAGGTTTAGTAGCTGTCTGGTCCATCTGTTGTCCATAGTGGTCCATATTAGCATGGTAATATCACAAGCAGGCCTTGCTACCTAGGCTCTTTTTGTTTTCTTGAGGTAGTTTTGCTTAATGATCAATTTAATAGATGGGTACTAATGGTGCAGAAAGGTGATATAACGATAAGCTGCGAGTCCTGTTTTGCTAACACATCCGTATTACAGTTACCTGAAATATCCATATGTCCAGGACCTGCGAGTGACTCGACAAAAAGTTAAGTGAAGACCGGCAGTCAAGAACAAGCTTTGATA
Source organism: Toxonevra muliebris (assembly GCA_963691655.1). Taxonomy (NCBI): domain Eukaryota; kingdom Metazoa; phylum Arthropoda; class Insecta; order Diptera; family Pallopteridae; genus Toxonevra; species Toxonevra muliebris. The sequence goes on along the minus strand of OY829328.1, from coordinate 77,345,190 downwards.
TAGTGAAAACACCGGCAAGGGACTTGATTGATGCTTGGCTGTCCATGTTGATACGGATATTTGTAAGACAGAAAGACGCTGCATTGGTCAGGAAGTCGGAAAGAGAGCTTGAGATCTAGCTTACTAGAGAAGATGACACAGCCGACTGTTTCCTCCAATTTGAACTCATCTTAGAATTGTCAGTGACCACCTCGCCATTAACCCATTCCTCTCTACTGGGGATGTGGGTGAAGAACCTGTGGTTTAAATTAGGTGTAGAGCAAATTTAGTATACATTAGTTAGTACGAACGTATCATGGATTAGAATCTTGGCATGTTTTAGGTTCGACCTAGTCCACCGAGTTAGGGCACTGAGTCTGGCAGTAGAGCACTTAACTTGTTGCTTAACCTGAAAGGAAGTTGGCAACTAATAAAGGATTGCGAAGAGAGCGTAGAGGTAGTACGGAGAGCTCTAGTAATCAATATGGCTGTCTTTCTTCTAACCTTATCCAGTGGTTTAAGGTTCACCGCTTTTGCAGTACCTAGCCACCAGAAGACGGATCCATAAAGAAGATTAGGCTCGACCACTGCTGTGTAGTGCCAGGAAGTGACTCAAAGTTGAAGACCCCATCTTGTTCCTAATACACTCTTACAGCAGTAGAGAGCGCAGGAGGCTTTCCGTACTCTCTTTTCGCTGTTAGCTTTCCATTGATGTTTAGGATCAAGAACAAGTCCTAAATATTTGATGCGCTTTCTAAAATAAAGCCAGGAGCCATTAATTTTGGGTAGAGCATTAATTTTGGTTATTTTATACTTTCTAGTGAAGAGAGAATAATTTCTGTTTTGGCAGGATTTACATTAAGACCGAATTCTCGGCACCATTGAAACAGAATGCAAAGTGAGTGATTTAGCCGTTCTGTAAGAGTAGAAACTTATTTGCCGGACACTGCAATAGCATAGTCATCCGCATAAGCTATTCTTTTGCAGACGGTTTTATCAAATTTTGTTTAGCAGTGTGTTCACAGCTAAATTCCAAATAAGAAAGGATAATACGCCTCCTTGTGGTTTGCCTCTATTGACAACCTTCTTAATGTACTCATTTCGAATAGAGGAGCTCATTGATAGAACTCTTGATATGAAAATCAAGTACCCTTTCAAATGTTTTTAAAAAATAGTAAAGCAGGCTAATCGGTCTGAAGTCCTTTGGCTTGCTTTGGGACGCCTTCTCTGCTTTGGGTATGAAGACTACACGAACCTCTCTCCAGCTTTTGGCAATGTACGAGAATTTCAAGCAAACATTATTAACTTCCAATAGCCAGGAAGTGACATGTTCAGTCCCTTGTTGAATGTCCACGGGAATGATACCATTTGGCCCGGGAGATTTATAGGGTCTGAAGGATTTTATATAATGCCGCATAATGAAACTATTTTTTTTTTTTTAATTATTAAGTATTATGTACCTACAAAATTAATTTCTCTAAACATTTTTGTTTTTTGTTTTGTTTTCTTTTTCTTTTACAGTATGGTAAATATTCAAAATAAGATTGGCAAAGCTGTCGAATGTTTAGAATATTTTGCAACACATCAATGGCGATTCAAAGATGATAATGTTCATTCACTGTTGAATATGTTAAGTCAAAAGGATCGCGCAACATTTGTATTTGATGTACGAACTATTGATTGGGAGAAATATGTTGAACGATATGTGCTCGGTTTTAGGGAATTTTTATTTAAACAACGTCCAGAATCGCTGCCGGCGTGTAGAAAACGCATGATAAGGTAAGAAGATACAGAATTATTTTGAAATTTTATATGTTTCAATGATGTATGCCTAATGCTCGTATCTATACAGTTTTTCGCTGTAGTATACCGTTTTTTCAACTCCAAAACCGCATACCGCCTTTTTTACAAAAATACCGCGTTTATACTGAGAAAAAAATATAAAATTTTTAGAGCTATTCAAAATTATCAATCGCAATGCAAAACGTCTGAAAAAACAATGGCAACTCGTTGTGAGTATATTTTTGAAAGAAGTGGAAACATTGAAGGCGATTCTTATCGTCAAATGTAATATCCATGCGTTGATTTCTATAAATATCTCATAGCAAAGCCGGAATCGCTTCGCCAAATTTCTTCAAAACACAAATTCAATACAACTACAGAAGGAGATATGACAGGCTGAGAGGAAAAGCGGGCTAAAATTTATATAAGAGCAAAAGTGAAATAATTTAGAGTGCCAGTGCAAGAATGGAATAAGTAATACGGTTTATAGTGAAAATGAAACGCCTTAAAAGTAAGAGCAAAAATGGTATAACAATTCTTTCAGAGCAAGAACAGCATAGTTTTTTATTCCGTTTTCGCTCTGAACATATTTCGTTTCACTTTTGCTCTGAACATATTTCGTTTTGCTTTTGCTCTTAAGTAAAATTATTCCATTTTTTTTCTGAACGTAGAAGTTATACCACTTTTCCTCTCAGCCTCTCATATGAAAATGGAAAACGAAGACGATTTAGATGATGGATAAATTGCTTTCCTTGTTAATTTTCATTGAAAAAATTGATACCGCGAAATATACAGCTTTTTTGAAATCGATTTACAGTTTTTTAAAAATTTTTGTAAGAAATATACAGTTTTTGGTCCGAAAAAAGATACGAGCGTTATGTATGCCTGGAGCATTGTCAATAAAAGATTTAATTTAAAAATCAATAATCAATATCTTTTTAATAATTTAATTTAATATGATTTTTTTCTTCTCTCTAGATTATATTATCTGCATCAATTGACAAAAATGGTGATGGTGATTTTCACATGGCGTTTCCTAATGCGACATTCGAAACGTTTAAACGATTTGTGGACGGCATTTTTACAGCATGTCTTTAAACTAGTGCGACTAATACCATTTTTGTAATAATATCTAAAATAATAAAATAATAAAAAAAAAAACAATATTCATACGAGTAAAAGGAAACAAAAAACACACAAAAAAAAAACAAAAAAATTCGATTTTTTTATAAACATTATCTATAGAAAAAGCAAAATAAAATTAAAACAAAGAAAGACAAACCAGAGAAAATTTTAACTATTAAAGACATAAGCTTGTATTTTCTTTTTTTAAAAAAATAATTAAATTTAATTATTTTTTTTTTCTTTTTTGTACAAAATTTAAGCTTATTTTATATTTTTCAATTTCAATTTTAAAGTTATACAGTTTTAAATACAAAAAAAAAACAAAAAACAAACAAAAACATTCTTAAAAAAATAAAAAAATGCAATAATTGTTTTTTTTTTTTTTATTAAATTTTTTAATATTTACCTACACTTTTTCATAAAAACACATAAACATTTTATAAACACATTTCATTTAGGGCTTTAAATATGCGGGTTTGATTTTATTTTTATTTATTTTTGTTACCTATTTATTGTTTTTATTGTTTTAATAAAATGAAAATTGATTGAAAGTTAAACGAAAATTAATTGAAAATAAACTGAAAATTAATTAAAAGTAAATTGAAAATAATTCTTTTTTTTTTGTTTGTTTTTGTTATAAAAAGTAAACAAGCAATGAGAAAAGAAAAGGAAATAATAATAATTAAAAAAAAAAGTTATAAATACTAAAACTGCAATAAAAAGTTAAATTTATATAAAAGTAAATTGGAAATTAATTTAGTTTATTATTAGTACCATAATATAAAAAAAATAAAAAAAAAAACAAAAACGAATATAATAAAATAAAACAATAATTAGAAAACAAAAAAAAAAAAAAAACAAAAAAATTGCTTGTTATTACTTTAAATTAAAACCATATAAAACAGTAAAAAACAAAACACAAAAAATAATAATTAATTAATAAATAATTATTCATTATTGTAACAATTTCATTATTATTTAATATATATTGAAAATGAAAAGTAGTTTAAAAAATATTTTTACAATTACAAATATAAGCGAAATCCAATTGATTGTGTAAATTTATTAATTATAATTTAAATATAATTAAATGAATTAATATATAAAACATTTAAAATTTAAGCGTGAAAAAAAAAAAATAAAAAGAAATGAAGAAAAGTAGTAAATAATTAAATAAATAAAAAAAAATAATACAAAACAGGAAGAAAAAAAAACAAATACAATACAAAAGCAAAAACTGATTATATATGGATTTATTAAAATTTTGAAATAATGAAACAACTTTAGTTTTATAAAATTGAAAAACCAACCAACAAACGCAAAACAAAAATAAAAAAACAAAGACAAAAAAAAGTTTAATATTGAAATTATAATAAATAAAATGAAAAAAAAAAAACACAAAATAATTATAAAGCAAATTACAAATTCAACAAAAATGACAGTCAAAATAATAAGTTTTATTAAACATAACATTTAATATATATATATATATATATATAAATATATATTCATTCCATCCAACAACAAATTAATGTCAAACAAAAAACAAACAAAACACAAAAATATAATTATGTTTTTTTTTTTTTTGTTATTTGAATTTAAATAATTATATTAGATTTTTGTGCAATTTATTATATCTACACCTATACATACATACAAACACATATTTTATAAACATAAAAATAATTTATTTATTTTTTTTTTCTTATTTTTTTATAATAATTTCTTTTAAATTTTGTTCCTTGTTAATTATGTTTTTTTTTTAATACATTGTTATTGCACACACACACACACACATATATACAAACACACATCTACACACAAACATTTTTACATTTCTATGCTTTTGTATATTTCTATAGCATACACTCGGAAGTGTTTCACAAAAAACTTTAGTTAAAAATCAAAAAAAAAAAAAACTTTTGTTAATTTTTTTTTTTGTGGTAATAAGGTAATACTTTTTTTATGACATTATAGATTGCAAAATTAATAATAATTTTGAAAACAAAAAAAAAAAAAAACAATACAAAAATTTAATTGCTTTTCTTTTTTTTTAATTTTAAATTTTATTTAAGTGACATACAAACAAGATATAAATAAATAAAATGGGAGTGTGATTATAATATATTTTTGTTTTTTTTCTCATTTCTTTTTTATTTAGTTTTTAGTTGTTTACTTTTAAAGCAAAGCTTCTATTCTTTTTTCGAGGCATAAAAACATTTTTATTATTTTTCCTATTTCTACATATTCCAGTTAAAAATTGGATATGTTGTTTTAAAATCAGTAAACAAAATCTTTTTTTATTAATTCTTCAATTAACCCTTTCTTGACCATAAGGAAACTAAAGGAGATAGTTCAAAACCGAACCCGGATTCGTGTTCTCTGACCCCCATTTCTTGTTACAATTTTTCATCAAAACAAAAGTTTTGTGCACTTGAAGGCCTGAACTGTCATGGGTCACTGGTGACTCTGTGGCCTTCAATGGGATTTTTTTACAATCTTTTTTAATATATTCTTATTATATATTGTTTTAAAGGTAAAGAAAGTCTTTTCCTATCAATTCTTCACTTAACCCTTTTTTGACCATAAAGAAACCAGAGGAGATAGCTCAAAATCAAACCCGGACTCGTGTTCTCTGACCCTCATTTTTTGCAATTTTTCATCAAAACCCAAGTTTTGGGCGTTTGAACTTTCATGGGTCACCGGCGACCCTGTGTCCCTCAATGGGAATTTTTTAAGAGCTTTTTTGTTGAATATTTTTATTAGATACTGTTTTAAAGATAAAGAGAGTCTTTTTCAATCAATTCTTCACTTAACCCTTTCTTGATCATAAGGAAACTAAAGGAGATAGTTCAAAACCGAACCCGGATTCGTGTTCTCTGACCCCCATTTCTTGTAACAATTTTTCATCAAAACAAAAGTTTTGTGCATTTGAAGGCCTGAACTGTCATGGGTCACTGGTGACTCTGTGACCTTCAATGGGTAAAGAAGGTCTTTTCCTATCATTTCTTCACTTAACCCTTTCTTGACCATAAAGAAACCAGAGGAGATAGTTCAAAACCAAACCCGGATTCGTGTTCTCGGACCCTCATTTTTTGCAACTTTTCATCAAAACCGAAGTTTTGGGCGTTTGAACTTTCATGAGTCACCGGCGACCCTGTGGCTCTCAATGGGAATTTTTTAAGAGCTTTTTGTTGAATATTTTTATTAGATATTGTTCTAAAGGTAAAGAAGGTCTTTTCCTATCAATTCTTCACTTAACCCTTTCTTGACCATAAGGAAACCAGAGGAGATAGCTCAAAACCAAACTCGGATTCATGTTCTCTGACCCTCATTTTTAGCTACAATTTTCCACCAAAACAATAGTTTTGTACACCTGGAGGCATGAACTTTCATGGGTCACCGGCTACCCTGTGGCCCTCAATGGGAATTTTTCAAGAGCTTTTTTGTTGAATATTTTTTTTAGATATAGTTTTAAAAATATAGAGTCTTTTTCTATTAATTCTTCACTTAACCCTTTCTTGACCATAAGGAAACCAGAAGAGATAGCTCAAAACCAAACTCGGATTCGTGTTCTCTAACCCTCATTTCTTACAATTTTTTTATCAAAACCGAAGTTTTGAGCGTTTAAACTTTCATGGGTCACTGGTGACCCTGTAGCCCTCAATTTTTCAAGAGCTTTTTTGTTGAATATTTTTATTAGATATAGTTTTAAAGATAAAGAGAGTCTTTTTCTATTAATTTTTCACTTAACCCTTTCTTCACCATAAGGAAACCAGAGGAGATAGCTTAAAACTGAACCAGGATTCGTGCTCTCTGACCCTCATTTCTTCCAACTTTTCATCAAAACCGAAGTTTTGGGCGCTTGAACTTTCATTGGTCACCGGCGACCCTGTGGGCCTCAATGGAAATTTTTTACGAATTTTCTCCGTACATTTTTTATAGATATTTTTTTTTTAAATAGACAATGTCTTTTACCATTAATTCTGCACTTAACCCTTTCTTGACCATAAGGAAACTAGAAGCAATTAAGCAAAGCCGAATTTTATTGTAAAAACGTTTTAAAAATTGTTCATTAAGGACTTTAGGTCACCGGTACAGCATAGCAAAACTTAATTCCCAATGGAAGTAAAAAAACTGAGTAAATCATTTTTCCAATTACTAATTGCGCGTTTTTGGACAAATATTGTCAAAGTTGTGAGCGATTGAAAACACACGGTCCAACAAAATTTCAACTTTTGTCTTCTGCGTGAGATTTTCCAACGGTTTTATAATAACTAATAATCGCTAATCACGACTTAGTTTTTCTCCATCACCTCTAGTTCTCCCACAGTATGAACCTGAAATCGGAAAAATGTGGTTTTCAGGGGCTATTAAGAAATTTGTTTACTTCAACAGATATGAATTTGATGTCTGAAGCAAAGTTGTTAAGCACAAAAAGATAAATATTTTTTGCGTATGCATTTTTCCCCTATCTCTTACCCTTCCTCTGGGGTTTCCAATAAATGACCAATAAAAAAACCGTTGAGAAAACTATTATACTGTCTTTGGAGAAAATGCTCCTTATTGAAAATTTTGAGGAGTTCTGGAACATCGAAATGACCTACGAGGCACACATTTTACAGATTAATCCAAAAAACGATTTTTTTTTTTGCATTAGAACCAAGCCACTCACACTACGTAAGTAAATAATGGAATCGTTTGTTGTTGTAATTGCATTAGAAAATCAAATACTTGTACTACAAACCAGTGGTTCAATTTCATGTGGAGCCAACCCAAGGAAGGATAAGAGATGAAGGAAAAGTGTATTAACAAAAATTAAGGGGATTCCTGCAAATACGTAACTGTGCAAATTTACATGCTTGTTTGCGGGAACGCTCTTTCCCACATACGTGTAAATTGTGGAAATCGCATAATTAATTGCAACCCTGCGATAGCACGCAGCAGTACCTCTGTTCACGTACTGTTCCATCAAAAACTTTCAGGGAGAGAACAAAAGAAAGATTGAGAAAAAAATTGTCACAAAGAGAAACCATCAGAAAAAGTACGTGAACAGAAAACTATTAAAATCTTTCAACTAAACAGTTGATTCGTTGTTAATTTTAAACGCGAAAAAAAATTGCGCAGTTTATAATTTAATTTAAAAGAGTAATTTGTTAAAATCATTTCGTGTGGCACACTCGCGTTTACAAATATTTGCATTTTCAACATTATAAATTCACTTTAACAAATTTAACACAATCAAAATTATTGTTGACATTTTTATTTTTGACGGTTGTTTTTTTTCGGCAGCTGAAAATTTGTGAAAGTAAAAATTTTACTTTTAGAGACTTTCAACTACTTTTTTCTCTTTCACATTCTTACGTTCCAGTTTTTCTCTCTCGTTGAAAGTTTTTCGAGTACGTTAACACTTTTCCAGTGAAAACTATTAACAATTGCTAACAATTTTTTGTACGTGAACAGACCTAGTTATTCAACAAATAGGCTGATATAAATGACACAAAAATACGGAAAATAAATCAAAAAGAGGAACAAAAATATATAATATCCCTGCACCACACAATTCATACAATTATATAAACTTTGAGCAAACTAAATCTGCTGTGAATTTCACAGGGTTGCATATACATTTGCGCACGCTTGCAAGGTCTATGCGCTGTGAATTTATAGCGCAAATTTATCTGGTTTGTGCAAGAAATTTTTCACATTTTTTGACATCTAATAAAATGCAAAGTTTGCGCTGCTTGCGAGTTGCTTGCGCGCTTGCAGGAATCCCCTAAATGTAAAAAATTTTATTTAGTGAAACTGACATAAAAATGTTTGAGAGAAAAACCGAAAATAACAATAACCTAAGTCTGGTGGTTTATTTTACGATATTTTATTGTTTTTTACGCCCAAAGCGGACGCCTAGAAAAAAGGTGTGCCGCTGGCCCGAGTGATTGTGGCACTTGAAGTCATCTGAAACAAAAAATTTAAATGGAATACTGTTTTTTTTTATGCTTGTCATTTTGGGAGGTAGTAGATTTAAACATTTTTATTAAAAAATAACAAAATGGCAGACACCTAAAAAAAACATTCAAAAATCTCGCTTGTTTTTTGTTGAAAATCGGGATAAAAAATAAGAAATAATGATTAGAAATAAACAATTCTACCACCTGCTATAGTCATTAGTATGTGAGAATAACATATTAAAATTTCAGCTCATTCGGTTTGATAAAATTTTGTCAGGTCCTCGGGCCGTTAAAAAAAAAAACGTTGTTTCGAGAAAAACGCTTTTAAAGTTTTTACAACACATACAGTTTACCCAACAGGCGCTTTCGTCTATACGCTATAACTTCGTTATTTTGAATTTTGGTATTTTGAATATGGTATATTACAGTACAGATGTTAAAATAAATAATGTTTAAATAAATAAATTAGAAACGATGTTGCATTTGATGGACCCTATCAGTCAAGGGACAAGAGTGGATAAATGCCTTGAAGCTTTAGGAATTGTTCTTTCCGAGTTTTTTTTTTAATTTTTAGAAAAAAAATGGCCGAAAATTACAAAAAATTCACAGAATAATCAATTTAAATTTGTTGAAATAAATATTATTCAATGTTATCAATTATGAGGAACCCGGATGAAGTTGGCATATATTCCCTAAATTCGTGTAGTCACAGCATTAAAAGGGATCTTCCGAGTCGGGGTGCTCTGAACAATAATGGGTTAAAGAATTAATTACATTTTAAGATTGTCTCCAAAAACTTTGAAGCTGATCCAATAACACTACCCTGCATGGGTTTGGCGAATAATATGGTTCCTAGCATTAATTTTTCATGCTGAAAATAAATCTGAGGTCAGAAACTTCGCATTATGTCATGTTTTAGAAAAATTGGGACTGAAATCCCTAAAAATATCGTTTTTGGACATTTTTGAGAAATTGTAGAACTGAAACCTGACGTGCTAGAAACTTAGAAAATTAGGAATTAAAGGCTAAATCATGCATTTCCACATAAACCCTAAGTCATATTGTTTTCATGCGCCCTTAATGCAGGGGACGTGTTTATGTCTACGGGAGCAGGAAAAAATTTACAAAGAATGGAGTTTATCTTACTCACACCCACAGCCAGACATAATGAAAAGTGCAGTGGTCCGCAGTGTTTTAAGGCGCAGGATTGGTTACAAATCTGCAGTCAGATTTTAAAAATTCAAAATCAAATATGGCGGACAAGTTTAGCATAATAAAATATTGCTTTGTATTACTTTTCACATAAGTCTAATTTTACAAGGATCCGACAGCTTTTTTCTATTTTTTATTAATTTTTAAACTTTTCAAAATGTTTCACGACGAAGCTTTAAATCAAAAACAGTTACTGACATAGAAAAACTATGAATGCAGGATTGCTCAGCATCACCTTCTCTTTTTGAATCCTGAACCAAGCCTCATATCAAAGAAAATAAATCAGATGTGTAACTAAGATTTAAAATTTACTTGAATTTTTAGAAAAAAAAACGATGGAATATTCAAAAATCGTCCAATAGATTTTATTTTCTACTTTTTCCCATCCACTGGAAATTAATATAAAAAATTAGAAGAAAGTTTCCACATTTCGGGAGGGAGGGGGAGGGGGAGTGTGTCAGAACCCCAAATCCTCCCCCTAAATACGGCCTTGTAGTATGCTTTCAATATATTGTACTTTCGAAATACATAATAAAAAAAATCGAGTTTTTAAAATTCGAACACTAGACTAAATCCTTAAATCGTCGGTGGAATCGACAACCCAAACAGCAAAAAGTCTTGAGGTAAGACTCACTTCTTTTGTAGCTGATGGTTAGAATGGCTGTCTTATAAATGGACATATTAAGACAGTGATAGATCATTTAACATTTTTGATACATATTCGGATGGTTTGGTACATTTTCTTTATATTTGATACAAGATCGAAAAATCCATTTAACATCCCTGGCGCAAATAGTAATTATCTCACACCAAGGCAGATTTAACATGGTGGTAGCAGCATTACAACAAGTACAACGTAACAATAACAACACGCTACTTTGTTGTTGCTAACAATTGTAATTGCCAAAAGCACAAGAACAAATGCATGGAAAACAAAAAAAAAAAAAACAAAGATTTTGACAGTTAAGATTATCTTCATATAAAAAAAAATTAGAGAAGAAGAAGACAGAGCTGACGCTGCTATCACCTATTATAATTTCGCCATGTCTCACACTTTATTTCAACTTGGCCAGCCATAGTTGTTGTTTTGTTTTCGTTGTTATGATATTATGAGAGATCTTGTGTAATGTGCCCAAAAAAAAAAAAAAAAAAAAAAAAACAAAAATTTTCAATTGCATAGATTTAAATATTTTGCCAATAATTTTTTTTTTTTTTCTTTTTCCAGAGTGTTTGTGTAAGTTTTCAATTCAATATAAAACATCAGAAAACATATAAAATATCCCTCCTCTTTTCTATATACTATATTTTAAATATATTTCTTTTATATATTTACTAATTGTTTTTATTTTAACCACCAAATACCAAACAACCACAAATAAAATAATATTAGAATATTAAAATAAATAACAAATCACTGAACAAACAAACAATTACGAATAAAACTAACAATTTACATAAAAACAACAACAAAATGCTATTTAGAACAATGGCAAACGTTAGGGTTGCCATTTTTTGTATGGCTCTATGCCAAAAAAAAAAGAAGAAAAACAAAAAACCCCCAAAAACAAAGTATGGTAATTTTCATAACAAAACAAAAAATGTGAAAAAATAAATAAAAGTAAATAAATAGAAATGCATAAATTAGCACCTAGGCAATATAATAAATACTAAAAAAAAAAAAACAAAAGCAAAAAAAAAAAAAAATTTAATAAAACATATTAAAAATAATGCAAAAAAAAATTTACTAGAAGAAAGAAATATTATTGGCATTAATAGAAGATTGATAAAAAATAAAAAAACAAACTAAATATAAATAAATAATAAATTGATTACAGAAAAATTAAAAACAAATTAGTAATTTGCATCATGAATAAATAAATTGTGTACGCATTATTGAATATATTGTGTTATTTATTCAATTATATTTACTATAAAACAATTATGACAATGATGATGTGAAGAATATTTATTATTATTATTATAATTAAAATTTTTATTTGAACAAATTTCATTAAAAATTAATAAATTTCAAAGAAAATATTTAACGTTTATTATTTATTCGGACTTCAACACCACCTGACCATATACAGCCCTCTCACTAATTCCGACAGAGCTCCTGTTGGGAAGTAGATTCCCGTCACGAATACGAAAGAAATGGCATCGCTAATTGCGATAAATACGAAGATAGCGTTGCCAACTATCAGGAAAAAGGTTGAAATGAAAAAATCAGCTGCTTTATGTCAACAGTGAAAAGCAAAAGTTTTAAAAATTTTAAGAAAATTTAAAAATTAATCAAAAAGTTTCAGTTGACCAGGGATTTTACGATTTGCTCGAGAAAGAAGTGGATGAATATCAACTCCGAGGCAACCCTCAGAATATTCAGAACGTTGATGAGACTGGAATTCAGCTTATCAATAGCGTCCAAAAAGTCGTTGCACCAAAAGGCGCAAAAGCAGTGAATCAATTGACCACGAAGCAGAGAGGAGCGAAGAGGCTTTTTGCCTTTTTTTATTCAACAACTTTTATACTCAAAAGTAAAAATTTGAAGGTTGAGCTCCGAGATAGGCTTCAACCGGGTTCGAAGGTTTATATAAACTAGAAATCGATTTACACTAATACTTCGCTCTTCGCCAATGGTTCAAGGAAGAATATTTACCTCGAAAAACGCGGAGAGAAACATTCTCATCCTGGACTGGTCACCGTACGAATGTCAAACTGCTCAAATGCGCCGAAATAAACGGAGTATTACTGTTATGTTTGCCATTATATCCAACTCATGCCCTCCAATCACTCGACAGAACTTTTTCCGCTTCCTTCTCTAGCATATTTCAAGGCAGAAACCAACTCTTGGATCCGCCAACATGTTGGGCGCAAAATCTCAAGGTACTAACTGAGCCCTCTCGTTTGGACAGGTTATAATAAGACGCATAGCCCCATTATGAAAAAGTCTAAGCCTCAGCCTGAGCAACAGCTGAAACCGATGCTGTACACGGCGCTTCAGGAAGAATTGGAAAAGATAAAGAGACGACGACGGTACTGAAATATCTTGTTGCAATAAGTTCAATCCCAATCTTGCCAACAGCAAAAAAAAAAAACGCGACAGCCGTAATGACGCAATGCTCCTAACGTCCGAAAAAACGAGAGATAGTAAGTAAAAAAATATGAAAAAAAAAAGTATCAAGCGGGTGCAGGAAAAGAAGAATCAGAAGGCACCGACCAAAGTGAAAAGGAAATTGCGTCTAGAGGATATTGATGACAAGGAACAGGCGTTCCATCTCATCTGCAAGATTCCGTATCTTCTTGAAATAAAATGATAAAACAACGGAATCGATCCGTGTGCTATGGTTCGAACTAAAGTTTGATACATTACAAGATCTATTTTCGCAATTCCCTTTAAATTTGTGATGATTTGAAAAAAGGGTTTCATCTCTCCCGGAATCACCCTACTTATCACCTGAAGAATGATGTTGCTGTTTCGGTTTCTGTTTTATCAAATTCATTCCAAAAGTTTACGCTTCCAAAACTGCTTTAATCTTAGTCGAATGCCTGTCTTAGCTGTTATACGCTTGAGGTAAAAGATGAAGTATCATTTGCAAACCCACTTGAGGCACTATAACTTATAACTCTTATAACTTTTAAACACACAAATCTTTGAACATTCATTTTCTTATTCTGTAATTTATTTAATTGGAGACAAACATATTTTTTTCAATACATAATAAAATAAATTTTTATTAAAAGTTTCCACAGGTTTTTCCGCTCAGCCTACCACTAATTATGTATACATTTTTTTAAACATATATAAAAATAAAAATGCTGCTAAAATTAATAATAATCGATTAAGTCTTACGAATTTTATACATGGGCTTGCTAAATCATTTTCAGAACCAGTGCAAAGGTTACGAAATTTTTCATGTTTATATGGAAAATCTGAGGGGCAATCAGATGCAGTTTTGCCAGTTTTATATATCAAAGCATCCCCCTCAGAACGAAAAAATGGATAGTAAAAACAAAATGCACAGTAATAGTTATCATATCTGGAAATTAAAAAGAAACGGATTAAAGAAAACATAGCAAAAAAAAAAAAATAAATAAAAAATTTAAACCTTGCAAGGCTACAGCCGAAACGATATGTTATTTCATATGCCAAATGCGTAAAATTATTATTAGCTCCTTCAAGTACTTTGTACTCTTGTGAATAAGGGCCAGATATTCTTCGAGGCGGTTCTAAATCGTTCTTATCAAAATACCACTCATGCATTGCCAATATATTTAAGTCTCGAGGAAAATAACTCGACACCATGCAGTAACGATTTTGCGACATAAACAATTGACTATCTTTACCCTGCAAATATTCGTTTTGGGTTCCCCTGGTTTCACCCATTTTAAATATTTTTGAATATAGGCATTCATCATCCTCAAAAGGCGTACATAAAGTTGCAAAATTAATTGCCATTAGCTCAAGATCTTTATCCCAGCTTAGTGTTCGCATATCGACTATACCCATACGATGTGCTATGCGATCTCGCAATCCATTATGTCCTAGAATAAATCCTTTCTTCATATTTGTCTCATGAAACGAATTTATATTATAGACGCGCGTTTTGTATTTGCATGAAGTTGCTGGTTTCTTATATGTGTATATATTAAATAGAAGTTAAAATTTGTATTTAGAAATATATTATTTTTAATAATTTATAGTTAAATTATATTGAAGGTATTCACAGTTTCATGTTATCTGGTGTGGCATCTTCCATTCGTTGTAAGTCCTCTTTGATTCTCTCATTTTTCATGCAGAGTTTTTAGATTTACAGTTAGCTGTGAATAGCTCAAATATGAATAAAATTACAACTTACAATATCTTTGCACATGGTATGCACATGAGTTTTGCACTGTCTATTGCAAGTGGAATTGTCAAACACTGACCAAAATTCTGCCTTGCATTTATACGAGTTTATATTAAAATAGATTATACAAATTATTATAAATTTATAGCCACGGATTAACAACATATCTTTCGATCAAAATATAAACACAATACAAAGAAAAATAAATTTAAATGAAATGAGAAAACAAAACCTTGATGTGAAATTCAAAGCATTTGTATATAAAACTCGATTGTGATCTTGTGGGCGCAAGTATTCATGCATGGCGAATTTATAACAGGTGGCGTTAGGTTAGGTTAGGTTAGGTTGGAGTGGCTGTCGAGAGACACACTTAGGCCTGAACGGCCCATTGTGATACCACATAGTTGGACCTACAGTTTAACGCCGATTCCGAACGGCGGTGTGGCAAATTTTTATCGGCTTGGTGGTTTTGCCATTACCAACCAATGTGTGTACTTGTACACTATCTTATAATTCTCATACACTTCATATTGATAGTGAATATAAGAAAGTAATGAAAATTAACCACCAGACGAAGACGGGAATCGAACCCAAACCTCCCAGATGAAAGTCTAGTGCACTATCCACTAGGCTATCGAGGTCGTCAAGGTGGCGTTGCAAGCAAAACTGTCTTCTTCTTCTATCTACCTCAGAGAATGTTAGCTGCCAGTCGCCGATGTTTCGTCACCTTGGTTGGTGTAGACAACTCGAATATTTTGCCAAGCTCTGCCTGCGATTTTAGTTGCGTTCGTGAAGCTAATGCCCTCGATGAGACTCTGAAAATCGAGGAAGAATGTAAGACGATAATCACATAGTAATTTCCGGGATTAACTTATCATAGCGTATGTGTTACTTTTATCTCAGCCGAAGATGGATATCCTTTTTTACTCTGCGTCTGTGTCCAATCAGACACTTTTACACTAATCCACCAAGGTAGCTTGCTTTATTAGAATGAATAAACGCATATTTATTACAAAAATTTTCTCTTTGAGGTAATCGAAGCTAAGGCGAAGCCATTCACTAGGCTAGCGAGGTGACTGCGGGTTAAAGAAAAAAAGTAAGATGTCAACAACTAAACCTTAATCCAAAGTAAAGCAAATATCGACCACTCAGGAACATGGAACTTGACCTGTAATTCTAACCAGTATAACGAGACGCACACTGTTTCATTTTCATACAAATATAGTAAAATTGGTCGAATCAAGTTGAAATTTTGCACACTAGCTTTTCTTTTATCCGTAGAAGCGTTCTGTCCCGCGAAACCTATATAGAAGACTTAGATGTAAGTAATAGAGATACCAAAAGTACGAAATTGTCAGCTTCACTAATATTGTTGGTTTCTATTATTGTTATGGTCGCATTCTAGAGTATGCTCCAAAGCATTAAGGTAAAATTTGTTCTCCTCGCAGACGCACATTACTCTTCGAAAACTGACCGCCGTCGTTGAGATGTTACTGAAAAAAATAAAAAAAAATAATTTCTGTTGATGTATCATTTGAGTTCTCAGCGGTTTCTGAAGTTGATGTTTTTAATTGTGTTATGCAGATTAAATCCAATGCTGTAGGTGCTGATGAAATATCACCCAAATTTCCAAAATTAATTATCCCTATGTAATAACACCACTAACACACTTAATAAACCATTGCTTTACTACCTCTTGTTTTCCGAGCATGTGGAAGCGAAGCATTGCCAAAAATTCGAATCCTATTGAACCTAAAGATTTTCGACCCATAAGTATATTACATGCATTGTCCAAAGTGTTGGAAAATCTAATGGCATCTCAAATATCGAAACATCTGAATGACGAAAAGCTATTTAACCCCCTGCAATCTAGCTGTTCCACTGCGATGATGAAAGTAATAGATGACATTAGAATTTCGTATGACAATAATTTATTGACTTTACTTTGTTTACTGGACTTTTCAAAAAGTGTGAACCATGTGTTATTGTGTGAGAAACTTAAACATTTCTTCGGTTTTTCTGAAGTTGAGTCATAGAGTTAACGAAGACCTAAAAGCCATCCTTGAATGGACGGACAAGAATGCCACTAAATCTTTTGTGCTCCCCATTCACAAAGACAAAATTACATTGTGTGGTATACCTCCCCTTTATGTGGACCAAGTGCAGCTACAGTTTGTTGAAAAAGTTAAAAATTTGGGTATACAGGGTGACAATCGTAAAGTGACGCACACATTTCAGCAGTTATTTTCAAAAGGACGTACTTCCATTAAGTACAATTAAGTGTTAACATTGCTGAATAAATAAGCATTCATTTGAACCCCACCTCATTCAATATAACCTCCTTTAGCCTGCACACATGCCTTCAATCGATCCGGAAATCGTAGGACTGTTCGCCGCAGGACTTCCTCATCAATTTCAGTCCAGGCTTTCTCTAATGAATTTGTCAGCGACTCCAGACTGTGGTGTTGAGATGCACAAGCCTTACTCTCTAAAATACTCCAAATAGAGTAGTCAATTGGATTCAAGTCTGGGGAGTATGGTGGCCATTCTTGAGATGTTATGAATCCAGAAAAATTGTCTTTTATCCATGTTTGCGTTAATTTTGCCATGTGGGAAGGTGCAGAATCTTGCTGGAAAGTCCAGTTTTCATTTCCAAATGTATCTTGGGCCCAGGGAAGAACATGTTCATTTAAAATGCTCCGATAAACAACCTGGTCAATTTTAACACCCTCTTCAACGAATATTAGAGGGGTTCTGGCATTAGCGGAAACTCCAGCCCATACCATAACGGAAGATGGCTTTTGAACTCGGCCAACAGTCCTATTTTGTTGCGATGATGATGTTAGCCACATTCGGTCATTTTGCGCATTGAAATGTTGTTCAACCGTGAACATTTTTTCATCTGTAAACAAGATATTTTCAACATTTTTTAACACGGAGGAGCGTAGCAACGCCTTGCATCTTTGCAATCGCAAATCTTTCTTTTTTTGTGTCAGATCTTGCTTTTCGAAGCTTGTAAGGCTTAAGATTAAGCTTTGATTTTGCAATGATTTGCGGTTTCCTGTTTCACGGTTTACTCCCACTTCCTTAGCGATTTTTCTCATTGAGCGCCTTGGATTTCGGTTGATTCGTTTACGAATTTTTTCTGTTAAACCAGTAGTGGCAACTGTTGAAAATTTTCCCCAGTCTCTATCTCCAAAACCCCCAGTTTCATTATATCGAATAATAGCTCGGTCTACCGTACGACTTGACAAATTTAAAGCCTTTGCAATTTGACGGCTACTATACGAATACTATACGACGAATATTTTCCATGTCCATTTTTATGGAAATTTCAAAATGTAAGAACAAAAATTCAAATGAAATTAAAAGCAAAGCCAATGATGAATGAATTTGCTTTTTAAATTAAAGTAACGGTAAATGGCAAAGCTTGCTGCAGAGTATTAAACTTGCGTCACTTCGTCACTTTACAATTGTCACCCTGTATATCTCAACTCTTCGCTAACTTGCATCCACCATATTAATAATGTTGTGTCAAAAGTTTATTTTGTGTTGAGAAATTTACGTATGACCGCCAATTTTACGCCCTTGGAAATCAGAAAATAACTTGTAAAGCAACTTGTTGTCCCGCTTGTTATGTATTCTGAACTCGTGTTTTGTGAACTTGACTCCCAATCTCTTCATAAGCTACAAATCGCACTAAACTATGCTACTAGATATGTTTTTGGGTTAAAAAAATTTGACCATATATCCAGCTGGAGAAAAGATATACTTGGCATGGAATTAGATGAATATTTTAAAGCAAGAAACTGCATTTTTCTTCATAAACTAATACTTACCAGAACTCTAATGTATCTCTATGATAAACTTATCTTTGCACAATCCAACAGAACCAAGCAACATATTATGCCTTGCTTTAATTACTTAAACACCAGTCGACTATTTTTCATTACCATCATAAGAACCTGGAACTCATTACCCTGCATATAAAATCAATAATTAACATGGCAAAGTTTAAATCTTCTATTCATGAATATTTCTCAAAAGGACCCACAAGTATTAATAAGATTAATTAGTATTAAGTTTTAATGTTCAAAATTGTATTCATTATTTAAGTGTTTTTAAATTGTATTCTTTATTTAATTGTTTTTTATATGTTAATTTCTTACTTTATATATTTATTTTGGATGTTGACCATTATTGTTTTAAATTTGTTAATTTAATGTTCCTATTGGTTGTGGTAAAAAAGATTTTTGTATATCTTATTACACTAATGTTTCAAGCCTTTTTAAAAATTAATAAATAAATAAAAATCTATTTAAATTATAATTATACCACACTTTAATTTAAAGTTTAAAGACAAAACTGGAAATACGTTTTATGCGTTACTAAATTTATTTGTAAATAAATAAATAGCATTGCCATATTGAAAATTTTCGATATTCTTTTTTTATATACCCCAACAAACACTGGAAAAAAAATTCTCAAACGTTTGAAAAAATCTTATACCATGTTCCCATTGAGCCGAAATTACGTGGTGCTGCAAATAGTTTCGAACGAAACTGCAATCGTTCACATTGTGAAGCTGGTTTTGATTTTGGTTTCGTTTGACAGTTCATTGTTTATTTCTTGTTGTAAAGTGCCGGCGGCTAATATTTTTGTTAATATTGAATAAATTTGAATACGAAAAGAATCAAAATGATAAACAAAATAAAAGTGTATAGGAGAAAACGGCAATTCTTATGTATCTTGTTTCACTTCGACCGCTGTCACTATGCAGCTCCTCCTTCATTTGTTTATATGTATGACCGTTTTTTCTTCCCTACGCAGTTCCTTTACCTTTTCTGCCCATACGTGGGCTAGGAGCTCCTCTTTCAGCGCACTACACTTTTTTTTTACTTTTTTTATATTTTCACTTTTCCATATTAATCAAGTTGTAAGCAAAGCAAAACATAAACGTCAGAAGCGCAGTTTCAGCCGAAACCACGGAAATGTCGAAATTACGCAATTTCGGATCAGTGGGAACATTTTTTTTTTTTTTTTTTGGAACAGACAAAAGAAGTATTCAAAAATACAGCACTTAGACAAGTTTTACATCCATTGTACTATATCCTTTTGCAACACCTTTTGCTATTCTTGAAATCTACCAGATTTATTAATAAATCTTAGCAGATCCTGCGGTGTTAAAGAGCTCAGATGTTCGTCTCCCAACACTCCAGTACCAAATATGCTTACTCTGATCTGGCAGAAAGCGGGACAGACACTAAGAAAGTGGTCCGCCGTCTCTTCACATTCTTCCTCCAAACCACAGGAAGCACAGAAGGCACTAGCTCCCAGGCCAATCATATGCAAATGTTTGGCCTAGAGAAATGACCTGTATATAATCCCACCAGCTGCCTACAACTCTTTCTGTTAAGTGATAACAGAAAGTCTGTTAGATGCTTCGAGATAACAGGTAACATGGTCTTTGTCTGTCTAAAGTCCCTCAGGTCTTCCCATTTACGATTGTGGGTCAAGTCGACCCACTCATTAATGGTGGTCTTGATGGCTGTAGACGAAACCAGTTTCTGAACCCTTTCTGGCCAGAAGGTCAGCCGATTCATTTCCTGAAATTCCTGAGTGTCCAGGAGCCCATATCAACAGCAGGCTATTGTGCTTTCCAAAACAATCAAGCCTGGATTTGCAATGCATAACCAGTTTAGACGTGGTTAGAGGATTAAGCAAGGATTTAAACGCAGCCTGACTGTCACTAAATACACAGATACTCCTTTCTCTCCAACCATTATCAATAACATGGTCCATTGCCTTGATAATTGCAAAAATTTCTGCTTGAAAAACAGAAGCATACAACCCAAGGGAGAAGTGAAGGTGCACTCCATCATTTTCAATAAAGACCCCAGAACCCGAACCGAATTCTGTTCTGGAGCCGTCAGTGAAAATACGCTTACAATCAACTTCCTAAGTGGGAACATAGTATTAGTTGTCAATTTGATTTTCAATATTGCGATAAGCAAACTAAACTTTTTCTCAAGCTTTTCTCTAATGTTTGTTATCAACTTGAGTACGAGTTAAGAAAGACTTGAGAAAATACTTATGGCTCTAACTTTTGATAAATTTATAATTCTCACTATGATTTTCAGCATTCTAGTTATTTGAAAATAAACATTTTCTCCACCAATTTTCACTTGAGAAAACATGCTGGCAGCACATACTGGAGTTATAAAAATGTTAATCTGGCAGCGATGTTTAATAATATAAAAGAAAAAGTGACGCGGTGAAAATTTTTACTTTAAATGAATTTACAAAAGCAATGTAAAAGGATGTAATAAAAAAAAGAAGTTATATTTATAATAATGCATAGAAGTATCAAAATAAGAAGAATCTGCTCACAGAAAATGGCATGGCAGTGGGACTAGTGTTCATTCGATACCCACATAGTATCGATACTTTTACTCATTACTTGTATCGAATAAAGTATCGATGCCACCGATAATATCGGGAAAAAGTACCCAATATGTACTTGTATCGAATACTCCTTTAAAGAGACAAATTACACCTTTTTTTTGTTTAAGTGGCTCTGGCCAGAACGGCAAATTGTGATACCACATGGTTGAACCAACAGTTTACACTACTCAGCACGAGTTTTTCGCCAATACATCATGGTTTTGAGAGATTTCCTCTGGAAACATTTGAATCATACAGAAATGACTTTAACTGAAGTATATGATATTTATTATGTTTAGATGGAAATGGCTAGAAAATTTATAATTGAAGTCAAACTAATCAACAGATTCTGGCTTGTTAAAAATATTTTATTTTAATGAAAAGGTTTGAGTAAACATTATGTTCTACATGCATGGCAGACAATATTTTCTAGAACTTCAATACTGTACTGCAATATTTTCATACATTGGAATATTGCAATATGAATTGAAATATTTTGAATATGCATATTGAATAATTCTGCAGTAGTATTTTGAAATATACTATAAATTGCTGTAAAATATTGCAATACGACTCACTATCTTAAATATTGTATAGCAATATTTCAGTTTTATAAACCAATGTTTTCCAAAAGTATTGAGTATCCGATACTGGCCTTTTTTTTTTGTCGATACCAAGTAAAATACTTATGGCATGGCATCGAGTAAAAAAATTACTTGAATCGAATGAAAAGTATCGAGTATTTACTCGTTTTTATTTCATCACTACCCAGGACTAGACGAGACTTGGCTGAAGTTTCTTTTACTTCGTGTAGTTTCCTAGTATGTGATTTAGGTGGGGCGCCAAGTGAAGACTACTCAGAATCCGACGCAGAAGTAAAAACCCTATTGGCACGTGAAGGAAGGAAAAAGCAGCGTGGGCCATCAAATTTAACATTTCCACCAAATTCAATGTTTTTCAACTTAAATTTACGTTTACATGTCCATTTAAGCCACAAAACGACTGCTGTTTTCAAATTCAAATGTTTTGCTACTTAAATTTACGAATTGAAATGTTTTCCAACTTAAATTTACGTTTTTTCTTTGTTAAATTAACATAATAACTTAATATTGCTATGCACGACTCATATATGTATATGTGAATTTGTGAAACTATTTTTTAGTTGAACTTTACTTAATATACAAATTAATAAATTAGTAAATAAAAATTATTTTGTTGTCGCAATTCTGTATTTTAAAACATGTGTGACATCGTTGGCAACGCTGTATCTTCCTATGAGAGCAATTGGATTCCGTTCCATTCCTGTTTGAGATAAAGTTGAGAATTTGACATTTCGTCGCCAGAGAATTGATTTGGCGTATGTGTATAACTATTCCTATGCCTATACGCCAAATCAATTTTCAGGCGACGATTTATCAATTTGAGAATTAAGAAAAATCCCATATTAAAAATTAACCTTTCAGTTTGAGAACGCTATCAACGGTTAGTTTAGGTGCATTTGAGAACTAACGTTTGAGATTTGAAAAAAAAGGATTAGTTTTCAAATGCACCTTAAGTTGAGATTAAACAAAAATGTTTGTTGGGACATTATGGCTATAGCGAAAGGATTTTTTTATTAGAATATTAGATCTAAAATTGCAAATAATAGCATTAATTTCAACAATTAATTAAATTCTGTAAAAAATAGACTAATTTTACTAACAATTTCAAATAGAAAAAAATAATAATAATAAATAAAATAAAGCTAAATGTTAAATGCCAAAAATGCCCTTCTCTTCTATTGCCAATCTTCAGCATTATGATCTGTAATATAAAAAAAAAATTATAAAGTCTGATGACATATCGAAGGGCATAAGCAAAAACATTTAAAATTAATTTAAATGCCCGTTGGATTTTTTACAAAATATTTGTACAAGTGACTAAAATTTGCCCCATTAAGATAAAAATAATTTTAAAAAAAAATCACCTGATCGATTTTTCAACCAATGGGCAGAACAATTTTATACAAAAATTTGTGAATTCAGAATAAAATAATGCCTAGTTTTAATAATTTCAGAAAACGTTCCAAAATTATTGTATGTATTAGTCCAATGAAAGAACACAAAGCAGAAGTAAAACTTCTTGTGAACTAAACGAAACACAAACAAATAACAATCAAATGGAATTTTTCAATCGCAAAATTTTTTACTTCATTGGCTTGTGTTTTTTAATTTCATTTTCTTGTGTTTCATTTAGTTCACAAGAAGTTTTACTTCTGTCTTGTGTTCGTTAATACACAACCAATTTTTTTTTTTGCTAGAACAAAAATTGCAACTCTGTACTGGTAACTTCGATGACAATTGTAGCGAACTCTTTTTGTGTGCGACATCTTCATGTAACTCCTTGGACACTTGCGCCATCTGCATGTGAAATGTATAACTGTCATAAACTTTAAGATGGCGACGCTACACATTGCTCTTTCTGCCATAGGCGTGTGTGTGTGTGTGTAAATAATATGTTATATTGAATTAAAACTATTTATGAATCATTTATTATATAGTTTGCTCGTGAATTCAGTTACGGAATATTGCACATTGCTCGACAAAATTATGTCGCATTGCAAAATTACGCGCGACGTCACATTCGGTTGGTTTTACTCTAGGGCAAGAGAAAAGAAGTTTCACTTCAAAATAAAAAAGTTGGACAAAAAGGTTTATTCAGTGGTTGTATTTTTAACCTTCCATAAAGGACAATAATTATATGCAGAGGTATGAAACTTGGTGTCATGATTGGTGAAGTTTTAACAAACCATGTTTTCTGCATAAAATCTTTCTACTAATCTCTATTAAAATTCGGGCATAAAAGTGTTAAGCAGAAGTTACCATAATAATCTGGACGCATCAGTTGATTATCATCATTATCATTGGTGCCTTCTAGATTACTGTCATCGTCATCATCGGTGTCAACGTAATTGTCAACGTTAAAGAAATCTGCTTCTGTAATTTGTTCATTTATCTGGAAAATTAATGGATGTATCCTGTGATTTTGTATATTTATATTAAGATGAAAGATGAATTCCTATGCTCCGACGGAGATGCCGACGTGGCAATGAAATCGGTATTATTAATTCCAACGCCGTCACGAAATTGACCCGAAAAATTCGAAATTCGTGAAAATGCTCTATCACTGATTCCGCGATATTTTTGTACGAGTGTTCAAGTGTGTCGAGAGTAGATAAAAAACAGTGCAAAAAAAATATTTTATATACTGTAATAGGTCTCGTCCAGCCACAAACTGAGTGTCCAGACATAGCCCAAGCCTTCCCAAATATACATACTAAAGGAAGTGTGAAAAGTTTTTAGTAGGAGGTTGTGGTGCAGCTTAATAGTCTGGCGGCACCAGTAAAATTAGCGAATAATATTGTTAATTATCGTAACTGTTTCAAAAATGTTTATATACAAAATAAAAAGTTCAATAGTTGCCAACGATGTGAATAAAAAACATCAGAATTTTACGTTAATAGTTGGCAACACTAATTCAAACTACTTAAGTTCAGATAGTTGACGATGTTAACGACGAAAACGTCGGAATAAATGATACCATTTCTCCCGCATTCGATTCACGACGGAAGCCCGTTCGGAATTCATGATAGGCCCTTCAGTTTATTATATATCATAAAATTCAAAATTCTTAAGAAACAAAAAACACACATACATCATAAATCCCAATAAGAAAAGATTCAGAAGCACTGTCATGCAGCGCTGTGGGTGCATTATCAAAAGATAGCTTTAATATTGATGCAGCTGCTAAAAATCTAGAATCCTAAAAGAGCAAATAAAAAATAAAACTGAAATAAGAATAAATCTTTAAAAAAAACTACCCCAAACTCACATTCAATATAGCCAACGTAATACAAGTTTTAGCGGCAAACAAAAGTAGTGGCTCCTTAACCTGCCTCATTTGAAAATCAATTATGTTAATAGCATCAAACACAAACTCATTCGTAATATTAGCGCAACGCTCAATATCCAGACATTGTAATTTTTTACAATTACACATTAGCATCAACAGTCCATGATTAGTTATTGCTCGACAATTGTTTATAACCAACTCTTCCAAATTTTCCAAACCGCTAAATTGACGCAAACAATCATCATTCAGATAATCATTGTTAGCACAAATTAAATGTTTTAATTGTTTCAATTGAGCTATTTGCATAGCAATCTCATGTGTAATATAATTTTTGGAGATAATTTTTAAATATTCCAATTTCTGTGACTTGTATTGAACTAAAGTATTGAAAAAATGCAGTTCCATTATATACGAGGAGTCTAGCAATTCAAGATGTCTGAGTTCAGGCAACTGTGCAATTTTCTTATACTCTATATCAGGTATGGATATTTTAAGCACTTCAAGCTTTTGACAATCCGTAATCATTTTGCTGAAGAAAGTTGAAGAAAAATATTTGCAGCGACGTATATCGAGTGTATGTAATTTTTTCAAAGATTGAAAGATTTTCTCAAAATATATTGACTGTATATTGCCACAAGCATAAAGATCAAGTTCTTCAATTGTTTTTAATTTATTCAAATGTAAACCTGTAAAAATTCAAAGTTTTGGTGAACAAGAAAAAAAAAAAATTGGTTGGGAACCACTTATCATTTCCATATCAAAAAATGCATTTGTTTATTAAATCAAAAAAAAAAAAAAAAAAAAAAAAACTTCCAAGAGTATAAATTGATTGACGACCTCGATAATCTAGTGGGTAGTGCACTAGACTTTCATCCGGCAGGATCGAGTTCGAATCCCGTCTTTGTGTGGTGGTTAATTCTCATAACTTTCTTATACTCACTATCAAATGTATGAGAATTATAAGAAAGTGTAGAAGTACACATAATGGCAAAAAAAACCGAGCTGATAAAAAACTGCCACACCGCCGTTCGAAATCGACGTTAAACTGTAGGTCCAACTATGTGGTATCACAATGGGCCGTTCAGGCCTCAGTGTGTCTCTAGACAGACACTCCAACCAATCTAACCTAGAAATTGTTTAAAGTCTTAAACACAATTGCGACGGGTGACGGGAAACCAATTGACGGGTACTCGATTAAATAATAAAACACACTCATCGTATGAAGTGGTACAGAGTTGAGGCTGGACGGGTTTCTCATCAGCTGAGACATATTTCTATTTTACCCGTCAGCGATAACAAGACATGGTTGGATATGTGATCAGCTGATTGTATACTTATTGAATTATTTTTAGCTAGAAATAATTAAAATGAACAAATTTTGTGAAAAACAGAAAGCTATAATCTGATTTTGCGTGCATACGAATTGCGAGCCATGCTACACAAAAAAGAAAAATGGTATGCTGCAAACCGCACGGAAGTTTGTATGGCGTTGCCAACTAAAAAACCAAAATTCAATTTTCGAAATCAGCTGTTCTGGCAGAAATAAGCACAAGAAAATGAAAAAAAAAAGTGTGCAATATTTAATGGAAAAAACGACAATTATGCAAGAAATCGATTCGGTATTCGCTGCACTTATATCACAGGAGGAAGAGGAAGCATGTAAAAATAATTTGGAGTTCCTACGACTGCTTGCATTCTCAAGCGCCGATTGGCCATGCATATATATGCACATATCCAGTTTGTTCTCTCTTAACGTCGTTGAAATGTATGATGCCTTTTCCAACCCACAGACCACAGTTCCTCTAATGCTTGACTTTCACGTGTGCATGCCAATTAATGCAATGACAGATTCCTTTAAATCATTAAAAACATGCATACTATTTGTCCGTCACCTGTTGCTGTAGCTTCGGTGTTATTAGTGGACAATCTCCGCTTGATTTAGCACATATAATCCAACCAAGAAACTAGCAATACGTAGTTGGTTGTCTCAGACCAGATTAAATTGCAGAGTAACACTTTCCCAAAAACTCAGAACATCTTCTCATTTATAAATAATACAATTAAATGAACTTTAATGAGTTACTAATAGAAGAAAAGCGAAAGGACTACAGAAATATACAAATGATACAATTTGGGAACAAATTGGGAATACTTTAAATTCAGGCAGTAAGTATAATATATGAGTTCATTATACTTATTATATTAATTTAGGTACACGTACATATAAACAAAATAACTTTCTTGTGATTAGAAAATGGCAGCTGATTACTCGTCGACCCGTCACACATAAATGGATGCAAAAAGCTGGGTCTAGGGTTGTTTTGACATAAAAGAAGAAAAAGAGGAAGGACAATGATTAATTGAGAGGCTGAGAGGAAAAGTGGTATAAATTCTATGTTCAGAAAAAAGTGAAATGATTTTTCTTAAGAGCAAGAGTGAAATGATTTTACTTAAGAGCAAAAGTGAATTGATTTTTTTAAGAGTAAAAGTGAAATGATTTTACTTAAGAGCAAAAGTAAAATGATTTTTCTTAAGAGTAAAAGTGAAATGATTTTACTTAAGAGCAAAAGCGAAACGAAATATGTTCAGAACAAAAATGAAATATGTTCAGAGCAAAAACGGAATAAATCATTAAGTTGTTTTTGCACTGAATGAATTGTTATACCATTTTTGCTCTTACCTCTAAGCCGTATTGCTGGTGCCGTTCTTGCACTGAGATACTAAATTATTTCACTTTTGTTAACTGAGGCCCAATAGCTTCCCTTTCCATCCTCAAATTTAAAGGATATCTCAAAAACCTGACGTGATTTAAAGCAAATGAGAGTACGCCACTGAAATCAATGATCATGAATTATGTACCTATATATGAAAATGAATTTCTGTGATTCCCAACAGAAATTACATGAGAAATATTTTCTTTTGTTAAATATTTGCTCCAATACCTGTAAGAAAGAAATTCTCCGATAATGTTAAACTTTTTAATTTTTTCAAGTTTTTCAATGCTAAAATGCATTTATCATTCAGGTTGCAGGACTTCAAATTCACCACTGTCACATCCGTTAATTTGTTGAATAATTTACGAAGATTTCTTGCAGTTACCATAGTCATCTTGAAAGTTATAATCTTAATCTGGGGACAATACTCTCTACTAAATTTCATGATTTCACGACATCGAAATGAGCCATTGAAAAATAATACTTCAATATTTGAACCGGCTATTTCAAAAAACATACGTAACTCCCACAGTGTTAGATCAGTGGTTATGTCCAAATCAACACATCTATATTCCAATTTGCTGCATAACTTAAAAACATTACAAAAACGTTTACCAGCACGTGCAAAATTCAGTTGATCATGCAAATTAAGCAGTTTACAAATATTCAGCAGGCAATCATCATTAAGACTCAACATAGTGATGTTGTTTATTGTGGATAGTGGTATGATGGGGCCATCATTTTGGTGTATTGTTGTTTCAGTATGGAAGTTATTATTTTCATTTTCTACATTGATGCATATCCGTTTCGTTTGTAAATAATAATCATCAACTAACTGATGAGTTCTTTTCAAGAATACATTTTGTTGTTGTTGAATTACTGCAGGCTGATGCCAGCTGTTGCCTGCCTTAACGCAAATTCGTTGTGATTTTAAATAGTGATCAGTTCGCTGAAGTGTTCTTTGAAAGAAATAAAATAATGCACACTTATAGATATGCGGCTAATTATAGAAGTATACTATATAACTATTGATTGAAAATTTCAAATTGCATACTTAGCAGCTGCAATAGGTTTTGCGAAATTGATAAAGCCAGCCCTTCGTTTTGAGGGTTTGTCATCCAAACGAATCTTTAGAATTTCACCAAATTGTTTAAAATACTTATGAATTTCATATTCTTTAAGCTACAAAAATCAATTGCATTTGCAGTTGAACAAATGAATATAATCCAAATTAAAGCGCAACTTACATTTTTAGGTATTTTATAAACGAAAATATTTTGCACCAATATATTATCTTCAGTGTATACTTTAATCATTTTTATATGCTAAAAAAATATAAAGAAGATTTTGGAAGAATTGTTTATAGATGTTGTTTGAGTTTGAAATACTGATTTATTTTAAAGCTTAACTTCACGAATTGCAATTTAGACTCTTGCGATCAGATTTACAACCGTAAAGACCATTACTTTTCTCTTATACTTCAAAAATAGTTTTCTTGATTTATTTACTTTTCTGTTAAAATTATTTCTATTTTTGTTTTGTTTAATTATGCTTGAAGAAAAAAACAAAGTATGAGTGTTTAAAATAGAGAAGAAAAAAAACACTCAAATGAAAACGGCTCAGTATGGAATTCTAAAAAAAAAATTTGTACTACATCCTACGAATGAGTGTAAAGATTCCCGTAAAAAAAAAAAAAAAAAATTTCATAAGGTACCACTAAGAACAGTCTGCCGTATCAGACTAGTCTCAAATTAAAATGCTTGACGAGTAGGTTTGCCCAAATTTTGAAATCGGTTAATAGCCTATTCATTTGATAGTTCAATTGTGTTGTTTATAAAATGGCTAAAAGAACTTAAATTATTATAAATTGCTTTAATATTTATGATAATATCGTCGCCTGAGAATTGATTTGGCGTATGTGTATAAGTATTCCTATGTCTATACGTCAAATCAATACTCAGGCGACGATATGGCGAGAACAATAGAGAAGTTTGACGAAATAAGTGGATAATGTGTAGAACTTTACAGAAAGCGTAAACTATATATGGTGATGTATTTTCACCTATTTTTCTTCAAATTGTATTGCATTTAGATACCAGAACAATTTCGGCTGAAATTGTGAAAGCTGAAATTGCTTAATTTGGGCTCCTTGTAAATAAGGTATTAGATACTTTCAGCCTTACTAACAACACAGGTTTACAAAATTCTGTAAATTGTTTGACCCGAGATAACAAGAATGTTTTTTTACATATCGATGGTTGTACGTTGGCCGCTGGTATGTAGTTTTTCACCACTTTTCATCATTTTAAATAAGAAAAAATATTTTTGGACAATTTTTTTTTTTATTTTAAACTTATTTTTATATATTGTTTATAGAAATTTATTGTGTTATTGTCTTGTCTTCCAAAAATGGCAAAAAAGTACTTACGAGGAGTCAACGTATGACCATCGATATGCTGAATTCAAATCCTACGCCCTCAGGTCAGATTTTGGAGATTTAGTAGTAATATTGTGTTATCACAGCGGTTAACAGCTGATCGTGTCGATATTGCCATATGTTCGTTTCAATTGTATTCAAAACGTATTTTTATAGCTCCAAATCCAAAAGTATTTGGTGAAAATACCAACAACATCGTGAAAAGCCAATGGTCTAAGCATCTTTTCCGTGAATGTACTACTCGCAAGATATTCACTTTTACGTGACGTTCCACGTTCATCTTTGTACGTTCACGGATCAGACGATTCGACCCACAATTTATCGTTCAAGAAATCTTGAAGATTAAACCCAAATTATTTCGGATCTTTTGAGGAATCACCGGAAAAATTACATTAGATTGCCATTGAAAATCCATTTTCTTCATCCCCAATTCTAATTTTCCCCCGGCTACTTGGGTGATAATAGCGACGTGCAAAGAATGTGGGTACACCAAGATTTACAGAGAATCGTAAGAAACTATAAAGATTTTTGGGATGAGAGTATGATTAGACGTAGTTCTACTGCACTTGGGTGTTATCTAAAATCTTGAACTGACAGCGAAAAACACGATACGGATCAGCTCGTAAAATTAGTTAAAAAACATCTGCTTGAGTCCAAAACCATGTAAACCTGTGTAATCAAACGAAAAGCGATTTTAAATTAATTGACGGCTTTTCAGGCATTTTTGTATGCAGCAGACTTATAAATTTAAAATCGTTTTTAGTTTGGTTATAACACAGTTTATTAATAAAATCAGGAAATTCTTCATCAAGTCCCTGTTTTATGTCTTCTAGAAAATCCCAAACTTGACTTACCTGTCTTTGTGGTGTAGGTGCTCTATATTCTTCTCCCACAGTAGTGCCATCACTTCAGAATGAGCTTTACTACTCTGTAGGTAAAGCTTGCTCTTGAATTTAGTATTAACTATTTTAAAACTAATTTTTGGCTCTTTAAACTTCAATTGGTTAATATTTACATTAGTTAAGTTTCTTTTGTCCAACACACTCGCTTTAAAAAATGACTAGGAAATTAATCCTGTATATGTTCAGTTCGAGGGAATGCCTATTCCCTGCGATGAAATAAAACTGGGAAAAAAGTGTGGCCGAGTCGTTTTTAATTTCAAAAATCAGCGATGTTTTTATTTAGTACTAAATTGTACCAGTTAACTTATTAATAATTGTGAATATGGAAGTAGGCAAATAAGAAAAAAATATAACAAAAAAATTTATATAGTCAACTGGGATGGATATTTATCAGTGTGATGTTTATCCTATATGTGTGCAAAAAGAAACACAGCTAATATATAAAAGAAATTGGTGAGAAGAACTTCTATTTTATTGTATGTAGCACTTCACCGTAAGAATTTTTTTTTAATTAGCATTTGATATTTAACACTTTTTCGATATCTATCCCTTCTAATATTGAAAAACATGCTGTCGTGGATGTTGCAGATCAGGTTTAACTTTGGGAAATTTTTAAAATAAGATAAAAAGAGGAAAGGAGCTCATTCGAATCTGATGGCAATTTGTATTATCAACCATTATTCTAATTTCCACAAATTATTTTTAAAAAAATGGTAAAAAGTGACCTAGTTAAGAGATTGTTCAGATGGACGCAAACATGTTCATATAACTGCAACCTTGACGATTTTTTTGTAATTAAAAATAAACTATACAACTTGTTGTTCGACCTGTTGATCGACACAATCCCACTTCGTCAACTTCGCTTTGCACTTGGTTTTTACAGAGCAACCAACTTATACACTATGCGACCGCGTTGGCAGACTTTGGCACATATCAAAATCTTTTGATCAAGGTGAATTTATATAAGGTGGAGTTACCAGCAACTCATTCTTCTTCTTCTTTTTTATGGCGCCATTTTGTTTCCGTGGTGAGGAAGTCTGGTTGTCAAAAGTTTGTTTACGTTTTGATTGTTTGTTTACTTTTTTTCGACCGCCATAATGGCCGCAACAACAAAGATGCATTGTCATTTTTGTGTTGTACTACTGCTTTTGTCGAGACGACCTCGATAGTCTAGTGGATAGTGCACTAGATTTTCATCCAGAAGGTTGCGGGTTCGATTCCCGTGTTGGTCTGGTGGTTAATTCTCATAAACTTCTTATATTCACTATCGATATGAAGTGGATGAGAATTATAAGAATGTGTACAAGTACACACCTTGGTTGGTAATGGCAAGACCACCGAGCTGATAAAAAAATTGCCACATAGCCGTTCGGAATCGGCGTTAAACTGTAGGTCCTACCATCGCCACTGTGGTCTAGTGGAAGAGTGCCAGACTCTTGTTTCTGGAGACCCGAGTTCGATTCTCGGCTTGGGTATGCTTCTTAGCTATCTTTCTTTCTCCCTTCCTTTCTTTCTTTCTTTCTTTCTTGGGGCTTTGGTACAAAAGATCTTATAGGTCGCAGTGCCTGACTTTCGTGTCGTCCTTCCTTCAAATAATAATAATACTGCTTTTGTCAGCTGATTTTGACATTCAGACTGCTCCGCCATTATCGCCGCAACAACAACGACCTGTTGTTGTTGCCGTGGTAAACTTGTTGTACTGCTGCTACCACCTTATATAAATTCACCCTGCTTTTGATTTTCATAAAATGTATGTGCAACTTGAATTTCTCGATCGACAAGTCCATACACTATGGTATTCGGCCAAGTTGATTGACAAGTCATATAGTCTATGGCCGCTATAAGAATAAGGCACAAATTAGAAGAAATTTGGAAATGCTAGGAAGTTGTTGGGAAAAGTAGTCAAAATTTACCCTACGGTAGCCCTGATGAGAAGGAACCGAATGTGAATGCCTTTCCAAGTTCTATTGTGAATGAACACAACAATCAGATGGCATTTGGGTTTTGCGTCAACTCAAACAGAACGAATTGATATTAAGCGTTGTTTGTATAAAAAAAAGTGGAATAGCTGAATTAACTTAAATTTTACCTTAAAAAGAATATTTCTTATTTTTTAACTAATAATAAGCCCGTAAAGAAAATAGAGCCAGGATGGATTTAACGGACGGTAAGCGCTAGCCACATTTGCATTTTCTTTCATTGTTTAGTTTAGTATCTATTAATCATATTTTTCTTTTGTTCTATATACGTTAAAGAAAGCCAAAATTATTATTTTAAGGGAGATAAAGCATATACAGAGGATGATGTATTGGTTAACACTCTTTTTGTATACAATCTTCCAAGAAATGTAAGGCCGATGATCGCATATGCCCAATGTCCCTCTTATGTTCATGGTTTTCATTTTTCGTAGGTTAAAGAAAATGAAATGGTGAAGTATTTTAAGACCTTTGGTAAAATACAAAAAGTAAATTTGATATCGGATAAAAAATCAAAATCCAGACGCATACCTGGACCAAAAACCGGTTTCATCTGCTACGAAGATCCAATTGCAGCTGCCATGTAAGTAGTGCTTTTTTTATTGTTGTAATAATTGCTGTATATAATAATTTCATATATATATATATTTGTTATCTTCCAAAAGCGCACTTCAAAAATCTAAACATTTTATTAGATCCAAACGCATCGCTGTCAAGGCAGGCGATACCTGGCATCAGCCTGCAGCAACGCCAAATGTCGCAAGTCCCAATGAAAATAATGAAAAAACAGTTGCTAGCAGCGAGCAAAACGATTATGCTAATACCATTGAAAAAAAAATTGAAGCAGTAAAGATTAAAAAAAGGATAATAGAACTGAACGATGATTGCCTTGAAATTATTTGCAAAAAGCTTGAATTTCGCGATCAGGTGCGTTTTGCACAAGTTTGTGAACGTTTTCGTAGTGTATTTAAATTAAGCAGTAAATTGCAATACAAAACGTTCAATACAGACAAATTAATGCCGCTAACATTATGGGAGATACGGAATTTCTTTCAAGTAGCTGGCTCAAACATTGAAACAATAAACGGAACTCTGCCATATAAAAATCGTGTGCGTATAATTGAAATCATAAGCCAGTTTTGTCCTTCTGTGACCCACATACATTTCGATTCAACCAAAATGAAAACAAACTCCTTGCGTAAATTATTGGAGCGTTTACCAAATGTTAAAGAATTAGCATTAGTTGATTGTTCACTAAATGATAATGCTGTAGTGATGTTACAAAGAATGCCACGCCTGGAAAGTTTATCGCTTGCAGGAAATTATGAAATCACAGGTAAATATGATTTAATTGATATGTATATGTATGTACCGACTTATTGAAAGCTATTAACTTTTAGTCAGTTGGTTTTCAAAGTTACATCTAGATTTTCATAAGGCCATAGGTGTTAAAACAAAGAAATGGAAGTAGAAATATGGAAATGTTGGTTTGGAAATCAATTTGACAAATTTTTGCTGAAAAATGAAGTTGGACAGCATAAAAAATTAATCCGATATATAGAAAAAGATTTTAGGTTTGTTCGTTACTACAAAATGTTTTAATTCAAGCGCAATAATTATAATGGTTGTGATATTTATCGAGAAAGCGGAAGTGGGGAGGAATTTGATTCCATAATGCCCCCTTGTATTCGCTAGTGAGTAAAGCTAAAATTGTTTACCTATAAATTTGTAATGTATGGAAGAAAATGGAAATGAACTTGCTGTACAAAGTTTAATTCATCAATCGAAGAGCTCTCATAACAGTTAGATTTTTAAGTTTAAGATTGTTTTTACCTACAAATCTAGAGCGTAGGAGATCAATAGAATTGGTTCGAACAGTCAGCAACATTTATACCACAGTGAACGATCATGTCGATTAGCGCTTTGTGATTATACTTCAATAATACAAATTTTTTTTGATATCTTAGGGTCGTTTGACAATGCTATTTTTGGTTTGATTTGTTTCGCAGCAAAAAGTTGGGACGTTAAAAAACTCATTGTAAGATTAATAAGTCCATTCTAGCCAGAAGATTGCTCATTAACAGAAATCAAAAAAACAAATTTTTTAAATTTTTGATTTGAGACCTCACAAAACAGCATAATATCTAGTTTTATAATATTAAAAACATAATTTGTTTTGAAAACTGAAAGCAAGAAAAATTTGCCGACAGAAATAGCAACTACTACTACTTAAAAACAATGGAGTTTTTACTGTAATAAAATAAAATATTTTGGTAAAAAAATTGTGCAATTTACCGCTAATGCAACAATTAATCGATAAATTATAAAAATAAAATATATACTTGAGTTATCTTTCATAAATCAGTTAAATTTTCTTTAAGTAGTTAAATTTTCTTAAAGTGAAACATGAAAAACTACAAGGTTGCATATTTTCGTATCTTATTAGTTTGTGTTGTAAGTTTGGTGAGTTTTGGTTGGATATTATTTGAGAATTTTTCGAACATACGAATTATCTCGATATTGCCTGTATTACCTCCCCTTACCTTATTTTATAAACTCTTATATAAATAAACCATTAGAATTACTTATTTGCATCAAATGAAACTAGATACAATTCAAAAATAAACATTCTTTTTTTTTATAGGAAAACATTTGCACAAACTAAAAACAGTTGAGGAACTTAATCTTTATGCTTGTGGAAATATACAATCCTCATATTTTCCGTATATTTTCAAATCGATGACAGAATTGAAAACGCTTGATATACGTCGCTGTGAACGTTTAACTACCTCCATCTACAGTGATATGATAAAATATTGTGAAAAACTAGAAAATCTCAAGATATCTATAATTGCTGAATTACCATATGAGAATGTTGCACGTTTACCGAATCTCGTACAACTGGAATTGCTTTCCAGCTCAGCGGCGTGTGCAATACGACAACAAATTTTCAAATTCCTCGCCGAGCATAAATCGGAGAAATTACAATATTTAAAAATTATTAGCAAACATTGTATTACATATGAACGTGCTGGACAAATAGCAAAACTTAAGCAGTTGAAACATTTGATTTGTCCCAATAATGAGAAACTCGATGATAATTGTTTGCGTCATTTTAGCGAATTAGAGAATTTAGAAGAACTTGTCATACGAAATTGTGATTTGATAACGAATTCTGGTCTCTTAACACTATTGCGTGGTTGCAAACATTTACAACAACTTAACATACAGATGTGTCCAAATATCACAGATGCATTTATATTCGATGCTATAAAGATATTAAATGATCCAGCACATAAAGAACATCGCAAACAGCCATTATTGTGTTTAGCCTCCAATACATCAATCAATTCGTATATCGTTAATGTGAGCATCTTTATTACTTCTTTTATTGTTTTAGTTTAGCTTTTCATTTTTTGTTTGTCTTTCGTAGGACTCTAATTATATTGCTGCAGCGCGGCTTTTGAAAATAAACATGGATTCACCATTCAGTTATATCAATGATGAGCACATGGATCTGTTTTTAGATGAAGATGACGTAAGTATGCGTGCTTGAAACATGTGAACTGAACAATTAAAAAACATTTAAATCTAAAGGAAGTAACTCTGGTCGTTTCCTTCTTTTAATAATGTATTGAATGCCGTGCTTGTGAAAAAGGCGATAAATTCAAATTAAGAGGTACAATTCAAAAAACTCACAATTCTGTATCATTTTCTAGATAGACGAATATGATTTCGATTTTGATCACGATTACGATGTAGATGACGACGATGATGATGATGATGAATTTCTTGGTGAATTTTTGTACCTTGATTCAGATCTCGATGAAGATGACATACATGAGGCTTATAATATATTTGGACGTTATGATCCATATGATGATGAAAGTAAGTTGTTAAAACTAAAAGCAAATTTTCCTAAACCAATATTATATTTTATTTATTACAGGCGATTACATTTTGTAAATGAGTTTGGCATTATATTCATACTTATATTAAAATATGTAAGAATAATTATTATTATTATTATTATTGTGAATCAATTTATTTATAACTTGTTTTGTATTCTGTATTTCTGTTGAATTTCACATTAATATGTAATATGAATTTAAAATTTTCGTTATCCCTCTTTTTGCCCCATATAAAAATTAACTTTAAATTATATAAATTATGCTTAATACATACAGAAATAAACTGCAAAAAATAGAATCCAATTAACAGAATAAGTATTATATTATGCAATTCTATATTAAAAAAAAAAATTATGAAAATAAAGAATAAAATGCAAAATGATTATATATCAATACAGATTAAAATTAATACAAATAACAAATTTTAATATTGCAGCATTTGTATGAGGAGAAGAGGTAATAAAGAGAATAAATAAAATATAAAAAAATTAAAAAATTGCAGTATTTGTATTAGCAAAACGAGGCAAATAAATCGAAATAAAAAATTTTTTTTTTTTTGTTACTCGTAGAACCACATTTGTTTTATCAATATTAATCTTCAGTATAACATTTGCTAATTCGATACTTAAGTACATCATCATCAGACGCAACCTAAGTTTTATAATCATAAACCGTCGACATATTTCGCTAAGGTAAGCTTATGTAGCATCTCGCTTCTCTTTTTCTTGTCGGAGAGCAGCTTGATTTTTTGGGGATGTTATAAGGGAAGTGATTTCCGCTTTGCAGTCTCGATTTGATTTTTCTTGCGGTGTTACTTATTTAAGAGGACCAATGTTTGATAACACGAAAGCCTAGCTACTCACGAAATGCCAAATCTTGACGGTTCTGAGTCCAGGTGATGAGATGCGGAAGCCATTTCATAGCTAGCAACCGGTAATTCATCAAAAAGCAACAACCCAGCACTGTTCTTCTTCTCTTTGGCACTGGCTTCCACATTAGCTTCATCTACCCCAAGCGAAAAGTAGTCCGAGTCTTTAAATACTCCAGGCTTAAATGGGCTGATATCAGTGGCTTTGAAGTCATTCTCCTCCTTTCGATCTGCAGCCAAAACCGACTCAGCATTCATTTTTTTAACTAACTTGCACTATCGCAACTCGAGTTCTATAGCTTTTGATATTGCGGATTGGTGGCTAACCTATTTTGTTTTTAAAATAAGCTAAAATTTAAGAATTTTTCTTAAAAATAGTTTTGTACATTCATTTTACGTTAATATTACCTACAAAATATTAAAAAAAAACAATTCTGCCAGGTATTTTTTTATATTCAGGCTTTTTGTGCACTCTTGCTCTTTTTATTGTCCCATTCACAATCCTATCAAATTTCATGGAAGTATTGGAACAAAAATGTAGACGTTCGAGCATGCTCGAAGACAAATCTCATCGTGTGAATGATTTATGTAGATAGACCACTTTTGGAAGAGATGACAAAAAAGCAATAAATGTACATAAAGGATATGTAAAATTGGGTTTTAAATCATTTTAAATAAGAAAAAAATATTTTTGGAATTTTTTTTTTTATTTCAAACTCATTTTTTATAAATTGTTCATAGACATTTTGTGCGTTATTGTGTTGTCTTCCAAAATTGGTGAAAAAGTACTTACGAGGACGGAGCACTCTGCATATTAAAATCAACTGAAGAAAGCAGTAGTATAACACGGAAATGACAATGTATCTTTCTTGTTGCAGTCATTACGGCGGGCGAAAAAAGTAAACAAGCAATCAAACTTTTGACAACCAGCGTTCCTCAGCACGAATAAATCGCGACATAAAAGAGAAGACGAAAAATCAGTTCCTAGTAACTCCACTATATATAAAATCACCTTGAGAGTACGTTTGAAATCGAACTAATGCCAAATTCATACCTTTAGTACTAACTTTAGCATCCCTGATTGGTTTCTATTGTGAACAGTTCCGCGGAAAACAAAAATAATACCTTGATTTTTTGTGTATTGAATTATTTTTGTTTTCTATAATTTGTTTATTGCTTTTGTTTTTAATTAAAAGAATTTTTATTCAATGTAACATATAAACGTATGAACTTTAACAATTTGGTGCTAATACATAAATGTAACAACCAGTAACAAGAACAACAAAAGGGATTAAAAACAAAAATGACTCATTGGGCGTCTTGAATTGTTTGAGGGTCATATTGCGCAAAGTTCTCACCGATTTTAGGTAAAATTACAGTAGCATTGTCATCAGAAAATAAAAAATCACCAACGAAATGAGTGCTAACAATAATAGCAACTCGTGCGTTGAGACACCGGCAGCACCGGAATGGTTGTCCAAACTTGAGCATCGACGCGAAAAACTACAACATGGTAAGCTGGGGCATGAAGCCGGTGCTGGCGCTCCATGCACTGAATGTGGCGATAAATGTCCCGGCTTGGATTTGCATTTCTGGCGTAAAGTTTGTCGCAATTGTAAATGTCGCAAAGATCAACATATGTGCCCCGATGACGATCTCTCGGGATGGGCACAATTTGAAATATTAGGGCAAATACGTTCAAAGCCGGCATGTGAGTGAAAACGGTGATGTTTTGAATTATTCCCTTCAAAATCAACTTACGTTTCTTTTTCTTTCTCAGTTATTAAAATCAAAGCCCTGGCCAGTCAACCTGTTCAGCTGGAATGGGTGCCGCCAAATGCTGCACCCGATGTTGTTTCCGATTACATGGAAAAATTAGGCACAGCACAGATGCCAATAGCGGGAAGTGATGCTGCTTACAAACGCAAACAACAATTAGAATTCCAAGTGCCACCTCACGATTTGGATGCCACACTATGCGATAATCTTACCGAATCTGAGGCCAATCAATTGCTTCAGTATGTGCAGAAAATACGCGAAAATTGCGTTGGGCAGGGAAGTGTAGTTCGTGTGGGGACGGTAGGCGTAGCGCATATCGGGCATGTAACACCAATTGCCACTATGAAACCAGAACATGCTTTGCTTATGGCCAAATTGAATGAGATCCCAGTGAATGATCCTATCTTGGATGAGCTGCTATCGTCGGACAAATTAACTAAAGCAATTATAAGCGAAAATACGCCATCATATCCCAAGTTGTTTATAGCATTTACAGAGCCAATATCTGATGCACCGATAGAATTTGCAGGCGAAGAAATTCTATCACAGCAAACCAAGGCAAAGCTATGTGGTCTCAATAACCGAGCGGTGCTGAGTTTGGTGCATAATGGACCGATTTATGACAAGATTTTGGCCGCTTTGAAGGTAATTAAAAGCGAAATATTCTACATATTTTTTTTCTTCTGCCTTACACATACTAATTCTTTATACATTTATCAATCAGCAAAAGAATTTGGATATTTCACGTGATCCCAAGCTTGGACCAATTGCTGATTTCCGCAAGGAGTACTCCAAAAATCCACAATTTAAACAAGAAATTGATACAATTTGCTTTAATAATATGAGCGCAGCTGTAACAGCACCTCCACAGTATACCACACCCATAAAATCAATGCCCGCAAATGATATCGCATTCAATTCGCCACTGCCTTTAAAAAACCCCGTGCAAACACGTTTCGGTGCACAGCTTCGCCAGGATACGCCCTTGCGTAAAGTTAAATTTGGTGGAGTATCGAATATAATCTATGATTGCGACTTACCAGCTAATGTTGACTATGAACGTGATCCGATATTTGGACAGATTCTCAACTCAGAGCCGCTAATGCATGCGCTAAGAAATGCACGCGACCATCAAACACCCATAAAACCAGTTATAATCGCACTAAGACCTTTAACACCAGACTACTTTGATGAGCCAGCGCTAAGTGCTTCGGTAAAGCAACAGCTGAATACCCTGGGCGGTATTAATGCTAAATCATTACAAAGTGTTGTATTGAATGGTCCATACTACGATAGTTTATTTAAAGCATTACATGATAAGGGTATCAATTACAACGACTGCAAGCTTCTGGCACCAATTAAACATCTACGTGATGAATTAACTGTGAATAAGCCGCTGTGCGAAGAAGTGCGTAAATTTGTTGCACAAATGCATAATAATGCAGATCTCGCTTATGGCATTCCACAACATAATATCGGTGAGACATTAACTGGCTCCAGAAGTAGCGATTCTGGTTTTGATTCTAAACCATCAACACCAAATTATGGCACATACCCAGGGAGTGATGATATGATGAATGCTTCTCCGGGAAAATTTACTAGTATACCGGGCATTGAGGATATGAATATGTATCCAACAATCGAGCCGGCAAATGCTGCAATGCTACCACAAGCATTCCGAGGCATGCACATAACAAATGATAGCATTTCCAATAATCAGAAAGGTATGAAGGCATTAAAAATGTACATATTAAAAATTACAGCTTTTTCAGTACCAACTACCAACTATTAAATTACCTTTATAAAAATATCATTTTAAAATCAATTAATTTTCATTTGTTTAGCAAAAGCTTAAAAAAACTAGAGATTTTGCTATAAAATTTTCTGATTTTAAAAATGATATTTTAAAATAGAAAAGTGGATTCTTTAGCATTGTTAAAGTTCAGTAATTGCATTACTGGGTTATTTGTGAAAAGAGAGGAGCATTTGAGTGAAATACTAATACTAATTCCCGTTACTCAAATACTCATCGTACTTGCAGTTTGAAGTTTGTTGTTATTTTCGGAAACAATTCATGTAATGGCGTTTGTTCTCTCATAAGAAACTGACTCTCTTGTTTGTATTGTTGTTGTTTTTAGTTATCAACGAGTAAATAGTTCTGCTCTATAGTAAGTGTTTTTTGTACTTTTAACTCGAGAGTGTTCTAGGGTGCGTTGCCATAGTAGAAAATATTCATAAATAATTTTTATCAAACTGAGTTTTAAATCAAACTAAGGACAAAAGTAGATAAATGTCTTAAAACTTTAGGAACAATTTTCCGATTTTTTTTAATCTTAACCTCAAAAAATGGACAAAAGTGACAAAAAATTCACAGAATAATCAAATTAAATTTTTTCAAATAAATATTATTCAATGTGCATTCTAATGCATTTTTTTTATCGTGAGGGATGTACCCAACCTCAAAAAAATTACCAAAAATAGTAGAGGCTCATTTTTTTCAAATGATCATCATTGGGAATTTGAGCCATTATCAATGATAAGGAACCCGGATGAGGTTGGCTTATATTCCCTAAATTCATGAAGTCACAGCATTAAAAGAGATTTTTCTAGTCACGGTGCTCTGAGCAATAATGCGTTAAAAAATTAAATATTTTAAGATTGACACCTAAAACTGCATGGGTTTTGCTAATAAGATGGAGTTTTTGCGAAAGAATTTTTAACGTTGAACACGAATCTGAAGTCAAAAATTTCCCATCACGTCACGTTTTAGGAAAAAAATGGGGTTCAAGCAAGTCTAATTTTACAAGGATCCGATAATTTTTTCTATTTTTATTAATTTTTAAACTGATTCAGGACAAAACTTTGAATCAAAAAGAGTTACTGACCTAGAAAATAGGAGTGCTCAGTATCACCTTCTCTTTTTGAATTCGTAGTCAAAGCTCATGTCGAAGAAAACAATTCGGATTTGATCGCATAGTGTAACTAAAATTTCAAATCTATTTTTTTTATTTGACTTTTTAGAAAAAAAAAACCAATGGAAGTAAAAAATATCGTTAAATAGATTTCATTTAGACTTTTTTTCCATCCATTGGCAATTAATCTAAAAAATTAGAATAAAGTTTCCACATTTCGAAGGGGGCGGGGGGTCAGAACCCTCAAAACCTCCCCCCTAAATACGGCCTTGATTTGCTACATGCATTGTTGTATTTTATGTACTTTAAACAAAATAATAAAAAAAATTAAACTTAATTTTGAATACTTTATAAACAAACAAAAACAATTGTTGATCATGAATTTATTTTCTTTTAATTCCAGCTCCCATTCTCAACTGCCGCGATTGCAATCAATCTATCGCATTCGGTGATGTTGCCGTAAAGGCTGAACGTGCCGGTCGAGAAATAGCCTGGCATCCTGAATGCTTTAAATGTCATACATGTCGTGAACTTTTAGCAGATTTAGTTTATTTCTTTCACTGCGGTCAAGTTTACTGTGGACGTGATTTGGCAATCAAACTGAAGATACCACGCTGCAAAGCATGCGATGAGTTAATTTTCACTAAGGAATACACTGCCGCTGAAGGTGCTACATTCCATGTAAAACATTTCTGTTGCTATCAATGCGATACACCACTGGCCGGGCAGAAATATATACCCGATGAAAAATCGAATATGCCGCTATGCTTAAAATGCTACGATGAATTTTTTGCGGTGCAATGTCAACGTTGTCAGCATCCCATTGGGCCCACTGACCAAGGTGTTGCCTGGGGTGATGTACACTGGCATGGATCGTGTTTTGTTTGTGCCGGTATCAATTGTGGGAAATCATTAATTGGCGGACGTTTCTGTGTCAAACAGAATGCACCATTCTGTAGTCAGGCATGTGTACGGAGTATTATTTAAATGCACAAAAGCATAAATAATTAAAAAACTAAAGTTTTTTTTTTTTGTTTTTTATAAAACATAAATGTATTTCGTGTAATGAAAACTTGCTGCATACATACCAAATTTTATTATATTATATACAAAATGCACACTATGCACAAATTTGCATTTGCCAATTTACATTTACATAAGATTATACAATATTGCAATATTGAAACGCACAGTGCCTAACATTTTGAAATGATATGTAATACATAGGTGCCACAATTTACATGATTTCTTTTTTAGACGATATATTTTTTATATAAACATACGTACGTACTTGTGTATGTATTATTGCGCTTTTAATAAACATATATATTATATTAAAAATGGAGTGTTTTACTAAAATAGTTAGGAGCACTTGGCAAACATATTACCTTACCAATTAACAGAAGCCCTTCCGTCATTAACACATTTTAAGTTACGATGAATTTTCAATCAACTGCGAATTGATTTAGTGAATAAGCGGGCGTTAAGGATCAACCGTAGACATTGCGCAGGCACCATTTATAAATCCACTTGGCCTATATGAATTAGCAAAGTTTACTAGGACATGGTTGACCAATAAATTAATTTTTGGAAAGCTTGATAATGTTTCTGGTTTGGATTTTGATTTGATTTTTATTCTTATTTTTGGTCTTAATATTGGTTTGAGTTTTGGTCAAAATTTTATCTGATTTTTGGTCAAAATTTTATCTGATTTTTGGTCTGAGTTTTCATCAGAATTTAGTTCGATTTTCATTTTCGATTTTTTATCTGAGTTTGGCCTGAAATTTAGTTAGAAATTTGATATTATTGTCGGTGTTAATTTAATTTCCCTTTGGTTAGAATTTTGTTTGAATATCGGTCTGAATTTTAATCCTGTTTTTGTATTAGATTTTTGGTCTGAGCTTTAATTTGAATTTTGGCCTCCCTTTAGTTCTAATTTTTGGTTTGAGGTTTGCTTTGATTTTAGTCTGAATTTTGAACAAAATTTTAGACTGTTTTTT
The DNA here is from genome assembly GCA_963691655.1 of Toxonevra muliebris. Lineage (NCBI taxonomy): Eukaryota > Metazoa > Arthropoda > Insecta > Diptera > Pallopteridae > Toxonevra > Toxonevra muliebris. Next base: position 77,300,460 of record OY829328.1, on the reverse strand, counting down.
GCGCTGAGCTTCAATTTTATTCAAGTTATTGCTCTGAAATCTGTTCTGCCCAAACAAATCCGCCACTGCTATACACTTTTACCTTTTACCTACTTAGAGCATCAAGATTAGATATTGCAATCCAACTACATTTAAATTAAAAAGTATCTGAATCACAAAAATTCATTACTCTAACTAAAGTGAAATAAAAAGACACATTTTTTTTCATTTTTACGTATTTGTTGGCAATTTTATTTATTGATGATATTTATTTATTATTATTTTAATTTTAATTCAGTTGAATTTCGAAATATTTCATCGTCATCATATGCAAAAAAAAAATCACATATTCCCATTATTAAGTTAAATTAAGTTGTTTTTGTTTTTTGCTTTTTTTTTTGTTTTCATAAGTTACAAGTAGGTAATTGTAATTAGTTAGTATTTAGTAATATGTAGTAGTTGTTTTTGTTGTTGTTGCATCATTTCTAACATAGTATTGTATTTCGAGCTTAAAGGTAATTGAATTTCTTGATTTTGTTTATTTTGTTAGTAAGTAGATATTCTATTTATTTTTGTTGTTTGTCGATTGATTCTTTCTTTATAGTTATTTTTTTTACTATTGTTTTGTAGCATGTTTAATTTTTCAAATATATTTCTTTGGATCATCAGGTCGTTTATTAAAAAAAAAAAAAAGGACAAAAGGAACTATATCCTGTGTCTATGTTTAGTATTTATTTTTCGAAAAGAGTATGACTTTAAGCAAGTTTTATTAAAGAAAAATTATAAAAAAAAGAAAATAATAGCAAATCGCAAAAAATTCTGCCGAAAACTATTTTTTTTTTTATTTTAAATTAACAATTTTTTTTTTTCGTTATCAACATAGTAGCTCAAAAGAAATCAACGACTATGACTGGTCAAATCTAAATTTTAAAATATTCCGAATGATATTCTCCCTTTCCTCTTCGCAGAGATGTTCAGCAGTATGGCCGACTCAGCGCTTTTCCCGCTAAATTTAGTGCTTTTCGAAAATTAAAACGCGAAAAAAAGTGATTTAGCGCTGCACATTTTTTTGTGATCAAAGTGTATAAAATACCTTTTCGTTATCTTATTTTAGTTTTTCTTGTGATTGTATAATTTAGAAATGCTGTGAATTAAAAACTTTAAAAATACATGTATTTAATTAATTTTTTTTAATACCTATATAAAAAAAAAATTTGTGTTTAACACTTCTATAAGGGAAAAATTTAGCGCTTTTTTAAAGAAAATACGCATTTTATTATTCATTTTAGCGGATTTTGAAAAACAAAGTTGGCCACACTGATGTTTAGGCTAGCTCAATGGATTCTAACGACCAAGGCATATGAAGTTATTTCTGAGAGCACTCTCTTCTTATTTAAAGTATCAAATATTGTAGCATCAAAACAATACAAAATGTAAACGAACAAAAACTGTAGAAAAAAATTTAAAATATTATTATCAGGGGTGTCCAAATGAACTTTATTATTGTAAAAACTCATACTTTAAACAACAAAATCTACGTTGAAAACCAACAAAGCATACGAAAGTGTTGTTGATTTGCTCTTTGGTATAGACAAAGAAGAGACAAATGTGCACTAAAGCCGTGGGCACCTCTGTTATTATGGTAATTTTGATACTGAACATTTACTCTCTGAGATGACTCCAACATATTAAATACGTGTTGCCAACGACTGTGATTCGCAATCTTAAAACATTGCGAATGTTAGCAAAAAAAAAAAAAAAAGAGAGAATACTAAAAGTTTGTCTACTTTTCTTTCTCCATTTTGATATTAACTGCATGCCGCCATTATCCGCAGCAACAAAAATGTGTTGTTATTGTATTATTGTACGGCTGATTTTAATATTTAATGGTATCCAATGCAACAACAATGATGTGTTGTTTTTGCCAAGGTGATATTGTTGTAATCTTGCTATCATAATTCCATCATGTTTTTGATGCTACAACATTTGCTCTCTGAGATGAGCCCACCATGTTAGAAGAAAAAAAGAGAGAGAATGCAAAAAGGTTTTTCTTTAATTTGTTTAAAAGCAATTTTTGTGCTTTTGTTGGTTTGAGGGTGTAAAAGCGAAAGATCACAAAAGAGAGCAGAAAATCGCTAAAGAGAGCGGAAAATTAATGAAGAGAGCAAAAAACAAAATCACTGAACAGTGCAGAAAAATTACTCTCTTCTAATTCCTCTTCCCACACAAAGTCAATTTGAAAAATTGCTTACAAGTATTGATAAAAAACAAAACCGGGCTTCCTATTTTTTATTTTTTGATTTTCCAATTAGGTAAAAAATTCAATAATACTTTAGCATGTTAATTCAATAGTATCTAGTATTGTTTTGTAAAATGTATGGAAAACACAACAAATTAAAAAAATAAAAGAAATTAGTAATAATAAAACTAATGCGAAAACAAATTAAATACATATACATAAATATATATAAATAGATATACTTATATATACGCATATCGAAAGCTTATATTCCTAATATTTTATCTCGAATCAATCAGGAAGATTACAAATCCTGCCTAAAATTTCTTCAAATTAATTGCTTAGTTTTGTATTTCTTTGTTTTAATTAATTTTTTTTTTTAGAGCTATAAATTGTTGGATTACCGATTACAATTACTGATAATACTAAGTATATTTACTTACAGCAAGTAATCATGATTTCTAATTACAATTATAAATTAACTAGTGTGGATATTTTTTTTTTTTTGTAATCACAATATATTCACACCAGAGCCAACATTCTCCGCTGACAGAATTCGTCGTAACAGTTATGAATTCGGAATTCGTTGCTACATTTACAAATTCTTCGTATGCTAGAAGCCATGCAGCTGTGAACTCGAAACTGTTACGACGGATTTTGGAATAAGCGTGCTTAATATCAGCTTTCTTATAGATAATAGATCCTAAGAAATTTTGGCTGTCATATAAAATTTCAATCGAAGCGAATGATCCGCAGTTACGCTTTCAAGAGTTGGCTTGGTTGATTCCATATTGATGGAAAACTAAATTACTCAACTTCCCTAACTCGAACCTGGGAGCTCGGCATTCAAAATCCGGTTCGTAACCTTCTGAGCTATATACAACTTTGTTTTTTTTTTTGCCAAATTTCTCATTTGAAAGGAAATTTCCGAAAAAGTTTGAATCCGTAGTAGTGAATTCAATAACACAGACCTACGAAATTAAAATTTTTAAAAGATAAACGCGAACATGGAGCCAGTTTTTTTTCATACTTTTGGGATAAGATTTCTCGAAGTGCAGATATAGTGGAAAAATTCTGCTAACCAGTTTCAAATCACAAAATTACACATTAACCTTTGTTCTCAATCAATTGAAACTTTACTATACAAAATTTTATTTTATAAAAATCGAGACAGCTGACGAATTTACACGAGCTGGATCGAGCAATAGGTTTATAAGCCCACCACCCTGTTGTGCACTGTTTTCCTCAGTAAATGCAATAATTCGGAAATTAAAAGAAAAAAGAAATAAATGTAAGAAGTATTGAAATTGTCACCAAAAACCGACCCCATGAGGCCAAGAGATTGAGCTGACCCTTTCAAAGGATGTACTAGTAGAAAGTACACACTTTCTCATTCTCATCTAAAATCAGATTCAACACCTTGAGAAGTGAATGAATGAGGAAAAGGAGTGAATAAATCAGTAGAAAGAAAACAGTCCCTCTAGTAGAAAGAACATTCCTTCTTCGAATTAAATATGCTTCATAATGGAATCTAATATATTCTAGAGTGGGTTTAAAAGTCTATAAAAGTTGAGGGAGACTTAAGTTAGAACCTAAAACAACTCCTCTAGTAGAAAGAAACAACTTTTCTCTAGAATGAGATCTAGTATCGATAGCGAATTCAATTTGATAAATGAAGGAAAAGTTATACCAGTCTAAATAACAACTCTGCCAATAGAAAAATCCGCATTCTCTCTTTAAATCTGATGAAATCACACACCTAGAATGGATTCTAAAAAAAAAAAAGGCACCTTTCTTTTTATTTGATCCTTCAAAGGAATTTTTTTTTACTCTATGGTGAATTTACCTTTCTCTATTCCCAGAGTTTATAATCACGGGTTCGCTTGCTTATTGATTCTATATAATCATAATTAAATATTATGATTACTTGTTGGGTACAAATTATACTCAAGTAAATCTAGTAAATGTAATCATACACTTTTTTTATAGCTTTTATGGAAATTAGACATTTTTTAATATATTTTTGTTTCATTTTTTTTTTTTTTAGTTTAGAATTTAAATTTCTTAAAGCTAAAAAATTATAATAATATGCTACAATATAATATTTTACAAAATTGTTTCTTTTTTTTTTGTTTTTTTTTTAGTTTTTTGTTTAGGTAGAGAATTTGAATTTGCTTGTTGTTGTATAGATAGTAATTTTATTGCTGTTGTGTTGTTGCATGCGGTTTCCAGTCAATGAATATGAAACTAAAAGAGGGGAAAAAAGAGAAAAGTTTCCAAACATTCCATGCGAAATGAAATGAAAAATGAGTGGTTTCCAATTATTACAACCCGATAAGAACGAAAAAAAAAAACAGTTTACGATCATTTTCTCTATTTCAAACGAGGCTATCATTCGTTGGCTTTTTAATACTATTTTGTATGTAATGATACTGTTTTGTAGAATAACTCATTGCCACCCTGAATGTTCGGCGTGCTCGGTGTTCAATTCACCCAGCATATCGTGTTTGTTGAGAGAGTGAGTAAAGATTCTCACTTTGTGTTCAATACAATAACAATTTCATGGTGTTCGCCGAGTAAAATCTGAACATAAACACAGCCTTACTTTACATGCAAAAAAAAAAAAAACAAAAAACAAAATGAAATACGAAAACTTGTTTTTGTTTTACAGTAGACGAATAATAGCTTCGTTCCATACACAGAAAGTGTTCGTGAAATTCTCCATCTTTCGTTACAATTGGAGAGCAATGTCAACTAGAAATCCTTCGTTTTTGTGCTGCAAAAATTATTTTAGAAAATAAAAAATAAATAGCATTTACAGAACTTATTTTACTTGAATAAAAGTATTGTAGAGTTGGTGGAGTTGTTGTTGTTTTTAATCTATGAATTATAATATAAAATACATTCAAATTGGAAGTATTAAGTTATTAGAAGCTATGTCTAGTTGCCATAGCCGCACATGAATCGAAACAGAAATCAATGCATTCAGTCTTATGCTTTCTAAAAAAAAAAGAACAAAAGTTTTTGTTTCAGCAGCTACAGCAAGGTGGTGACTTTTTCCAAATTAAATTACATTTGTATTATCATTTAATATAATTTGAAAATGCTTTTTAATAATTATTATTATTTTTTTTTTGATTTATCCTGGTTAGTTTGCACAGTTGTTCCATATTAGATTTTCGCATTACATATTCTTCGCTACACTACACATCAATAAAATTGGAGGACAACATTAACAGCAACAAAAACTATAATAATTACATCACATTAAATAGAGAAAAATTAAAAAAAACCTATTAAAAAAAAAATACAAAAAGCAACAATCAAATTCTGATTCAGTCCCTGCCGCTACTTCTTGTATTCCGTCTACTATTTTTACCAGCTTCATCTTCATGATCGTTATCATCATCATCATCATCATCAGCATTATTATGCTTAAACAACAACGTTATTGTTGTCAACAGTTTGTGTATATGCCCCGTGTATAATATAATTCCATCATACGATCGGGCAATGTACTATATAGATTTGTTATTAAATCCATGGGCAAACGTGTCCATGCTTCACGTATACGAAATATTAAATCATCTTTTCGCGAAAATTTCCTACCGCCATCGTACACTTCACGTATCAGCCAGCCCCATATATTTTCCATAATGTTGATATCATGTGCTATTACGGGCCACCTTTGTGTTTTAATACCTTCTTGACTAAGCCAATCTTGTGTTGTGGTTAACATATTGGAACCAGTAGTCCAATTATGATCCTGTACTATAAAATCGGGAGCACCTAATTTCACTGCGATATTTCCACGTTCACGCAATATTGTTTCTACAGATGATTCTGGTCTTTGTTTAGTTGTTGTTGCATCTAAATGTATTGTGCCACCTGCAGTGATTACCATGTAAATGAATACGGAATTACCGCGTGGTCGCTGTGAGAGCATACGCTCATAATTGCGTAAATCATGAAAGTAATAGGAGAAACCATCGGGTCCATCTAAATTGAATTTACGCTCATCATGGAAGACAACACGTTTCCATTGTTCCTCATTCCATACAATATGCGAATTGGCGAATGTAAGACGTTCTTGCTGCTGGAATGTGGATAATTCGGGTTCTGTTTTTAGCTTTTTCGTAGCGGGAGTGGTGGTGGTAGTGCTGTTGCTGCTGCTGGAACTGGCATTGTTGCTGGTATTTGAAGATGTAGTTGATGTAGTGCTACAGTTGCCACTATCACTGCTGTTGCTATTACTGTTGCTGTTGATTTTCGTCGCTGATGTGGATTTATTATTGTTTGATATTGTAATCGTATTTATGTTGTTGTTCTTGCGCATGATTGTTGTTGTTGTTGCGGGTGGTGATAGACTAGAATTCGTTGTATTTGATTGTTGTGTCGGGGCATGACTGGATATTGTGCCGCCCCCTGTGCTCGAACTGGCAGCAGAGAAATTCGAATTTTGATTGAGCGCGTGTACGGGTAAAGGTTTTTGTTGTGGTTGTTGTTTAGTTGTTTGATGGTTGCTATGTTGCTGTTGTTGTTGTTGTTGTTGGTGAGTTTGTGTGTGTGTGTTATGATACTGTTGCTGTTGTTGTTGTTGGTGATGCTGCTGCTGCTGTTGATTATTCTGCTGCTTATGATGTTGTTGTTGTTGCTGCTGCTGCAGCTGCTGTTGTGGTTGATTCTGATAGTATGGATGATGTTGCTGATGCTGTTGATGATAACTCGTGTGCTGTTGGTGAATGGTGGGTTGTTTTAATTGCAAATGTTTTAATTTCGTTTGCGATTGCACTAGAAGCACTTGGTGCTGTTGCTGGAATTGCTGATGTTGTTGTTGTTGTTGCTGCTGCTGTTGCTGCTGATGATGATGTGTAGGTGCACCGACCGTTTGTAGCTGCGCGTGTACTTGATGCTGTGTGGAAGCTGCTGCTGTCGCTGCTGTCATTGCTGTTGAAGGTGCTTTAAGATAAAATTGTAGTGCCATTAAACTATTACCAGTTGTAAAATTATTACCGCTACTGCTGATAATGGCTGTTCCTCCTGCTCCTCCTCCGTGGCTGCTGATTAACTGTTGGCCTGCATTTGTATTTGCACAAATGAGTTTATTAAAATTTTGTATATCTTCAGCGCTGAGTACTATTTTCATTTGAAGATTTATTTGTTTTGTTATTTTATCTTTTAATTAATTGTCCGGGAGAATCGAACTCTTTTTTTCTGCTCTAGCGAGGTATTTAATTTCTGAATTTGTTTCTAACTTCTTTTCAAGAAATTTGGCACTATAGCTTAGGATTACGGCAGTTTTAATTAGTTTTTTTTTTTTTTTTTTTGACTTTCAATATCACAATTAAATGTTGGTGAATTTTCTGGTTTTTATGTGTGGTAAAAAAAATTAAATTACTTTTGTGGTCAGGTTTGGTTTGTTTGTTTGCTAAATTTGTTGTTGTAATCGTTGCCAATTGTTTTTGGCAATTTACGAAAATCTGCCGAAAGTATTCGTGTTATAAGATCACCTTTGCTCGTCTCAACACAATTCGGCTACGCAATATGGCTGATTACAGTGATGATGAAGTTTTTGTTTGTTGTAATTTTTTGCAAATTTGGTGTTGTTGTACGAAAATTCGACGAACGTGTTCGTGGAATAAGTGCTCAACATACAACTCGGCTATGCAGCAATATAGGAATTTTTATGTTGATGATGATGACTATACCAACACTGTGGTAAAGAAGTGTGGGTAAAGAGGTGCGCAATGGCTGGCGACTGCTTCGGTGCTGCTTTCGTACTTTAACTGTTTTTGTTGCTGCGCTGTTTCTGCTGCTGCTGCTACAATTGCGGCTTACGTTTTTTTTTTATATTTTTCTTTATGCTTATCGTCCGTCGTAGGGTTTTGTAATATAATTTATTTATGTTTTTATATATACATTTATAGGTATGTACATATATTTTAAAGTATAGTTAGTTGATTATTTATTTTCTTTTAACTATGCTGCTGCTTCACACGCACTTTGTTAAGACTCTTCTTATTTTGCACACTCCACACTTCACCTCACTGCTGAGTGAGACTGTGTTAACAGCATTCAAGTAGTTGACTAAGCTTTCACAGTGTGTTACGCACTTTTTTCTTTTTGTGTTTTTGTGTTTTTGTGTTTCCAAATTGAGGTTTTAACTGTTGATTTTTTTTTTTTTTTTAGTTTTAGTTGTTATATTCTCTCTCTCTCGCTCTCTTTGTTTACGTCTTTTCTTTTCAGTACTTCTTCTTAATTGAGCTTTATACTAGTAGTATATAACGTTGTTGAAATTCACACCTTGCTGTTGGTTGTCTGTTGTTTGTCGCTGCTAAATATACTTAAGTATATTTTATGAATTTTTGAAAAAAATATTAAAGATTCTCTTCTCTCTTCTCACTGTTCAATTCACATTCAATCCCCGCATTACTTCGTCCAAAAGTAAATTTCTCGCACTTTCATGTATAATCAAGCATATATATTTATACTCGTATGCACGTAACGCTGCTGCTATGCTCTTTCTTCCTATTACTCTTATTCTTCTTCTTGTTGAAGCGGTTTTTCTTGTCCTCCGTAGACAACGTTACGTTGTTCGTAGTTGTTGGTTCGTTTCCTTGTTATTGACGTCGTCCTCTTTGTTGTTGCTTGCTGTATGATTTGTTGGTGTATTTTTTTTCTACCTGAGAAAAATGAGAAGAAAAAAAAAAACAAAAAGAAGCAGGTATATCAGATCAGTCAGTTTGGTTAACAATTAATTTCGCTCATACATGTACATACATGCATACAAACATTAATAAATATGTATGTATGTTTGTATAGATACATGTGTATAAATTTATATGTATCTTACTACAACAAAAGTTTATATAAATTGCTGCTGTTGTTCGCCTTAAAATACCTTTTATTTTTTTTTTTGATTTTTTCATATTTTATGTACTAAGTAAAAAAGCAGCATTCACATTTCAAAGCAAATGCATATGTATGTACTTGCTATGTACATATGTACATACATTAATATGCACAACATCGATCGATCGAACAGATGTTGCAGTAGTAGTTTCCTTTTGATTAAATTCTCAAATTCACAAAAAAAAATCTTAAAAGTGTATAACGAAATGCATTCAACGAAAATTGTGTGATCAGAAAAAGATTTATGTCAAAAAAAAAAGGTGTAATAAAAGACATTGAACTGTATAAACCACCGAAAATTGTACCCTACTTATTTTTAGAGTTAATTCTATGCATGACCAGGTCCGAAGGCCTTCCTACCCTTATGCGAAGTTTACATCTGCAAGTATACTATTGCAAGTTGCTCTCAAAAAGGTGTTTTTGAAAATAAATTTTTGTAAGAAATTGCAGCAATTTTTTTGGAGATGTAAATTCCTACCTAAATTTAATAGAGTTATATAAAACAGGAAATTTAATTTGACACTCATAGAAAAATGCAGGAACCAAACTTTTTGAGTTTCCCGCATAGTAACTTTAAATGCAACACTGTCCTGCGGTATTTCGTTTGTGTTTGACAGCTATTGAGAGCAGACAATTTCCTAAATTTTGACAAAAATAGAAAAAAGTGCTCATCAGGCATTATTTTTTGCGTAAAAACACCATCATCGAAACCAAGGAAAGACTTGATAAATACTATAGGGACTCTGCACTATCTACTTCAATGGTTAAGAAGTAGTTTACTCAATTCCGTTGTGGTCGTACCAGCACAAGTGACGCCGAACATTCAGGTCACCCAAAAGAGGTAGTCACGCCACAAATCGCCGATAAAATCCATGGGATAATATTAGACGATCGGAGAATGAAAGTGCATCAGGTGGTTGAGGCTGTAGGTAACTTAACTGAACGGGTACATCGAATTTTACATGAATATCTGGACTTGCGAGTGTTTGGCGATGTATGAAACATAGATCCATCACAACACACCAGGACCAAGGAACAGTCAAAGCAGTAGGTTTCACGTGGTGTCAATCACATCGATTACCTTGAAAAAGGTAAAACGATCACCGGCGAATATTATTCGCACCTGTTGGACAGATTCGACATTGATTTGAAGCAAAAACAACCGCATTTGGCGCACACTTGTGTAGTCACCATGGCAAAAATCCATAAATTGGTCTAAGAACTGCTATTCCATCCAGGCATACTCTCTAGATCTAGTCCCCTTCGACTATTTCTTATTTCCAAACCTGAAAAAATGACTCGGCTGTAAGAGATTTGGGTCGAATGAAAAAGTCGTCACTAAAACAAACGTATTTTTTGAGGACCTTGAAAAAATTTGAGGAATAAAAAAAAAAATTGAAAAATGCTGGACTGAAAGTGATTTTTCCCATTTCTGAACTTAACCTTATACCATTGCCCGTTAACAAGGTGAGGAATTCATCAACTATTAGGCTCCACAAAAGGCGTGAAAATAACACGCCCTTATTGTGGATAATCACACTTAAGTTTCTGCTGTTCTTGCCTAGCGGGTTAGCGTTGATTTTACCTTTTTCATATCCAGAGCCCTTTTAAAAGCCTCAAGAGACGTATTGTCAAAAGCTTTTTAATGTCCAGGAAAACACATATTGCTGTTTTTATTGTTATTAAAAGTGCCTTGGATGAAGTTAGTAAATTGAAATAGAGCAGTCTCCGCAGATCTGGCTGCTCTGTATGCAAGTTGACATGGATGTAAAGGCATCATTTTCAAAGCGTTTGCTCTAATGTCTGACAATCACTTTCTCTATTGTTTTGAGAGTGAAGGAGGTTAGACTGATAGACCTGAAGGATTTCGGTGTAGTCCACCTACTATAATTCTCAATGAACCATTAGCAAAAATAAACTTGATATATCCGTTAAGCCTCCGGCAACGCTTGTGAATCCACAAATTTCTTAACCTTTGATAGTAATTTATCAGTTTCATCCCACCTTTGATTCTACTGTGACCTGAAGTCCTAAATTATTCCAGCTTTCCATGAGGAAAAATTTTCATTCCTAAGTCTTGATTTGATACTTTTTGAAATTAACTTGACGCTTTCTGAAATTAATTTGATATTTTCTAAAATTAATTTGACAATTTCTGAAATTAATTTAAGGTTTTCTGAAATTAGTTTGACACCTTCTGAAATTAATTTGACAGTTTCTGAAATTAATTTGGTGCTTTTTTAAAATGAATTTGACGCTTTCTAAAACTAATATGACACCTACTGATATTAATTTGATACCTTCTGATATTAATTTGACAGTTTCTGATATTAATTTGATACCTTCTGATATCAATTTGACAGTTTCTGAAATTAATTTGACACTTTCTGAAATTAATTTGATAGTTTTTGAAATTAATTTGACATTTTTTCATATTAATTTAACGTTTTCTGTATTCAAAATGTTCTGTTCTGCACTCAATTTGATGCTTGAGGTGGATCACATTGGCAACAGTTATTGCAGTAAAGACAAAATTGTTGTTGCTTTTCCATATGAAATGAAAAAAAGTTTTCAATTTTATATGTTAAAGCAAGAACAATTTTGCTTCTCCTGCTATAATTGTTGCGAATGTCATACCGCCCTTGCTGAAGTGAATTTGATTTGAAATTTTAATCTTCCTGAATTCAAATGGTTCCTTACTAAATAAAATTCAATTTGTCCTTTCTGTACTCAATTTGATGCTTACTAAATTTAATTTGAGAATGGTGCAGTATCATGGCGTATAACTTTTTCTTATACAATAATATATATCTACTCCATAATATATTTAAAATGTCAATGCCCTATAAAATTTTTATACATACTCGTATATAGATTATTGTAAAAATAACCTTTAAGAATTTTAAGGGTAGCATCAAGTAACATGATCACGTGTATTCATACTATCGTTTCTAGTTTTACGTACAGTAAGTATCAGTGTTTTTAATACGTATAAAATTTTGTATGCTTTAAGAATATCCTGAAATTTTTCCGGTTGAATGTACTAAAAATCTTTAAATATATCTCAGAATTGTTTGATTGTATAAGTGTCATACAAAAATTTTAGCAAAATTATATTGTTATCTTTGTTTGAATAGCGATGGGGGGTTGTATTTTTAATAGAATAGGAACTTTCGTGAATATGTTATTTTTCACAAATAGGTGCAATAAATTACATTATTACCTAGTTTACTTGCGAATAATTCATACGACAAAGCACACAGGGAAAGAGAAAATAAATAACAGTCACGGTTTTACGGTATATATTTCTAGAATTTACTATTATTTAGTGTACAAAAGACATAACTACAATTGAAGTTTCAAGGCAATCAGTGTGACACCGCTATAATAGATTTTGTAATTAAAAATATCTGTCTGTAGGAAAGAATTCCTATTAAAGGTCACCGTTGTTTGGTCACTCTTATGCATTATCTTTAACTCATGCTGTTTTCCCTGCAAATTTTTAAAAATGATCGATTGTGTAATAGCTGATTGAGTAACAGCTGTCATTTCGTTTTATATTTCTTTCAGTGTAGTCATAGATTAGATTACAAATTATTGGCGACAAACATGCATTTTAATGAAATTTGAAATATTACAGGGTTTTGGTTCAGTGGAGCTGGAGATTACACAAAATTTTATTTTTATCATAGCCTTATGGCGAATTTTTTCGGACTAAAAACTGTATATTTCAACCAAAGCTTTTTAGAAAACGGTAAAACGATCTGAAAATACAGCATATTTCGCGGTATCAATTATATTCAAATAAAAATTAACAAGGAAAGCAAATTATCCATCATCTGAATCTTCTTCGTTCTCCATTTTAATACCATATCTCCTTCTGTAGTTGTTGTATTTCACAAATCACATATACTAGATTGCGCTTTGCACATGCTCGACGAAAACACTATTCTATTCACTTCAGAGTAAGAATATTAAATAGGCAGATTATTAAATAAATGACGAAAATTAAATAAAACTACAAATAAAATTTTATATTACTGCTGAAGCTTTTTATGTCTTTTAACTAAATCAAAATAATTTTTTCTAAGTATTACTTGCAACTCAACTTTTGTTTTATTTACAGTGTGCTGACGTTTTTTTCTGATCAAGTGATTGAAAAAAATACTTCAGCCAATCAGCGCTCGAGCTGGTGATGACGTAGTTGTTGATGCGCAGAACGAAAAATTGTTTGAACGCAGAAAGCGTAATCGTGTATATGTGATTTGTGGTTGTATTGGTATTTGTTCACTGCATTGAAAAAAATGTCTCACACTGAGAGGCAAAAATGTATCAAAATGTATCATCTTGAGGGGGTAAAAGTATCAAGAAAAAAAAGTATCAAAAGTATACTCGCAAGGTGTTGCCATTGTTGTCTCTGATATTTTGTATTGCGATTGATAAATTTCAATTTTAAAGCGTTAAAAAATTAAATTTTATATTTTTTCTTAGTATAAAAGCGGTAGACAAATAAGCGGCATGTGGATTTGGAGTCCAAAAAACTGTATTCTACCGCTTAAAACTGCATAGATACGCGCGTTACGAATGATTCATACAGACAGGAAAAGTGAAAGATAAACCTCATGTCCAAGCAACAATTCTCGGTTGCTCAAATTATAAGGTTAGGTTAAAGTGGTTGCCCGTCAGGACAAACTTAGGCCATATACGGCCCGTTGTGTTACCACGTGTGAGTTTCATCCACCCCCTTTAGAACAGAACCTGAAAACTTATCGAACCAATTGGACTTTGATATGTATTTAAGTAGGTCCCTTCAAACTATAAATACAGGTATAATTAAATATTTAATTTGTCTTACTAAATAATTGAACCTTGAAATCGCGTCATTTTTTTTTTTTTTTTTTTTTTTTTAATTGTTCTTCGAAGGTCTCAGTGCAATATAAATGTATGGATCGTTATAAAATGCAAAACTATTACTGATTAAAAATGGTGGCGGATTCTAAAGCAGCTGCCTGCTTAACCTATAACCCTAATGTTATTACTAACCAACACAGTCATTGAGCAGGTATAGAGCCCAATAAATATTTGCTTCAAATATTATTCAGCTTTAGCAATTATTTATAATTTCTGTATGCAAAGTAGATAAGTCTAGTCCTTTTCAGTCTAATTAAAATCGAAAATTAATAAATGTAAAAACAAATTAATAAATTGTTTGAAAAGAGTTATGCATGAATTTAAGGGTTAAAAGCTGTATGTATGTATGTGTGAGTATATACAGATATACCCAGGGTACGAAAATTTTGTATCACAAGCACTGCGAAAGAATAGCTTTGGAAGCATTGAAACGATACACTGAAGGCTTTATAGTGAGTCAGCAGTCGAGAGGAAAGGAAGAGAAGTGCGTATGAAAATGGATATGGGAGATTATGTAAAAAATCTGTTTCAGCATAAAAAGATTAATTCTAAAATAATTTTGGAATGACCGCCGAAAGGTTCAGACCAATGACTAACTGAATTTTTTTGTTGATAGTCGAGTTTGCCAAAAACTATTTTTCAAAGAGCTCTTTAGAAGTTATGAAGGTAATGATATTCATTAGCAAGGAAGGATCCAAACTCATGCCGTTCTTTGAACCTTACTATTGCATCGGAAAATTGGTTTAGTGAACGTAGTACATAGTTAATGAACAATACGTGATTCCATACCCAACTTTTACCTACTGCTTTCTCGTATGAGTAAAGCACCACCGTGATTTTCTGAACCCTCGGAAAAGTATTAACTTTACTGCTTTATTTCCTATTTTATTTCTGCTAAAAGATCGGAGTGCGACATAAAGAAATTCTTTACTTTTTAGTTTACAGTCAGTTCCTCTCAAGACGCTAACTTAAGAGGTCCAGAATCGCTCAGAAGTCATTTCGTTTATATTGAAAAACCTTTCCTCCCCTATTTTTCTCGAGTTTTTTTAATAGCTCTGTTAAAAACACGAATAAATGGCTTCAAAGCGTGCATCTCGGCAGAATATCAACAATAAAAATATTAGTAAAATAAACTAACACAAGCAATACATGTGGAATATGTTCCAAGGAGTTAATAGAGTGTTAACGATATTCTGTAATTTTTATGTGAATGTTATACAAAGTGCAAAAAATTTTAAAAAGTTGAAATCAAAAAAGCATAACAAAAACATAAAAATGTTGGGTACGTATCCAAAGAATCCATTCACTATTTTGTATTTCAGTTATTTAATATCAAATTCAGCCTCAGATATATAAAGACCCTTTTAGAAGTCTAAATCAAGGTAGATGTTCGGAATACACACTTTTGATTGGAATGTTTTGAAAAATTTTAACCGTTTCTCGAATATTTTTAAGCGCCTAACAAAATTTGATCCAAAAAAGTGATTTTCGAACATTTTTTTTTATCAAAAGTGTGTTGTTCTAATTTAAATTCGGTTAAAAATATTTTTTTTCCAAGATGCACTTTAGATGCACAGCAATTTGGAAGGACATACATTTTTGCCACTGGGTAATATTACCGAAAATTTTGCACAACAGTGTAGTGTACGTGTGTGTATGTAAACAATACGAAATGAAGAAAAGTACATTGTGTGTATATATGTATTAAAGTTTTTCATTGTACAACTTTCAGCTCAATGTAAACCACACAGATGTTGCAAACACACACAGCCACACATACATAGCAACATGCATATGCAACGAATACTTGTCAAACAGGAGCAGGAACCATCAGCAAATAATATTGATCAAAATACTGTGACATTGTATGTATGAGCTTAGCAAATTTATTGATTGTAAAAGCAAAAAAAAAAAGGAATAAGTTGTTCCTAATTTTTGATGTAGGTATGCAATTTTTAATAAAATTTTAATTAATTTCACTAGGTATATTAAAAAGAAAGCTTTTAATTTTTATATTATTTTTTTTTTTTTAATCAAAGAAATTTAAAAAATTAAATAAAAAAAAGCAAAATAAAAATGCATGTTTAAAAATTTAAATTATAATTTAAGCAAAACTTAATAGTTTTAAAATAAAAACTAAACACACACACACAGCAAAATTCACAAAATTATTTCAAAAGACAGCGGCAACACTCGGTAGATTACGTATTTACTCACAGCAGCAGAAGCAGCAGTCTTTTACATACATACATTTCTATATATGTGCATCTACTATATACTGCTATATATACATACGTGTTTGTATGTCTGCCTGTAAATATTAAAAAGCCAAGTATATAAACGATGGCGAAGCGTCCGAAAGCTAAGCAAAAGCAACAAAAAAATAAACACCAGGCAAACGAACGAACGAACACACCAAAAATACTGATGATGATGATGACCACAGAGGGGGGTTGATGGTTTGGCAGTATGAATTTCATATGATAATGGTGACTCCACACAAATACAACAACAACAAAAAGGGACAAATATGGCGTTGAGTATAAAAGTTTTGAGCTTTTTTTATTTTTCCTTTTTCAATTAGTTAATTTCCTTTGTTTTTAATATTTTTTAAAGGTATAGCATTGTTTTAAATTCCTTCTTTTTTTTTGTTTTATTTCCTTTACAACGGCAACACTAATGTATTTGTTTTTGTATTTTCAACTTCACTCAGAAGTCTGCTCTACACTGCACTTTTTTGAGTTTTTTTGTGATGTGTGTTTGTGTGCATGTATATATTTAATATCAAAAGCTTCAACGCCATCACAGTCGTTGCTTATTTACTTTTCTCTTATATACTGCACTCGTCGTCGTCGTCGTCGTACTTATACATATTTACAATTCCATACAATCGGAATGAATACACAAACAACGTAACGACGAAACGAAACCACACAAATCACTTTCGTACAAATCGATGCGTTTTAACGTTTTACGTCGTTTTTTTTCAGTGTATATATAAAAATTTAAGAATTTTCTTTCTTAAATTTGAAACTTTTCTTTAATTTTTCTACAATTTAAATTGAGTTATTTATATACGCAATTTTATAAAAATTTATTACACATTTGTATGAATACACGCCTCACTAACGCGTCGCATTGAAAATTTTTATTTCACCAGGAAATGTAAAGCCAATGTAGATTTCTATTTTAAATATCTCTAGTTATTATAAAATATATGAACAAACATTCACTTTAGCTAAATTTTATTTATTTTTTTACCTATTCAAAGAAAAAATAAAACGGGATTACTCGCAGCAATTTACTACAGCAGAACACAGCGAAACAGGGCGAGTCGACGACCAAAACCGAACATAATCTGAGCAGAAAAGCACACAATGCGGATTGGAGTGTTTTATGAAAGTGTTCGAAAAAGTATCAAAAAGAGTAGTAGTCACCCAACGGAAATAATACGTTTAAATGTTCCTTCTTCCCCTCGGTGTCATTTATAAAAGGTATATTTTTAAAGCTAGCGGTCACATGTTTCTATTTATATTTTTGTTGTTACAATAACTTTCTGATTGAAATTCTGTTGTATTTCCGGCTAACATTTACAAGAAGTTTGAGGAAATACCATTAAATACTTAAATATGCAACCATTTTCTTTTTTGTATTCGAATTTCGAATGTGCTGTGAGAGCAGCTGATTTTGTATAGCTTCAAGTGAGTGCAATGGCCCCTAGAACACGTTGTATCCGTGGGAGCAACATATTCTAGTCAAGAAATAGAAGAAACGCATTGAACGACTTTATTAAAAAGCTCAAAAATTAAGTTTGGAATTAATCCGCTTAAAACAAAAAGTATGAAACTAAGACCTGGTGATTTCAACATTATTTCACATTGCCAAATTTGTATCAAACAATTTGACAGCTCAAAAAGTGAAAAAAAAATTCATTTTAAATATCGCGAAGGATCAAAAGATGTTAGTAAATACTTTAAAACAAAATAAAGCAATTATAAAAACGAGGTGACATTCATCATTTTGTCATCAGAAAAACCAGTGAAATTGAAGTGTCAGTGTATTAATGAAAAAATGTGTATGTATTGCTACTGTCTTAACAAAATTTTACAGTTTCAAGAGACTATAGTCTCCACACTTCCGCAGCGTCTGCACTTGCTAGTGTTGACACGCCCATTCACATTTTTTTCACTAATACAATGTAAGCACATTTCGATTCAATGAATTCAGCCAATAATTTGACGTAAGCCGACAATATTTGCAGTTTCTGAGAGACAACAAAAACAAAGTACAGCGGATTGAGCAAAATATTAGAAGTGAAGTGTCTGACATTTTGTTAGAAAGGAATTGGCATGCAAGCACTGGCAGGTCTAGACACATTATAAAGAGCAGACTATTTCTAATTTATTACCTTTTTCACACATACGTTCATACACATTATCAACAATTATCGCTCATACTCAGAAGCGAGTGGCATATAAAACGCAGCTTAGAGGCGGATTTTTGCATGTGAACACATTCACAATCAGTTATATTTGATTAGTCGACGAAGCAACAAGCATGGATTCCGGTAGTGATAAAACTGTTGAAACACCACAGCCGAGTTTTAAAATGCTGGCTGTCCTCTGCTCCGCATTATACACCATGGAGACCTCGGGTCCCTCAAATTTTCTAGAGGAAGTGCAGTTAGTAAAAAAAAAAGTTGCTGAGATGGAGCGCGAATGCATCGAGATGCAGCAGGAGATAAAAATGCTATATCGCATATTAGATGAAATGGAAGAAGAAAGCTGATATAATTTGAATTGTAGCATTTAATGCATAATTTTTATCATAACTACACAGTCCTTTTAAATAATTGGAAACAAGCATTGTGGTGAATCCTATGTATATTTGTGAACGAAATCGAAATTATTACTATATTATTTCAATAAAAATGTGCCATAATTACCATAAGTAAAAGAAAAAAAATTGTGTTTTTTTTACTGTTTTTCGCCATTACGACATTCACTGCATGCCGCCATTATGGCCGCAACAACAAAGATGTGTTTTTATTGTCCTGTTCTACTTCTGATCTTTACATTTTCTGGTATTTTTGCAAGAAGGTAAAATTGTTCTAATCCTATTTTATATATAATTTCATCATACAAATTTAGTTTCCACATTAAAAAAACACTGAGAAAAGATTGGGAATTTGCATATATAGAATCTCTTAATCACAATTTTTTTTTTAAATATTTCATTCTTTAAACAGTCACAAAAGCAGAAATATAAAAAATAATACTCTCTCCAATTTGGAAGTGAATTCAGCTCCAGTAATTTTAAGAAAAAATTGTATTCGTTTCTTTTAGTCAAATCACAAAGTTTGCCGAAATCTAGACACGATATCAGTGTACGCAAGTAATCCGGTCAAAGGTTAAACGCATGCACAAAATCTCATGAAATACGGTGATAGGGTTTTTTTTCGGCCGACTTCAATTTTTTCAGTTTACCGACGGCATAATGTTGCATGTTAGCGGTTTATTCACTTGATTAATTTGTTGTTCAAAAATATTACATTATAATGATGAAGTCAAGTATTTAATTTTAATTGAGATATTAGAGTCTCAAAAAAAGGAATTTGTATTTGAATTTACGAACAATAACAACGGAAACAGGATGTTAAATCAATTGGCGTTGCCTATGGTAGCTTGATATAAAGACAAGCGCTATATTGTTGCCAGATCTAAAACAATGAGAGCAATACCATTACAAACTTATTTATAAAAAAAATTCATTAAAAGCAATGCATTTCAATCAGTAACTTATAAAAGGCGTGAGAAAATATAAATGTGATAGATTGATTGCCGTCAAAACCCGCAATTGTGCTTACTCCAAGGAATTTTACAGCGGCAAGCCAACCAACGCAAACTAAATATTTAGAGTAGCGTAAAATAATTTAAAATTAAATAAGAATTAAAAGATTTTCTGTTATAAACTGGAATTTTCTACTGCTTATTAAGTTCTCCGTGCTTAAAGAACTATGGACCGAAGCGGAAATTGCGAATCTTTCGCAAAATGGCTTAGCAGCTGTGCCATATTAATCATACACAAAAAGTTCTTCAAGTATGTATTTAAAATTATGCCAAGTACGATAACGAAATATTGGGATATTAACTCAGACAGCTTGGCAGAAACTCCATCAGCATTCTGACTTCGGTGCTCACGGGATACTGCATAATGGGGAGACATGCTGCAAGACTAGGACAGCCATTCAAGGACTTCTGTCGGGGCTGCGGCTCTGTTTAAGAAGAAACAGTCTTCCATTTCATGTGCGAATGCCCTTTTCTGGCCATGAGGAGACTAAAACTCCTGGGCTCACTTTTCTTCACTAGTCTGTCCGAGCTATCATCGATAAATATTAAGGACATAGCCAGCAGAAGGCTGCCACTCCAACCTAACCTAACTCAGACAGATGAAAAGGGTATAGTATACTGGACCCAATAGATCCACTGTACCACAAACATGAGCTTAATTATGGACATTCAGATAGGCCAATCTCACTGAGGAGTCTCAGTCGTGGTTTCGGCACTCTGATTATGATGCGCAAACTAAGACTTTTTATTCCTTACTTAATTGTTCTTCTTTAGACGGAGATTTTTTATAATATGTAAGATATTGATGATGCTTGACGTGCAAAAAGCATTCCTAGAGTGTATCTCACATAAAAAAAATATTCATCAATTCCTGTACACCCCATTGAAGCATAGGACGAAAAAGTATCTTATTAAGTTTTTGACTAGTAGTTTCATGACTTGCCGTATTCTTCTTTTTTCATAGTTTCTATGTTTCTTACAACATTAATCGCATTCGATTTGAAAAACTCACTGCTTCTCATTACGACTCAAAAAATTTACATTATCATTAAAATTGTTTTTGTTTTGCATTGATATATATATAGCGTTACTCGTTTTGTTTTTGAATTTTTATAATTTTAATACGTAATATAAAAATCTCACAATATTCTCATTGAAGAAGTAGCAAATTACATATTTAATTTTGCCATCACATAAGTGCCAGAGATTTGATTATTAATTATATATTATTAAGCATCAAAATACAGAAAATAAATAGATTGTAAATGTTGTGTCTTCAGCCCATATGCTCCCATATATATTTATATTCAATACTGCCTGCTGGCATGCATCATTCCAATCCCACCATTCTAATCTGTAGGATTCTGTATGACAATAAGAATGAAATCTTTATCAGGAGCTACCATAATTTCATGTTTTTTGGAGCGCACGCGCAGGAATGTCAAATCATTAGATGGATCTAAATCGCGTACAACGCTACGCGCTTTATCGGCCAATTGACTCATAAGTCCGGCATATTGCACTGTTGTTGTATTGTCTAATGTCGACTTGACAGGAATTCCTGGAATATAAAGTTTACATACAACATTTTAATAAAGAAATATTTAGAAAATGGTTTTCTGTCTGCTCCACTTGCATCACTCCTCCTCCACCTTACACTTACCTTCATTGTTGACAACAATAGTACCGACTACACCCTTATGCGATTGTATACGTTTCAAGGTTTCTTCGACTTCTTGTGACTGTATTAGAAATATATTAATAAGCTATAATTTATGCACAATTTTTTTTAATAGTTACCATTTTTCGAAATTTTTATTTGTCGAAGTTAGTAAATTCAAAAGCTTCTAAATAATTTTTCTTGACTTTCTTGTTGGTGTGTCAGCTGGAAAGTTGTCAAAAATCGATGTCGTCATCGAACAAACAATAAATAACGAATTCTGTAGGGTTGCAATATGTACGAAGAAAAGTGTACTTAACTTTATTTGTAACTTAATTTTGTTTTGTTTTATTTGGCCGATTTCCAAATTGAAGATTGTTTTATGAATGTTTATAATGGACCACTGAACCTACAAAATCGTTTTCTGACTTTGCATTTTTTTCTTACTTCTCTTATCGCTTATGTCTTGAACATATATGCGTGGGGTGACGGAAAACTATCCGGATACCCGGATGGATCAGCTGATTTTTAATTTATTCAGAAAAATTTGGCGCACAATAGTTGAAGTGAAATCTATTTTGTGATAAAAGTATAATATAACAACTAATAAATATTATCAAAGCAATAAAATTAGTTTCTACGATATGCTAATAGAGGAAGTGCGCAAGTATAAATGTATTTATGACTTGTCTGTAAAGGAATATGGGAATGTTCAGAGAAAATACAGGATATAGGAGAAGATTGGAACAACATTAAATACATGGGTTAACATTTTTAGCGGACAGTTGCAGAAGGCGATGGAAGTCTTTGGCGGTTCATATAAAAAAAACAAAGCATTCCAACAATTTAGCATCCAGCAGCTGCGTTTAAGCTCCAAGAGACATTTTTCATCTTGAATAATTGTAAAGACTCGAGACCGTAAGTATTGAAATTAATATGGTCAAATTGTGTTTTAGTCACTTTTTGAAATATTTGGAGTAAACATTTTTTTTATCAAAAAGTGGTGTATTGTGGTGTTCGGATTACTAAATAAGTTAAAATTATAGTAAAAGTACAAATTTGTATTATTCGAACTAGTTTGCCAATTCTGCTGCTCATTTTCTTTTCGCATGTACTCACGAACAAAAGGATTTCACTTCAAAAATAACACAAATTGACAGTCGATTACCGTCGCAATTGTTTTTACTCGAAGGTATTTTCCCGACGGCAATGTATCAGCTGTTTACTATCTGTCTGATAGTTTTCATATCACAGTTTCAATAATTTCAAGACAAAAAATATGTTTAAGAATCTGACGTAAATTCACACCAAAATTAAAAAATCATACTGAAAAGGGTCTAAAAATCGGACCAAAATTCAGGTCAAAACTGAGAACGAAATCAGAATAAAATTCAGTCCAAAATTGGGGACAAAAGCACATTTAAAATCCAAATTTAGACAAAAAAAAAGTAGTATTAAACGAAATCATTGAAGCAGACCAAAAAAATATCACAAATCAAACCAAAAACCGTTGTCAAGCCCTGGTCCTGAGGTTTCAAGTGTAAATAATAAGGTGTTGGATTGTTGGGCTTGAGATGATTTGCAGCCTCATAATCCCACTGAATTAACCACTGAGACAGAATAAGACTCGAGTCCGTAAGTATTGAATTTAATATGGTAAAATTGACATGGACATATTTGGCAACACTGGAATGGAGAAGACGTCAAAATTTCAAGCTAGCCATCCCGCGTGTAAAATATTATTTTTTTTCGCAATAAATCGCCTTAAAATTAACAAATTTATGGTGCTCTTAATAAATAACTATTGCTATAAGTAATAATAAAAATTTTTACGTTTAATTTAATATTAAAGTTGAAACTAAAATTCTTTGCTAATGGTGAACTTTTTGTGCTGTGCATAACCTCAACTCTATACTTTTTGCCATTGCTGGTGCTGCGGTGCCCAGTTGTTGCCTGGTGTTTTGTTGGTTGATGCTGCGTATTCGCGCTATTCATTGCTGTTGTGCCTGGGTCCTACTTCTGTGCGTGCTTAATTCTGGTATCCTGCATATTCTAATTCTGGTATGGCGCCCATTAACGACCCTTCCCCCCTGTGGTGGCTGCAATAAAAATGTCACCAGAAGTCAAGGAGGCGTTGGGTGTGCAGGTTGCGGTAAGTGGTTCCATCTGCCAATGTTAGTGCGGACCAATTGAGCATCCTAACTTAAAGTAAAGGCGTTTTCGGCTTCAATTGCAAGCAGTGCTCTGTCAACCCGACAAAAGGCGGTCAACTGGGGATTGAGTCTGAGCTAACTCGTGGGTTCGCTGATATACGCACAAAATTCGACGAATTGTAAGCATGTTTCACAAGTCTTGACTCTAAGCTTGAGGCGAAATTTGCGGAACTACTTTGCTTCAGCATAAATCGTTAACTTAAAGTCTGAAGTAGAGAGCTGCAGTAAAGCTATTGATGTTGTGAGCGAGGAATCGTTCTGCAAGTTGGTTGCTCTCGAGGCAAATTTTAATACAAAGAGCGAAGTAATCCAGAAGCAACTCAACAGCAGTGACGTCATCATAACTAGCCTACCCACATCTGTGATGGACCTGACATCATGTATTATTAAAATTGGCATGCTCAAGAAGAGGTGGACATTAGCAACTGCTACTTTGTCAGTAACAAGAAAGCAGTGTTGGTGAAATTTAATTCAGTACTCAAAAGGGATGCATTGATGAGGAATTACTTTAAGTCGAGCTTCTTAAAACTCTCTGATATTACAACCAGACAGAGGGCTCTAATATGAGCTGTAAAGTCGGTGAGAAGCATAAGTCGTAGTTGGATGGTCAGGTAAATGAAAAATTTCTTGAGTCCGTAGACCTTGACTGCAGATCGTGATATTCTATATGAATAAATAGGTTTGTTCCATGATAAAATATTCATACTGACACCTGTTCTGCTTCTTGAAAAGCCCATAATGGTTCAAATGGCTTGAGGTCATCGGACATAGCTAATTCGTTAAGCTATATTCAACATGGTATCACAATGGGCCTAAATAAAATGAAGGTCTGTCGCTATTCTATTGAAGGTAGCTAAATCTGCTTGCTATTTATGTTTGTTTGTAATTTTCCATAGTAGAATTAACTATACTATTCAAAAATTTTAGAATAACACATCGCCTGAGCTTTATTTTTTACTGTAATTGGGGGAAAAAATCACAAACTTTTTGATTCAGAAGAATATATTTTTGTTGATTCATTTTATCTGAGATTTTTCTTTTAATACGATTTTTTTAAGGACATTTTCAAGTTCAACTTAATCTCAAAATGGGAACTTACAATGTAAAGGCATATTTTCGTAATATTTAAATTTAATTTAATAATCTTTCAAATCTTTACAGCTAGAAGTTGTTATACGCAAAAATTCTGATAATACCGAACGAATAATGAAGAATGCTTTGGGTTATGTTGTTTGCAATAATTCTTTGGGTATTTCAGTTCATTCAACATTCGATAACAGTTATTCCGGGAGTATAACACGTTTAATTAGTGGAGTACTTGTGGCTGCCGCCAGGAGTGCTGTACGCGATTTGGATACAACAAATGATTTGGCTTTCTTAAGAATTGCTACACGTAAATTTGAATATCTAGTTGCACCTTCAGAGAAATTTACAATAGTTGTAGTACAATAACATCGGATCAGTGGTCTTCAATCTATTTCGCCTATGGAGCCCTTTCGTGGAGTCCTTAGAATAAAATCGCAAATGAAACAAAAATAAAAAAAAAACAGACTCCTTTAAAAATTGAACATATTCCCGCGAAGCCTTTGGAAGAGCATCAGGGTTGCATGGAGCCCAGTTTGAAGACCAATGCACTAGATAATAGATAATAGATTTTCGACGGATTTTGTAAATGTATACGTAATTGCATATTCACTTAATTTTGATATATGAGATTGTTATTAGCTGTACTGCGGTTTCAATGATTTTTTTGAAAAATTGGAGATACAATAAATACATAATAAATAGATAGAATTGTGAAATGTTTTATGTCGTTTCAATGTTGTCTCGATGATCTTCCTATAATTTGTTGACGTGGGAGGAGTGTTCCTGTTTCTAAGTTGTGCTGACAAGGAACGTTCCCATCTCACGAAAACTCGAGTATTTAGTTGTACCCAACTAATAATCATTGCAGTAAATAATTTAACAGAAAAAAAATTGCGATTTATTTGGATATAACAAAAATTTCAGATGAAAAACTCTTCCTCTCACATTTGATACTGATCGACTGCATTTTGTATTACCATCACTGTTATTTTATCATCCGGCGTTATTAGAATTTCATTAAATTTTGTGTGTACGCTCAACATTAACAGCTGATCATCTTTGTTGATCTTTTGCAAGCCCAACTCGGTTTTAGCTTGCAGTATACCATATAAACCGGCGAATTGTATTGCCGTTTGATATTCCATTGTGGTCTTTACAGGATTTCCAGTTTGATTCAATATTATTATATCACATATGTCCGGTTTCTTTTCAATCTGAGAAAATACTTCTTCAACATATGCGCGTGTACGTTTGGGCTGCGAAACAGAAAGAAATTATGGTTTTATATGAGAATGTAATTAATTTTATCATAGCTTAGATTATTTACTGCTGTTTCCTTGTCAGCTTGCATTTTTTTTTTTTTTTTTTTTTTTTTTCGATGAAATCAAATTTCGAATCCTACTTAGAATTCCATGAAGTAGGTTTAATGTTTGTAGTGTTACTGAATAATTTTCACAGCAAAAAACAAAGTATGTTATGAATACGAGCTTACATGCTGGTTAGTTACCATGGAGTTTCGTAATTAGGTCAATAGGTACATTTTCGTATGGTAACTTTAACAAATTTGTTTCGCCGGAGGTCAACAACCGTAAAATGGAAATCAATAAGCGAAAGTGTTGTCAATAGTGAAATTCAGTATACAATGTTAAATCCAAGTATTTTATGGGTGTAGTATACAGAAGGGAGAGGGCGTTGGGACCTTAGACTAACATCTTCTGTTCATTGCTAGAGACGCGATCTTTAATTTACATGGCTGAAGCAGTCAGGTCTCGAAAATGTGCTGGTTCATTAAGCTTTCTGAGGTGAACCACTTTTATCTCCTGTTCTGTTCGAATAAATTTGAGTTCTGGGTGAATCAAAAAAATTTAAGATTTCCGTCAGTCCACTTCAACCTGATTGATCCAGTGCAAAGTTATGATATTCTGCTCCCTTCTTCGTGTTAGAGAACGGCAAGAATGAGTCTTCATCTTCAAGGCCGATCAATGGCATGCTTGCTGCCGATCGCGATAATCGTCGACCAAAATGGCAATCAATAAAAATTGTATTTTTAACGAATCTGGTTGAAAATGTTTACTCGGGGATTTTTAAAGCCGTTGAATCCGAATCTTTGGTCCAAATTCAAAATGGAGACCAAAATTTGATATACTAACTCGGGGACTTTTGCGGTCAATGAATACAAATTTTGGGTCAAAATTTAAAAATTCAAAATGGCAGCTTCGAAATAGCTACCAAAAAAATTTTAATTTTAACGAATCTGACTGAAAATGTTTACTCGGGGATTTTTGAAGTTACTAAATCCAAACCTTTGGTCAAAATTTAAAATAGCTACCAAAAAAATTTTAATTTTAACGAATCTAGCTGAAAATGTTTACTCGAGGATTTTTGAAGTTACTGAATCCAAACCTTTGGTCAAAATTTAAAAATTCAAAATGGCAGTCAAAAAAAGGTTAAATTTAACAAATCCTTCTAAAAATGCTTACACGGTGGATTTTTGGGGTTCCAAATCTTTTGTCAAAATTTACAAACTCAAAATGGCAGCCAAAAAAATTTTAAATTGAACGAATCTGGTAGGAGAACCTATCTCAAGTAT
This sequence comes from Toxonevra muliebris, assembly GCA_963691655.1. Lineage (NCBI taxonomy): Eukaryota > Metazoa > Arthropoda > Insecta > Diptera > Pallopteridae > Toxonevra > Toxonevra muliebris. Next base: position 77,273,021 of record OY829328.1, on the reverse strand, counting down.
GACTTAACCTCTTTGCGAACTGTTAAAGGGTTAATTATTTTGTATGCTATTATTTTGCCTTTTTTTGTTGTTTTTTAATTTTGGTGCATTCGCATTAATGATCCGTGGTTATCTAGGCAAGCTTTTAAGATCTGATCTGACGACCTCGATAGTCTAGTGGGTAGTGCACTAAACTTTCAACTGGGAAGTTCGGGTTCGAAAAACCACCAAGCCGATAAAAAATTGCCACATCACCGTTCGGAATCGGCGTTAAACTGTAGGCCCAACTATGTAATATCACAATGGGCCGTCTAGACCTAAGTGTGTCTCTCGACAGCCACTCCAACCTAACCTAAGATCAGATCTGTGAGAATTTGAGAAGTTCAATCGAAACCTGCATTAACGCTATTTTAATTGGTAGTGCTTTTTAAGGTTTTAATTTGCTCCTTAACTTCACCGTTATCAACTGCTAGGACTTTCGGTCGGTATACCGTTATGTGGCACTTACATAAAGTTATATACTCACTCTTTCTAGATCTTCGACGGATTTTGTGGCTTTTCAGTTATTATTTCCCGTTATTTCGTTATAGTTTTGTCTTGAAATCTTGATATTAAGGAATACTCTTGCCCTTATATTGCTCTGACAAAGAATGCCCTTCTTCCTATACGGAACCAACAACGACAGGGAAAGCTTTTAGTTTTATAATGTACTGATAAGGAATATATTTGTCTCTCCACTAAGCTAACAATGTATGCTCTTTCTCCCATATTATTCTGCGCTGATAAATAATGTTTCTGTCTCTTCTTCTAGTTCATTACTGAATCGACAAGGTGTGCTATAGTCCCTAAGCTGAACTGTTTTTATGCTGATTAGGGATGTATGACCTTGTTCCTAAGCTATGCTGTAAAGGAACGTTAAATGCACTTTATAAAGTAAAAATAAAAAAATAAAAATCATTCATTCAAAGAATTTATATATTTTTAGTTTTGAGTGATTTTTGTGTTTTTTTTTAATCGTGCAACATTTATATTAATATATTTTTCTTGTTTTTTTTTTTTTTTTGTTTTTTGCGCACGCGGAATTAAAACTGAAAATGGTTAGTATTACTAATAAAAATCTCTTCTCTATACATATTAAAAAAACCAATTTCTTTTTTCGAAAAAAAAAAAAAAAAACAAAAGACGACACAGCTTGAAGCAGTTGTACAAAAAAATCATGAAGTAAGCGACCGTGTAATGAAAAATGCCTTGGGTTTTGTTGTTAGCAGTAATGCCTTGGCTCTGACGGTTCACTCAACATTTGATAATGCGACTGCAAATGCCATAGTGAAACAATTGTCTGGGGTACTGGTGGCTGCCGCCAGGAGTGCTGTACGCGATTTGGATAGTACAAATGATTTGACTTTTCTCAGAGTTGGTACACGTAAATTTGAATATCTTGTTGCACCCGAAGCAGAATTTACAATTGCTGTTATGCAGTAAATGAATTAGGAAAAAAATTCACATTCATTTGTATATGTATAAACAAAATTTCAAAAGAAATAAAATTTTCTCACACGTGATACTTATCGTTTGAATCATTCATAACCATCACTGTTATTTTCTTTTCAATAGGTGTATTAATGACAAAACGATGGTCGTACATTGACCCTTCTTAAGTACATTTGGAAGAGACAACTAAATCGTAATAAATTTATGTGAAAGCAAATCGAATGAACCAGCACATATCTGACTGCCTGTTTGTGCAGTCAGTCCGCCATCTCACCGCATTTTTTCGCGACCGAGACTGACGAGGTAAACTTGTACGCTATTCCTCCTCTCACCTATAAAAAGCCGATTTCGGTCCGACCGAGCAGTCTAGTGTGTCTAGGATCAATATATTTTTTTTTTACATATGATTTGAATCTTCAACATACTACCATCAAAGCCTATTTTAACAGACTTTGACTCCCATGAATTTAGAGTTGTTTACCGTAAAGTAAAACGCTGTTGACGGGACTCACCTTCAAATTTCGGCATGGTTGGTAACATTATTCATATTCTAGGTGCAAGTTTACTACGGTTTCCACAGCAACACTAACAAATTCCGATGGCGAGTTAACTTATAGTCTGTAGTCTTCACTTTTTTATGCCTCTGGCGTTGGTCGCGAACAAGGTTATGACGCCTAAACTCCATTCCGCTTTCGCGTCCCGCGCTTTTATTCAACTGTCATGGCTAGCTAAATGCGTAGGAAAGTTGGAAAAGTTCAACATTGCACTCGCTTAAACTGTAGAACGAGTGTTATTGAGTTTGGGTTTTTGGAGTTTCATTATATCGATTTCCTTCCTGTATGGTATTGATATTCTTGTTAGATAGCCAGCAATCTCTTTGGAGCTAACCGCTGATCTGCAAGTCTTATTATTACCAACCATTTTATGGGGAATGAAAGCCTGCATTCCTAATAAAATATATATATCACTCCCAGTTATTATTAACTATTTTATGAAACAATAAATTATTTATCTGCATTGAATTAAACGTTCTTAAATTTTAAAATTCTTGTATTAATTCATAATCTATTACAATTTTGTAGACATGTTCTACAATACAAAAGCGTTGCATTTTCCCTATTCGGAATAAGTACTGTAAAACGTACTTTTTCTGTACCCCAATGAGCAGCCTTCAGTGTTATCTTTTCCTCAGTGAATAAGTGTGTATTTGAATGGGAAGAACGTATAAAATTTGTGACACGGAGAGAATAAAAAACAAAAAAATATTGTTTAATTGTATATATTTATATTTTGCAAACAATATAGAAAGAAAATTTTCATATGCTAACATAAAAAGCGAAAAGTTCACATTAATGAATTAAAACGATAATAAAAAGTGCGTAGCAGTGAATAATTGATATTTGTATTAGCAAAAAATACCAAACAGCAAGTGTTAAAATTAATTGTATTAAAGTTCACAACAAAAAACAAGAAGTCCAAAAATCCGACTGCAGAGAGTGAAGAAAACACAACTTTGCGAAAATATTAAAAGGTGAAAAATATTTTCTTATAATAAATTATATCCAAAAAAAGTTTTAATTGTACAGAAATTACATTTTGGTATAGTATGTGCGAAAAAAAATTATGCTTGAAAAAAAAGGTAGCGCTTGGAAAAACTGATACTCAAAAGAATCTAATCAGCAAACGAGCACATTTGTGTAAAACTCTAGCAGAATTTATTGTTTACTTTTCATGGGCACACATTAAAGACAAATAAATTTGTGTATTTGTTTACAATTGATTGTTGTACATCTACAATATATATAAACTTTAGTACTAAATTTTATTTTCTAATTAAAAAAAAAAATATACTGCCATTCATTCATAAAAAAAAAAAATAGTAGTCACTCCCCTCTGCACTCTTTGTGGCTGCTCTTCGCTTCAATTGCCCTGATTTGTTTGCTCTTCTTCGCTTTTTTTTTCTTCGTTTTTTTTTTTTGTGGCGGGGGGGAGGAGGGTTTTGTTTTTGCTAAAGTTAAGTTTTTTTTTTTTTGTTTTTGGCTTTCCATCCCATGCCGGAGTCGCACTGCGCAACGTTGATTTTCTTCCACACTCTTTGTAGTTGTTGTTGGTTTGTTTTCTCCGCAATTTTTTGTGTGTTGTTTTTGGGGGAAGTGGAGTGAATCAATTTTATTAGCTTCTAGTTTTTCTATAATTTCGCATTGGTTTCTGCTTTAATAAACATTACAAAAGAAAGGAAAACAAAAAGCACAAAAACATTTTAGGGGAGTGTGTGAAAAAGGTGTCCTTAGAAGAACTTCTAGGAGATAAGGTATTTATAGAAAAGTCAAAAAGTTGTTGTTGTTGTTTTGCACCTTATTGCTTCTACTGAACTCTACGTGTTCTTTAATTATTGATTTTTTATTTATTTATATTTAGTATAAATATGTAAATTTGTATCTAACTTTAAGGGTAATTGAGGTGAATTTTCTTCCTTATTTTCCACAACAACTAAAACTGCAATTGAAATAAAACTTTCCTTCTTTGCATTTCTATAAATATTTTTATAGTTTCTTTAATTTATTGACTCATTTCTGAAGCCAAATAACTGCTTCAAATAAATACTTTCTATATGTACAATAAATAGACAAAAATAAAAGTGGACAAAAGCAAAATAAACGTATGTCGCCACCAAAAACTGCAAAATCATATCAAAAAGAATGCAATCGCACTACTTTCGGACCAATACCATTTACCGTTATAACTGTTTGCAAGTATTTTGATGAGGGTGTTCCATCAGGCGAGTATGTCAGTTGAATGTCATTTGATTTTGATACTTCAAAAAGATTTTACTGGAATACATACATACATATGTTGATACTCTGTTTTTTTTATAAAGTTCTATGTATATTGTACCCGTATCAATCAAAATTACTGAACTTTAAACATAAACAAAACTAAAAAAAAAAACCAGATAAATAAACAAGCAGTCAATCAGCAACCACACAGGCAGATGAACAGATGGATAGCTTTATTGGATGTTTTCATATTGATTTATTTAAAATTTATCTTTTTTGCTTTATTCTTGTTCTAGCCTACTTAAAAAATACGATAAATTGGCAGTTAAAGCTCCTGTGTAATGTAATGGGAAAAGCCGATGTAACTAAACTGTTCAGTTTTCCATTACAAATTTCGATGTTACTCCGTTTATAGTACCACTAGCTAGGCAGGGTTCAGCGGCTTTACACACAGGCCCCGATCCATTCTGTGGAATCGACTGGACTTATTGGCATTTCGTTCAAGGCCTTAGTCAGGCAAAGAAACTTGCTCCTCCTCTCACTCTCACTAAATCCCTGAACTTGATTAAAACTGACCTCAGATTGCTAGTAGACTTTCTATCTGGCAACTATGTGGTCAGATATCACCTAAGTAAATTAGGTCTGTCACATAAGACAAAGAGTGTCGTCTATGTATGGAGGATGATGAGACATTTCACATTTTGTGTGAATGTCCAGCCTAGGCTCGGCAAAGAAGGGATATTTTTAGTAAACCGTTTCTATCAACTAACGAAATCAAAACCTCTTCCACAAATGATGTTCTAGCCTTTATTAAGATAGCAGATCATCTTTTGTCTTAATTTTGGAGCTTTGGCACAAAATGTCTTTTAAGTCGCAGTGCCTGACTTTCGAGTCGCCACCAACCGCTTATTAATAGTAATAATAATAGTATCACAATCAATATTGTCTCGAAAAAATTTGAATACTCTACTTTGAAAAGACAATTAATTAATCGAGTCGTTGTTGTTGTAGCACTAGTTGTTGTAGACGTTATTATGGCAATAGTCGTTGCGCTTTCCGTCATCTGGTTCGATGTTAAGGGGTAGTCTGGTAGAATCGAGTCTTTTTTGGATTTTTTTTTTCATAGTAATACCTTATTCACACGGATCCGAAATTGAGCAATTTCAATTTCTTTCTTAATTTCGAATGAAATTGAGTTGAAATCGCTCAATTTCGCTATAGAAATAAATGTCAAACGAAATTGAGTTGCCTCAGTCAAATTTGTTGAAATAGTATTGAAATTTTTGTTACTAACCGAAAACAACTCTGTTAATCGTTAAGTATTGGTAGAAAAATCGATGAAAAACACATCACTATCAGAAAAATAGCTGCCAAATATTATTTATTTTCAATGGAAAAAGGAATGTACAAAAAAAAAAAGTGTGCTCCGAAAGGGCAGAGCAACTTTTGGCGGAGATATGGTGCGGGAAAAATAGCGTAATTGCGTGGGGCGAGGAAGAGCGGCCATATATTGAACGAATTGGCTCTGGAGTTGCGTATATGCTTGGGGATTCAACACAAACTTTCAAAATTTCTTCGGTTCATGCGATAATTTTGCCTTGAAAAATACTTCCCAAAAAAATTTTCAGCATCAGCTGCTGTTTCCAGAATTTGACTATTATTTCCATATGTAATTTACAGTTACTGCAATATTCTACATATTCTCTATATATTTTGTCAAACTTCTCTAGTTTTTCGCCATATCATTTTCACTTTTATCAGCCATTTTATTGTGTAAAAAGAAAAATAAAAACTTCATGTTAATGACTTCAATTTCAAATGAAAATTAACTGCCGAAATTGCTCAATTCGGGCTTGGTGTGATTAGGGTATAAGAGTTGCTATCAGGCATGGTTATAAAAAATAGGAAAAATATAAGATCTATTACATTTTTTAGACATTTTGGGTTTTGTCAGAGTGAAAAATAAAATAATGACGTCGGAGAGAAACCCATTGCCATTCCTCAAAATATCCATAATTGCTATATAAATTCTTGCTATCCAAATTCAAATGAAAGGCAACATTTTTATTTATTTTTATTTTCACAAAACCATAGTGAAATTAATAAAGTGAAATAAATAGAAGTGACGCCCTCTTTTCTGTTTACTGACGTCTGACAAATTTGAAAATTATTCTCTTACTTCTCCCAAAACATTTGAATTTCAGAAGTAAATATTAAAAAGTATTAACCCATTGGTACAGCACAATATATAAATAAAATAGAAAAATTTGAAAAGCCAGAAAAATTGTTAGACGTTGATAAACGAGATCTTCGAAGGCGTTTTTAACAACCATGTGCATAATGTGCACCAAGGATTTTTCCCAAACCTTAAAGTTTTTTTGTTATGTATGCCATTCAAGTAAGAAATCTGCTTATCCGAAATTTAAATAAAATTCTTTTGAAATCAGTAAAACTATTTAGAATATAAAGCAGACATTTTTGAAGAAGATCATTTTAAAAGTATTGTATTTTGTTTATTTAAATACTTTATAGAACCACACACTACAAAATGTTTTGAGAGCTTTTATTTCAGAAATAAACAAACGGTTTATTGGTTTTTGATATTTTTATTTCATTTATTTATTTGTGTACAGCTAACCAAAATGGGTTAAGAGAGTTTTCTCTCATAAACAAAATTATTTGTCAAAATTTATTGAGCGAATACTTGTCATAATTGTCAAATCTCAGAAGACCTGAGAATATTTCAGATTACTTTCTGCTATCTGGCATACTGTATACTGTGCACAAAACATACAAAATCTTTTCTTCTTCTCCAAACTTATAATCTGTCAAAAACGAAATTCGATTCTCAATGAAATTTCTTTTTTATCGTGTGTCCACCTACATTTGAAATTGAAAATTTCAACGAGATTCATTCTCGTGTGTTCACACTATAATTTTCGCACTTCCCCACTTGATGCTTTGTCACCGTCCTTACGAAACATTTCATGAAACCCAAATTATGGTAAACCCTGTTCTTAAAGCTAAACCGGTTTAGGCCTTCTTCGGTACACTGTCCCACCAGTTCAAGCCTTCTCTGTTATATCGTTACAGTGTAAGATTTTGAATCTGTGATTTTTAATAATTTAGTAATTTTTATTTTATGCATATTTATGTTAGAAATTTAAAAGTTCTTCGAAAGTTAGGAAATCTATCTTTGCATCTAACTGCATTATCGACCCAAGACGAAATTTATGTAAAACTAATCTAGCTCAAGCTTATTTCTATGATACTTTTTACATTATTAAATGATATAAACAAAAAGAACATCTTCATACAGATCTGACTTAAAATGCACAATCTTACGGAAGCAATTATGATGTTAAAAATTAAATGAGGCATGACAAAAGACATACAAAGGAAGTAGGCAGGCATTGCCTCGAAGGTTTAAATACTTACATAAATACATATGTACATTTTATATTTTTACTGCTTACTACGAGATTGTATTGCACTCTACTTGGCAGTTGTCATAATACAAAAGAGAAAACGAATAATCTTGATTGTTGTAGCGAAACAATTGGGGGGGGGGGAAAATGCCTCATTAACTTCTGCGGGAGGAAAAACAGTTTACGATTAAATTAGGTATATTATTTGCGTAAATTATGACAGTAATATTCCAAATATTTTACAATGAACATAAATGAATTTATAAATTATGAAATGTTGTGTTTATGACGTTTTTTTTTTTTTTTTTTTGTTTTTTTTTCTTTTTTCTTTTTTTTTTGAGGAGCAATCAAATTTACCACATAAGCGCCATAATTTAATAGATTAAACTGCTTGAATTAATATTCGCTATAAAAGTTTTTCTATCTCAAACTAAGTTATAAAATAGAGTGGCGAAACTCAGTGTAAACCGTAATTTATACAAATTCATAGATCGAAGTACGTCACACTCTTTCTAGTCAATCTATCTATCTAGATCGAAGTCCAAGTGGAGTATGTTGTTTTCATCTAAGGAGAGGCCCTTAAGGGTATTTGTAGGCTAAAATGTGGTGAAAGTTGGTATAAAACTTTGTGGATGGTATTGATATTGCTAGAAATAGAATTTCAATGCTTTATGACTCTTTTTCCCCATTTAAAATAATAGACATTTATATATAGGGCACGCTTTCCTGACGCTAATAAAAAATTGTACTCTTTTGCCACTTGACAGATGGCAGGTTTTTGCTATTCTGGATGCGGCGTGCTAGATAATTGAGATAGAATAGCGTGGGAAGTGCGTAGGCGTGTGCAGTGACACCCAAGCTGTACTAAACGCTCTTGCTAACCCTTCTAGCATTTTCAAATTTGTTAGCGAATGTAAGGCAAAACTAAATTGTATTGTGAAACAAAACAAGTTATGCCTTACTTGGGTTCCAGGACATTGTGGTATTACAGGAAATGATCTGGACGACAAACTGGTCAACGAAAGCTCTGCAATTTCACCATAGGGTTCAGAACCTTTTCCTGGCATGCGTTGAATTGACGACTTCGTGTGTTTTATTCATAGAACATGGACCGAGCTTGGCTTCTGCAGAACTTCAAATTGCTTCATAAGACAACCCAACAAGAAATCGGCGAAATTTCTTTTGAAATTGAGAAGGAAGGACCTGAAATTACTAATAGGTATCATCACGGTACATAAAACATGTGGTCAGCATATGACTAACATGACCGTCATCACTGATCCGACCTGCCGATCTTGCTTCGAAGACTACGATACAACTGAGCATTATCTTTGTAGCTGTCGGACCTTCGCGGGAACAAGGTTAAGGCTGTTGGGTAGTGATGTCTTGAGTATGAATACTATTCATAGTCTTCCTCTTCTTCCTGAGCTTTTAAAGTTAATCAGTGAAACAAAAAAGTTTGAAGTTGAGAGACCATAGGCTTTTTCTACTTCCCAATTTTCCTCTCATAGCTCTTTCCTGCCTTTCTAATCCCTTATACTGGCTCTATCCTGGTTATAGTACAATGGTCCTTGAGACAGAGTGCTTTAGTTTAGTTAACTCTAAACTCTAAAGAGACTTGATCTCTCCTTTATTTAGTAGTAGGTTGGTTGAGCTCAGTTTCCTTTTCACTATTTTTGAAGCGGAGAAAATAGGACTATAGATCATTCTTCCGTATCTGTTCTGCTTTTTTCCGAATAAAGTTCGCTGCTTTTGTAACTGAAACTATGATGGTTCAAGTAATCTGAAATAGATAAAGTTGAGTTTTCAACTTTTAAAAAAAATGCAAAATTTCATACAACTTTTTCTTGTTAAATTGCTTTTGAATCAGTTTCCAATTTTCCTTAATATTGTAATAGATTTTTATGCCTTTTTGTACACTCTGAAAAAAGCACACAAAACAAATTCATTATTTTTTTTAGTAACAGCTGTGTAGTATATAAAAAATTCAAGTAAGTCGATTTTCAAATTACACTGTGCAACAATATATGGTATCATAGTCCCAAAAATTGATGGTTTTAAGACCGTCATGTTCTGAGACACTAGTTTATATTCAAAAATACAAATTTTTCTCACATATTTGCATCTGATTTCTACTCCAAATGCCAGTTCTTGAAAGTTTATAAATAAATTTACTATTTTGACCAGTTAGAAAGAGAGATTTGACTTTACAGTGTTGTATAATAATTTTCCTTATACCTTTTCCTTTAATAGATTTTTAGGCGTAAACATCGAGAAATGCACGATTATAACCCAAAACGGCAGAAAACGCCAATTCAGATCACCAAAAACCGACCAGTTTCAACGGACTGTACCGAACGCACAACCAAGACTTTTGACAAAATCCTATATAGAGTTTTTATTGTTAGATCAAGTACTTTTAAGCTATCACTATCGTTACGCTGTATCAGAAATTGTGTTGCACAGTGTTATTAGTTATTTTAATCAAACAATTAGAGAAATGGAAGATACACAAGCCCGCAGGTACGGACTGACCAATACTGTATGCTTTTACGTTTGCCCTGCTCCAGCGTCAGCAGCTCTGCAATGGCAGTTGTGGTTGATACCATATTCAATTTCTTCTGGAATTGTTTAATAAAACTTATCGATTACTCGTCATTTTGAGAGGATTCATTCATTTCGATTGCTAATTTTCTTCTTCTTTTTTTTAATTATATATATTTTATAGCCTTTTATTCTTTTGTTTTGATTCGTTTTTTAACACATGATGGCTACGGCGCAGAGTTGTATTATTCCGTATTTTATTTCTTAGGGAGCATTTGCTTTTGTTTTTGTCAAATTGTGCTGCCACACGTAGGCTGTAATTTTAATCGAACCTAACCTACTAAATACTAGACCCAAGGGAAAACTTTTTTTCTTATAATGTTAAGTACTCGTACTTGAGTTTTATTATACAATGGATCCTTTTATTTCCTCAGTGCAAGTTAATTAATGGGTGTAAACTTTTATAACTGATACATGTTTTGCTTCAGCGTTGCCAACTCTACCAAAATCTACTTTCAGAACCTTATTTTATTTTCGGTATTTTTTATTTTTATCGAACAGTGTAATCAAAAGACATTCTATATTTGAGATTAAATACTTACTTGTAGATATTATAATAATTACTTACATATTGTCATTTTCAACAAATTCACTATCAGCGTTTGTGTCCTACTTATTGCATGGATTACATAAATTATCTATTTGCTATAGTTCAAAATAAACAAACAAATAAATAAATAAACAAACAAACTAACTAACAAATATGTGCATACACACATAGCACATACAAATGTTTATATTTATTGTGTATATCTAGTAAATGTTTACTATTTTAGTATTTGAAGTGTTTATTGATTGTATATATGCATGTACTCGTATGATTTCATGTTTACATTACCTACTAACTACTGTCCAGCATCCACCACATTCTTTAAGTATGTAGGAGGTAACCGTGACTTTAAACACTTGTTCATGCAGGCAGTCGCATTATAATGCAAAGTAACTACCGCATCGCATCATACCGCATGGCAATCTCATCGCATCGCATCGTATCGAATCACAACGCTCATCACATTCACCAGAGTGACACCGACAACGGCACACTCACAGTCACGGTCTGTCTATGGTTGTCGCACTGTTTTCTGAAATGTTAAAAGTGGCGGCGATTAGTGAAAATGATGTCACCAAGCTATTTTGATTATTATTATTATTATTTTTTTTTTTTTTTTAGAATAGAAATATATTGTAGATTTTTTGTTTTGCGTTTTAGAGTAGGTATGTATATTTTGTTTTTGGTATTTAATATTATTTATTTTTTTTTTTTTTTTTTTTTTAAGAATTTTTTTGCATGTGCGCCACTGTGATTTGGTCGTGTGAATATTAACAAATAACAGCTGATTTAGGAATTTCGTTAATATGTATTTAAGTTATTTGTAATAAATTCACAAATATTTTCACTCACTCGCATTCATATTAATTGAATGATTTTCTGATAATTTTGTTTTTGTTTTTTTTTTTGTTTGTTATTTATTTTTGGTATTGAGGAATAAGTTAAAGGTGCTTCATTTCATAGAATAAAAAAACTAAGCATCGATGCTTTTGTTTTTGTTTTCAGAAATTTGCATTTATTCTATTATAACTGTAAGTAAATAATTTTAAAAGTGGGCGTATTAAACTCATCATTGGTTTTTTTTGTTTTCTTTCTATTTTTTCTATAATAATAAAATGCTTACTCATAAAGTTAAAGAGAAATGAACTACACACTTGCCAATTGTAGCCAGACACAAAGAAAATCCATCCACAATCCTTAAATTGAAAGTTGTTAGTAGCAAAGTACACAAATAGAAAGTATAATCCTTAAATTACTTATGTGTACATAAAAAAAATAAGAAAACACCAAACTTTTGCTATTATATTACAAGCTACACACACAGCAAATGGTGGGCGCCTTCTTCTATGATGACGCATAATTTTCATCATCACCATCATCGAGATGATTCTACTGCTCATTTGCTCTCTCTCTATTCCATTGCTTGACCTTGTTTGTTATGCGTAAAGAAATTTCAATGTGTGTTTCATTTGTGAAAAACTCCTCGTTCATATATATATGGAAATATTTGTTGATGCTGATAAATAATTTGAAACTTTGAACGTCATTGAATGTCTGTTTTTCTATTCGATGTACTAAGTTCATATAATTTCTATTAATAAATTGGAAAAGAAAAAATCTACTTCAGTAATTATATTGTATTGTATTATAGAGGTTTCTGTCGTTGTACCGCGACCTATAAGATCTATTGTACGTCCCTCTTTTCTATCTAGTCTAATCTGCCTAGAGTACCTCATCCAGTTCAGTCTCCCTCAAGAATTTGAGTATTGCGCCCGGATCTATGGATGCCAGTTCGGTACTGGGCACTTGGTGCATGCCCAGACATTTCCTTCTTTTGTGGATCAGTGCTCCACATTGAGCTAAAATATGTTCTGATGGTTCGTCTTCCTCATTACAAAACCTACAAATTGAGCTTTGCTCAACCCCTATCTTGCAAAGGTGTTCTCTGAGCCCGCAATGCCCAGTCAGAATACCAGCTAATATGCGCAAGCTGTTTTTGTTGAGACCAATGCAGAATGCGTATCTACTCTTATTATAATTACCTAAAAGCGCTTTAGATTGCCTCAGTCCCGTAAGATTGGTAAAGAGTTCTTGCCTGAGTAATTCCCTGATTACACTATCTCCTATTCCACATTTCTTGCAAGCTCGTCTGCCTGCTCATTACCTTCAATTCCTGCGTGTCCAGGGACCCAACATAGAGCGACTTTGTTGTTATTGCCCAGTTGATTGAGCTTTCTCAAATAGTCCCACACCAACTTAGAGGTGATCTCAAAGGAACATAATGCTCGAATGGCTGCCTGGCTGTCCGACATGATAGCGATATCTTGCCGTTTGTACTTTCTATCCAGGTTGAATTGCACACATATGCTAATTGCATGAATTTCAGCTTGGAAGATGCTAGGATACTTCCCCATCGGCTCAGAGTGTTTGATTCTTGGCCCAAATACCCCTGCCCCAGTTCCATCCTCGGTACGTGACCCATCTGTATACCACTTAATCGTGTGTTCTTTGAGTGTGTAGTTATACTTTACACCCTCCCATTCGTTTTTACTACTAAGTTTTGCAACGAAGTGTTTCTCAAAACTATACTGTTTGTCCATTCTGTCCTGGGGACAGTCCAAGAGATAGTTGTCTTTCGTCGTGTTATCTCGGTTTCCAAGCCCTATAGATCTCCTCGTCAACCTTTTATTTCTTGTTCCTCTTACAATTGCTGCATTGGAGGCACTCTCTATCAGGAGGTGTAATGGAGTGAGCTCCAATATTACCTCTAGTGCAGCAGTCGGACATGTTCCCATCGCTCCTGTTATACAGATACATGCCAACCTTTGAACTTTCCCTAATTTAGCTGTCGCTGTTTTTAGTTGAGTTCTCCTTGTCCACGCTACTGCTCCATATGTAATGATTGGCCTTACCATCATTGTGTACATCCAACGCAGTACACTTGGTTTACATCCCCAAGTTTTCCCTGCTAGCCTTCTGCATACCATTAGAGCGCGAGTGGCTTTACTTGTCACTGCCTCAACATGCGCTTTCCATGTGAGTTTACTATCTAATACTAAGCCCAGATACTTTACCTCTTGCTTTTGTTCAATAACCTCCCCAGCTAGTGATATCGGTTTCCAGCGGGAGTGTGGGAGTGATCTTTTCCTGGTAAATGGAACTATAGTGGTCTTTGCAGGGTTAATATTTAGCCCTACCGACCTGCACCGACTTTCAGTAATTGTGTTTAAGTAAATACAATATCAAACTTTTTCACATGTAGATGGACAATGCAGATTGTTTGTGTAATATCAAGTAAGGCTCTGGTTATATTGAGAGTATGCTCGGCGAACACCATGAAATTGTTGTTGCAACCCGAACACAAAGAGAAAGTCTTTACTCACTCTCACACCGAACACGATATGATCGCAGTGTTGCCAGAAACTTCATTTCAAAAATAGTCAAAATTGTAAGAAAAAAATCATAATTTTCAGAAAAAATTCGTCATCAGAGAAAAACTCCAGAATCTACATGTCGTTGCTCTCTGAATTCAACATCTAATTGGTGAAATTAATTTTCGTCCTCCAAATTTTTATGATGTGACATCAAACTTGTGTGGTCGCCGTAGCCTAGTGGTTAGTGTGTTGGACTGCTATGCAGAGGTGGCCGGATTCATATCTCGGCACGCTCAAAAATCAAAAAATAGAAAAAAAAAAAATTTCTACACGGCACCACCACCTCTTGGCTGGCAATGGCAAATCTCCAAGAGTAAAAAATGCCTATGAAAAGCTTTTCACTTAGCCGTTCGGACTCGGCATAAAACTGTAGGTCCGTTCCATTCGTGTATAAATATAACTCACACAACATGAATAGAGGCGAAAAAGCTCGGCTTTGGCCCTCCATGGGCTGTTGTGCCATAGTAGTAGTAGTAGACATTAAACTTTATAATAAATTGACTTCTTTTGAAACACACTGTCAAATTTCATATAAATTTTGACAAGTTTACAAGGCTTTGCACGTTTTAATGAAGGCCTTTATTAATTTTTCTTTAGCATAAATGCCAACGTAAATATATTTTCTTTCTAAAAATGTTGCTTTGTCTCTGAAATCAATGTTATTAACAACATGAGTTAAATACTCTGGTCTTAAGATATTTGTGCATGGAAAGCATAATCAAAATTCTATCACTGGAAATAAAGTTCAACACTGATATATCTAGTCTTTATTCCTTCAAAAGATGTACCAGTTCCTGACGAGAAAAGCTTAATAGGTAATGTTTAAATTATCTAATAGTAGGTGCAATGTGTATTGAAATGTGTTCATAATGATGAGGAAGGCTTTTTTTTAATGATCATCACCAAGCCTTGACTTGTCATCAAATGGTAATGCAAAAGCAGATTAAGGTTGATTGTTTTAGAGCACACTTCTTTCTCACAGTATCGAGGAATAAAGACAATTGGTAAATAAACTTAGTCTAGATCGGTGTAGAAATCTTATTTTCACTATTGAAAACTATTGAAATTCACTAAAATTGTTAATGTTTAAGTTTTTGGAAACTTACTTTTGTCACATCTACTATCACTTAGTTCCGAACCACATTTTTTTCTTTATAATATAAGTAGTTGCTATTTCAACAGAAGAGATTTTAAAACAAAAAAGTTTTTATGCAGTTGTGGTTGATCTAAAAAATCGTAATTTTTTAACAAAAATCAGTAAATTGTCATTGGGTCAAAAAATCGTCAAAATAACGTTAAAATCGTAGTTCTGGCAACGCTGTATGCTCGGTGTATTGCATAGCGCCAGGTTATATTGGTGCTCGGTGTTCGACGAACACAAAACATTTTCTGCCGTGCTCGGTCAAGGTGGTTACATTCAGCTCGTTGCAGAGTTGTTTTTTGTCAAAATATACTCGTTTGTTTTATACTATTTTATATGTAATGATACTGTATTGTAAAATAACTCATTGCCACCCTGAATACTCGGCGTGATCGGTATACAATACACCGAGCATATCGTATTCGATGTGAGAGTGAGTAAAGACTCTCTCTTTGTGTTCGGTGCAACAACAATTTCATGGTGTTCGCCGAGCATACTCGCAATATAACCACAACCTTACCGAGCAACATCATCAACAACATCTAGTAGAAGTATTTAGGGGTAGATGTATTTTTTCAAAAGTAGCCATTTTGAATTTTTGATAAGTAAGAGGAACATTTTAGAGATGCATTTTTTGAAATGAGAACAAAAGAGTGAGTTAGTAGTGGATTATTAATACTACTTTTATTACTTAGTAAATTTTATTTATAATAAAAAAAATATAAATAATGTTATTTAAATTTGTTTTCTTTATTAAGTTTGCTACCTTGAACAAGTTAAGTTTTAAAAAATAATATAGAAAGCTAATTCTCTAATTCTCTCTATGTGCATGCAATACTATGCAAATTATTTTCTTATAAATTCTCAATTAAAAATTTCACTATGAAAATACAACTCTGTTGCAAAAAGAAGAATAGTATCAAAGCAAATATTTTCCCAATTGTCAAAGTTCCCCTTATTTGTCAAAATGCAGCTACCTTCTTTATTCTTCCGCCATGTGCAAATTCATTATTTCTTGAAGTAACAGCTGTGTACATAAATTGATACAAGTAAATCGATTTTGAAATTTCAGTTTTAACTCTTTCTTGACCGTAAGGGAACTAAAGGCGGTAGCGCAATATCAAGTCTGGATTTGTATACGCTGACTGGTGTTTTATTGTAAAAATTTCTTAGAAAGTTTCTATTGAGAATTTTAAGATCTCCGATGACCCATAGCAAAACTTGAATATCCAAAGGATGTAAGCAAAAATTTATGAATATGAGCAATCTCATTTTACTTTAAGCCCAAAAGTATGTAACACATAATTTCTATATCAAAAACGGTAGTGGAAAATACTTACATATCAATGGAATAGTGAAACATATCAAAAATTGTTGTTATTTATTGTATTGTTTAATTGCATAGTTTAATTTAGTTTATAGTTTATTCAATATGTTAACATTTGGCAATGTAGACGTGCAAAAAACCAAGAAAGTGCATTGAAAAGGGAAAATGGGAAAAATTTAAAAAACCCATGGTTGCACTTTTTGGAACATAATTCAAGTATACAAGTATATCAAGTATAATAAGTATACAAAACAACGCTGCGTAAAGTATGTTATCTCATCCATCATGTGACGAGTGCAGAAGGCACTCATTTTATGATAGTTTTTTTTAGTAGACTATGAAAATTAAATCTAGAGGTTAATTTTCAAAGTCATGACTTAAGTTCATGTCAATTTCGTTATTTAAAGTTATATATAAACAGGTTAATGAACAAATGTAGTCATCACAACAACAATGTATATAGAGACGGGCAAATCAGACGGCCGTTTCGGAATCCGCCACAATTCCTCATCAGTGAGTTTTTTTTTTGTACTTTAGGTCACTCTGCTGCCGTCAGTTATGCAGGTAACAATTTTACATATTTTTTTTAATAATAATTTTCTTTTAAACGAATAGAAATTTATTAAAATGGTACCCTGTGGCACTAACGGATCCTATAAAAGTTTGAGGTTAAATATTTTGTTATATTTTCAAACAAAGTGTGGCATATATTTATGAGTACTTAAATGTGATTATTTTTCTTTATTTCAATGTATGGTATTATTTCTCCATTAAAAGAAAGTTACCTTCTACCATGTAAATTAAAATGAAATCTGCATAAACTTTATAAGCTCAACATATCAATTACAAAATTTCATTCAATATTCAATCATATATAAGTAAATAGCAGAAATATTTTCATACATGAATGCTCACACTATCATCATAACAATATTATTATTATTATTTTTTATTATCATTCGGCTGTGACAAGAATTAACTATTCATAAAAAATAAAAAAATAGCGCCGCGGCAAACAAAATCTAATTAATAAACATTTAATTCAAATCAAGCAAGCAGCACGCAAACGATGATATTCGATTGATATCGAATTCGAAAAGAAGGTAGCCGAAATACCGAAATATTATTCGAAATCACACACATTGAAGTAGGTAGCTATAATAAAAAACAAACTTAATTTTATGTCACCAAGTCGCTTAAAATTAAAATATAATAAAAAAAAAGAAGCAAAACGAGCTGATATCACACACTTGAGACTAACTTGTCCACCATCATATTCATCGCCACCACCAAAAATAAAAAACAACAACCAAAAAAACAAAAAAAAAACCAAATAAACTTTGCGAACGTAAATCACCTTTGACAGATGGCCACGTCACTTTCGCTGTGATGTGAGCATGTGATGTGCGGCACGGTTACTGTTAAGTGTAAAAATAAACTATGAATTTTTTAATTTTTTAACAAATTCATATTGAAATATTATGAAAACTTATTTTTAGATGAATAAATATGAATGCGTTTTTTTTTTATTAAAAGAAAAGCTCTGTCTTCTGACCCAGTTGCTATTTAATAGTCACTTAAAATTTGTTATATACAAATTTATTGAAAACGGAGAAATTTTTAAATTAACTGCAGTATAATTTGACCTAAAGAGCTCTAACGAAGTAATAAATAAATTCTGCCCGCAAGCTTTTAAGCTTTTCTTCAGGTTATAATACTTGCAAGTAGAAAGCTTTAAGCTTTAAAGCTTCGGTATCATTGGTATATAAAAGCATATAAAAAATGATGATGATGACAGATGAGATTTCGTCTAACCCAAGCTCTTAGTTCTAGAATTTGTATTTATTTTATGCGGCTTTTGATTTCCTTTTACGAATTTTGAGGTGACGAGGATCATCGTGAACAGAGTCCATCCACTAAAGACTCTAGGTTTCAAGCCTCAATACTTTATAATACCTTAAACCTTATGCTTCTGATTGCAAATCTCATATTTCTGATTTTAAACCTTCTGAATTCAGAACTCAGAATAGTTTTTAAATTTCTGACTCCGGGCTTCAGACTTCTGATTTTAAGCCTCAGATTTCTGAATTCAGTACTTAAGACTCTAGATTTAAGACCTCAAGGCCACTGACTTTAAATTTCAAACTTTTGGTTTTGAACCTCACACTTTGGACTTCAAACCTCAGACTTCGAAATTTTTCATTTGCAGTTTTCTAACTTCAAACCTCAGATTTCTGATTTTAAACCTCATATTTCTCAATTTAGAACTTAAAACTCCAGATTTAAAACCTCAGATTTCTGATATCAAACTTCACACTTATTATAAACCTTTAACTTCTGAGTTTAAAAACCAGATTCTAGGTCACAACCCTCAGACATTTTATTTGCTTAGACTTTAGGACTCAAACTTCTGGCTTCAAACCTCAGACTTCTAATATCAAACCACTTCTTCTTACAAACCTTAAACTTCTTATTATTAACCATAATCTTCCGAATTTAGAAGCCAGATTCTAGAGCTCACCCTCAGTTTTTTGATTTGCTCAGGCTCTATTACTCAAGACTCTATGACTCAGACTTCTGACTTCAAACCTCAGATTTCTGACTTCAAACCTCAAACTTCTGGCATCATCTTCCCTCAGTCTTTTGATTTGCTCAGGCTCTATGACTCAAAACTCAGACTCTATGACTCAAACCTTAGACTTCTGACTTCAAACCTCAGATTTCTGACTTCAGACCTCAGATTTCTGACTTCAAACCTCAAACTTCTGGCATCAAACATCAGATTTCAAACCTTAGACTTCAGATTTCAAACCTCAGATTTCTGAACTTAAATCGCAGCTTTCTGACTTTAAACCTCATATTTCTAATTCCATTCTCAGATTTCTGAATTCAGAACTCAGACTCCAGGTCTCTAGCCTCAGACTTCTTAGTTTTGAGCTAAGATTCTTGGCCTCAAGACTCCAATCGAATCTCGGACTCTAGGCCTCTAATTTCAAAACTTCTGATTTCAAACCTAAAACTTTGCAATTCAAAGCTTAAACTTTTAATTTCAAACCTCACAGTTTTTAATTTAGAACTCCGATCCTAGTCCTTAAGCTTCAGGCTTTTATTTTGAAACATTAGACTTCTGATTTGAGCCTTTTGAACTCAGACTCCAGATCTTGAAATTCAGAACTCAGACTCCTAATTTGAGACCTCTTTTCAAAATATCTTTTCAAATCTTAGACTCAGATATAAATCCTCCTACTTCTGTCTTAAAATCTCATTCTTTTCAAATCTTAGACTCAGATATAAATCCTCCTACTTCTGTCTTCAAATCTCATACTTTTGAGTTCAAACCACAAAGTTATGGTTTCAAACCTCAATTTCCAGACCTCAAACCTTTTGACTTCAAGTCTCTGGCTTTTGACTTCCAACCTCAAAGTTCTGATTTCAAGCCTCAGTATCCGTACTTAAAAACTTCCAATTTCAAATCTCAAACTTTTGATTTCAAACTTCTAATTTCATTTAATAGGCCTCAGACTCCAGACCTCAAACCTCTTGTTTCAAGCTTCAAACTTTCTAATTCAGAACTCAAACTCCAGCCCTCAGACTTCTGAAGTTCAAAGTATGGTTGAGAATAATCCACTGCTTAATTTTGGTTGACATTCTATTCCAATTGGTTGAGTCACATGAACTGTTGAAGCAATGAATCAACCTTTTTTTTTTGTTCTATTGCAGTCTCAATAAACTTCTAAGGTAAATTTTCGATACACGCCCTTCACGCGTATTGGCCGTTAGATCTTCGAAAGTGTCTTTCTCTCGAATGGCCCCAATAAATTCTTTTCATTGGTCGTCATGTTGCATGTCTTTTTGTTATACCTTAGGACGGGATAAATGAGAGACTTGTAAAGTGTTTAGCCCCGTGTCACAATTCACCGAAGATGTGTGAGAATACATTTTTGTTGTTGCAAAATTTTACGAAGCATTTCGCCGTAGCTGCACATTTGAGAGAAGATTCTGCGAACTGTCAAAAAAAAAAAATCTCACCCACACATTGTAATTTCTCTTTGTACCATATGTATGTGCAATTAAGCGTGTATGAGTGAACGAAGTAGCTGGACTTGTCGAGACTTGTAATGTGTCAACGAGTTTGCTGAGTACGATCTCGTCGAAAAAAAAAACACATTTACATATTTCTCGCTGAAGTATGCAGTGAATTTGCATATGAATTTGTTGTTTACAACTCCGAGAGAAGAAACTCTTTGGCTCTCTCTTTTCACTCAAATGTGTGACATTAAAATTCATTTCTAATTTAAATTTTCTCAAGTATGAATTTCATAGTCTTGCAATAACTATTTCAAAACAAACAATTCAAACATTTTTAAAGCATCATTTAGTTCTTAATTTCTCTATTTTATGACTTTCAACGCCTTTGTATTCCATTCTAATTTCAACACATAATTAGCACGTTTTTTTTTTCGCAGTTTACAAGAAAATCTTCTAAGTTCCGACGACGCCTATTTCATACATATTTTTAGTGATCGTTAATTGACATATAATCTAAGTATATTTATTAATTTTTTTTTTTTGGCAAACAACGCACTCTATTAAAAATTTTTAGTTTGAAAATTTAATTTTATTTCTGGACATTCATTTATAAACATTCGAAAATGTTGCAATGTACAAGTTTTTGGAAAACTGACGCAAGAATTTCACGCTAAATGCTTTTCCGCTAAAATCTAGCACAAAGTTACAAAATTTCCAAAAAAAAACCTAAAGTCATTCAAGAAAATAAGAGAAAAAAAACTTAAACGAATTTTGTGGCATATGCGCGCAATTGTTGAGAAATGCACACATAAAATGTGGGAGTAACGGCAAAACCATAACGAAAATCTACGTAATCCAAATAAATATTCATTAAGTGATGACAGGAATGTCAAAATATCTTCTCATTGAACAGAAATTATAGATATTTTTCAGTTGCACGCACATTTTTCCATGCAAAACACAATACCCGTATAACTTGCTAACTAACCAATATAGATACGAGTTTGTATGCGGGGGTTGGTTAATGCTCACAAAATATGTAGAAAAATATTTAAAAACTTGGTAGATTTCTAATCTAAACACTAGGAATTGGGTGGGCATTGTGTTAGTTGAAATTCCTACTCTAGTATCTTGATTGTTATCTAAGTATTTTGTGATAAAAAAAAAAGGAAAACAAAATTTTAATTTACCTACCTGCTTACTTATACTGATAAAGTTTTTTAATTGCATTATACTCGTTTACTCGTATGTGAATTAATTTTGAAGGTAAGTGGGTATATTATAGTTTAAAATTGAGCTAGAGAAAGTGAAATTTTAAGTTCTTTAAGTAGTAAAGTAAAAACAAAAATAAGTACGTAGGGACTAACAAAATTTGCTTAGTTGGCAAAAGCCCAAAAACACTTTTAATTTCATCGCTATAATCTTCATCGATTTTTTAATTGTCATTAATTTTTTTAGGAGACTATGAAAATTAAATCTAGAGGTTGATTTTCAAAGTCATGACTTAAGTTCATGTCAATTTCGTTATTTGAAGTTATATATAAACAGGTTAATGAACAAATGTAGTCGTCACAGCAACAATGTATATAGAGACGGGCAAATCAGACGGCCGTTTCGGAATCCGCCACAATTCCTCATCAGTGATCTTAGTGATAGTTCTTAATCTTTCAATATCCTATATAAGCTACTAATATTTGAAGTCATAACCCAGAATTACAGATTTGATTCCAAATATCTTTACTGAATAGAGATATTGAAAGATACTACCACTACCGTTCTATACACTTATGTTATTGTTTTTTCCCCATTGTAGCTAGTCTGCATAACAGTTCGTATTTCTCAAAATTTGCTTTTTTTAAGTTTGCAACTTCGATATTATATATATATATGTTCCCATCATTCCTATAAGGAGCATAGGGCCTAGACTTCGACATTAACTGCTTTAATTATCTTCTTATTATTGCCGAAGATCTTTCTTCTCAAATATTTTTTTAGTTTTGGAAACAACCAGAAATCCGACGCGCTACATTCGGGGAATATGTTGTTGGACAAATCTCTTTATGCCCTGAGAGTGCCATAATTAGTTTCGGCACAAGGCCCGTCTCACACACAAATAAAACAAAACACAATTTCAATTAAATGGAAAAACAATATTGAAAACACACTTTTATTAATTTCCTTTTTTTCTCTTCTCTAATCAAATCAACAGCAACGATAATTATTTTCAAAATAATGACAACAAGACTCCCGAGCCGGGACAATCTCTCCACCTTTCATATTCAGCCACGGTTGCCACTTACTTACAAGGAACATAAAAAAAACAGTTTTAGACTGTTCTATAATCCAAAGTTTAGGAGTAAGACCCCTACTTTCTGATAAATATCTCAGGTAAAAATTTAACCCAAACTCAAGCAGATGACCGGAGTGTTTATGGAGAGTGGTAGTGAAGGGCGCGGCTAAGCTTTCTATTGCTGACAAGAGCAGATCTATAGAAAAATAATTGCTGATCTCATATCTCTGACCTTTTGCACAGTAGCCCAACATTCAGCCCTTGCGAATATAACTTAGACAAAAAATTTCAATATTAATAAGTTTATTATTTATTGAACATTGTAATAATAGAACTAATAAAATTGAAATATTACTTTCGAAAAAAAAAACAAACAAGCATGAATCTATGCATATTAAATTATTAAATGATTATTATTTAATGATTATTTATTACTAGGTAACACTAGTTTACAAGGTTTTTGGATTTTTTTTCCACCAGATTTCAATCCAATATGAAATCTAAGTGGTGCCGAAAGCGACGAGCTTTGAGAGAAATTCCACCAGGATATGAAAATACCATGAAGATTTGTTATTAAAATTTTTTGGATGAATACATGATGAATAACTATTGTTGGACATTGATTAGAGACTTTGAAACGGAATCTCATTCAATATTAAAAATTTATTAGATATATTAATTTCAGAAATTGAATAAGCCGATTTCTGATTTGTGTTTAGGAGGCAATAATTAAAAAAAAAAAATTATAAAATGATGTGTCTACAGGCACTCACAGTAGAAGTAAAACTTAGTCTGCTTTTAACCATATATAGATCCTTCGGACATAGCTCAATTAGTCAGACACATCTGATTCAGATAATGTGATTTCGAAACTGAGCTCCGTAAAGGGGAAAAAGGCTTTTATTGAACAAGAAGGCAGGCGTAAGGGTATGGAACTAGAACGCAAATCCTTCAATATCTTCACGGATGGTTTAAAAATGGTTAAGGGGGTAGGCGCTGGTGTTTACTGTGCTGAGCTAAACATCAGAAAGCCCTTTAGGCTTTCTTCAGGCAGAAATATTTGCCGCTAGGAAGGCTACGGAGCTTGCAAACAGTGTTGCCACGATTGACTCAATAATAAACATATATATAGATAGCCAACCAGCTATAAAGACCTTGTCATCACACTGGACATCATCCAAAAATGTTCCTCAGTGCAGGGCAGCAATGGAGAAACTGATTACCAAGCGTAGGATGTGTATCTATTGGGTAGCTAGGCATAGATGGAAATGAAATCGTCGAAACTAATTTGCCAGAAGATTAAATCAACGAAATACTGATACCTCTTCAGGTAGCTAATTGTAACCTGAAATCACGCATGTGGAAGAAAGCGAAAGCTAGGTGGAGAAATATACTCACATGCAAAATCGCTAAAGTCATGTGTGATCCCTACAGCGAGAGGTACGTAAAATCGGTTATATCGTTCAATTGTAAGAACCGCAGAACAGTAATTGGCGTACTAACTGGCCATTGTTTAAAGACAACGCACGCGTTTAAACTGAAACTAACCAATAATGCAATGTGCAGAAAATGTATGGAGCAATATGCGAAGGAAACTCTAAAGCATTTTCTTTGTTCCTGTCTCGCGCTCGCTAGGACTCGATTAATGTACTTAGGAGCTCCACAGTTTGAGAGTCTGAACGAGGTCGCTAAACTGGGGATGAACTGCCTTCTAAAGTTTATTAAACATGCTCGCATCTTAAATGATGTGTACACTCGCTAGATATATACTCGTTAAATAATTCCTTTAGGACTCCTATCTGGTATCGTTAAGGACCTAAAGATCTATGTGTGGCTTAGGCCAGCCAGTACTACCTAACCTAGTCTGCTTTTATGCAAACAATTTCTGCCTGATTTCTTTCACCGATTTTCAGTTTGGTGTTGAGGAAGGGGAGACGAAAATGAATGAGTTAATATCGGCTGCACCAACGATTTTACACCGATTTTTGATGTTTGCCCTGTACAAATTTTGCATCTCTCTTCCACTCATGTAAAACTAATAAAGAAGGAATAGAAATACAAAATCGGTCGATTGAAATCGTTGTGTATAAAAGCTCTCTCCCTAAAGCACATGAGATAAAACTGCGCGCAGTCGACTCTCTGCTTGATTGTATGTAGCCGATCTCCATATCACTTCGTTCGATAAACACTAACAACAGCATAACTTCGTTTCTTATTAGTTTCGTATGAGTGCAACAACAATGCGATTTCCGTTGCAAAATTTTCGATTCACCGTCGCTAAAGAAGTTTCACTTCAACCTTGTAAACTAGTGTAATTATTAGCGAATGAAAAATTCAACGAAAAATCATAAATAAATTAATTAGAAAATTAATAGTTTAGTGTATGTACTCGTACTTGATTATTTGCATTTTAGCTTGATGAATTTATTTATTTATTTGTATTTGTTTTTTTATTATTATTATTATTTTTATGTTTACGAGTAGTACTAAATAGTATGTGGTGTTGATAAATATTGTTTTTAGAATAGCACGGCGCGAGTTTCTGTTTATTTATAAATTTCAAGAATAGTAGTAAAAAAAAAAAAAATAAGTAAACATACTAATACTTAAATTTAAATATTTTAGATGATGAATTGAAATCATTAATTACTATTCAAATAATATTTAGAAATATTTTGCATATTTTTAGATTATTTAATGCATAAATGTTCATTCAACATTTTCTACTTTTTGAATTTATAAATTATAATCACACAAGAGTAAATTGTAAACCTACGTCTAATTATTACTCACTAGTCACTCACGTGCTTCAAGTTAGTGTGAAAAATGCATACTTTAAAAATAAACTTTATTTCAGAGCAAAGTCTTCCCTGCAGAATAAATTCGAAAAATTATAGCTAATTTATAAATATGAAACGCAATGCGTTTATTAGGTTAAAGTAGCTGTCGAGAGACACACTTAAGCCTAAATGTAACATTGTGATACCACATAGTTAAATCTACAGTTTAACGCCGATTCCGAACGGCGGTATGGCAATTTTTTATCAGCTCGGGGGTTTTGCCTTGTACAATTTCTTATAATTCTCAAACACTTCATATTGATAGTGAATATAAGAAGAAGGTTGTGAGAATTAACCACCAGACAAAGACGGGAATCGAACCCGAACCACCCGGATGAAAGTCTAGTGCACTACCCACTAGACTATCGAGGTCATCCCGTTTTTTGTTACTAAAAATATTTCAGAAAGCTTAGCCTCATTTCCACTAACACATCTAAGGAACTTGGATCTGTAAAGGGGGGGATTTGTGGTTGTAAAAGGCTGAATAGAGTTAAGATGCTTTATGAGTTTGATTAAAAGTATCACCTTACTTTATTATTAGGATTTAGTGCCTGCAAGAATTAGCTTCAGCAACAAGGGCTGGCAAGCACTAAGATAGTAGTAGTAGATCGAAACGTTTTTCTTTTGAAAGAGTTTCTGAGATTGGATCATTTGGATAGGCTAACCCAAGAAACCGGATAATCCATAAGAAGTCCCCCTTTAAAAAGAAACGATAAAAAAGGTTGCATTCAAACTCAAAATTATGATGGAAAAACAATTTCTTATGATAATGTGTTCTGTACCACAACAGTTTTGGGATAAGATGTCTGTGCCCCTGTAGACTCCAACGCAGTATATCTGTTTGAGATATTTGAGGAGGATACAGTTGCCTTATCCATGCCTTCTGCAGACCCTATCACAGCAATCTATTTTAAAATTTTTGGGGGTAAGACATTTTTTCCTCCCTTCCATCCCCTGCTGACATTAAAAAAGAGCAAGTGTTTGAAGAAAGTTACGTCATATTTCCTTTTCCACAGAAGTCTGACTAAAAGATATCTGTACCTCGCTCCCGAACCCATGCAGACCTTGGCACGAAACATTCGGAAGACAAAAGTTATGTCATACTTTTTTATAATCCGCAGTACTGGGGCTGTGGTTTTTCTCAATCCCGAATCAAATACTTACTTAAGTAAAAGTTAACAGCCCTATCACTAATTCCAACGCAGCTCTCTTCGTAGCTACGAATGAACCATTTGTATTTTTAATTTCGTCGTGGCCACGGAATTCCCCCGAAATTTTGAAATTCGAGAGATTGGCATCACTAATTCCGAATGAAACGGAATTTTGACAGGTTGATAATTCCGAAAACCACCGAGCTGATAAAAAAATCGGCGTTAAACTGTAGGCCCAACTATGTGGTATCACAATGGGCCGTTCAGGCCTAAACATCCTCCGTTATATACAGTATGCACTTAAATCCGTTTTTGTTAAGTCTGAAATTCTTCACAAACCTAGAAAAAAGAATTAATTGAAATTTATGATTGTACATACACTTTGTTGTTGTTATATTCCTTTTATCAACAATTAATTTGATTTGAAAACAAATTTTTTTTACTTCATTTTGCTATTTTAGTATTTAAAACTAAAAAAATGGTATAATGATCTTTTTTGGTATTTTCTCAATAAAACCTAATAAAACACACCGAATTTGAAAATTTTTTCTTGTAAGTGTGTACATCCTTCTACAGATTGAAGCTTTGTCTTAGATTAACCGAAAATATATAGGGATGCCTAAGTGGCTGTTCACACGGGCGCAAGCATGAACGCCTTTCTGAAACAGAGAGGTAGAAAAAATAGGTAGTAAGAAAGGGATATAAACTCGCCTGTCTTTTTCTAACTAACAATTTTTGCTACGTCTCTCTTTCAAATGGGCATTCATGCTTGTGCCCGTGTGAACAGCCATATATAATAAAAAAATACCAAGTTAGGTTTTTAGGATTTAATAATAGTGATAAGGTGATGCGTTTTTATTGCCACGGGTTGTGTATAGCAGGTTCACGATCGGTAGTCTATATTAAAAGAATTGCATTAACCTTACCACCTTGCGTTCCATTTTTAAGCATCTGCTTTAAAACTTCGTCTCTTCCGCTACTAAAAATACCTCTGCTGCCGTGGAACCCATTTTTTATAGCTCATTGCACAAAAAAAATTTCTTTTTGATAAATTTTTATATTTTCTTAAAATTTGTAATATTTTTCCTTTTCAATGTTGACACAACACAGCTGACTTTTGCATTCGAACTTTTTAAAGATAGTTGGTAACGCTATCTTTGAATTTGTCAGAATTCATTTCCCAACGGGAAATTAAGTGATAGGGCTGTAAGTTCTTAACATTTTTGTCTCATAAATTGGACAATTATAAAACCATTGGAAGAATTTTTTTTTTCGTACATGGATTAATTAATTTTTTATATAAAAAAAAATATTTGAATTTAAATTATTATTTAGTATAAAAAATTTAAATTTGACTTTATGGTTTTAATCCTTTTAATGATCATTTCGAAAGCCTATTGGTTTTAACCAAGAACATGTTTTAAAAATTGAAAGTTTTGATATAAGTATTTATGGTCTATTAACTTATTGCCAAGCATTTTATTCTTTCTTTTGTAATGCAAATCAAATAAGCCAATTCTAAATTTAACTTTGATGATTGATACTTTAAATAAAATAAGCGTAAAAACAAATCATTGTTGCGCTATTTTAAGATATTTTTCTATTTTTATTTATTGTGCTAGTTTTGTGTGTGTTAATTAAGGTTGAGATTTGTTAATTGGAATGTGAGGAACAATTTATACTTACTAATTATGTATACGTATATGGATGCAAGTAAGTAAGTATGAATAGTTATCTATTTTCGATAAGATGATAATTTTTTTAACCGATAATTTGCAAAACGATGAACAACAAACTTTACTAAACAAAAACTCCAACTGACTATATGAAAATTCTGATTCATAGTAAACTTTGTTTGTCGACATGGCCTCCATTTGGGTTTAAAGATGCCAGTTCAATTCAACAAACGATTCTACATAAATGTTTAACGGGTATGTCGGCAAACTGATGTAAAAACCTTTTTTAAACTTTATAATACAATTGTAACTATTTATTCAAATACATTTTCCTTTATTTCTTTTCGTAATCTACTATCAAATGTACGAAAGTGTATTTTGTTTTCTTGCAATTATAAATTATTTTTCCAATCAAGCATTTCAATCAAGTCCAGTACAATTTCCACTCCCCCCATTCAACAATCAATGAAAATCTACGGGTAGCATTTTCTATAATATAAATTGAAAAATAAATGTAATAGACAGATAGATACTTATACTATATATAAATAGGAATGTAATGCAACAATGCATTTCTTTTTACTAGTATTTTATTTTACTTAGTTTATAGCTGTCAGTTGCTGTTCTGTTTTGCAATTTACATAACGCAAAATAACAAATGGTGGCATTGCCGCATGACTACACCTTCGCCATCATCATAAATCGCATTAAAAATTTATGAAAAACAACATTATTATATTCCCATTTCAACTTTGACAAATGCAGTTCAGTTCAACAACAACGACAACGATTGCAACAATTTTTATTTATTTTTTTTTTTGAAACTCAAAGAAATGTAGAAAATAATGCATTAAGTTATTTTGACCTTGTCAATGTTGGTTGCATTTATTTCAACTTACCTACATGCATAAATTATCAGTTCAACGAAATTGTGAATGTCTAAATTTTAGTGAAATTTAAAATATTTCATTCTACATACAAAAACACTCTACATAATTCAACCTTGCAGAAAAAGGTTACAGTGCCATCTATTGATAAAAACAAAATTCTTCAAAAATTTCATTGCATAATTCTGATAGTTTCTACATACAAAAACATTCTAAATAATTCAACCTTGCAGAAAAAGGTTACAGTGCCATCTATTGATAAAAACAAAATTCTTCAAAAATTTCATTGCATAATTCTGATACTGATAGTCTTTGATTGTTATGTCAGAATTTTCAAAGCGAAGCGATCAAAACTTAGTTTTGAAATCAAACAAAATCATTCCATGTTCAATAAACGCAACGTAAAATTCGTTGCGTGGAAGCTGCGAAAAGTCCGCCAACACATATGTTTCGTCATCCATGATGCAACACTGAAATGTTGTTATAAAGTTTACCTGCAATTTTTTGTTCTATTTCTTGCGTCAATGTTTTTTGTAACAGTCAGCCCTGTGACTTTTTGAGCTTTGTATGATTCACGGCCTGTTTCCCCTTTCATTTTGCGAACAAATTATTCAGAGTAACTGAATTTTTGAGTTACTTTTTTGCCCGAAACATTTGGATTTTTATGAAAAATGTGCTTAGCACGTTTAGCTCTGTGTAGGTCTCCCGATCCACATTTGCCCACAATGATTTTTCAAATTTCAGCTCCATTTATAACAAGCAATTTTGTGGGAATGAAAATAATTTATTTTGGTTTCATCAGTCATTCAAACCAAAGTCGATGATATGTTATTTTTTTTTTATCGGACACTTCTAACAAAAATAGGAATTAAAAAACTATCTGCCCTATTCTAAATATTCCCCCAAAGAAATCTGTTTTTTTTTCCTTCTTTTCTTATAGAAATACGGGGAAAAGAAAAACATTTTCCCGGGGATTTAATTTTGGGAATATTACTCTTTATAAGGTATGTAATAAAGAAGCAGAATTATCAGAGCATACGAGGTTGCTAACAAAAGTTCGCTTAGTTGGCAACACTGAATACATTTTTGACAAATCAAAAAATATCAGCTGATTTGGCATAGTATTGCGATATTTAATTTTAAGTTTCACTGCAAACAGTCAACATGGAGATAAGAAAACGCGAAGCTACTGAGAAAGAATCGATAGAAATTTTACCGCCATTCTTTACGAGTTTCAGCGTAACCTCAAGCCCCTGTGGAAATATTAAGTGAGCGCCATATAGCATATGAAGAGAATCTACCATCGCTTGTGACCGAACCGTCTCGAAATGGTTTCGGAGATTCTAGACCGGGCATTTTTATGTGGAGAACAAATCTCGTAAAGTTCGTTCAAAATCTTCGACTGATGGCTTAAGTATATCTCTGGTGAAGTCTAAAATTGACGAAGATCCAAGATTGACTCAGGAAATGATTACTGGGGAACTGAGCTTAAATGCCATGGTTGTTACGCGAATATTTAGGGATATCTTGGCTACACGATGGGTTCCTTAAACTGATGTTCAAAAAGTGGTGCGTGCGCGTTTTGCCCGATATTTTCTTCGAAAACTTAAAAATGGAGAGTCCAGCCAGCACCTTTAATAAAATTGTAACAGGTGAAAAAACTGAGTTTTTCAAATATTACCAAGAAACGAAGCAACTATTGATGATATGGAGGCCAGAAGGTGGTAATCCTAGGTGGAGTAGAGTAATAATGTCAATTTATTTCGCAGCTTTTATTCCTCAGAAAACTGGACAGACAGGTAACTGCTAAATGGTATACTAAAATCAAGTTTTCGAAATCTTGTTGGGAAATCTGAAAACAGATGAACTGCGCCGCTATTTTTTACATTACGGTAACAATCTCTTATTGCATGCACAATACTCCTGTTGAGCATGAATGCAACTCTGCGCTGACATGCTGAATATGGAAGGCGGGGAAATGGTCTCGGCTCGGGAGTCTAGTTGTCATTATTTTGAAAAGAATTATCGTTATTGTCGTTGGTTGGAGAAAAGAAAATAAAGAAATTAATAAAATTGGTTTTTTCAACAATGTTTTTCTACTTAATCGAAATTGTGTTTTTTTTTTTTGTGTGTGAGGCGAGCTCTGTGCCTAAATAGCCCCAGCTCATACCTCTGATAAAAATAAGCGATATCATTGCAATCTCAGTGTTTAAAGAAATTTGTCCAGTACCATATTCTCTGGACCTAACGCAGCGTGATATCTGGTTGTTTCCAAAACAAACAAAAAATTGAAAAGTCTTCGGCAATAATGAGAAGATAATTAATTGAGGTAATGTCGAAATTGCAAACCTAAAAAAAGTCGATTTTGTAGGCTGATTTGCGAAGTAGCGTAGTAATAGTAAAGTTAGAAAACTTTTTTATAAAACTAAACATTTTTTTTTAAAAACAAAGAAAATATCAATCATCTTGTATGTACCCCCTCTTCTCTAATAACGCTTTCATGATGTGGATTACAAAATCGACCCACTCTAATATACATAGACAATTTCAGTAGTATTCAAAAGTAATTTATTATGTCATCAAAAACTTCAAAAATATCTTCTTGAAAGTTCATATCCCACAAGCATCAAGCACACATATCCCGATATGCTGTCTCCAACTTAAGTAATGGAAGTTTTCTCTTCTTTATATTTGTTTTTTGCTGCTGCTGCTATATATTGTTTTTAAGTGTAATTTAATGGAATGCAAAAGCGCAACTACTTCTAAGAACCATATCTATTTTTCTTCGTCGTCTTCTTCTTCTCTTCAGTTTTCAAGTATTACATTTCGTTAGAGTGGTGCTCCATTTCTTTACTACCTTTTCTTCTCATCTCTCTTTCGCTCTCACATTCTTGTTTCCTTTCTTTTTTACCTTTCATTTCTGTTTTTGAGTTCGTTTTGTACTACATTTAAAGGAACACTTTGGAACACTTTGTGTTTAAAAGTGCATTTTGCCGATGTGGTTTTCTTAGGCAAATAGGAACAGCAGCAGCAGCAGCAGCAACAACTAAAACAACATTATCATCAGCACCAGAAATGGTAGAAGCACCAGAAGTAGAAGCAACCAGAAGCGCCCTCATTCTGAAGGATAATTATTTTTGTGTTTTTCTTTATTTTTACCTTACGCTGCTGACTGCTGTAGCATTATTGAAACTTCGCATAATAACGAAAGTATAAAAGTATAAAATATTTTTTTTTTTTTTCAAATATGTTAAGTAGCTTATTGTTGGAATACATAATATTTATTATACCCATAAAGTATTTATAGTCAATATTTTTTATATATCTATAAAGTTTATTACCTAAATCTTTAAACAATATTGTAATAAATTTCAGAAAAAATGATGTAATTCGTCAATTCATGCTTTAAGAAAATCTCTAATCAATATTTTATATTAAAAAGGCGGTTTGTGGTGGTTTAAGAAGTAGCGGTAAATATGGCCTCACTCGACGGCCATCGATTTTACTTATTGTCTTCCAATCCAATGAAATCCCCCCGCTTTTAACCTAAAAAAATTTCTTTAATTTCAAGAGATTTTCTTCGAAGAACCTTGTCAAGTCTAAAGGCTCTGGCACATAGAGTCCGTTGTGTACGTGAGAGCGAAGTATACAACTGACACGAAGTAAGCGAAGGAGAGAGGTGACACAATGTATACGTTGCCAACGGAAACGTAACGCTCTCAACGTACGGCAAAGTTGAGAGTTGCCCAACTTTTTACGTTACTTCAACGTGTACGTTGTGTATGGGCCACACTACATACGATTTCATATATTTTATATAAAAGTAGTTGTCAGTTGTATACTTTGTTCTCACGTACACAATGGACTCTATGTGCCAAAGCCTTAAGACTGTCCAAATTAAATATAGAAACATATTTATAAAAAAAGGAAATGATATTCGGTGGCACTAGCAAAAAAATTCTGTTTGATGTAATTTTTCCGAACTAATACTTTCATGACGATAATGTTTTTCTCTTTTTTAAGGTCAAGTTGAACTTAAAAGATATTCAGGAAAATTGTACTTAAAATTCGTAAAAAAAAAAAATGGTTAAAAGTTTAATTCGAAACTTGAACCTTTACCAATTTACGTAAATTTTACAGATATCTGTAGATTATCTCTGAACCTTACAGTAATTGGTGATACTTAAAAACAGGGTTGTTATCTTTTTCTTTGTTTTTATTTGTACGCTTTAGAAAAGGTGCATCATTTTTTTGTGACATTTTTCTTAGGTCAAAATTCTCTAATAAGAAAAATTTCAACTCATGGTGAAATCATGTATAAAGTGATAGCAAGATTACAACATTTTCATCGTGGCAAAAACAACACAACTTTGTTGTTGCGTCAAATATCATAAAATTTCAAAATCAACCTACAACAAAATAATAACAACACATTTTTGTTGTTGCGGCCATAATGGCGTCGTGAAGAGAATGTAAAAATGGAGAATATACGTAAACAAACAATCAAAAGTAAACAATGATTTTGACAGCCTATGATATTGACTACGAAAAAAGAAGAAGACTGGTAACTTCACCTGGTATAAATTCACCTTGTTTCAACTTGTGCTTTCGTCGTCAAATTTTCTAACCGATTTGAGGTGAATTTGTGGGCGCTGCACTGAGATCAATTTACCAAATAAGCTACCCAGGTGGCACCACTGTGTAATGTCACAAAAGTACAATCAGTTCCCATTCAGATATTTACAGTTATCTCAGGTCAGAATAAACCTTCACGAAGACGCGTTCGCCACTTTTTTCTTCAAAATCTCAGCACAGATTGACATGGGTATGTGATAGGCTTGGTCTGAGTTCCTAACTACAGGTAGGCGTGGCACTTCCCATACAAATCATATGCCTTTTTTTTAGGTATATATCCGGTATCATTTACAGTACAGTAATGAAATTTCAGGTTTAGACATAAGTTGATAAAATCATACCACAGAAAAAATGTGGATGGGGTTGGAAAAGAAGGCGTGATATCTCCCATATAATCTGAATATTAATTTTGCAATATTTCATTTTGGAAATATAATTTCTCAATGCCGGGGTTTTTAAGAGGAATTTCAGATCTAAATTTCAATTAGGGGTGGCTCCTCCCATACAACCTTAATACTTTTTTTTGGGTATATCTCCGGAGCCAGTACTGAGATTTGGTATAACAAGGTTGGCTGAAAAAAAAAAAGAAAAAATGTAGATGGTTTTGAAAAAGGGTACGTGGTGCCTCTCAAATAACCTGAATATTCATTATAAGATATCTCAGAAACCATTTGCGGTATGGTATCAAAATTTTATACATAGAAGTATTTTGGATCTGTCATTTTGTCTTCCCAAAATCGGACTTCATATTCGTAATCAGCGACCTTAAAAACGCCCATGTGCTGACTTTCATGGGAATATATGCAGTTTTAAACTAAGTGGCCCGCCATTTCGGATCAATCATTTTGTCCTTCCAAAAATGGACTACATATTCGTAATTAGCGACCTCAATGTGATCTTGGAAATAAACTTTATTACTATTCAGGTGGGGCTGTAACTGAGCAGGCTTCTGTCTCAAGGTTCGATTTCCAGCAAGATCATGCCCTCTTACCTATTTGGCTTTCGTAAACAACACAAAGCTTTGCGTTCATAGGGATGTCCTCTTGCCTTTACAAAAAAAAAAAAAAAAAAATTATTTTTAATTGTATTTCTATTTCAATTTAATTATATATCTAACTTTTGGCAATGCATAATAATTACTATCAGTTAATCAGATAGATCTAGTGTAGATGAAGATCAAAAAATCGTAATCCTTGTACAAAATACAAAATGCGCGGGAAGAGCGCAACTGACTCTTATCCCATAACGTAAACTAATTTTAATAAATTTTCGAATCTCAGTTCCTCCCCCATTGAAGCCTTCTAGTTCTCCCATCTGCTACCTATTACTTCTTTTTTATATTGCATTGAAAATTTTCATTATTTATATTCTGGTATATTCGCATAATTGACTTTAAATTCTATGAATTTTCCCATAATAAATAAGTCAGATTAAGTAGACTAGTAGCAGTATAAAAGAGGAAAAATAAAACAAGATTGCATTGTGTTAAATGAATAAATATGTATGAGCCTAACAATAGAAATCTCCTAAGTATAAAGTGCATACACCATACATTGTTCACATAAATGTTTGTATTATGTATTTTTAGAAAATAGTTATACACACATGGATGCATAAATTTATAGGATCATGGATATCTTTTTCTACTTCAGATGCAATGCAATTCATTTGCAATGGCAGTATAGTAAAGTAAAGTAATAATACTTCAACACTAACTACAACGTCATCAATTAACTGCAGCTTTACTTATTAAACGTCACAGCATATCATCATAATCACAATTTTTATAATGAAGAATACTATTCTTGTAGTAGTAGTAGTAGTATCTATGTAAGTAGTTAGTGTGTTTGTGGTAGTTTTATGTAGGAGATGTGTGTATGTGTGTGTATGTAGCATCACAAAAAATGTTGATAGTATTTAGCTGTATGGAGCAAAAAAAAAAAAAAATTTTTTTTTTAGGTCAGTTGGTACAACAGCAGCAGGTTGATTGGCACAGCTATATATAAAAATTTTCTTTGTAAATCTCTTTTACATACATATAAACATGCATATGTACTCACATACAATGTATGCACATATACCCGTACTTACTTACATACTTACATTATGATAAAGATAACCTACATATCTTTTGTTGTGCAAAAAAGGAAAAAAAAATTAGGTAGAATAGGACTAGAATTGAAAAGTACTTCATTAAAGTAAGAGCGTACATCATAGCTACATATAACTATGCACATCTTTTTTCTTTTTTTTTTTTAAGGATAAATTTTGTTAATTTTGAAGAGTTTCATTATGTGAAATTCAATCAAATTATCAAATTTGCAAAAATATTGGCAATTACATTTACGGAATTTTCTCTTTTTCTCTCTCTTTGACATGGACTGCTGATTTCTATGCTCGCAGACTTAAAGTTTTTTTTTAAGTATTTTACTATCTATAGAAATGAGATTCCTGAACTTTTAAGTGAAAAGGTTTGAGCTTTGAAGATTTAGTCGACTTAACTGGTTTAAGGCGAAATCATCGACCGAGTGCCGCTCTCTCTTTTCGCTTTTTTTATATGAAGTTTATACACTCTCAACCACGGTTGCCACTTACTCATTTTATTTTGTACGAATATTTACAAAAAAAATGTACCAAATGGGGGGAAAATGTACCAATATAATAAATAACATTAATAGTTATTTATTAAAGATGTAGTCTGGTGTTCGAGTTTCAAAAAATCGATTATTTTTTTAAATCCATTTCGAAATTACAATATATTGAAAGTATACTGTAAAAATTTTAAACCGAAACTCAAAATATTATCGAAGTTATTGCTCATAGTCGAGGGCGCCTGTTGTTATAACTTAAAAAGCGTTTTTCTCGAAACAACGTTTTATTGACCGACTCAGGGGTCTGAGAGAATTCTATTGAACCGATTGGGCTGAACTTTTAATGTGTTTTTTTACACGCCAATGGCTTTCGCAGGTAGTAGAATTATTTATTTTTAATCATTATTTCCTATTTTTACAACGATTTTCAGCAAAAAACTACGCGATTTAAAAAAAAAAAAATGTCGGAAGTCCGCCATTTTGTTATTTTTGAATCCAAATCTTCTACCTGATAGAATTACAGAACAATAATCTATTCAAAATTTTTGTTTAAGAAGACTTTAAATACTGTAATCAACCGGGCTAGCCCCACACCTTTTTTTAGGTGCCCACTTTGGCCGTAAAAAACACATGCAAAAAATTCCAGAAATAACCTTAAAAATTAGGTCGGGACACCAGACTACATCCTTTATAAAAAGTAACACACTAATTGAAATATATTTTGTATTTTCAAAATAGTTTTTGGCCGACTAGATATAATGAGACTCTCAACGTCCGACACACAATTTTTTTTGAAAGCATTATATACTATATATATGTGTATTTAAATTTTACCTTTTTCAACAAAAAATATTTTGAACATAAGTTTACAATTCTTAATTATTATAAAAGCTAACTTTGCCCACAGAATGTATTAAATTCAAAAACATGTACCAATGTACTAAACGCAGAAAAATAGAAAAAAATGTACCAGTTTTGGTAGAATTGTACCAAAGTGGCAACCGTGCTCTCAATTAAGGAGAGCACTCGATCGGTGAATTCGCATTAAAAATTATGAAGGTGAAATTATATTGAAAAAGAAAAAACTCGGGCCATGGTGATATCATCATTACAACAATTTCACCATAGCAAAAACAACACATCTTTGTTGTTGCGTCAGATTTCAAAAAATGTCAAAATCAGCCGTACAACAAAATAATAACAACACATTTTTGTTGTTGCGGCCACAATGGCGGCGTGAATAGAATATAAAAATGGAGAACAAACAAAAATAATAAATCAAAAGTAAACAATGATCTTGGCAGCCTATGATATTGACCACGAAAAAAGAAGAAGAATGAGTTGCTGGTAATTTCACCTGGTATAAATTCACCTTGACTCGGAGAGTTTGAAGTTTCTCAGAGGAGATAAATCCAAGTCGTTGAAATATCACTTGTAATATAGGGCGAATGAATGCGGTGATGGGCAGTATGTGGAAGACTAAAAAAAAAACATGTTTTCTCACATTTTTTTCTAATATAATAAATGAAATATTTTATTCAAACTTTTCAACATACATATCAAACGTTTGACAAATATTTTGTGAAATTTTC
The DNA here is from genome assembly GCA_963691655.1 of Toxonevra muliebris. Taxonomy (NCBI): domain Eukaryota; kingdom Metazoa; phylum Arthropoda; class Insecta; order Diptera; family Pallopteridae; genus Toxonevra; species Toxonevra muliebris. The sequence goes on along the minus strand of OY829328.1, from coordinate 77,234,599 downwards.
ATTTCAAAATTTTGAAAATTCAACCTTAGGACCAAGGCGTATTTAACAGGGTGAAGTCATTTCTGAGAACTCTCTCATTTTATTTGATGAAGAGTCAAATTTCGTAGTGTAAAAATAGTGCAAAATGTAAATAAACAAGAGTAAAGTGCCAAAATTCAAATTTTAAATATTCACAACAGAAGCTGTTGTTTAACACTATAACTTTTACACTCTGAGTTGACTTCACTGTTAAATACGCTTTGCTTTGGACTTTTATTTGGGCCTCATTTCCTGCGACCCCTCAGCAAAGTTTCCTTTGCGGTTTCAGAATAATTCATGATATGATAGATTCATCCGAAATCAAAAAACCAAATTATTTCTGTTAGCAGGACGTATGAAAAAACAACAAACACCATTTTTGTATTTTGTACGGGAAACAACAACAAGTTTTTAATTTCATGCAAAGAATTATTGCTCGTGGAGTCGGGGGGTAAAGAAGTTTCAGTTCAAAAAGATTGAGAGAGAGAGAGAGAGAGCGAAAGAGTACAATATGGCAGAAATATAACATGTGATACCAGCGTCAACTCTCTCTGCCACATCTTTAATTTTTTTCTATGAAAAACTCAGAACTGTCAAACTCTTTGTTTACATTTTGTTTGTTCCCCATACATTTGTTCTTGTATTTTTTACATACATATCTAGGTCTTAGCAACAACAAAACAGTGTGTTGTTATTGCCTTGTTGTGCTTATTGTACCACCATTTTAAATACGCCTTGACCAGCACGGCCTGATCACCAAATGATTCTTTTTTTCATATCGAAATCAAGTCAGTGTTACATTGTGAAAGGTATAAATTATGAAATAAATAAAAGTATAAATAAAAAAGTACGAAATACGTACTAAAAGTATACAAAAAGCGTACTAATGATAACGGTGTGAAGATAGCCACGAAAGAATATTCTTTATTCTGCTTAACATTACATTTTTTGGTTAACATTTTTTATGTTAAGTTAACATAGAAATTTTTACATTTTGTGGTTTGTGTATTTGCTATGATAGCCACGCCTGGCTATCTTCACACCGTTACTAATGATCAGGGATGAAATTACCATCAGCATAACATACTTTAATCAGAGATTTGAGAAATCAAAAAAAAAAAAAGGCATGAAAAGTGGCGTGACCGATGATCAATTGACCCGTCCGGATAACATCGCTTTTGGTCACCTAGATTATTCTGATGATATCTGCTTCCTATCAAGTACTAACACCAAACTCTTACATTGAGGAAACCAAACGATAAACTTGTAAACAGACATTCTTATGAAATTCTCTAGACCCACGTAGAATTGGAAGACCATCACCAAAATGGTGGTCAACAGCATTGGCTGAAGTAGCTCTATCGATCCAGCTAAAAGCCCTAGCAACAGATAAAAGTAAATAGAAAAAGTTTATCGTTACTTTATGCCCCATAAGAGGTAGAAGGCAACAAGAGAGTTCGTCAAATATTGACAAGCCCTAGATGGGCGTAGAATTGTGGGTAGTACCAACAATTCTACGACAACAGTTGAAAATTCGATCCAGTGATAAATTGTATAGAGTGCGATTAGATTTAAATGTGTCAGGGCTCAGAGCTATGCTTTACTGTAAAATAATTGTTCTCTTCTTCAGTCAAGGGTACTTTTAAGTGTTTGATACTTTTACCTAGTTCAGAATTGATGCTAGTCATGTATTCGTTAGGAATAAAAATTCGTAACATTTTAGCTGATGAAAATTAGAAATGGAAATGTTTGCACTTTCTCATCACATTTAATTTTTAACAATAATTGCTAAAATTAAGTTTTATGCAAATGTAGAGTAAAGCAAAGTAGCTTTAGAATATTTTAGCTAAATATGTAAAGTAAACAATCGATGTAAAATATTTTGCAATCTAGAGATTTTCAATTACTAGTTTTTATCTGAGCTGTATAACAACCATACATACATACATAAGTATTTCTCTACAATAGTATAAAGGTATCCCCAGTTACAACGTTAGAACTTAAGCTAACACCATTAAATATGATGCATGCACACATACATACACACATAACTAATACAAAAAGATTTAAGTGAACGAGTTGAAAATGTAAATCGCTTAGATTGCAAACATACACTAGACTGAAAATGCGAACGAATGTAAAAGCGTCTATGAAATAGTTTATTCAGGAAAATGTTTGCAGGAAATGCCACTCAACACAATGAACGTTGAAGCGCTGACGCTGACGCTTACAACGCTTCAACGCTATAACGACAACACATCAGCTCAACACTTTTTTATTGTGGTGCTGACTGTTCTGGAGTTTTCATGTATTTAATACAAATATGTGTTTGTATGTATGTGTGTGTATGTGTATTTCCAGTTGCAATGAAGTGAGAATTCTTGCATATTTTTATGCGCAAATATTTGTTAAATTTAATGCTGGATGGATGTATGAATGAATGAATCATTTTGTGGTGATGGGGTAGCGCGCTTTGTCGCAACATCATTTCAGAGGCAATAGCAGCGTGTGTCCTATGAGCAGCCGCACATATCATGATATCCTGTGTTTGTGTGTGTGTATGTATATATTCAGTTATATTTCTTGTACTTGTTCTTATTGTAGATGATGTCAGATATGAAAATGATGATTGTTTTCGTTTTCATTTTATGTACCATAAATTGTGTATACTTTTTCTTTTTATTTTATCTTGTACATTCTTGAAGTTGGTTGATTCTAGTGATGGCGATGAGGGTGATGATGATGACGATGAATATATTGCAGTTATTTCCTTATCATGGCTTACAATTTTCAGATATTCTTATACTATAGTAGAAATATTTTGTTTGGAATTCTTTCTGTTTAATTTTTATTTTAAGTGTTAACTATACATGTGTACTTAAATATTATTTTGATATACTTACATATTTATTGTTATTGTGTCGAGAATGTCTCATTTAAGGACATTTTACTGTCAAATCACTGTCTGTTTCTTCAAAACAGCTACTGGTAATTTATTGAAGATTTTATTCTCCTTCTAGAGAAGTGAGTTTTACGTGACACTCGTGAACGTGACATAATTTCCACGTGAGCATGCGTGAGCGTGATTTAATGTCCATAATTCCCACGTGAACATGCATGAGCATAAGTTACTTTTGTCCATGACGCCATTATAATTCACATATTCTTAAAAAGCTTTATTTTGGTAGTTTAAAATGCAACGCTGTGCTTTTCTATAAGGAGTGAGATCGAATGAATGTATAAACTCGTATTTTTCGTAATTTGGACATTTATTGTGAAAAGTGATTATAAATTTATTCTTTAAAGTATTGTCCATCGTTAGCCACAACCTTTCCCCATCTTTCTGGTAGCATACGGATTCCGAGTCGAAAGAACTCCTCATCTTTTGAGGCTATCCACGAATCGACCCATTTTTTGAGTTCTTCGAAAGAACGGAAGTGTCAGTGCTGTTCAGCCAGGCCATGTGTCATCGATCGGAGCAAGTGGTAATCAGAAAGAGCAATGTCTGGAGATAACGCGGGTGGGGTAGCACTTTCCATTTCAGCGTTTCCAAGTATGTTTTTACTTGCCTTGCAACATGCGGCCGAGCATTGTCGTGCTGAAGAATAACTTCGTCGTATCTATTCTCATATTCTGGCCTCTTATCCTTTAATGCTCGGCTCAAACGTATCAATTGTAGTCGGTAGGGATCGCCAATGATCGTTTCATTCGGTTTCAACAGCTCATAATGCACGGCACCTTTCATATCCCACCAAATACACAGGATGAGCTTGGATCCGTGGATGTTGATGCATGTCCGGGTGGTACCCATGATTTTTTACGCTTTGGGTTATCGTAACGTATCCACTTTTCATCGCCAGTCACAAAACGATGCAGAAAACCCTTTCTTTTCTGTCGTTAAATCAGCAGTTCACATGTGAAAAATCTTCGTTCGACGAATGCTTTTAATCGTTTAGAAATGGTTGATTGATCAACTCCTAAAGATTCTGCAAGTTCTTGTTACGTTTGACATGAATCTTCTTCGAGTTATGCCTTCAATTCTTCATCTTCGAACTTTTTCGGGCCTCCTGAACGTTCCCTGTCTTCAACATCAAAATCACACCTGACACATTCTAACGTCTATAGCACAGTCAGGATAAGCTTCAATGAGTAAAAGATGTGCTTCAGTTGCGTTTTTCTTTAAATGGAAGAAGCAAATGAAAACTTCCCCCAAATGTTGTTTTGTTGTCACGAAATTCGACATTTTCAGCTATAGTAAAACACTTTTGTAAAATTATGAAAATTATTCGTTTTACCAGATTTTAACAGTTCAAAGCTCCCATCTTTGAATTTTTTCGATGGTCCTCTACCAATAATCTATAGCCTTCAGCAGCCGTTTTCTTCAAATGAAAGAAGATGACTAAAATTCCTCGCAAAACTTCTTTTTCTGGTACAAAATTTGACATTTTAAAAAGCGAAAGAAAAATTTTGCTTGTTCTGGATCTTAATAACAAACGTCTATTCTCCAAAACGCCATATTAATTATCCTCGACACAAACCACACCGATAGCTATGCCATCTGTCAAAACCGCACTTCATATTTATACACCTGTTATGTAATTAAAGTGGCTGTCACTCTATAAATACCTTAAATAAAGTAATTTCGTGCCTGTCAATTTTTCGTACCACCCTGTAAAGTGTGATTTTATATTAGAATAGTGAACTTTCAGGCATAAGATAAAAAAATACAGCGAGCTTTTAGGAATGGGATGAAATAATCTGTCATTTCAGTTCCATATAAAATTTGTTCATGCTTTCGCTATAGATGTTTACACGTCAAATATAGATTACTTTTTCTTCAGGCCTTTTTTTCGCCTACATTCAACGGCAACCTTCTTTGCTGAAGAGTTTTCGTTCAAAAGTTCGGCGAAACCTTTGCCAAAGTTGTACGAAAACTCATGCAATTCAATCAGACACGATAGTAAACGATATATGGCAAAGGGCGGTAAATTTTACGAATATTCTCAGGATAGTTTCATTTCTAATTAAACCGAAAAAAAAACTTGAACCTTTTAGAACAGTAGGAAGTTCTATATATACAAAGGTTCAGTGGTCCTCCTTTCATGCAGAGTATCGTTGATTTTATGGAGAATCTTTCACTCGAATACAACCAGATCATCCTGATTTCTAATGAAATCAAAAATCCATAACTCTCGAGAACATTTGGAAGTACGTGGCTATTAAGTTAATTTTTTTTTAAGATTTTTAAAATCATTTTCTAACATTTTCTTTACCTACTTAAAAAATATCTTAAAACTAATCGTGATTTCAATTTATTTCCCATTTCAGATCTTAGGATCTAAAGACACACACACTCACACAAACTCACACACTTCATGATGGAGCTCGAACCAAGTGTGGCAATATTGCAGGATTTGCGTTTGCAAACATTCGATTCCATACGTTTCGCATCATATCGTACCGCATCGAAATTGCGTTACATACAGAAATCCACAAATTTACACTTGGTCGATATTTGGAATGCAATCGAAGCGTTTCGTGAGAATGGACTGAATACCCTAGAGCCACAAAGTGAGGTTAGCGTGGCGAGACTGGAAACGCTTGTTTCATCACTATACCACAACCTCAATAAACGTCTTCCCACATCGCAACAAGTAACTGTCGATTCCAAGGCTGGTCTATTACTCAACTGGTTGTTGGCTGCATACACAAGGTAAGCGATAGCGATAGAAAGTTTACAGGGTTAAATAATTTCAATAATGATGTATTTCATAGTGATAACTCCGGTAAGATACGAGTTTTCTCGATTAAAGTTGCATTAGCAACAATGTGTTCTGGAAAGTTGGTCGATAAATTACGCTGTAAGTATTAAGGAATAATGATTTTTTTTTCTTGTAAATCGTAAAACTTTTTGTTTTTTATATTCTTCTTCTTCCTTTTATTAGATATTTTTTCGCAAATTTCCGATGGTGCCGGTCAACTTGTTCCCTGGAAATTGGGTGAATTTTTACGTGAGGTTCTTGCTTTACCAGCTGCTGTCTATGAATCTCCTACATTCCATTATAAGGAGGGTCTCGAAGAGGAAATCTTTCCCGCTGAGAATAAAGTCACGGTTAATGACTTCATGGCAACACTTATGTCCGAACCGGGCCCATCGTGCCTCGTCTGGCTGCCGCTATTGCATCGGTTGGCCACCGTTGAGACAATTGTGCATCCGACGATCTGCTCTGTTTGCCATAAGGAAAACTTCACCGGATTTCGTTATCGATGTCAGCGGTGTCACGCCTACCAATTGTGCCAGGAGTGTTTTTGGCATGGCAAGACATCGTTGAATCATCAAAACGATCACGAAGTCAAGGAGTATTCGAGCTATAAATCGCCAAGCAAACAGATCGGCCACTCGTTGCGAAAAAGTTTTCGATGTGTACCCGAGAAGACGACGCAAGTGTTGCCACGATTTCCCGAACAACCGGAGAAAACGCTCAATTTATCGCATATTGTGCCGCCATCACCGTTGCCCTCGCATAATGGTTTTTCCGATCCGTCGTTGTTGCATGGTCCGGGTGGTGCTGGTCCCGGCGGTGGTATATTTGATCGTTCGAGCACATTAGATTCACGTGCCACCGGACGTAGCTTGGATAGTGCCACGGCGGCATCAATGTCACGTGTAGCAGCCGCCTCGGCCAATGATGAGGAGCATCGGTTGATAGCGCGTTATGCTGCACGATTGGCGCAGGAGAATCGCGCAGTGAGTAATGCTTCAATTTTTCCTATCCGCTCTCTCTCTCTCTCTCTCTCTTAATATAAATCTACAAATTTAATTAATTTTATAAATCTTCTTCTTTCTCTTTTTCTTCGTTTCAATAGCCTCCTTCCATGTCTAACATGGAAAACTCAAATACCATTGGCTCAGATAATTCACGTGCTCAACGCGAACTCATCGCACAGTTAGAATCTAAAAATAAAGAGATTATGCGTGAAATTGCACGCTTACGCAGGCAGCAGGAAGCTGAACAAATGACACCCGAAAATCCTGCACTCATCAATGAGTTACGTGCACTGCGTCAGCGTAAAGGTGAACTCGAGGGTCACTTGGGTGCATTGCAAGATTCACGCCGTCAATTGATGGAACAGCTGGAGGGACTTATGCGTATGCTCAAAAATCAACAAACAGCCTCGCCACGTTCGACGCCTAATTCTAGTCCACGTTCGGGTAAATCGCCACCAATGCCCGGCGGTCTCGGTACTTCACCCATGAACTCACTGCACTCACAACAACAACAGCAGCAGCAAATGCAACAACCTTATGCCATGGCAATGGGTGGTGGCAATGTATTGCGCTCGACACAGCAGCAATTAATGCAAGCACAACAATCTGGATCATTATCTCATCAGCAGCAGGCATTCAATCAAAATCAATTAGATCAATTGAATCAGATTAGCAGCGATATGCGATCGGCGTTTAGTGCCAATGGAAGTGCAAGTAAGTGTGATATAATTTTAATGATTACCATAAACTGTTAAGTATGTATGAGTAGGTATAGGTACATAATATTTATTTGAATCTGTAATTAATTCGTAAAATATCTACAATACTATCTACACATAGTACCTGCAAATGTAGGTTAGAGCCAGCTAATAAAATTGTGTGGTTTTTAGTACCTATTGAAATATAATTTCCCATTAGATTTTCATTGGAAAACTTGAAAAAATTCAACTCAATAGAGATGGAATGATATTTCAGCCTCTATAGCTTCTTCATTTAACTCTACTTGCCTTTTTATCGATCCAATTCAAGCTCTGGAACTTGTGGAAGTCCAACGGAACTTATCCGTCTTGTGGATGGGAGGGCCTACAAACTTTAACTCACAAAATTTTGGCAGTGCAATAATGCTCAGGTTTATTGTGGTGTATGTGGATTGAAATTTAGAGTTGCTGGCCCCTGGCTGTATATTATCCGATTGTTTATTTTGATCCAAGTCAAACGGATTCATGTAGAAAATCGAACAGAGTTAAGGGAGGGGGCGGGGGGGGGGGAAGGAAGACTACTTAAAGCTCAGCCGCTAGTACTTTGGAAACGGTTCGCCAGAGATTTTCAAATTTACCCTCCCATTCGTCATATTTGTTAAGAGCAGGGGCAACTTTGGTGCAGGATGTATAGTAGATTAAGTATGGGTGATCTTAGGACATCAGTCAGCAAACATCTGTACCACTCTGGGTCCACGGATCCTTGCTATCAAGACTCCGATTACAAATTGTTAGTACTTGTATATTGTTATTATAGTACATTATTATTAAAGATGTTGATTGTACCCACGACCTGTAAGATCTATTTTACGTCCCTCTTTCTATCTAGTCTAAGCTTAGAGTACCTCATCCAGTTCAGCCTCTTTCAGGAATTTGAGTACAGCGCCCGGATCAATAGATGCTAGTTCAGTGCTGGGCACTTGGTACATGCCCAACGCCCATGCCAACTTGTACATGCACAATGAACTAAAATATGTTCTGATGATTTCTCTTCCTCATTGCAGAACCTAAATATTTAGCTTCCCTCAATATCTATTTTACAAAGGTGTTCTCTGATCCTGCAAACTATATTTGTTAAGTCCAATACAGAATACATATCTACTTTTATTATAGTTGCCCAGGAGCGCTTTGGATTTCCTTAGTTCCGGAAGATTGGTAAATAGTTCTTGCCTCTTGTTTATCTCTTCCTGCCTGAATACTTCCCTGATTACGCTGTCTCCTATTCCACAAACAGATTCAGAAATAATAGCAATATTTATTGCTAAAGCACTCTTGCCCCAGTTTCATTCTCGGTTCGTGACACATCTGTATATCACTGAACAGTGTGTTCTTTGAATATGTAGTTATATTCTACATCCTCCTATAATTTTGCTCTGGGAGCAATCTAAAAGATAGTTGTCTTTTGCTGGGTTATCTCGGTTTCCATGCCATATCTATTTCTCCCTTATTTCTTGTTATTTTTACGATTGTCTTTGAGGCGAGCATCCAAGGAAAATGGAACGAATATATTAATATCTGCGATAATAAATAAAAATTTTTCTTATTTGTCTTTCTCAGACATTGTTCGTGAAATAAACGAAGATTTATTTCAACGAATGCTTCCATAAATTTTGACACAGAGATGCATTCGAAAGTATGCAAAGTGTTACAAGTTAACAAAATTTAAATGATACAAACTTAAATAATATCAACTCCAGTTCGATCAATTAAATAAACAAGAGAAAAAAAACTTTATATAATATTGGTTTTTAGCGACTACAGAGGGAATATATCTATAATTATTTTCCTCAGGGTAATTGTTACTAGGTCTGAGCAATGTCTTGATATGATCCTTCTCTCGATAATTCAATTGCCGTTTCATTGACTTCAATGCTCTTAAGATTTGGAACCAAGACTAGGCCATTGTCAAGCCTATGACTTATTGAGATGGATAACATTCCTTGATTAACTAATATAGAGAATATTAAGGTTGTCAGTCCCACTAGAGCCGGGAAAAATGCGCTTTTTCAGATTTTTTTTTTTTTTGTTGAAAAAAAACAGCATAGTCTTTCAGGCATATTTTATTCAACTTTCCAACAATTATTAAAAAAAAAATAACACCAAAATGTTTCGAATGTTTTATTCAACTTTCCAACAATGATTAAAAAAAAAATAACACCAAAATGTTTCGAAATGGCGGAATAAACTGTGTTATACTGGAATGTCTCCGAAGTAGTAGGATTGTGTACACTATAGCGTTCGGAAACAGAAATTATTTTTATTTTGTTGTATATTTTTTACTCTATACGAACCGAAAAGCTTTAATAAAAACCAATCATTAAGAAAATTTTCCGCTATTTGAACCAAAACTTAGATTTTTGATGTAACATTTGTTGATATTTGTGCTTAAAAAAATATTAAAAATTGACAAAGTCATTGATATTGTAGTTCATATAAAATAGTTTTTTTGTAGTTCATATGAAATACAAAATGAAAGTTGAATGTGGTCTATAGGTTCAATAGTTTATGCGAAATTTTGTACGCAGTTTGGTTTTGAGGAAACACTCGTCGAATGTCAGCTCTCGCCCGTGCACTGCCGGCAATAACTTCCAAAATTCTTTGAATTTAGAGCTAAATTTATAGACATTTTTACTTAGTTTCCCAATCGATTAAACAAAGAGAAAAATTTATTTATTTTTGGTCTTGAGGAACTGACCCACTTAAGTCTGAGTTTAGAGCTTTAATAGCTATTTTAACACTGTCTTGAAGTTTAATCATTACATTAGAAGGTTTCTCTGTTTGTAGTTCAGCTTCGGAAATACTGCACTCGACAATATTGAGTTATTTTTCTATATTTATTATTGTTTACTTCATGTACTTTTACGTTTTATTCGTGTTCTTTCATTCATTATTTATTTAACGTTGGCTGCGGCAGCAGCAGATTGACATGTCAATCGATCTGAGCCGACCATTATTCACGGTGACGGCGGCAGTTTAGAGTAATTTTATTACGAATGGTAGACAATGAATTTGAGGAGTTGGACGCAGCTGTGTTTTGTTTTTTTTTTTTTTTTTAAGAAGCTATATCGAAAATTTTCAATCCATTTATAGAATTAAAAATTACAATTACACAAATTTATTGGTTGGCTCAATATTCTAAGAATATACATAGCTAAGTATACTTTATATTGATGTGCATATGTGAGTGTATTAAAAAATATGCATACACATTGATGGACCCAAGGGGCAGAGGTTCCTGGGTGCTGTAAAATCCTCAGCGAACAGTACAAACATTTATTTTTATACACAAAATAAAAAAAAACTAAACTTAAGTTTTAGTTTGTGTATAAATTATGAATTGGATACCAATTTTTTTTTTTTTTTAATTATTTGCAATTTTTCTCTCAATTGGAATTATATAAGAGGAAACACAAATTTTAAATCTGCTACTATGTATTTACATACCTACGTATATTTTAAAAAATTTATATAATATTTTAAGAACAAATTGTGATTGGTCGATTAAAATTTAGTTTTTGTAATCTGAAACTGAGCATTATGTGTTACATAGGAACCGTTTTAGGGACGATTTTTCAAAATTTTGTATTACTTTAGCTATGAAACTGAAATATATTTCTAATATTATATATATTACTAGCAAATAAATAATATTCACTGGTACTCTTATATTCACAAATATTTCTCCCACAAATTCAACTCAAAATAAACAACTACTTATTCAAAATTATCAACTTCAACTTCACAACTTGAAAACCATAAAAATATAACTTCACTTCTATTACCAAAATTACAAAAAACCATTTTGTAAATTGCAAAAAAAAAATACAAATACAAATAAAAATCCACACAAAATTATTACAAAATTTTGGACGCTTTGCTTTTGTGGCGGCGGCTGCGGCGGTGTAGCAAAAATGCAAAATCCTACAAATGTTGAACTGAATGAAGCTGCTGATAATATAACATCGGCCATTTCGACTTTAGTTAATGACCTGAATACAGGTAAATCAGAGCACAACAACAACAACATATTCAGATAATTTTTGCTTTGCTCGTCTCGCCTTAACTAAACAAAAAATAAAATAACAAACAATTGCACACATACATGCACGCAGCATTCTAGTACAATTTGATTGTGGCTTGTAATAAATATTGATATGAATTTGATATGAATTTTGTAAATGAAAATACACACACACACAAGCCCACCCATCATCACAATCTACTACCACCACCACCACCCACCAGCTGCTGCTTTTCTTGTTCTATTTCAGTATTTTTTCCATAATATTTCAATCATTTATATAAATATGTATGCATTTCACTTTTGCATCTCTTAATATCTGCTATTTCACTTATGTATGTGTATGTATGTTTATCTTTAATTCTATGTATGTATGTATGCCAATAAATATGTGCCAGGTATGTATGTGTATGTGCATTTTTTCTCTTTATCATATACTAGAAATATAATTGGATTTAATCAATCGATGATAAAATAAAGTTGTGTCTATTCAGAATACACAGAAAGCAGCATCATTACTTTTTGAAGCACTAAGACCGTCATCCTTCACCATCACCATCAAGACCATTACCCACACCATTACTACCTGATCAACAACTACTCTCCGTGTTTCCTACCTTTCTCATTTCACTTACCTTTGTTATCTCTATTCCCCTCCCCCCCTCTCACTTGCATCTATTTAATTTCTGCAATTCCACACTTTTTCACAATATGCACTTTATATAAACATTATAACTAACTTATTCTACATTCATACATTCATGCATACTTCATACATACGTATGTATGTAGTACTATCTATTTGCATACTTCTACTTCATATTATTTTTTGTACTATGCGGAATGTTTTTTTTTTTTTTTTTTTTTTTATTGCATATGTTTTTGTATGTATATATATTACAAATATTTTTCAGGACAATCAGTAAATCAATCAGTAACACAACCACGTTTTATATTACCATTAGGTAAGTTTTTGGTTCAAGTCCAAAATATGTCCATATACAACTAACTAACTAAATATCAACGTGTAGTGTATAGTTAGTAATAAAATACATACACCTATACCTATACTTATACATAGGTATATACGCGTCCGTATGTACCATATTGTAGTTAGTTTGTATAGTACCAGCGCGTCTCTTCTAATACTCCGACTTACATACAATAATGCAATGAGGTCATATAGTAATTAAAAAAAAAAAAAAAAGAAGAAAAATTAAATTGAAAATTGATTAAAAAACTCTTTACTTTTTTTTTTGCTTTATTTTATACCCTGCACTCAAGTAGTCAATGGTAAATTTAAATGTTTGACACACGTTTTACAGGGACACCATAAGTTTTTAGTGTGTTTTAACACTTCACTGGTTAGGTCGTAGATGATTTTAACCATGTCATAAAAATGCGAAAAACTGTTTAAAAATTCCCTAAATTCGGTTTTCTATTTGAAGCTTAAATTTTTGTCTACCAATTTAGGTTAATTAGCATTTAATCAGGATGACACAACTCCAACGGCGTCGACGAAGCAAGCCGTTCATATTTGTGACGGCGCAGAATATGGAACGAAAAGAAATGAAACGACTAAAATAATCGAAAGTATTAATAAACTTGCACTAACCGGTACCACGGTTGCCACTTATTCATTTTATTTTGTACCAAATGGAGAAAAAATGTACCAAATTTTTATATAGAATAAATAACTTTATTAAAAATTTTTTGTCAGTTTATTATATAGCATTATATTATTAAGAGTATTGAATTCAAATTTAATCCTTAATTTGTTTTTTTATTGGACTCAAGTCAACAATTTTTTTTTTCAGCAGCAACTGAGCTATATATACATATATATATATATATAAATTTAGTTAATTCTTCAAACCGCATTTCGCCTACTCTATTTTTAATACTTACTTACTTACTTTCTGCCAAAAAATAGCTAATTCTGAACAATTTTCTAATTTCTAAAGTATTTCGAAAATATGTTTACAATTCTTGATTACTATAAAGGCTAACTTTGCCCACAGAATGTACCAAATTTTGAAAACATGTACCAATGTACCAAGCGCAAAAAAATGTAAAAAAATTTACCAGTTTTGGTAGAACTGTACCAAAGTGGCAACCGTGATCGGTACCAACTTCCTACATAGTCACGACTTTTTATTATGGGCAGTAAATAAAATTTTTCACATTTTCTAAATTCTGAAAACGAATTTTTCCTGTTATGGGACACCCAAAATTTCTGTTGGAAACTTGGAACTGAATTTAAGTAATCATCATCATCCATTTTTTTCGTAGTAGTCGGATTCACAGTGCATGCATTAGAAATCTCTCCATTTCAAAATTTTATTTGAAAATCATCGAAAGTTTTATAAAAATCCTATTCTATTTATCACACAAATTAATTTGAGCAGGAATCAAATCGCGATTTGTTACAGGATTCTACACCGGGCATTGTAGGGTCAACAAACACCGACCTTGGGTCTAGCATAGGACTATACGTGCCGAATATGTAACGAGGAGGACGAAACAGCAGAACATATTCTATGCTACTGTGAAGATCTAATGAGGAACCCGACTTCGTTACTTAGGAAATTCCATCCTACAATCGCAAGACATAGCAGATAGTTCTCCTAAAAAGATATGAAATTTCCTCAAAAAAAATGAACTCATAGGAGAACTATAGAAACAATAAATTTCTCCGGGGACATCAGAATAGGTCATTGTTTGGCCGCTGTAATCTGGGAACTTATTACCCACCACCTTAACAATCTATTCTAATCATACAAATGATACATTTAGGCTTGAGTTAAGTAAAACTGGACGTTCCATAACCAGAGTCAAGTCTGGCCCATAAACGGGACACTCTACTGTTTTATAATGATTTCGGGGAAAATGTTCATTACAATTTTCTTTTTTTTTTGATGAAATTGAGACCAAAACTGAACTCGAGTCATATAAAAAAATTAATGGTTTATTACCAGTAAGCGGATTATGAAGAATTCTCCTTTTTTTTCTGCTTAATCCCACATAAAATATGTATGTGTTTTAAGCTCTCCTGATTCCAAACTTTTTTTTTGTTGCCATTTTTCAAAAATTTTTCCTTTTTTACTGGTTAGCGCTTGGTTCCAATTGTTATTGCCGTCTAAGTAATAAATACCTTTTATTGGTTTTTTTACTTTTTTAACCCTTTGAATGCATTTTAATGGCCGATATTTTCGGAATGATATTTATAGCACCGAAGAAAACATTTTCTTTTGCTCCATTTGCATTGGTAAAGTATGTGACGCAAAAAAATATTATGTGCCGCCGGGCGTAAACTGAAAGAAACATATGTGCCTTAGTATACGAAAAGGGACCTATCGTTTGAAAAATGTATTTTCAGTTTTTGACGACCCAAAACCTACGCAGACTTTTTGGAAGTTCGAAAATCAATTCACTTTCTTGATCACTGTAATGTTTTTCCAGTAAAAGAATCGAAAGTCAAAGAGTTAGGTTGATGATAGTAATCTCTGACTATCGTATAGTTAGCTCCTAATAAGATATCGAAACGATTACCGTTAAGGTATTGGGACATCGCGAAATTGTAGGTAATTATAAAGCTCTTACCCGCCTATTCTACTTTCTAATTGTAGTCGACAGTATAGGATTTTACCTCCCAACGTTTATTGAAAGTAAATGTAGCCTGGTTTTTAAGGCTTCGGTTGATGTAATTATGAGTGCCCCTGGTGCCAACTGATACGCAGGTCTCTTTAATTTGCAATCCGGCACTTACATTTTCTAGCAACTAAAATTAAAAATAAAAAAATAATCAGCCCTATCACTAATTCCGACGGAGCTCTCTCCGTAGCTACGAATGAACAATTCGTATTCTTAATTCCGTCGTGAACTCGAAATCCTCTCGAAATTTTGAAATTCGGGAGATTGGCATTACTAATTCCGAATGTATCCGACAGTTTTTTGTGATGATTTTAAACGAATTCTGAAGTGTATCAGGAGCTGAAGAAAAGAAAGACAGGAAAAATACGTTTTAAAAATAATTTATAAGTAAATATTCCAACAAGTCTCGGGCATCAACAAACCGCAACCAATATGAGATGATGGTAAATATGTGTTGGCGGTTTTGTCAGACATTGCAAAGCGATTCCCAAAAACAACAACAAAAAAAATCCACAACTTTTGGGAAGAGATGAGTGCTCAGCTAAACAGGCGTGGGTACATTATGCCGCCAGGAAATCGCCTTCTTCCATAGAAACCTATTTTGATCTCCCTTATTTCTTTGTCAGTCATATCCACCTTTATCCACTTTGCACAAAGCTTTGCTTCCAAAATATTCGCTTCTCCGTTTCATTGCTTTCCACATCGTTGATTGTTTCTGATCTTTTCCAACACTATGCTCACAAAATATCATCCGATAGACATTGCAAAACACCCACAAAGCTGTAACTTCCTGCTTTCTACTTAATCCAAGTGCATATTCCACTACATTGAGTGCGTACTTGAATGCGTTTTTGTTGAACCTGAAATTCTTCACAAACCTAAGGGAAAGAATTAATTGGTATTTATGCTTGTACATATATATATATATATATACAGGCTCACACTTGGTTGCCCATATTAAGACGATTGCACGCATTAACCGCATCTACTTCGATCCATATTTTTATAGTTTATTGCACAAAAACCATTTCTTTTTGATTAATTTTTATATTTTTTAAATATTTTTAATACTTTTTCTTTTCACTGTTGACACAAAACAGCTGATGTTTTCATTCGAACTTTTTTCTAATAGTTGGCAACGATATCTTCGAATTCGTTGGTACTTCCTAGCCATTTCTTTTGTATTCATGACGGCGATTCATTTCTCGAAGGGAGCTCCGTTGGAATTAGTGATAGGGCTGAATAAGTTTTGTATTCCTCTCGTCACGATAAACCACTCGTACGAAATTATCACGAAAAACTGGTAATATTTCTATTCACTTAGGATCAGTAATCCCAATCCCCCGAATTTAAAATTTTTGGTGAAAATTTCGTGACCACGAGATGACGCGCAATAATTTAAAGTAAAGACTTTTGGATAGAACCATCAATAAATTTTTTTTTGGTTTTTGCTTAAGATTTTGTCTTTCTCGTCGATTTGAATCTAACTAATTTACAAAATCTGCGTGCAAAATCTTGATGCAGGGTATAAATAAATAGGTTTAGAACAACTGAAATGTTTTTTTTTTTGTGATTTGTTTTTCCATTGGTTTTTTATTTTGGTTTTTATAAAATATATTCTTTTTCAATTTTTTTTATTATTTTTTTTTAGATTATTTTCCAAATAGACGACATAAAAAAAGATGCAATTGTTCAACTTGATTTTATTTCTTCTTCTATATTTTATATATATATACACACATCCTACTATTAAAACTGGACTTGACCCATTAAACCCACAATTACTACAATCTACTACAACAAAAACTACTACTACTATTACTCAATCCATTCACATCCGCAACAAACCCAACGCTTTCTCTAAACATACCTACTACATATCTCTTATTCTCTCTCAAAACTTATTGCAAAATTTCTTAATTTTAATTAAAAAATAAATAAAACTTAACTAAAAACCACTAATATTTAAATGAATGATGAATACAAGAAATGCGCCACATCGAAGGTGGTGAATCATCTGATGAATTTGATGAAATTGATGAAGAAATCTTTCAAGCCGATGCTGACATTCTAGCGTATGAAGAAGCTGCAGCGAATATGTTAATGTTCGATGATGAACAAGCGCAAATTAATCGAATTATGGGCTACCGAAATTATCCGGAATTTTTAATTGATGATGAAAATGCTGGATTCCCGGCATTACATGAAATCGGTGAGACAATCGACGAGCTGCAATTAATAATGCACGCATATATTATGAAATATAGTTTGAGTTTGTGAACAAATTGTTATCTACTTACCAAAATTGCGTTACACGTTACGTTTCAAAAAAAAAAAAAAAAAAAATAAAATTTTTAGCAAAATGAGGTAAATTTTGAAAGCATTTTTACTTAGCATTTGTTTACTCTTTTTTACAAAAAAAAAAAAAAAATTAAATTAAATTAAATTAAATTGATTACAAAGTATTGTACTTGTATTGTACTTCTCTACACCAGCACTATTTAATTGCAATTTAAAAAAGAATTATGTACTTTATTAATATAATTATCGTCCTCATTTGTTATTTCATTAAACAAAAAAAAAAAAGTACAATAAATTAACGTAAGAATGCTAAAAAATCAAAATAATATTTTCATATTTTATTAAATGTATGTATTCGATCGATTTGTGCACTCATATTACATTTAAATACATACTCGTACATATATGTGTACTTTTGTAATTATGTACATAAATATACATAGATATTATCACACATATTGTATCATCAGAGATAAATCTCTAGAGATTCATAAATTTGTTGGAGAGTTTTTTTTTTTTTTTATACATAGGTACATAATTATGAGAAACAGAAGATTATCATATTTCACGTTAAAATATAAAATCAGTTCATTCTGTTTAAAAATGTAGTAGGTTGGGTTGGAATTGCTGCTAAGCGACGTTTAATTAGGCATGCATTATTCTAACCACTTATTTTACATTGTAATGCAACGTTCTTCCACAGGCCGGGGTAAAGCTCAGCGGGCTCCAGTGGTTCGTTGGCTACAGAGCTTTTGATTACAGGGGGCCCTCACTGTATATTATTGAGACACATTTTGTTTTTAATTTCAGTATTCTTTAATTCACTTTTTGGTCTAATAATAGGGTGTATAATTTCACTAACAATAATATCACATACACAAAACTGCTGGCACTGTTCCCTCCCGTTCTGCGGTTGCTCTGGTAGGCGAGCGAGTAGAGTATACGGAGCGTTGTCGTCGATGCGTATGATGCGCCTAATAAGGCGAGCGAGCGAAGTGTACCAAGCGTTGTCTTCGATGCGTATGATTCGCCTGATAAGGCGAGCGAGCAGAGTGTACAGAGCGTTGTCGTCGATGCGTATGATGCGCCTGAAAAGGCGAGCGAAGCAGAGTGCACAAAGAAAATGAGAATCCCGGTTACTGGCAGCGCAGCGACTACGGGACGCGGGTGGAGTAGAGCGTCCGTAACTGTCCTACTATTCTCTATGCTGCCTTAAGCTTCCAACAGTCCGTCTGGGGTCATATGGTAAGGATTATACCATCCAAGTGGCACCACACGGTCTGATTACAGCGTCTGGTACTGTATTGTGGTGGTTAGGCCAACAATACAGTACGGAACACTTTGTCGCTTAATTCCTAACAATGCTGCGCTATGGGGAGTTGCCGACAGATCGTCTGGGGTCATATGGTAGGGATTACACATCCAAGTGGCACCACACGGTCTGATTGAGTATTTAGTATTGTATGATGGGGTTAAGTTCACTACACAATACTAAATACTTGGAACCTTATTCCTATATCTGTATATATTCCTAACAATTGTCTTCTACTCACCCGAATGTATGCTCCCCCGATTTGCCTTGCGCAGCCCTTTTTATACACCGTCTGCTTCTTCTTCCTTAAATTCCAGTTGCCGCTTTCGCTACTGGAATTTGCCTCGCTGTCATGCTCTCATTGGCTGGCTCGATCGCATGTTTATTCAAAATTCAAATTTTGAATTATCATCGTAGTAGGCCGATTGCGTCGTACGATGATACCGTTGGATTTGTGTGTGCTACTGGCAGCATAGAGTTTGTTGTTGGTTTAGGTATGCTGTGATATCCCATGGCAGTGTTGTTGGTTCCTTTTGGTGTACGTGACTTATTCTTCGTGGTTGTCCCAGGGGAGAAAACGCTGAGTCGTCCCCTCCCCAGAGGGAACAATGCTACGTTGTGCGGGACAATTTGGTTGGCCCAAAATTGTGCCGTCACAACATGCGAAATTCCTTTAAATAACAAAGACCTGCGACATTTGGAATTGAATTTGACCAAAGAACTAAAATAGGAAATTTTCCATTGAGTTTTTCATACTGAATCAAAATTTGGCTGCATTTGAGATATTCTAAGTTCAAATTGTCGATTTTTGCCATTTTCACTCATCTTTAAAAATTAATCAACCATTATTTTCACTACTAGGTAAATCATACACTTTTTGAATCGTTTTTCCCCTAACCGAATTCCTTTCGTTAAGATATAATAGAAAAAGTATGTGTCCAAATTCAATTTGTGGTTAAAAAATTTCATGGGAAAAATCTACTTTGATTTTTGAGTCTGAAAAACTTTAACCTGTGTAATTTTTATTGTCTGTCACCATTCATTACTAATTTAACTTTATGAATTTAAATCGAATTTAAATTAGTTGTAAATTCGAAATTAAATATGATTTAACTTGTTGCGGTTTTTACAGTGCCCTCATTTAAATATTAAATATAAGTGGCAGCACTGTCACTTCTCTTCCACTTATTTTCCACATCTCTATTAAGTTGGTTGTTGTTAAGTCAATGTCAATACAATAATATCTCAATCCCGTTTTGATTTGCATTGCACCTTTAAACAAATTTTTAAAAATATTTAAGATTTCGAGCTACTCGATAGATGTTATAAAAATTTTTCTTCAAGAATATTTCGCGTTTAGAGTTTCTTCCAATTTAGATTGATATTAGATTTTTGTATCGAATCATGTAATTCAAGATATCACGGTAAATAAAAACGAAATCGTTTCTTTGGTTAAGCTTAAAGCAGCTTAACAAAAAACTTTAAATGGATGATTTGATGCCACGGATGAAAAACGTTTCAGCAGAAAAAATCAATCTTCTCCTCTATTTGGCACAAAATAACATGGTTGCCTTTTTCCACAATTTTTATCTTTATTTTTTATACACAATATTTGTTTTCTATTTCATAATCAGCTGTTGACATATTTTCTATGCAGAGTTGCATGTGCTTCATATAAATGTCCAATATTGGGCTTTTAAATTTTTTATTAAATTTAAATTAACTGGGAACTATGAATATGTATTCCAAAAATTAAGTATGAATTGCAATTTAAATAAGCCGTGTGAAATTGGGCTAAAGTATATCAAGTTAAAGTCAGCAACATCTTAGCTCTGAGTTAAATGACTACCCTAAAGAACATGGAGTTTCCTCTTTTTAAGTCTGTCTTTAAGCTCTTTGTCTAATTTGAGCTTACATTTTGAAATTAGTTTTTCATAAAAGAAAAAATTGGGAACAAGATATTTTCAGATTTATAACTTTATTAAGTAATAGCAAATAATACGAAGAAATATCGTTCGAGCATAAAGAGCTAAAAAAGAGAGAGAGAGAGAGAGAGAGCTTGAAAGACAGTTGTCGGCGAATAGCGAATTGAGGTGGAAAGTTTAAAGAATAAAATTATCTACAAATACAAATATAAATACAAAAATAATAAAGAGAGAGCACAAAGAAAAAATCTAAAAATAGGGCATGTTCTTTTCCAAAGAGTATGGTTGGCAACCCTAGTCATGCAAAAATCTGCAAAAGTTGCCTACCCATACAAATTTTCACATTTATCTTCGATTGAAAAGCATCTTCTATTATTTTTTTGAGCTTAACGTTTCGATTGTCCGTAAAAGGATGTAAGTAAATTTTGCTTACCTTGAGACATAAATAGAGCTACTCACTTTCGTCCGGATTTACATTTCATCGAATGAGAGCTAAGGCCACAGCAAAATAAAAGTTCTACAAAATAACTATCCTTTTCCTGTTCAACGTATTCTTTTTCTCTGCATTTTTTGCCATTTCACGAAAATTAATTGAAAGAGATTTTTTTATTTCTGTTCTATGTCGGATTCCTACTGGCAACCCATGGTATTACTTAGCGGGAGTGGATCTATCAGTTCAGTTCTCGGACTGTTGCTGCTTTTCTGTTCTCCTTCTCTCTCTTTCAGTGGCGCGTAGTTTGACCGCAGCCAATGTACATGTCACCTTCCATTTTCCTACCGATTCTCACATTTATTTGTGTGGTAATATTCTCCAGTGTTGGTTCCTTGTCAAAGGCTTACCTCAGCTCCTCCCTCTCGTTCTTGAAGCGTGATCAATAAAATAGCACTTGGTTTCGGTTTTCACTTTTTCGGTTTTTCGGTGAATTTGGACAGTATGGGTCATCGTCATGTTGGAATCTGTTCAGTTAGTCCTTAAAGCATCTATGCTCGCTGAACAATAGCGTGATGCGCTTAGCCTTTGGACAGCCAGCGCTTCCTTAATGGCCGAATCCAATTAATTTTTGTTTTTTTTCTACTTCTGCTACCTTGAAGACTTGAAGGTTCTAGGGTTGTATGACTAGAGATGTAAAAACACCGAAAGTTATCGTTCACGATGGTATTTAACTGAAAATGATTGGTAATTTTCAGTCTTTTTCGGTCAAATTCGTAATAACACACGCATATATAAGCAAGTTGGTTTCACGTGCTTTGTCATCATTGTTGTGTTTTTCTCAAATGCAACTCTTTGTTTTATTTTGGTCAAATTCGTAATAACACACGCATATATATGCAAATTGGTTTCACATGCTTTGTCATCATTGCTGTGTTTTTCTCGAATGCAACTCTTCGTTTTATTTTGTTTGTACAAAAGATGTTGTTGTTTTTGTTTCAAATTAATTTCCAACCTATCGGAATGAGCGAACGGTTCTTGGTTAACGGAACACTTTAGTATATTTGTTGTTGTTTCTCTTTATTCTATTTCTCCATTAATATTTTCCAGAAGCACTTTAAACCAGTCAAATTTAATAACATATTTTTAAATCTATATTTTTATTTTTTTTTTTTGTTAAATTAAAAAATGAAATTTTCAAGTTTTTTCTTTGGTTAATAAAAACTATCAATTTTTAAGATATTTTTTCATTATATTGAAAATGACAAAAAATTACTCATTAATGACCTTTTTTTTGCCAAAAAGAAAGAAAACAATAGTCAACCATTTTCGGTCACATTTTCATCTCTATGTATGACTTTTTCGAATTAGATTCTATCCTGCCGTGCAAAATCAAATGGATGTAATTCATTTGTCTTTCTAATTTTTCTTTCTTTCAATTGTCATACTTCTGAGATCTATTATCAAATTACTGAAGTTTGTTAGTTAAAGCGTTCGCAGTAACACCGATTTGATTTTTGAGTTATAAAATCGATATTTCGTTAATCCTGCGTGAATATCAGTTCTTCTTTTGATAAAAATTTATATTGAAATTTCTTTCCGATTTCTTAAAATAAAACACAGTAGCTGAAGAATTACATATTTATTCTTTTTGAGCTGCATTTCTCTAATATAAAAAGTAAAAACTTGTAAATTTATGCTGAAATCTATATTTTCGCGTTACACGTTCATTCATTTGCACCAACCACATGCAAATTATCTAACCGATCCAGATTGATTGGTTTTCATGTAACAGTTCACTTGCACAAATCGTACTTGCACAAGCCAATTTGCGCAAATTACTTGAGTGTGAAAACGGACCATAACAATCGCGCCAGTGTTACATGGATTGGAATGCCATCGGGCTCCGATTAATGTCGAGATTTGCAAACACTCTCAATCATTTTGTGTTCGTATAATCAAATCATTGAGGTCAATAAGAATGATTTTATCAAAATACATTTATTTTAGTGAAAATCATAAAAAAAAAAATCTACATTCTTCAACACTGCTCACACAAACAAATTTTTTATGATTTTCTTCATGAATATTGTTCATCAAATCACGATTCACAGGATCGGAGTGTATTTTCATCAACATCATGAATGCATTCATCAATATAATGTATGTGCGTATAAACATCATAATGATGAAAATGTATATCAATCTCATGAATTTGAGTTTGATGAACTATATTCAACATATCGATATAAATAGAAATTCATAAGATTTTCGTCCACATTGATTAGGTAAATGAACAGTGACATTTAAAATTGTTTTCTGAAACACATTTTAAATAAATAATATTCGATTAAATCATATTTACATATTTATATCATATCTGTAATCATATCATAATCGATATGTTTAATTAATACTTACATAGAAATCATTTCAAATATTTTCTTTACATAAATGCTATGGACTTTTCAAATTTTTTGTACTTATATGTAGATAATTATTGTATGTCTTTGTAGAAATGTTTAAGATATACACAGAAATTCAGATTCATAAATAGAATTTATTTTTAAAATAGCTGAAAAAAACTAAAAAATCAATGCAAAAAAAAAAAAATAATAAATAAATAAATATTAAAGAAAATAAAAAAAAAAAAGTTTAAATATTTTATGGTCGTTTACAATATTTCCTAATACAATTACAGATTTTGACGAATCACAATCATATAATACTGAATGGAATGAAAAGGTAAAGGATTTAAAAACAACCAAACAAACGAAAAAAAAAAAAAAAATTAAAAACAAATCCTTTTCTCTAACTTAATTTAATTATATACCTAAAAATTATAAAAATAAAAAAAAAGAATTTCTACATACCTTTAATTATAAAAAAAAAAAAAATATTATACTCTATCTCTACTATTATTTGGATATATATATATAAAATTTTTAACATCTACCACACCTTTTTGTATATACGTACATATAAATAATGTAGTTGTAGTTTTGAGATATAGTCATAAACAATTTTCTGCTAATTTAATTTATTTTAATTTTATTTAACCTTTCTTTTTCCTAATATATACATATAAATTAAATTTATTTATTGTCTTCATATTAATTAATTAATATTTGTTTATATTTTTGTTTTTGTTTTCTATTTTTTCACTTACAGACAAATGCGAATAGTCAGTGGCAAGAGCAATTTGCTCAATGGAGCTTAAACTCACAAAATAACTAAAGCAGCAGCAGCAGCAATAAGGAAGGAAAAGAAAGAAAAGAAAAGTACGAGGATTTTTACTTACACAAAAAAAAAAAAAGAAAAAAAATTAAATAAAAATTTAAGAGAAACTTACAGTGTTTTAGAGAAATTTATTTATTAAAAACAAAACAATAGAAAAGAAACAAAAAAAATAAAACTTTTAAAAATGTAAATTATTATTTTTTATATATTAATAGAGAACAAAAAAAAAAAAAAAGAAATGAAGAAATTAAAAAAATATTATTAAATATAAAATATTTATAAATAATTATTGTTTAAAAAAATCTAAATAACAGCAGCTGTTTATTGATTTTAGTTTTTTTTATTATTTAAAATATTGTCAGGTTCTATCAGAACCATTTAAATATGTAAAAAATAATCTATTTTGAGAAACACTCATTTTAATGTTTCAACTTTTTTAAAAACAAAAAACTTAAATAAATTTGAGACTAAAACGCCAAAAATGAGATATCAGACTTTATATATTGATAAATTGTGTTTAGAGCAATTCTATATTCAAATCCTACTCATGGTTCTGATAATAAACCTCCTGACGATATTTCAACTATTTGCTTGAAAACGAAATCGAAAACTTCCATAATTTGCTGCGTTTCGGTTTGAGGCTTTTTTTTTTTTTTTTGTATCAAACCCAGCTTTGATCAAGGCCTGACTAATCTAGGAAGTAAATATAATCCATAATCAGGTCTGGAGTATTGCATTTACATATTTGTATAAAATTGCTTAAAAAGCCATAATTTGGAATCATCTTTTCAATTCTTTTCTCTTACTGTATCTTACTATATCAGTTGTAAAGAGCCGAAAAGGTTAGAACTTAGAAATATTTTCCAATATGCAACCACTCTTTGACTAAAACGCCAGTCCTGACAGCTACTGATCGATTGTGAAGAAGAAATATGCGAGATCCGGTGTGAGAAACTTCTATAATTTAAAACCACACACATCTGAGAAATTGTAATCCTTTTTTATCTACCATTTTGTGCTGTTTTTATATTTAAATGCAAAACCTATATATTAAATGGCGGCTGCCAAATGCCTCTGTGATGACACAAAGAGAGAGAGAGTCTACTTCGACTTCTCTGCTTGTATAGAATAATCGTTTTCCACACGTTTAACACCAACAAAAAAATTCTGCCACGATTAAATGACCTGTGTATATGTGTGAGTAAATTGAGCGAAACGTACCGAATGAATCTGAAGTACTCTCTCATATACATACAAACTTCGCTCTCTTCTTTTAGTAGCTTAGAGTAGCACTTCCATGCCGTTCTGCTGCAGTCTGAGCGAGAAGGGAACATAGAACAGTTATTTACATTTTATACATTTTTGACATTTGCCCATAGCTGTGAGCTAAAATGTTTATACATAAAAAAAAAAATATTTTAAGTAAGATCTACAAAATTCGTGATTCTATTTCTAAATCATAAAGATCGAAACTGAAATAAAAAACTATTTTTTCAAAGATCTAAAAGAAATATCCAGTGTTACGGCTCCTGGGGAATTGCTGTATTTTTGGGAACATCTTACTTAGAATTGCCAACTATCAGTTAAATTTGCTTTGGGCAGCGCCTGAATTGTTAAACAAAAAATTAAAAATGATTTTTCAAACAAAGATTTATAATAAATATACTGAGTTAGGCTTGAAAAAACTTTCCGAAATCATAACTAAAGTTATAACTGCCGTAAAAACAAAAAAAAAAAAGACCATCGAGCTCTTTCTAAATAAATCTAAGTTTGAAGCTTTAAAGGTCTAGAAGAAACATCCAGTGCCACGCACCTGAGGAATTGAATACTGAACCACACAAAGTGAATCTGAAATTTGAATTTTCAATCAGAAACTGACATTTCACTGTAGTATTTGCTTTTTCAGAGTGTGAGTTACGAAACTGAAAAAACTATTCCTCAAATATCTTGGAAAAAAAAATCTGTCGGGGTTCAGATGAAATGCAATTCTGGCTTCAAGCAACTTTTAAATAAATCTCAGGTGTCTTCAGAACGTAATAATATACCACAGTGAAAATTTCTAACCTCCCTTAGAAGATCTGAAACCCCGATCCAGAGCACGCTGCTGTATTTCGAATTAAACATACATGAATATTTTATATTTAATATTATTATAATTATTTTTTTTGGTAATAATCTAAATAAATAAGTAAAAACTTTTTAAAAGATTGTAAGCAAATTAAAACAAACAAAAAACAACAAACAAACATTCGTGTCCTAAAAAAATTTTACAAAAATTAAAAACAAATGGCTGAAAGTAAAACTAATTTTTTTATTATTAAAAATATTAAATATTTTTTTTGCATAAATTATAAATACAAAAAAAAAAAAAAAAAAAAAAAACAGAATTATATTTATTTACAATAATTTTACAACAATATTTGATATTTGAATTTTAATGAATCTCTGTTTTAATATTTATTTATTTTTTTTTGTAATATTTTAATATGAAATTTTATTATGAACAAAAAAATTTCCAAGTAATGCAATTATGTTTTTATTAAACAATTTTGCTGATATACAAGTAAATAAATAAAGAAATAAATATGAAAAATTATATATATATATATGAAATATACAATGCTAAATAAATATAAATAAACACATAAATGAAGTACTTACATATACAAAAAAAAAAAAAAAAAAGCAAGTTTGTTCAAATCTTAATTAAAAACTAATAAAAACAAAAAATATTCTAAATGCTGATTCTTGTCATAAAATTAAAAATACTAAAATATAAAAAAAAAAAAACACTTACAAAAGCAAACATAAACTTAAATGAAAATGAATATACTAAAAACCTTAGCATTTCCAAATAAACAATTTTAGAGTTTTTACAAAAATTAATATTATATAGTGTGAACAAAAATTTATGTTATTATACAGTGGTGGTTATATTATTAGAAACACTCTGGCTAGTCTAAATGATATTTTTTGTTTATGAAATAAATTTCCGATTGAAAAATACTCATTCCTTGAACCGACCAATCCATTTTCTTTAGTTATTTAAAAACTAGAGTATATGTAATTTGAATGGATACGTAAAAGTCCCAGGACTACGCCCACTATGTGATCAAATTTATATTATTATTACGATGTGATAAATTAAATTTTGATATAGTAAAGTATCAGCGGGTTCATTGGTTCTTCTTCATGATAAAAATATATAATTTTCTGAAGCTACAATGCTACGCTGGGAAACAAGTAAAATTCAGATGGGAATTCAAGAAGTGTTCTACATTAATTTTTTGTTTTTTTTTTTTTTTTGTGTACCCTTCGAGAAAATTATTACTCATAAAAAATTGAAGGATCTTGTGCCTAAACAACAGTTCTATATCAGTCCTACCATTTTAGGGTAAACGGCTCGAAAAGTAATAATTTTCAACAATTTATTTTGCTATATATGAATTTCAATAAAATATATTTAAATAAACCGTGGTGGTTTTGAGAACGAAGCACACAAGATAGAGTCAGTGACCGTCTTCATAATGGGCGACGACATATTCGATCCTTGCACATCCTCCTCGTGGCGCTCTTTGAATACTGATCTGATTCTCGGCAGAGAATGAATTAAAGTTAGTACAGAAAAGGCAATTGAAGAAAAACAGCAAACGTAGTTCGGTAAAATTATTCCTCAAAAAACAAAAAAAACAAAAAAATAGCAGTGCATGTTGTCCAAACAACTGAACTGTCTCAATCCCCAATTTGGGCAAAAACAGTTCGTTAGACCCACAAACTACATAGCAAAGGAACAAAACTTTCATTCATCGTAACAGTAGGACCACTTTATAGCTTTAAAACATACATAGAACATATCATTAAGATATGAAATTAAATCTATCAAAAATATAGAAACTACAGGATCAATCAAATATATTTCTAGATAAGAGAGAGAGAGCAGAATAAATTGCCAGATGAATATGGGAAAAGAACGTAATTTGGTACTACGTATTTGCGTAAATATCCTGGAGACATCGGAGAACTTCTTTGGAAATTTCGAAATAAATTTGAAACATATTGAAGATTGAAATCAATTAAGAATATTTTGAAATCGATTTTAAATATTCTGAAATTGAATTTAAACAATCTGAAATCAATTTGGAATTTAGAATATTTTAAAACCTTTTTGAAATATTCTAAAATCAATTTGGAGAATTCTGAAAAACATTTGTAAGGCAAAATATGAGATCAATTCTATACTCAATATGAAAATTCATTTTAAAATATTCTAAAATGAATTTAAAATATTCTAAAATCAATTTAGGGAATTCCTTATTGAATTTGGAATATTCTGAACTCAATTTGGAATATTCTGAAAGAAATCAATTTAAAATATTCGGAAAACTATTTAGAATATTCGAAAATCAATTTAAAAAAAATCTAAAATCAATTTGGAGAATTCTCAAATCAAGTTGGAATACTCAGAAATCAATTTTTGATATTCTGAAATTAGTTTTTTATATTCTGCAATCAATTTACAGAATCAAAAACCAATTTGAAAAACTCAGAAATCAATTAATAATATTCTGAAATTAATCTAAAATATTCCGAGATTAATTAAAATTCAAAATCAATTTTTAATATACGGAAATCATTTTATAATATTCTGCGATCAATTTAAAGGAGCTAAAGTCAATTTGAAAACACTGAAATCAATTTGCAATTTTCTGAAATCAATTTAGAAAAATCGAAAATCAATTTTGAGAATTTTCGAATCAATTTGGAATAATCGGAAATAAATTTTTAATATTTTGAAATCAATTTGGAATATTCTGAGATCAATTTAAATATTCTATTCAAAATCATCAATCAAACCCGCAAACATTCAAACTCACCACACCTTCAACTCACCAAATTAAGAGGCCAACAACAAAAGAGCAATTGTGAACGAGTCCGAAGAAGAAAAAAAGAAGAGAAGCGAAAAAGTTTTAATTCTCCAATTTGTGCATAAAATGAAATTATATGAAATAAATATATAAAAATAAATTATATAAATCACAGATTTCTTCAGTTTTCATGATATTTGCCTTAACAAATGGTATCTAAAATTAATTTTAAAAACTCTGAAAAAATCAATTTAGTATATTCTGTGAACAGTTTGCAATTTTTGAAGGAAATCAATTTAGAAAAATCTAAAGCCAATTCGGAGAATTCTCAAATCAAGTTGGAATACTTTGAAATTAAATTTTTAGTATTCTGAAATCAATTTGTAATATGCTGAGATCATTTCAAAGAATTCTAAAGTAAATGTGAAAAACTCTGGAATCTTTTTGGAATATTTTGATATCAATATGCAATTTTCTAAAAAAAAAAATCAAGTTGAAATATTCTGAAATTAATTTAGAATATACTGAAATCAATTTGGAAAAATCTAAAATCAATTTGGAAGATACTTAAATCAATTTTGAATATTTTGAAATCAATCTGGACACTGAAATAAATTTGGAAAAATCTAAAATCAATTTGAAGAGTTCTCAAATTAAATTGAAATATTCTGAAATCAGAGATCAATTTAGAAAATTCAAAATAAATTTGCAGTATTCTGAAATCAGTTTGTTACAGAGCGTTGCGCCGACAACTTTTCGACGGCGGCAATTGCTGGAACAAAAATATTCGGCGGCTGTGCAAAATCGGCTGAGCATAAAATTTGTCGGCGGTGGCTCAACCGAATTGGAACCGATCGGCGCAACGCTCTGGTTTGTAATATACGGCGATCAATTTTAAGATATCTAAAGTAACTTTGAAAAAGTCTAAAAAATCAATTTGGAATACAATGAAATCAATTTGGAATTTTTCGGTCACAATTTTTGAAATAAATTTGAATGATTCCGAAATGAATTGGGAGTATTCTGAAAAAAAGTTTAAATATTCTATAACAAAAACGATTTTTTTTTTAAATAGTATGGAAAACAACTGCAACAACTGACTCTGCTTTGGCTATATAATAAAATCTTCGACGTTTTTGACGAAAGAGAGGCCTTTAGAGTTATCTACGGGCCCAAACTTTGTAGCCATCACATTGTGGTTGGCACTGATATTGATAAAAACATAATTTTTAAGTGATTCTCTTTTTAATGGAATGATATGGGGCTTAAAGCTCAAGCATGTTTTACACCAGATTTAGAGCCATAGCTGGATTGTCATTGCATTTTCTTAAATGAGGCGTATTTGTTGTAATATTTCTCACACAATTTGAATTTTCAGACTGAAGTATTTGCCGAGCAGTTACTCGAGACTTTGGAATATGAAATAAAAAGTAGATAGAAATAAAAACGTGGAAAAATTTGTAGCGACTGGTCTGGCTGCACTCAAGGTGGTAACAAATATATGAATGACTACCCTGAGGAATGTAGAATAAACACGCAAATATGAAGATTCAGTATGAAATATCCTGACGGGAACGTGTGATCAGTAATCAACAACCAGTTCTGAACAAATAGTACTGAACAACCGAGACTAACATTTTTCTTGCAATAGATAGAACGCCATTGTAACTAATCGAGTAACAACCTGAATCAAACCCATGAAATGGGTGATTTTCGTTATGTATAAAAAAAAAATTCATGAAAACACTTTCAAATAACTTACTTACTACCTGCCTCTTTAATTCAAGACTTGTTTTACTCTGTAAGCTTAAACATAAATCCTCGACTTAGCGACGGAATAATTTACAACAAATTTAAGTTCCAAAACGTTCGGCTTGAAGTCATCTGGCGGTTTCTCTGGTTTGTATTTCATAGAGCATCAAAGCGCTTACTTGTGACTTTGTCTATAAAATTCTAATGCCCCAGGTCTCATACTTTTAGGGACATTAATTCTTATATTATTTGAAAACTTTTTTATTTATCTATTAATAAAAAAAAAAAAATAGTTTACCACGCAGCTCGCGTTTTCTCTGAAAGACTCTGACGATATTAAAATTTGCTCTTTCTTGGCTCAAATTTCTCACCATTGATTGAGCATTGCAAAAGTCTTAACTATTTTCACAATCACTAGCATGTTAATGAATATTTATAGCCACCACTGTATTAATTAACTTAATACTTAATCAAAAAATACAATTTTTAAAAACACCACATAAAAAATAATCATACAATGCGAAAGTACAGTAATAAAATTGTTAAGTAGACTTTTAAAAAAGAAAAACTGTTCGAAAAAAGAAACTATTTCAAAAAAAAGCATTTTTAATTTTTAATAGATATCAAAAAGAAATACGTTAAACATAAAATACATATACGTACAGTTTTTAAATGATATTATTTTAGTTATATATGTATAATGAACAAAAAACAAAACGAAAAAAAAAAATTTGTTATGCGCGTTAAAATTGGAAAAGATGATTGGTGTTTTATATAATTACAAAAAATAATATTATTAAAAAAAAAAATGAATAAATAAAATGCCTATTTCTAGAAGAGAAAAATGTAATCACATTTTTAGATGCTACTACCAACACATAAAATACATACATAAATAAATATACCATATAATGTTATACAATATTATTACATACATATACACATTTATATTATATTATATAATAATAATATCCATACATAATAACCTATAAAATATTTAATAATGAAAATAAAAAAATTAAAAAAAAAATAAAAAAAAAAAAATGCTAAAGAATTAAATTGAAAATAAAATCTGAATACATATTTAATATATGAAGAATGAAGTTTGTCTTTTTTTTTTTAGCAGGAAACTATTAGAACGAAACGAAAAAAAACGATTTGCAATATCTCTGACGTCATTCCGTTCCTACCGCATCGATATATTTAATAGACCAACTTATTCCGATCATTTTATGAAATTTGAAAAACACGCCATGTGCGAAAAAGAGACTAGCTCTATCTCCTTCTCTCACTCTTTGATGTTTTTTATGCAACTACTGCAAACACAAAATGGTTGATTCGCCGTAAAATTGTACCTCTGAGCATTGGAGAGAAAGTCACTCATATGCCATGTTTGTGACAATTCGTGAATATACGAGAATATATAAACTTGAAAATACAAAAAAAAAAAAAAAGAAGGGAAATATGGCAAAATAAATGACGACACCAGCGATTAAAGGAAACGATTCCCCGTCCATCGATTTACGAAAAACCACCATCGGCTTAACGAGCGAGCGCCATTTTCCATCTCTTTTTGTTTCTTTTTTTATATGAAATTTTTACTCTCTCTCAATGTAAGAGAGCGAAATACACAATAAGCACACATAAACCAGTGATGATATTTTTAATATAATTATGCTTTTTTGGTACAATTCAAATCAAAAAGTACATCGGTACCACAATGGCAGTACAGTTGGTACATTTGCATATATTTTTTGTGCGTATATTTTTCTTATTTTTTTTTCTTCACATAAATATTCATTGAATTGTATGAGTAGATCATACAATTATACAGGTTAACGAATATAAGTAAATTTTTTGACCCGATGAGGCAACAGATGTTTTTACGGGAATTTCAGGTTTTTGAGATATTTCTATTTGAAAATTTTGAAAAATTCTGAACACTTTTAAGAAATTTAAGTAAATACTTATTTTTTCTTAAATCCAAGACCTGAGTTGTCACATACTTTCTTACCGGAAAAATTCAAAGTTTTGTCAACAAATTCCTCCGACGAATCCTTAAGCTGGCCAAATGTCGTCAGTAACACCGACCTATACAAAAAATTTAATCTGAAACCAATAACCAACTACATAAAATTGCGAAAATAGCGGTGGCTAGCCGCCTTTTTCCGACTTTTTGAAATTA
Source organism: Toxonevra muliebris (assembly GCA_963691655.1). Taxonomy (NCBI): domain Eukaryota; kingdom Metazoa; phylum Arthropoda; class Insecta; order Diptera; family Pallopteridae; genus Toxonevra; species Toxonevra muliebris. The sequence goes on along the minus strand of OY829328.1, from coordinate 77,201,369 downwards.
GAAGGTACAGTCGGCAGATTTTAGGTACAATTTGTGAATGTAAAACATAAAAAAAGAAGATTTGGCGCTACTTTTATTTATAACGAGCGTGATGGATAAGTAAGTTTAATGATTAATAAAATTCTTGAAATTTTCCTTTTTATATATTGCCTTTTTTCAGATGAAAAATACGTATGGTTTCACTTTCACTAGAGTAACTGCACATTCTTTTTAACACCCACTGCAGAAGTTGTGGAAACTTAGAAGAAAAAGAAACAATTTCCCACTTTCTTTGTGGATGTCCAGTCTTGGCGAGGACAAGATATAGGTTCTTGGGAAAGTATTTCCTCGATGGATTGTCCGATTACTTCGCAGTTAGTCCAAAGAATCTGCTAGGATATCTAAACTCCACGGGGTGGGTTTAGTAAGAGCCCAGCATTAGTTTTAGTTCGGTGAGGAAATGGTTTAAAAACGGCGCTATAGTGCTAATTGTGACTCAAGTAATTATTACCTTCGATTTAGTATCTATCTTGGCCTAAGTTTTCGCCTTATGCTTACCCTGTCCTAAGGCCCTCCCTTGGTCTTAGTTTCTTAAATTGAATTAATTTCTGCCTTGTTCTAAGTTCTTACCTTAAATTCAATTCAAGCCTTCGACTCTGTCTCTACCTTGGTCAAAATTATTGCATTGACTTCAGTTTCTACCTTGTCCTTAGTTTATGATTTAGTCTCAGTTCTTGCCTCGATCGTAGTTCCTAACTTGTCTCAACTTTTATCTTGGTTTCAGTTCCTTCCGTAATTTCATCTTCTACCGAGTAAGCTGTAGTTTCCTTCTCAGCTCCTACCTTAATCCAAGTTTCTACCTTTGTCTGCGTTTCTAACTTGATCTGAGTTCCTACTTTGCTGTCTTGGTTTGAATTCTTAACTTAGTCTCAATTCCTGTCCTGGTCTTAGTTCCTACCTTGCAGTCTGTTTCAAATAATACTGAGGCAAAACACCAGAATAAGAAGAGCAAAAATCAGGAACTCCATATTTAATGAAAACCTGAATATTTTCACCAGATATTTATAGGAAGAAAGAAAAGAAATTAAACTTTTTTTTTTTTGTTTTGTCCATTGCTTGAACTTTTTTTTTTATTTTTATTTTTATTTCTGTTAACAATTTGCAAAAATATAAATTTTAATATAAAATTACATAATTGAGATTCGACAATATTCGATTATTATTACGACATACATTGAAAATAAAATGAAAAAATTAAACAAAAAAGAAAAAAATTAAAATAAAATATTTAGAATTATGTAGCCATCAGCAGCAGTTGGACACAAACAAACAATTTGGAATTCATATCTGTATTATTCGATTCAACGATTACATATCCAACTGCGAGAAGGCACATTCGATAATTGTTGCATACAGGGTGCGTTAAGCAGCATTTACGATGAGATAGACAGATATTTCTTATTTTGTTTATTAATAAATACAAATTCAATTACTAATTACTGTGCGTCCACTAGTTAAAGTGTGCGTGAGTAAATGTGTACGTGTGTATGTGTGTATGTGTGTGTGTATGGGAGAGAGGATAAAGCTACACTACTATCTACTCCTTCTCCTCCTCTTTCTGCTCGTAACTATTGACATATTTTTAATTTGAAACATAAACTTCGAATTCCTTATAGGCCAACTCCTCGCCACCATATGGAATGTAACAGCATCCATGTGATGGTTGCACTTTGCCAACGGTTACAGTACCATCATGAGTAGCGCGACCAATGAACAAAGGTTCACCCTGGGCAGATTCACCGCCGGGAATAGCATTTGGTGGTATATTGCCATCATAAACGGGAACCCAGTGGCCACCACCAGCGCATAAAACTTCGTATTCCTTGTGGCCGTGTTCAGCGCCACCCCAGGCGATATAGCAAACACCATGTGAGGGATGTAATTTACCGGGAATGAGGTCACCTTCATGACGAGCACGTGCAATGTACAATTGCTCGCTGCCATCGAAACCGCCCTCCATAGAGCTGGGCGGTACAACACCATTAGCAGCGGGTACCCAACATCCTGGGCCACTGCCCATGTTAATGGGTGCACTAAAACCGGCAGCAGTGGGAGCGGTTGGAGTGTCTATAGAAAAATACAGAAGCAAAAATTTAATAATAAATCCAAGACTATTTCAAAATGTATTTATACTCACTGTCTAACAACCATGAACCTTGTGCTCCCCAGCCTGTGCAGATGCCCACATAATTGATGGGGAACAAATTTCTATCTTCATGCGATAAAAATGCAGCTGCCTCACCTTCACGTCCTACTGTGATGACATTATCGTACCAACGAATCCAGAAACCGCGATATTCGCCAGCTTCCAATGCACCGGGTGTATGTAATTCAGCAACATCGGGCTTTTGACGATTCCTGCGGATCACTGACTTGGTATTCTCCCAGCCACCAATGAAGATCTCATAAATTGGCTCAGCTTCAACGGGTGCGGGTGTGAGCGCAATGTGAGCATCATGAGCGGCGCGTACCTTAAAGGTGAAAACACCACCTGAGGCTGGATGGAATTGGTATTCCAATTTATCGGGAGTGTTGATTTCAACTGGAAATAGAAGAAGAAGAAGAAGCAAAAAATACAAATTAATTAATTATCACTTAATAGAGTAAATATGTATGTAGGTGTTATATGCTATTGTTAATTTAAATTTATGTAAATATGTATGTATGTAGTGCATTTTTCAACAAGTGCTTGTGAATTTTTTCAATTTACATCTTTGGAAATACAATCTGTATGAATGTATGGAGATCGTCGAAATAGATTAATCATCATACATCTTATGACTGTCTAATTTGCAGAAAGTAGAGGAAAATATAATGGCGAAAAATCTAGATTAGGTCACGTATGACCTCATGTTGCTAAATTTCACATAAACAAGATATAAATTCACATTTGTCCAAGTACATATGAGTATCTACAAAGATACATGTATAGATACATGTATAGATACATTTGTAGATACATTTGTATCTATACCATGTATAGATTTAACATCAACGAAAACCAATGACGATTGAGAGACACACACACACACACACAAGCATAAAAATTGTTTGTCTTTTAAGGTGGATTTGTCGAGCAAGTTCTTTTCGTTTTTTTTTTGTATGAAGTTTTTCGCTCTCTCTTTTCGTTTTATTTATATGAAGTTTTTTGCTCTCTTAAATTGAGAGTGTAAAAACTCCATGTAAAAAAAAAAACGAAATTAAGAAAGAAGAGTCAAAATGGTGGATCCTCAATTCGTTTTTTTTTCATATAATTTTTCTGATTGCAAATAAAAATATATGAAAAAAAAATTAAAAAATTAAAAAATAAAAAAATTATGGAATGCGATAAAAGTTCCGCGAAAGAAGTGTACCAAATGGAAGTGTTTTATTGAAGACATATGTTCTTTGAAGAGAAACAGAAGCTATTGATGATGACGATTCCACATGAAACTCAAAACCAAGGTTGCATTGGTCTTTATTATAAAATGGTTTCCTCTTACGGCAAAATACACTATGGTGCATAAATATTGCGGCACTTATGTTTTAAAACACTTACTTTCATAGAACTACTAAGAGATTATAGAATAAGTTCATTAAATTTTTATGAAGGAGAATTAAGTTTTAAGTTAATTTAAGAAAAAAATCATTTTATAAGTATTTGCGGATGTATCTTTAAAATACAATCTTTGTTTATTTTATTGGTGCATAAGTGAACTTTTTTAGTTTGAGCTAAATTTTGGTCAGTCACTGATCTTTGTTCTAGATTTTAGTATTCATTTATTTTAATGACACGTGGGACTTATCTAAATGCCAAGAAATAATGCAAATTTACTTAAGTTTTAAAACTTTAAAGACTTATTAAAAAACTTAACAGATTTGATCTAGACTAATTCGAAATTATTTGAAGAAACAAAGTAATTATGCCAAAAATAAAACGGAATAACCACAATCCAAGCCTTTTTTAACTAGATAAATGCTGTATTATCAACATCGCAAGCGACTTAAGAGAAAATAGACCCCAAATTGCGAAAGAATGTGACGTATATGCCGCTCGATGGACGACAGCTCGTGTTTTGTAGCGTTCTCCGCAGATCGTAAAGCAAAAACTAAAAGCCTTGCGCAAGTTATTGAATCTGCCTGCCATTTGCACGAGAAAAATGGGAAATTGGAATTTTGAAAAATTTTTCGATTTTTGTTAATTTTCTCCCGATGAGAAAATGTTTTATTTGGATGGTCTTAATGAGTTTACCTCATATTGAAAACACATCCGAAAAGAACCAAGATATTCTTTTAAAAATAATTTTGGTGGAGGTACCTTAATGATTTAGGAAGTTTTTTTGCAGCAATAAAATACTGAAAAAAGCTTTTCCAAGCAATCAAAATTGTCAAGGTTATTTAACAGTACATTTTGAACAAACATGTCCTTCCTTTTGTGAGCGCAAGATATACATGTAAACGAAAATTGGGCTTTCCAGCAAGATTCTACACCATCCCACAAGGCAAAAATGGCGCAAACGTGGATAAAACAAAATTTGAATGCATTCATAACGTCTCAAGAATAGCCATCATACTACCCATACTTAAACTCAATGAACTATGCTATTTGGAGCATTTCAGAGAGCAAGGCTTGTGCATCTCAGCACCACAGTCTGGAGTCACTATAAAGGTCATTATAGAAATCTTGGACTGATCTTAGCAAGAAGTTCAGCGGCGAGCTATTTTTACGTTTTTCGCATAGTTTGAAGGCGGTTATATTGAAAAGCACTGAATTTATTTAAAAGAATACATCGCACCATGAGAATAGAAGTGTCTTAACTTCTAAAATGACAATTTTCAGTTTATGATTGAACATAATGTATTTTTAACCGATCTTTTCAATGGAACACTATCGAAACTTCCATCTCTTACCGTTTAAGCGCTATTTAGTCAACAACATTTTTTCCATCCTATGAAACATCTCACTATTATTATGTCTGAAATGCAATTATCTCAAACCTATGTTTTAGAAGTTACGGCACTTCTATTCTAATGTTGCTATGCAGCAGCAATACTGAGATTTAATTTTAGTTCAAAGGAGTATGGAGTTCCAGCTGCCTCAGGTTCGATTCCCAGATGGGGTTAAATTCTTAAAAAAAAACTCCAAATGGATTGTTCTAATTAAATGAGTCACTTCCTTGATTTACTACTTAAATGCTCGAAGGACCAGTTCTCAACGGTTTCGATTCTCAGATAAAGAAGTGAATTAAAAAAAAAAAAAAAAAAAAAAAGTGAGTGTGCCACTTTAGAATTACAACTCTGTGGTAAAAAAAACATATTTTGAATTTTATGTACATCCGCAAATATTTCTAAAATAATTTTGAAGCAACTTTTTTTTGGTATTTGGTCTTTCATAAAAATTTATTGAATTTATTCTGCAACCTTTTAGAACCAGTGGATGTATTGAATTAAAGGTGGGGCTATAGTTATGCACCATAGTGTATATGAAGATGTGCAACTGTAAAACTGATAGGAATTGTTGTTTTACCTTATAATTCCGTTGTGAGGGGGATTATGAAAATTTCAAATTCAAACAACAAATGAACCGTTACAAGCGCACACATACATACACACAATATAAACTAAGGCTTTGACAGTTAAGTAACAATGAGATTTTACTAATTTTTTATTTACTTAACTTGCGTCAATAAAACAAATTCTAAACGCTAGAATCTAGAACTTTTTTCAATTTGCATGTAAAAGTGTTAAAGAACAGAGAGAGAGAGAGACAAATAAAGGGGGATATCGAAAACCGAGAGAGAGAAAGATTTAGATTTGTTAAATAGTTTCTAACAACAAACAGGTTATTGTCATTGACCAAAACAATTTGTAGGTAGGGTAACAAATACAAATTCTCAAATAAAAATATTCCAATTCAGATATTAAATATAATGTAGAAATAAAGAACGCAAAAAATGAGAATTTACAAGTTATAAATTACTAAAAGAGAGAGAGAGAAAGAGAATGACAGATTGAATAACTAATTGACTGTTTGACTGACTCAGTGTGAGACTGACAAAGAGTTTAACTGACAGAAAGTTTGACTGACTAAGTCAAACTGTCACTGGCTGATTGTGTTTGACTAGCTGAATGTGTTTGACTGACTGAATGTTTGACTGTACGTGGGAACGTCCAAACTTGAATACTATTAAACGCGAATAGAATTAGAATTATACTATACACATACATACATATTTATTATGCCATATGGATGAATAAATGGCGGGCGGGTGTGAATAGAAGAGAAAGCTAACAGCGCGTTAAATAAAAATGACATCATTAGGCACATACAGACATACTATAAACCTCAAAGTAAAATCAAGCCAAACTGAAAAATAATATTAAAAAAAAAATAAAAAATTGCGCTACTTGATTTTCGAATCGATTTCATATTCTAACGTATGTATGTATGTATATAAAAACGCAATTGGAATTATACTTCTTGCTACCAAAAAATTGTTGTTGATTTGGTTTAGCTCTTATTCTTATTTTTTTTTCTTTCTTGTTATTGTTATTTTATTGTTAGCTTAGTTTGTTGCCAAAATAAAACTTCAAGTACTCATGCGTACATATATAAAGGACTGGTATGAATTTTAATACCAATAACATTCAATTTTAATTTAAAAATATAATCTACATTTAAATATATAAATTTATAATTATAAAAAAACACATTGAATAGCCAGCTGCTTTGCTTAGGTACACAATTTTATTTTCTAGTCTGTTTTTCGATTTTACTTTTTTTATTATAAATTGTTTTTGATTTGATTTATTGTTATTGTTTTTCACTATACAATGAATCATCTGCCTGACCTATTGAGGTCATAGAAGAGTATGTAAGTACAGAAAAAAACGAAAACCAAATTAAATAAAGAAACTCAATTCGTTTAGAATTAATTCAGAGCAGAATCTTCATGTTTTTTTTTTCCTTGCTTTTTTTTTTGTTTTTGTTGCAGATAAGTAAGGGGAAGAATCACCCCAATCCTCTCTATTCCCCTAAAATTTTTATTAATGATAAGTTCGTTTATAATATTCACGAATATACCATTACAATCTACATACTATATTATAAGGGTCAGGGCTAAATTTTTTTGTTTACTTCATTCGAGTTTTGGGTATCATAAATACAAGAAAGGGAGAATTATTATTGTGCTCCGACAGATGACGCCATTGAAGGGGACCGTTTGAGCATAGAGTTTTTAAATTCACATCACAAGTAATAAAATACTTGAAACTATAAAAAACTTTGATTTTAATAAGTTTTGTTTATATTCGTGGTGTGAATTCAAACAGAAAATATTCCTATGCTATCTTGGTAAGATGGGCGGGAAGAGGGAATACCCCTTTCATCTCATTCCCTCTTTCCAACACAATTTGACAGTCACAAGCAACTAATTTCCTTGTGTAAAACAGCAAGACTAAAGAGTTAACTCCATCTTCGTTTTATGGGTTCTACTTAAGTAATTAAAGAATTGATTCGTATTAACGTTTCTCAAGTGGAGTGGAGAGTTGGAGGGGGAGGGGGGGGGGAAGCCAGGAGAAAACCATGATTGATATATTTCTTGCTAATTCTGCATTTTCTGCTGCATTTTCCTAACCCCTAATGATCTTAGGGCCGAAATCCATACAAAAGCAAGAGAAACATGTGTGTTTCTATATCAGCATTAATTTTGCAATAAAATTTAACATTTCAAGAGTAAATGTTCCAAAACAAAGTTCCTTAAAAGCCCCTTGAAGTATGCAAAAGTTTAAATACGTACTGAGAAATTTGAGCAAAACAAATGTTTTCTGTTTGGATTAAAAAATGTTGCAGACTTCCCCCTTCAGACTTATGTTGAGAGTGTTTCACAAGGTTTCATAGCGAAATATTTCGCAATTATTTGACTAGCTGTTTTCTTTTATATGAAGTTTATAGTGCAATTTCACGTGAACTTGAACAGAATGCCCTGCTTTTCGATCAAAAGATTTTTATAAATGTATATAAATAGTAACAGAGTGAAAAGTACGGTTCATATTCAATTAATAGTAATATTAGAATAGATCCATTCAAATGTTTTCAATGATAAAGACTAGTTCTCTGTTCGGTTGCGTGAAGTTTCGTTGGCAACATACATATACATATATTTTTGGGATGCTATTTGACATTTCAAGAGACAAAGTTATTTAAAAACCCCTTGAAGTATGCAAAAGTTTAAATACGTGCTGAGAAATTTGAGCAAAACAAATGTCTTCTGTTTGGATTAAAAAATGTTGCAGACTTCCCTTCAGACTCATGTTGAATAGAGATACTATACATTTATGTTGTTGTTTTTTCCCATTGTAGCTAGTCTGCATAACAGTTCGTTATTTGAAAGTCTAGTACATGAGAGTGTATGTGTGTTTGTGAGAAAATGATTCTAGGTGTCATTTTTTCTGAACGGTCCCCATTCGATCAGTTCTTGATAGTTATTTAGGAGACTATGTAAATTAAATTTGCATGAAAAAATGTTGCAGACTTCTCTTCAGACTCATGTTGAGTATATTTCACGAGAGAGAACCAAATCTGTTTCATATTCAATTAGTAGGTAGTACTTAAAGAATACATCCAATCAAATCTTTTCAAAGCCAAAGCCTAGTAATCTGTTCGTTTGCGTGAGATTTCATTGGCAACATGCATTATTTTTACAGTGCAATTTGGCATTTCAAGGGCAAATGTTGCGAGACAAAAAAAAAGCCTTGAAGTATGCAAAAAAAATCTTGAAGTATGCAAAAAAATTAATGCGTACAGAGAAATTTGAGTGAAACATATATTTTCTGCCTCTTTTCACTGCTGCGTGAAAAAAGTGTTGCAGACTTCTCTTCAGACTCATGTTGAGAGTATGACACGAGAAAGAGAACAGAGCAGTAATTTGGCTATATATTGCGAAATATTTCGCATTTATTTAACCAGCTGTTTTTGTTATGGAGTTTATCTTAAGATTTCATAGCAGTTTAAATATCTTTAAATATGGCCTTGTTATGAAACATATTGAGATGATTCACTCATCGTCAGCACAGCTTCTACTCTGTGGCATCTCTGTTTAATGCCACAGTACTTTATATAAACTCAAGAACCTTAACCCTTAAATACGTAATTTTTTAATTGTTCACAAAAGAAATCGTGAAGACTAAATCAGCATCCAGGAGTCTAATGCTGTTTCTTTTTCCCCTTAAAACTCATAGTATAGCCTAGAAAATTCAAAAATTGGGACGATGTAAATTTTGCATCACTGGTGGAATAATTCAATTTATGTCATCATCATTTGTGAATCAATAGTTCACAATTTTGCCAAGAAAAGTTCTCTAGAATCATTAAATGATATCTTCTTACGTAAGTATTCCTAAGTTCATTAAACTAGTTGCTCTTGAATTGAAATATTTTTAATAATCTCGAAAAGACTCCCAAACTTTCACAATTTCTGGATCCACTAGTTTTATTAGGCAGCCCCATTATTATATTCGTTTTGTCTTTCTACACAAGCAAATATTATCTTAAAATAATAATAAATTTAATACGCACAAAAAATAAACTTTCTAATAGAGTATTTTAAATCTCTAGATTCTATGGTTTTGGTACAATAATATTAATATTTTAATTTTTTGTTATCTTTTTCTGTTTGAATAAAGAAGTTAACAAACAAGATAAATAGAAAAAACAAGTTTGGAATGAATCGGAATTTTAACTGTGTACATATGCATAAAATAAAAGAAAAAAAGTTAATTTTTCTAAATTTGTATTCTATTTGCGTTAGCGCCATAAATTCAAGTAAACAAAATTTATTTAAAAAAAATATATATATATATATTAAAATGCATTGAAGCAACATAAGCCACGCTTAAAAACAGATTTTATGAAACTGTTGCTAAGCAAATGTGATTTAACAGTGAAATTCAGTTGCAACGATTTTACGTGATTTGAAATTGGATGGGGATAAAGAGCTAGTAACTTCAGATATATTTATATTAGAATAGAAGTCAGTTGAAATATATAAATAAACTCGTGCCTAGTTGTTTATAATTGACATTGAAATGGAGCTACTCATTTCACTTATATTAACCTGATAATTTAACACATGTCTGGTTCTTTTAGTGTCATTATAAATGAATTTTATTAAAATTGCATGATGATAATAAAATTGTGAGTAACTGGAAAAAATCTGTTGTTCAAATCTGGCATTAAAATCTATTATTTTTCTTTTTAGTTCTATAAATAGAAATGATGGTATAATTAGTATAAAGTTGATGTAAGGACTCAACGAGAGTATGTGCCATCAGAAGTAATTAGGGAGTTAAAAATAATAAAAATAAATATGTAGAGCTGATAGACGAGTAAATTTCTATGTTGATTTTAACTTTGGATATTGTTGTTTTTAAGAGCAGAAAATTTCTTATCTTCATTTGAATTCTGATGGAACTTAAGAAATCAAAAGAAATCCATAAATTCGTTTTTTTAAGTGTAAAATAAGCCTCAAATGAAGATTATCATAATTCCACATGAACATAAATTTTCAGAAAATATCATTCAAATATTTTTCAAATTTTTACCAAACAAATCTATTAACTGTGGTAACTAGTCTTTATTGTAAATGAAAACTAATTATAAAATAATTAAATTTTATTGGAATTCTTCGAGATTGATGAAAATTAGATGTAAAAAAAATTATAAAATAAATAAATTTTATTGGAATTCTTTGAGATTGATGAAAATTAGATGTAAAAAAATTCCAAATGTTATAGAATATGGTAGCATCGTTAACTTTCTTCTCTACTGTTTAATGACCGGTTTATGATAATTTTGAAGGTTAAAAATTACACACATGATTAAGAAAACAAAAGGTTGATTTGTTTATAAGCTAAAAAAAAGAAGATAATTATGACAGGTATTGAGCAATATAGCGGCTAAAGATCACTTGAATAATTATTTTTGTATACCACATCTATCTCCCCTTCTCCTTATTCTATTCTATAATATGTATCAATTCTCTGTAGATTTAAAAATAACCAGTGGAAATACAATTTTTACTAAAAAACTGGTAGATTTTTGAACGTGGCCCTAAAGGAAACCAAAATTCGAATTTTCATCTACTGAATGAACTTCAATTCCTTTTAATTGATTTCTATACACTTATAGGGATTTAGTTAAATTAGTCCGAATTATAACTCGAATTCTACTAGGTTTATTTTTTAGAATTTCTTCTTAGAAAATTTCTTCCGAAAACTTTAAATAGACAATACAGTCACAGAAGACGAACTTTCATACTGCTTTCTCTCTCTCTCCCTCTCTTTTTGTACTTGAGAGCGCAAAAACTTCATATAGAAAAAATCAAAAAAAGAGAGTTTGACACATGACCGTTGAATTCGCCTTAAGTTTCGAATTCAACCGATGGAGGGCAAGACAGGGATGTTAAAATCTACCACTAGAGTGCAACACAGGAATGTTACTACTTATGAGGTAACTATTTACAAAGGTGGTTAATGTAAATTTTCATTGATTGTTTTTATGACAGAAAATTTACAAAACGAACTTTGTATATACTGAGGAAAATGTTTATCATTTTATTTTATAATTAGTTTATATTATTTATGTACATGTTTACAAAGAAATTCAATGACAATAACAATAAAAATAAATGTTATTCAAAGTGAATTTCTATGATAGTTTATGGTGACTAATAAACCTTAGTTCAAAGTAGTGTGTACACTTTTTTCAAATGTGTCTCTAATGAAATTTTAATTAAAAATAACAATAAATAGATAAATAGAAAAAAATAAATTAAATATTCATGGTATGTAAAAACGAAAAAAATATATATATTTAAAAAATCAAAAGCGTCGACAAAAAACAAACCTAAAAATTTTTTTTTTTTTTGTTTTGTTTTTGTTATTTATTTTCAAAGAATTTTAAAAAGACAAACGGGCAGGGCAATTAATAATTATTATTTTTAGTTAGAGAGAAAAAACTAACATTAAAAAAATAGAAACGAAAGATGATAAAAAAAAAAACCAAAACTAAAGAATTTCCAGCACGAAAACAAATATACTAGGTACTTGAAATTTATGTTTTGATGGCTGAGAAAACAAGTTTTGTTTTTGTTTTGTTTTTTATAAAGAAAAGATGACATAATGTTTCTTATACTTCAAAGAAGCTTTTCATTTAAATTTCTAAGCTAATGACGCTGTTTTTTATGTTTTTTCTATTTAAATTAAGTTCAAGTTTAAAATAATTTAACTACATGCGAATGCAATACAAAAATAATACTAAAAAAAAAAATTAAATTATTTAAACAATTATATAGCTGTTAGTAAATAGTTGCCCACACCACACCTTAAAAACGAAGCAACAACAACAAACAAATATGCAGATTGAAGAATTTCATTTTGAAATCGAATACGATTTAATGAAAAACCGAAAAAGAATTGAATAAATCAAAAAATGCCGAGTTTGTTGACATATTTACCGCATAAAAGAAACAGAAACGATTTTTTTTTTTTTCATTTCACTTGGATTCAAGCCAAAAACTATGAAATTTAGATATATACCGATTTTAATTAGTTAAAAAAACTCAAAATTCCTAGAAGCATACACAGTATGTTCAAAATATTTTCCAAATTGTTTAAAATATTCCAGATATTTATTTTAAAAATCCACTTTTGCACTTTGAGGTTATGTTATACTTTCACTTAGTTATATGTAAGATGTTTTAAAAAACATACAGTAAAAAACAAATAAATACTTACTAGTCATATTGGAACTGATGATTTTTGAAAAACTTTATTAAAATAAAAATATATATATAAATTTATTAATCTTTTAATTCCAAGTTAAAACGTTGTTCACTCGACAATATTCAAGCAGAGACTGAAGTAAAAACTTATGAAAACCGCGAAATATTGTTGAAGAATTTATTTCAAAAAAATGTTGTGTTGTTTCACATTGTAGTGTGCATATGTATGTAGTTGAGTGGTAAAAAGCATAAATACAAAGGGGAGTAGTGCAGAGAGAAGGGGAATAGCGAGAAAAATATGAATATAATACGGGAGAGAAGTAGTGGGAATACGAAAGGAAGTAGTTAAGACGGAAGCAGTGGGGACGAGAGAAAGCATTGAACACAGCAAAAGCGCAAATGAGACGTGTTGGAAAACAGTAAAGCCGAGAGAGAAGTAGCAATGACAAAAGGAACATAGTGCAGAGACGGGGGAAGACATTGAACACATACCAAAGAAGCAACGAAGACATGTTGGGAAGCAGTAACAATGAGAGGGGAGTGATGTAAACGGAAGGCATATACTTACCATGGGAGGGAAAAACAGAAGACGTGAGGCCAACAGTGAAAATGATAGAAAAGCAGCGAATACAGCAGTGCTTTGGTGGGGACAGAAGGGCAGTAGTGAGAACGATAGAAAATAAGTGAATACAGCAGTGCAGTGGTGGGGTTTAAAAAACAAGCAGTAAGTATGATAGAAAAGCAGTGAGGCCAAGAGGGAAGTAAAGAACACAGAAGGCAATCAATGAGTATGGTATAGCAAAATAGTGAAGTCCAAAGAGAAGTAGTAAGAATGGAATAGATACAAGAAGGGAGCATCAAGAAGATTGTACACGCTATAGCGCATCATGATGTGAATTCTCTAGAATCTACGAGAAAAGCTGAAAGTTTCTACTACAGTGCGCACTGCACAATGAGACAAATGGTGATTCTAGCTGGAAAAAATTTGAAATTTTTATGAATGCTTAGCGACATATTAGTAAAATTAGCAAATACAGGTAATAAGAGCCGAATCCACTAACTGCCACGCCCACCTACTATACAAATTTTATGCATAAAATTTTCATTTCTCTTTGATTAATGAACGCATTAATCACTAAAAAAAAATGTTCATATATCTGAAATGAAACGAAAATGAAAGCCAAAATATTTACTCATGTTGGTACTCACTTGTGGATACAAGGGAGGTCTTATCCCTGAAATTCGTCCTTGCTGGCAAATATCCCATACATTATGATTGTTGTTTTTGAATTGGGAAACTTTTTGAATGAACGAAAAGACCTAAGCCCGTTCTTCTCCTCACTTCCCGCAACTTTTGAATCATCATTTCCCTTCGTCGTTTGTATTGAGCATAAAACTGTCGGACTAGGTCCTCTTATAGGGAAATAAAACATAAATCATAATACAAAGACTGAGTTTACATGAGGCATAATTTAAAGGGGTACCCCCAGTTGTGGCGCGAAAAAATATGCCTTTTTCAAGAATTTTCCCAAAGTAAAACACTAAAGATTTTATAAAAACTATTCATTATCTAAAAGTACATGTATTGAACCTAACTTTAACTCATTTATATTAAAATATATTTCAAAATTTTTTATCAATTCGATTCCTTGCTGGAAAACGTGTTTTGCGATGATTTACTATTATTATAAGATTATCTAGTGTTTAATTGAAGGATTTGAAAAAATATACATACGAGTATTCAACAAAATGGCGACCGGTCAAAGTTAACAGCTCGATTTCACTAAAAAAACGAAGGTTTTTCAGTTTTGCATAACAATAAAAATCCTTCAATTAATGACTAGATTATTATATATTGAAAAACATACTAAATTTAAAGCAATCGGTTTAAAGATAGTGCTTACCGACTTGAGCAAAACGCTTTTAAAGTTTCAACTTACTTTGATATGGAGACCATTTTTTTTTTTGGAAATCACAAAGAGTCATCAATTTTTATCGTATCAGTTAAAAATTTGTAGACTCATTTTTGAAAAAATATACTTAAAGAAAATACAAAACAAAAAAAATCGTGTTTTTGAAAGTTACAACTAGGGGTGCCCCCTGTACAGTCACTATAAAATTTAAGATTAATACTTGCTCTGATAAATGGGACGAATGTATCTCTTGCTTCAAATTTTGATGCAGCATTTTCATCATGAATCACAGATGACTCACACTAAAATGGTAGCATCAAGTTCAAGAGATACAAATGACTCATTTATTTCACTTTAAATACCCTACACGCTCTCGAGTAAAATTACCTCTTTGCTTTGAATTATAGGTGGGTGGTAGGCTTGGTTTAATGCCCGATGAGGACAAATCTCGCAACAGTATTTCATCAATACTTTTTAACCAATTACGCCCATTTCATTTTATGGGGCAAATTACCATTAAAAACGGAAAATTACCAAGACAATTTTCTCAATTTTTTTGCTCAATTTAATTCCAATATGACCCATAGTACACTATTTCATCGTACTTTCAAAGACAACTAGGTTGAAGACAGCAGAGACGTTAGAAACGTTGAGAGAAAGCTATTAATTTTAATAGAGGTGGTGGAGAGGCACACACACACACACATGTACATATCTAGTATGTATGAGCAAATGAGCATGAGAATAGTTTTACGTCGTCATTTTTCCCAAGGTATTGTGGGCTGTCGTGGTACGCAATTCATAGTACACCCTGCATATAACATAAAAGTGAATGAGTAAAAAGTTTAAAGCTGTTGCTGATGTCATCATACGGCATTCGGGAAGCTCTTTATTGTATGTTTTGTTATTGTTTTTTACTTAGTTTTCTATGTGTTTAGAAAAAGCGTATGTTCTTCATATGTTCGTATGTTCTCATTTGAATCGTAACGAACTTTTCGGTTTTTCGATTTACCGGTGTATGTTGTTTTGTTTTTGTTTTCATATACGTGTTTATTATTTGTTATTTTTTCCATGGTGTTGTTGTATTGTGTAATGTCAAGCTTACTGCAGTGTATACAGTTAACGTTGTTACGTATTCGCGTGAGTCACTTTTACGTAGTCTCAGGTGTTGTTTATAGAATTTTTTTTTTGTATTGTTCTTGTGCTATGATTAATAACTTGGAGTTTTCTAGAAGGGATTAAGTCTTTAGTGTAGTTTGAATTTAATTAAGCATAGTTTTATTTTATTGTAATATAAATCATAAATGATGAAATTAAACAAACATGAAATTTTAAAGGTATCTATAATAAAAAAACTGACTGACTCTAAAAAATCTAATGAAAAGCACTTTTATTATTTTTTTTTTTGTTTTGCAGATAACTATTTTTTTTTTGTTTTGCAGATAATTATTTTTTTTTTAGATAATTATTTCGAAAATGGAATAATTCCAAAATGAAAGTGCACTGATATCTCTTAGAATTGACCCTGAGTTTTAAAAACATTTACTCCTCATACTGGAATCGAACCTGCGGCAGTTGGGACTACTGTCTAGCACTTATTCATCTGGCAACCGAGAAGACTTTTGTTTTTAATGTATGATTTTATGATGTTGAGGTTTGACGATTGTTATCAGCTACCAACATTTTGGTGAAATTAATTGCAGCGCTTAGTAATAAATTCGGTTTTTTTCTTTTTCCTGAGTGACTTAATAAAAATTCTATAAAAATTTAATAAAATTTCTAATCGTATTATTTCGATTATTTTTGAGTTGTGTTGTGCCAAAAACAGTTCAATTTATACTTCAAAAACCGTCAAGGGGGAGGGATCCGGGCCCTCCTCCGCCCCTGGATTCGCATTTGGTTGAATACAAATTTTTAAGTAATTTGAAATTATACCGCCACTGCTTTTCCCCATTGCATTCACAATAAGATATTCATTATTTAATGTGAATCCTAAAAGTATGCAATATATTATTTGAATAGTATAGCAATAAAATAAGTGTGGCGAATGATTTTTTGCTTGTTTTGAAAAGAAAAAATATTTTTTTCGTGTGAAAAATGGATATTAAAAGATAAACATTATATTGATATTATTTTAGTTATAATATAAGAATTGCATTGCATTCATTAGGTCGAATGTAACCGGAGACGCCATAAAAAAAAGAAAAAAAGAAATAACAATTAAATTTTTTTGTCACATTATTTGTTTGCTATCTTATCATTTGTGATAAGTTCCCTACACTAAGGAGTGCGAGTTGATGTGAGTCATATCGGTTGTTTGTTTTGTTTTATTTGATTTCATAGGGTTTAACTATTTGTGCAACAAATTACGACAAAAATAAAAGTAAATTGCCCAGTTTCATTTGTTTAAAATTTTGTTTGTTTGGTTGTTTACTAATTATAATGTAAACTAAATTGAAAAAACTGATGACAGTATTTTATTTATAAAAATATACATACCGTGCCGTTCCCTATCAATATTTCCGTTACTGTATTTCTACGAACTGTTAGCGGTCGATTTCACAGCGAGTTGTTTTGGGACTTTTCTGCTTATACCTACGTCCTGCGGTCGTCAAAGAATATTTTCGAAAATACTACTTTGTCAAATTGCATATACAAAAAAAGAAAAAAAAAATTGTAATGAAATTTTTCTGAATTTCTAAACATCCTAACGAGACCTGACAAAACTAGAAAAACAGCTTGAGTCGTCTCCATGAACGTTCAAATTGTCACGTAAAATTAAGTATTTCGTATGGATCTTTGTATAAGTTAAGGGGCAAGTAATACGTTCACAGAAGAGATGATTCAACCCGATGATTTGAGTTCCATATAAGATTATTATTCAGAAATGATGCAACACTATCCAGAATCTTTTATTTGAACTGCACTCTGCCTATTTTATTAAAATATACAATAAAAATTTTATGGATGAATATCATTTTCTAAGAAGAATATATTCGAAACTGCATGAAGTGATTATATTATATTAAGAATAGTAAGTAGAATTTATTTAGAAAAATATCACAGCTTCAAACCAAATTTAAACCAAAAAAAAAACCAAATTTCGAACCAAATATTATACAGGGTGACAATCGTAAAGTGACGCACACATTTCAGCAGTTATTTTCAAAAGGACGTACTTCCATTAAGTACAATTAAGTGTTAACATTGCTGAATAAATAAGCATTCATTTGAACCCCACCTCATTCAATATAACCTCCTTTAGCCTGCACACATGCCTTCAATCGATCCGGAAATCTTAGGACTGTTCGCCGCAGGACTTCCTCATCAATTTCAGTCCAGGCTTTCTCTAATGAATTTGTCAGCGACTCCAGACTGTGGTGTTGAGATGCACAAGCCTTACACTCTAAAATACTCCAAATAGAGTATTCCATTGGATTTAAGTCTGGGGAGTATGGTGGCCATTCTTGAGATGTTATGAATCCAGAAAAATTGTCTTTTATCCATGTTTGCGTTAATTTTGCCATGTGGGAAGGTGCAGAATCTTGCTGCAAAGTCCAGTTTTCATTTCCAAATGTATCTTGAGCTCAGGGAAGAACATGTTCATTTAAAATGCTCCGATAAACAACCTGGTCAATTTTAACACCCTCTTCAACGAATATTAGAGGGGTTCTGGCATTAGCGGATACCATAACGGAAGCCCATACCATAACGGAAGCTGGCTTTTGAACTCGGCCAACAGTCCTATTTTGTTGCGATGATGATGTTAGCCACATTCGGTCATTTTGCGCATTGAAATGTTGTTCAACCGTGAAAATTTTTTCATCTCTAAACAAGATATTTTCAACATTTTTTAACACGGAGGAGCGTAGCAACGCCTTGCATCTTTGCAGTCGCAAATCTTTCTTTTTTTGTGTCAGATCTTGAGCTTTTCGGAGCTTGTACGGCTTAAGATTAAGCTTTGATTTTGCAATGATTCGCACTGTTTCACGGTTTACTACCACTTCCTTAGCGATTTTTCTCATTGAGCGCCTTGGATTTCGCTTGATTCGTTTACGAATTTTTTCTGTTAAACCAGTAGTGGCAACTGTTGAAAATTTTCCCCCGGTCTCTATCTCCAAAACCCCCAGTTTCATTATATCGAATAATAGCTCGGTCTACCGTACGACTTGACAAATTTAAAGCCTTTGCAATTTGACGGCTACTATAATTTGCCAAATGAAATTTCAAAATTTCACGACGAATATTTTCCATGTCCATTTTTATGGAAATTTCAAAATGTAATAACAAAAATTCAAATGAAATTAAAAGCAAAGCCAATGATGAATGAATTTGCTTTTTAAATTAAAGTAACGGTAAATGGCAATGCTTGCTGCAGAGTATTAAACTTGCGTCACTTTACAATTGTCACCCTGTATAAAACGACAGAGTGAAATTCTGACCAAAAAATACCAAAATTCAAACCAAAAATTAGATTGAAATTCAGGCCAAAATTCAGACCAAAAATCTGGCCAAATCCAGACTAAATTTAGACTAAAAAATCAAACCAAAAATTAGATTAAAACTCAGAGCAAAGTTTAGACCAAAAAATACCAAATTCAAATAAAAAATTAGACCGAAATTCAAACCAAAAAGTAGACCGAAATTCAGAACAAAACTTAGGCCAAAAATTTGGTTAAAACTCAAAGCAAAAATCAGACCAAAAAAATACCAAATTCAAACCAAAAATTAGACCAAAATTCAGACCAAAAATCAGACCGAAATTCAGGCTAAAATTCAGGCCAAACATCTGGGTTAAATTTAGACCAAAAAAATCAAACCAAAATTCTAAAGAAAAGTTAAATAAAAATTCAGAGCAAAATTCGGACCTAAAAATACCAAATTCAAACCAAAAATTAGATCGAAATTCAAACCAAAAATCAGATCGAATTTCAGGCCAAAATTCAGATAAAAAATCTGGCGAAATTCAGTCTAATTTTAGACCAAAAAATCAAACCAAAACTCGAATTCAAAATTACATTAAACTCAGAGTAAAATTCTAACTAAAAAATACCAAATTGAAACCAAAAATCAGACCGAAATTCAAGCAAAAAATCAGGCCAAACTCAGACCAAAAATCTAGCCAAATCTAGACCAAATTTAGACCAAAAATCTGGCCAAAAATTAGGTTAAAACTCAGAGCAAAATTCAGACCAAAAAATACCAAATTCAAACCAAAAATTAGACCAAAAATTAGACCAAAATTCATAGCAAAAATCAGACCGAAATTCAGGCTAAAATTCAGACTAAAGATCTATAACCAACCAAGTTAAATTTAGACCAAAAAATCAAACCAAAATTCTAAAGAAAAATTAAATTAAAATTCAAACCAAAAATTAGATCGAAATTCAGGCCAAAATTCAGATAAAAAATCGAGCAAAATTCAGATTAATTTTAGACCAAAAAATTAAACCAAAAGTCAACCCAAAAATTAGGTTAAAATTCAGAGCAAAATTCTAACTAAAAAATACAAAATTCAAACCAAAAATTAGACCGAAATTCAAGCTAAAAATCAAATTTAGACCAAAAAATATAACCAAAATTCGAATCAAAAATTTCTTAAAAACTTAAAGTAAACTTCAGATACAAAATTAGACCAAAAATCTGACCAGAATCTGAACAAGACTCATGCTAAAATTCAGACTAAAAATCAAGTTATATATAAACAGGTTAATGAACAAATGTAGTCATCACATCAACAATGTTTATAGAGACGGGCAAATCAGACGGCTGTTTCGGAATCCGCCACAATTCCACATCAGTCATCTTAATCTTTCAATATCCTATATAAGCTACTAATATTTGAAATCATAACTCAGAATTACGGATTTGATTCCAAATATCTTCACTGAATAGAGATATTGAAAGAAACTACCACTACCGTTCTATACACTTATGTTGTTGTTTTTTTTCCATTGTAGCTAGTCTGCATAACAGTTCGTTATTTGAAAGTCTAGTACATGAGAGTGTGTGTGTGTGTGTTTATGAGAAAATGATTCTAGGTGTCATTTTTTCTGAACGGTCCCCATGACTTTGAAAATTAACCTCTAGATTTAATTTTCATAGTCTCCTAAAAAACTATCATGAAAATCAAGACACTGACGAGAATGAAACCAAGCTTAAAAATCAGATCGAAATGCAGGCCAAAAATTAAATCGAAGTGCAAATCAAAATAAGACCCAACTAAAAATAAAACAAAAAATTAAAAATAAAAATTCTTGAAGACTGAATTTTTATTTTTAAGACTATTCAAACCAGAACCCATTATCAAGCTATCTAAGTTTGGAACATCTATAAGCTGACCTTCAAATTTTACCTTTTCTGATTTGACAGATATTTTAATAATCTCGGAAGTGAAGGGATAAAGCGGTAATTGTTTGCTTCAAACTGAAAGATTCAAAGTGAAATTTTCAATAGGTTCATAAAATTCTTTTTTTATAAGAGAATAATGCCTAGATAGCTCTCATTGTAGCGTATAAATCAATAGTTTTTGATCGACTGTTGACAAATTTTTCGCCAATAAATGGTTTTAATTTTGTTAATTATTAAATGTATTTTTTTGTTGGTTTTTTTTTTCATGTTTCACAATACATTTTCGATTTATTTTTAAATATATTTTTTTCCGTAGAATCCAATAAACATTTAAATGCTATCAGTATCCATTTAGCATTTCCATGGGTAAGTACAACAAACTTATACCTCAATCATAATATTTATTACTCATACGCTACGTAATACGCGTACGCGTAAATTTCACATGTGATTAATGAAAATTGATATGAATCCTAAAAAAAAAAAAATAAGCATAAAATAGCATTTTAATACAAAAAGAAGAGAATATGAAAACTGATTAATTACCATACAGTGATTTTAATTTAATGTGTAATTTATTTAAGAAGTGCGTAGGTGTGACTCATTTGTAAATGGAATACAACAAATTGTCTGTCCATCTTCAATTTGTAATCTTATTGGTTAAATTTGTATTTTTTATAATAGATGAAAGCTTAATATTTAGCTTATTTAATAGTGTTTGCTAGCATAAATAGTGTTCACTAAATTTAATTGAATTAAAAAAAAAATCAATTGCGAATTAATTGATGTTAATTATACGGATTGGTAGTATGGAAAATTCCAAACATCGAGCTGCAAGCTGCTCCTAAGTAAGCAAAAATAAAGCAGAATTTCAGTTTTAATAATTTTATTTGATTTTTTTTGTCATGTTTTTATTTAGTGTTACTATATTTCAGGCTTTCATGTCTTGTTCATGGATACAGTGGAGTTTGTCGAAAGGGCTTAGAAGAAATCATCTCAAATGTGGTTCATTCACTCATTTAAATTTTTTTTTTACTTTATCTTTTTCACTTTCTCAACACTAAATTTAAGTAAGAAGTAAATTTAATATTTCCCGTCTCAAATATTTTACTCAAAATTGTTAAAAAAAAAATTAAGTCGTAAATCCGTGATTCCTTCTATCATACACTTCTGCATTGTCGTAGCTAGAAGGAAGAGAGGGGGGAGATGGGGTGGGGGTAGGTAGAGGAAAAGGAGACAGACGCCTTGAGCGGCAAATTTAGGGGGCGGTAAACTCCATGCTCAACTAAAGCGCGGTTCACGCAAAATTGGCACGCAGGAAAGTTGCTGTATCTTTTTAACCAGAGCACTCAGAATAACAAATAATGCATTAAATGATAAGTTTAATATTGTGTTTTAATACTATAATATTAAAAGATTTAAATTTCTTTGTTGTGCAAAAAGTTCCGGGTATTCCTTTTAATGGACCCCCATCAACCTTTGAACATCCGATCTGGATAGTTTTGCGGCTATTTGGTTCCATTTTAGTAACATTGAATTCACATTTCTGACAATACCTGCATTTTTCTTCAACTTATATTTTGTAATAGCCCAGTATTTTTCGATCGGTCGAAGCTGAGGGCAATTGGGTGGATTCATATATTTGGGCACTACATCTACTTTATTTGTCTGATACCAATTCATGGTTTTCTTAGAGTTGTGGCAACTGGCTAAATCAAACCAAAACTGCACTGGCGAATGGTGGTGACGAACAAATGGCAATAGTCGTTTCGAAAGGCACTCTTTGATTTAAATATCAAACGTCATAAAAGAGGATGTCACAAATGCCCTGGATTTGAGACCACAGCTGCAAATAGCCTGCCCCACCATTGCTTTCTTTGCAAATGTATCCAATTTTATGTACTTGAATTTTGAGGGTACATTACCACGATTCGTTGCCATGTAAAATTTTTGACCTGGAAGCTATTTAAGATCAAATTTTACGTATGATTCTTCATCCACAATAATGCATCCATTGAATTTGGTCAAAACATTATGATAAAGAAGACGAGCACGTTTTTTGGCCAGCAAAAATTTGCTCAAATATCTATTTGTCTGTTTTATTTGGATATTTTATAGCATGATAGCACTTTAGCTCAGCTTTTATGCGTATTCGTCTAACAGTACTTTTGCTGGTATTAAATTTTTCGGCACGATCGCTATCCGATAGTCCGAGATTGCTTTTGATGGACCTCAACATCTTTGCCTTTAATTTTAGGTTGGTGGTTCCCGTTTTGTTCACAACTTTTTTAGCTCTTTCAACACTAAGATTTGCTTTATATCGTTTTATAACTCTACATACCATTCTCTTGGAGATATTTAACACTTTCGCAATCTTTGAACCAGACCACGACGGATTTTCAATAAATTTGTTCACAATCAATTTTCTATTTGCAGCTTCCATTGTGCACACAATCACCAACTTGCTATCAATTAATATGAAAAATTTATCAACTAACGTAGGGATGTGCACTTCAGTTGCCCTTTGCCGACGTCGTGTGTAAGAAGGTGCTAGAAGCGGGGCGTAAATTTAAAGACGAGCCGTGGTGGTTTTATTGTGTGTACACATACACATTATTGTTGTTGTTTTGCCAAAAGCACAAATAAATGTGCATGTATATGTGCAAAAACTAACACAAGAAAGAGAGTACACCAGTGGCGGATACAAAACAAAATTTCTGGGGGGATTTTTATATCAGATATTACTATTTTATGTATTTGAAAATTTTTCGGGGGAGGGGCGGGAGGAGTGGAAAACAGCCCCATTTAGCCCCTTGCAACTGCCACTGGCCTAACCAATTGTGAAGCAGAGTGACCAGGTTATATTAAAAAAACAAAAATAGCTCGAATAACTATAAATTGTTCACTTGGCCACACTAATGTGGAGAGTGAGCGAATATAACTGAGAGCGCCCAAGCTACTGCCAGAACGCCGAAGAAATGTGAGCATTGACGGCAGGAATGCCAACTTATAAGGAATTTCTTGAATTTTTGGGAATCGACTTCAATTTTAGTTAGTTGTAGGGAATTGGGGAGTGAGATCGTTTAGTGGGCGACTGAAAATTTTATTTTTTTGTCAATTTGTTGATATGAAAAGTATATATTTTTTGTGTAAAAACTTTTATTCATATTTTATTTTTATTATTCTTTAATTTTTGTTAAAAGTATTTGCATACATTACATACATGCATAAAAGTTGTAATCGTAAACAAAAATATTATTTACTTTTTGTGTTAATTATTAATTTGATCTAAAATATAGAGTTGGCATCCCTGATCAGCACGCAGCAGTGCGTTTGCTGCTCCTCTTTTTTCGATCTCTCAAAGTAACAACCAAGCAGGAAAATTACATAAGCATTCAATAATATAATTAAAAAGTTCCACAATACAAAGGTAATTGAAAAATTTTTTCTTTTCCTGGTAACTCAATTACTAGGTTTATGAAATCAATTCAAAAAGCATGTGTAAAGTATAGCTAAGTACGAAGTTTTCTTATGCATTCACGTCCACACTCTCTACAGGGACGAAATCAATAAATTCATATACATATACAGGGTGACAATCGTAAAGTGACGCACACATTTCAGCAGTTATTTTCAAAAGGACGTACTTCCATTAAGTACAATTAAGTGTTAACATTGCTGAATATATAAGCATTCATTTGAACCCCACCTCATTCAATATAACCTCCTTTAGCCTGCACACATGCCTTCAATCGATCCGGAAATCGTAGGACTGTTCGCCGCAGGACTTCCTCATCAATTTCAGTCCAGGCTTTCTCTAATGAATTTGTCAGCGACTCCAGACTGTGGTGTTGAGATGTACAAGCTTTACTCTCTAAAATACTCCAAATAGAGTAGTCCATTGGATTCAAGTCTGGGGAGTATGGTGGCCATTCTTGAGATGTTATGAATCCAGAAAAATTGTCTTTTATCCATGTTTGCGTTAATTTTGCCATGTGGGAAGGTGCAGAATCTTGCTGCAAAGTCCAGTTTTCATTTCCAAATGTATCTTGAGCTCAGGGAAGAACATGTTCATTTAAAATGCTCCGATAAACAACCTGGTCAATTTTAACACCCTCTTCTGGCATTAGCGGAAACTCCAGCCCATACCATAACGGAAGCTGGCTTTTGAACTCGGCCAACAGTCCTATTTTGTTGCGATGATGATGTTAGCCACATTCGGTCATTTTGCGCATTGAAATGTTGTTCAACCGTGAAAATTTTTTCATCTCTAAACAAGATATTTTCAACATTTTTTAACACGGAGGAGCGTAGCAACGCCTTGCATCTTTGCAGTCGCAAATCTTTCTTTTTTTGTGTCAGATCTTGAGCTTTTCGGAGCTTGTACGGCTTAAGATTAAGCTTTGATTTTGCAATGATTCGCACTGTTTCACGGTTTACTACCACTTCCTTAGCGATTTTTCTCATTGAGCGCCTTGGATTTCGCTTGATTCGTTTACGAATTTTTTCTGTTAAACCAGTAGTGGCAACTGTTTTCCCCCGGTCTCTATCTCCAAAACCCCCAGTTTCATTATATCGAATAATAGCTCGGTCTACCGTACGACTTGACAAATTTAAAGCCTTTGCAATTTGACGGCTACTATAATTTGCCAAATGAAATTTCATAATTTCACGACGAATATTTTCCTTGTCCATTTTTATGGAAATTTCAAAATGTAATAACAAAAATTCAAATGAAATTAAAATCAAAGCCAATGATGAATGAATTTGCTTTTTAAATTAAAGTAACGGTAAATGGCAAAGCTTGCTGCAGAGTATTAAACTTGCATCACTTTACAGTTGTCACCCTGTACATACACAAAAGAAATCACATTTGTTCTCTCATACTAGTTACTCTTCCCCTTAGCACAGCGTTACCACTCGTCTAGCCCTTATTAGTATAGCATTAGCTCATATGTGCACATCACTAAACTAACGGTAACGGTATTGTAAACAAAATCCCAGTAAAAAATGACTAGGGGCGACGTGGTGACCACAACAAAGCGTGCCAATTTGGCGTGAACCGCGATTTATAAAAGAGAACTCTGGAAATCTGTAAACTTTACAAAGAGAATAATGGGCAATTTGTCTAAATCACTTTAGTCTGCTACTTTTTTCTTTCACTGAAAATCACTGTTACTTGAAAATCACAGTGACTCGTGCTAAAATTACCTATAACTTAAAAGCTCTAACTAACTAACGACTATTTTGGTTATGAATGATTCCTACTAAGTATCAAGTAATAGTTAGACAATCGGCATTTAGTATTTGATTAAAATTTTATGCTGGCAATGCCTGCAACACAAATACTTCTGATTACGTTATTGCCATGAATAAATTATTCGCGTTTAATCACTAAAGAGATACATTGAATAGGTATATAATCTGACACACCTTCTTCTTGTCTCATTCGTAATCAAAAGCTGAAATCAAAAGAAGTTTGAAATTTTAAGCTCAAAACGAAATCACTGAACAACAAAAAGAAGAGAATAAACAAAAAATACGAATAAGAAAAAAACAGAAAATAAACACAAAAACATTATTAATAAAAAATTCCAAACTTGATGATGAATCTGAGTATTTCAATTTAAGTGCGTTTGCAATCACGAAGTTGAAATTAAAAAACGTAAGAGATGACGAAAAAATATATTACAAAAAAATAAAAAATTATTTTAAAATAATTATGAGTATTAGTTAGTAGTAGATTTATTTTAATTGAAAGCTTGCATTCAATTCAAAAATATTAGAAAAACTCAATGCTGAAACTTGGCGCACATGTGATTTATAGAAGCTCATATGGATGTGAAAAGGTTTAAGAGAATATGAGGTAGCTATGGTAGAGCTGTGAGCGAAATCTGTTAAGATGCAGACAATAAAATATTTCTTAATTATTGATATAGTTTGAGTGTTTTGCTTCTTTTTTTTTTCCAAGCGAACATTTATTTATGTATGAATAATATGATGAAATGAAACCACAAAGTCAGCTCATACTTATTTAAAATAAATATGCGCATAAAATATGAAAACTATCAAAAACAAAAATCAAAAAGATGAAAAAATAAGACAAGACAAAAGAAAAAGCAAAAGCAAAAATATATTTACAATAGATACTTTTTTGTATATCTTTTGTGATACTTTTCTTATTTATTTTAATATATTTTTTGTTGGCAATAAAAACAAATAAATTAATTATGAAAAGCAAGCAAGCTCCTTTCCGCGCACTTGATGAAAGAGAGCGACCCATACAATTTATATGTGCTTGAGAGAGGTCAAAAACACACTCTCATACACACACTCACACACACACACAGATGTTACGTTCCCTATATATGTATGTCAATTCTCATGTGTCTAGCAAAAAGTTTCTTTTTGCGCCAACTTATCTGTCTGTCCATGCATTCATTTGACTTGTTGCTTGACTGCCTTTCCATATGATTGCACTCACATCAGCTGAATGTATATTTAATTAGTTATTTCTTTTGATTATTATCAGTTTATGTGCATATCTCCAAGTTTGTGTGTGTGTGTGTGTGTGTGTAAATGTTGTCTCATATTGATGTTGCAGCAACCCAATGGGAAAAACTATAGGCGTTTTCCCATTGGCCAATCATCAATGGTGTTTGCTTTGAAGCCAAAAAACTAAGTATTTGTTTGTTTTTGAATTAGTATCTACTAAACGTGCGCTTTATTGCGGAATGAGTTTAAAACTCTTTAACCCATTTTGATCTGACTGATGGATTTATCGATCAGCAAGTTTAAAAATTCGTCAAAAATACATTTAAAAATGTTTTCCAAAACTAATCACTGTTTAACCCTTAAATACCCACTGGTCACTACAGTGACCAACCACTTCCGCGGCTGCCTGTGCCGCCATTTTACGTTCACCATTTAAAATAAACATCTGATCTTACTGTCTAAAGTTTTCTTTATCGATACGTATAAATAAGAATGGAAAAATGACAACTGTCATACAGTTACAGTTATTTTTAGCTCGAAAAGTATATTTTGCAAAAATTTTAAACAACTAACTGAAAAGAAGGTGTTTTTATTTTCGAATTTTGTGTATTAAATATATTGCCGTGTGGACAAATTTGTGTCAGACGGTATGGGATAACACCAAATAACTGTTTTTAAAAATTATTACGAATGTATTTTAATTTATTCTCCAGATATTCGCCAAAGGTTACTACAGAAGTCAACCATGTAAATTAAAATAACTTACTAACTGCACCTTAATCTAATTTATTTGAAAACACGTAGAACAAACGTTGTTCGGAATCACAAATACTATCTCTGGGTATGTTTTTAATTGAAATCGGACGTATTGGGCATTTAAGGGTTAATATAACTATATATACTGATTCTAAAATTACATTTACAAATTAACAAAAATATTTTACTTGGCTTCAAGGATAGGTGAACAGACATACTTCTTTGGAAAATGGTTTTAAAAATCAACAAAAAATTTTAAAATTAATGATTTTGTATTTAAAATGAGAAATTCACCTAGATAAAATAACAAACTTGATATGAAAATTATAACTTCACAGGTCCTCATATATTTTTAAGAGGCTACAGCTGACCAAAATTTTATTTAAAAAAACTAAATTGTATATTAACGAACACAAGGCAGAATTGAAACTTCTTGTGAACTAAACGAAACACAAGCAAATAACAAGCAAATGAAATTTTTCAATCGCTAAATTTTTTACTTCATTGGCTTGTGTTTTTTAATTTCATTTGCTTGTGTTTCGTTTAGTTCACAAGAAGTTTGACTTCTGCCTTGTGTTCGTTAATACACAATCAATTTTTTCTTTTAGGATTAGTGCTAGAACAAAAAATGCAACTCTGTACCGGTAATTTCGATGACAATTGTAGCGAACTCTTTTTATGTGCGACATCTTCATGTAATTTCTTGGACATTTGCGCCATCTGTATGTGAAATGTATAACTGTCATAAACTTTAAGATGGCGACGCTACACATTTGCGCCATCTGTATGTGAAATGTATAACTGTCATAAACTTTAAGATGGCGACGCTACACATTGTTCGTTCTGCCATAGGCGTGTGTGTGTGTGTGTAATTAATATGTTATATTGAATTAAAACTATTTATGAATCATATAGTTTGCTCGTGAATTCAGTTACGGAATATTGATATTTAGCCCCTCATGCTCGACAAAATTATGTCGCATTGCAAACTTACGCGCAACGTCACATCCGGTTGGTTTTACTCTAGGTACAAGAGAAAAGAAGTTTCACTTCAAAAAACAAAAAAAAACTGGGCTAGTCACTAACCACGGCAGCACGTCACTTTTCCCCATTGGGTTGCTTTGCATAATATACACGAGCATTTGCTCCTCGCTTTCTCGATTGTATGTCGGTACATATATTTCTGTCTGATGGTCACTTTGAAAAGTCGCGCTCCTCTGTGAGGTTCGTTCGTTCGTCCGCTCGCTCGTAGCGTTGGTTTGCTCTTAAATAAACGCTCACTATCTCAATTAGTTGTAAGTATGACTTTTGTGATTTCGGTGCCAAGTTTGTGAAGTTTTCTGATTTCTTGTGTGTTGTGTTGGTTTGTTTCTTGGCATTACTGGCAGCAAAAACATCAAACAAACTTGAAAGAAAAGAAAAACATAAAGCAAAAAATATAAAGTGAAAAAAAAAAAATATTTATAAACAAAAATTTTTAATGTATCAACGTACTTAAATGTTAAGAAGTGAGTCACGAAATTTTGTGTACGTTCGTGAGCGGTAATTTTCTTTTGAATACTCGAAAAACAAAAACGAAAAAAGAAATAAATATTTAAAATAAAATTCATTAATTAAAAATACATAAAAAATCAAAAACTTTGGTGCAAATAAAATAATTGCGCAAGCGTGTATTTGCCACACCGACAATCGGCAAACCAACAACAACAACAACAGCGCTCCTGCATTTCTCATAGTTACTTTTTGCATATTCAACTCAACTTGCTCATTGCTACACTTTGGAATTTATGTAAGCAAAAATAAATCCTAAAAAACTATCATAAAAATAAATTAAGTTAATGTAATTATTTTTAATGTAATAACTTTTAAAAACCAGTTATAAAATGTAAATATTAATTTAAATTTTTAATTCACTTCAAGTTTCACCCAGTTTTCGTTTTCCTCTGTTTTGTTAGTGTGTTAACTTGAACTTATATTTAATTGCCTATAATTCTTATCTATAAAATATACTGATTTCAGCTGAGAATTTCTACATGCTAGTATCTTATATTGCTATAATATTATAAACATTTATTTGTTTATTTTTTCCCCCCTGCTTTGAATTCTGTCTGTAGCGATCAGTTTTTATTACTTTCATATGAAAAACAAAACAACAATTTTACACCTATTCCATGTCAATATGTCTATATCTATATATATATATATACATGTCAAGCAAAAGCTTGGAATATTGAAATATTCCCGCCAAACAATTCGCTAATTATTTATTTTTAACGGCCGTTTTAACAAGTACCGATTGTTCCTGCAAAGACGCCATAGTTTTGCATAAAAAGATGGCGTCACTTATAAATAAACTTTGAAATCAATATATACAGGGTGACAATTGTAAAGTGATGCAAGTTTAATACTCTGCAGCAAGCTTTGCCATTTACCGTTATTTTAATTTAAAAAGCAAATTCATTCATCATTGGCTTTGCTTTTAATTTCATTTGAATTTTTGTTATTACATTTTGAAATTTCCATAAAAATGGACAAGGAAAATATTCGTCGTGAAATTATGAAATTTCATTTGGCAAATTATAGTAGCCGTCAAATTGCAAAGGCTTTAAATTTGTCAAGTCGTACGGTAGACCGAGCTATTATTCGATATAATGAAACTGGGGGTTTTGGAGATAGAGACCGGGGGAAAATTTTCAACAGTTGCCACTACTGGTTTAACAGAAAAAATTCGTAAACGAATCAAGCGAAATCCAAGGCGCTCAATGAGAAAAATCGCTAAGGAAGTGGGAGTAAACCGTGAAACAGTGCGAATCATTGCAAAATCAAAGCTTAATCTTAAGCCGTACAAGCTCCGAAAAGCTCAAGATCTGACACAAAAAAAGAAAGATTTGCGACTGCAAAGATGCAAGGCGTTGTTACGCTCCTCCGTGTTAAAAAATGTTGAAAATATCTTGTTTAGAGATGAAAAAATTTTCACGGTTGAACAACATTTCAATGCGCAAAATGACCGAATGTGGCTAACATCATCATCGCAACAAAATAGGACTGTTGGCCGAGTTCAAAAGCCAGCTTCCGTTATGTTATGGGCTGGAGTTTCCGCTAATGCCAGAACCCCTCTAATATTCGTTGAAGAGGGTGTTAAAATTGACCAGGTTGTTTATCGGAGCATTTTAAATGAACATGTTCTTCCCTGGGCCCAAGATACATTTGGAAATGAAAACTGGACTTTCCAGCAAGATTCTGCACCTTCCCAAATGGCAAAACTAACGCAAACATGGATAAAAGACAATTTTTCTGGATTCATAACATCTCAAGAATGGCCACCATACTCCCCAGACTTGAATCCAATGGACTACTCTATTTGGAGTATTTTAGAGAGTAAGGCTTGTGCATCTCAACACCACAGTCTGGAGTCGCTGACAAATTCATTAGAGAAAGCCTGGACTGAAATTGATGAGGAAGTCCTGCGGCGAACAGTCCTACGATTTCCGGATCGATTGAAGGCATGTGTGCAGGCTAAAGGAGGTTATATTGAATGAGGTGGGGTTCAAATGAATGCTTATATATTCAGCAATGTTAACACTTTATTGTACTTAATGGAAGTACGTCCTTTTGAAAATAACTGCTGAAATGTGTGCGTCACTTTACGATTGTCACCCTGTATAAAGTGACATTCTACAACCTTGTAATGAAAAACCTGATTATCTTTGAATAAGTATTCTAAGTATTGAACATAATAACTAATTTGCCACATATCATACTTTTATGTAAATCACAGTGACAAATCAGTGTTGCCATATCAGATACTTAGGTATGTGCATATTTGTTTGAAACTTCAAGGTTGTAACGAATATTCAGCCTCATCGTAAATACCGAACTCACGTGAACTCATTCACGTGAAAACAATTCCGCTATCGTGAATGCATATTCATGTGAATTCATTCGCATTTTCGAAAATTTCCCCTTATCGGGAATCCAGTTTCGCATGAAACTGCTAACTTTATTTTTGAAAGTTAAAAGACACGGAACAATCATGTAAGTACTTAGTTGCCGAATAAAATACTTTGTGAAAAACTAATATTTTTTAACCGATTATGAGAGGGTTTTCCAAGGAAAATAAAGAAAATGTAAATAAGCTTTGGCGGCTCTTGAAAAATGAGTTGAATAGTGCAGGACCTCCAGAAAAAAATGTTTCCGAACGGGAAACAGTACAGTATCAATATCAATAAGCGTATGCTAGTAACATGACACTTTTATAGAAGATAGTGCCACAGATGTCGATATTCGGTGTCGCTCGGCAAGGAATCACCTTGGATGTAACCTCTTTTGGTATCAAATGGAACGGAGAGGTCTGTCCCAATTTGCACTGCGCTGGTACTTCCGGCCAGTGTCATTTTGCAAAGACTAATGAGTTTTGCAGAGATACCAAAACCAGGCAATACGGCATACAAATGATCCCCAATCATGCTGTTGAAGGCGGCTTTCTAATCGACGAACCGGTGGTGGGTGTCACGTTGTTTTTCTCGGGTCTTTTCCAGGATTTGGGGTAGTGTAAATATTTGTTCGATGGTAGTTTTACCAAGATTGAGGCCACACTAATATAGCCCAATCAACTTGTTGACGATGCGCTTCAGTCTTTCTTTCACACAATACACTTTTGATATAACCTTAAATGCGGTATTGAGAAGTCTTAACCCACGGTAGTTGGCGCGGACCGTGAAGCCGCCTTTTTTTGTGGATTAGGCAGAATACGCTAAGGTTCCAATCACTGGGCATGCTCTCATCCAACCATAGTATGCATAAATGCTCGTGCATGCAACTTATGAGCTCTTCGTTTTCAGTCTTAAACAACTCGGCAGGCAGACCATCTGCACTCGTTTTGTTTTTTAGCCGAGCAGTGGCTCGTCATAGTTGTGCGGCGGTACTTCAACGCAGTCAGCGATTGGGTTTTCCGGAACACCTTTACCAATGTTATGATTGTTGCTGTCATCGCATTAAGTAGCTTTTTTCGCTTCAGAAGCTTCACGACACTCTTACGATCGTATCACATATTTCTCCGCCGACGGTGGTAGCCTAGCACCTCTGCGAGGGAGCGAGAGATGTGTGTCCACTGCGTACATATATCTTGAGGTGTGTTTTGCGTTAGAAGGAGTGAGATTCGATTGGTGAAGGCTTCGCCCGTCCGTTATGTTTCCAGCTTTTCAACATCCCGCTTTCTCTGTGTTCGTATCCGTACGCGATTTGCTGCACAGAGGCATGTGAAGAAGTGGTCAGAGTCTTTGTTTGCACCATTTATCGTGCGTACTTCTAGTATACTAGTAGCGTGATTTCCGGCCGATTAAAACGTGATCAATTTGGTTTCGTGTTTTTGATCAGGGGACACAGCCAAGTGACTTTATGAATATCGAGAGGTTGGAATCTGGTACTACTAACCATCATATTCCGTATCGCTGCGAAGTCGATCAGTTTCATACCGTTGTCGGTGTCTTAGTCGTGGAGACAGAATTTTCCGTTCGTCGGAACAAAGACCTTGCCATTGAAGTCGCCTAACACGATCTTAATGTCCTGACAAGGGCAATGCTCATTGGTTTTGTGGAAGAGCTCGTTGTTTGCGATAAATTCTTTAATCTGGATTTGAAAAATAACAAAATAGCCTCAAAAAAAGATCTGAGATCAAAACAACCTCGTTTTAAGAAATTTATGCCAGAATTTTTTTTTTTTTTAATTTTCACGATAGATTTTTGTAAAAAAAAAAAATAGTGAGAAGTGATTTTAAACTTCAGTTACAAGAGTAACTGAGTTGCTAAGTAAAATTTGTAATGAAAATTGTTCGTGACGTTCCTCACGTGTGTTTTAGTTAAAAAATATAAATTATAATTAATTTATACCATTTCCATTTTCATTTACATAAATATTTAATATTTATTTATTCATTAGATTATTGTATAATTAATTAAATTATTTATTCATGCATTTATTTAAAAAATATATGAATAATATTATAAATTTATAAAAGAATTATATATCAAAAAAGGAAGTGCCCGATCTTTCAGTGCAGTTCCGAAGAATTCTTAGTTCTTATCTGAAATGGTTAAACGTACCTCATTTTCATTACTAAGTTCAATATTTTAAAACGTATTAACCAAACGCTTATCATATATATGTATATTAGATTTTTATGACAAAATAAAAAAATATTTAAAAATAGAAATCTCGAAAAAAAAAAAATGTAAAATATAAATATATAAATGAATTTGGCCTTTCTTAAAAATAAAAACATATATTTTTGTTTTTAATAATTTTTAGTATTTTATGCACCTTGAATATGTGTCGTAAGTAGTGTGAACATTTTAAATACACCAAAGCCTCGAATTGCATCGTTGGTTTCAAAGTTGCGTCGTTACAAATTTTTGTTATGCCAGGGATAAAAAATGATCGTCTCAGCGGAAATTGTTATGGAAGTGTTGGGCAGCGCCCTCTATCAATCAAGTCTCGTCAAACGTTTTTCATACTCAACTGATAGAGGGCGCTGTCAATTACTTTCTCATCAAATTTGACATTTCAAACAAAAACATTTAGAAATTTCTAGAGCTGAAAAAACGACCGAGTATAGACTGAAAAAAAATGCGAAGTAAAAACAAATGGCGATTGAGTTACGTTAAAATGTAGAATGTAGACTTCGTCGAAAAATGGAGGTCCAACAAAATTCAGATTCTGTTATTGAGAAAAAAACCCAAAATCTTGATTATCAAATATTTTCCAACTTTTATATATACTAAACCTTACCTGAAAACCTAAAACGCAAACGTTCTGAAGAAGTAGACTTCTGTAGGGCGTCCTACTAATGCACACAATCTTTGTAATAGTAGTTAAAAAGTAAATTTCAAATGACGAATGGATAAAATTTTAAGGGCGATTCGGTATTGCTGATTCCGACACTCAGATTTTCTCTGTCACGTCTGGGATTCCCGCAATGGGGGCCAAACCCCATAATTTTGGTATACGCGGGACCAATATACATTTTTTTTTTTCATTTTACCTTATACATGTTTTATAGCTAAAAGAAAATTATTTTTAATGGAAGGGAGGAAAAAATTACTTAGACAGCAATACTTCACCAATCCCCCTTTCCCACCCTTTTTGGTGTTACATGAAGCTACTGTTCGATATAAGACTATACCGGGTAAACGATCGCTAAACCTATCATTGGATTTTGATGAAAAATATTCCCCATCGAATAGTAGTTGGGGTCAGCGAAGGTCAAAATTACCTAGGTTCAACTTTTTTTAAGAAATTAATCTTTAAAGCCAAATTTTTTTTTTTATAGGTGGTGCAGTTGGGGGCTTTTCCTTCATTGGGCGTAGAAGATTACGGGACTTCCTAGTTAACTCTTTCCGTAAGTTAACTGGGACCGTAAGGGAACCAGTGGGGATAGCGCAAAACCGAATTTGGTTTTGTATTGTCTGACCCCAATTTCTTGTTAAAATTTTTGATCAAAATAGACATTTTGCGCTTCAGAAGGCCTGCACTTTCAAGGGTCACCAGTAACCCTGTGGCCGTCAATAGGATTTTTTACGAACTTTTTGTGTAAACAAAAATTCAAAAATATGGGAAATTATGTTTGAGTAAATAGTTTTTCCAATAACCTATTAAAAATTTTATGTATTTGGACAAATTTTGTAAAAACTGTAAACGATTGAAAATTAAAAAACCTTTTGAAAAGCCCTAAATTTATAAAAATTGATTGAATAGTTTAAAAAAAAAATCGCAATAATTAATCTTGTGACACCGGTGTCACGATGGTACCGTTAGAGTTCAGAAACCACTTAAAATATTTCGACTTGTTTCGTTTCAAATTGCGTTGTCTTCCTCTGGTCCCAATTAGCTATATAATATAACAATATATCATATCTACAATAAAAAATATTTGTTTACACAACTTAAATATGTACATTTAAGTACCCAACAGATGAGATATGCGCACCACAGATGATCCTGATTATTTAAGCGCATCTTTTTATATGCACATTAAACCGCATTCGATTTCTTTAAGTTTTTATACGAAAAAGCAAAAAAACTTGAAGCTTATTGAATCTGCTTCCAAAAAGTTACACAGAAATCAGTCACAGAAATTATTCTAAACTATTATTACGCTTTTCTTTTTTGTGCAGCTGTTTCCTGAAAGTGCGAGCGCATGCCAAAAAAAAAACGATAATGCATTGGCGTATATAACGAACTCAAACTGCTTCCAATCTGCTTGGAATAGAAGCGCTTTAGCTGCTCAGCAAAGTAGAAGCGAGTTAAATTTTTGGTATACACAAACACACGTGTGCACACATACATACTTAAATTTGCAGTTTTCGCGGTTGTTGATAAGCGACGGCGAACAAACAAAAGTGACAATTTTCATTATTTTCTTATTGTTATGGTTGTTTTATTGTTGTTAATATCGGGCTCATAAAATTTATTTGCTAATTTAAAATTAACTTAATTTCTTATTTTTTATTTTACGTTTACGTTTTTACATTTTATTTTATGTTCATTTTTCTTAATCGTTCACCTCGTTTTTCTTTTGGTTTAGATATGAAATTGTTTTTCTGTTTTTTTCATTTACTTTTGCGTTACTTCTTTTTTTTTTAATTTTTATACCCTACACTAAAGAGTATTGGTTATATTGGTTTTGTAATTTGAAAAAGTCATAGTTTTTAATGATAAACCAAAAATTTCCTCTGACTTCAATAGTTTTTTCAGTTACACTTCAAAATACTTTAGCTCTTTGAATTTTATAAATCAAAATTCAAATTCACATTTAAATCCACTTAAATTTTCGCTTTCTATACCGTTGAGACCCGTCGACGCGATTCTTGGGTCGAGTAACATATACCTTTCTCTTTCTTTCTTATTCGCTACTATTTCAGACAACCGGTCTTTGTGAAATTCTGTTTACGATATCCAATAAAGAAGTTAATTCGTAGAGTAAAAGTGGATCTCTTAGACTACTCGATCAGAAGACAAAATTTTACATAATCTGCATAAAAATAAAGGAAAATAAGCTATGATAACCCTTTAGGTACCACGGAAGCACCGGTAACACAAGATTAATTTTTTTTAAATTTTTACAAAATTATCAATTTATAAATTTAGGATTTTTGAAAAGAAAATTGATGGTTCTTTAATTTAAATTGAAAAATAAATCAGATCAAATTTACAAAATCTTTATTTTTTGGTAACGGTATTGTAGCGGACCAAATTGAAAAAATCGTTACTTTTTTTTCTAATTTTTAATCGCTTACAATTTTTACAAAATTTGTCCAAATACACTAAATTTTGAATATGTTGTGGGGAAAACTATTAACTCAAACATGATTTTATATATTTTTAAATTTTTGTTTATTTTTTTGGAAACACAAGTTTTGATATGGGTCACCGGTGACCCTAAGATTTACAATGAAAAGTTTTTAAGAGCTTTTTTATAGTGAAATGTCGAAGAATGCAAATCTGGACTCGATTTTGGTCTATCGATTCTAGTTTCCTTATGGTCAAAAAAGGGTTAAGCGAAAAATTAATATTAAATAACTTTGTCTATCTTTAAAAAAATATCTAATAAAAATGTACAGAAAAAGTATATGAAAAATCCCATTGAGAGCCACAGGATCACCGGTGACCCATGAAAGTTCAAACCTTCAGAAGCGCAAAATGTCTATTTTGATAAAAAAAAATTGTAAAAAAAATTAGGGTCTGACAATACAAATCCGGATCCAGTTTTGTGTTATCTCCTATGGTGTCCTTATGGTTCCGAAAGTGATAATCGAACTCCTTCAATGTAAGGGATGAATTACCGGATAGGTAACGCAGGTCCTGAAAAAGTGTAGTAGAATGCTAATCGAATAAATTTGGCAAGAACTGGAGGGGTATAAAAGCATTTTGAGTTCTTTAAAATTGTTCTTAACTTCTTCTCCAAAATCTTTTTTTCCAATATTTTTGGATCAATGTTAGTTTAAGTTAATGGGAAAAGCTCGGCAAAAATGAACGTCCACGGGACAAAAATTTGGTTCATTATGAT
Source organism: Toxonevra muliebris (assembly GCA_963691655.1). NCBI lineage: Eukaryota > Metazoa > Arthropoda > Insecta > Diptera > Pallopteridae > Toxonevra > Toxonevra muliebris. The sequence goes on along the minus strand of OY829328.1, from coordinate 77,162,991 downwards.
GCCCCTATAAAATGTGGAATCCTCAATCAGCTATCTATTCTAAAGTACTTCTGTACTTCAGTACTTCTGATGAAGAATTCAAGGTTTGTTGGAGGAATCTCCACCAGGTCCTCCTGTTCTGCAAATAGTCCGTCTTCTAAGAAACAGATTCGACGGAGAAGGTGGCGAATAGTCTCATTTTCTTCTTCGTCTTTGCAGCTTCTGCAGTAATTTGGTGGTGTAACTACAATTCTCAAGGCCATTACCCCAATAGAACAAAAGCTCCGGCTAAAACTCAAGTTGGTTTTCTCTCTGAATAGAGAAAGTTCTGAGTTCTTCTCTTATCAAGAGTAGACCCTAAACTTCGGACTATCTTACAGTCATTCAGAACTTACCAGTATCTGTCGATTATTTCCTCTTCTTTTTGCTCTAGTCTTGTTCTCACGGTTCTCATTGGTATATTTACAGACACCAGTTTATTTGCAGGACCTAAGGTTATTCGCGCTTCTATTCTCGCTAGTTCATACAATATTACTATGTCCGGGAACTCAGGGGAGCTTTACTATTTTTGGAACAAACTAGACTTCAAAAATTGGGTTCCTTGATTTGAAAGACCTTGGCTTAGTGTAAAAAATTTCAGCAATTTCAGAAATGCCGCTCCATCAAAAAAGGACCCCAAAAATTAATTTCTTGGCTCAAAAAACTCTAGGGTACAAAATTTCAATAAAATCAACCGGTCAATAGATGGCGCTCTAGTAAAATAAAAAATTCAACTTTTCTCTGATCTTTCTAATTTTTGTTTACGGGTATGTATTCAAGTTGTAAATAAATTTAAATAAAAGTACTGTAACTGCTACATAAATGCATAACTATTTATATGGGAGGTGCCATGCCCCTTTTCCAATTTCACTCATTTTTTTTTATTATAAGCATCCTTGTACCAAATCTCAATACTACACTGTGAATGGTTGTGCAGACATACCCAAAAAACTATTGGAGGTCTATAGAAGGTGACACGCCCACTTTCCCAAGAAAGACCACATTCTGCCTAATAACTGCAACCAATATACCGCTTTTGCATACAAACTATCATTGCTTTCCGAACTATGGTTCTCCAGCTACGCCACTTCAAGTGTCGTGTTTGCATGGAAGGTGCCACACCTACTTTTGCAAAAAATACTAAATTCTGCCTAATAACTACTACCAACTTACCGTCATCTCTCACAAACTTTCATTGGCTTATTTACTATGGTTCCTCAGTCATGTCGTTTCGAATGTTTAGTTTGTATGGGAGGTGCCACGCCCACTTGTTTAAATGAAATAAAATATAAGCTATGTTCAAACGGGGAGTTTCATCATCATAATACTGAAAATAATTTTTAAATCAGGTCAGCAGTTAAGGAGATCAATTACTTTAATAATATATTCAAATTCTTCCAATACATACACTGTACAACAAAATGGGACTATAAAACAGTATCTGAGTTGTGGTCTAGTTTTTTTGGAATATTTTTAGTCGCTGAACACAAATCTATAAAAATCTGTTTTCGGCTCACCACAGGTTTCTTTTATATTCGTAAACCTTCGTTTTCGAAAATTTGACAAGGTTGAGGCTTATTGATGAAAAATTTTTTATTCGGTTTTTTCGTTTTTTTTACACGAATTATGCAATTTTAAGAGTTCTGGATGAAAAAAAATTTTTTCATAAAATTTAAATTGTTTGAGATGAAAATTTGATAAGGTAGGGGACTCATGGATGAAAGTTTTTTTCTATTTGTTGTGCTTTTCTACACAAATTATGCTATTTCAGAAGTTTTGGATGAAAAAAAAAATTTTCATAAAATTAAAATTTTTTGGGATGAAAATTTTTTGAAAATTTAATGAGGTAGGGGCTCATAGATGAAAATTTTTTTTCAGTTTTTTTCATTTTTCTACACGGATTATGCTATTTTGGGAGTTTGTGGATGAAAAAAATTTTTCATAAAATTTAAATTTTTTGAAATCTTCGTTTTGGAAAATTTGATGAGGTAGCGGCTTATGGATGAAAATTTATTGTTTAGGTTTTTTTAATTTTCTTACACGAATTATGCTATTTAAAGAGTTTTGGATGAAGAAAAATTTTTTCATAAAATTTAAATTTTTTGAAATCTTTGTTATAAAGGTTCATGGATGAAAAAAATTATTTCTGTTTTTTCGTATTTTTTACACGAATTATGCTATTTTAAGAGTTTTGGATGAAAAAAGATTTTTTCATAAAATTTTAATTTTTCGAGATCTTCGTTTAGGAAAATTTGATGAGGTAGGGGCTCATAAATGAAAAATTTTTTTTCAGTTTTTTTTTCGTTTTCTACACAAATTATGGTATTTTAGGAGTTTGTGGATGAAAACAAAATTTTCATATAATTTTATTTTTTGAGATCTCCGTTTTTGAAAATTTTATAAGGGTTCATGGATGAAATTTTATTTTTCTGTTTTTCCATTTTTCTACACGAATTATGCTATTTTAAGAGTTTTGGATGAAGAAAATATATTCATAAAACTTAAATTTTTTTAAATCTTCGTTTTTGAAAATTTGATAAGGTAGGGTCTCATAGATGAAAAATTTGTTTTTAAGTTCTTCTCATTTTTCTACACGAATTATGCTATTTTAAGAGTTTTGGATGAAAAAAAAAATTTTCATAAAATTTTAATTTTTGAGATGAAAATTTTTTGAAAATTTAATAAGGGAAGGGGTCTCAGATGAAAAATTTTTTTTCTGTTTTTTTCGTTTTTCTACACGAATTATGCTATTTTAGGAGTTTGTGGATGAAAACAAAATTTTCATATAATTTTATTTTTTGAGATCTCCGTTTTTGAAAATTTGATAAAGGATCATGGATGAAAATTTTTTTTTCTGTTTTTTCTTTTTTTTTACACGAATTATGCTATTTTAAGAGTGTTGGATGAAAAAAAAATTTTCATAACATTTAAAGTTTTTGTTTCTGTTTTTTTAATTTTTCTACACGAATTACGCTATTTTAAGAGTTTTGGACGAAAAAAAAAATTTTCATAAAATTTAAATTTTCGTGCTTTCAAAAAGCAATACACGAATTATTATATTATTATTATAATTATTTTTAAACACCCTCAATTCATCATGGCGAAAAACTTGTGTTGTACTGTGTAATCGATGGTAGCGCATTCTCATTGGGTGCTATACCGAATTTAATTCACATACTGCATAGTTTCTTGGTAGTTTTAATTTACTTTAATTTTTTTTCTTCTCATTTTGCTATTTCCGTTTTATCGTTCTTTATGCTCACTGCTTACTATATCAGCGCAAAAGCAAGCAACAACATGCAAAAGAACAACAACAACATGCAAAAAAACAACAACAACAACAACCGCAAAAACAAAAAACTTATCAACAATGGCAAAAACAACAATCAGCAGCACAATCGCAGCAGTAACAACAACAACGCACACCTACCGTTAACGTGTTTCATTTTTGTACATTTTTTTATTTTTTTTATTTTTCTGTTTTGTATTTATTTTGTATTCGTCGGTTTCGAGGCTTTTAACCATTTTTAAATTTTAGTTAATAATATTAACAAAAGTAACTTCTTCAAGTGCGGTCGGTCGGTTGGTGGTTCGTCATTCGTCATTGTCGCTTAAACAAAATTTTACAGATACGCCGCCGCATAAGTTTTGAAGATACTCGGGTGTTCATTCGCACGTTTACGCTTAAGTTTACATTTGTATGTTTATTGAGGTTTAGCGTTAAAAAAAAAACAAACAAACAAATAAATGATAAATTACAAAAAAAAAAAAAACTTTTTTATATATAAAGCATTCAAAAAATTACACAAAAAAAAATATACAAAAAATTTAAGAAAATAAATAAAGTATACATTCTACTGCCACTTATTTTTGTTTGCTGTCAATGTGTAATTGTTACTAGCTGTTATTGTTTAACCAAAAAAAAAAAAGTAGAACGTATTCGTTAAATCGTCTCCGTCCCCCGTTCTTTCGTTCGTCGCTCCCTCGTATATCTGTGAAATGTTTTTGCAACTTTTTTTGCATTGAAAGATGTAGGCGCGTTTCGTTTTATTTCGTTGCGTGTGTGTGTGTGCATGTATTTTGTTTTTTTGCCTCACTGTACTGGCAACAATTATTGTTATACTGTTATTGATAATTGTTGTTGTTAATGCGATTTTTGCTAGTTTGTTGCTGTTGTTGTTGTTGTGGTGGAGTAGCTTGCCTACGTGTGCATATAAATTATTTATAACGCATAAATTACATTCGTTTTGCAGAAGAAAATAAATAAATAACTAAAAAAGTTCTGCATTTTTCAATGAAAAAACGTGAGAAATATGACAAAAAATAAGAGCGCAAATTAAAAGAAAAAAAAATTCATTTTTTTTTTTTTCAAATAAAAAAAAAGAAGCAAAATAAAATGGCTTAATATAAATAAAACATAAAATAAAATTTATGAATTGTAATTAAAAATATAATTTTCAAAATATATGCAAAAATTTGGAAAAAAAAAAATTATTCTGTCTGCTCGAAGCACAAAAAAACATTTAACTTTAAGCCTGAGCACACAAATTAAAAATTTGTAAAATCAAATAATTCGAAAAATCCGACAACAGACCCGATTCCCCCTACCCCACTCCATTCTCTTAAAAAAATTAAAAAAAAAAACAGCCGAACACAAAATCAGATTATTCTAAAATTTTTAAATTTTTTGGGTTTAAAACAAAAAAAAAAACATATGAGAAAAAATAAGAATGCAAATTAAAAGAAAGCAAAAATGTTTTTTAGAGCAAAATAAAATGGGTTAATATTAAAACAAAATAAAATTTAAAATTGCAAATATCAAAAATACCTTCAAAAACAAAAAAAAAAACAACCAAACCAAAAATCCGACTATTCTAAAATTTTAAAATTTTTTGGGTTTTTTTTTCAAATGCAAATATCAAAATTTATCATTTTTGCGTTTTTTGTTTTATTTTTCATCAATTGTTTGCAAAATAAAATTTAATATGCCTACTAAAAAAACTACAATAAATCTAAAAACTTTTTTTAAATTGTAAAAAAAAAAAATATATAAGAACCAAAAATAAAAACGATTTTAAAGAAAATTTTGTTATTTTTTGCAGTTTTCTTTTATTTGTAATTATATTACACTATGTGACAGTGATCTTGAACTTTTACGGAGACCTAGCACAAATTGTAGGTCTAGTAATGCTAAGAAAAATGGTATGGCGGAAATTTCCCATGCACCCCTAAAATATCGTTTTATGGTCAAAAAAACCGTTGGTGTAAACACGGCATTAAATTTACTTTGAAAGTGTTTTGTCGCAAAAAATATCCAAGATCGGATAATATCGTTAAAACATCGTCCGAGCCGACAAAATGATTAATAAATCGAAAAATTTCAAATACTTGAAAATAAACAATACATGGTCGGAAAGAAATATTTTTCCTCTTTCAAACTACTAGAATAAAAATTGTAAATTGGATAAAAATTAGCAAAGTTATGAGCGATTGTTTACATGAACCTACCCAAAAACGGTTTTTTGACCATAAAACGATATTTTGGGGGTGTATGGGAAATTTCCGCCATACCATTTTCCTTAGCATTACTAGACCTACAATTTGTGCTAAGTCTCCATAAAAGGGCCTGCAATTTTTTTTTTTGTCACAGTGTTATACTTATGCAAAATAAAAAACCAGGAAAAAAGAAAATAATTCTAATAAGTTTTAATGTGTTAATTTTTATAAAGTTTTGAAAATTTCTTCATAAAAAGTACATAAAAACACCATGAAAAATTTTGTATAATTTTGAATTTAAAAATGAAAAACAAATTCCAAACAAATTTTAGAATCCTGCTTGTGAAAAAAACGATTTTAATTTCTTTTTCAAACTTGAGTCCTCTACAGAGGTCATAAATATTATCTGGTACGGAGCAGCTTAGGGTGACACAGTGAACTGCTCAGCTGTCCGTCAGCTGTTTTGCGACCCATCTGGTTCGCAGACTAAATACCAAATTGCGGATTATTCTTGTATGGCAATTACCTTATGAAGTTATGAAGTTTGAAAAAAAAAAAATATTCTTGCACTAGTTTGCTTTCTCAGGTCCTTGAAAGAATTAATTTCAGAATACGAGAATATTAAAAAGTTTAACCAACAACTCTCAAAAGCTTAAAAACTTATAATTTTTTAATACTGAAGTTCTCGTTTTCTCCGGAATAAAAAATAATTATAAAACATTGATCCACTAAAAAAAGGATCCTCAAAAGCTAAGAAATTCGGGAATATCTGTCCACTTCTCTTTTCCAAATCTAATTGTTTTTCCTTTAATAACTATACGTTACTTTTATTTATTGCAATCAAAATAAAAATTACAGATACATAAACACAATACTTAAAAAAATAATAGTCTTTCATTTAAAATTGCAATTATTTTTGAATCCATTTTTTTTTTTTGTCTTTCTGTTTGTTGCTTTCAATTTCAACCATTTTTTTTTTTTGTTTTTTAATGTTATAAACACTGCGAAAAACTATGGTAAATCCAATGAAAAAGTTCGTCAGGTGTAACCAAAATAAATAAATCATAAAAATTGCATTAAAAAAGTTATTTGAAATATGACAAAATAAAAAAAAAAAAAATAATGAATAAACTACGAATTTTGAAATGAAAAAACGCAAATGAAACATAAAGACAAATAATAATTATAATTTTGTTTTTCCAAAATTAAGAATATTAAATTATAATTAATTAACAGTATTTGATGAAAATTAAAAATGAAATTAAAACAATAAATTGTTTTAAAACCTTCTTAATCTAATGTGTAAAAATTAAAGTTTAATAAAAATAATATAAATAAATCTAAAATGAAACTGAAATAAATAAAATTGATTGTTTATATTTATTATTTATTACAATAATACGTATGTAATTTATGCTACCCACATTGACTGGTGCTAAGTACAAAACGAGATTAGAAATCACATTGTGTCAGGATCCCAATAGAGATGGTAATAAATCATGTGATAAAATACAGGGTGACAATTGTAAAGTGACGCAAGTTTAATACTCTGCAGCAAGCTTTGCCATTTACCGTTACTTTAATTTAAAAAGCAAATTCATTCATCAGTGGCTTTGCTTTTAATTTCATTTGAGTTTTTGTTATTACATTTTGAAATTTCCATAAAAATGGACATGGAAAATATTCGTCGTGAAATTATGAAATTTCATTTGGCAAATTATGGTAGCCGTCAAATTGCAAAGGCTTTAAATTTGTCAAGTCGTACGGTAGACCGAGCTATTATTCGATATAATGAAACTGGGGGTTTTGGAGATAGAGACCGGGGGAAAATTTTCAACAGTTGCCACTACTGGTTTAACAGAAAAAATTCGTAAACGAATCAAGCGAAATCCAAGCCGCTCAATGAGAAAAATCGCTAAGGAAGTGGGAGTAAACCGTGAAACAGTGCGAATCATTGCAAAATCAAAGCTTAATCTTAAGCCGTACAAGCTCCGAAAAGCTCAAGATCTAACACAAAAAAAGAAAGATTTGCGACTGCAAAGATGCAAGGCGTTGCTACGCTCCTCCGTGTTGAAAAATGTTGAAAATATCTTGTTTACAGATGAAAAAATTTTCACGGTTGAACAACATTTCAATGCGCAAAATGACCGAATGTGGCTAACATCATCATCGCAACAAAATAGGACTGTTGGCCGAGTTCAAAAGCCAGCTTCCGTTATGGTATGGGCTGGAGTTTCCGCTAATGCCAGAAGAGGGTGTTAAAATTGACCAGGTTGTTGTTTATCGGAGCATTTTAAATGAACATGTTCTTCCCTGGGCCCAAGATACATTTGGAAATGAAAACTGAACTTTCCAGCAAGATTCTGCACCTTCCCACATGGCAAAACTAACGCAAACATGGATAAAAGACAATTTTTCTGGATTCATAACATCTCAAGAATGGCCACCATACTCCCCAGACTTGAATCCAATGGACTACTCTATTTGGAGTATTTTAGAGAGTAAGGCTTGTGCATCTCAACACCACAGTCTGGAGTCGCTGACAAATTCATTAGAGAAAGCCTGGACTGAAATTGATCAGGAAGTCCTGCGGCGAACAGTCCTACGATTTCCGGATCGATTGAAGGCATGTGTGCAGGCTAAAGGAGGTTATATTGAATGAGGTGGGGTTCAAATGAATGCTTATATATTCAGCAATGTTAACACTTAATTGTACTTAATGGAAGTACGTCCTTTTGAAAATAACTGCTGAAATGTGTGCGTCACTTTACGATTGTCACCCTGTAGATCGGAAAAATAATTTTAAAAAAAGTAATTAAAACAAAAAAAAAAAAAAATTTAAAAAAGCTTAAAAAAATTAAAACTGAGAAAAAAATATAAAATAAAAAATATTTGAAACAAAATTTAAAATAATTAAACTAATAAACTAAGGAAGTAAAGTTTAATATTTGAAAAAAAGAATAATAAAAAAAATGTTTTTTTTTAGTCCAATTAACTACCTATACTGGTTAAAATTTTATAGCAACCACAATAAAAGAAGTACATCAATATTGTCGTCTGCTTTCATTAATTTTTTTTTTTTAAAGTATTTCAGATTTCACTAACTTTTAGTACATACAACAGAGATTCGATTGTCAAATTATTTCTGGGCTATATCTCAAAATTCTGATGTGATCTGAAAAAAATTAAAAACCCAATAGTGATCTCCACGAAAATTTGGTTCAGAAATGAGGCATATCTCACGACCCAGAAGTTTTCTGTTTGTATCTCACAAAATTCTCTTATATGATAATTTTAAAGACATTTTACTGAGTATTTCCGAACTCGAGCTAAAACCAGATTGTGGTTATCATTAGAATACGTTTTAGAAAGGGTGCATCTTATGACACTCTCAGAGGAAAAAGGAACCATAAAATTTACTGGAGGAAAGAGTTATTACTGCTACTTGCCGACTACAGCGATATAGCCGAGTGCGTACGCATACGCATACATCGTCGCCTGAGAATTGATTTGGCGTATAGGTATACGTATTTGTACACACATACGCCAAAAAAATTCTCAGGCGACGACATGAGAAATTTTCTATTTCACCTTTCCTCTAGTAAATTTTATGATTCACTTTTCCTCTGAGCGCGTCATATATGATATCTACTTTCAGCTCCTGGATGAGTTCTTTCGCAAAGTTGTCAAATCATAAAATTGAGTACCAGAAGAATGATTTACCTCTCTTCTTTCTTTGGGTAATAATGTTCCACGAACTACAAAAACCATTTAGTATAAGAACAATTTTTGACAGATTTGGATTTGGCATAGAAAAACTGTATGGGTAATGGCTATTTTGGTTCTAGCGTCTGAGCAATATGCAAGTCTAGACTATACTTTTTTCACCCAAAGGTTAAAACAAATTTGTAGTAGATTCAAAATTAAAATTTTACATATTTATTTATTAAAAAAAAAAAAAAAAGATAAAAATGAATTTAAAATTTAGGGTTTTTGATTGACTAAATTTCTTAATATACTTAGCTCGTTCAATTTAAACATTTTTCTGCTAAAAATTATAATCAAAATAGTAAAGAAAATTATAGAAATGACAATAATAACAATTAAGAAAATGCCAAAATTTAAAATTAACCTAAGATTAGGATGAATAGTGGAATAGTATAAAGCGTTTAGAAACATTGTTTTAAAAAAAAAAACTAATTAAAGAGATTAAAAAAAATAATAATAATTTAGAAAAACAAATAAAACAAAAATAAATAAAAACTCACAATAAATAAAAAAATATATATTATGATTATTTTTTATAAATAAATCTCAAACAATTATTCAAAATTCAAAAATTTTCAGTTCAGTTCATTAGTCGGTCATTAATAAAGCTATAAGAACCGCCAGACCACAACAACATAAAAAACAAATAGCATAAGTATTTATAATATTTAATAAAATATAAAATAAACCGAGAATAAATGCAAAAGGAATTAAGAAAATTATGAATTCCTTATAATAATCCGACAATTCAATTATGGGGAACATAGTGAAAATTATTAAAACGTTTAAAAACAAAAAAAGAAAAAAAAAAACAAAAGAAAAATTATAAAGAAATAATATATAAAAAAAAAAGAAAAAAATATTATTATATTATTAAGTATTTATTTTTTAATCCAACAGCTCTTGTTCTGATAGTGTTCGATTTATCACTCGCAAGAAATGCTCCTGAAATGAAATAAAATTTAAAAATGTGATAATAAAAATATAAAATAAATAAAAACGTAAAAAATAAAAATAAAATGTATAAATAATAATATACATAAAATTAAAAAAAAATTTAAAGAAAATATAATTTAGTTAAATAAAAAGAAAAAATACCAAAAATCGTCAACAAAGTAACCAAAAAAATTAATTTAAAACAGAAAAAAAAAAAATAAAAACAAAAAATGGATGATGCTCAACGACATGAAGTACGACGTCATCGTCGAAGTATTTCACAATTAATTGCTAATATGGGTAAAAAATTTTTGTTAATTTTCTGAAATCAAATAAATATCAAAAAAGAATATATGCCAACATTACCAGTTTTTTTTTTTTTTTTTTTGGGAGATATTGTTTTTGGAGTCTGCGTCATTAGACACAGAATTAGAATTTCTTTGGAATAATTTTTAATTCTCTGCGATTTTATCTTAAATAAACTTAATAATTTAAGAAAGTATACACATATTTTTTAGCATTTTTTTTCTTTTTTCTTACATATTTTCTTAATTATTTACAGTACCTAACTTCTTAATTTACTTAAAAAAAGTTTAATACTTTTATTTTACTTAATTTTTATCTATGTCACGGTGGTTTTATTATCTTGAAATTACTATTATGGTATATTAAAAAAATTGAAAAGAACTAGGTGTCTAATATTTTTTTTTTAAACTATTTTGCGCCAGTTGATTTAATTTTTTTTTTTTCTGTACAAGTACAGAAAAAAAATTTTTTTTTTTTTTTTTGATATTTTTTTTTTATTTACTATTCCGTAAACTTGAAAAAAACCGAAAATAAAAATTATATTTTTCATTCTTTTTAGGAAGTTGAAAGAGAGAAAATAAAAAATAGTACAAAAAAAAATTTCTTTATTTTTTTGTATTATTTTTTTTTTACTTTTCCGTTTGTATTGTAGTAAACTTGAAAAAAAGCAAAAATAAAAATTATATTTTTCATTCTTTTTGCAGAACATTTTTAAGTTGAATTTTTTTATGTAAAATGTTCTACAGAAATAATAATTTTTTTTTTGTTTTATAAACAAGTATATAAATTTCTGGAAATTCTTCAAGAGAATACAAAATTTCGTAAATATTATGTTTAATAAAAACTATAAACATTTTGTATTATTTCCTACTAAATATTATGGCACGGCAGTCAATTTAGGTCTTAAGCCGAACTTTTGGAAGGGACCTAAAATTTTTGAAAATAATATTTAGGTTTAGGTTTTTTTTTTTGCGGTTGAGAAGGTACAAATGTCTAACAAATCTTCAAAGCTGTCGTCACAGCTTTGGTATCATTCTCGTAAGACTTAATTCCATACTGAAACCGTTGCTACATTTCTTTAGGGGGTAAAGTCTCGTTTTGTCCTTAACTGGACTCTCGTATTGGGGTATGAATGTATAAACTCGTATTTTTTTTCGTAATTTGGACATTTATTGTGAAAAAGTGATTATAAATTTATTCTTTAAAGTATTGTCCATCGTTAGCCACAACCTTTTCCCATCTTTCTGGTAGCATACGGATTCCGCGTCGCAAGAACTCCTCATCTTTTGAGGCTATCCACGAATCGACCCATTTTTTGAGTTCTTCGAAAGAACGGAAGTGTCAGTGCTGTTCAGCCAGGCCATGTGTCATCGATCGGACAAGTGGTAATCAGAAGGAGCAATATCTGGAGAATACGTCGGGTGGGGTAGCACTTCCCATTTCAGCGTTTCCAAGTATGTTTTTACCTGCCTTGCAACATGCGGCCGAGCATTGTCGTGCTGAAGAATAACTTCGTCGTGTCTATTCTCATATTCTGGCCTCTTATCCTTTAATGCTCGGCTCAAACGCATCAATTGTAGTCGGTAGCGGTTGCCAGTGATCGTTTCATTCGGTTTCAACAGCTCATAATACACGACACCTTTCATATCCTACCAAATACACAGCATGAGCTTGGATCCATGGATGTTCGGCTTTGTCGTTGATGTTGATGCATGTCCAGGCGGTCCCCATGATTTTTTACGCTTTGGGTTATCGTAACGTATCCACTTTTCATCGCCAGTCACAATACGATGCAGAAACCCCTTTCTTTTCTGTCTAAACGACACATGTGAAAAATCGTCGGTCGACGTCTCTCGGCTTCAATTCGTACGGCACCCAATTTCCTTGCTTTTGAATCATTCCCAATGCTTTTAATCATTTAGAAATGGTTGAATGATCAACTCCTAAAGATTCTGCAAGTTCTTGTTGCGTTTGACATGAATCTTCTTCGAGTAATGCCTTCAATTATGAAAATTATTTGACAGATCAATTCTTATAGTATTTTTGGCGCTCTTCGAGATAGAATAGCTGTCAATGTCAAAAAAATGGCGCGTATGATAGATGTGAAGTTAGTCACAATTACGAGTTTATACATTCATACTCCATGTCTTATTACATAGCATCTTACTACGTGACACCAATTTTCTTCTCTGCTCTGCATTTTAATTTTAATTACGCTGTCAGCTGCGAATAGCCCAACCACGTTCTCCAAAGCTTCGCGCTGTATTGCCACCTCATGCATTGGAAGAATGTGTGTTCTGCATCATTCAGTTGTGAGTCCACGTATATGCATTCGGGTCGTTCTGCTTATCTAATCGGATATAAATATTTGCGCAAGTAACCATGTCCTGTTAAGATTTGCGTCCAGATAATAGTTGATCTCGTCCAATCATCTATTAAGCCAAATGTTCAAATCAGGGATGAGCTTGACTGTCCATCGTCCTCAAGTATCGATGTTCTATATTCCTGCCATTGCCGCAAGGCTTCAAATTTGACTTCTTGTGCCGTTGTCCTCATGTTGTTGTTTGTCTTTTTCAGATGCCATATTTTCTTACGTACATGAGCTAGTAGGTCGATGGGTGTTGTTCTGCTCATCAGCAGTACTTAGGGTAGTTAAATTTTTGAACCGCGAAATCAGTACATTAAATGTTAGAAAGCAGTGAAAATCAATACAAATCAGTACAGTTTTTTATGCTTTTATTACCTGGTAATTTCAATGTAATATAGTGATATAAACATCTTGAAACTTTTTCTCAGATTTTATGTGTTCATTTTACGTTTTTTTCTTACTCTTCGTCAGTAGACAATGCTGATTACGTATCAGTTTCCATATTTAGAGAATTGTGAGAGCTGGGAACAATAATCAAATTCAATTGATGACAAAATGTGGCACGAATGTCGTTAAGAGCAAAATTGAGACAAAATATGTTTAGAGCAAAAACGGATTAAGACGATGTGCAATTTTTGTTCTGAAAAACTTTTTATATTATTTTTTATCTTATTTTGATGCAATCATTTTTCCTTTCATAATAATTTGAATCTGCTTTTGCTGTTCAGCCTCTCATATAAGACTCAGCTGTTCTTGTGCCGAGGCATAAATTTAATTCACTTTTGCTTGTATATAAGTTTTAACCCACTTTTGCTCTCAACTTCTTAATTATCTTACAGTGACTCGGCGTTTTCTCTTTTCATATTTGGGTATTGAAATTCAATACTCTATTATTAAACCCTTTCATTTTCACAAGAAAATTTCAACTGATTGATTTTATATAGATATTTTATCTGGTTATTTTCATTGAGTTGAATAAACACAATTTTACATTTTGCCACATTGAAATCATGCCTTGGAGACCTAGAAAACTCATATGTGTGGAAGGTGAGAATGATCGTTCTGCCCCCCTAAAGAAATTTTATACTCTGAATTGCTGAACTCTGGAGAATTTACGATAAATTATATCGTTATGGTATCAATTATACCAAATGCTTCCCCATTTATATTTTTAATTTCACAATTCATTCTGACTCACATATGAAAAATATTTAGTAAATATTATAGGTATTTAGTCTAGGCATTTATCAATTTTTTAAGTTTTCTGATAATAATTACAGTCAATTCAGTATTGAAGATATTTCGATGATATCATCCATATTAACTAATTACTTACTGCTCAACTCGTTAAAGTATTTATAAAACGAAATTAATTTAAATTTTGTAGGTCCTTTGTGTCTCCATTCTAATAAAACAAGGTTTGAGTAGTTTTTTCAATTAATTGTTTTAGGTAGAGACTTCTTTAATGTTCTTTAATGGCAGGAAAGAAAGAAAACTTTTGGTGTACTAAAAAAAAAAATCTCTTGTAAATTTTGCTGTTAGAAGTTTCAGATATATTTCAAATATTAAATCTAGTGTGAAATCAATCAGCCCTATTCTAAATATTCCCGAAATTAAATATCCGGGAAAATTTTGTTTCTTTTCCAAGTAACTCTAAAGAAAATAATGAAAAAGAAACAACTTTTCTCGGGGATTTCATTCGAGAATATTTAGAATAGGACTGAATATTTACTAAATGGATCTATTCTTTTACGATTGGAGGAAGGAAAAAGTTAATTAGATTAGAAGGAATTAGAAAAATTATAATTATAATTACAATCATTTCTCCCCAACTCTGTCCAGGGCAACATTTTCTTGTGATCCTAAAAGAACATGTGAAGGGATTTATTAAAATTTCAATATCGCAATAACTGCTTGAAGTTTAAACACTTCGAGGGCATTACTAACAATAAAAAAAATTTACAGCACCTTCTAGATGAGCTTGTAAAATTTATTTCAAGGTTTCATTACTTTGATATTTTCCATAATTTTATTTATCAGCTTTCATTATCAATGCTCACCATTGAATGTTGTAACTAACTTACCAATGAAGCCTCCTTTTGTACTTTTTTTTTTAAAAACCGCTTTATTTATTTATGTATTTATTTACTCTACAATATTTGCGCAATTTTAAAATTTATTTTAACAATTATGCAAAGAAAACAAAACTTCTCACAACAATACCGCTTTAAAATTTTGCATATGTCATCGTGGATATTTGCAAATAATAGCGATTACAAAAGAAATGCTACAATAACCAGCAATAATAATACTGTAAAATTAAACAATAAAAATACATATATAACTTATACCTGACATTTATGACACCACAGTGCGTGGCACGTGTTTAGTAGCTACAATGCATATGTATAAAATTTTGTTGAATAATGGGTGTCAAAAAACGCATTAGAAAATTTTTTAATAATTCAAAAAAAAAATAAAAATAATAATTATTATCTTGAAAAAAAAAACAATAACAATAATGTGGCATCTTGACTTTTTAAGATATGTCAAATCTAATAAATTTATTAAATTTTAAGTTAATTAAACACTCTTTTTTTTGCTTAGCATTAATTGAATTCATTTAATTAATTATTTTTTGAAGCTTAGATATTTCTTCTTTTTTTTTTAATTAAAAATTCATTGAACTGGCATTTTTCAGGGGGAACACTGTTGCGCTCTTTTCAATTTGAGTCCCTTTTAAATTTGACGCACACTCTCTCTCGCTCTCTTTCTCGTTTTCTCTCTTTGTGCTTTTGTTGCGTGCTTGCTGACAGTTCGTTTTTAATTTGGCGCGCTTCGCATTGACATTTCAATAAACAATAATCTGTGAAAATTGTGTGTAATTGTTTAAATAATTTATAAAAATATTATTTTTCGGATAATTTAATTCTAAGCGCTTATAACTGAAGCATTTTGTTTTGTTTTTGCATTTGTTAATATTTTTGTTTTTTCTTGCTTCGGTTTTGTTTGTTCTTGCTTCAAAAAAAAAAAAAACAATTGTAGCCACCGTCTGCTGCCAGTTGTTAGTATTAGCCTCCATTCTTTTTTACGTTTTTTTGTGGTTTTAAGAATTTTATCATATGTTTTATGATTGTTTATTTCAAATTTCTTATTATGTTTATTATTATTGCTGTTGTTGTTAACAAGCGCAAAATGACAGCAGTAACTGATGTTTCTTTGCCTTTTGCGCATGGCGTTTAATGACCTCGTTTAGTTTTGGTTGTTGTTGTGGAAGTTAATATTTATTTTAAAAACTTAGTTTTACTGTGGAAAATTCTTTTTAAAGAAATTGGCAGTTCTTGAAATAAAAACAATTTGGGGTTATAATTTAGATATTTACAAAACAGAGTGTAAAATTCATGTGAGAATAGCAGACTAAAAAGAAAAGTATAAATTAACCAAAGAATTAACCAATTTTGATTGCCTTCTAAATTTGTATGAAAAAAAAAGTATATTTTAATTGTTTTGTTGTAAGCAGAAGTGCGGAACGAAGTTTAAAAATGAAAAGAAAACGGTTTTCAATCGTTCCAACAGCGCTTCTTTCTATGTTGTTTTTGTTGTTCCGTCTGTTTACTTTCGGATCTTTTTTTCATTTCATTTCGTTCCGCCTCCTGAGAACAATCTTTCAATTCTCTTTTATGTCTGGTTTTCACTATTTCATATCAGGGTTGATAAATAGCTTTATCGATTTTGGGGAAAATCGATTCAAAATTGTACTAAATGACATGAAATTGTACCGAATTTCTTTAAATATGAAAATTAAATTTTTTTTTTATTTTAAAATTTTTTATTTAACAAAATATTTCAAAATTTTGTTGGTGCGTTTAAAAAACATTAAAAAACATAAAGAGCATAAAAAAACCAAGATGGAAGAAAATTTAAATACCTTGTCTACTACATTATAATTTCGGGACAAAACTTTAATGATTTTTATTCTATAAAGATAAGGAATTAAAACTACAAAGATTTTTGGTCAAAGTTACCTTATTGAAAGTCAAGTCCATGATATAAAGTTTATATTATAAACGGAAAATGTACATAGGGTGAATGATTTTTGAGCGCCTTCTCTCAGTTTTGAACTTATTTTCGATTTTTAAGGCCTCTAAAATAGATTTCCTCTTTTAAAATATTTTTGCATGGATATAAACAAAATTGTGTCACTGGAAATCAAGTCTAACACTGATATAGTCTTCATCGACGTACCAGTTACTGAAGAAAAAAAGCTTAATAAGTAAGGTTTTCATCATCTTAGATCACAAAAGTTGCATCCAAATATCCGTCATTAAAAGCAAATTCAGATTGATTGTTTTAGAGCGCTCACTTCCCAAGGTGTGAGGAATAAAGAAAATTGATGAATATAAGTTTGAGAAAACATAGTCAAGATCGATGTAGGAATCTTGTTTCCACTATTGAAGACCAATTCACTCAAATTGTTGCCACTTTAATTATTAAAATTTTGGGAAACCTATTTTTCTTACATCATACTATAACTTAATAGTACTAAGATAAAAAAAAAATTGGACCACATATAAATTCTATTTTAAACAACTTTCTATGTAGCTTTTTAGTAACGTAAAAACAAATTTGGGCCTATTTGTTATTGATAAGATTTGGCGCTAAAGTAAACATACATACACAGAATATTTAGAGTGTAAAAATATGTATTCGTATCCCTTCAGATTATATTTCCTAATTGCCCATATTTGTTAGACCTAAAAAATATGCGTAAAATACAATCCAGAAATTGAGTCGTGGAAATGTTTGCAAAAACTTCAACGTATGGAGAATGAGAACAGCTGAAATACGCATAGTTGCTAGATTGCGAGGTTTAAGTGGTATATAAGAGATTTTCCGAGCTTTCATGGGGACCACTATAAAAAAATCGGAGCTGCAAGAATGCATATTGAACGTATTCAAAAATTGAATCAAAAAGATCTTTGTAAAATTGTATTGAAAATGTTTGCGTAGTAGGAAAGTAGAACGTAGTAGAAATTGTACTAAAATAGTACAATTGTATCGAAAATATCATGCCTGATTTGACATAACGAAAACCAAGCATTAGTACTAAATTTTCATAAAGTTTTAACGTTTGTGTGCCAAAAAGAAATCATTAACTTTTCTTTTGAATTGAAGCGGCAAAAGAAGAACGAAAACTGATGTTGCAATCAGAGTAGCATGCCACCTTGGCCTCGAGATCAACATCAAGAAGGCCAAAGCCAATAGAAATAACGTCAGCGTTAATCACATCACAATCGAAGGCAAACCTGTTGAATATGTGAGCTAATTTTGGTACCTAGAGAGCTTGACGATGATGGGGATCCTAGCACCCTCACCAGGGCTGCATTTGGACGATTATAGCCAGTATGAAGAAGTTTGCAAATTTCGGCAGGAAAAATAAACACCGCACACAGCCACTGCGTTGTGACATTCATAACAAAAGGTCTATAGAATTTTGCCCTCTGAAATTTTCGAAATCATAAAGAACTTTTCACATCACAGTATTCGCTATTAAGCAGCTCAGTCGTTGATTGCCTCAATTAATTAATTACAATCTTTCAAATTGTGGCATTTAGTTTGTGGCATAAATTCTAAGGTAAAAAAAATTGTCCCTATCCATTATATGCGTTGTATTTCTGATTCAATAACTTTTTATCGCGCAAAAAGAATTTCAAGGTTTTTTTCTGTTCCTTTACTTTTTGCTCACCTTTTTATTTCTTCAGAAACTGTCACAATCAAAGTCTTTCATGTAGGTTTATGTCCGATAACTTTTTTATTTATCACCTGCAATTTTTAACAGGTGCCTTAAAAATATATGTAAGTACTTATCTAAGTTTGTTTTTTTCGTCTCGTTATATTAGTAAAGTGTTTTTAATATAGATTATTATTATTATTTTTTTTTTTTAAATATGATAGTCATGTTATTGTTTATTTATTTGTACTAATAAACTTTATACTTAAAATTTATTTAAATTTAAATTTGCATGATTTCGAAGTTAAAAGTATTATTTGTAAGGAAATACTTTAATTAACTTTTCAAAAAGTTATGCACGTTCTTGATAGATTGGAAAAATTTTAAGTGTATACTTTAGCTATCAGGGATTTGCAAGCTTAAAGCATTTTTTTTATTTGAAGTGGGCATTTAAACTTAAGTTGGAAATATATATGTATATGTGAGTCTGAGGGGTAGTGAGATTGATTGGGACTGTTTTTTTTACTCTACGTATAGTAAAAAACTAAAATGAGTCGTTTCTGCACTCGTCACATGATGTGATAACATATTTTACGCATAGTTGTTTACTTCATTATAAAAGTTTTCGTTTTTATGTTCCAAAAAGTGCAACCATGGGTTTTTTAAATTTTTAATTTTCAACGTTTATAAATATGTAGAAGACCATGTCTTAAACATGGATTTCATAACCAGTAAGTTGGGCATCTGAATTTTTCTTAGCTTCTTGCCACATCTTTTATAAGGATTCACTGGCAATTAATAGTGTGATTTTTCAGTTAATTTCATCTTCCTCCCGATTACTTCCTCCGCATTGAAATCCTGAATATTTTAGTAGAATTTTTTTCTGTGTATTCAATTTTTGTGTTTCAAATTCCATAGTCTGTAGACTTTCATTTTCGTATCGAATATCGAATTTACACACATAATTCTTTAATTATAATTTTTCTGTAAGAAAAAAACTCTCATTATGGAAAAATATTTAATGAGTTAGTGCTGACGTAATTTGGTAGCAGGTTTAGCGTTTGTTCACCTAACCATGTTAACATTTACATAAATAGATATGAATGTGTCTGAATTTTTCTTATCTCATATTTTGTTTGGGTTTGTTTTGCAAGTAGCTAGCCAGGTGGACTCATTATAGAATATGTTTGTATGAATGTAACATTTACTGATAACAATATTCAATAGGATTTAATTTGAAAACACTCTAGATACTGTCACAATGTTAATTGAACTGTTCATTTTCCCATCATTCTATTCGAAGTGATGATAAATAATAGCAGGGATTAATATTTGAAAGGTTACATGGCAACACTGTGATGATATTTTATTAAATTGTATATGTTAATTTTATCATATTTTTATTATATTAGCAACAGGTTATACATATTTTATAATACATATCACATCAAATCAAAACGTATAACAAATGAGATAGGTAGTTATAGCTAGTTTTGAACACTTGTAGGTTGTAAATATTCTCAAATGAAATCACCGAAAAAATTTGTTTCTTTTTTCTTTTTTTTCCGATAGGAATATGCGAGAAAGAAACAAATATTGCCGGGGACTTCATTTCGTGAATATTTAGAATAGGTCTGATTGTTACACTTTTTAGTAGTAAACAGATCATTGGGTTCATTAACTCTTTTATGACAATGCAAAGCTATCTACAAATTCAAAGAATGCAACTGGCGGTATTAAAATGTTTTCCGAACATGTTTGAATTTTTTCAGAGTAGCTTTGAAAATATTTAGCCTTAAACTCATACAATGCTTTAAGTCAATAATAGAACTATCAAGAGGAAGTGCTTTGAAAATCAGCACGGATTATTGTGAAGTTTCTCCGATCAGTCTAGTTTTTCACTATCCGCTCAAGAACATCTGAGTGTATTTCGCCAATAACGCGTGTAATGTTGTACTCCATTGCTTGTGAGCATAGACTAGTGAATTTACGTAGCCCCAAAGAAAATAATCCAGCAACAATCAAACAATTTCTTGAATACGTCAATTGTTTGAGATGTTATGTACCACGTAGTGCCTTCCTATTCAAACCAGTGGTTCTCCAGAACATGAGTAGCAACATTAAACAGAAACCAACCTTGAGCCAGCCTCACATTTGAAGAAGTATGGTCCGATGGTCCCTTCGTCGTGTAAACTGCATCAAAACGTTACTCTTTGCGTATGCAATGAAGTCTCTAAGATTTCCTGCGGATTTTCGTCGCTCGAAATGTGGCAAATTTTGTTTATTTCCGTACCCGTTTTGTTAAAAATGCGCTTCATCGCTGAAAATGATTTTTCGGTTTAAGAGAAGGTCAGCTTCTACGTGATTTAGAGCCCAATCTTTATAAACATGTCATCTTGATTAGTAACGCGGTTCGAGTTTATGGACCAATTGAATCTTTTATGGCCATAGACCAAAGTCTTTTCGCAAAATTTTCCACCGGTCGAAAATTTAATTATTGAGCGCCGCGCTGAATCGACAGATTTGGATCTTTGGCCACACCGACGTCCATTATAGCCATATTTTCGGGTGTACGCACCGTAAATTAAGCGAAGTGCTCTATGAGTTTCACGAAGAATGTACCCAGTCTGACAGCTGGTTTTACAGTTATCCCTATCAGAAGTTCCATCACTCTATATGCAAAGCCCGCCACTCTAACTTCTCCTGCCACCATTTAAGCTTGAGATTGGAGTAGATCCCGACGGTGCTTCATTCGGCATCAAGCCCCATTTACAATGGAGCGAGAACGCGAGGCGATGTTCAAAAGCGTCACGTCGACAAATTTTCATTCAATGTGTTTCAATGTGCACATATACAATGAAGCGAGGCGAGCTCTCGTCTCGCCAGTGAATTTCGAAAATTTGAAAAAACCTCGCGAGCGAGTCGCTATGTTGATACATGTAGAGCTGCCAGATGTGATGCATACTGTTGAAATGAAATAAAATATAAAGTATATTAGTAGAAAACTGTGGAAAAACGGAATAATCCTTAGTGCAGCAATTATTCAAATTATTAATCTTTTTTATTAAATTTTTCTGAAAATAGCTTGATTTTAAAATATATACACAATTTTTGGCAATGAATGATGGTAACTCTTAATAAAGTAAACACACTTTAAACATCTGTTTCATATTAATCGCACCTCGCTTAATTGTAAATTGAACAACGAGAATAGCGACGAGTGCTCTCGTTTCCGAAATTGACTTCGAAACACGCCTCGCGTCCTCGCTCCATTGTAAATGGGGCTTCAGTGTTGGTTACATTAATTGCTATTATGTATTTTTTACTCTGCAGTCACTAGCCACACTGTTATTTCTCCCCTTTTTTTCATTTTTTTTTGTTTCCTGTGTTTATTTTTTACGCTACACTAACGAAATATATTCTTCTTCTGAAATAATAATAATAATCCATTGAGAAAATTAATTAAAAAAATTGCAAAATTAGTTCCGCACTTAAAATAATACAATAGTACAAATCCACAGTTGTATTGAAAAGTCCAAAAATGGCAACTGTGAAAAGAAATTACTAGTGTACTGCAACACTTGTCGCTTCAGTGCAATATACCAAGGAGCGAAAGTAAGCAGAACACATTTGTCTCAGCGACAACTGTTGCCAAGGTGATATCGCCCATAGCAGAACGATTAGAAACCATTCCTTTTTTTTTATTTCATTTCATACTATTAGAAATTGAATATGGAACACAATTTACTATAAAGATAAAAACCTATTCTTAGTAAGTAATTGTATATTATCAACTGAATTAATTAGTAACTAATATTAGTAGCTAATAAAAATGCTTGTTCTACTATTTTATATTTCTAAAATACGATTAGTAATTACACCAGCAGCAGTTTTTCATTTATCATTAGATAAATTTTGTTTGTTTGCGTTTTTTTTTTTTTTTTTTGCTATAATCATTATGGGAATTGCAAATTTATGCAAACTAATGGTGGGTAAATTTTCTCCTTGATTGCTGCTACATATTAAATAAATACATTGAAGGGCGTTGGTAAATATGCAATATAAATATATTAAGGGTATTCATGTAAACTCGCAAATGCCTCGTAAGCCGTATAAACGGCATAAGTTTATAAGCTTGTAAGAGAACTGTCAAATTTTATATGACCATGAACACACTAGTCCAAGCATGAACAACCTTTCACACGGTTGACGGAGACAGGTAGAAAATTAAGTAATAAGAAAGAGATTGCAGAGAGTTGTGCCAAAAATCCAAAAATAAAAATTGGGGGTATTGATGAATGTTTCATGTTCATATTATTCCAATTTTGATAATTTCTCTCATTTCAAAAAAAAAAAAACCAACGTGTCTCTACGGCATACAGATCTCCATTTTATCGGCTTTTTAAACAAATTTATTTTATTTTTACGGAGGAAAAAACTGTTTTCGCGAGCATAGAAAAAATGACGAAGAAATGTCAAAATTTCAATTCCACCGTTTTGTTTTGTTACAAAAAAAAATTCGTCATGGTTGTGGTAGTGTGAACACGGCAGTCCTGCCTACACATACTTGCTTAAAAGTTCATATGCACAATTTATTCAGGTTTGCACCTCGCAGATTTATGGATTTGCGAATGCAACTCTGAGTAATGCAACGAACACAATGGATGAGACAACAACACTGCAGCATGATGACAAAATGGTGGCTGCTGCAAACGCTGTCGTGTTGAATGCGGGAACGACAGAACTTTTTTCTTCAAATAATTTTTGATTCTCATTCATTTTTCCACGTTATAAAAATTAAAACAGTAATTTTTGTTAAAACTTTTCATAAATTAACATATTTCTATTAGTTACAATCGAAAATAACAGAAGCAAACATAACAAAATTATTTTCACGGTTGATAATTTGTTTACATTTCATTCTATCTCAGGACGAAAATTTTGGATCATATAAAAAGTATTTTCGTTTTTTTTTTTTTGTCAATGTTTTAAGAAAAATTTTCTTTATTAAAAAACAATTTTAATCAATTACATATTAGCTATTAGTATCTATGATCTTTTGCCATTTTTCTGGTAGCTTCATAATTCCATCGGTGTAAAACTTCTGTGGTTTATCGGCGAAAAACTTGGCCAAGTGATTGTTGGCGGCTCTTCTGTCGGCCAATTTTTTTCCATCAAGACAGTTTTGCAGAGACCAAAACAAATGGTAGTCAGACAGTGCAATGTCCGGGCTATACGGTGGGTGCATCAAAACTTCCCAGCCAAGCGCAGTCAATTTTTGGCGGGTCATCAAAGATGTGTGTGGCCTGGCATTATCATGGTGGAACATAACACCTTTTCTGTTAGCCAATTCTGGTCGCTCTTTCTTGATGGCTTCATTCAAACGGTCTAGTTGTGGGTAGTAGAGATCAGAATTGACTGTTTGGCCAGGTTGTAGCAGCTCATAATAGACAGTTCCCTTCCAACCCCACTAAACACTCAACATAACCATGTTTGCCCTCAATCCAGGCTTTGAAGTTGTTTATAGAGAATCACCGGCTTTTGACCACGATTTTTTTCGTTTAATATTCTTGTATTTAATCTAGTTTTCATCGACCATATTGATTTATTTAAAAAATGGTTCGATTTCGTTGCGTTTCAGCCGCGTCTTACTGATGGTAATTCAGTAAATCGAATTTCTAAGCAAGCATTGAGCTTCCTTGAGTAACCAGCCTTTTTAAAATGATTCCAAACTGTCATGTGGTTGATATTTAGTGTCTCTGCTATCTCCTGACAGCTTGAGTGACGGTTTTGCTCCAACAGTTGCAAAATTTCATCGGCTTTTTCAGTGACTGGCTGGCCAGAGCGAGGTACATCTTTGACAATGAAATTTGAAGAACGGAATCGGTACGTCCTGTTAAAGCATTCTAACCGTAAACCGTACAAATTTTTCGGCATATTTTTGCAGCGTTTTTACCTTTTTTAAAGTAAAAAAGCATTACGTAGCGTATTTCTTCAAAAATTTCACTCATTTTCAAATCAACGTAACTTTTTACACGAATGACGAACTACAAAACAGTCTGAACTGTACAAAATGTCACTTTCAAACGCGCGTGTTTCATTTGACAGAATCAAATCAGTGATGCCAGATGTATGGCCATTAACACCATCTTGTGACAAAAAACCGTAAATACTTTTTATATGACTCAATAAGAATAAACTGGGGCAATTGTCAGTGTGTTGCATTGTCGCAGTGTTGCTGTGTGTTTGTCTTCATAATCTTCCATGCGAAAGTATAGACAGTTGTCGCAATGTTCCTGCCGCATCTATTGTGTTCGGTGCATAACTGACACAGGTTTTTGTTCTACAATAGAAATTCAAATGGAAAAAAGAAGAAGTGAGAGCAAAATTATTTACCTAAATTATAAAACTGAACAAATTCTCATAGTTTTTTAAATAAAGAATCTTAGCTTTTCGTTTGTTTTTGACATTTTTGATATAGGTTTTTTTTTTTTTTGACAGTTAACGAAATGTACACAAATCATGTAAAGTTGCTAGTATTGGACTTAGTTAGACAAGAGATTAATTTATTTTGAGCAACTATACTTTCATCGAGAGTTTACTGTTTGAATTTTAATACCAGTAGAACTACATCATATTTTACTGCTTATTAGGTAAACATAATTTCTAATTTAGATAAATTTTTATAAGCTTTTGTAATAAATTCATGGTATATGCTGTCATAAGCGTTTTAGTTCATGATATCTTATCTTTCAAGAGTTGATGTCACTCCCATTTTAGTCAGTCTGTCACATAAAGCACGAATTTACTTTAGTTTTAGCTGATGAAAAAGAAAAATTTATCATAATCACGTGTGCTGGAAATTATTATTAAACATAATGCTGGATTTACATGCTCGTTCTTGAACTTACAATTGCGCAGAACAACGAACATGGAGAAAACGCTCCAAGTTCAAGTTCTTCTAACTAACTTTGATTTCTGCTCGCTGATGGTTCGTTGTTGGTACATTGTCAACTTCGAAATCGCGCATTGCGCAAAACAACGAACGTGTAAATCCCGCATAACGTTAACTTAAGCTAATAAAAATACAGTAAAGAAATTATCAAAAAAAATAATAATAAACAAATTTAAATAAATGCGTCAAAAACTTGTTTGTTGGTAGCCGTTTTTTTTTTTTTTTTTTTTTTTGATTTTTTTTAATTTCTGTTTTTATTTTTTAACGGAATGTTGTCATTTTATTATTTTGCCGAAAAAAAAAAATAAACATTCATGGTTGTGAGGTCAAGTTCATGCTGAAGTCATATACGAATACGCTTAAGGTTTTCTACAAATTATAATTGAATTTTTGTTATTTTTAAGGTTGTTCTTAAGCTAAGATTTTCATCTAAAAGCGTTATTGAAGTGTAACCCTTTTAATGTGTTTTTATTTTTTAGGTCATAAAAATGTAATTTCATTTTGTAGTAAACTTGTCATAAAATTTTAATTACATTTTTATTTAATCAGAACTTAAAGACTGGTCGTGTGAATTGTGCTTGAGTTCAGTTACTTTCAGGTACTTTTATATACCTAGGTCTTTGAATTAAGGAATAACTTGTTATAACTTTGTCTCAATTTGGGTAACAAGACAACGTCTGAAGTAAATTTTGACCATGTCCGAGTGTAGACTTTGTTTAAAAGTGTAAAACTGTTAAAATTTTGAAGTAGTTCCACAGCACTCTAGGTCTCTCTCGTATCTATAAAAAACTAAAATGAGTTCCTTCCGCACTCGTCACATGATGTGAAAACACATACTTGACGAATTGTTGTTTACTTCATTATAAAAGTTTTCATTTTTATGTTTCAAAAACTGCAGCCATGGGTTTTCTAAATTTCTACACTTTCTCCTTTTTGTGGTAAAAACCCGACCTTGGATCCGTCAGTGAGTAGTATTGGGTTATTTCCTCTTATTTGATTTGGCTCTACAGATCAAACGACAGATGAAAAAATTTTCCCTAAGATAATTTGCCGTAAAGAAAACCTTTCTTTTTAAAATAACTTCAGTCTAATTCTCAACTTTTAAGGTTTATCAATTCCAATCAAGAGATGATCGCTTGCCCAAAGCGTTCAGCTTCAGGCCTTTCTCACAGCTATTCAAAGCATGAATCACTTAAGCTACGATTATATTTTAATTGACAAAACATCAAACGTTTGACATTTTTAAATGAATATACATTTTTGTCAAATGTTTGTTGACACTGAAAATGTCAAACTTTTGACTCTTTTCTAAATAATCTATTCGCAGCTTTAACTGCATTGAACATAAAGGTTGTTGACATTTTAATTACAAATATATACTTGATTTACAGTAGAAAACTAGTGAAGCACTTGTGGACATACAATTAAGTTATACACTTATGAACAGAAGAACTTTAAGAAAAAATTGAATTTCTATTGAAAAGAAACAAAACCAACTGTGAAATAAATAAATAAATAACAATTCGATATATCAGACTATAAGAGAAATAAACAGTTCTAATGTTAAATATGTATAAATTTTCGGTTCTTCGGCCCAAAAAAGCATCTTCAGTTTCGGCAAAAAATGGCCAAAGTCTTGACCGAAGGTTATATAAAATATGTATATAGTAGTCTCTGTGTTCTATTTTCTCTGTTTCCTTGTTCCACTTTACGTTTGAAGTAGTCCATAGAGTTACAATCTAACCCTCTAAGAGTAAAAATTCGGCAAAAAACTGTAGGTCCCTTCTATTCATGTACAAATATAACGCACACAACATAAATTAATGCAAAGGGTTGAGTTTAAGCCCTCTATGGGCTGCCATAAAAGAAGAAGAATATGAAAACAAAGATTTATTTTCTTATTGCCCAAACTTTACCAGGGTCAGCTACGGACGGCTCCGTGAAGGATGTCTGGGTAACTGGCCTATTATACAATCTCATTTCTAAATTTTTAAAAATCCTTTCAAAATATATCTGAAATTTGTAACTTTAGATGTGAATATTTCCAAAACTAAATGAGATATTGACAAAAAATTGCAAGCGCTTTCATTCAACTAGATTTTCAATTTTTCAGGGGCAACGAATGTTCGTTTCAGGGATCCAAAAGACCCTAAATCTTATATGATTAATTCACAATGAGCCTAAATGTGCTTGAGCGTACTTTCAAGCAGAAGGCTGCCACTCCAACCTATATGATTCATACATATTTAGGTGCAAATTTTTTCATTCAATTATAGCCAGGATAGCCAGATTATAATTATAATTTAGCCTAGGATAGCCAGATTTTTGAACTGCAAAATCAGTACATTAGACGTTGGAAAGCAGTGAAAATCAGTACAATTTTTATGCTATTATAACCTAGTAATTTCAAAGTGATATAGTGATATAAACGTCCTAAAACTTTTTTCCGATTTTGTGTGTTCATTTTACATTTTTTTTCTCCGTCTCTCCGTCATTGAGGACAATAATCAAATTCAATTAATAACAAATTCCTTTTACTCATTTAAAAACTTACGTTAATCGACTTTTCTTCAAGCAAATATTGCTTTTCTCCTCTCCGATAGCAGCAACGCGTATACCTTTTATTTTGTGAACAATCAGAAAATGAAACAAACAAGGTGAGACTGTCTGCAAAAACGATTTTAACACTTTTAAGCTTAAGAATTTGAAAAAATCAGTACAAAAATCAATACATTTTCGTACTGATTTCGAGATTTCAAAAAATCAGTATTTAAAAAAGTTTCGAACCGTATAAAGTACTGATTAAATCAGTACGTCTGGCCACCCTAGTTGGCACTGAGATAAGTGTAAAATTATGTTGCTCCTCTGCTAACTCAGTTTAATCCTCAAAACCAATGATGTAATGTAATTCAAAAACAATTCATTACTCATTTTATTGAACAATATCAATGGATAAGTAAATAACAATGAAATTGCAACAACCAGTACAAAAGTAGGTATATCAAATAGGGCAAGTGTGTCTGTCTGTAACTTCACTACGCAAAAGCTAATTGAGTTATCATTTGAATGAATATATTTTTCAAGTGAGTTGCATCAGTTGTTGTTGCGCTTAGATAAATACAAAAAAAAAATAAATAAAAAGAAAAGATAAGATAATACAGATTCTAGCTATAAATTTGTAATACATGAGAAGGGGAAATCCAATACAATCCAATCGAAAAATACCACGCATATTTATGTATTAATACAATGAAAGAATTGATTCAATTGAGTTGGAAATGTAAATAGAACAACATCAGTTAAGGAGCTAGAAGATAAAAACAAGTAGAAATTATTTACTACTTATATTTTTAATAAATATTTTTCTCTATCCTTTTATTTTTTTATTTACAGATGAATTTATCGATCATGAGACAGGCATAGTGAATCACGCCTACCATTACGATGATCTAAACAATTATCCACATTTATATTCACAATTCGATCCAACAAACAACGAAGCGACAATGGCCACAATGTCGACGAATGAAAGTGGCATTCAACCACCAGCGTATTCATTAAAAGATAATGACAGCATCGATGGTGATGGTGATGGCGATGGTGATAATGGCAATGAATACAGAAATGAAACAAATCAAACAGCTGATAACGATGCCGATGAAGAGGAGAAAGAAACACGCTGTGTTCCGGAATTTCAATTTTCCATAATCGATTCAGAATACGATGAAACGCTGGCGTTTCCCGATTCTGTAACGATATTATCAAATGTTGGCGACAAGCCGGTACTTGTCGAACGTAAAGATAACGATGGTTATGATGATGAAGAGGATTATGATGATGAAGAAGCCGCAGCGAAATCTGGTTTACCACCACCAGAAATACCATTTTCCACAATATACGGACCTAATGTGAAATTCAATTCATTTCAACGTAAAGTCTTCATACCGGGAACGGAAATTCAAGTACGCATTATCGATACGGAAAGAAGTGTAACGACGCATTTGTTGAATCCGAATTTGTAAGTGTTTAGTGAAATATGGGAAAATTTATATAATTCTTTCTAATTTTCTAATTTTTTTTTTTTTATCCTTTCAGATATACCATTCAACTTACACATGGTCCTTTCTCCTGGACAATTAAACGACGCTATAAACATTTCAATTCATTACATCAACAGCTTAGTTTCTTTCGTACCTCATTAAACATTCCCTTTCCTATACGTAGTCATAAGGAAAAACGTGCTACTGTTAAAAATGCTGCCCTCCAAATGGCCGATGAAGAAAGATTTAAAGAATTACGTGCACAAACGAGTCACAGTCTAAATAGTCAGAAGAGTAATGGCACTACGAATACAAATCATAATAATAATAATAATACAACAATGAGTACACAGGCTTTACATGGCAATTTTAAGAAAAAGAAGAAGAAACGTAAGCTACCACGATTTCCTAATCGTCCCGAGTCCCTGATAACCTATGAGGGGCTATCAAATCGTACTAAACAATTGGAAGATTATCTGTATAATTTATTGAATATCAGTTTATATCGGAATCATCATGAAACGGTGAGTAAGGCGTAGTTACTTAAATTACACAGTACAGTACAACAACAAAATCTGCGGGTATCAAAATTAGTGTTTCTAAGTTAATTTAAGGTTGAAAGCTTAGAAAGAATGTTTTGAACCTTATATAGTATGTCATTTTGAAGACCAGATTTAAATTCAGTGAACTTGCATTATCTTAAAAAAACTACTCTTGATAACCTACTACTACTATTATGGCACAACAGCCCATGAAGGGTTAATGCCCGAGCTTTTCGCATCCATTTATGTTGTTTGAGTTATATTTATACACGAATGGAAGGGACCTACAGTTTTATGCCGAATCCGAACGGCGAAGTGAAAAGCTTTTCATAGGCATTTTTTACTCTTGGAGGTTTGCCATTGCCAGTCAAGAGGTGGTGCTGTGTAGAAAAATTTGTATTTTCTATTTTTTGATTTTTGAGCGTGCCGAGATATGAACCCGGACAGCTCTGCGTTGTTGGAAGAAAAAGTTATTTTTTGTTAGACAGTATAATTTAGTCGATCGTCCCGGACTAAAACTTTGAATAGTACTGAAATGGCAGATAATTAGCAGCTTGATTGCCACCTAGATACAAGTTCTCGTAAGATGCAGCTGAGACTACATTTGTCCGCACAGTATTTGAAAAATCCTAGGAAAGGTCTACTCCATCGGATTTTTTATTTTAGAGTTAGCCCGTCTTCTCTAAAACTAAAAAATTGAGCTTCGACTTTAGAGCAACCAAGTTCGCTTTGTTCTTACTTCAAAACCTCTAAGAGATTTCAGTTTGACGTAGAACCACATGCTCTGAGACTCTAGATTATGCCTATGTTTTCGAATTGACTTCTTCTAGAATATAAAGTGTTCCCTTCACTTGGTTTTCTTACAGCCTTTTAATCCCCTTTCTTGTATTCATTCTAACCACAAACTCATAGTCTCCCCAGTAATCCATGTGTGATATTCATTTAAGTTAACGTCAAATAAGAAATTCAGGTACCCCGGCAACTATGACTGTCCACGTAATACTGTCACAGAATTGGCTGATGACACACCAGTTTCGATCAGTTGCTTATCATTTCAAAACCAGACTAACTTATGACAGCGATCCGATTTAGGTGGCCAACTCTGCACCGGTAATGAAGCAAACGTAAAATTCTCATAGGAAAATTTAAAGTAACTGAATCCATGAAGCTTTTAGAGCTACTTCTGCTTTTCGATTTATGTATTTTATTATAATACACAAATTTCATTTTTCCATGCACGAGTGCAAGAGAGTGAAAAGTCGACTATGATAGAGCTTGGATAAAACAATAAAGTATTCTTTGAAATGAGATTTTGAAAAGGAAAATCTTAAGCTGTTGCATCTTGAACCTTTTCATTTTTTGAGTATAAACTCAGTGAGTTTATTCGCGAATCCAAAATCAACCAAAGGGGGAACGAGAGGTGGGACCACTTGGAATGACACTCTGCTATTGTTGTAACCGGCTCGCCCGTATGAAGATTTGGAGTAAAAGTATCTTTAAAGTATTTTTCATCGTTAGCCACAACCTTTTCCCCATCTTTCTGGTAGCATACGGATTCCGCGTCGAAAGAACTCCTCATCTTTTGAGGCTATCCACGAATCGAACCATTTTTTGAGTTCTTCGAAAGAACGGAAGTGCTGTTCAGCCAGGCCATGTGTCAACGATCGGAACAAGTGGTAATTACAGAAGGAGCAATGTCTGGAGAATACGGCGGGTGGGGTAGCACTTCCCATTTCAGCGTTTCCAAGTATGTTTTTACTTGCCTTGCAATATGCGGCCGAGCATTGTCGTGCTGAAGAATAACTTCGTCGTGTCTATTCTCATATTCTGGCCTCTTATCCTTTAATGCTCGGCTCAAACGCATCAATTGTAGTCGGTAGCGGTCGCCAGTGATCGTTTCATTCGGTTTCAAGAGCTCACCAAATACACAGCATGAGCTTGGATCCATGGATGTTCGGCTTTGCCATTGATGTTGATGCATGTCCGGGCGGTCCCCATGATTTTTTACGCTTTGGGTTATAGTAACGTATCCACTTTTCATTGCCAGTCACAATACGATGCAGAAAATCCTTTCTTTTCTATCGTTCAATCAGCAGTTCACATGTGAAAAATCGTCGTTCGACGTCTCTTGGCTTCAATTCGTACGGCACCCAATTTCCTTGCTTTTGAATCATTCCCAATGCTTTTGTATATATTTATTGTATATTGCAGAATTTTCTTTTTAACCTCACTTGATCTTTTCATATTTTCTTCTTTTTTTTCACTCCACTTTTTTTAATTTCTTTTTAAATTTGAACTCCAAACTTCAGCAGTAAACGGCAAACTTCTGTTTTGTTTTTTTTGCAGTAGTTTAGAATAATATGAAATTGGAAAGTACAGGATGACTCATACAAATATATAATAAACTAAAGTTACTTAAGTATACAGGGTTGCAACCGTTTGTGAAACACGCAAAAA
The DNA here is from genome assembly GCA_963691655.1 of Toxonevra muliebris. Classification (NCBI taxonomy): domain Eukaryota; kingdom Metazoa; phylum Arthropoda; class Insecta; order Diptera; family Pallopteridae; genus Toxonevra; species Toxonevra muliebris. The sequence continues at coordinate 77,130,374 of OY829328.1, read as the reverse complement.
AATTGTAAACTAGATTAAAAAATGTTTTGTTTGAATTGTTAATGGAAGGTAGTATTTTTGTTAACTAACCTCCAGATATTCATAACTACATATGAAGTTAATCTTTAAAAAGGCATCCATTAAAATCGTGTATTTCAATAACTGTTGGATTACAGCTAGAATTTTAGTAAATGATCTCTTGAGACTCTTTTTAAAAAGATAAAAACTCTAAGTAAGGTTTTCAGTGGCTCTTGATATTAGATAGGAAACATAATGAATCCGTGGAGGCATAGATTTTATTTTGCTGTAGCCTTCTTTATAAACCTAATCTGTTCTTAACGCCTGACTAGGTTAGCCTGTATTCCTACAGAAATAACATCGTTTCGGGTGAAGTCTGATACAAATTTCATAATATAGAATTCAGTTCTTAAGAATTTAGTCTACTCGATTTATAAAGTCTTTAATTCTTAAATAAAAAAACCATTTGACTATTAATCCACAATTTAATAAATCAATTCTTTCTCACATTCTTTCAGCTGAACTTTGTCGAAGTCTCAAATGTTTCGTTCATCTCTGGTCTCGGCATGAAGGGCAAAGAAGGTGCTATACTTAAACGTACTGGTTCAACGAGACCCGGTCAAGCGGGTTGTAATTTTTTCGGTTGTTTTCAGCAGAAATGTTGTGTACGTTGTAATTATTTTTGCTCGGATGTAATCTATGGGAAATGGCGAAATCGTTGGTTCTTCGTGAAGGAAACATGTTTTGGCTATATAAAACCAAACGATGGAACCATAAGGTAAAAATTTTATACTTACTTTGCTTTACTTCTACTATTTTAACCTAATTTTCCTTTACGCAGATCTTTGATATTATTCGATCAAGGTTTCGATGTTTCCACAGGGATTTATCAGACTGGTATGCGTAAGGGGCTACAAGTGCTTACGAATAATCGGCATATTATATTAAAATGTTGGACACGACGAAAATGTAAAGAATGGATGCAATTTTTGAAACAAATGGCAAATACTCATGCGCATGATTTTACGCATCCAAATCCGCATATGTCATATGCGCCCGTACGTTCAAATATGCAAGCGAGCTGGCATGTTGACGGCTCAACGTACATGGGTGCTATAGCAGATGCGCTAGAGCATGCAACCGAAGAAATATATATTGCCGATTGGTGGTTAAGTCCGGAAATTTATATGAAACGTCCTGCGGTGGATGGTGATTACTGGCGTTTGGATAGAATATTGCATAGGAAAGCGACGCAGGGTGTTAAAGTTTTTGTGCTGTTGTATAAAGAAGTGGAAATGGCATTGGGTATTAATAGTTACTATAGCAAGCAGAGACTTGTGAGTCTACATGAGAATATTAAGGTTAGTTCGACTTGCTTATCCTAGAAGGAAATATTATAAGTTCCTTATAATTTCAGGTTATGCGTCATCCGGATCATGCACGTGCTGGCGTCTTCTTTTGGGCGCATCATGAGAAAATCGTAGTTGTCGATCAGACTTATGCCTTCTTGGGTGGGCTGGATCTTTGCTACGGACGCTGGGATGATTATCGTCATAGACTGACTGATCTTGGTAGTATATCGACAGCGTCAACATCGGGCAGTACACGTCGGCTGGGTGGTTTTTTCAATAAAGACGATGTCGATTCAGCATTTGGTTCACGCAAATCATCACGTAATGTTAACATAGATCTGCAAAAGAACGAACAGACTGACACTTCATACAGAGAAGAAGGTATCGAGTTGAGGGCGCTATCGCCTGGTGATAAACTTATGATTCCAGAGCTACGTTCTCCTACCACAACGCTGGCACTGCCACTACCACTTGACGAACAAACGATTGCTTTAGAGGGTATGAAATTAAATACACCCGAAATGGAGCGTAAAAATGTATTGGAGAAGTTAAAAGAGAATGCGATGAAGAAGGGTAAAGTTCTTGTTAATCGTTTGACAATGACAGAAAATGAACGTGGTGGCGGTGGCGCTGGTGCTAGCGCTGCCGGTGAAAAATCACCAGATGTAGACAAAGATCCCAAGCAAATAGTATTCTCTATTGATGAAATCGACGAAGGACGCAAGGGAGGCCTGGACGATCCTACACCATTTCAAACGCAAATTCTCAGTGATTTCTATGGTCAAGCGAAATATTGGTTTGGCAAGGATTATTCGAATTTCATTATGAAAGATTGGATGAATTTAGATGCCCCATTGGTGGATATGATCAATCGGACCACAACACCACGTATGCCTTGGCATGATGTCGGCATTTGTGTGGTGGGTGCTTCGGCACTTGATGTCGCACGTCATTTTATACAACGTTGGAATGCTATGAAATTAGAGAAGATGCGTGATAATATTAGTTTCCCTTATCTAATGCCAAAGAGTTATCATCAGATACGTTTGAATCCGAACCTAACGTTGAAGCGACAAAATCGTGTCACATGCCAACTGTTGCGTAGTGTTTCATCTTGGAGTTGTGGTTTCATCGAACAGGATCTAGTTGAACAGAGTATTCACGATGCTTACATACAAACGATAACGAAAGCTCAACACTATATCTATATTGAGAATCAATTTTTCATAACAATGCAATTGGGCGTGGCGGGTGCTTATGTTAATGTTCGGAATCAAATTGGTGAGACGCTGTTTAAACGGATTGTACGAGCGCATAAGTAAGTTGAATATGGGAGAGGTAATTCTGCGGCCAGGACTGAGGGGTCGAAAGTTGAAACGTAGACGCCGATTGGTTTTAAAATTTTGACGATTAGCCGCGTTAAAGAATCCACGATTCTAAACGAGATTTCACATATCTTAACTCTGTTTAAAAGCCATCTTCTTTAACTGAGGCTTTGCTGGGTTTACAAGAATGTTAAAAGAACTCTACAAGTTTGACTAAGATTCCGCTACTTCGACTAAGGCTCACGACTTAAGATTACAAGACTCTGACTGAGATTCGAAGACTTTGACTGAGGTTCGAAGACTGACTGAGAATCAAAGACTCTGTCTGAGATTCCAAGACTTTGAGATTCGAAAACTCTGACTAAGATTCCAAGGCCATAAGCTAAACTAAATGATTGTGCCTAAGATTTTATTAACTCAACGACTTCGCCTAAGATTCTACGATTTCGACAGATACTCCAAAATTTCGAGTAAAATCAACTCTGGCTGCGATATGAAAATTCTGATTAAGATTGTAAGGTTTTGAGCAAGACCCCACGACTTTGACGAACTAAGATTCAATTACATTGACTAAGGCTCACGACTGCCGGTTAAAATCCAAGATTCTGATTACGATTTTACGACTTGAATAGGATTCAACTACTCTGCCTGAGATTTCACTACTTCGGCTAAGGCTTACGACTTAAGATTCCATGACTCTGACTGAGATTCGTATACTCTGACTAAGATTCCAAGGCCATAAGCTAAACTAAATGACTGTGGCTAAGATTTTATTAACTCAACGACTTCGCCTAAGATTCTACGATTTCGACATATACTCCCAAATTTCGAGTAAAATCGACTCTGGCTGGGATATGAGAATTCTGATTAAGATTGTAAGGCTCTGAGCAAGACTCCACGACTCTGACCAACTAAGATTCAACTACTTTTACTGATACCCACGACGGATAAAATTCCAAGACTCTGATTACGATTCCCAGTAAGACTCCATGACTTTGACTAAGACTCCACTACTTCGATTTAGATTCTACAACCAAGATATCAAGACACTGAATTTGAATCCATCCGAAGAAGAATGATGCTGACTGAGTCTTCACAAACCCGTTTTGGATTCAAAGACTCTGACTTAGATTTCACTTCTTCGACTTAAGATTCCGAGACTCTGACTGAGATTGGTAGACTCTAAGATTCCAAGGCAATGAGCTTAACTGAATGACTAGGGCTAAGATTTCATTAACTCAATGATTTCAACTAAGATTCTACGATTTTGGCAGACACCCAGCGCTTTGACGAACCAAGATTCAACTACTTTGACTAAGACCAAAGATTGCGGATTAAAATTCCAAGTCTCTAATTACGATTCTGAGTAAGATTCCATGACTTTGACTACGACTCTACTACTCTGCTGAGACTTCACAACATTGGGTAAGGCATAATAATTCCGGGAAAGAATGATGCTGACTGAGAATTCACAATCCCGTTTAGGATTCCAAGACTCTGACTAAGATTTTACTTCGACTAAAGCTCACGACTTAAGATTCCAATACTCTGACTGAGATTCGAAGGTTCTGACTAAGATTCTAAGGTTTTGAGCTTAACTGAATGACTGACTAAGATTTCATTGACTCAACGACTTCAATTATGATTCTACGATTTCGACAGACACTTTCAAACTTCGAGTAAAATCGAATATGAAAATTCTGATTTAGATTGTAAGGCTCTGAGCAAGACCCCACGACTTTGGCGAACTAAGATTAAACTACATTGACTAAGACCCACGACTTAAACGCGGGTAAAATTCCAATACTCTGATTACGATTTTACGACTCTGAGTAAGACTCGATGACTTTGACTGAAACTTCACTACTCCGACAACTTTGACTAATATACCAAGACACTGAAGATGAATCCATAATTTTTGCTGAGACTTCACAATATTGGGTGAGGCATGAGAAATACGAGGAAGAATAATGCTGACTGAGACTTCACAATCCCGTTTGGGATTCTAAGTCTCTGACAAAGATTCTAAGACTTTGAGTAAAACTCCACGAATCTGATCAAAATTCTATTGCATCGCTTAAGACTCTACTACTTCGACTCAAATTCTACTACTCCAACTACCGTGACTAAGATTTCAAGACGATTAGTCGTTGGTTGTCGCGACTCTGACTAAGAGCCAAAGATTATGGTTCATGAGCTCAACTAAAATTCTATGACTCCACAATTGTTCACAAATTGGATGAAAAGTCCTCGATTCTAAGTCTCTGACTGAGATTCCGTCTCGGACTAAACGCGGGTTAAAATTCCGTATTTAAGATTATGACTTGAAGACTGCGACACCAACTGAGAATCCAACGACTCTGACTAATTCCTCACGACCTCGATTACGACTGCATTTCTCTGATTCTGATATGATTTTTCAAAACAATATTGAACTCTCATCTTTTCCAGGGAACGTAAAACCTTTCGAGTTTATGTGGTTATGCCATTATTGCCCGGTTTTGAGGGTGATGTTGGTGGTACCACAGGAAATGCTGTACGCGCTATTACACACTGGAATTATGCATCTATATCAAGGTAGTTTTTTTTTCTTTCTCAACAATTTCAAATCAGTTTACTTTAACTCTTTACCTTTACAGAGGTCGTACTGCCATTTTGACACGCCTCAAAGAAGTCGGTATCGCCGATCCTGGCGAATACATATCATTCCATAGTCTACGTAATAATTCTCAACTGAATAATACCCTCATCACTGAACTTATTTATGTACATTCCAAGCTATTAATTGCCGATGATCGTATTGCTATTTGTGGTTCAGCAAATATCAATGATCGTTCGATGATCGGTAAACGTGATTCGGAAATTGCCGCCATTATAACCGATGAAGAATTTGAAGATGGACGGATGAATGGTAAAAAATATCCGAGTGGTATATTTGCTGGACGTCTGCGAAAGTTTCTTTTTAAAGAGCATCTGGGTGAGTGTTTGTTGGAGGAGATTTTTCTCAGAAATTATGTCTGTGAGGTAATTTGGAGAAGACCAATTTTTGTCGCAGACTCTCCGAGTTTTTTGAACTCTGTTCAGTTGTTTGAACCGTCATAAGTACTCTTGATTTATTAGAGGCTTCTAACTTTTTTGGAGAACTCTGGTTTGCTTGCAGTTTTTGAGCTTTTGAGTTTTTCAAGTTCTTTATAGTTCTGTGGGCTCTTGAAGTTCTCTAGGATTATTCGGAGTTCTCTGAGTTTTGCGTAGCTCTTCGGATCTCCTGAACTTTTCGAAATTCTATAAGTTTTTTAAAACCCTTCGGACTTTTTGAAATTCCCTAGACTTTAAAACTCGAACGTCTTGGAGTTTCATAGTCCCCTCGGAGTAATTTGGACTTTTTGGCATTCTTTGAAACCTTTGAAGTTCTCTGTACTTTTTTGATTTCTCTATAGTTTATAGTGTTGTCTTAAGTCTTCAAGATCTTCAAGATTCTTTGAAGTTTCCTCGACATTTTGGAGATCTCTAGACTCTGAAATCTTTTAAGATCTCTGCACTCTCTTGATTTCTTTATAATCTTTGGTGGTGTCTTAAGTTTTCGGGATCTTCAAGACTCTTTGAAGTTTCCACGACACTTTGGAGATATCTAGACTCTTTGAAGTTTACTCTATTTTATTTTTTAAGTTTTCAAGGTTCTTCAAAGTACTCTGAACTCTTTGAATTATTACTGGTTTCTTTTTTTTGAGTTCTGTGAATTCTTTGAAGGTTAAAAGTTTTTGAAGTTCTCTATACTGTTCGAAGTATTTTGAAATCTTTCGTGGACTACTCTTGGCCTGGGACTTTGTGTAGTTCTCTGGGGGTTTTTGAAGCTTTCAGGATTTTGTGAAGCTCTCTAGATTCTTCGTTCTATAGGCTATTTGAATTTACCTCGACTAGAGTGAATTCCATAAGCACTTTGAAGATCTTTAGATTCTTTGAATTCATCTGTATTTTTAAAAGCTCTCGAAACTTTTTGAGATTCTCTGAATTCTTTGAAATTCTCTGCACCTTTTAGGCTTCCCAGAATTCTGTGCTTTATGACATGCTTCGAAGGTTTTAAAGAACTCTAGACTCTTTGAATTCATCTGTATTTTTAAAAGCTCTCGAAACTCTTTGAGATTCTCTGAATTCTTTGAAGTTCTCTGCACCTTTTAGGCTTCCTAGAACTTTGTGATCTATGAAATGCTTTGAAGGTTTTAAAGATCTCTAGACTCTTTGAATTCATCTTTATTTTTGCAAGCTCTCGAAACTCTTTGAGATTCTCTGAATTCTTTGAAGTTCTCTGCACCTTTTAGGCTTCCCAGAACTTTGTGGTCTATGAAATGCTTCGAAAGTTTTAAAGATCTCTAGACTCTTTGAATTCATCTGTATTTTTAAAAGCTCTCGAAACTCTTTGAGGTTCTCTGAATTCTTTGAAGTTCTCTGCACCTTTTAGGCTTCCCAGAACTCTGTGCTCTATGAAATGCTTCGAAGGTTTTAAAGATCTTTAAACTCTTTGAAGTTCTCTTTACTCCATAGAGTGCTGAAGACTTTTAGGTATTCTTGAGACTCTGTGGAGTTCTGTATACTCTTTTTTAAGCTTTTTGGGCTCTGTTTATGTTCTTTATATTTTTCAAAGATCTTTGAATTAATTAGATTTCTATAAACTCTTTGAAATACTCTGCATTTTTGAGCTCTTCAACTCTTTGGAGTTCTCTCAACACTTCTATGAGCTCTTTAGAGTTCTCAGGACTCCTACCGGGTTCGCTTAACTTTTAAATATTTTCTAGACTGTTTTTCAGTTCTCTGCTTTCCTTATAGTTCTACAGACCCTTTGGAGTTTCATAAACATTTTGAAGATGACTTGAGTCTTCGGACTTTTCAGAACTCTTTGGGGTTTTCTGGAGTTTTTGAAACTCTCTGCACTCTATGAAGCTCTCTGAACTCTTCAAAATCTTCTAAGTTCTATAGACTTCTCCGAAGTTTTTCTAGCTCTCTAGACTTTGGAGTTCTCTGAACTTTTCTAAACTCTCATGAGTTCTCTAAACTTTCTTTTGCAGTTCTATGGCAAAATCTGGTCTTGTAACATACGTATTTATCTCTCAGTGCTCTACTCCAACAAATTCAGTGATATTAACTTGACTTAATTCTTCATACCTAGGTCTCCTTGATCCCGATGCTGATCGCATTTCAATCGATGTTACCGATCCAGTTATCGATCAATTCTGGAATGGCATGTGGCGTCGTATATCCACGCGAAACACTGAAATCTATGATGAAGTCTTCAAATGCATACCAAGTGATTCGGTTAAATCATTTGCTGACTTACGTAAATTTCAAGAAGAGGTACCGTTATGTAAAACTGATCCGGAAATTGCTGCCAAACGTATATTAAATATTCAGGTAAATAAATAATCGAGAAATTCATTGCGAAATACAAAAAAAACAAAATTATTTTTAATTTTCTTTACAGGGATTTTTAGTCAATTTACCTTTAGAATTTCTTAACAAAGAAGTTCTTACACCGCCTGGTACTAGTAAAGAAGGCCTTATACCAACATCTGTTTGGACGTAATGTAATTTGTGGTTGTTGTATTTATTTAAGTGTAAATTTGTATTCTTTTATTTTTTATTATTATTATTACTTTTAAGATATTTTATATACTGTAACTACCAATTATTTTTAAACGGTATTGCTTTAAAATGCTTTTATTTTTTTACAAATCCTAAGCATGTAAATATTTATAAATGCATATGAAAATGATGCAACTATTGTATGTATGAATGTGTCTCAAGTAATAGTTAATATTTTTACAGTATTTTAGTTAAATATATGAAAGAAAATTTGAAAATAAATTATCTAGTTGCGGAAAATTATTTCATTTCATAAATGACTGGGTTAGATTGAGGTTCAAAACAAGTAATTTTATTGCACTTGAATCACCCTGTTATAATTTGCTTTTGTTACTATATGGCTCCATTTACATTTACGCACACAGCACACAGTTGCCAGATTAGAGTAAATTTACCAAAAAGGCGTAATTTTTGACCTGATTTTTTTGGAAGTAGTAAAAAAATAATCATTATTTATATATGACAGGCTGAGAGGAAAAGCGGGCTAAAATTTATATAAGAGCAAAAGTGAAATAATTTAGAGTGTCAGTGCATAATGCGTAATGGCATAAGTAATACGGTTTAGAGTGAAAATGAAACGCCTTAAAAGTAAGAGCAGAAATGGTATAACAATTCTTTCAGAGCAAGAACAGCATAGTTTTTTATTCCGTTTTCGCTCTGAAAATATTTCGTTTCACTTTTGCTCTGAACATATTTCGTTTCACTTTTGCTCTGAACATATTTCGTTTTGCTATTGCTCTTAAGTAAAATTATTCCATTTTTTTCTGAACGTAGAAGTCATACCACTTTTCCTCTCAGCCTCTCAAATGAGGACGATTCGGTTTTATATCACTTTCGAATGATAAATGACAGGCTGAGAGGAAAAGCGGGCTAAAATTTATATAAGATCAAAAGCGAAATAATTTAGAGTGTCAGTGCAAGAATGGCATAAGTAATACGGTTTAGAGTGATCATGAAACGCCTTAAAACTAAGAGCAGAAATGGTATAACAATTCTTTCAGAGCAAGAACAGCATAGTTTTTTATTCCGTTTTCGCTTTGAAAATATTTCGTTTCACTTTTGCTCTGAACATATTTCGTTTTGCTATTGCTCTTAAGTAAAATTATTTTACTTTTTTCTGAACGTAGAAGTTATACCACTTTTCCTCTCAGCCTCTCATATCATCTTCAAATTTTTGTACAGTCTACATCTATCCAAAATTCATCGACTTATTAGAATTTTTTTACAACTTTAATGAATAATGGTCTACTCGTTTCACTTCCAATTGGGGCATACGAGCGGTCGACCGCTGTTAAAATTAAAATTCACTAAATGGTATGAATTCTGTACCAGAATTACGGCGGTGGCATTTTCACTCCCCGACCGTTTTCGATCGATTTATATTTATTCCCAATTTGACCGTCGAGCGGCGTCGGCATAGAGTTGATTGTGACCAGATGTGAGTAGAAATAGTATACATTATGGCAATAAGGAGTGAGATCGAAAAAATCTTAACATATATAAAATTCAATAATTTTTAAACGGTTGATCTTAGAGTTTTGAATTTTTTTTTATTTAATTGATAATATTTTACAAATTACAGAAAACTATAACTTTTATAGTTCTAACCACTATTTATGAACTCGTGGATCTTTTTTGGTAAGCCTTCAGACATTTTTAGAACAGTTTGCTCATCTCCTTTTAAAATTTTCGATATTTTGGGACACTTTTTTTGTGCTCTTTAAGTTTCTATTCACAAGAGCCCAATATCTCTCCACTGGTCTTAGCTCCGGACAATTTGGAGGATTGAGATTGGCCTCTTTTGGTACAAAAACTATGTTATTACTTTGGTACCACTCCAGAGCTTTCTTGCCGTAGTGACATGATGACAAATCGGGCCAAAAATATGTGGACACATTGTGCTCTCTTATGAAAGGAAGAAGTTTTTTTTTCAAACATTCTTTGATGTATGTAAATTTCGGTATTTATAGAGCCCACTGTAACAAATGACTTTCTTCTTTTGCCGTTGCCGCAACTGCATATAGCTTTCCATACCAGGAATTTTTTAGGAAATTTTGTCTGCTTTTGGACTCGAAATTCTTCGACATTTCCTCGAGCATCAGCAACATAAAAATTTTGACTCGGAAGCTGCGTAAAATCTGCCAGTACATACGTTTCGTCGTCCATTATACAACATGAATATTTTTGTATGAAATTCGATTTTAATTTCCGAGCCCTACTTTTGGCGTCTAAACTTTTTGCAGCATTCCTGTCTGGAAATTTTTGGACTTTGTATGTTTTCAAACCTGCATTTGGCTTTAACTTTTCGCAACAAATAGTCAGAGCACTGGGCGCTAACCGGGCAGCTTTTCTACCCGATATGTTTGGAGATCTTTTCACTATGCTTTCTATTTTCTTGGCTTTCGCAATGCCATGTGGTCCTTGTTTTCTTCCCGAACCAGGTTTCTTGTCGATGGTCAAATTCTCCTGAAACTGTTTAATAACATTGGAAACAGTTTGACGGTAGACCTTCAATTCTTTGGCCAATTTTTTGTAGGACCGATTTGGATTTTTTTCAAAATTTTTAATAATTTTAAGACGTACTTCTTTTTCTGCACTCATTTGAATCAAACTCACAATAAATCATTAAAAATAGCAAGTGAGATATTTTTCAAAGATAACTAGATCAAAGAAATTTTTAAATTTTACACCCAAAAAAAATTATTAGGTAAAACGTGTGTTAAGATTTCTTCAATTTCACTCCTTAATCTTTATTATTTTCAGCTGTCTGCAGATATTTATGCCCATTTTTATTAAAAACAAATTGACGTCCGTGTACAGTTAAAGAAATACATAATAATTTTGAAATCAAAATGCCCGACGTCGTAGTAATTCTGTTTACTCGAACGTTTTCCATAAGCGGTAACTCAATAGCTCTTATTTTTACTGTCGACCGCTCTACCGTCGTACGACGCAATTATGGCTGGACCATAACGGTTTATACATCACATAAATTCCGTCGAGAGTTGGTGTAATTTTTTTTGGCAGTTCAGAAAAATTACTATAAATTGATAAACGGGCAATTTGCTTGGATAAAAGTAGGCAAACATTTGGAAAATTTGATTCAAAAGCGTTTTTTTTTGTATCAAAGAAAATTATGATCATTTTCTCCAATAAAAAAGTATTTTCGAAGAAATTACTAGAAGTCAGGCACTACTAATCATGGATTAGAAAAGTTAAGGCCGTATTTAGGGGGAAGGTTTTGGGGGTTCTGATTTAGCAGTTAATTTCTAAATATCGAAGCTTGTAGCAGGTCAGGGTTCAGCTCTACAATTTTTCAAAAATGGCCAAAAACTCTATTTTTAGGGGTTTCAATCCCATTTTTTTTTAACGTGACTTGATGAGAAGTTTTTAACCTCAGATTCGTGTTCAGCATGAAAATTCATTCGGAACCATTTAAAAAAATTTCCATCATCGTATTTAATTTATTGTATTTAAATATCAGTTTCATAAAAAATTATTTAGGAACATTTTCTTTGAATGAAACACAAAAATAAAAACCAATTTTGTTAATGAAAATTTAAAAGTGATAAATTTTCTCAAAAAATGGTAATTTTTGTGTCTGGCAACACTTTTGCACTAATGACACAAAAATACGGATGGCGCCATCTTTATGTCAAATTTGGTCAAGAAATTTTTTATACGTAAAAGAATATCTTTGAGTGGTTTTTGCAGTGAATGAGGAAAACACGAAATACTTTGTGTAAACGAACAAAGAGGTGCAGGATCCTGGACAAACTGTCACTGTTGGCAATTATAAAAGGGATATATCTAGTAGATAGTATTGCTACCGCTAAGAATACTATCTTAGAACTTAAGTGAATAGAAACTCTTGGCATGTGGAGTGGAATTCCCTTGACGCAAGAGGCAGGAAAACTAAAGAAGGAGAAGGTATAACTTAAAATTATACAATTTAACCAAGCTGGAAGGACTTAAAAGCAATTGCTTGGAGCTGCACAACCCAGAAATAACCAAGAAATAAAGAATAATGAAGAATAACAGTCTAAGTTTCGTTTCGTTGATTTAAGCAGTTGTAAATCTTTCAAGCTTTTGAAATACAATACAATATTTTTACTTATATAGTTTGTTGAAATAAGGGAATTATCACAAATGTCACCGTAGCGGTTCCGAAACGTTAGTCTGGTCTGCTTGACCTATGACTTTTTGTTATTCTTCTGGCATTTTTGTTTATTTAAGTCTATTTAAATAAAGAAATATGGTTTATTCAGTAAGCTTTGTGATGCCTTCGTTGTAAGAGCGAAATACCTGGACATGAAGAGTCCCATGGTTTTTTTTTTACTACCTAAGGACACATTTCTTTAATTTGTTGTTATTTTGGTGAGATTATAAGCTTGCCATATCTTCCTCAATGCATATAACAAAGGTAGTGCTAGTGCTGGAAGGATTTTGTATCTACTTTGTAAACCCAATTGGAAAAAAAAGCTTTGCTCGGAGTTCTCCTTAAGTGTTTGTTTTCCGGTTAGGAGTAACTTTTATTCACCATCAGCTTCAGATATGCAGGGAGGGGGCTGTAGTTGAGGTATCCTATTCAACAAACATGCAGTGCGACAGTTGAGGTTCCATGCCAACATGGAATGAATAAGCTTTACTTGAGATCTATGTTGTTTTGGAAAACATACTAACTATTAACATCTACCATGTCATAAGTGATGGGATTGGGTGACGCAAACCATGCTTCGGTGGTGGCCATAAAAGTCAATAGGGCTGAATACGTTCCAAAAACTTCCGTTAAATTCTTAAAGCTCTTGCCCATAGATGCAAAATGGTTAGCTCAACTTTTCTCCTGCATTGTTTTACCAACTTCGAGGCTATTCCTAAGCGGGGAGTGCTTCAGATAAGCAAATAGGTGTAGAACCAAACAGAATTATACTATTAACTCTTTTATTCTAGTAGAGTTAATTAATTCAAGAATGGAGCCTGATAAGATATTGCGTATGGAATAGTTACTTTGTCAAGAATTTTAAGCCTTGCACGGTTTTTCTCTCATGTAAGTTAGGTTAGGATAAAGGTTGCGCGTCCACGGATGCCAAAAATTTGGTCCATTATTATGCCTTTGTATATGTCATGGTATCCTCCACACCTACTACACAAATCTTCTCCAAGCAATCTATCCATTCTGAAACCACTTAGTGATCTTGAGAAACCTTATAAGGTCTGTTGGCGGAGCCTCCTCCAAGTCCTCTAGTTCTGCAAACAATTTGTTTCTTAAGAAACGGAGTCGACGGACTCGGCGATTTGAGTATTCACAGAGTAGGTGGTGGATGGTCTCATTTTCTTCTTTGCTTCAGCAGTAGCTTGGTGCTGCTACTCCAATGCTCAAGAACATAGCGCAAAACCTTGTGAGTATTCCAGCTAGAACTCGAGTTTTTTTTTCTCTCTAAACAGAGGCTTGCTAGAATCTGTTGATTGTTCTTCCGCTTTTTGGTCTAAACTTGATTTCATGGTTCTCATTGGTATATTTAATGACACCAGTTCATTTTCAGGACTGCTTCTTTGTCATTTCTTCAATATTAATATGTCCGGGAACCCAGCTGAGTTCGACTTGATGGATGTTGCTTATTTCCAGGCATTTACATACATTAAGAAGATAGTGTCCTGTAAGGAATATTGTGATGTTTTTTATCTACAAGAATGTTTTCATGCCAGTTATACCCTGAATAGAGTTTTGTCGACTCCACATAATGCTTCCGGACAACTGATTGCCTTTGTTGGTCGATTAGAATGTCTTTAGTTCCTTAGCAGTCGATTTATAGTAGAGTTTTTTGTCAGTTTTTGGCCACAAAACTATTGTTGTTGTTGTTGGTTGAACTATTTATAAATCTGTTAAGTTGCAATGGTCAACTGAACATGCATAGTGATCGACTGAACTCGTTTTCTATGGAAATGAGCGCTGTCCGTATGAAATTCCTTATGATCTTGTACATTCGTGCTACTCTTTAGTCCATGCTGTTGTAGAACCAGCCCATCATTTTAGTATTGTTAGATTCCATTCCACCAGTCCAAAACGAGTGGAGATTCCATCAACAATTTGATATATTTGAGAGCCAGATTGCCTTTTAAAATCTCACAATTTCAATTCTAACGACAAATTTGTTGTGTGATTCTTTATAATATTACAATTTACAACAATTTTATATTATTCACAAACTAAATTGTTTTAAATAATTTTGAGAAAAACTTTAAACCAAAAGCTTTCCTTATTGAAAAAGCTCAAAAAATGTCAATGAAAAATAATGAAGTTTACTAGCTGGCATTGCCATATAAAAAAAAACAAAGCAGTGTCGAAAAGAATGGAGAAGAAAATAATAATATGACAAACTTAAAGAGTCAAAGAGAGAGAGAGAGAGAAAGAGATTCAAAGTTTCTGTTTGCTGGAAATTTACGCTCTCTTAGGTAAAAGCACCAAAATACAAAAGCACAAAAACCATGATAACAAAAAAAAAAAACAACAAAATGCGAAAATTCAAACAAAATGCAATGCAGAAAAGAGAAAATAAAAACAAAAAAGTTAAATACAAAAAACGAAAAGACAAAAAATAAAAACAAAACAAAATATTAAGAAGATATAGCGAACGCGAATTCAGAATTAAACTAAGCGACTACGTCGACTGACTACATATGCGAATACTACTACCTCAATGCAAAACAGTGCGTCGTCTCATTTCGTGTAGAGTGGAGCGGTCGCTAGTTTTTTGGAAGACCGAATCTTTTTTTTTATAACTTGCATTAATAAAACAAAAATAAAATAAAAAACGGAAAAGAATGAAATCAAATTCATTTTGATAAAAACAAAAAGACAAATAGTAAATAAATGTGTATTTCTATGCCATAAGAGAACAAAAAAGACTAATTGGAAATATAAGACATTGGCTTGAAAATAAAAAAAACATTTAAATATATTTAGTAAATGCTCTTAGTGCAAGTGTTTAAGAGTTAAATGTTTACTTTGAATATAAATGCGTGAAAATCGTATGCAATCGTTCTAAAATATCATCAACATATTTTCATAAATTTTTATAAAGTTTTATATGAAAAAAACTTGTTTCTATATAGTACCATAGAAATATTTTTGATTTTGGTATGTGAACAAATTTTAAGAAATTTCTATGCATAAAAAAAAGTCAAGCACAGACAGTCACTCATACACACACATGTATGCAAAAAAAAAAAAAAAACTAATTTCATTCCAAAACATAAATTATATTCCTGCTGCTGTTGCAGTTCATGAGAATTTGTAGTAACCAGCAACAACCAACAACAACAACATCAGTTAGCAGCAACAATAACAGCAACAACATAACCTAAAGGGATTGAAAACTTTTAATTTCGGTATACACACACATTTGCGTGTTTTGTGGTGCTGCATGGACAGACACAGAGTCAGTTAGTTAGACGGACAGACAAACAGACATAAAACCAAACAGGCATACAACATATAAACATAAAAGACGGAAATACAGACACGGGACACAACGGGAATAGAATAAGCGAGTGCAACAACAAAAACCAACTAAATACATAGTGCAACAATAACAACAACACGGGCACCAGCATTCACAGGAAAAGCATAGCA
Organism: Toxonevra muliebris; assembly: GCA_963691655.1. Taxonomy (NCBI): domain Eukaryota; kingdom Metazoa; phylum Arthropoda; class Insecta; order Diptera; family Pallopteridae; genus Toxonevra; species Toxonevra muliebris. The sequence continues at coordinate 77,114,433 of OY829328.1, read as the reverse complement.
TATATACACACACGCACACACAAGAGTAGGAACAACACAACCAACATTGTTGTTGTTACTGTTGTATATTTACACCGGTTGCATTAATGCTGTTGGTGTTGTTGTTTTTTTTATTAGTTGCTGTTGCTCCCGACGACGACGACGACGACCACGATGGCAACCAACGATAACCACGAAGACGGGCAACGAATGCACACCACACGAAAGCGCACGAATTGCATGCATAATGTGAGATACAAAGTATGTATTTGTTGTTGTATCGTTTTGTTTTTTGTTACTTCTGCTCTCTACCGCTCAGCCAGCAGCTGAGACTCCAGCATGGTTGAGAGAGAACAGTACGTGGCAGGGCTGATAAATAAGCTTTTCGATTTTATATAAAATCAGCCAAACAAATTGTACTAAATTGCAACTGAACCGAATTCTTTTAAATGTGAAAAGAAAATTTTTGAATTTTAAGAAACATAATAAGTAATTTAAAATCAGATGTACTACATAATAAGGATGGAAAAAATTGTGAATACCCCATACAGAAATAAAATCATGGCGATATTTGTAACATTGTACTGAAAAAAGTACAATTGTACCGAAAATATCATACCTTCTGAGAATGCATAATGGAGAGAGAACAGTACGTGGCGCAAAAAAGAAGCTAACGTAACAGCAACAACAACTATATTAAAAAAAAAACAAACTTGGTTAATTTTTTTGTAGTATTTTTTGTTTTATGTGATAACATAACAACAAGCCTACGTACCATATATACAATGCAATACAAAACAAAAACACATTTGAAGAGAGAGCAAATAAAATTTGCAAAAGCAATAACAGAGAGATACATAGATACATTTAAAAATAGAGAGCACTAAAGAGTGCAAAATGAAATACAATTTCAGCGCGTAAGTATGTATGTGTATATGTGTGTGTGTTATATATATAAATAGCATGCCGAATGGCAATGTCCTCCATTCTATTTAATATGGTGCTTTAGTAGGTACAATACTACAACAACAACAATGAAAAAAGGAGGATTATAACAGTTGCATCACTTGTCAGCGTCATAATATTAGCGTAATAAAAGCACGTGTTGCCAATTGCATGACAACAACATACACAAATATAGAAATACAAGTGAACTAAAGAGATAAAAAGATAAAGAGAGAGAGAGAGAAAGAGATTGCGAATGAGTTAGTTAAGAAATAGTGAGCTACAGCGCAAACAAAAGCAATAGCAAGAGGCCAAGAATTAATACAAAATAGAGTTAGTAAAAAGTTACAACAAAGTGCATGCATACAAGTCAGGGTTGAGTTTTAGCACAATTATGAAAAAATGAAAGAGAGAGAGCAAAAAAGGTTTATGCATAGAATAGACTTTGTATGGGAATTTACTAGCTAAATTTTAAATAGATTTTAAATATAGCAAGTTGAAATAGTTAAAAATAAATGCACGAAGGTTTGTATACATACTCAAGTGCATATACATATGTATGTATGTAAATAAAAGAAGAGCGAGTGAGTGTAACGCCTTTAAAAACTGCAATTTTGATTCTATTTCGTATATGTATGGATATGTATATGAAAAACAAAAACCTTTGTTTTCTTTGCTCATTTGTAACATACATACAAACATGCATACATAATTACATACATACTCACATGCATACATATGCTTCGTACGCGGCTGCCCCCACTCAGAAAAGAAAAAGTCTTCGGCGGTTTTGCGTTATTCGTTTAATGTTTCGCTTCTTATCGCATTTCTGCGAACATAGAATCGTTTAAGCTCGTTTTACTTGTCTATACGTCGTATATAACATCGGTATTTAATCGTTTTTTTTCTTCATGGTTTTGTATATATACACTCGTGCATACATTCATACTCGTATCTCCATACAATCGTTGGTTACTCGTAAATTGTTCGTGTTTTGTTAGCGCGATTCTCGTTTGGCATGTTCGTTTTTTGAACGCAATCTTCATCGTTGGGTATTGAATGTTCTTGTGGCTTGTGCTCGTTTGTTCGTTCGTGTTTGTTTGCATTGCGGCGCGCTGCTTTAACAACGACGCCAACGACCCTAACCCCCCTCCACATCTTCTCACTTCAACATAACGTAGTGATCGTATTAAAACAAACAAAAAAGCAACAACAACAAACAGAGAGTGTGAAAAACGAAGGGCATCCACGTTAGCTGAGAGGGCGAGAGAGGTGTAGTTAGATAAAAAAAAAAAAAAAACCAACAAAAAACTTGCATATGAACATAGTATAACAACAACAATGAAACGAACAATTTTTTGTTTTTTGTTGGCTTTTTAGTATGAAAACCGAATATGTACTCGTTTAAATTCGTAGCAGTAGAGAAGGCAACAAACAAGAGTGGAACAGTGAATAGCATCAACAAAGCAAAGCAAAGTTAGTATGTAGAAAACCAGTCGTGCTAAAAGCTGCTTTTCATTCTTCATTGAACGTTCGACTGTTTGCTTTTTCGGTTTTGGTTTTTTTATTTTCGAATAGAAACAATCGCTCGCTATACACGGAAATAGACAGTATAGTTGGGGGAAATGTGTTGTTGGCTAACTTGCGCGCGCGTGTGTGTGTATGTGTGTTGAAGTGTGTTTGTTCAGTGCCTGATTTAAGCAGCGTCAAGTATTTTTCAATATGTACAAATAAAATATCATTTAAAACATTGCAGTAGCAATTAAAATGTCATAATTGCTGCAATATACAAAAAAAAGTTCATAGCTACTGATTTACTGATTTTTTTTTTTTGCTTATTTATGCCTGTAATACACAAGTGTTAAATCAGTATGTACTTGACAGCAACAACAAGAACAACAACAATAATAACACTAATAAGACTTTTCGCAATGCGAAAGCGCGCGTGCGAGGCGTTTATGTGATTATTTATACTTTTCATTTTTATATCGCCCTCATTGTTGTTGTTGTCTTGCGCTGGCTCTATGCTGTGGCGGCGGGCTCTGCATATGAAAATTAGCAGCAGCAGCAGGAGCATAAAAAAGTAATAGCAGCAAACGAAAACAAAAAACAAGAAGAATAAGCACCATAATAAGCTATTTAAGCTATTGTGAACTTTATAAATTTATAGCTCTGTGTGTGTATAAGTAGATACTTGTGTTTGAGTATGTGCGCGCGCATTGTGCGTTTACATTTTATATGATAAACAATCTGCATAGAAAAGCATAAAATTCATAGTCAAACGAAAAAAAAGAAGCAAATTCAATCAAAATTATAGCTGCTGCAATTCAAATAGAAATACAACTATAAATTTGTTTTTTTTCTTTTTATATAAGCGAAAAAACAAACAAACAAAATTCTAAGTGAAAACGTGTTGTGTGCGGCGGAACCGGTTAATAAAAAAAAAGTTTCAAGAAAAGTTACGAAATCACATAAAAAGTTGAAGAAACAACAACAAAAATATTAAGAAATACACACAAATACATATATACCGTCGGCATATGCTCTGCTCAAAAGTGTATAGAGCTTTGAATTCTAGTACACCAACTACAACGACACTAAAGTCGAGAGCAACAGCAACAAAAATCGTGTAAAGCAGCAGCAACAGCAGCAACCGATAACTAACAACAACAAAAATAAAGCATATTTGTTTTTATCGTATGGAGAATGTTAATATAAAAAAAAATGTTTGTATGTATGTATGTAGGTATGTTTGACAAGTGCTGAAAATACTCGTGAGTAGCAAGTAGTAAAGTTTGACAGGTGCTCTGCTTCATACATACACACTTCCCTTCCGTTTATAATTCGATAATTATTACAACAACAACAAATATCACAATTTTCTGTGTGTGTTAAGTGTGCACTAAGTGTGTGGCTCCAAAATAAAAAAAAAATTTAAAAAAAAGAAAGAAAAACGAGTAGAAGAACCAAGAGAGAATGAGAGCAGAAGAATGCAAAGAAATGTAAAACTATAGTAAAAGTGCAACAAAAATATTAAAACCAAAACTTAATAAAAGTGAGTTCAACATAAGTGTAACTACAACAACTACTCTTACAAAAAAAAAGTAGAATACAACAACTACAAAATTATAGTGAGAATTTCAAAACAGCAAAAAAAAAAAAGTGCATGGCATCAAAAAATGTGAGAAAATAAAGTCAAGTGTGTGTATGTATGTGTGCTATAAGAAAGAATTTTTTTCTTTTATCATCATCAACATCATCATCATCACCAAATCCAATAACAAAAACAACACATAATACTCTCCCTCCTCTTTTGCCTCTTCACGCCGCCCTTTTTTAAACGAAACAAACTGAACGCGTATACAGTTCTTCATATGCCTCAAGTCAAGTCTACTTAACATCCTTTTTTTTCTCGAATGTGTATGTAATTTTCTAGTTTGTGGTGGTGTTGCACTGTGTGTGTGTGTGTTTGAAGACGGATGGCATAGAAAGAACGATACGACGAACGAACGAACGTAAAGGAAGCAGCAGCAGCAGTTATAGAGAGAAAATGTCGTCGTTGTCTTCACTTGCCTCTTCCAACAACAACACCACAACTTCAACTGCTTTAGCTTCATGCAATAATGAAACAGCAGCAGCAAATGCAGAAAAGTCAACAACAAGCAGCAGTGGCAGTAGCAGTAATTGCAGTAAAGCATTGTCATTATTTGATCAACTTAAAAATAGTGTGAATCATAATATGAATAAAAATAATATTAGTACTACTAATAATTCTAATAATAACATTAACAACAATAATAATAATAAAACACTACTAGATGCTGCCAAAGAGAAGGAGAGTAATGATAGTTGTTGTACCCCGAATATTAGTAGTGTTGAGTGTACTCCAAGTGTTTGTGTGAGTACTCCCAGTGTTAGTGCTCTTAATGTAGTGTGTGGTAATAGTGCAATTGTTGTTGCAAATACTCTCAATGTCGTGTGTGGTAATAGTGCTATTGTTGTTGCAAAGAGTGTCAATAAAAAACAACCGTTGACTGAGAGGCGTAAATCGAGTGGCTATATTAGTAAACAGCAACAACAATTGCATGCTGTGGGAGTAGTGGGAGTCATAGGAAAAGAAGAAGAAAAGCAAGAGGAAGAAAACGAAGAAAAAGAGCAACATAAGAAGAGTAGCGCCAGTAATCTTGATATGGCTGAAAAATCAATAAAACATAAAATTGTTGTTGCAGCCACAGCTGCTACTGGTCTTCTTAATACAACCGAAGTTGTTGTTGTTGCGGGAAAACAACAAGCAAAAATATGCAATGCTGATATAACAGCAACAGTGACAAATATGGAAGAATGTAGTAAAGTAGCTGCAAATTGTAGCAAAAATCTAAATGAAATATATAATGTGGAAAATAATACAGCAAAGTTGGTGTTGACTGATACAAAAACAACAATAACAACGACAGTAGCAAATATATCTTCAACAAATAATAATATAAAGTCAACAACAACAGCAGCAGCATTAATACCACCAATGTTGTGTAATAATAAATCCCTTAATTCCAAAACAAATACAATAAATATGAATTTATGTAATGATAGTGTCAATAATAATAACAACAAAAACACTTCTACTATTAAAATGCCAACACCAACAATAACGACCACAACAGCTTCAAATTCGACGGCAACCATAAGTCAGCAGTCGAAACCGAAGCAACAGCAACAACAACAGTTTTCTACACCCTCACTACCACCACCATCGGCAATGAATTCTGCTTTCGTTGCTGCCAACGGGTCGCTAGTTAATAATAATAAAAAAAATAGCAACAACAACAGCAGCAGTATTGGGATAGTGCAAGGCACTAAACGTTCTTCTAATGTAGGTGCTAATTCCGCAAAAACCGGAACAGCCACAGGAACGGTGACAGCCACAGGAACGGTGACAGCCACAGGAACAGCAACAACATTCGCACCACCATCTTCAACCACTTCAACTCAACAGCAGCAGCAACACATTTTTGGCTTACCAGCAACACATGCTAGTTTAGTTGGTGGCAATGTTGTTATTGCTGTTAATGCAAACAATCACAAATTGGATACATCATTTCGATCTCAGCAACTTCAACAACAACAACAACAACAACATTTCAACAATCATCATCAACAAAATCATCAACATTTAACCAATAATATCAAAAAGACTGCTGCTAATTTGCGTAATAGCAATATTGATGTTATGTCTGGTGTTGGCGGTGGCATTCATCCCCATCATCATCATCATCATCCACATCAACATCATGGCGGCTGCATGGCAATTGATAGTATCAGCAAAAAGAAACGTTGTACGGATCGTTATGATTCATCAGAATCTTCAGACAGGTATGTGCAAGTTTTTTTCTTTTTTTTTTTTTTGAAAAGTACCAACGATAGTTACTTAATTGCTTTATCATTAATAGCTCATCTGTTCTTATTAAATAGCTTTTTTCTTAGTAAGTAAGCATGTAATGAATGTGAAAGCACATAACTTCGTTTGAAGTTTATCAACATTTAAGATAAATGCAAACACTTGCCATAGTTTGAGAATCGAATTAAAATAGTTTAAGTTTAACCACAATTTAAGACGTGAATGAAATCAGCACAACTCATTTAAATATTTATTAAGTAGTTCTTTGAATTTTTAGCTTTGTGGTATTATTGCCGACTCCTGTGCTGAATCATGAATATTCTTTTGGATGAGTAATAAACTGATATAACAATCGTATTAGTAAAATTTTACTTTAAGATGAATTCAAAAGAATGTGATATGCTGAGAAAATAATTATGTTTAGTTACAACAAGGTCAAAGTTCAATTAGAATCGTCGAACCAATAAACAAGAGGAAGCAAACAATAAGTTGTGCCCTTCTAATAAGTATTTTAAGCTTGGACGATTTAATAATGTAGAATATAATTTAAAATATGAGAGATTTCAATATTCTTAATAAATTTTTGTAGAAGCAGTATATGTTAGGCTTTGAACATAGCATTAAAACTAATCAAAAGTCATTCTGGAACTTTATCTTATCTAAAAAAAGGGTTCTTATAGAGGGCAGTAGGAACAAGATGAGGCCTTCAACCTCAAGTCACATCCTGGCTCTACACAGCAGTGGTCGAGCCTAATCTTCATTATGGATCCGTTTTCTGGTGGCCAGCTACTGCAAAGGCGGTCACTGGATAAGGTTCTTCTAACGGTAGCCATATTGATTACTGGGGCTCTCCGCACTATCTCTACGAAAGTTCTCTTCGCAATTCTTCATTGCCAAGTTGCCAACTTCACTTCTGGTTAAGCAACAAGCTAAATGCTCTGCTGCCAGACTCAGTGCCTTGACTCGCTGGACTTGGTCGAACCTAAGCCATGTCAAGATCCTAATCCCCGATACGTCTATACTCCATCAGCATTACGACTTCGGTGCTCACGAGACACTGCATGAGACATGCTGCAAGACTAGGACTGCCATTCAATGACTTCTGTCAGGGCTGCGGCTCTGAGGAGGAAAAAGAAACATCCCTGGCCAGGAGGAGACTAAAACTCCTGGGCTCACCTTTCTTCACTAGTCTATCCGAGTCCGAGCTATCTTCCATAAATATTAATGACATAGCCAGATTCATTATGGAATCCTCATGGTTCTCCAATCCGTGAATGGGGAGTCGCACCGTACTGTGGTATCACAATGAGCCTAAATGTGCTTAAGTGTGCTTTCAAGCAGAAGGCTGTCACTCCAACCTAACCTAACCTATCCGCATCGGAAGAAGATATGATATTAGGATCCCGCAACGAGATCAATGGTTAAGTCCAGAGCTCTCCGTCATGTCTTCTATACCAACGAATCCAAATCCTCAAACGGTAGATCATACGTTAGATCAACGATTTCGTGGGTTCTATCCATAGAGAAAGATGGTCCGACCTTGACTCCTGCAGAACCGCAAATTGCTTCGTAAGACAACCTAACAAGAAATCAGCGGAATTTCTTCTGAAACTGAGAAGAAAGAACCTGAGATTACTGGTGTGTATCATCACGCGTCATCACCGATCTGACCTGTGAATCGTGTCTTGAAGACGACGATAGCATTATCTTTGTAGCTGTCCGGCGTTCGCGAGAATCACATTAAGGCTGTTGGGTAGTGTTGAGGACATGGATTTAATCGACTTGCAATAGCTTTATATTTTCTCTGAGGGCGACGCGTCTAACGCGTTGTGAACTTCATCTTCTTTTTTTTTGTATAAATTTTTGAATTATGGCAACTCCAGTGCCTCAATAAAATTGTATTATATTACTCCTTTTTTTTGAATCCTTGTAATTAGATGCCAATGTATATGCATTTAAATTCATTCCATCTATAATCTTAAAGAAGTCAAGTAGCATTATTGTTGATTAAAAACTTGAATTAATATCTCTTATTGTAAACTTGAATTAATCTCTCTTATAAAATAAATTCTTTCTTTTTACTTCGATTTAATTATTTCATGAAATAAATAAGCATTACATTGTGCACCAACAATCCAACTCGCGCATCTTTTTTCTTTCTTTCTTATCGAGCAAGTATTGCGAACTTGCACAGGTAGTGTTGTCTTGAGTATGAATAATATACATACTCTCCTTCTTCCTAAGCTTCTAAGGTTCATCACTGAAACAAAGAAGTTCGAGGTTGAGAGACCTTAGACCTTTGTTCTTCCCATTTATACCCACATAACTTTCCTGTCTCTCTACTCTCTTCTACTGGTTCTATCCTTGGGTATAGCACAATTGTCCTCGTTGACTGAGTGCTTTGGTTAAGTCCACCCAACTCACAACTCTAAACCCTATACATTGGAATTAACACCAGGAAGCACTTGGTAAAAATATTGAAGACTCGGTCTAATTAGCACGTTAGCTCCATTTTAATACCACAAAACCCTAGTGCATCGGATGTTTGTTTTCGGGTGAGGATTAGCCACTGGCGTTAGATCCATTTCGTCTGGTTTAGGAACATGATTAGTTTATTGAAGTCTACTGGGGGAAAATCTTTCAGCTCGTCGAAGAAAGGTTTTCTTACCGTACAAAGTTTGGTTTTTGCAAGCGCCAGACACTTACAGAGTAGGCGACAGTGGTCGTTGAAGGGGATCCCCATATTAGATGTATGAACTCCTATTTCCCAGTGACCCGTACTGACGGCAGTTAGTCTTACTACATCAGTTCGGGTTCTGGTGAGTAGGTTATCAGTTCTTGCAGCACTGTAACAGGGCTAGAATTTCTTTGTTATTTTACAAATCTGAATGCCCTGCCACCTGAGGTTGGCTTGGTGTAGGAAGTGTGCTCGTTCGTATTTTCCTCTGAGCCTCTTTTAGTGGAATGAGAACCTGTTCCCTAGTGGAACAGGCTTGCTGAGAGGAACCTTGCTTAGAAAGTACGTCGGCTCTAACATTTCCCTTAATGTTCCTATGACCAGGAATTCAAATTAGGGTTGTGTTGGCTATGAGTGGCCAGTCTCGTGAGTGGCTTCTTGCACTGTTAGACCAGTTTGGATTTGGTTATAGCTGAATTTAAAGCCATGATCGTGGCTTGACTGCCAGAGAATAGTTTGATGTTTCTCCCTGCTATTTCCAACAATTCTAGGATACGGCACACCTGGAAGAAATTAATTGTTAATAACTATTATTTTTTTGTATCGGATATAAATCAAGCAGAGGTTAATCATACACAGTAAAACTGTCACAATTTCTGAGATTATCGCAAACTCTGATGTTTTGAATGAAATCTCATAACTGGGATTATTTTTAAGTGCTCTTGAGGAATTCATAATTCAAGCTCCACTTACTGCTATCAGCTTTGCATATGTTGCTGGAGTTCAATAAGCTCTTTTCCATAAATTATCTACGCTAAATCGGATGCAGATCAAGCAAATATTAATGCACGCAATAAAAAATCGCACTTTCCCACCGATCAACGTATTGAATGTGCATTCACATCAATTGAGTTCAAGAAAAATCCTGTTTTGGATTGAATGTAGATCAACTGGAGCTGGAGATCAAACAAAGTGGCATGCAAAAATGTGGAAAATGTAGAAAAAAATACATTAATTTTTTTATTTTCGATTACAAAACTTATAAACAACAAAGAGAAAAAGATAAAAAACAACATAAAACAAAACAAAAAAATCCCATTAACAGCAACGCAATACAAAAATTATCCCAGAAAATGACGACAGCGTCAGACGTCAAAACGACAAAACACCTCAAGATGAGAATAAAACACGTGCTAAATATATGTACCTAATAATAAAATTCTTTTCATAAGCGTGGTAATCAAAATTCCCCAAAAAAACAACAACAACAGCAATAACAAAAACTAATAAAAACAAATACAGTGACGTAGAAAGTTCAATGACCGAGAAAAACAGTGTAGTGCTTATAAAATATTTATACATACATATTTATGTACTTGTGTGTTGCATATATATATATATATATTTACGTAGCAGAAATGTATTTAGAAACGACGTCGTACGCTCGAAGCAAATGAAAAATACGGAAGAAATTTTTACGGTACATTTAGAATATACATCAACATTTTTGCTCATGATTCTTTTTGCATACATATATAGACACTATTTATGAGAAAAATCTACATAGCAACCACCTTGCTTTAGAATCGTGAAGCTTTGGAACATAATCTAAATGTCTTTGTGGAGTGGTTGGTCCCTTTACAAATATTCCATTCCATCTCTAATAAACCAGGTGGTTATTCAAACCTTTGAAAGTTTATTATGTATTTTAGCAGGTCCCCTATATCATCATCGAAACCCAAATCAAATTAGGTTGATGTAGAAATATCAATGTAAGAAAAAATGCAACCGTGCTTTTGAGTTTCATAGAAGAGAAGAGTTCCAAAAGAGAGCTGCCATCTGATTGGTTTACTTCTATATTTCTCACACCGACAGATCGAGAACGGACGAAGGAACTAGTGCAGGGGTGTATGGTCCAAAAACCAAACATTCGGAGCCAATGGGAAAAACTTCAAGCATCTTTCAAGCAGAGAGTTCAACCTCGAACGTCGGTACAAAAAGCAAAAAATAGTAATATACTCTGATAGTCAAGCTGCTATCAGAGCGCTAGACTCAATTGAGACCACCTCAAAATTTGTATGGGAATGCCAAGAGTTACTAAACACATTAGGTAAGACTAATAAGGTAACTCTATTCTGGCTACCCGGACATAAAGGTATTTATGGTAATGAAGTAGCCGACCACTTGGCAAGGTAAGCAGCGGCCAAGACCTTCATTGGTTCAGAACTCTTGTTAGGTATAGGAATTCAAACCTTAAAAGGCACACTAAAAGAGGAAGAACAAAACAACAGATCATTCTACTGGGCACTCCTTCCAAAGCTTAGACAGTCAAAGCTGCTGATTGGGAAGTTTGATCCCAGCAGAGCGGATCTCTGTCGTAAGTTAAATAAAAGCCAACTAAGGCTAATAATGGGCTTCCTTTCACGGCATTGCAAACTGGGGTAGCATATGAAAAACCTAGGTTTAAGTCAGGACAGCACTTGTAGATTCTGCAAAGAAGACAAGGAAACATCCGAACACATCCTAATGCACTGCGAGGTGCTCACTCGCAGAAGGAAGAGGTACGTGGGGCATTACCACCCAAGTAGTGGGGGATATCATAGCCTTAAAGCCACATCAGCTGCTGAGATTCCTCAGCCAGATTGGCTTGTCTGACCACCAGTGAACAGGTTACTATCGGGGGTACAATAGATCTCTTAAGGTCGTAGTACATCACATCCTTTCTAATCTATCTATCTATCTATAGTAAAATCTAATGATTAAAATATTTCTTGACAACTATTGAAACTGATGAAATCTGAGCTCAAACTAAAACCAGAAGTATTATTTTAGTCGATGGCTAGGAGGCTGTAGGTCTGTCTTTCAAAAATTCAAGCACTCGATCATAAATTTTTTTCAGCTTAATCTAGCCGCAGAATAAAGTTCTATCATAACAGAGGACTTAAAACTACAAAAGGTCGCCCACAAGGAAAAGGGGGGAGGAGGAGGGCCGGGGTTGATACTATCACTTATTTTGTATAGTCTGGTAGTTGATGAACTCCTCACAACGCTAACAGATAAAGTAATTTATTCAGATAGTCAAGCCACAATCAAAAAATGTTTCCTATTGTTCACCTTTTGAAAAAAAAGTTAAAACTATTTTTGGTTTTGAAAAAAAAAAATAGTCACATTTTGAATCTTTAAGATTTTTTTTTTATTTTTCGAAAGATTAAATAAAAAACTTGTTCGACCAAAATTTCCAAATTCAATAGGTGATTAGTTACATGGATCCAAAACATGGGCTGTTTGACCAAAACGCGAATTTTGGCGGACAACCAAAATTAGCTTTTTTAAAAAATTGAAGAAAAAATTTACCAAACTTTTTTTTCTATCGTGTCCTGGGGCCATAGTTGTATAGAAAAACATATTTAAATTCTAGACCGTACGTGCCAACAGCAAAAACCTTGTTTTGAGAAGAACGGGTTCAAAGTTTTGGCTACCTCCCGCCCAATACGACCGAGAAGCGCATTTGCATAACGCACAGATCGGTGACCGATGCAATCGCAGTCCGGAATTATTAATCAGGAGGAGCTGGGCAAAGGCATAGCATAGCTTTTCTGAACGGCCGAAACTGATGCCGAAGCGCTGCGCGACTGTTTTGGCCTGACTGACACTCGCCGCTATAATCGTCTATATCTACGAAAGCACTTCGAGTTTCTCTCTAAAACTTTTAAAAATCAATTTCCCCAAACCAAGAAAGTTCAGGGCCCCCTTAAGAAGATATGAAGATTATAAGACCCAAAATATGAAGTATTGCAAAAGTTAAACGATTTACATTACATAAAATTTGATAAAAAAATATTTTACAGACTTTATTTACTAAAAGCTGAACGATTTCAAATTCCCCGCAAAAAACAGCTCATTCCCCGATTCCCCGTACTAAGGAAAATTCCCCACAAATCGGGGAATTGCCCGCAAGTTGGCATACCTGGTATGCATATAAATTTTCATATGCAGCTAAGTGCATGATTGTATTGGTGCTCGGTGTTCGACGAACACATTACATTCTCTCTCATGCTCAGTCGAGGTGGTTACATTGAGCACATTGCAGAGTTGCTTTTTGCTAAATACTATTTTGTATGTAATGATACTGTTTTGTAAAGTAGTTCATTGCCACCCTAAATACTCGGCGTGCTCACTGCTCATTTCACCCAGCATATCGTATTCGTTGTGAGAGTGAGTAAAGACTCTCTCTCTCTCTCTCTGTGTTCATGGTAACAACAATTTCATCGAACAAAATCTGAATATAACCACAGCCTAAGAGAATGGCATCTGACGCTGACGTCATACCTTACATTATCACTCAATTCACTGCAACCTCCTGTTGTTCTGGTCCCCTCGCGTTTATAAAAATGAAAGTAAATCGATTAATTGTTTTGACAATTAATACCTTTAAATCACCGAGCAATACTGGGTAAAATATTAACAAATGCCAGCAGAAATTTCAATGTATCCATGTACTTATATCAGCAACACAAATTACTGTTGTAATAACTAATTTTAGATATGTAACCAAGTATTAAGATACTTTGGCTGGCATCTTGGTAGTTAGGTGAGTGACTCTCGAGTTTATTACCACAAGAGCATCATAGCATGTAATAAATTCAATCAAAAAGCAAGACATAAATTAATGCGATTAGCATAAAGACATGAAGCAGCAGCAATAAGAATTAATTAAAAATGCAAAATGATAATTGAAATGATTTGCTTTTAATATTTAGTTTAACTTGTTTTCATTTGTCTTTAAGAGTTTTTGTTTTTTTTTTTTCGTTTTGTTTTATTTGTTTAGAGTTTATAACTCGTAAATGAAAATAAATTATGGTATTGTGTGTGTGTGTGTGTGTGTGCATGCAAATAAATAAATAAACAAAACGATAAAGAAAAATTCCAATTCCACAAAAAAAAAATTAAAACAAATGCAAAGCATGGACGCACACGCATTTAGCAATAATCTCAAATGAGATTTAAAGATACACATACACGTAATGGTAATCAATTTATGTATCCTCAAAGATTTTTTAATTTATTTATCTTTTGCAAACACAAATACAAACGAAAACAAAAAAAAAAAACCAGATGCTTTGTGAGTTTCTTCTTCTGGTTTTTAGACTTTCAATTGCCTGCTTTGAACACATTTCATTTTGTTTGATAAAGTTTTTTTTTCCAGTGTGTTTTTATTTTATTTTTACATTGTAAATTTTTCATTACAAAAGAACGAAAAAATTACTGAATTTCCTCAATTTTAGTAGTTTTGAAATACTATGTAGTTATTTATTCAATAATAATAATAATATTTTTAAATCATTATTTATAAATTTGATTGCTTGAACTGTGGAGGCCGATACCGAACGGCCCAGTAGGAAATGAGGTGAGGCATTGGAGATGAGTTCTTATTCTTCATACGGAAAGAAAACTTGAAAATTCTAATTGAAAAGAATTTTAAGTTTGGAATTTCTGAACGTTATCTCTTGTCTGAATGATCAGTCATCATACATTAAATATTTTTGCTCGTAATTCCATCTATATCTATTTCTAATATCTTTTCAACTGGGTTTGTCTATATTGCATTTTAAATTTACGAGTTTGTATATACACTTTAAAGAAATGACTGCAATTTACTATACATATATGACAGACAATCAGATAGACAGATACTTGTATGCCGCCCACATACACTTCTTCAAATTGGCAAATGTCTGCACACAATTCACATTCAACAACAGCAACAGCAGCAATAATAAAAACAAAATCAACAACCAATTCAGCAGCAGTACTATATATTTTATAGAAGAACTTCATATGCATCCGCTGCAGTAAACACAAATTTATGCTAAATTATGTATACTTAAAAAACAAACAAAAAAAAACAAATATATATATAAAAAAATAAAAAATTTTTTTTTTTGGTTTTGTGAGATTTTGAAATATGAAATTTTCAAAGTTTAAATCATTGTTTGGACAAAGAAAATGACAATCATATTTACTTGGTACAATGTATTATACATATATATGAGTTCAATATCATTCATAAATCTGAAGAAAAAAAGAAATGCTAGAGCTGGTTTTTTTTCATACAGAAAGTATGCACCTTCTTAGATATGTATAGCTGAATGGCCACAATTATACTTACATTTTTATATACGAAAAAATGCAACCCTGCCATTGAGTTTCATTTAAGTTGAGAGTCCTAAAAGAGAGCTGTCACTTGATAGGCTCCACCTTTTCACTTACTCTCTTTCTCTCTCTCGCTCTCTCTCTCTCTCTCGCTCTCTCTCTCTCTTCGTTTCTTTAATATTGTTTACTTCAAAACGTGCTGCCATTTTAAAAATGAGAGCAGAGAGAAGAAAATGTCAAAATGCAGTTGAGCATATGCGGAACAAATATCTTCACTCACACACTTACATCAGCACATAAATGTATCAGGGATG
Source organism: Toxonevra muliebris (assembly GCA_963691655.1). Classification (NCBI taxonomy): domain Eukaryota; kingdom Metazoa; phylum Arthropoda; class Insecta; order Diptera; family Pallopteridae; genus Toxonevra; species Toxonevra muliebris. Next base: position 77,098,970 of record OY829328.1, on the reverse strand, counting down.
AAATTTGCAAATTTCAAATTGTACTTAATTTACCAAAAAATTTGTACCTAAATGAGCATGAATGTACCGAAAATGGTATACTTCATTGGTTCATCGCTTTTGTAAGAAATCAAATTTTCATTTAAAAGTTAAAAATTAAAAAAAAAAGTAAACAAAACATGAAAACGATATTATTATATATAAAAATTAGGTTAAATAATTGCAGCAGAGAGTCAAAAAAATTGATCATAAATGATTACATTTTTTTTTTTCTAATTAAGTGTTAAATTTATTTTGGCCAATGACAAATTGCACCTAAAATGTGTCAATTGTACCTAATGTACCTTGTAGTTCGAAAAAGTCGGGAAAAGGTACAATTGTACTAACTTTTTCATCACTGAAATGTATGCGAAAAGTTCGCTCTATGCTCTTAACCCAGATATGCCCATTGTCCTATATGTAGGTCACTTTAGAAATTTTTGATTTTGATTAAATGAGAATAGATTCAATCAAATTAAAAACTTTTTGAAGTGTACTATAAAAATAGTAGAGCATAAAAATAGTAAAGCAAGTAGAGTTCAATAAAAAGGGTAGGCATAGGTTAACTTTCTCTAAAGCAAGTCTTACTTCAGACTATTTATAAGTGATGAGGCGTTGTAGTACTGTTTTTATGGCCTAAGTTTTTTCTGAAATAGCGGCTATAGTAAAAACAACTATCAAATCCTAAGGAAGATTTTGTGGATAAACCTCCCAAAGCATAAGCCACTTGCCACAACATAAGCTCTTATGATTTTTAAATAACTTCCATCTCTTTTGAAACTCTATAACTATCTATGTTAAATATTTATTAAGCATAAATTTAAAAAACTTGTTTCTTTACTTAAAATTTGAATAGAATAATATTTTTTTAGTTGTGAACAATAATTAGTAACTATCATAAATTATACACAGACAAATAAAACAATAAAAAATTATTAACATAATCAAAAATTCAGAAAAATTTTTTAGTGGTCAACTTTTCGTCAACTATGCCAACAATCATTTATTATAATTTCTGGAATAGAAATTTCTATGAGTTTTTTTTGTGTGTGTACCCAAAAAATTGTCTTTGACATTTCGAAAATTCACAAAAATATGTGTGCACATTAAATTTTTAATTGCTTGTTGTAAATTTATTAATTTGCTCTTCGTCTACCAGTTAATGACAACAATTTTCATTTGTAAGTACTTTACTTTGTAGAACTAATTTAGGTTTTCAACACTAAAACAAAAAATTTTCCTTGTTTAAGAAAAAATTTCAAAATTTAATGACATTTGTTTGTTTGTTTTTGCTTTTATTATATTTTTAGCGATTTTTTCTTTTCATTTTAGAATTTATTTTAGCATTTAAGTGTGTTAAATAATTAGGCTGTGATGGGGGAGCGTTTTATTTGTTGAAATTAATCACCGGAAGTTTAGTTTTACAGTTATTTTTTACTCTACTTTAAATGTGGTTGTGCGGCTGGTTTCTTTCTGATCTTATTGCAGGAAAATTGATTTCGCGAGATTATCTTTTGTTTTTTAATCTATTTTTTGGTTTAGAAAAATGTGTTCTTTATAGCCATAAGAAAAAGCAGAGTAAGAGTTTTTCCTGAGAATGAGGATGTGAATAACCGTTATGTTGACGCTATGGTTTGACCCGATCTTTTCGAATTTTCTCACCACATTTTCAAACTCAAGTTCTAATTTTGCTATCATCACAAACCAAAATATCAAAGAATTAAGTATTCTGCCATAATAGAAATTTTTAGATTTATGAATATTATGGAATTTATGGCAATGTTTGGATTCCTTAGTTTTTGAAGCTTTTCAATTTCTAATCATATTGCCAAAACTAAATATTGTCTTGCTTGAGAGTATAAATCTCTTTTTTTTTACAACATAGTAAATATTTTCGGCCTTAATCAGGTGTAATCTGCTTTAACTTTCTAGGAGGCAAGACCGTCTTCAGACGGGTAACCGCTTAATACAATATAAAAGACATTTAAATTTTGTTTTTATGTAGCCTGAGCGTTATTCCGTTTCGATTTTATTGCCAATTGAGAGTCGGATTTCGTGTAATTAACGAAACTAAATTAGTTGGGATAATGTTAAAATTATTTGCTATAATTTTAATTATTAATAAAAAATATTTATAGTTGTTTTTTGGAATTGAAAAAGTATTAGGAAATAGGAAAATGATTATATTTTACATTTATGAAATTTCAATACATAGTATTTTTTTTACTTTTCCATTTATCGGAACCACAAGCTTTTTAATAGGTCATCTATTTTCTCACCTCGAGCAAAAATAATGGCTAAAATTCAATTTTCCACATCATTTCCTAGTTTTATACATTAAAATCAACCAACCAATCCTCATATTTTTTATTGCTGAAAAATATTGGCCTACTAGAAGGTTAAGTTCCTCTGTTACAGATTGTTCATCAATGGCATAACGCACATTGAGCACAGTGTAAGCCATTGCGGAGTAAGAAGGTGAAGCAACTATTGCAAAAGCAAACAAATATGAGCTCCATAAAGTATTTTAAAGTACGAAAAAATGCAACCCTGCTTTTAAGTTTAATCTAAAATAAGAATTTCATGTCAAAAGAGAGCAGCCATCTGACTGATTTATTCCTCTCTGAGTCTATGCCAGCGTAGCTCAAAGAGAGCATGCGGGCAAATGAGCACAAGAAACTTTACACATACAGGGTTAATTTTCATAGAAATATTACTCAGTCGATCATTGTGCATGTGTAGGTGGCTACCGCTAGTCTAGGCTTGTGGGTGGTAGAAAAACTTTGCCTCTCCTCTCTCTTTTTTTTCCGAAGTCACCATATTAATTTCGTATTACTTCGCGTACTGTGTTGATTGAGTCCGATTACCATGCTTACCTATCCTCCATCCCCTTCCACCTTTGAAGGGGATCTACATGTATCATTACTTGTTTCATTGTGCATGTGTAGGTGGCTACCGCTAGTCTAGGCTTGTGGGTGGGGAAAAACTTTGCCTCTCCTCTCCCTTTTTTTTTGAAGCCACCTGCGATATAGATAATTCGCTTTAGCACATCTACATGCATCATTACTTGTTTCAATTTTATTCCCACTCCAACTACTTATGTATAAATTATTAAAAGCTAATATAACTTTATCTGTCATCATTTTGCGGACAAACAAAAAAAAAAAAAAAACGAAGCAATTTATAATCACTTCATTAAATGTGAAATGTGTTGAAATGAAAATGTCAACTTAACTAAAGAAAACAAACAAACGTGAAGAAACCGAACAATGGCTATAAAAAACAATTAAATATGAATTCAAATAAATAAGAAGAACAAATAATTGTTGTAAGAATAAGAAAAAAAAATATCTCGCTTCAAAAATCTTATAGCTCAATTGTCTTCAAATGTGCGAAAGCGGTCGGCATAAGTAAATATGTATTTAATTTTTAAATTATTACAATAAAGTACACATTAATTTACACAAATCGTCATTTACAAACAAACACACACACACAAACTCATATACAAACGACTTACGGCACTCCTGCCCCCTTGCCTAACATTTAGCTTCAATATAAAGTTGTGCACGCTTTCTGCACTATGAATTTACTCATTCTCTGCCTTTTCATCTCGTGCCCTCTCTCACTCTCTCTCTCTCTCTTTCTCTCATAAATACACAGCAGCACAAATCAAAATTAAACTATTCATAGAAGCTTAAGGCAAACAACAACAACAACACATATAAAAACAGTAATGAAAGAATAAGAAGAAAAAGAAGCAACAAAAAATTATTACAACATTTTGTTTTTTATCCGGTGAGTTTGAGTATACACATATATATTTTGTATGTGTGTGTGTGTATTTTTTGTACTTGTTCTATGTAAAAGAGAACCCCATAAAACCAAACCAAATTATTTTCCCTCAACTTAAGCATGTTTTTCTTTCTAAGTATTGGTTTTTTCCTTTCATTTTACATTTTCAATGCATTCATTTAATTTTTTTTTTTTATTTCTATGAAAAAAATTTTCATGCTTCTATGAGTTTTTCTTTTTCATATTTATTCTAAAGATTTGTTGTTGTTCTTATTATTGTTGCCTTGTTGTTACTGTTCTATGCGCATACAAGGAATACATACAAGTGTTGCCAACATTGAAAATGATTTTTTTTTTTTGTTTGAAAAATTTCCCTTGGTTCTTCTTGTATTCACTTGTTCTACCATCGTTGTTGCTGTTTTTCTTGTTGATGTTGTTGCGCTATTGCACGTTTTTCCTGAAAGTAGAGGAAAAACATGTTGGTTAGAAAAAAAAAACGCAACAACAACAAAAACGAACGAAACAAGTGATACAAAAAAAAGAAAAAAATCGTGGACACGAAATCAGAATCACACATGCATGTATTTATGGAAGAAGGCATACTCAACACAATGACCTCTACAAACACACACACACACTCACTCATACTGATTTAAATTTATATGCATGCAAATGCATTTTCTGTGTGCCTTTGAAATTGTAATTTGCAAGAAGAATTGCATTGGAAATATTTACGAACCAAGATTTTTTTTTAGGTCTAGATATTTGTAGTCATTCGGGAATGTAGGTATTTTTGAGTAAAGCTATTTTTGGAGAATTCTAATTTTGGAATGCAGTCATTTTGGAATGTAGACATTTTGGAATGCAGTCATTTTGGAATTAAGTCGTTTTGGTATGTTGTCATTTTGGAATATAGTCATTTTGGAATGTAGTCATTTTGGAATATAGTCATTTTGGAGTGCAGTCCTTTCGAAATGTAGTTATTTTGAAATGCAGTAATTTTGGAATGTAGTCATTTTGGAATATAGTCATTTTGAAATGCAGTCATTTTAAGATGCAGCCATTTTGGAATGTAGTCATTTTGGAATATAGTCATTTCGAAATGCAGTCATTTTAGAATGCAGTCATTTTGGAATACAGTCATTTTAAGGTGTAGTCCTTTAATAGTTTTGAAATGTTGTTATTTTGGAATGTAGCCATTTTTATATGTAGTCATTTTGGAATGTAGTCATTTTAGAACGTAGTTATTTTGGGGTATAGTCATTTTGGTATGTAGTCATTTTGAAACGCAGCCATTTTGGAATGTAGCCATTTTGGAATGTAGTCAATTTGGAATGAAGTCATTTTGAAATGCAGTCATTTTGGAATTCAACCATTTTGGAATGTAGTCATTTTAGAATATAGTAATTTTGGGGTATAGTCCTTTCGGAATTTAGTCATTTTGAAATGTAATCATTCTGGAATGTAGTTATTTCGGGATGTTGTCATTTTGGAATGTAGTTATTTTGGAGTGTAGTCATTTTGGAATGTAGCCATTTTGGAATGCAGTCATTTTGAAATGTAGTAATTTTGGAATGTAGTTATTTTGAAATGCAGTCATTTTGGAATGTAGTCATTTTGGAATATAGTCATTTTGAAATGCAGTCATTTCAAAATGTAGTCATTTTGTAATGCAGACATTTTGGAATGTAGTCATTTAGGAATGTAGTCATTTAGGAATGTAGTCATTTTGAAATGTAGTCATTTTGTAATGCAGACATTTTGGAATGTAGTTATTTCGGAATGTAGCTATTGTAGGATGTAGGCATTTTGGAATACAGTCATTTTGGAATGTAGTCATTTTGGAATGTTATCATTTTAGAATGCAGTCAGGGGGCACTCAGTCCATTCCTTTCATAAAATTTTTAACAATGTCATTTTGTGAATAAATCTAATGGTCGCCGTCGCTGTGGTCTAGTAGTTAGTGTGCTAAACTACTACAGAACATTTACGGATTCAATATCCAGTACGGCCTAAATCAAAAGTAGAAACTTTTTCTCTTTTGGCTGGCAATGGTACAACTCTAAGTGTAAAAATTACGTAAAAAAAATTTCAGCTTCGCCATTCCGCTTCGACATACAACTTTAAGTCTGTTCCATCCTTATACTAATATTGTATAACTCAAACAACATAAATGGAAGCAAAAAGCTTGACCTAGTCCCGCCATGGACTTTTGAGCCATTAACGAAAATAAAATAGATCTATTTATTATTGCGTTCTTCATTAACTTTATCTCCTGCACACTCACCTCTTTGAACTCTTCATATAAAATAGCTTTCATCTAACTCTCTCTAAACTATTCGCTCCTTCGAAACGTGTTTACTTCAAATCAGGGATGAAATTTGCAAATTTCAAATTGTACCAAAAAACTTACCAAAAAAAGCTGTACCTAAATGAGCATGAATGTACCTAAAATAGTATACTTCATTGGTTCATCGCTTTTGTAAAGTAAACAAGTTAAATTGAAGTAGCTAATTATTAGAAATTTTTTTTTTTTTTGTAATTATGTGTAAAATTTATTTTGGACAATGATAAATTGTACCTAAAATGTACTAATTGTACTTAATGTACCTTGTAGTTCGGAAAAGTCGGAAAAAGGTACAATTGTACCTACTTTTTCGCCACTGCTTCAAATTACCTTCATTGAACTCTCTCCATCGAAATCTCTCTTTCGAAATATTTACTTTATACTGCCTTCATTGACTTCACTCTCCTTCCAACTTGCTCCCGTAAACCGGCTTCATCGAACTCTCTCCTATAAACCATTCTGTTCCAAATTCCTCTTTCTTACTCTCTCATCGAACTCGCTCTTTCGAATTTCTTGTTCGAACTCACTCAAACTCATGCATTTTAACTTTCTTATTCGATTTCACTACTTCAAACTAACAACTTCGAACTTTGTCTTTTTAACTATTTTTTTTTTAACTCATTTCCTCTCTTCGAACTCTTTTCTCTAAAATCCCTCTCTATCAATTCACAAAAATTCGGAAATGAGTAATATCGGCGGAGTGAGCGTAGAACGTTTCACTCCGTTGTTCCCCTGATTTAAACATTTTATCTGAGCATTAAAAATGGAGATTTCTTTTTTTTCATAATTTTAGTTCTCCCAAATGATTCGCCTGCCATTCATTCTCACCACTTGACTACTTATTTTGAATGATTTCTTCATGGTTCAGCCATCTATAAATATTATTCATAAACTTTGAATATTATTTCTAAATGTAATTGATATGTTGGTTGGTTAGACCACCCAATAAAAATGTATTCTCGTATTTTATTTGTATAATTTCATTTTACTGCCTTCTCTTAAAAGCGATTCACAATAAATTATTATTTTATAGTCCTTTTTTCAAATTGAACAACATACATATTTAAATAGCAGCACTAGAAAAAATTGCAATCACATTCAGTCGATTACATCGTTCACCGCATGCGTATACAAAAAAATATTGCGAAAAGCTAAAATATCTAGTTAAAAACATTTTCAGTTTAAATGAAAATAGCAGCAGCTAGAAAAACGAGTAACAAAAAACATATTCACATACAGACATTTGTTGTTGTTGTTGTTTGATTTTAATTCTCTTCATTTCCATGCTAGCAATACACAATAACAGAGTAGCAGCAGCAACAAAACTGACCACATTGTAAAAAAAAAAAAAATAAAAAATTCGCTTTGGCTTTTGCTTTTGCTTTTGCCGACGCTTTATGTTGCTGTTGCTGCTGCTAGTGCTGCTTTTATAAATTAGTCATTAGCAACAACAACTAACAGCAACATCGCATAGCACCCTGTGCTTTTTATACCATGACGGATATTAGCAACTTTGATAAGCGTTTGAATTAACATTTTGTAATTATTGAAAGCGAGCATGAATGAATGAGGCAACAAACAAACCAACCAAAAAAAAAAAAATAAAACGATAAAGCGATTATTAAAAGGAAATATATATATCTACTAATAAATGTGGGCATGAGAAGTTAAATGATTAGTTATTGATATTTTTTTTTGCTCAAATAAAAATACATGCATTTTTGTGTAGACACAAGAGTGATAAAATTAATAATGTGAATACATTTACATTTGGTTTTAATTTTAAATCATATGCACAGAAATATTTTCTATCCAGCCTGAACTCTCGCCCTTCCCTTTATTGTTTCATGTTAAAACACTTTGAGAGGTTAGGACCAAAACATAGCACAAAGCTGCAATGCAAAACTAGAAGGGCAGGGGGTGTTGCCAAATATATATTTTTTTAATATATACATGCAATGTTGAAATTCGGCTTCTCTTTCGCACTCTCTTTTTCTGCAGATGAGCGCTCTCTTTTACTCTTTTTAGCTTCCGTTAATTAGTAAGTTCGAAGAAGAAGTTCAAAAGAAAGAGCTTGAAAAAGAGAGAGCTCGAAAAAGAGAGAGCTCGAAAGAGAGAGGGTTCGAAAGAGAGAGAGCTCGAGAGAGAGAGAGAGAGACTTCGATGAAGTAAGTTTATAGTAGAGAGTACGAAGGAGGGACTTGGAAGGCAATAGTTTATAGGAGGGGGTGGGGTTGAAGTTCGACGAAGACAGTTTAAAAGAGCAAGAGTGTTCAATGAAGTCAGTTTATAAAGTAAATATTTCGAAAGAGAGATTTCGATACAAAGTGCGGTTAATACCAACCAGTGTTGGTATTTTAGGTACAGTTGTATCTTTTTTCAACAGTTTTGATCTTCAACGTGGCACTATCGAAGCATTTTAGGTACAGTTTGGAATCATTCCGTTTTTTCATATTTGAGGGGAAAAATTTATGAATTTTAGCACGAATTAAGTCAAATTAAATATACAATCAGTAATAGACCTGCTCCCCCCGTCCCCGGGTTTTCCTCAAGGGGGGAGGGGGATGTTTTGCATAAAAAAAAATATATAAGAAAAATTATAAATGCAGTGCCAGATTCAAAATTTTTCTAATTAAATAATGGTCAGTATTTTGAGATTTGTTTGAATATTTATTTTTTAAAAAAGGTTAATAATTATTTAGCTCTGAAAAGATTTTATAACAAAGTTATATAAAAAACTTGAACCTTGTTCTAAATAACATGTGTCAAATTTCTATTCATGAATTCGGCTTCTTATTTTTTAAATACTTAAAAGAAAAATCAAAAAATTTTCACATTTTTTTACACTAAATCATAATTTCTATGAGTTAAGCTGAGTAAACTTTTTAAAAAATCTGAATTAATTTCTTTTGAATTAATTTTTTTTTTTTTTTCTTTTTTGGAAAAGTGGTTAATTTTTTTTTTTCTTAAAATGAATTCGTGACTATCTCAAAAACTTAAAGCGATAGTAAAAAATCTATTAATCACACTAAGATAAACTTGATTATCAAGAAACTGTCGTAATTTCTTAAGTATATAAAAAATGTAGGTCCTAACTGACGTTTAAGGTTCTTGAGTTTGCATTTTTTGTGTGGTTATCATCACATTTTCGTAATGAATAGAGTATAGTTTAGTAAATGCTTGTGATTTCTGTGTAGGATAACCAATTCTGGCTCGCCTTTTTTGTACTCTGTTTTTTAATTTTGGTGTTAATTTGAAAAAAAAAACTGGAAATATTGGAAGCCTTTAAACAAATTTTCAAAATATAAAATCACCATCAAATGATTTAAGAATGGATTATAAAAAAATTACTTAAATTTCTTCCGGGTGGCTATTTAGCTCAAATTAAGGTTAAAACAATGTATCCCAAGAATCATTTCCTCATGGATTTTTTACGCTGAATCCGAATCTGACAGAATCTTATATCAATGAAAAAAAATATATATATATGAATTTGGAAAAACGATTTGAAAAAATGAATTTTTTCGATTTCATACGTTGTTGAAAATGACCAAATCCAATTTTTTCACTTAGAAATATTTAGAATGTAGATTTAGCGTAAAAAATTCTATACAAATAACCCACTTTTGGTTCGTGGGTCTTAAACAATCCAAAATTTCTTAGAATCGCTTTATTTAAATAAAAAAAATCGTAAAATTCAGAATCCTGTCAGTTTTTCCAAGGATTTTGAGTCCCCTGGGTAAATCTATGTAGATGAATAATGGATGCTTAAAATTATTTTAAGAAATTTTTCGAATATCATATCATATATATTGATGGCGGGGAGGGAGGGGGGGGGGCAGGGGAGGGGAGACATCAATAAAATTTAAAATTCAGAAATTTTGCCATACTTGATGCTGTTTTTAACTAAAGAACTGGTTTATTCCATGCACGCTTGTTACGACAAAACTCAGAAAAATGTACCTATCTACCTCTCTTAGATACAGTTGGACTTAAAAAAGTACAATTTTTACATAATTTAGATACATTTCAATAAATTTTAAATAACAACACTGATACCAACTGTAAATACGAAGTCAAGCTTTTAATCTTCGATTATCATTCTCTTGTAATCTCTCACTAAAACTGCAATTTTCCAGCACATTCTAATACAGAAAGAGAGAGAGAGAGAAAGATTAATCTGGTAAAATAACAAATCATCTAAAAAAAAAATTCTCAATTTCAATCTTAATCAACTCAAAAAAAAAAAGAAGAAAATAATTCAATTGGAAAGCAAAGCAATTTATATTTAACTAGTTGTAAGTTTTACGGGTATTAGTTTTTCTAGTCATTTCTATTTATTACATTTATAATTGGTTATATATAGTTATATATATGTATATATGGTATATATCAGTACATATTACGATTATTAGTAGAGAGAAAAAATTTAAGCACATAAAATTTTATATCCCTAGTTAGTATTTGTTTTCAAGCTTTTTTTTGTCTTTTTCTTTCTTATAGCAGACATTTTAAATTAGAGATTTCTAATTTTAAATCTAATGGTGCTTGAAATTTTTATCTCTATTAATTATCCTGGTTATTGTGACGAATTAATTGATACATTAGTTTTTTGTTGGTGTTGTAAATGATATGCAGGCGTCAGAGATGTCGCTGGAAAAACTTTCGCGTCATAATAAGAGAATTCAAAAAGAAAAAGAGAAGAGTAAAGACAGTTACAGAGAGAAAGAAATCACGTGTGCCGATCGGCTTGATAAAATATTTTTTTCTCTCTTTCAAAAGAATAGAATAATAAAGAGAATAAAGACATTTAATTTCAGTTCTCTCCAAACGACTCTCATTTTTTCCGATTGCATGAAGTGTTAGAAAAAAAGTTTCTTTCTCTTTCGCTCTTGAAGAGAAATAAAATAAGTTTGTGGGTAAATACAATACACAAACCAGACATGCCCTAATTTTGAATTTATTGTAAAGATGAATAAGCTTTCAAGCTACAAAAGTAAATAAACTCAAAAGATATAAGACTGATTACAAAAAAAAAAAATTCCCTCATATTTATATGTATATGCATATGCCACACCTTCTTTTTTTTTATTACAAAATATACAAAGAATCATTTGCAATTGCTATCAAATAAAAACAAATATACAAATACCTACACATACATATGTATAAACTGCAAAACAGCAGCAGTTACAACAAAAACCATAAACAACAACAATAATAAACATTAATAATTCCAGTTATTACATTATAACTATTTTAAACGAGATAAATAAATCATGTGGGCGATTACACAATATATCTCACCGTTGAATCTTTGCATAGCCTTCCTTCTCTCACTCTCTCTCTCTCTCCCGTTCTCACTATCTAATACTACGATACAATTGAGGCTATTACAAAATACAATAACAAACACCAACAATAAGCTCCAAGCTCAATGTGCTCTCAAATGTTAAATGGATGGATGATGATTACAAGAGAATGAGTGTGTGTGTGTGTTGTGTGTGGGAGGTGGAAACAATGAAGCGCAACCCAGAGAAGCAGCGAAAATGGAAGTGAAGTATTGTTGTTGTTGTTGTTGTCATAGTCATCACAGCAATAGCGGTAGTGACGACGACAGTATCAGCAATAGAGCAGTAGAGCACGCGAGTTTCAAATTGCAAAAGCAAAAACCATAACAAAAACAAAAACCTTGCAACATCAACTACATATGCATGGATAACAATATCCGTTGAACAAAAACAACAACAAACGAGACAAGTATTGAACATAAATAAAAAAGTATCACACACACATACACACATACATATATAGATACGAGTAGATACAAAAGCCGTCAAATGCTGTACAAAAAAAAAAAGAAAAAACAACAAATTCAAAGAAAACATAATAGCAGCAAATCCAACAACAAAACACGTGCAAATTTTAGTGGAAATTGGCAGAAAAAACAATAAAAACTAACGAATGAAAAAAAAAACAAAACTAACAATTTTCAAATGCAGAAAAGAAAACAAAAGCGAAAAACGGAAAACCTAAAGCGAAAAGCAATAAACTTTGATTTTTTTATTTGAATTTTTTTTTCTCTCGTTTTGCATTCAACAAAAGTTTATATTTACTACATGAATATTTATCTATCTATCTGTCTATCCACTAGATACCTAGAAACATAAGTATGTCGCTGGTTGTCACAGATGTTTCGCTTGTATCGTATTCGTTTATCGCATTCGTACCGCATTCAATACAATGTACCAGCAGTTTTGCTGTTGAAATTATGTTTGTTAGTGTTTTTCATGTTGAATGAAGATGATGATGCACAAAGATTCAAAGCAAATGCAAATTGCGGGCAGACATTTAGTTAAGCGAACGAATCAACAGACTGACATAGAGATACGCTTTTGTTTTTCAAATTCAATTTTTTCGTTTTATATGTTTTTGTTTTTTTGTTTTTTGTTTTATATAGCTATCGTTTTATCGTTTTACAGTCGCGCGTAGGTGCAATAATAAAAAAAATGGTAATAAAGAGAAATAGTAGCAAATTTTATTTTGTCTTGAAAATGTTGTATGTAAATTTGAGTAGTAAGTATTTTTACCTTGAGGAATAAAATTTAAGTTAATCAACAAGCAAATTAAATTCTTTCTATTCCTTCAGAGCTTACTCAGAGAGAGAAAGAGAGAGTAATCGCTCATAGAGTAATAAACCACAAGATCATTATTTTTCCGAAGTGAGCATGGAAATTATCTATGTATATACATACATCACTTTTAATTGCGTCCTCTCTCTCATTTTTTTCTTTGCTGTCTTGTACTTCATGTACAGGAAAGCCAATCAGATAACTGCTCTCTTTTGGGACTGTTATTTTAGATCAGGCGTGCCCAAAAATTTCTTATGAAAGTGCATACACCAATAGACAACAAAAAAAAATCTACGTTGAACACCAACAAAGCTTTCGAAAGTGTTGTTGCTTTGCTTTTTAGTATAGGCAAAGAAGAGAGATGAGAATTTACATTGAAGATAACTGTCACTAATGTGTACCAACAAAACATACGAAAGTGTTGTTGCTTTGCACTTTGGTATAGGCAAAGAAGGGAGATGAAAAACGAAAAAGACAAAATTTTTTGTATATTTCGTATTGCTTAGTGTGGAGTGCTGTGTGTGTGTGTGTGTGTATTACAATGCACAGCCTAAGCCTAAGTACTTTTACAAAAACAAAGTGCATAGGCCGTGGGCATCTCTTTTTTAGATGAAGCTGAAAAGCACGGTTGCATTTTTCCTCTCTTCGAGATATTTCCTTCCCACAATAAAACAAATATTTAAAGATGTGTATATAGAAGTAAGATGTTAAATGAAAAATTTGCATAATTTATTTGATTTTATTAAATACTGAAACTTAAATTACTTGCATTTTTTCCAAATTTTCAAAGCTTTTAACTAAAAAATATATATCAGAATATATAAAATTTCACCAGAAAAAAGCAGTAAAATAAATAATTTGTGCACAAAGTTGTAAATATTTCTCTTTCCGACCAAATTAAATTTAAGTGCATAAAAAACTTTTTGTTGTTGTGTTTGTTGCTGTTTTTTATCGTAGTTTTCTTTCATTGTACTACACAAAACTTAAATTTATGCTGTAGAAAATTGCAACTTCACTGCACTGCTATGCCATAGCATGCGCCCCTTGCTTTTTTCATACTTTAGAGAAACTTGTAAAAGCATAAAGCTAGATACGTGCACAAGTGGTTGCCTACTTTTTTGTTTTTCTTCTATTTTTTTTGCCAACTCAAATATTTTTTCTATACTTTTGTTTTTGGTTTTTTTTTTTTTTTTTTTTTGTGCAACTAAATGCTGCTGTTGTGTTGTGACAGTGGCGTGGAAAAATTCTAAGCAAACACGTACAAATCATACCGCAACAGAGAAAAAAAGTTGAACAAAAAAAAAAAATCAAAATAGTTGTAACTATGTAGAGCCAAACTATGTAAAAAATGTGCATTCACAAACGCACTCACAGGCGGAGGCACAAAAAAAAAAAAACATAGCGACCTACACACTCACATGCTTATGCTTTGGTATCAACATATGCAGCTTCATTGCAGCCTAGCCTAGTACTATAAGTGCACACAAATTGCTTTTTTACGTGGTATGAACTTACTGCACAATGCCACTACTACTCTGCGCTACGTGTACTAAACTATATAATATTTGTGCTTTAAATTTTTTTTTTATTATTTAACAATCACTGCTTTTCTTCAACTACTTATAGAAAAAATTATTTGCTGCAAAAACATACATACATACATATGTGTGTGTGTTTTTTTTTGCATTTTCTTTGGAATTTTTGATAATGATGCATATCTACTTTTTTATGGTTGGAATTACTGGATTTCAGCACATACTTTTTTATATTAGAAATTAAAAATGTTTTAAATGTGATTGGAAAGAACTTAAGTCTATGTTAAAGTTGAATTCAAGTTGGGATAGCTGATTTAGTATCTCATGAAAATTTTAGTACCTATGTAAAACGCATTTCCTAAAAGTATTTTTTGCCAAATAATAAGACTCCAAATTTAGCAAAAAACTAGTGTTCAAAAATAAATTTTCAACTTTTTAAATAAATGTTGATCTTGTTTTCCAAAATATATAAGGGTGGAACTTTTATTTCGCCACTACTGTATGTATCTTGTGGGCCGGTCTCCATTTTGGCTGCATGAGAACTTAAATAAAAATTACAAAAACAAAAACTATAAGGAAAGAGAAGAGCGTGAGTGACATTTTTTCATTTCCTTAGATTGTTGTTGGTATAATTTTAACATATGCTGCTCATCTTTCATAATTTGTTATTGGTGTCTCTCCGAAATATGCTTATTCACTCTCAGAGCGGCATTCATTTAAAGCAAGTGAAACAACTACAAATTATACGATTATACTATACATAGAAAATAACGGTTTATGCTTCTTTCAATCAAAGAGAAAATAAAGAAAAACAACAACAACAAGGTGTGTAGTGAGTATTTTATGTGTTCCATCTTGTTTATGGGTGGGCAATAAGGCCGAATTCACACGAGGGATCATTTGAAGCTGCATTAACCTCGCATTTACAACTCTTATGATCTTCAACTCTTACGAGCGCTTCAAAATAATTTAATTCCTGTTTATAAATTTCGGGAAAAAGTGCGGGTAAAATGCGCATAAAATTCGTATAAAGTGCGGGTAAAATTCGCATGAAATCCGTATAAAATTCGAGAAAAATGTGCATAAAATTCGTATAAATTGCGGGAAAAATCGCATAAAATTCGTATAAAGCGCGGGAAGAAGCCAAAAGAAAAATGTTAAATAAATTTAAGTCGGTTGCGAACTAAAAGTCCTAAACACCTCTCCCTTCTTCCGAGGTTGTTGTATCTCGTGATCCACTAATGATTTCATTTGTATGACATTTTTGTTGTCGTAAATTTAATTATAGCTGTTGTTTTACTTGCCAATCAAAAACTCATAACATAAATAATAAATACATTGAAAAAAGGTTATCGCAAATACAATAATAATAAAAACAAAAAAAAAAATACAAAACTCAACAAAATGTTAATTTAGATTTTCACAGCTAGTTATAAGGTATTCATTTATAATTCTCCCTACCCTTGGCATTAATTTGTCACTTTCTTCGAATACATATGTTTTTTTTTTTTATTTATTTGTTTAAGCATTATAAAATTTATTTTTATTATATTTTTATATTTTTTTTTTACTTTTATGTTCTTGCGTTCCAATTTCTTTTATTTACTTCCTGCGTTGTTTCTTCTCTGTTATACTGAACAAACATTTACGAATTTTTGTCTCTGTTTTTCAGTTTGTCTGTCTGTCTGGCTAAACTGACAATGAAATGAGTTGTGACTAATCAACAATGACAACTCTATACAAAAAACAAACAAACAAAAAAAATATGAAATGTCAAATGTGTTCATTTTAAGCCGATTATGTTCGTTGTGTGCTTTATATCAAATTAAACTGAGGTTTTTTTTTTTATATTTAATTTTTTTTTATATATTTACTACGAATTTTCAATATTTTTTTCCACTTTTGATTTTTATTTTAACGATTTTTTTCACTGGTTTTCGTTGTCAGTTTTGGTTTTTTCTTTGTGTCATTTTTTGATGTACTACAAATCAAGGTCATTAATTGTAGCACTTAATTTCATGGATAGCCGGTCTTTAGAAGGGGGAGAGGGGGATGGGGGGGAGAGACGGAGGGGGGGGGGTGGAGACGAGGGAAGGGGTGATTGATAAAGGATCGTATTTTTTAACTTTTCTCTTTCAAATGTGGTACTCGTGGTATTCGATCAAAAATTTAAATTGTGCAAGTTTTCCTTGTTGCTTCCTGTCAGTGAATTCATTTTATTCTTTAACAAGATAGAAAACGTATTCTGCTGTTTTTTTTCACTTCATACCCCATAACATTTTCAAAATTCTCAATTTTGTTGCCATTACTCCAGACAATTTATATTACTTCAGTTATATACATATACCCAATAACGCTATGACCTACAGAGAAATTTTTCAGTTCGAAAATGTTTGAGATCCACCATGAATAAAATCGACTCAATAGAAAAAAATTTTTATCATTTTTTAGAATAATTATTTTTATCATAAGTAACATCACCCACCCCTGACTCCAAATCCGAGATCCGCCACTGGCTATATATAGTCTACCTAGAGAGTGAGAGAGAGAGAGAGAGAGAGACTAAGAGAGAGTAAATCTATGAATGCCAGAGAGAACTTTATATCATGCCATACCTAGACAAGCATTATTTGATTTTGTTCGGCAATGATGACTTTCGCGGACAACTACTTTAAAATAAATATGTATATATAAATTTATAAAATCATCTCCGATTAGTCTGTAACCTTGGCTAATATTTTCTATTTACTTTTTAATATAAAATTGATTTTGATTTTTTCTTGATTTAATCTCAAATAAAATTTAATGCGTCATTTGTAATTAACAATAAAATCTAGAAAACAATTGCATTTTTTGCAAAAATAAATCATTGCTAATGATTGTATACTCAGTTTTATTATTGTGCAATATTTTTTTTTGCGATTCTATTAAACTGTCGGAAATATAATTAAGTTGATAAATTATTATAAGGATTTGAGCTTCAAGTTTTGGTGCAAAACAAAAAAAAAAAAAAAAAAAAAAAATAATTCAAATACAAATACAACAAAAAAATGATTTCAATGACTAAGATTTATTTACTTTGCGCTTTCTTCAAGTTGAATTTCTTTGTAGTGATTTTATTTTATTTTACTTATTAATTAAATTTAAATAAAGCGTAATAAATTATAGAGAGTCCAAAAGTTACTATTAGATTAGGTCTGAAGCTTGTTTAGATTATAATGATTTTCTGAAACATTAGTGCATCTAAAGATTGCGTAAGGAAGAGTGTGTTAAGTTTTTCGTCTTCGTCCCTTAAAATATAATTTTATTTTATTAGTGCGTCAACGATCAAAATGTGTGCAATATTCATCGTATCATATTTCCTCTTGAATTCGCTAGTGAACTTATGCATGTCCCGTGGATCTTTAACCCTTAACTTCACAAATGAGCCTGACAGTTTTAAAAAATGGTTTTATTGCTTTCCTCTTTTGTAAACCGAGCTTAATTAATTAATGGTTCGAGTAAAATTTTTGTTTTCAATGATTTTTTTCGAACAAAGTTTTCAAGTGTGAGAAACCAGTATTCTGGTAAATATTTTTGAAGGCATTCCTAAATACCTTAGTTTTTAGAATAATGCTTCTCTATTAATTGTTCTGGGTGCTCTGAAATAGAATAGAGAGTAAGGCCGCATCCACAATTTTTTCACAATCGGATCTAAATAAAAAGAAGGTAAGGATTTTATTTTGAAAACTTCCCCTTTTCCCTCCTTAGGCCACTAAAGTCTGTATATAGTCAAGTCTGATTGTTGTAAAAGCATTAAAACTATTTATTCGAGAATCGCGATTTACTTAAGTGTTGAAAATTACGGTTTTTGTATTTAAACAGTGGCAACCTTTAACAATAAAGGTCTGAAAGAGTAAGAAAAAAATTTTTCATATTTGATCTGGAATTAAAAATTTCATAAAGTTTGTTTCTTCGGCCTTATCAAGTTTCATCTATGCATTAATGGGTTAATTAGTTGAACGACACAGATGAGCAAAAGAGAGAGAGAGAACTTCGATCTTGTAAGAAATGGAAGGGAGTGACAATATAAAAAATTTCTATACACCAGTGTTATGACATTTTCGTTACAATTGTACTATTTTAGTACAATTTCAACAGCGCTCTACTTTACTACCACACAAAAATTTTCAGTACAATTCACAAAGATTTTCTAGATTGACTTTCCACACACCAGTTATGATATTTTCGATACAATTGTACTATTTTAGTACAATTTCAACTGCGCTCTACTTTACTACCACACAAAAATTTTCAGTACAATTTCACAAAGATTTTCTAGATTGACTTTCTACACACCAGTTATGATATTTTCGATACATTTGTACTATTTTGGTACAATTTCAACTGCGCTCTACTTTACTAGCACACAAAAATTTTCAATACAATTTTACAAAGATTTTTTAGATTGAATTTCTACACACCAGTTATGATATTTTCGATTCAATTATATTATTTTAGTACTATTTCAACTGCGCTCTACATTACTACTACTCAAAAATTTTCAGTACAATATTACAAAGATTTTCTAGATTGAATTTTTACACACCAGTCATGATGTTTTTGATACAATTATACTATTTTAGTACAAGTTCAACTGCGCTCTACTTTACTACTACGCAAAAATTTTCAGTACAATATTATAAAGATTTTTTAGATTGAATTTCTACACACCAGTCGTGATATTTTCGATACATTTGTACTATTTTGGTACAATTTCAACTACGCTCTACTTTACTACTACGCAAAAATTTTCAGTATAATATTACAAAGACTTTTTACATTGAGTTTCTACACACCAGTCATGATATTTTCGATACATTTGTACTATTTTAGTACAATTTCAACTGCACTATATTTGACTACCAGACAAAAATTTTCAATACAATTTTTCAACTACTTTATTGCAAATGTTCTTCAATAACACTGTGCGACATATTATTTTAACATAAGTTTTTACTTCTAAAAAATTCTTCAAAATATTAAAATAACTTTTCATTAACTTTTGATCTTGTTTCTGGTCCGATTTTGAAAAGAAAGCAGACTCCACTCTGGCTGTTAGGCTTTCTGAAGTTTCATTATACGGCTTGAAGTCGGATTAGTAGCAGATTCTGTCATCTGGTCGTCAGCTGGAATTGAAGTTAATTCGGTTATACTAATAAACTAGCTGACCTGGCAGACGTTGTTCTGCCCTTTCTACGAAGAATCGGGAAAATTTAAGTTTATTTCACTGAAGAAGAATGAAGTTTCTTGGTGTTAAAAATTGTATATTGGTAATGACAATTCCAGCTTCAAGGACGTACATTGAACTTGGTAAAAATTCTAGATTTAAAAATGAGGCATCAAAACTGGCATTTTTAAAACTATTTAATTTGAGAAGAATATCAAAGACCGTTCTAGAAGTTATATCTAATTCCAAAAACTATTTAAAAATATGAACCCATTTGCTATTTATGATAAAAATTGAATTTATTATAGATTTTGATATAGCTAGGCAGGTTCTTGAGATATTTCATAAATTAGTAAAAAATAATAGTAGGAAAAGGAATGGAAAAAGTAGTAGAAAATAGCAGCAAAAAAGTAGAAGAAAATAGTAGTAGAAAAGGTAGTAGGAATAGTAGTAGAAAAGGCATTACGAAAGAGAATAGAAAATTGTATTACAAATTTTTGTAAAGAAGTAGTAAAAATGTAGCAGAAAAAGTAGTAGCAAAATTGTTAAACATAGTAGAAAAAATAGTAAAAATTAAGTAAAAGAGGGTTAGAAATAATTGTAAAAAATAGTAGTGAAAAATAGTAGAAAATATAAGAAAAAATGTATTAAAAAAGTAGAAGAAAAAAGTGCTAAAATAGTAGTAGAAAATATTGTTTGAAAAAGTAGTAGAAAATAACAAAAATTTGCAGAAAAAAAGAAATTTAAAAGTAGTAGAAAATAGTAGTAGAATTGCAGAAAAAAAATAAATTTAAAAGTAGTAGAAAATAGTAGTAGAAATAGTAGTAGAATTAGTAGTAGATTTAGTAGTAGAAATAGTAGTAGGAAAGGAAGTAGGAAAAAGAATAGAAAATTGTATTACAAATTTTTATAAGGAAGTAGTAAAAAGGTAGCAGAAAAAGTTGTACCAAAATAGTTAAACATAGTATTGCAAAAATAGTAAAAATTAAGTAAAAAGAGTGTTAGAAATAGTAGTAAAAAATAGTAGTAGAAAAAACTGTAAAAAAGTAGTGAAAAATAATAGTAAAAAATAGTAGTGAAAAATAGTAAAAAATAAGAAAAAATTTATTAAAAATGTGGTAGAAAAAAAGTACTAAAATAGTATTAGAAAATATTTGTTGAAAAAGTAGTAGAAAATAAGAAAAATTTGCAGAAAAAAAGAAATTTTAAAGTAGTAGAAAATAGTAGTAGAAATAGTAGTAAAATTAGTAGTAGAATTAGTAGAATTGCAGAAAAAAAGAAATTTAAAGGTAGTAGAAATAGTAGTAGTATTAGTAGTAGAATTAGTAGTAGAATTAGTAGTAGAAATAGTAGTAGAAAAGGTAGTAGGAAAAAGAATAGAAAATTGTATTATAAATTTTTATAAAGAAGTAGTAAAAAGGTAGCAGAAAAAGTAGTAGCAAAATAGTTAAACATATTAGTACAAAAATAATAAAAATAAAGTAAAAAAAGAGTGTTAGAAATAGTAGTAAAAACTAGTAGTAGAAAAAACTGTAAAAAAGTAGTAAAAAATAGTAGTGAAAAATAGTAGAAAATAAGAAAAAATTATTAAAAAAGTACAAATTTTTGTAAAGAAGTAGTAAAAAGTACTAAAATAGTAATAGAAAATATTGGTTGAAAAAGTAGTAGAAAATAAGAAAATTTGCAGAAAAAAAGAAATTTAAAAGTAGTAGAAAATAGTATTAGAAATAGTATTAGAATTAGTCGTAGAAATAATAGTAGAATTAGTAGTAGAAATTAGAGTAGAAATAGAAATTTAAAAGTAGTAGAAAATAATATTGGAAATAGTATTAGAATTAGTAGTAGAAATAGTAGTAGAAAATAAAAGTGAAGCATGGTGCCACACCCACTAATCCAACAAACTGAATGAATTTAAATTTTAGTACCGTACCATAAATGCCTCTTAAGATATCCCATAATGGAAATTCAGGTTATATGGAAGGTGCCACACCCCCTTTTTCATACCCACCCATATTTTTGTTGTACCATGGCATTGTCAATTCTCGTTATTGTACCGAATTTCTGTACTGTGCTATAAATGGTTCTTGAGATATACCCGAAAAACTATTATTATTGTATGGGAGGGGCCACGCCCACTTTACTAAAAGCCATTATGTATAGCTATGATCCATCCTTCCGCCTAAGAAAATATATTCTGGAAATATGACTTCAATCGGTCCAGTCGTTCAGCAGTTACACGATGACATACACACAAAACTCTACGATTTTATATATAAAGATATGCCGTAATCAATGAAAGTAAATGTCGACAAATCAGTTGAGTTCAGTAGAATATCACTTTAAGTTCATGGCGGGGGAAAATCTTTAATAAAAATATAGAAAAAAATAAAATAAAAAAATAAAAAAGTCCGCATTGATGGAGCGACCCTTAAAAAAGGATTCGCTTTCATGAGCACATATTTCAAATATTTTTATGCATTTATGTGTGCGTGTGTGGGTCTGAAATACAGCAACATGTTGTGTATAATTTAACAGTTGTTCTTTAACAGCTTCAAACAAACAGCAACAACCCAAAAACAAGTGATACCACGAATATGTATGTATGCATGAAAAAAAGGACTGAAAAAAAGAATATCCATATATATTTGTGTTTTTACAGCAGATTCCTTATATTTCGGGTAGAACTGCCAACATACCAAATAAAATAAATATTTAAGGCTTTGGCTTGAATTTTTATATTATTTTTTTTTTTTTTTGCACGACACGACGAACGATAACTTTGCTTTACTTTGTTTCCTTTGTAGACTTTCGTTATATGAGAATTTTTGTTTCTTTCCTTGCAAACAAAAATACAAATAAAAAAAGTAAAATATACAAAATAACAAAAATACAAAAAATAAAACTTTAAAAAATCAGCAACAAAAACCGGAATTTTTATAGACATCAGCAACAACAGCAACAGCCAGCAATGTTGCAAACTCTAACCAAATAAAATAAAAAAAAAAGAAAATGGAAGAAACAGCAACGAGATCCAACAAGCGAAAATATCTAGACATCAGCTAATACTTATAGACATACATATATACAGAAGAATATATATACATACCTATATATATATATATATATATTTCAGGATATTATTTCAGTTTTCTAAAACATTAACTACATTCTCTTCCGAGCCCAAAACAACAGCAACGAGCAACATACCACGAACAAAGTCGCTGTGCACTGTGGAGCAAGAGAAAAAGTTTGAGGTTAAAAAAAAGAAAGAGAAAAAGAAAGAAAATTTTCGCAATTGAGTCAAGTTTCCCGTTTACAATCATGTGCTTTGTATCGTCGTCGGAAGAAGATATGATGTACGGTTCCCGAAGCGTAATCAATGGTTAAGTACAGAGGTTGTTCTCCGAGGCCTCCATCATGTCTTCTATACCGGCGGATCCAAAATCTCAAATAGTAATAGATCCGGTTGGTTCTTAGACGATGAGACCAAGTACTCTTTTTCTACTGGACAGATGGCGACAGTTTTCCTAGCAGAGATTTTCGCTATCCTGGACCAGATGGTCTAGAAAATTGAGAGGAAATGGCATTAGAAGTGCATAGACATCTGCAGTGATAGTCAAGCTGCACTTAAGGCCCTTGCTAACCCTGTCTGCTCTTCAAAATTGGTCAGCGGGTATAAGGCAGAGCTAAATAGTGTCGCAAAACACAACAAGTTATGTCTTATATGGTTTCCCAGATACTGTGGTATTGCAGGGAATGAACTAGCTAATGAAGGTTCTACAATTGCATTTGGAGTACGGAACCTTTTCTTGGCATAAGCTCTGGGGAGCTCATGCGTTGGATCAACGATTTCGTTGGTTCTATCCATAAAGAAAGATGGTCTGAGCTTGACTCATGCAGAACCACAAAGTGCTTCGTGAGATAACCTAACAGGTAATCAGCGGAATTTCTTCTCAAAACTGAGAAGAAAGGACCTGAGATTACTGTTGAGTGTTATCACAGGGCACAACACTTGTGGTCAGCATATCACCAACATGGCCGTCATCACCGATACAACCTGCCAATCGTGTCTTAAAGACGATGATACTACGGAGCATTTTCTTTATAGCTGTCCGGCGTTCGCGAGAATCACATTAAGGCTATTTGGTAGTGATGTCTTGAGTATAAATAATATACATACTCTCCTTCTTCCTGAGCTTCTAAGATTCATCAGTGAAACAAAGAAGTTCGAGGTTGAGAGACCTTAAACCTTTCTTCTTCCCATTTATACCCTCACATATCTTTTCTGTGTTTCTATTATCTTCTACTGGCTTTATCTTGATAATAGTACAATGGTCTTTAAGACTGAGTGGTTTGGTTTAGTCCAGCCCACCTTCAACTCTAACTCAGTTATATTTCATATGCAGAATATGAAAAAAGGGAAGGAACTGTTATCTAAAAAGGGGAGGGGGGGGGGGGGGGGAGAATTAAAGGAAAATTAAATTTTGAAAAAAGCTTCTTTTACTTCAACAATCAAATCTGCCCGTTTCCAAACAGTGTCCTTAATACTATTAATTGAAATAAAAATAGTGCCCGAAATCATTTCTTTACAGAGTCAAAGTCTAAACTGGACTAAAGACGTAAAAAATTTTTACATTTCCTAATGTCCAAGCAAAACCAACAAACAATGATAAGTTAGGTTAAAAGTGATGCCGAATTGCCCATATATACCGGCAAGATTCACATATGGACCTAATTTTACTACAACTTTCTATTGTCAATAAAAACTACGAGCTGCCTCGAACACTTTTTCCAGTTTGAAAGTAATCTGCATATAACACATTGCAAAAAAAAAAATGTATTCGACCAGTTTTTTTTGCTGCTTTATATTAATTTGCGGACGCTGATCGTGAATCTGAAGTTTTTCTCCATTTTTCTTAAATTTCTCCATTACGTCTAGTTCTCACACAATCTGGTCTTGAAGTTGAAAAATTGGGGCCTTTAAAGACTGAAGAAAAAAACTACTTAGCTTAATAGATTTGATCGTTTCGGACTTAAGAATTTACAAACGCTATTTTTTAGAGAACTCTACTTAGTTTTGGTTTAGTTTCTGATTTAAGTTTTGGTTTGTTTTTTAGTTTGATATTTTTTCCTGAATTTTTGTCCTAGATTTGATCTCTTTCTGATCTGATTTTTTAAC
Source organism: Toxonevra muliebris (assembly GCA_963691655.1). Lineage (NCBI taxonomy): Eukaryota > Metazoa > Arthropoda > Insecta > Diptera > Pallopteridae > Toxonevra > Toxonevra muliebris. The sequence continues at coordinate 77,074,255 of OY829328.1, read as the reverse complement.
AAAATTTTGAGCTAATTTTTGGTTGGTTTTCTGGTTTAGGTTTTAATATGATTTTGGTCTGATTTTTTGTGTGGTTTCCGACTTGATTTTTTCTTCAATTTTCGGTCTGTTTTTTTTCAGTCAGATTTTCTATCAGTTTTCTAGTGTGGGTTTTGGACCGATTTTAGGTCTAGGTTTTGATCAGATCTTTTCTCCAATTTTCGATTCAGTTTTTTTTCTGATTTTCATGTGATACATAAGTCAGACTTTTGGTCTGGTTTTTGTTTTATCAGCTTTGATAATTTTTAGTCTTGTTTTGGGTTTGAATTTTGGTTTGGTTTTTTATCTGATTTTTTATTTGAATTTCAGCCCAGTTCCTCGTATGGGTTTTAATCTGATTTTTATTAAAGTTTTTGGTGATTCTTTTGGTTTCATTTTTGCTTTCATTTTTCGTCTGTTTCTTAGTCTGGGTTTTAGTCCGGTTTTTGGTCTGAATTTAGGTTTTAAACTGATCTTTTACATAGTTTTTGGGTTTTAATAGAAATTTGATCCGATTTTGATCTGGTTTCTGGTCTGATTTTAATCTGGTTTTTTGATCTAATTTTAATCCAACTTTTATTCTGGTTTCTGATCGGATTTTAATCTGTTTTTTTATCTAATTTTTATCCAACTTTTATTCTGGTTTCTCATCTAATGTTTTATATAAATTTTTAGTCTATTTTCTGGTCTGGATTCGGGGTTTTGGTTTACTTTTTGGTTTGAGTTTTTTTTTTCAATTTTTTATTTGAATTTCGGCCTGGTTCCTCGGTTCTTTGATCAGATTTTTATGAGATTTTTTGGTGAGGCTTTGGTTTGAATTTTGTTTTCATTTTTCATCTGCTTTTCTATTTCTATTTTGGTTTTGATCTGATCTTTTATTTAGCTTTTGGTTCGATTTTTGGTCTGCGTTTTAATATGAGTTTGATTTGATTTTTATCCGGTTGCTGGTTTAATTTTTTACCTAGTTTTAGTCTGGTTTCTGATTTAATGTTTTATATGAAATTTCGGACTATTTTCTGGTCTGCGTTTGGGTTTTAATCTGATCTTTTATCCGATTTTTGATTAGACTTCTGGTCTGATTTTTCAACTGTTTATTGTTGGTATGGTTTTTTTCCTATTTTTTTTTTTTTGAGACAATTTTTGGTCTGGTTTCTGGTTTGAATTTTGCCCCATCGTATTTTACTTAGTTTTTCTCAATAACGTCTATTTCTCACACAATCTGGTCTTGAAGTCGAAAGATTGGGGTCTTCAAAGGCTGCCAAATTTGTTTTTTTTCTTAAAAGCTAATCAGAAAAAGAAAGAAAAAAAATATTGATCAGATTTGCATATTCTAATCATATATTAATGGACGTGATCTGTAAAATATAAACTTTAATATTGCTTACTTTTTTAATACTAAATGAGTCACCCATAAATAAAATGTGTTAATGCAGGCGTAAACTATTGTTCCAATATATTAAATTTTTAAATAGCAAAAAATGTCTTTCGTCCCACCGTGCAATACCAACGATGACTACGACGATGAGAACATAAGGTATTTGAGTATGCGGTAAATGGCCCATGAAAATGAGACGAGAGCGAAAGCGACTTGCTACATACAAAACAACAAAAAAAGACAAGCAAAGAAAAAAAAAACACAACAAAAAACTAGAGTGAAAAAAAGAAGACATAAAAAAAAGGATCCCCAACAATTCAATGCAGACAAACAATCGTACATACACACACACATACACACTCATACAGCATAGTTGGTAGTGTAAAACGGTGTTTGGTTAGAGAGCAATGGGTTGGCATCTGCATGTTGTGTGAGGGCGAGAACAAGAGCAATGAGCGCCGCGACGAAGTCAAAGACGAGGATGTTTTGTTGTTGCAGACATTTGAAGGAGACGCGACGCAACGCGTCGCGCTATGATTTCGGGTACAAAACGAAACAGAAATACGAAAGTGGAATTTCAATTAAAGGAGGAGTATAGCACGCGAGAGTGAGAGTTCAGGGGGTGCATTTAAAAGTAGTAGTAGTAGCAGTAGTAGTAGTAGCAGTAGGGGGGGAATGATGGAGTGTAGTAGCATTAGAGCAAAAATTTAAGATTTTTTGTAAAATATAAAGTTTTGTAATTTTTAGAATTTAAGATTTTAATTATTGGATTGAATTTTTAAAGTGTTTACTCTCTGTTTAGATCACTAACATGTTATATGTGACCTTTGGGGTTGTGGCATCACTGTAACTAAGCAAAGGATTGGTCAAAGGGCCGCTGAATTCATTTGATGATGAAGAAGAAATAAAAACTCTAAGCTTCTCCATCTTACGACTATGCCGCAAAAGTTAAATAGTTGATTTAGGTCACTAGGGAATCAAAAGAGGGCTGAAAGATAAAAAGTCCCTCTTCTTTTCGCAAAATATTTTGCTAATGAAGAAACAAAAAAACTTAATACCTTCGCAAATTTTTCATCTTCTTCATATTTTTATCGTTTTGCTAGATAAAATAGAGAATATATACATTGTCTTTTCCAATTAGTTTGAAATCATCTTAGTACCTGCTCTTCCAGTTTTATGAAACAGCAGGCTTTAAAACTAACAACACTACTACATTCAATACTTCCAATATTGTTGGTTTTAGAATAAATTTAAAGCGGTTTTAAAACAACTATCTCCTATCAATGTTGAATTTATATTGGCTCTAATATCAAATTTACTGTACTTGGAAATAATTGATGCTGGATTATATTTGGTAGTTTCTAGTTTTTACTATTTTGTTCAATAGTTTTTATTTGATTTCTATTGTGTTCAGTGATTTTTACTTTGCGAACTGGTGTACATTTTCTGCATTGATTTCCATTTTGCTAATTAATTCTTATTTTGTTTTTCAGTTCCAGTGTATTTGGAGCAATGATCACCACTTTGCAGAGCATGAAACTTTTATAATTTTTATCAAAAAATTTCCAAAATTAGAGTTTTTATAAACTTTTATTTTATAAGAGTTCAAAGTGAAGATCAGAAATAAGAGAATAATTTCTTTCTTAACTTTTAGTTTTAATTCTTACTCAATAATTCTGTTAAAAAAAAAAATAATGAAATTGTAAGACATTTATTTTTTAAAATTATTTTGAAGACCATTATTTTTAAAAGTCTGAAGATTACTATTTTTTCTATTCTTATTTCTATTACTGATTTCTACTACTATTTTCTATCTTTCTACTTATTTTCCTGTGATCATTTACTAATTTAAAATTGTTTTGTAATTTTTAAATTTTAGAGGGGTAATAGAAAGTAGTAGGAAAAGTGGTTAGAAAGATAATAAAAAAGTAGCTGAAAAGTAGAAAAAGTAGTAGTAGAAAAAGTAGTAGTGGAAAAAGTAGTAGTAGAAAAAGTAGTAGTAGAAAAAGTAGTAGTGGAAAAAGTAGTTGTAGAAAAATTAATAGTAGAAAAAGTAGTAGTAGAAAAAGTAATAGTAGAAAAAGTAGTAGTAGAAAAAGTAATAGTAGAAAAAGTAATAGTAGAAAAAGTAGTAGTAGAAAAAGTAGTTGTAGAAAAAGTAGTAGTAGAAAAAGTAATAGTAGAAAAAGTAGTAGTAGAAAAAGTAGTTGTAGAAAAAGTAGTAGTAGAAAAAGAAGTAGTAGAAAAAGTAATAGTAGAAAATGTAGTAGTAGAAAAAGTAGTGGTGGAAAAAGTAGTAAAAATAATAGCAGAAAATTAGTAAAAAATAGTAGTAGAAAAAGCAGTAAAAAATAGTAGTAGAAAATAGAGGAATAAAGTAGTTCTAAAATATTAGTAAAAAAGTAGTAGTAGAAAATAGTTAGAAATATGAAGTAGGACTCCAAAGACTTTTAAAAACTAAAATGAGTCCCTTCTGCACTCGTCACTTGAAGTGATAACATACTTTCCCTGCAAGGCTGATGGAAACTTCAATACAGTAACAAAATTTTTAGCTTTCACTAACACAGTTTAAAAATTTTATATTGTCTAATTTTAGAAATAATGATAAATAAAGACAACATGATTGAATCATTCAATTTGTTATGTCTAACTCATTCTTGCATTGTCACAAGACAGTAACTAGTGCAGCAAACATTGCAAGAATAAAAGAAATAAATTTCTACGCAAGTAGGTTTGAAAATCACGATGCAGAGTTTCAGCAACAGATTCGAGCCCGGAAAAGTTTCATCAATAGGACAACTCAATATAATAAAGCAATAAATAAAAAAAAGAACAATAATGTAAATATATACGAATAAATATAGCATTATTATGATTTAAAAACAAAAAATTTCAATTTGTAAGGATTGAACCTTTTTTTTTAAAGACATGTAAAAAAGAAATTTGTGGTATTTGAACCATGGCCAAGAGTGTCTGGTTCTTTATTAAATTTATGTAAATTTAGTTTAGGATAGTTTTATTTGAGCTATATATTATATTATAAATATTTCTATAAATATGTCAATATCTATAATTAATATTTTTTCTTTTTCTTTTATCTTTACAGGTGAGTTTGACTTGCAAATTATTATGCTCGATTGACAGCAATTTTTCTAGCCGATTTCTAATATCTGGTAAGCTTAAGGATTGCTTGAAGAATTTCTTTTTAAAAATTTTATATTGTTAATTTTTTTTAATGCATTCATAAACATAATGAATGTGTCCATAATATGGCGACAGCCATAATTGTGTTCGGTAGTCATGTGGTCGTGCCGTCGCTAAAAATAACCCTCTAAGCAATTCGGTAGTCGACTACGACCTAACTATAAGCTAACTACAATGTAATGCAGAACTTCCCCAAAATCAAACGGTGCATATTCAATGCAGTGCATTTGTTGTTTTTATCATATTTGCTCATCTCTGTTTAAAGAGCATTTAACTGTTGTTTAAATTTTTTAGCTGAGTTGCTGGCAGGGAATCGTTTCCATAAGAATGTGTGCTTTTATAACATGACAGATGTAGTTGTGTAGCTGCCGTCGTCAATGTGTATGGGGCATATGTATTTATGCCTATACTCTCAGTGTAGCGCTCTCACAAACTCACACATACACTATCAATGAATTGAAATGCGTCTGTATAAGTTGCAGAAATTACTGGACTAGAGAGAGGCAGGCAAGTCTCTTTGATTTGCCATTGTTAAGATGTTTTTCTGTCTCTCTCTCTCTCTCTTTTTATTTCATTCTCTTTGACTCTCTCTCTCTGTATTGTAATATTTATCAACCTCAAGGGGGATTTTTTATTTAAGAGAGTGCAGTTTTTCTCTCTTTTGAGTTGAGAGCGTAAGAACTTCATATAAAAAAAAAAAAGATGTAGAAAAGAGTAGGGCACTTGGGGTCAATTGACCCTTATTGAAAAGTTAATTGCATTACTGAAAATGTATTAAAATATTATTTTAGCAGAATTTTATTATTTTTTTGGTCATTTTATGAGCGCATTAAAAAAATCACTTTCACGAATTTTCTACTTGAATTTAAAAAAAGAAAGAAGAAAGTTGAAAGGTATTTCCTGTTGTTTGAGAAATACACTTAAAAAAATGGTGGCTACTGTTTCTATTTTACCCCAATACTCAATAGTTACTTTCCGCTAAAGTTTTTTTTAAGTACATTAAAGCTTAAGACTTTAACCAATATTAAATTTGAACCAACAAAGCATAAGTACAAAAAAAAAAAAAAAAAAACAAAAAAGGCGTTAAATAAATAGGAAAAAAGTACATACATACTTATTTACACTGTTTTTTTGTTTTTGTTGTCATATTATTTGCTAAGCCATAAGATTAAATAGATATACAAATAATATGTGTACAAACAGTGGTTTTCGCTTATAACGTATGCGCCTAACTTATTTTTTCTAAATTAACTTTTGGTTTTACATAATTTCATATTTTTTTTTAGCATTTAAACTAAATACGGAAACTTATGGGTTTAATATGATTTTCATTTATACTGAACCGTTTTATGGGCTGGGTGAAGTTCGCTGTAAACGAAAATTACTGTTTATATTTTTTTTATTTTTTATGTATTCAAGCCAAAGTGACGCGTGAAGGTGCCGCTATGCTTTTTAAAATCTTATCACAAAATGTACAAAACTAAAAAAAAAAAAAAAAAAAAAAAGGCAGCAACGAACATTTAACTTCACATATATTTGTATGTTTGAAATAGCCTGAAAATTTATATTGAATGGTTAAGTTTACATGCATACATACATAAATATAAACATAAATGTCTATATTTTTAGACCCATCGGAAAAGCTTAGGAACAATTATTTCATATTCTTTCGTGTGTATATTTCTATTTAATTAAAGTGATATCTTTATTGTTGAAAACATCTCATGCTATTCTTTAAATTGACCAATCACCGATGGCGATTATCAATGGGTGAGAGTAAAACTCTCTTTACTCTCCTTCAATGAAAATCAACGTCTTGTGATTGGTGAAAATATCAACTCTCTTGAAATCAATGAGAAAGCGCTCTCTGAGGTGAAACAAAGTTTAAAAAAGCATTTCTTTTCCCATTGGGTAAATTACCTAAGACTTGGAAACCTAGAAAAAAAAAAGTCTATAAATAAAATAAACAATAAAATTATCTAATTATACAAAAGTTTATTGTTAAATAAAAATAAATCATATTTTCTTTAGAAAAAAAGAAATAAATATTTAACTTTAATTTATAAGAAAAATAAAAAAAATTCTTTTAACCTGCTGACACCATTTTTTGTTGTTGCTATATTAATTTTTTTTATTTTATTTTTTTTTATGAATCTTTGAAATTTATTAGGTTTTCTTTTTTTTTTCTGTTTTATTTCACTCACCCCAAAACAAATACTTGGCACTTACTAATTCTTATCACATGCGCTTATCAGTGAAAATGAGTGAGTTTGAATGATGTTTGTTGTACTAATAAAATAAAATAATAAAAAAAAAAATTTATTTATTTGTATTATATATGGTTGGTTGTTTATTATCTTTGGGGGTGTTCCTCATGTGAAAAATTCTTTGTATTAAATAAAAAATTTTTTTTTCAGATAATCTAAAAATTCGCAAATTTTTTTTTTCTTTTTTCATTTGAAATCTATTTATATGTATTAATTTTTGATAAGATATGACACTAAAATTATGACATCAATTGTCAAATATACTGTGTGTGAGTTTTTTGTTTTTTTTTTTGCTGCTGATTAATCAAACTGATGACGTTAACACACTTCAGTTAGTATTTTTGATTATTTTAACTAATATTATTAAGATTTTTATACTCATTCTATGTTTTTGTTAAAAAAAAAAACTGCTTTATAAAGATTTATCAATTTTGATTGATGATTGCAAGTTTCGAATTTAAATCTATTTATAATTTCAGTTTTTTGTGAGATAGTAATAGTCAAAGGTAATATTCATTCTGAAGTACCTGAAGAACTAGATGATCAACTCTTAAACTTCTCAGTAGATAAAATATATCTACAGTGACGCTGAGAGAACTTGCCGTAGAACTCCATCTAAGACCTTAAACCAGAGGTGCCCACGGCCTATGCACTTGGTGCACATTTTTTTTTTTTTTTTTTTTTGTAAAAGCACTTAGGCATAGGCGAGCATTTCTCATCCCTCTTCTTTGCCTATACCAAAGGTGCAAGGCAGCTACACTTTCGTATGCTTTATTGGTCTTCAATGTAGATTTTGTTGTTGTCCAAAGTATGAGTTTATAATAATAAAGTTTATATGTATTGGTATTTGCATTTACATAAGAAACTTTTGGGCTCTCCTGACTTAAATCATCTATTGTATCTGGGTAAATCTTGAAAAATAGATACTATATTAATTCATAAACTGCAACCTTCTTTAAGAATCGATACATGTCTTTCACTTTTCTTTCATCGCCACTGCCAAGACCTATTGTTGAATCTGTGGATCGTGATTGAAGATGAGATATAGGTCGTCGCTCTCATAATACAACAATTACACTATATAACACGAAAAAATTTCTGAACTCTCATATTTATATTTTATTTATTTATTTTTTACATCCTAGTACAACAACGAGTCCGTTATAAATATATAGAACTAGTCATATGGTTTTTTTTTTTTGGAGGAGTTTGAGTTCGATGACCAGGAATCTGCATAAATTTTTTTCGGATGAGGTCGAACTTTTGGGATTTCGATGATTTTAGGATTTTTCAAAAAAATAGTTAGGTAGGGGTACGTGGAACAAATTTTTTTTTTTTTAGATATTTTGTATTTTCTATATGTTTTATGAGTTTTTACAACGTTTTCAACAACAAAAAAATTTCAGAAAAAAAATTTTTTTTTCGACTTAAACTTTTAAAAAAATTCGTAAGGGGAGGCTACGTGAGAACAAAATTTTTTTCTTCGATTTTTTGTGTTTTTTATACGTTTTATGAGTTTTTACGAAGTTTACAACAAAAAAAAATTTTATTTATTTTTTTCGATCTAAACTTTTCAAAAAATTCATGAGAGAGGGGGTATGTGGAAACATTTTTTTTCTTCCGTTTTTTGTGTTTTCTACACTTTTTTTGAGTTTTTACAAAGTTTTCAATAAATCAAATTTTTCAAAAAAATTTTATTTTTTTTCGATCTAAACTTTTCAAAAAATTCATGAGGGGGGTACGTGGAAAAATTTTTTTTTTTGTAAAGCTTTTGTGTTTTCTACACTTTTTATGACTTTTTACAAAGTTTTCAACAAAACAAATTTTTCAAAACAATTTTATTTTTTTTCGATCTAAACTTTTCAAAAAATGCATGAGGGGGAGTACGTGGAAATTTTTTTGTTTTTAGATGTTTTGTATTTTCTGCACGTTTTATGAGTTTTTACAAAGTTTTCAACAAAAAAAATTTTTCAAAAAAATTTTATCTTTTTTTTTCGATCTAAACTTTTTAAAAAATTTATGAAGGGGGGTTGTGGAAAATTTTTTTGTTCTTGGATTTTTTGTATTTTCTACACGTTTTATGCGTTTTTACAAATTTTTCAACAAAAAAGATTTTTCAAAAAAATTTTATTTTTTTTCGATCTAACTTTTTAAAAAATTCATGAGTACATTGAAAATAGTTTTTTTTTTTAGATTTTTTGTATTTTCTACACATTTTATGAGTTTTTACAAAGTTTTTTTCAAATTTTTTTTTATTGATCTGAACTTTACAAAAAATTCATAACGGGGGGGTACGTGAGAACAAAATTTTTTTCTTCAGTTTGTTGTGTTTTTTACACGTTTTATGAGCTTTTACAAAGTTTACAAAAAAAAAAAAAAAGTTTTTCGACCTAGGGTCAATTTTCAGTAGGCCCCCTACATGAAAAAAAATTAATTTTTTTTCGATTTTTTGTGTTCTCTATACGTTTCATGAGTTTTTACAATGTTTTCACACCATATGTCAATATTTCCAATAGAGTAAATATCATTTCAATTTTATTCCATTATTTCATCTTTCCATTTGTGTCTGCAACTTTCATTCGGTCTCTTAAACAAAATTGAGCTTCCTTTTCTCGATCGATACCATCTCAACCTTCAACACATCTGCCCCAAAATTAACTCTTTCAACTAATTGGTTTTTTGATGTTGAAAAATATGGTAGTGTCTACTAACTACCTTGCTCTATTTAATTTCCTTTTTTTTAAGGGGTTTTTTGTTTTTGGTGTCATGCATGCAATTATTATAACTCCACCCTTATGACAAAAAATAGAATACAAAATTTATGACAATTATTTTGACACTTGATTTAAATGGAACATAATCAAAAAACAAACACGCAACTTTTACAGACCTACTTTCATACATACAATTAAAGCTACCCAGTTGGAAAAGGAAAGAGGTGAAATTGAGGGTACATAGTTGAAGTAAAAGTTTCAGTTTCGGTTTTGCTTTTCGAAAAAATTCCCAGAAATTTCATTAGTTGGTTAGAAAACTACTCAGATAGAAAATTATCTCAAGACCTCAAATAGGAGGCGTTCTGAGACACTGGAGAGCTGTACGATTCTCTCTGGGACAAAATTCTTCTGGTTTAGTTTATTATTTATTTAGTTATTCCAAAAAAAAATTAATATTAAAACTGACAAAGAAAAATAATAATAAATAATTCCTCACTTCTCTGCGGAATGAAACAAGCCAAACAAAATGAATTTGTCCTATAATATTTTCTTACTGGGTACCCAACTACACCAACAAAAATATTTCCCTTTTGTTTTCGTATATGTATGCATGAATTATAGTTTTTGTTTTTTACCTACATTTATTCATACCCTAACTGACAATTAACGATCATGACCATAAGATAAACTGTCACTTAATTGTTAACTCTTAAGCATTACAAAACTTTTGTTGTACAATTTGGTTATTGTAATAATAACATAATAATTACTTATACAAAAACACATAAGTGTGGGTAAGTAGCTATGTATTTTATGTGTGTGTTAAATTCTAGAACAAAAAAAAAACAGGTAAACTTTTAAAAGGGGAACAAAGTCATTATGTGCTTTCTTATCAGATAAGCGGCAACGCTTGACAGTACCTAAAAAAAAAAGCAGAAGAAATTTTTTGACAGTTAAAATAATAACTACATATTAGAGAATTTGCAGATACATATGCATTTTTGAGGTTATGGTGAACTCAAAAAAAAGGCTATCAAAACGAAGAAGGAAGAGAGAAAGAGAGAGACCGTGTATATGAAATATGTGTGGGTATGTTATGATGAAACGCAATGTAACGGCTCGTTATATTTCCCAGCGGGAAAATAAGTAATTTAGGATAAGACCAATCGGTGAATTATTCAGTAATATAAAGAAAGGCTAAGCTTGGGCCTGGCATAACTTTATATACCCCACATATATTTTTAATGAAATTTAGATGAGGTTTTTTAAGTTTTGTTGAGTTGTTAGCTCTGACAGGCAACGATGGAAGACGTTTCTTGCATGGAAAGTAGGCGTGGTTGCTGCCCGATGTTGATAAATATCAGTTAGAAAACTACAGTTACAATTTAGAATTTTTTTATTTTATCCAAAATGGCGACCAAACAAAATTTTAAGTAAACGAATCTGGCTAAAAATGTTTTCTTGGAGGTTTTTGGGGTCATTGAATCCGAATTTTTGAGCCAAATTTAAAAATTCGAAAATGCAGCTTCAAAATGGCGACTACAGAAAATTTTAAATTCAACGAATCTGGCTGAAAATGTTTAGTTGGAGGTTTTTGGGGTCGCTGAATCCAAATCTTTAGTCAAAATTAAGAAATTCAAAATGTCGGTTTCAAAATGGCGACCAAAAAAACTTTCAATTTAACAAAGCTGGCTGAAAATGCTAACTCGGCGGGTTTATGGGATCATCGAATTAGAATTTTTGGTCCAAATTTTAAAAAATTCAAAATGGTGGATTAATAATGGCGAGCAAAAAAAAATTTTAGGTAAAAGAATCAAGCTGAAAATGCTTACTCGGAGATTCATGAAGGCGCTGAATCCAAATTTTTGGTCAAAATTTAAAAATTCAAAATGGCGGCTTCAAAATGGCGTTCAAAAAAATTCAAAAGTTAACGAACTTGGTTGAAAATGTTTACTCGGAGGTTTTTGGGGTCTCTGAACGTGAAGCTTTGATCAAAAATTAATAATTTTAAATGGCGTCTTCAAAATGGCGACTACAAAAATTTGTGAGTAAACGAATTTCGCTGAAAATACTTACTCGGCGGGATTTTAGGGTCAATAAATACAAATATTTGGTTAAAATTTAAAAATTCAAAATGGCGGCTTCAAAATGGCGATCAAAATAATTTATAAGCAAACAAATCTGAAGGAAAATGCTTAGTCGGGGGCTCTTAGTATTTCTCAATTTGAATTTTTGGTCAAAAATTTAAAAATTCAAACTGGCGGCTTTAAAATGGCGACCACAAGAACTTTTAAGTAAACGAATCTTGCTGAAATTACTTACTCGGCAGATTTTTGCGATCGCTGAATCCGGATCTTTAGTCGAAATTTAAAAATAAAAAATGGCAGTTTCAAAATGGCAACCAAAAAAACTCAAAAGTTAACGAATTTGGTTGAAAATGTTTACTCAGAGGTTTTTGGGGTGGCTGAATTAAAATTTTTAGTCAAAATTTAAAAATTCAAAATGGCCGCTTTAAAATAGTGACCAAAAAAAATTTAAAGTTAACGAATTTAGATGAAAATTCCTACTCGGGGGCTCTTGGGCTCGCTAAATCCTAATCTTTGATGAAAATTTAAAAATTCAAAATGGCGACTTCAAAATGTATGGTAGCCACCACGCGCTTTTGATCGATTTTGCCAATTTTAGAACTCAATCAAATCAAAACTGTTTGTTTTTTAAAAATCGAATAAAACGGAAACTTCTGCTGACTTTTTTCCGCATTTCAAAAAATTTAAAAAAGGTCTGGAATTATTACCCCGAAGAACGGGTAATGGAAAGAAGGATGCTTTAATTTCACCTACTAACATTGCCGAGTATATATTCATTTATAAAGTAACCGGATTAATGATCCTTTTTCCTACCATTTCAACACATAATACTTTCCCGCTGGGTTATTGTATATGCAGGCTTATATGTATGCATGTATATGTGAAACCGGAAGTATATATTAGCCATGTCCTTAACGCCACCGCCACCACCTTCATTACCGCCATCACGTCAAACATGAAAACCACAGAATAGAAAATATTTTGATGGGTAGAAAATGAAGAAAAATGATGCACATAGAAGCCGTCGGTAAAACGCTTAAAATTTCTACTACATACGGCTGAACACGCTAAGGGGTGGAGCCATAAAGTCACGCGACTGTTGGTAGTAACAGAAGAGCAGAAGCGAAAGAATTAGGGAGGAAACAAAAAAAGAGGAAAGGCATAAAATATGAGATGATAATGATGATGATAATGATGATGATGACAATGAAGAATGTAAGATTTTTAGAAGAGAATACAATATGAAAATATGCTTCTGATAATGATGAAAGAAAGCATATACAGAAACATCAAATAGAATTTGAGGAAGAAGGCGTAAACGGAGACAGATATAGACAACTGCAATTGGGCAGAGAGACAGACAGACAAACAGACAGAATTGAAACATATGAAAAAGGGCGAGTTCAAAGGCAGGTACTTTTGAAAAATTTACGCTGATGAAGTTGGAAGCAATTATGAGGTTGATTGTCGGTCTGTGATGGTGTTGTTGTTGTTGTTCTTGATAATGTTAACAGTTTGTTAATGATTTTGAAGCTTCTACTTTGAAGCAGCAGAGACAAGCGTTTACAATTTTAAAGTTTTTCCCTTTTCATATGTAGGTATGAATTTTTGTTTGTTTTTTATCATGACTCTACCAAAAAATTTTAACTGCAATTTATTTCATACACTAAAAATCCATGTGGTTGTATTTGTCTGCCTGTTTCTCTTTTATTTTTGTTTTTGTTCTTGTTTGCATTTCAGCTCACAGTTATAAATAAAGTTTTTGTTGTTGTTAGAGTAGGTAGTATATAGAATTTGAAAGGCTTCCTATGATTTGTGTCTAGAGAACACACCCTCTTCTTTTAGTTTTACTTCGTATTTTTAGTGACTTAACAATAAATTCAACCCACCATCACACACACATACACACACACACACATATGTATATATATATTCACATAAATACTCAACTGCTTGGTTGCATGTATGTGTGTCTGTGTGGGGGAGAACTCTCAGCTGGTATTTTTTTTTTGGTTTTTTTTCGTATTGTTTTCGAAAATTTCTAATAGATGGCGTTAATAGTCATGCAATGAAGCCAATACTTCACGAGGAGCTAATAGAATGCAGAAGAAGAAGTTGTCATGAAATATTAGTAGCATAAATCATTAGCAGAATTAAAGGGCGAGGAGGGAGTTTCGGGGATAAAACCTTCCCTCTCTTCGCCTTAAGTATTTTTACCATTATGTGCCTTACTCTTGAATGAAAATACTTTTTGATGGAACTAAATCTCTGGATGCACTAAAAAAAATATTTGTTGCTCAAAAAATAGAATTTAATTACACAGTACAACAAAAAAATTGTGTGTCTGCATGCACTCATAGTCGCAGTGAAACTTTGTTGTTTTAGTTTGCTTTTACACACTTATTGCAAAACAAATTAGTCAAACTTTAAACGAGTAAAGGTAAAAAATTTTCCAACATAAGAAAAGCATAAAAAATATTGCAAAAAAATCAGTCAAACTTTAAGCGAGTAAGGATAAAAAATTTGCCATCATAAGAAAAACATCAGAAATAATGCTGCAAAAAATCAATCAAAATTTAAGCGACTTTAAGCGAGTAAAGAGAAAAAACATGCCATTATAAAAAAGCATCAAAAATAATATAAAATATTAAACAAAAGTTAAGCGACTTTAAGCGAGTAAAAATATAAAATTTGCCATCACAAGAAAAACACCAGAAATAATGCAGCAAAAAATCAATCAAAATTTAAGCGACTTTAAGCGAGTAAAGAGAAAAAACATGCCATTATAAAAAAGCATCAAATATAATATAAAAAATGAAACAAAAGTTAAGCGACTTTAAGCGAGTAAAAATATAAAATTTGCCATCATAAGAAAATCATCAGAAATAATGCAGCAAAAAATCAATCAAAATTTAAGGAACTTTAAGCGAGTAAAGATAAAAAATTTTCTATCAGAAGAAACGCATCAAAAATCAATCAAAATTTAAGCGACTTTAAGCGAGTAAAGAGAAAAAACATGCCATTATAAAAAAGCATCAAAAATAATATAACATATTAAACAAAAGTTAAGCGCGTAAAAATATAAAATTTGCCATCACAAGAAAATCATCAAAAATTATGCTGCAAAAAATCAATCAAAATTTAAGCGACATTAAAATCCTAAACTACTCAATCTTGCGCAAGCGTAAAAATCAAAATTGAAAAACTACAGGGCTGAGGGTACCAGAGGGAAAGGCGACGAAAGAGCGTGGGTAGCCCGTGTGTTGAAGAAGGAAGCTTTTATGACAATATTCAAGCAAGTTATTAAAATGAATTTCGAATTTCATCTCTTGAGTTAATGCACTGTTAAAGTGGCTTAAAAGTGTTCTTAATATTTCATTTGCTTTGTTATTTTGTTGCTTTTTGTTTGTTTTTTGTTTTTTTCTTCTGTGTCATAAAATACAAATCGTCGCCTAAGAATTGATTTGGCGTATAGGTATACGAATTTGTACACACATACGCTAAATCAATTCTCAGGCGACGAAATGAGTATCTGCATGTATGTAGCTTATAGATGCGTATGTATTTTTTAGTTGCGCTTTTTGTTAATCCTTCATCTCTCTTTATGAGAGCGCATAAAGTTTTTTATTTTACCGAAAAGTGTGAAATTCCAAGAATTGAACTGTTATACATTTCATGTATGTTAAGCTAAGCTAAGCTAAAAAAAAAAAAAAAAAAAAACTTATGGATGCTTTTGAACTTTCTCAATGTCATACATGAAGAGGTAGAAATAGAGTTGTATGTAGAGTAAAGAAAAAAAAAAGAAAAATTAAGGGGAAGCGGGGAGTACTATGAGGTTTGAAGGTATAAGCTTTATGGTTATTTAGCCACATTTTTTGTTTTAGTAATATCGTCGCCTGAGAATTGATTTGGCGTATGTGTGTACAAATTCGTATACCTATACGCCAAATCAATTCTCAGGCGACGATATATATATATATGTAGTATAATCATCTGTTGGTGTGAGTAACTTAAAAACTTTATCAACAAGTTGTGTTTTTTTTTTTATTATTTATTTTTTTTTTTTTTTTATTTAAGTTTTTATTTTTATATTTTAATTTTTCCCTTTTTTTTTTTTTTTTTGCTTTATATGTTTCTTTGCATCTTTTTACCTGTATCTCAAGCACGTCTCGCCTTCCATGCACATGTGTTGTGTGCTGACTAAAAATTTTGTGGCTTTTTATTTTTACAGCTTAAGCTTAGTCCCTTTAGGTTTCTTGTTTATAGTTAGTTAGTTATATTTTTTTTTTTTTTGGGTTTTGTCTGCTACTTTTGCCAAGTCTTTTGTGTATAGAAAATTTCTTTGAATTTGTGAATTCTCTTCGACTAGACGAGCGCATAAATAAATCTACTTAAGACATTACGGTCGGTTGTTGTTGCTAGGTACTAACTACTTTTAGTTTTTTTGTTTTTGCTTTTTCTTTAGTAATAAATAGTAGAAACACAGCATAACACTTTTCAGTTTTTGTTTTTATTATTTTTCTTCACTAAATAATTAAATTAAGTACTTCATGGGGTAAGTTTAAATTTGCCTTAACAAAAACTTTGTCTTCTTCTTTAAAAACTGAGCCCTTCCTTCCTTCGTACTTTCCTTCATCCATTTCAAAAACAAAAGGAAGCGCAAAGAAACAACTCATGGTGACAACTTCTAAGAAAATCTTTTCTGTAATTTTTTTGTTTTGTTTTTTGTATCTTTAGATATTTTGTTGATTTGCAACACCGTATAATTAAAGCGATTAAAATCTTTTTTTTTTTGTTCTTATAGCGAGTAATGTCCATAAACTTGTAAAATTATTTATTCATGTAAATGTGTTTTTTTTTTTGTATTTTTGGGATTTTTTTTATTTTGTAAAAACTTTTGTTGAACTTGAAAATGTTTCTTAAAATAATTTTAAGCAGAAGTTTTTGTTTTTGTTTCGTTTTTTTTTTGTGTATAGAGACTTCTCTAGTCTTTGTGAGAAAAACTTTAGCCATTTTATGTGCAAAGTTTTATCTGTAGCTATTTCCAAAAATACATTTACAAACTCCTGAATAGAAACTCAGTAACTAATTTGAATCATTTTAATCTTTTCTATTTAATCTAATTTTGTACACAGCGTAACTTTAGTTTTGTTCAAATGTTAAATGATTAACACTTGTTTTTAGGTTAATTATGGATAGCTTATTCTAGTAATTCCCACTGTAAAACCTCAAACCACATGATTTTAGTATATGCAGGACAAATATCACTTTTTTTTTTTAATTTAACTTCTGCCTTAGAAAACGAAAAATTATGTATCTGTTGTTTATTTGAAAATTGTTATAACAAATTCTATTGAAGTTTTTGCAGTCTTTTTATCTCTATTTTGTTGTTGCTTTTCTTCTATTGATACTCTTTCAGCACAAATACTACTTAATACACATATACAACTATAACACATGAAAGGAAAGTTCCGCTATATGCAATCAAACAGAGGCATCTAAGTCGGCTCTCTCACTAAAGAAGATGAGAGAAAACTACGTGAAGCCGCCTCTCTGCTTGATTGTATATAGCCGAATAATAACTGCATAACTTCGTTTCTTTCTGGTTTTGTGTGTTAGTGCCACGAAAATGCGATTCTTCACGTGATCGTTGTTGTTGTTGAAGTTTTTGCACTCTTCCTCTTTCTATTATCTGATGGTTTTTTTCTGTTGATACTCTCTACACATACCGGCGCAAATATGACGTAGTACACGTATATAACATCCCTGTCGGCAACTCAGTTAACTTTTAATGCACTTTAATCTAACTATTTCGCAACTAGAGTTGGTTGATACTTGGATTATTTTTAATGAAGACAACTGACTATTTTAACATTGCGATGTCTTAGGCAGTAGTCAATTGTCCGCCTATGCATGACTTTTCAACTAACTTAAAGTTAGTTTCTTAAAAGTTGGCTAAAAGTTATCTAATTTATTGTTAGCTATATACTTATTAAGTGTAGCTATAAATTAATTAGCTTATAGTATGCTTTATTAATTCCGATTTATAATAAATACATCTTGAAATTTTTGAAATTCAATAAAAAACATTACATTACATTACATGAAATTAGTTTATTTTGTTTGCGCCTCTCACATTAATATTAATATTCCATCCTTTTCAATTTAGTTGCACACCTTAACCTCACTTAACTGCACACACGAAATTGAGCACTGATTTTAATTTCACAATGCACAAAAGGAAAAAAATCAAACAACAGTTAAATGCTCTTTAAACAGAGATGAGCAAATATAACAAAAACAACAAATTCACTGCATTGAATATGCACCGTTTGATTTTGGGGAAGTTCTGCATTACATTGTAGTTATCTTATAGTTAGGTCGTAGTCGTCTACCGAATTGCTTGGAGCGATATGACAGGAAAGTTCAATTAAATGGAATCAAGCTCTCTCACGAAAGCACATGACATAAAACTGCGAGAAGTCGTCTTTCTGCTTGATTGTTTGTAGCCGACAGCATAAATTCGTTTCTTATTAGCTTCGTATGTATGATATGGGTAAACGATCGAGAATCCTATTATAAGATCTTCGAGAAAAATAGTTCATATCTAAAAGTAAGTAATTGGGGCCACTAAAAGTTAAAACCAGCTAAGTTCAGTTGCAGTTGTTTTCGGCACTTTTTAGAAAATTCTTCTTTTCGCCAAATAAGCGCAATAAAAAATGGTACATTCCGCTTAAATACATTTTTAAAACATAAACAAGGAAATCTCCTTTACAAGGGAAGGGAAATTTGGGCAATGTTTGGAAATATTACCAAAATTGCAGCAGTATTGCAAGTGGTGCGGTTTTTGTGACCGCCAGTGTATATATATATATTTTTTTTTGCAATTAACCCTGGATTAACCGTTGGTAAAAAAAAAAAAACAAATTTCGAAGTAAATTCTTCCCATCGAGAATTAGTTCTGATTACTGAAGGTCAAAATCACTCAGGCCCAACTTGTTTTTAAGAAATTAACCCTTGAAAGATAATTTTTTTTTTTTTTTACAATAAACCCTTTTATACTGGATACTGGGACTAGGGGGCCTAGAGATTTCTTAAGGTGAGGTTTTAATTTTATGTCTCTTCACTATTTTTATTTTTTTTGTTTGTTTTTGATTCATGACCATTGATCAAAATGTATAAGATTTTCATTTCTTAAGAGGAAGGAGTGAGGGGTAGGATAAACCTCAAATTCCCCCTCATGGAATCCGCAAGTACTTCAGAGGAAAAAAGTTAGGGTTACTGAAATTCAAAATCAGTTAACCCTTTCACTACGATTTTTGCAGGGCGTTTGCATAAACTTTATTTTTGACTTTTCGGAGACCCGATGGTACTTTAGAAGCCTAAAAACCAAACGAAGCATGTAACTTAAGTGGATAACGATATTTTGGGGTGGGACATATATGTCCCAAGAGAGTTTTATAGTGGGACATATACATTCCAACAGGATACAAACTTATGAATGTGGTGATGCAAAAAAATTTATACAGAACGGCAAAACATACCGTGTGACACCAGTGTTCCTACAGTAGCCAAAGGGTTAATTGAAAATTTGAATTTTTAACAAAATATTAAAAAGAATGATAAAGAAAATTAATAAGCTAGAGCTGCCGTTAGATTCTGAAAATGAGTTTATTCATAAATATACTCATAGGCATTAGCGGGTCTTAAGTGGAAGAGGGCATTAGTGATTTAGGGTTAAAACCGCTTATCTTCTTTTCTAGTAAAAATTTCACATATGAAATTTGTGAAATTGGTTATGAATCAAACCGAATTTTTGGGGGTGAGCAACAAATTTGAGATTCAAGGAAAGTATTTCTTAATAAAAAAAAGATTTAGCTAAGAATTTGTGATTTTAGATACATTGTCGTAACTCGAGACAGTCAATGATTTTTTTTAAGGATATATAGGGAAGAAAATAAAACTGTAGAGAGAAGAAATCTTCTTTTGGATGAAAACTGCGGTCATAGACAAACATTTCTTAACAAAAGAAATTCTAGCCAAACTGGATTTATTTAGGATTTGTGAGTTAACAAAAGTTTCGGATAGATTTATGACAATGATTGGAAGGGTGTGCTTTACTTATTATATACTTTGCTTTAAGCCTAAAAGTATGCAACAAATAATTTCTATGTCAAAAACGGTTGTGGAATATACTTACTTATCAATGGAATAGTGGAAAATATTAAAAATTGTTTTTATGCAGACGTACAAAAAACGAAGAAGAAAAGAGAAAATGAAAAATTCAAAAAACCCATGGTTGCATTTTTTGGCACATAAAAAAACTTTTATAATGAAGCAAAAAACTATGCGTAAAATATGCTATCACATCGAGTGATAGCATATTTTCTGACGAGTGCAGAAGGTACTCATTTTAGTTTTTTTAAAGGTTTTTCCAGAACACTGTTCGGCACATTTTTTTGACATTAGTTTCCGCTTCGGTTTCTAAAAAAAGAAGTTAAAAAGTTAAAAAATTAATAAAAAAAAAATAAAAAAAAAGAAAGAACTACCGAATCATTGTAAATTTAGACTTATTTTTTGGCAAACAAATTTGTAATTTTTCCAGCACTAAATGGTGTAAAAAACTGTTGAATGCTTGTAAGAAAAAAATCGTCACGACACGATCGAAACGGCAATGAACGTTAAAACACCCTAACAACGTAATGACTCATTACACATTATCATTAAACCGTTTGTGTCAAACGCAATAATGTCAACGATCAAGCCGGCCACATTCGATTCGCCTAGAATACCGAAACCGACTTAAACGACACTAAATGATATGTCAGTAATATTTCAAGTAAATAGTTGAATGGATTGATTTACACGTTGCTACCGTTTTGCTGATTGCGATCATGCCGTGTCGTTCCGGTGAATCTATTTTGCCGTTTCGTTAAGATTTCGATTATATCGCGCCATTTAAATTCAAATCAACCTTTACACTTATGCGCATACACATGTATAACGAAATAAATAAATACAAAAATGTTTAAAATTAACATTAACATGAATTTCAAAAATGCAATAAGTAATAAAATTATAAAGAAAGATAACAAATATAAAGGAATAAAAACCCAAAAAAAAAAGAAGAAAAAAATTGATTGCTTCATTAATGCCTCACACATATGTTCCAACTACTTTTTCTTCGTCATCATTAATTCCAACACATCTTCTTGTTTTTTTTCTGGTTATTTACAACAAAGAGTTAAATTATATATTTTTTTTTAACAACATGATAAAAGTTAAAAAGAAAAAAAAAGAAGAAGATTGTTGAAAAAAAAATTCAAAAGAAATGCCGACAACACCAGCAAATAAATTTACAAAAAAACTGCAGTTTTACAATAAAATCCAAAAGAAAGGTTCAAGTAAATACTTAAAATACAATTTATAAGTTATAAATTTTAGAGCAAAGTAAATACAATCCCAAACGCAAATATTATAAAACTACTCACATCACTTGAAAAATTCAGAGAAGAAGTTCTGAAATTATGTATTCAGAATTTACGGATCCTTCCCATCCCTCAGGATGGGAAGGGGCAGAGGAAAGGGGGGATTTTGTCTTTTGTTCTTGATTCCCTCACAAAATTTTCTTTATTCTAGATAAGTATACGATCATAGTAGCTGAGATTTATCTACTCAAATCACCCTTTTCAGATTTAACAGTAAATCGAATTATTTTCAACATTTTTCTTGTTGAATCAAATACATTTCTAGTCGATTTTAACAGTTTTTCTGTTATACGATCATAATAGCTGAGATTTCTCTACTCAAATCACCCTTTTCAGATTTTACAGTAAATCGATTATTTTCAACATCTTTCTTGTTGAATCAAATACATTTCTAGTTGATTTTAACAGTTTTTCTGTTATACGATCATAATAGCTGAGATTTATGTACTCAAATCACCCTTTTCAGATTTAACAGTAAATCGAATTATTTTCAACATTTTTCTTGTTGAATCAAATACCTTTCTAGTCGATTTTAACAGTTTTTCTGTCATACGATCATAATAGCTGAGATTTTTCTACTCAAATCGCCCTTTTCAGATTTTACAGTAAATCGAATTATTTTCAACATCTTTCTTGTTGAATCAAATACATTTCTAATCGATTTTAACAGTTTTTCTATTAAAGGTAAAAAAAAAATTTTTATCCAAAGAGTTTCACGTTTGTTTCAAAGAGTTCTTAAATTTCTCACTTTTTCATTACTATAGGGAATGGCTCTCTTTAGGTTATTACTCCGGTCCAGAATATTTTCTCAGTGTATATATCATCTATCTATACCTATTTGGGTAGGGCTTTCTGTATAAAAAAAACTACTTTGACTACAGATGAAATTATATAATTTCAATTTAAAAGAAAATTGATTCCACATTAAAAAGAAAAGATTTGACGTCATGATTAAATAGAAAACTTAATTATTTAAGTATAATTTACGAGTCTGTAATCAAAACAAAACAAAAAAAAAGTGAAATTTATGACATATTATATTCTTAGAACTTAATAATAATTACGAATTTATAAATAAATTATTATTATTTTCATAATCTTTTCGCTGAAGTATGTAAATATTTATTCCGGTATGCGCGAATAATTGGAAAATTACTAGTTGTTGATATGTGAATTTTGCAGTTTATTTACAAATTACTTAGCAAAATAAATTATTAGAAATTTAGATATTAGATAAAAATATTCAGTGAATTAATATAAATCAGTCATGGCAACGTCAAAGTTGACGTCAAGATGTTAGTTGTGGGAAAATGTGGAAAAGGTTTTTTTTTTTTTTTTAAATGTGTGCATCATTTCGATTTAGATTAAACCACAACTGATTTATATAGAGTAATGCGGATCTAAGGTTGTTAATGGGTTAGATCTCAGATTCAACGATTAAGGAGTTCACAATTTAGATTATAGACTACACTATTTTTACTCTACGTTTTTAAATCTATGATTCTGACTCTACTATTTTGATTCTTTGATTTTAACTCCACAGTTTTGACTCTGATATTTTGTCTCTGATTCTTTGACTCCGACAATTTAGCTCTGATTCTTTGACTCTGATTCTTTGCCTCAGATTCTTTGATTCTGACTTTTTGACTTTGTCTCTGCCTCTTTGAAACTGACTTTTTGCCTCAGACTTTGATTCTGATTTCTTGACTCTTTAGGCCTGACTCTTTGGTTCTGCTTCTTTCATTCAGATTTTTTGACTCTGGCTCTTTGGCTCTGATTCTTTGACTTAGACTATTTCACTCAGACTTTTTGGCTCTGACTCTTTGGCTCTGTCTCTTTCACTCAAACTTTTTGACTTAAATTTTTTAACTCTGACTTTTTGACTCTGATTCTTTTGCTCAGACTCCTTGACTCAGACTTTTAACTCTGACTTTTTGGCTTTGACTCTCTGGCTCTGTCTCTTTCACTCAGACTTTTTAACCCAGGCTTTTTAACTCTGACTCTTCGGCTCTGATTCTTTGACTCAGACTTTTGACTCTAACTCTGTGACTCTTACTCTTTGGCTCAGAGTCTTTGGCTCAGACTTTTTGATTCAGACTTTTTGACCCTGCCTCTTTGACTCTGACTCTTTGACTCTGACTCTTTGACTCAGACTTTTTGACTCTGACTTTTTGGCTCTGACTCTCTGGCTTTGCCTCTTTCACTCAGACTTTTTGACTCAGGCTTTTTGACTCAGACTTTTGACTCTGACTCTGTGACTCCGACTCTTTGGCTTAGACTCTTTGACTCAGACATTTTGATTCAGACTTTTCGACTCAGACTTTTTGATTCAGACTCTTTGACTCAGACTTTTTAACTCAGACTTTTTGACTCAGACTCTTTGACTCAGGCTTTTTGACTCTGACGTTTTAACTCTGACTCTTTGACTCAGACTTTTGACACTGACTTTGTGACTCTGACTCTTTGACTCAGACTTTTGACTCTGACTTTTTGGCTCTGACTCTCTGGCTTTGTCTCTTTCACTCAGACTTTTTGACTCAGTCTTTTTGACTCAGGCTTTTCGACTCAGACTCTTTCACTCAGACTCTTTGACTCAGGCTTTTTGACTCTGACGTTTTAAGTCTGACTCTTCAGCTCTTTGACTCGGACTTTTGACACTGACTTTGTTACTCTGACTCTTTGGCTCAGAGATTTTGATTCAGACTTTTCGACTCAGACTTTTTGATTTAGACTCTTTGACTCAGACTTTTTGACTCAGACTCTTTGACTCAGGCTTTTTGACTCTGACTTTTTAACTCAGACTCTTCGGCTCTGACTCTTTGACTCAGACTTTTGACTCTGACTCTGTGACTCTGACTCTTTGGCTCAGACTCTTTGGCTCAGACTCTTTGACTCAAACTTTTTGATTCAGACTTTTGACCCTTTGATTTTGACTGTTTGGCTCTGACTCTTTGCCTCAGACACTGATTCTTTGATCTGCCTCTTTGACTTTGACTCTTTAACTCTGACTCCATGGGAATCAATGGTTTGTTTCTTCGTTAAACGCTGTTCTACCTTTTCCCCCTTCTCTTCGCTAGAATGTCTACCTAGTTCAAGTCCCTCCCTTCCTTACGACATTCATAAAGGCTTTCCAACCTTTATGTCAATTTATTTCTTCAAATGACTTAACAAATTAAATCAACATAAATTTAATTAAATTGTAGTCCTAGCAATAAATTTTCTTAAACTAATTCATTTAATTCAGTTGATTTCTATTTCAATTTTGTTTATATTTTTTTTACTAAAAAATGTTAACATTTTTAGCAAACAAATTAGTGAACATTATCTTCAACATTCTTGTATTTTTGTTTTATATATATACACACACGCACACATACTTAGTCATGTTCATGCCATAAATTTCATACAAGTGTCAATAAATTTTCTTAAAAATTTTTTATTTTATTTTGTTGTATTTTTTCGTTTCGTTTGGTTTATTTTATTTTTAATTTTTCTCTGCCTGCCTGCCTGCCTGCCTTGCTTCATTTCTTAGTTAAGACTACCTCAATGTGAGGTTTGTTAGCTTAAAGTATTTTGCATAATTTTAGCATATTTTTTTTTCTACTATACAGATACCTACCTACCTACTAATAGACTGACTGCACGGACAGAGGGACGGATAGAATGAATTGTGGTCGCGCGGCATTCATCAGCGTGTTCTTCACTCTGTCCCCTCCCCCCTCCTTTTCTCATTTTTTTGTTCATTCTATGGGGTATTTGCCTTTTTCATTCTCTTCTATTTTAATTTCTTTTGTATATTCTTTTTTTTCATAAGTTTTGTTGGCTGGCTGGCGTTTTATTTTGTTGTAGTTGTAGTTATTATTATTATTCAAACTGATTAAGAAAACAGTTCATTAGCACTTTGCGCATAGTTTCAGTTGTTGACATTGTCAATGAATAATGAAAGTTTATTATAGATTTATGTATATTTTGTTACGTTTCCTCTTTCTCCCCCCTTATTTTTCTCTTCTGCTATCTACATAGTTAGTTAATTTTGTTCTTTACTTTACAGATTTTTACATAATTTGTGTGGGATTTTTTTTCTTATTGTACCATGATACGGAGGGACTAATGAAAGTTCGCTAAGTGGTTGGGAAAAAATTAGTCAAGAAAAAATTCGATTTTTTACGTTTAATTTTCAGCATTTTTTTTTATTTTTTCTACATAATTTTCATTAATTTTGGTCTGAGTTGTGGTCTAAAGTTGGTTTAAATTTTTGGTCTAAATTTGGTTTGAATTGTGGCCTAAATTTCGTCTGCTCTTGGTCTCAAATTTTAGTCTGTGTTTTCTCCGTTTTTGGCTTGATTTTTTTTTTGTCTGAGTTTGGTCTAAATTTTGGTCTTATTTGTGGTCTAAAGTTGGTCTAAATTTTTGGTTCGAATTTCGGTTTGAGTTGTGGCCTAAATTTCGTCTGCTCTTGGTCTCAAAATTTAGTTTGTGTTTTCTCTGTTTTTGGCTTGATTTGTTTTTGTCTGAGTTTGGTCTAAATTTTGGTCTTATTTGTGGTCTAAAGTTGGTCTAAATTTTCGTTTCGAATTTTGTCTGAATTTTGTTCTGGTTTTAGATCTGAATTTGTACTGAATTTGGGCTGAATTTTAGCTTGGAATTATGTCTGAATTTTGGTCTAGTTTTTGGTTAAATTTAGACTTAAATTCTGGTTTGATTTAGTCTAAATTTGGTTCGAATTTTAGTTTGAAATTTTATTTAAATTTTGGTCTGAATTTAGGATTGAGTTTTTGTCTAAACTTTGTTTAAATCTGGAGTAATTTTCTATTTGAGCTTGACCAGAATACGATTTGAATTTTAGTCAGAATTTTGGTCTAAATTTCTATTTAATTTTTTTGTTTTATTTAGGGTTTGACAAACAGAAATGTTTGGTTTTTGGTCAGAATTTTGTTTTCTTTTTTTGTGATTGACTTTTGGTCTCAATTTGATCCGAATTTTAGTCTAGTTTCGGTCTGGATATCGGTCTGAAATTTGGTCTAATTTTCTGTTTGGTTTTTGTTCTAAATTTCTGTCTTATTTTTTGTTTTATTTTGTGGTTGACTTTTGATCTCAATTTGATCCGAATTTTAGTCTAGTTTCGGTCTGGATTTTAGTTTGAAATTTGGTCTAATTTTCTGTTTGGTTTTTGTCTGAATTTTGGTCTAAATTTCTGCCTAATTTTTTTGTTTCATTTAGGGTTTGACATTTGGTCTCAATTTCATCTGAATTTTAATCTAGTTTCGGTCTGAATTTTAATCTGAAATTTGGTCTGATTTTTTGTTTGGTTTTTGGTCAGAATTTTGGTCTAAATTTCTGTCTCATTGTTTGTTTTATTTTGGGCTTTACTTTTCGTTACAATTTCATCTGAATTTTAATCGAGTTTCAGTCTGAATTTCAATCTAAAATTTGGTTTAATTTTTGGTTTCGTTTTTGGTCTGAATTTCAGTCTAAATTTCTGTCCCAGTTTTTGGATTTATTTTGGGCTTTACTTTTAGTTCCAATTTCATTTGAGTTTTAATTTAGTTTCGGTCTGGATTTTAATTTGAAATTTGGTCTAATTTTTGGTTTGGTTTTTGTCTGAATTTTGGTCTAAATTTCTGCTTAATTCATTTGTTTCATTTAGGGTTTGACATTCGGTCTCAATTTCATCTGAATTTTAATATAGTTTCGGTCTGAATTTTAATCTGAAATTTGGTTTTTGGCCAGAATTTTGGTCTAAATTTCTATCTAGTTTTTTTGTTTTATTTAAGGTTTGACATTTGGTCTTAATTTCATCTGAATTTTAATCTAGTTTCGGTCTGAATTTTAATCTGAAATTTGGTCTAATTTTTGGTTTGGTTTTTGTCTGAATTTTGCTCTAAATTTCTGTCTAATTTTTTTGTTTCATTTAAAGTTTGACATTTGGTCTTAATTTCACCTGAATTTTAATCTAGTTTCAGTCTGAATTTCAATCTAAGATTTGGTCTAATTTTTGGTTTGGTTCCTGGTCAGAATTTTGGTCTAAATTTCTTTCTCATTTTTTGTTTTATTTTGTGGTTGACTTTTGGTCTCAACTTGATCCGAATTTTAGTCTAGTTTCGGTTTGAATTTAAATCTAAAATTTGGTCTAATTTTCTGTTTGGTTTTTGGTCAGAATTTTTTTGGTCTAAATTTCTGCCTGATTGTTTGTTTTTTTTTTGTTGTGACTTTTGGTCTGGATTTTAGTCTAAAATTTGGTCTAATTTTTTGTATAATTTTTAATCAGAATTTTGGTCTAAATTTCTGCCTCATTTTTTTATTTCATTTTTGTGTTTCAATTTTATTCGAATTTTAATTTATTTTCGATCTGAATTTTAATCTAAAATTTGGTCTAATTTTTGGTTTGGATTTTGATCAGAATTTTGGTCTAAATTTCTATCTAATTTTTTTGGTATATTTTGAGTTTGACCTTTGGTCTCAAAATGTTTTAAAATACCACCAACTTAGCGCACTTTTTTTAGTCCCTTGGTATATTAAAAGTGAATTAATTAAAATTGATGTTGTTTTGCTTTTGCTCTAATGTGAGAAAATATTTTTTAAGTATTCTTCTTAATATAATCCTCTTAAATTTTAATATATTCTTATTACATGCATAATTATTCTTTATCTAGTATTAAAATCACAATATTCTTTATCGATTTCTTTATAATTTTAGACAAAGCATTGAGAATATTAATCAATTTCTCAATGGTTTCTATTAAGACGCCACCATCATGCTGGCCGTACTGTGATATAAGCTAAAAAACTGTAACTGAATAAAATTCGCATTGAGCCGAATAAATATTTTTACTTCAAATCAATTTCTTTAACTTTGATTTAAGAAATAGTATAGAAAAGTTCTTGATTTTCTTGAGGAATAATTTGTGATAAAACTTTCGCAATAAGTAGCAAAAACGGAAAGCGAAACCGGTCGCGAAATCAAGCGCGAAACCGAAATTTCAAAATTTCCCATGTGTGAAGCCGAAACTTTTTATTTTTAATATTCTATTTTTCATAATTTCATGGTACATAAATATATTTAAAATTTTAAAATCTTCAAACTCGTTAGGTTTAAAACAATCATTTACTTTTTAAAGTTTAAAAACAAGAAAATGTAATTTTTAATGATTTATTCAGGGTTAATATTTTTAATAGTTAAATTACCCTTTAGGTCAAATATTGCAAAGCTCAACTGGTAGTATGTATTAAAAACATTACACAAAAACCACTTAAACATTGTTTAATCAATTAACGCTCATGCTGAATATTTTTTTTTAAATACTATTTAAGTATTTATTCATAAATGGAACTAATTGTATTAAGAGTTCCTGCAGGCGAAACTTAACCACTTAGCAAATGTGTTAAAGCGATATTTATAAATAAGCAGTGACGGTTCTACAGGATCGAGCAATTTTATGGTCTAGGCTTTTTTATATCTCTGGTTTAGGTTGAATATCTGGCTGAAATTTCGTCGAATTTTTGGTTCAATTTTTCCGCTTTATTTTCGCTAAATTTCAGTCTGAACCTTATCTTTTTTTGGGTTTAATCTTAGGCAGAAAATTTTTCTGAAATTTTATTTGAATTTTGTTTTGAGTTTTGTCTCTTTTTGGTTTGATTCTTTGCCTGTATTTGGTCTAAATTTGGTTTGAATTAGGGTCTTAATTTTGTTTCAAAATTTAGTCCGTGTTTACTCTGTTTCTGGCTTCAATTTTTTTCTCTTAGTTTGGTTGAAAATTCGTTCTGAGTTTTGGTCTAAATTTGGTTTAAATTTCTAATTTGAATTCAGTATGAAATTTGATCTGGTTTTCGGTCTGAATTTGATTTGAATTTTAGTTTGATATTGGCTTTAAGTTTTTGGTTAAATTTTAGACCAGAATTCTAGTTTGATTTTCGTTTAAATTTGGTTCGAATTTTTATTTGGATTTTTATCTAAATTTCGTTCTGATTTTAGTTTTGATTTTTTGTCTGAACTTTGGTTTGAATTTAGTGTGATTTTCTATTTGAGTTCGGCTTCAAAATTATCTGAATTTCAGTAAATATTTTGGTCTAAATTTCTGTCTAATTTTTTTGTTTTCTTATGGGTTTGTCTTTTGGTTTCTATTTGATCTGAATTTTAATCTTGTCTCGGTTTCGATTTTAATCTTAAATTTGGTTTGATTTTTGATTTGGTTTTTGGCCATAATTTTGGTTTAAATTTCTGTCTCTTTTTTTTTGTTTTATTTTAGGTTTGACAATTTGCTCTGAATTTTAATCTGAATTCAAGTCTGAATTTGATATTAACTTTTCCTGAGTTTCAATCTGAACTTCTCTTTGATTTCGGGTTTTATTTTTAGTTTGACTTTTTCCAGAAACTTGGTCTAAGTTTCTGTCTGAATTTTAATATTATTTTTACTTTGATTCTAAGCTTTTTTAGTTCTGAATTTTGGCCTGGACTTCTATCAGATATTGGGTTTAAGTTTCGATTTGGGTTTCGGTCTGAGTTTTTGTTTGACTTCTGATCTAAGTTTGTTTTGATTTTAGTCTTGGTCTAAGCTCGGGTTTCGATTTGAAATTCAAGGCGGTTTTGGTCTAGGTTGTGGTCTAGGTTTTGGTCTATATTTTGGTCTGGTTTGAATCTAGATTTTGGTAAAGATTTTGGTCTGGTTTGGGTCTAGATTTTGGTCTAGGTTTTGGTCTAGATTTTGGTCTGGTTTGGGTCTAAGTTTTAGTCTGGTTTGAGTCTAGATTTAGGTCTAAGTTTTGGTCTAGGTTTTGGTCTAGGTTATGGTCTAGGTTTTGGTCTAGATTTTGGTCAGGTTTGGGTCCAGATTTTGGTCTAGTTTGGGTCTAGATTTTGGTCTAGGCTTCAGTCTGAGTTTTGGTCTAGTTTTGGTCTAGATTTTGGTCTAAGTTTTGGTCTAGGTTTTGGTCTAGGTTGGGTCTAGATTTTGGTCTAAGTTTTGGTCTATGTTTTGGTCTAGATTTTGGTCTGGTTTGGATCTAGATTTTGGTCTAGATTTTGGTCTTGGTTCTAAGTTTGGGTCTAAGTTTTGGTCTAGGTTTCGGTCTAGGTCTTGGTCTAAGTTTTTATCTAGGTTTTGGTCTAGGTTTTGGTGTAGGTTTTGGTCTGGTTTGGGTCTAGATTTTGGTCTAGGCTTGGTCTGGTTTGGGTCTAGATTTTGGTCTAGGTTTAGTCTGGTTTGAGTCTAGATTTTGGTCTAGGTTTTGGTCTGGTTTGAGTGTAGGTTTTGGTCTAAGCTTTGGTCTAGGTTTTGGTCTAGGTTTTGGTTTAGGTTTTGGTCTAGGTTTTGATCTAGGTTGTGGTCTAGATTTTGGTCTGATTTGAGTCCGGATTTTGGTCTAGGTTTGGGTCTGGTTTGGTTCTAGATTTTGGTCTAAGTTTTGGGCTAGGCTTTGGTCTGGTTTGGGTCTAGTTTTTGGTCTGGTTTAGGTCTAGATTTTGGTCTTGGTTTTGGTCTAAGTTTTGGTCTGGCTTGGGTCCAGGTTTTGGTCTAAGTTTTGGTCTAGGTTTTGGTCTGGGTTTGGGTCTAGATTTTGGTTTAAGTTTTGGTCTAGATTTTGGTCTGGTTTGGATCTAGATTTTGGTCTGGTTTAGGTCTAGATTTTGGTCTTGGTTTTGGTCTAAGTTTTGGTCTGGTTTGGATCTAGATTTTGGTCTGGTTTAGGTCTAGATTTTGGTCTGGTTTAGGTCTAGATTTTGGTCTTGGTTTTGGTCTAAGTTTTGGTCTGGCTTGGGTCCAGGTTTTGGTCTAAGTTTTGGTCTAGGTTTTGGTCTAGGTTGGGTCTAGATTTTGGTCTAGGTTTTGGTCTATGTTTTGGTCTAGATTTTGGTCTGGTTTGGATCTAGATTTTGGTCTAGATTTTGGTCTGGTTTGGGTCTAGATTTTACTCTAGTTGATGGTCGAGTTGCTGCTTGTGAAATCAGCTTCCCTCAAACCCAAATTCTAGATCCGCCACTGGAATTAAGTAAGACTAATTTATATGAAATGTCTATGAGTTTGGGTAAACAGGAAGTTAATTTTTAAACAGCAAGTCTGATGAGTGAATCTACTACAAACTGCAGGTAAAACAGAAAAAAAGGGGAAGGATATCAGTAGAAAAATATCAGCTAAAGTTGCAGCTAGTGTTTGTTTTTGCATTTTATTTTATTTTTTTATGACTATCTTCTCTATTTCCATTACTACTAGTTATACTACAACTAAACAAGACCAAGCCACCAAGTATATATATATACTAGTACATAAATATAGATTTATAATAGTATTTTCTAATAAGTTTTAGTACCTACTAGTATCAAAAAATCTTTTTCCTCAGTGTTCAGTTCAACTCAGTTCTTTCTGTATGTATGAATATTGGTGGTTAATTTTTTTCTTATTTTTTTAGTTCTTTTTTTTTTACAACATTTCCAACCAAACCCGGAGGGTTTCTTCTCAACGCTTTACGCTTCAACTTGTTTATAATGATAGTATTAGTTGTAAATACTTTGGCAGCAGTTGTAAACCTGAAACACTGTCATAAATTATACGCTTAGGTTTTTATTTTATTTTTTCCTATTTTTTCTAAACATTTTTATTAGTTTTTTTTTACGTATGTACATAAGAAGGTAATATTTTTATGCGTTAGAGGGGAGAAAATACTAGTAAGAATAAATATAAAAAATAGAAGCAGGAAAATATATAAGTCTATAAATATTTATGTATATGTAACTTGGGCTCATTTTAAATTTTTTTTACAATTTTTGTTTTGTTTTTTTTTTTTAAACTAAACATTAGTATTTTATATTTTTCTATAATTTCAATTTGATACCATTTTGAAGTGTTCTGAATAAATAATAAAATATAATAATAAATTAAATTAGCAACAGGTTTTACTATTAGTCAGCGTTCGCAATCAAGTTGCTGAACTTTACTTTTGGACTCTATTAAGTGTTCAACTAGGTATGTATTTATGTATGTCGTAAATAGATAAAAATTTAATTTTTCGCAACTTTGTTGGAAATTTCAAAAGAAAAAAAATGAAAAGAGAAAAAAAATAAACTAAATAGCAAACGGAAATCGAAAGAAATATTTTCGCTTATCTGAGAAATATTTAAAAAAAATTTTATTACAATTAAAATTGAAATATTGTTTATTCCGTTCGAATTGAAGGCAATCGGATTATTTCCAAATGGTTTTTTTTTTTTTCGTTTTGTTCCACAACTTTTCAATAACGCTGTGTCATAAAGGAACACCTTGGAAAATCAATTTTTTAAGATAATTCCCTGACTCTAACCCTATGCTCAGATTTTCTTCATCAAATCTTTGATTCCAGGCCCATAATTACGGTATATGAAGGACCTATATGATTTTTTTTGTTTGATTTCCTATATATTTCAAGCCTAAGCAAAAATTTTTCTTTCTTAGCAAATTATTTTCTATTTATGACGATAATCTTAAATTTGATTAATTTCTAATACAAACTGAATAAATACTCGTAGTTAGTTACGTATCTACTTTATAAATATTTAATAATAAATACGAGTACTTAAAAATAAACATTTTTTTTTCGTTGTACGTATTTAGTTTTCAATTTCGAAGAATTATTTTGAAAAGTTCAGGTTTATTTGCTTGAGTTATAAAAAGATATAATACAATTAAAACGTGCTAATAAAATGAATAATTAATACAATGACTTACTTCTAACAAAACCGATATCACTAGCTGGGGAGATTATTGAACAAAAGCAAGAGGTAAAGTATCTGGGCTTAGTATTAGATAGTAAACTCACATGGAAAGCGCATGTTGAGGCAGTGACAAGTAAAGCCACTCGCGCTCTAATGGTATGCAGAAGGCTAGCAGGGAAAACTTGGGGATGTAAACCAAGTGTACTGCGTTGGATGTACACAATGATGGTAAGGCCAATCATTACATATGGAGCATTAGCGTGGGCAAGGAGAACTCAACTAAAAACAGCGAAAGCTAAATTAGGGAAAGTTCAAAGGTTGGCATGTATCTGTATAACAGGAGCGATGGGAACATGTCCGACTGCTGCACTAGAGGTACTATTGGAGCTCACTCCATTACACCTCCTGATAGAGAGTGCCTCCAATGCAGCAATTGTAAGAGGAACAAGAAATAAAAGGTTGACGAGGAGATCTATAGGGCTTGGAAACCGAGATAACACGACGAAAGACAACTATCTCTTGGACTGTCCCCAGGACAGAATGGACAAACAGTATAGTTTTGAGAAACACTTCGTTGCAAAACTTAGTAGTAAAAACGAATGGGAGGGTGTAAAGTATAACTACACACTCAAAGAACACACGATTAAGTGGTATACAGATGGGTCACGTACCGAGGATGGAACTGGGGCAGGGGTATTTGGGCCAAGAATCAAACACTCTGAGCCGATGGGGAAGTATCCTAGCATCTTCCAAGCTGAAATTCATGCAATTAGCACATGTGTGCAATTCAACCTGGATAGACAGTACAAACGGCAAGATATCGCTATCATGTCGGACAGCCAGGCAGCCATTCGAGCATTATGTTCCTTTGAGATCACCTCTAAGTTGGTGTGGGACTGTTTGAGCAAGCTCAATCAACTGGGCAATAACAACAAAGTCGCTCTATGTTGGGTCCCTGGACACGCAGGAATTGAAGGTAATGAGCAGGCAGACGAGCTTGCAAGAAAGGGGGCAGCAACCACTTTCGTGGGACCTGAACTCTTCTGTGGAATAGGAGATAGTGTAATCAGGGAATTACTCAGGCAAGAAGAGAGGAACAAGAGGCAAGAACTCTTTACCAATCTTACGGGACTGAGGCAATCCAAAGCGCTTTTAGGTAATTATAATAAGAGTAGATACGCATTCTGCATTGGTCTCAACAAAAACAGTTTGCGCATATTAGCTGGTATTCTGACTGGGCATTGCGGGCTCAGAGAACACCTTTGCAAGATAGGGGTTGAGCAAAGCTCAATTTGTAGGTTTTGTAATGAGGAAGACGAATCATCAGAACATATTTTAGCTCAATGTGGAGCACTGATCCACAAAAGAAGGAAATGTCTGGGCATGCACCAAGTGCCCAGTACCGAACTGGCATCCATAGATCCGGGCGCAATACTCAAATTCTTGAGGGAGACTGGACTGGATGAGGTACTCTAGGCAGATTAGACTAGAAAGAAAAGAGGGACGTACAATAGATCTTATAGGTCGCGGTACAACGACAGAAACCTCTATAATACAATACAATACAATACTTCTAACAATTAGGGATAGTATTTTGTATTTACGCTTAGTATTATTTATTTAATTATTTTTTTACTGTTTTGTTGTCGTGTTTTTTTATTGAAATTGACAAAGTTAGGGTAATGTGTAATTTTATCACAAAAAAAAAAAACCTCGAAAAAAGGTATTGAAAAAAAAGTAGCAGAAAAAAAGTAGTAAAAAAAAGTATCAAAAAAAAGTATTAAAATAAGTAACAAAAAAAAGTAGTAAGCAGAAGTAGTAAAAAAAGTTGTAGAAAAAAGTAGTAAAACAAGTAGTAAAAAAGTGGTTAAAAAGTAGCAAAAATAGTAGTGAAAAAGTAGTGAAAAAGTATTAAAAAAAGTAGTGATAAAAGTAGTAAAAAAATGGTAAAAAAGTAGTAAAAATAGTAGTGAAAAAAGTAGTGAAAAAAGTATTAAAAAAAGTATTAAAAAAAGTAATGATAAAAGTAGTAAAAAAGTAATAAAAAAGTAGCAAAAAAAAGTTGCAAAAAATTAGTGAAAACATTAGTAAAAAATAGCAAAAAGGAGTGAAAAAAGTGGTAAAAAATAGTAAAAGAAGTAACAAAAAGTAGTAAAAAAGTAGTTAAAAACTGTAGTAAAAAAAGTAGTCAAAAATGCAGTGAAAAAAATGTAGAAAAAGGTAGTAAAAAAGCAGTAAAACAAGTAGTAAAAAAAGTAGTGAAAAAGTAGTAAAAAAAGAGTAAAACATGTAGTAAGAAAGTAGTAAAAAAAAGTAGTAAGAAAGTAGTAAAAAAAAGTAGTAAGAAAGTTGTAAAAAATTAGTAAAAAAGTAGCAAAAAAGGATTGTAAAAAAGTAATAAAACAGTAGTGAAAACATTCGTAAAAAAGTAGTAAAAATAAGTAGTAAAAAGAAGTAGTAAAAAAAAGTAGTAAAAAAAAGTAGTAAAAAAATAGTAAAAGGAAGTAGTAAAAAAGTAGTAAAAAAAAGTAGTTAAAAAATGGTAAAAGGAAGTAGTGAAAAATGTAGTAAAAATAGAAAAAAAGTAGCAAAAAACATAGTGAAAAAAGTATTTAAAAAGTCATTGTACAAAATGGTTTCAGACATATGTAAATCTTACTACAAATAGTTCCTGAAATAGTACTCGATTACTCGATTATTAAATTACTTGATCATCTTTGATTACTCAATCATCTTTGATTACTAGATTATTTTTGATTACTGGATCATTTTTGAGTATCAGATTACTTGATCATGTTTGATTACTCAATCATTTTTGATTACTAGATAACTTGATTATTTCTGATTTCTGGATCATTTTTGATTGCTAGATCATCTTTGATTACTAGATTACTGGATCATGTTTGATTACGCAATCATTTTTGATTACTAGATCATTTTTGAGTACCAGATTACTTGATCATCTTTGATTACTAGATTATTTCTGATTACTGGATCATTTTTGATTAATAAAGTACTTGAGCATCTTTGATTACTCAATGATCTTGATTACTAGATTATTTTTGATTACTTGATCATCTTTGATTACTAGATTATTTCTGATTACTGGATCATTTTTGATTGCAAGATCGCCTTTGATAACTGGATCATTTTTGATTACTTGATCGTCTTTGATTACTAGATTATTTTTGATTACTCGATTATTAAATTACTTCATCATCTTTGATTACTCAATCATCTTTGATTACTAGATTACTTGATTATTTTTGATTACTGGATCATTTTTGATTGCTAGATCATCTTCGATTACCAGATTATTTTTGATTACCAGATTACTTAATCATGTTTAATTACTAGATTATTTGTTGATTACTAGATTACTTGATCATCTTTGATTACTCAATCATTTTTGATTACTAGATCATTTTTGATTACTTAATCATCTTTAATTACTAGATCATTTTTGATTACTAGATTACTAGTTCATCTTTGATTACTCGAATTATAATAAAACAAATCTTTAAATAATTTTATGACGTCAGAAAAAGAAAAACATTTACGAATTAAAAAACCATTAAAAATTCGCAAACACAAATTAATTTAAAAAACTAATAATTAATTACAAATTAACACAAGAATATTTAAAAATCTTTAAGAAAATATTTTAAATATGTTTTTTGAAATTGAAATTGGTGTGTCATCATAAATTTAATTGTTGACTTTTTAATGTGATCGTTTCGATAAAACAAAATTAAAAAAAAAAAATAAAATAAACTATTTACAACAACAACAAACAGCAATAATTAATTAGATACAAAGACAAAAAAAAAAAGACCGAGAAAAAAGCAAAAAAAAAAAAAATAAATAAATAAAAAAATTCAAAAATCAAGCAGCTGGCGGAACGTAAACGATTGTGCATACGTGTGTCAGTCTCTTTGTCTGTCTGTCTGTCTGTTTACACTCGTATATATTAATTTGCTTAGCTCATTGTGTATACATCATAATGAATTTATTTTAAATAAAATAAAACAAGGAAAAAAATTGCAAAAAACAAAATGTGCAAAAAAAATATGTGCAAAAAAAAATGCAAAAAAAATGTGCAAAATAATGTGCAAAAAAATGTGCAAAAAGAGAAAAAAAAGTGCGCGCTTATTGCATACGATTTGTAATTTAAACATCAACTTAACAACAAAAATAATACAAAAAAAAACTTTTGAAACAAAATAAACAAAAAATGAAATAAATCTAAAAATAAAATGAGTAAAAATTTTAATAATAAAAAAATTAATAATAGTAAAAAAAATTAAAAAAAAACAGAAAATTAAGTAATATTTAAAAAAAAACTTACATTTCCATATGCACATGAAAAATAAATGCTTTAACTGTGCCCCTCCCCTTTCTCACTCAAGGTGAATAACATTGAGTTTTTTGTTTTGTTGTGTTTATCTGTAAAATTTTTGTCACATTTTTTTTTTTTTGTTATTTTTTGTTTCTTTTTTCCTGTTGTTTAAATTATGTAAAAATTAAACTTTTTAATGTTTTTAAATTTCTCAATGTATTTTGTTTTTTTATTTATTTATTTTTTTTTCATTCCTCGATTTTGTAATATTTTATATGATTTTTTTATTGTTATTTTTATACTCAATTTTAGTTTTTATCTTTATTGTTTCTTTATTTTACAGCTGTTTTCTTTTTTTTTTGTTGTTTTTTTTTTTTTGTATTTTTTTTTTTATTTGTTTTCTTTATTTTGTTGACACAGGTCATTAAATATGCCCCGGAAGATTTATTTAAAATTCTTAAAATGCAATTTTGTAGTCAGCCTGTGAAAGATTTCTTCATTTTGTTGTTGTGGTTTTAATATCGATGAATTTTTTGGGAAAAAATCGTCTTTGTAATACTTTTCGATGTATGTAGAATAGCTGTAAAAAAAACAGACTTCTAGAAGATTTAAATTGTTTTTTTTTTTTTATTTTTTTTTAATTTTTTATTTTTAGTTTTGTCTCGAACAAAAACACATTAAAAATTGATTAGTTTCTTTAAGTATAAATTTTATGTACAGCATTGAAAGATTTATTTCAAGTTGCTTGTAATAAAGTTTCCCATGATCTAACGGAAGAGTCCCTGCGACATTTGTCCCCACTCTTCTAACTTTGTGCACTCTTCAAAGAAGCCTCGAATGGCGCGTTTTTTAAAACCACAATGAAAACAAACGCTTGAAAAACAAAAAAAAAAAGTGCTAGCCAATATTTCTCGAAAGTTTTCCAACCAAATCTTAAAGTTTTCTTATTGGCAATGCTGAAAAATTATTCACATTTCTTTGGTGACTCTCGCTTTTTCCGCATTTTCGTGTCTGAAAGTGTGAGGTAAAAAAATAGGTAGTTAGAAAAAGACAAGCGAGTTTCTACCTCTTTCTTACCTACCTATTTTTTCTACTTTTCTCTTTCAGGCAGTCATTCATGCTTGCGCTCGTGTAAACAGCCACTAAGCAAGTGTAATTTTGAATACATCTGTATTTGATCGTAGAAAAACGACGATACGTAACGAAGTTGATGACACCCTCCTCCCCCCACCCTCATGTAACACTTTATAACAAATCGTACAACGCCCCTCTCTCTTCGAGCCACAGAGTTGCATTTAATATACTACACTTCATGGCGTTGAACATATACATTGGTATCGTTGTAGGAAAAGCTTTTAACAGTTGCAAAATGGATTGACGTGTATTTTGTTTTCGTTATACGGATTGGAAGGTTTTACAATTTTTTCTATTTTTGCACCATGCAATATGCTCTAGACTCTAGAACTAGACTTAGAGAATCACCCAATTAAGTTTTATAACGTTATAAGTGCGAACAGTTTTTTCGTGCACTTACTTTAGGTGAAATTGTTGACCTGGTATTTTTTTTTCTTTTTCATTCTCTTTGCTTTTTCTCTTTTCTTTACTGTTTCATTAATTATTTTTATTTCCTTTTTCTTTTCTCTCTTCATTCCTCTTCCTTTTATATTTCCTTTTTCTTTCCTATTTTCTTTTCCTCTTTTCATTTTCATTTTTTTCCTTTCCCCTTTTCGATTTCAGTTTTTCTCTCCTCTTTCTTTACCTGTTTGCTTTCCTTTCCTTTTTCCTTTGCCTTTTTTTTCTCTTTTTCCCCTCTTTTTTCCCCCTACTCTTCTTCCTTTCCATTTTCTTTCCTTTTTCTCTTCTTTTCCTCTTTCCTTTTTAGTATTATTTCTTTTCTGCTTTTTTTATTAAATTCCTCTTTTCTTTACTCCTTCGTTTCCTCTTTTCTTTCTTTCTGTCTGATGCTGTCTTTTTCAATCCTTTTTCTTTTCCTTTACTTTTTTTCTCTTAATTTCTTCCTTTTCTTTTCTTCTTTCATTTCATTTTCATTCATTTCCCTTTTCTCTTTTTTATTTTCGACTTGCCTCTCCATTTTCGGTTCCTCTGTTCTTTCTTTTTCTATACCTTTCATCTTCGTTTTCTATTTGCTTCCTTCTTTTGTTTCTCTTTCTTTTTTATTTTTTTTCCTTTTACTTTTTGTGTTTTTTTTTTGCTTCGTCTCTTTTCTTTTCATTCCTTTTCTTTTTCATTAATTTTTTTCTTTCATTTCCTCTTTCTTCTCCTCTTTTCTTCCCTCTAAACATTCCTTTTTCTTTTCTTTTCTTTTCTTTTCTTTTCTTTTCTTTTCTTTTCTTTTCTTTTCTTTTCTTTTCTTTTCTTTTCTTTTCTTTTCTTTTCTTTTCTTTTCTTTTCTTTTCTTTTTTTTCTTTCTTTTCTTTTCTTTTCTTTTCATTTCTTTTTTTCCTTTTCCTTTTTGGTGTTTTTTTTGCTTTGTCTCTTTTCTTTTTCATTCCTTTTCTTTTTCATTAATTTTGTTCTTTCATTTCCTCTTTTTTCTCCTCTTTCCTTCCCTCTATACATTCCTTTTTCTTTTCTTTTCTTTTCTTTTCTTTTCTTTTCTTTTCTTTTCTTTTCTTTTCTTTTCTTTTCTTTTCTTTTCTTTTCTTTTCTTTTCTTTTCTTTTCTTTTCTTTTCTTTTCTTTTCTTTTCTTTTCTTTTCTTCTTTTGTTTCATTTCCCTTTTCTGTTTTATTTTCGACTTGCCTCTCTTTATTCGGTTCCTCTGTTCTTTCTTTTTCTATACCTTTCATCTTCGTTTTCTATTTGCTTCCTTCTTTTTTTCCTCTTTTTTTCCCCCCTTTTCCATTTTTGTATTTTTTTTGCTTCGTCTCTTTTCTTTTTCATTCCTTTTCACTTTCATTAATTTTTTTCTTTCATTTCCTCTTTCTTCTCCTCTTTCCTTCCCTCTTTATATTCCTTTTTCCTTCCTTTCTTCTTTCCTTTCCTCTCCTCTTTCTTCTCCTGTTTCCTCTCCTCTTTCCTTTCCTCTTCCCTTTCCCCTTTTTTTTCCTTTCCTCTTTACTTTCCTCTCCTCTTTCTTCTCTTTCTTCTCCTCTTTCCTCTCCTCTTTCCTCTTCTCTTTCCTTCCCTCTTTCCTTTCCTCTCCTTTTTCCTTTCCTCTTCCCTTTCCTCTTTTCTTTTTTTTCCTTTCCTCTCCTCTCCTCTTCTCTTTCCTCTCCTCTTTCCTCTCTTCTTTCCTTTCCTAATCCCTTTTCACATCTCCTCTTTCCTTTGCTCTTTCCTTTCCTCTTCTCTTTCCTCTTCTCTCTCCTCTCCTCTTCCTTTCCTCTTCCCTTTTTCCTTTCACTTTTACTTTCCTATTTCTTTTTCCCTTTCCACTCCTATTTTATTTTCTCTTTCTTTCGTCTTTCGGAAAGGAAAGAGAAAAGGTAAGAAGAAGGTTCTTACCTTTTCTCTTTCCTTTCCTCTTCTTTTTCCTTTTCTCTTTCGTTTCTCTTTCGTTTCTTCTTTCTTTTCCTCTTCCCTTTCCTCTCTCCATTCCTGTTTCTTTTTCGTTTTAAATTCCTCTTTATTTTCTTCTTTCCTTTTCGCATTCTTTTAGTTATTCCATTTTTCTTTCTTTGCATCCTTATTTAAATTGTTTTTCTAACTTCACTCGAATTTCTTTTCTTCCCCTTTCCCCTTTCCCCTTTCCTTTTTGTCTTTTACCGTTTCTTTTTCCGTTTTTTTATAATTTTTTCATCAGCTCCAAATTGTTACCCTCCGCTTGTCTCAAAATTTTCCTATAAAAAATAAAAACAAAATATTTTTTTTCCACCCCACCCTCTTCCTTTTCTTTTTTTATCTTTAATTGTGTTCTTTCTTTTCATTCTTCATGGCTTGTCCCTTTTCTTTTTCTTACATCTTTCCTTTTTTTTTTTTTTTTTTTGTTGGAAAATTTAAGCGAACCTGCATTCAACATCTAGCGCAGAGGTGCCCACGTCCTATGCACTTGGTGCACATTCGTTTTTGTCAAAGCTTTTAGATATAGACTGTGCATTCTAATCAGTGTTGCCACTTTCTGTATAATTTCAACACCTTACAAAATCTTGATTAAAATTCTTTCTATAATTATTGGAAGTTGTTTAGGTTCAGGCCGTTAGTTCCTAGATATGTTGGCTGAGAATTTTTGGCTTTCGTCTGAAAAATTTGAACATTGCATTGCATTTTCCCAAGGTTTATTCAATTCATTCACGTTACTGTCTGCAGATCTCTTCGAGATTCCGAAATGTAATACGATTGATTGAATTATAGATTCCATGGTCTTACTGAACATCGTAGTCCTTAGGTTCCCATGTTCATTTATGTGTTTCTCTATCGAAGTATTCCATGAAACTTACGCTTTCTCAGATTTTGTCAAAATTGTCGCCGCTAATTTTAGTTAATACTCCAAATATTTATGAGGCAAGTGTACAGCGTGCTCGTTCCCATCAATCATAGTATAGTTCTACTTATCCGACATTTTCAGTGCCTCTGACATATATACAAAATTTTACTCTATGGTAAGGCAAAAACAAATATTCATATGTGAATCTTTAGCATTTTCATGTGAATCATTCGCTGAGAAATATTTATATTAGAATTAGTTGTTGTTGCTGTT
This sequence comes from Toxonevra muliebris, assembly GCA_963691655.1. Classification (NCBI taxonomy): domain Eukaryota; kingdom Metazoa; phylum Arthropoda; class Insecta; order Diptera; family Pallopteridae; genus Toxonevra; species Toxonevra muliebris. The sequence goes on along the minus strand of OY829328.1, from coordinate 77,032,421 downwards.
TGCACGCTGATGCACAATGAATATTTCTTTCATCAAGCACAAGATATGAATCTTTGTTCCCCTCCCCCATGCCTCAGTCCACTGAATACATCCTTTACTTAACGTCAGGTCGTTAGTAATTAGGTATGTTCAGTGTTATTGTGCGTTTTGTTTCCTGATTGCTGTTGTTGCGTTGCTGGCTGTTGTTAGAACAAAAAGCAAAAAAAAAAATAAAAAAGAATTGCTGCTGCTAGTTTGCAGCTAATTTCTCATTCATGACATGTTGAATGCGCTTAAAAATGTTTACGGAATAGTTACATACAAATGAAATAAAAAATATAGGAAAAAAAGTGATTACGACTGCCGCAGCAATTGCAATGAATGCGCCACAAGGAGAGGCACCACAAAAGGCAATATCCATTAATATGTATGTTTATATTTGTTCTTGTTGTTGTTGTTACCTATTGCTTCTTGTTGCACTTCAAAGTGCATACATATGTATGTCTGCAGCTGTGTTTTTTTTTTATTGGTGTGTGTGTGTGTGTATATGTTTCCCCAGTTAGATTTTTTAAAAAAAATTTGTATTATTCTCATAAAATTTTATATGAAAAGTTTTTTGATTTCAATTGGAAGAAATCAGATTCCTAATTTTTCAAACAATTCTCTTCGAGTTTTGTGTTTAATTTAGATTGAACTGAAGAATTTGTGTGATCAGTGATCAAAGCTATTGATCTTTCTGAAGAAGAAGTTTTTGAAAAATAATTCCACTGACACTTCTTCATTCTCAGCTGTTCTGGCAGCAGCAACTACTTTAAGTAGTAAGTGCTTGAATGCTGCTTAATCACTTAGAGGAGAGAGAGAGAGATAAAGAGAGAGAGAGAAAGAGAGAGAGAGAAAGGAAGCATCAGCAAAGCGGCTTATGAACTCGCTCCCGACTCCACTTGCACTTCTTCTGCTGCTGCTATGCTGCTGCAATCAACACTAATTCTCTTCTCTGCTGTCTTGTTATTTACTTTGAAATTACTGGCTTCTTATGAATTGCTTGACTACCCAATGGCGAAGAGAATGAATTTGAATGCGCATTGAAGCGCATCTTTTTATTTCACTTTTTATGTTATATTCTTGAAGAAATGTACATTTGATATGCAGAATTTAAAGCACATTAAATGTGATTCAAAGAGATACAATCATAATGCAATTATCTCTCGTTTTTTAGAGCATTATTTAAGTAAGTACATGGCTACTATAAAATAATCTCATGGTTTCTGTAGATAATAGCTTTTAGTAAACATTAAAATCTATGCACAGTGGTTGGTCATGGTTTCTGTAGATAATAGCTTTAAGTAAACATTAAAATCTATGCACAGCGGCTGGCTGGTCATGTTAATATATGTATGTCTCATATTTTAGCTGTAATTAAAGAGCAAAAAATGCATTTAATTTATATAAAATTATTTTATTTTTAGGTATTTCTATTACACAATATAACATGTAGAAAATTTCTAAGTTCTCCTATGGTTTTTTGGAGTTATTTTCGATGGTAATCACAAATCTGCAAACAATTTTTTTCGGGTCAGTTCGAACTATTGCAATATCAATTATTTTATGATTTAAAAAATTTTTTTTTTTTGATTTTTTATTTTTTCTACACGTTTTATATTTTTTACAACATTTTCTACAAAAAAAAAATATTTAAAAAAAAAAATTTTTTTTTTTTGACCAAAATTTTTCAAAAAATTCATAAGGGGGCCCCACATGGAAAAAAAAATTTGTTTCCGATTTTTTGTGTTTTCTACACGTTTTATGAGTTTTTACAACGTTTTCAACAAAAAAAAGTTTATCAAAAAAATTTTTTTTTCGATCTAAGCTTATCAAAAAATTCATAAGGGGGGAACACATAGAAAAAAAAATTTTTCTTCGATTTTTTGTGTTTTCTACACGTTTTATGAGTTTTTACAACGTTTTCAACAAAAAAAAGTTTAACAAAAAATTTTTTTTTTTCGATCTAAATTTTTCAAAAAATTCATAAGGGGGGCCCACATGGAAAAAGAAATTTGTTTCCGATTTTTTGCATTTTCTACACGTTTTATGAGTTCTTACAACGTTTTTAACAAAAAAAAGTTTATCAAAAACATTTGTTTTTCGATCTAAATTTTTCAGAAAATTCATAAGGGGGGCCAACATGGAAAAAAAAATTTGTTTCCGCTTTTTTGTGTTTTCTACACGTTTTATGAATTTTTACAAAGTTTTCAACAAAAAAAAAAATTTTTTCAAAAATAAATTTTAAAAAAATTCATAAGGGGGGAAAAAATTGTTTTTCGATTTTTTATATTTCTACACTTTTTTTTCAGAGTTTGCAACGTTTTCAACAAAAAAAATATTAAAAACAATTTTTTTCTTTTTGACCAAAATTTTATTAGTTTTAACAACGTTCTCAACAAAATTCATTATGAGCTACATGGAAAAATTTGTTTGAGTTTTCTGCACGTTTTATGAGTTTTTACAATGTTTTCAATAAAAAAAGTTTTTTAAGAAAATTCATGAGGGGGGTCTACATGAAACAAAAAATTTTCTTTCGATTTTTTGTGCTTTCTACATGTTTTATGAGTTTTTACAATGTTTTCATCATTAAAAAAAAATATTTTTTTTTTCGACCAAAATATCACAAAATTTTCTGTTTCGATTTTTTGTGTTTTCTACATGTTTAACGAGTTTTTCGTTTTCAACAAAAAAAATTTAAAACAACAAAAAAATTTTTCCGACCTAAATTTCTCACAAAATTCTTAAAAAGGGACAAATGGGGAAAAAATTTAGATTTTTTGTGTTTTCTACATGTTTTATGAGTTTTTACAACGTTTTCAACAAAAAAAAATGTTGAAGAAATTTTTTTCAAGAAATTCATAAGGGGGGTATACGGGGGGAAAAAATTTTTTTTTCGATTTTTTGTGTTTTTTAAACTTTTTAAGAATTTTTACAACGTTTTAAACAACAACAAAATTTTTCAAAACAAATTTTTTTTCTTTCTAAATTCTTCAGAAAATTCATGAGGGGGGCACATGGAAAAAAAATATTTTTTTTTCGATTTTTTGTGTTTTCAACACGTTTTATAAGTTTTTACAACGTTTTCAACAAAAAAAAAATTTAAAAAACTCTCAAAAAACAAATCTCAGTGTGTGCTTAGAAAAAAAAAAAACGAGACTGAATTAAATTTCATTAATTCAGAAAGAAGAATTTCATGCTGTCATTGCAACCGGAAGTAGAAAAAAAAACCTGAAAAATGAGAGAAACTTAAAAAATTACTTTTTTTTCAGTCTCAAACTCAAAATTGATTCCAAACTGTTTGAAAAATTAAGCGCTTTAGAAGCGCAACAAAAGTAGCAAAGCATTAAAATTTGACTTTAGGGTTAGACAGTGGTTACTTAAATCATTTTAAAACAGTATTTAGTTTTGGTCTTTAGGCATATTTGAAACACTTTTATTGTGACTTTTTTTTTGTGTTTTTATTTTTTTTTGCTACCAACTACCGTCATTCATTGTTGTTGCTGGGTATTGCTGTTGTGTCTTTGTGTTGCTTAATGCCGCTTGATTTTTTTTGGTTTCTTTCTGCTGCTGTTGTATGTGGATCTAAGATTGCATCTGTTATTGTCAACTTGAGGTTGTTTTTGATCTTACTGTTGTTGTTGTTTTTGTTCTTGGAGCTGCTCTTTTTTTTCTTAGTTTTTTTCTGTTTTTTTTTTAGAGTTCTTGTCTTTAATATCTCTGCTGTTTTGTTTGTTAGTCTGTTTGTCTGTCTGTCTCTCTTGAGATCATGCTGTAGCTATACAATCTTCTCATTACATTAGGTCAGTGTTCGTTTTGAGATCGTTTCAGATATTATTGAAAAGGCTTAAAAGTAAACTTAAAAAAAAAACAACAACAGCAACCAGCATATTGTCAGTGTCTGCAACTCTGCTAAAATGTTGCCGACTTGCTATTTCTTTTTTACTCGGTGTTGTTGCTGTTGCTTATCTTTGATTTTATTTCTGAAATTTTGTAGTAATTTTTTTTTCAGTTTTTTCTCCTGTTTTTTTTTTGTGAATTTTTTTTTTTTTTTTTTTCGTTCAGCATGAATTTGGAATTTTAATGAGTATTTAAATTTTTGAGATAATTACGAATTTGTTCAAGTATTTTGTAACGCTTGATTTTAGATAATAAAAAAGTTTTACAAAAGCGATAAAAAATAAGAATTTTTTTATATTTAAATTGAATTAAAGTTGAAAAAAACCAAGCGACTTTAACTTCCTTCGTAGTTTTTTTTTTTACAAGCAAGCAAACCATTGTCACATTTGACATTTATACGCGAAATGTGCGTGAGTCCAAATAGAGTCAATATTAAGTTAGCTGTAGTTGGCTGCATGCAACAGCAACATGTAGTAGGCAATCAACAACATGTTGGGGATATGTACTTGATAATAATTCAACAACAACAGTAGAAATAACAGCAGCAAATAGAAACAGCAGCAACAACAACTACAGCGCTATTCTAAATTGCATAAATTAAAGTAAAAATGAATATTTTTTCCTTCATTCAACATTCAACATGCAACCATGCACTGGAGTTGAGGCTGACGTTTCGTAAATTGTCATATATGTGTGTGTGCGTGTGTATGAGAGAGCAAGCAAAAAGGCAATAATAATAAGTACTAAAACAACAACAAGCAACTCTACTTCAGCTACAATTTTAAATTGCATATATCTACTTGGTTTTTTTTTTATTACTTTTTTTGTTTTGTTCATTAAAAATTATTGTATATAAAAATTGCTAATCAAGAAGTGTGACAGCAAACAGCGCCAGTAACAGCAACATCAACTCGTAGTAGCAATAATAATAAGAATAAAAATAATAATAAAAAATAAAAAAAAAAAAACTGCAAGTCAAGAATTTATTATTAAGCCAAAAGTTCAATGACCATTAAGAAACAGACATACACACACACACACTTGGTGGCTCTCCCTTCCTCTCATTTGCACATATTTTAAATATAATTAAAATTGAAATATTTACATTGTTTTTTTTTTTTTTTTATTATTTTGTTTATTATTAAACTGAATTTTGTTTTGTTGTTCATTTTATTATTTTAAGCTTAGCGTAAATAATTTGAAATTTTTGCATATTCATTCAATATTCCGATATAGAAAGCTAATTTGAAATTTCGAAATTTTTTTAAGGGTCTCTCTTTTTTGTTGTTGCTTTTCTTCTATTGATACTCTCTCAGCACAAAATACGACGTAGTACACATATACAAGTATAAAATATGATAGGAAAGTCCCGCTATATGCAATCAAGCAGATGCATCTAAGTCGGCTCTCTCACTAAAGAAGTTGAGAGAAAACTGCGTGAAGTCGCCCCTCTGCTTGATTGTATATATGTAGCCGAATAACAACGGCATAACTTCGTTGCTTACTGGTTTTGTGTGAGTGCACCGAAAATGCGATTTTTCACATGACCGTTGTTATTGTAGTTTTTACACTCTTTCTCTTTAAATTTGCTGAAGTTTTTTTTCTGTTGATACTCTCTACACCAGGGGTGCCCAAAAGTTTCTTATGGAAGTGCAAACACTAATACATATAAACTTTATTATTATAAAGGAACAAAAAATCATACGTTAGACAACAACAAAATCTACATTAAATATAACTGTTGGCCAATGTGTACAAACAAATAATGCGAAATTGTTGATTATTTGCTTTTTGTTATAGGCAAAGAAGCGTGATGAGAAACGAAAAAGACAAAATTGTTTGTGTATTTCGTATTGCCTTGTGCGGAGTGCTATGAATGTGTATTGGAATGCACAACATATTCCTTAGTGCTTTTACAAAAACAAATGTGCACTCCTGCTCTACTCTTATCGGCACAAACACGACGTGGTACATTTATAAGTAACACATGACAGGAGAGTTCAGCTAAATGGAATCGAGTCGACTCTCTGCTTGGCACAATATTTGTCGGTGCTCAACGCGTCATTATAAAAAGATTTCTTAAAGTTTCTCAAAGAAGTCGTCTGCATTGATATCTCTAAAAAATATGCTTCTCAAGGTATATACTGGCACTTCATTCCTCCAAGACGTCCCATCTCAGAGACCAGGAGGTCCAGAGCCTGTTGGGCGGTGTTGTAAATTCCTTGCAACGCTTACTAGACGTCATAGATGTTGTTGTTAATTTCTTTTCTATCCTACTTCTTTCTATGTTTGCACCCCTTACCTATTCGTTAACTATTTCTATTCTCTTTCTTTTTTCACTCTATTTTCACCGTTCTATCCTTTCCTTTCTATAACTATTCTTATGAATATTTTCTAAAGTGCCGGTCGCGATCTCTACTATATTTTGTACAATGTAGTTTCTGTGTGATGTTGCTTGAAATGAACCAGGTTACACTTCCATATGTGAGGGCTGACTTAACACATGCGTTGAATATTTGAGCTTTTGTGCCTCTGCAAAATTTGCGAACTTCTCCATTGTATTAGTTGTAATCTACCCAATGTAGCTCTGGTTTTGTTGAGTCTGTTGCTGACATCTTCTCTTCTGCTCCATCGTCTGGTTGGCCATCACGCAGAATTTATCCACGTAGTCAACAGGCTAGCCTTCGATTGTGATATACTCATTGCTGGCGTTGTTAATTCGCATGGCTTTGGTCTTCTTGATGTTAATTTCTAGGCCCACGTTGCGTGCTGCTCTGATCAGATGGTCAGAGTTTTCATTGAGATGGTCATTGAGCTTGTGCGAGAACAGACATACTTATATCATTTGCGAAGTCTAAGTCTTCGAGTTGGCTAAATAAGTTTGAATTTTAAAAGTATTTATATATTTTTTTTTTATCAGAACCTTGAAATTTTCTTCAGAAAAACTGTTTAATAATACAATATTCTCTTACCGTATTTCATATTGATTACTCTGCTGCAAACAATACAACAACAACGTTGCTTGAGAAAATAAAAAGAGAATGAGAGAAATGAGTTTGTTGTAATTTTTTAAAGAGTGCATAGAGAGCCAAAGAAAAACAAATTTGTCAAACAAATGGTTGCCAATCCAGATTTCAATACCCTCCCATAAGGAGTTTCTCTTCAAAAACTATTACATAATGGCGGATCATCAACCGAGTGTCGTATTCTCTTATCTTTTTTTTATATGAAGATTTTACGCTCTCAATTTAAGAGTGCTCTCTTGTGTTTGAATTTATAGCACTGATGGTCACCTATACATACACAATGATCGACTGAGCTCTTTTTCTATGGAAATGAGCCCTGTATGTGGGAAATTTCTTACGCTCTTGTGTACGTGGGCTACCTTTTGGCCCACTCTGTTTTATAGCATTGATTTTAGATTACTCGTGTATTCAAAAGGTGAGAGAAAGGAAAGAGAGAAATAACGGGAGAGAGAGAGTATCTGGTATACAATTTGTATAATGCAGAATGTCAAAACAAAAAGAGACAACGAAAAAAAGAATGTATGAGAAATTCTCACTGAGAATGATAAAGAGAGTTTGGGCTTATTTTTTCATAAGAGTTTGAATTTTTGGAGCATATACATATTTCTCAAAATATTTTAAACGATAATATTTTAACATATGTATATGAATATCTTAAAAACTTCTTTGTCTATTTGCCGCCCACTGTGTAAAATTTACACTGTAAAAATATCCAATAATAATAGTAGCCATAAAAATAACAACAACAATAACAATGACAACGACAGCGGCGACAGGCTTAACTGGCTGGTGACTGACCAACTGACTGCGTCCGCGACTATCTCACGTGCACATGCAATGAAGACCAGTCTTGACAGGCTTAAAACAGCTGAGAAGATAATAAGCAAGCAACAAAAAACCAGAAGCAAAAAGCTACAGCTGCATCGGTGTTGGCGGTGAATGTTGCACTTGCAGTTGCTTCTGCTGTTGCTGTTGCCATTGCTCTTCGTTGTTGTCTGTCGCTCTGGTGTTTTGCAGCCAAGATATTTATCACGATTATGAAATATACTTACTACATACAAACATACTTACACATAAATATTTTTTTTTCTTTCATTAATACTTTTCTACTCATATTTATAGTTTAATACATACACACACACACACACACACATGCGTAGCATACGTTCAGTTGGTCTTTGTTGTTGTTGTAGCGAGAGCTCATGAAGTTTGTTTTCTTTTTTTTTTTTTTGTATTTGTTGTTATCTTCTTTTTTGTTTATTATTTATAATTCTAACAAC